>OX421857.1:2562142-3843214 GCA_949127965.1 Pandemis corylana
TTTTCTGTGTTCTAATTTTCAGCGTAGTTTAGAAATTTGAGGTAGGTATATTCTTTCTTAATATTTGTATTGATTTCAGCGACACTCTTAGGCATATCTGAAGCCAATGAAACTTTGATCAGCGAGGACTTCAAAACTGCCGTTAGATCTATATTCAATACATTAGCTGCGAGATTTACTCAAGTGCTTCTTCACTCGGACATGATTTTCAACATGTCCCCTGAAGAGAACTCAGGACGACCTTGTGAAAACTATCCGCCAACAATCATCCAAGGTAAACTTATTATTAACCAACCACATTTGATTAAATCTGGGGTTATTTTGCGCAGGCTCATCAATGAATGTGTTCTTTTTTTTATTCCAATTTTTTCCAGATCGTCGCTCAAAGAAAGAAGGAAAGAGAGACTGACAAAGAAAACGGCATAACCAGGTCCCCATTAGGTAATTCCATTCAATAGCAAGGTATCAAGTTGCAAAATCAAAGATGAGTCAGCCAGTCCAAAACTTTTTTCTGTTCAATCATTAAGATTACTGGTTTACTATATGAAAATTTTCTCATCTCCCAATGAGTAGACCGGTTTGAAAACAGATGTGGTCGAGAAAAAAAGTAAATCATTGAAAAAATTAAAGATGATTTTATTTCTTATATCTTAGCGCACAGATTTGAATCGTTCTTGGATCTCCTTCTGGATTTTGCGGACGAAAATCTATTTAACGATCGCGAGATACAAGATGAAATAAACACCGCCATAGCAACTGGCTACGACACACTCTCCACAGTGATACCTTACACCCTGATGCTTATAGGCACGTATCCTGAGGTGCAGAAGAAGCTTTATGAAGAGTAAGTCATTGTTACTGTAAATGAGCTTTTTTATGAAGGAACATATATATCCTGAGGATGAAGATACCTGCTACCTGCGAGACAGTGTGAAGTTCTTAATCCGCACTGGCTCCACGTGGGAAGACCAAGACAAGACCTCTCATTATGAGAGGCCTAGGCCCAGCAGTGGACCGTATATAGGTTAGAGATGTTGTTGTTTTCTTCCATACTGGTCTGGGAGCAAAGTAAAAACATAGAATGTACCAGTTTGGGCGAAAATCTTAGAGATCATGTTATATAGCCGATGTGGCAACCCATCACTGTTTTGATTCCCCTTTCCATCCATACGCCCACAATCATGCTAAACGTGACCTTAGGCTCTGTCTATCCCGTAAGGGATAAAGACGTGATTTAAGTATGTATGCATGTTGTTGATGATGATATTGATTAACTTTTTAAACATCAACGGGGCTTTAAATTTTCAGCAACTACTGTACTACTTATAATTTTAATGAAAAGTCATCCATACTCCAACTTGCTAGATCAAGCCGCAGTTCATCAATCTTTTCCATAATTTATCAGGATAATATCAGTTGTGGGTCCTGAAGGCGACGTAACTAAGTACCACGAGCTGCCTTACCTCGATGCGGTCATCAAGGAGTCCACGAGACTGTTCCCGCCTGTACCGTTTGTCTCTAGAGATTGCAACGAAGAATTGCAGCTTAGTAAGTGTACCTATTTCGAAGCGTTCTCACTGAGAGCATTCTTACTCAAGTATCTGCAAACAAGCAATCAATGTAAACTTTGTAACGCTCCACTCAACGTCCGCACCACTCGAATATTTGACGCGGAATGCTCATTACAAGCGAATGCTCTCACTGAAGGCGCCCCTTTTGCTTATATTTTCGTTCAGTAACTGAAGAAAGACCTTCGGTGGTGACCATTTACATAAAAAAGAAGAATTAGTAGAAGAATATGCAGTTTGTTAAATATCGCAATACCTCTAGTTAAAATTCCACAAGTTGTCAAAATGAAAGTCGCTGTTAACATTAAAGTTGTTTCAGGAACACCTAAATCCAAGATGGTTGCTTTTGTATTTCGTTGTCAATCATCAGTGTGACGGATGTCACATGGTTGCGTGACATTAGTCTAAACATGTAATGTAGGGACGTGTTTCTCTTTGGCAGATTGGTCACGTCAAGCCGATTAGATTATCGATAGGCAGATTGTTAAAGTTGGATACAGTTTAGTATATAAGCATGAAATTGTTTCATTAAAATTAGATTCGAAATGGACTGCAAAAGTTGTTTCTATTTCCACCCCTACAATAATTACCAGCAACAACCCTGCTGGTAAAATCAGTTATAAATTCAGCATGTGATTTCAGAAAACTACAAGCTTCCAGCCGGCTGCTCGTGCACTATAGGCATATGGGCTATCCAGCGCTTGCCTATTTGGGGACCAGACGCGGAGCAGTTCCGACCTGAACGGTGGCTGGATCCAGAGTCTCTACCCAAGAGCCCTGGAGCGTTCTGCTCTTTCAGCCTTGGGAAACGAAACTGCTTAGGTAAGGTCAAGTAAACCATTTGAGGTTCGAAACTCATACCCGTGTTTTGGCGTTTCTTGATCAAGAGGCATATTCTTTTTTGAGAAGCTCGTGAGGAATTTGAACCCAAAGACCTGTTGTTGCTCGATGATGAGTAGAGCGAGCTTGTCTTTATGCCTTTTGGTTGGTTTCTACTCCTCCCACCGCCAATTTGCGTTTTGTGTCCCATGCCACGTAACTTTGGCGCCTCTTGCCGTCCGGCATCTAGAGCGGCCACTTCACCTATCCTACCCTAGTGCTGACTCTACTTACCTACTTTTGTTTTCTACAGTTACTGCACGTCTATTTTCGTAATGTCACGGCACCATCGGATTTCCAAATATGGTCCATTGTATTTGAATCCGGTACGTGTGTTCTTCAACTACCTCTGCAAGTGATCGCAATCCAGTCGCAAGAGGAAGTTTGACGAGAGACATTAAGAAGATACTCTGTAGTTACTTTTACTATGTTAATTTCCTAACGTTTTTGATTACAATGAACAAAAAAATTACCTTGCTACTCCGCTACTTACGTGCAAGATAACCGTGTGAAATATATATGTTTTTCATGCAATCGCTCCACTACTGCCAATAAAACACATATAAATCCCACAAACTTAATTATCCCTTACACCACACAAACACTGACGCGTTTCGATCCCTCGCCGGCAGTGGTCTTAACCCTTCAGACATGAGGGACCATTTATCAAAATTTCTGTCTTGCCATAGACCACCTGGTAACTACATAATAATATATCTAAAGTATGGATTCGATCGGTCCCAATGGACGGAGTTGCACCTTCACGCGCTGTGTCTGGTTGTAACTTATCTAATTAATTTATTTGATTGGCCCCGCGTACCACTTTGGATGCTTCCGGGGACCACCAGTGGTCTGCGGACCACCGGCTAAGAACCACTGCTCTACGGGATCATTATCAAAGAAACTTTGCGCTACTTAGTACTTACTTACTTAGTTTTTGGTTACAGGTAAATTCTACTCCATCATATTTTCTAAAACTGTGCTGGCGCATGCGGTTCGTCGGTTTCACATTACTTCAAACATCCACGAGCTCAAGTTTAAGTACGAAATACTTATGAAGCCTACAGTCAAAGATCGTATGACATTAGAATTACGAGAGGTGTCAATAAATAATTAATTTTGCTTATCTGTAACTTTTTTTGGTGTATGTTATCAACGCTTTAACTGAGGTAAACTTAATTATGATGTTTGGGTTTTCATTGGGTTTTGGTGAGCAAATAAAAATTATATTTTTGCAAAGGCTTTTTATTTTTCTATCTCCATTAAATTATACAAAATATCAACATAAGAAGTTATCACTTATCAAGTATGCGGCCTAGGAGGACGATTGAGCGGAGCGTGCAGGGGGGTGGAGTGTGTCACGTTCATGTTATTTTTTTTAATCCTTGTAGGGGTGTCCATCGAGGGAATGGGCATAGGAATCATGACTTTTACAGGCGATGCGGCTAAGAACCCATCACTATTTAGATTCCCCTTTCTACCTATACCCCATAGTCACCCACAGTCATGCTAAACGTGGCCTGTAGGTATTGTAACCTTAGGCTCTATCTACCCCGTAAAGGATAAAGGATAAATACGTGATTTGTGTGTGTGTGTTTGTGTGTGTGCGTGTGTGTGTGTTTGTGTGTACGTGTGTGTGTGTGTGTGTGTGTGTGTGTGTGTGTGTGTGTGTGTGTGTGTGTGTGGGTGTGTGTGTGTGTGTGTGTGTGTGTGTGTGTGTGTGTTTGTGTGTGTGTGTGTGTGTGTGTGTGTGTGTGTGTGTGTGTGTGTGTGTGAGAAGCCTTCAACAAAAAAATACTTTTGTTTTTATTTTACAAACGATCTCTCGTAGTGGAGTGTTGCGCTACAGCGAAGCTGGTGAGACAAAACCTCCCCTGGGTATAATCAACTCGCGGAAAACTAAGTTCCGTTCCATTTTTGCCTCCCCCGGGAACGTTTAGCTTCCTTGAAAATGTACAGTACACTTAAACGGGGTTCTACTGTGTTTATCTTCAGATCATCAGCCCAGTGGTCGGATAACCGACGGATTTTTCCTTTAGAAATTGAGTTCAAAGGTGTTGAAATAACATTGAACATACATCCCTCTTATAAATGTATTTAATTTAAGTATTGTTGTTATGGAGCGGTGGACTGTAGGACGTTAAGATGAGTGGTGATGATGGAAACACGGTATTTTGTAGCAATAAATATAATTAAGTTTTACACAGGCTTTAGCGACCGTACGCAACAAGTGACACAAACCAGACAATTTGACAAGACAAGATATCAAAAATAAAACTATAAAAAAGGTTCAGTATAGATCCGCAGCCAGTCGCTAACATACCGGACCCCTAGTGGTACACTAACTTCTGGTGGCGACTGGCTGGGGCTCCGGTTCTAGCAGGATAAGCTTCCGGGCCGGTCGACGCAGCGTGCCGCCCTTCGTTTGAACGTCCGCTACGCGAACCTTCCCGTCAGGTCCTATAAACGTCTTTATAACTCTACCTAGAGGCCAAAGACCCCGAGGTAAAGTAGGATCGGCAATGAGTACTACATCACCCTCACTTAACATTGTTTCACTGCCAGGTAGACCTCTTGGTCGCAGAGTAGGCAAGTATTCTTGCAGCCATCTTGACCAGAAGTGATCGGCGAGTCGCAGGGTCCTCCTCCAGTCGCACCTGCGCATTAAGTCACTGTCTGTAAGAGATGACGTCCACGGTGCTACTGATGATGTACCCAGGATAAAATGAAACGGAGTTAATGCCTCGGGAGTATCAGGTGATGATGCGATGTAGGTGAGCGGTCTCGCGTTGACGATGGATTCTGCTTCTAGAAGAAGCGTCATTAGGACATCCTCTTTAATGGCTCTGTTATTTAGACAGGCTCTCAGGGCTGTCTTCACTGACCGTACAAGTCTCTCCCATGCACCACCCATAAAAGGAGAGGCAGGTGGAATAAAACGCCATTGAATCTTGTGGCTGGTGGCAAACTCTTGGACGGATTCGTGATGCAGCGATCGCAGCTCTCTGGCAGCGCCGACAAAGTTGGTGCCGTTGTCGGAGAAGATAGTTGATGGTGAGCCTCGACGAGCAACGAAACGCCTCAGACTCATAATGGCGGCGTCTGATGAAAGAGAGGCGACCAATTCGAGGTGTATGGCTCTCGTTACTAGACACGTGTACAGGGCAACATAACGCTTCTCATTGCTTCGGCGTACTGTAATGGTTATTGGTCCGAAATAATCGAGGCCTGTATGTGTGAATGGCCTTTTATGGTGGTCGAGTCTTTCTGGCGGTAAGTCTCCAGTCTGTGGTTGGTTGGATTTGACTTTCCATCTCCGGCATTGTAAGCAAACGTGGGCCACGCTCCGGATGGTACTCCGGGCTCTCAATATCCAATACGTTTGTCGAAGTTCGTTAAGAACAAGTTCGTTGAAGCAATGTGCTGACTGGATATGATGATGCAGGATTAGAAGTCGTACGGTGTAATGGCGGCCATCTAGGATCATTGGTGACTTAACGTCTTCACTCACTCCTGGGGCTGACTTAATGCGCGAGTTTAGTCTGAGTATGGATTCTTCATCGAGTACTGGTGCGAGTTTTGCAATGCGACTGTTCTTGCTCACAGACTGTTTGGCTTGTAAAGCTTTTATCTCGGGAAGAAAGCTGTCTATTTGTGCCCGTTTCAATAATAATAGCTCCGCTAGTACAATATCAGATGCATACAGGAGCGAGGGTGATGTGGTGCCATTAGCGGTAAATAATTTGGAACTACTTGGCCGAGAGATTTTAGATCTGAACAGTCGAGCACCCTGGATTACACGGGCGGTGGCGCGTATTAATCGTAGCCACGAGCTAAAACGGGAAGAATTTGGTACAGGGGGATCAGGAAACGCGGTATCTACTAACAGTCCCACAAGTTCCGATTTTAGTTCGATATCATTTGAAATTTCGACAAGGTCAGTATTCAGTTCGGTTGGCCAACTACTGGGTGACTCTAAAAGAAATGATGGGCCAGTAAACCACCTATGAGAGGGGTACAAATTCAATTTTTTAGGTTTAGTTGCATCGTCAGCAACGTTGAAAGACGTAGAGATCCACCTCCAATTGGAAGGATTAGTGGTGTCCAAAATCTCTCCCAACCTATGGGCTACAAAGGGTTTGAAAGAGCGAGCATCCGTCCGAATCCACTTAAGAACAGTGGTCGAATCGGTCCAAAACGTGACTGAAGAGGGTTTTAGACGATGGGCGTGTAATATAGTTTGTGCTAGCCGTGTAGCAATAAGAGCCGCTTGTAGCTCTAACCTCGGGATGGAAAGCGGTTTTAGAGGTGCGACGCGTGCTTTGCTACCTATGAGAACTGTTGACACCGAACCATCAGCATAGGTGAATCGCCAATAAGCTACACAGGCATAGCCTTGTTCTCCACCGTCGGAAAATAAATGTAATTGTGTGTCGGTAGGGTCGGGTTTGTTCATATACCAACGCGGAATTTTTATGCTGATGGTACTTTTCAGTTGGGCAAACCACTCTTGACACTCTGCAACATATTTGTCCGGCATTGGTGAGTCCCAGTCAATGCCTTCCCGCCATAATCTTTGGATTAGTATGCGACCCCAGATGACGATGGGCATTACCAACCCAAGTGGGTCATAGACTTTCATGACGCTAGACAGTAGACTGCGTTTACTCAAAATGTTGTTCGTGGGCGTCTGAGGACTGCCTCGAAAGCTAAGCGTGTCATTGGAGGGGTTCCATTTGACACCTAATACACCTACCTCGTTGTTTGGTGGTAGGTATACGTCAGAATTGGTATCACTTCTGAGTTCTTTCGGAATACCTGCGAGTACTTCTGGAATATTTGAAGTCCATGCCCTCATTTCAAAACAACACTTTTTATGTACCGTAATTATGTCGGTGGCTAGCTGCGCGGCGTCTGCGACGTTGGAGTGACTACCTAAATAGTCATCCATATAATGGTCTTCCTGTATCGCCTGGCAAGCGGCAGGAAAGCTGTCCGCGAATTGAGTTGCGTTTTTATTCTTTAAGAAAAGCGCCATGAATGGACTGGACACTGCACCGAAGATCATCGATGCCATGCGGTATTCTACGATGTTGCCATCCATGTTGCGCCATAGAAACCGTTGGGCATCTCTGTCTTTCGGGGCGATTTTAACTTGAGGGAACATTTCTTTAATGTCAGCGTTAAGTGCTACGGCACCCTCTCTAAAGCGAAAAAGCATGTTCAGAAGAGAACACAGTAAGTCGGGGCCTTGTAGGAGCAAGCTGTTGAGGCTTACGCCTTTCGTCGCAGCGGCTGCGTCATGGACTACCCTAAGCTTCTTTTTCTGAGGGTGAAAGACGCCAAACGTGGGTAAGTACCAAAAAATGCCACTATCTTGACCTACACGGGGAACGTTCGACGAAGACGGTTTGTGAAACGTCTCCGGGTCACACTCTTCGGCATAACCCTTGCTGATAATATCGGCAATAAAACGATGATAGGCTTCGGCGAACGCAGAGTCTTTGGCCATTTGACGTTCGAGAGCTTTGAAACGAGATAAGGCTTGTGGGTAACTATCTGGTATGATTTTAGGTAAATCTTTTTTCCACGGTAAGCCGACCTCAAATCTACCGTCCTGGAGTCGATGGGCTGACGTTTCGATGATGTCTATCGCTCGTTGATCATCAATGTTAGGGCGCAGTAAGTTCTTTGTTATGCCTAGTGAATCTATGTCATATTGACTTTTTATAAGACTGTCCAAGTCATCTGAAGCGTGATTTATAAACTCGAGTGGCTTTGACGAGACCGAAAGTGCACCATGGAGAACCCAACCTAACAAGGTTCTAGAGGCGACGGGTTCGTTCTTATTTCCGCTACGAACTTCGCGACTCAAAGATAAATGCCAGTCTGGCGCGCCAATAAGGACGGTAGGAGAAATGTTGGTACAATATGAAAGCTCGTTAGTCAAACCAGATAGATGACTATAGTCCGAGAGATTAATCGTATCAGGATTTTGCGCTCGAAGTCCTAGGGGCTTAATAGCCCGTGCGTGTTTGATTAGATAACGATCGGCATGGCCACGACCGCGAATATGGAAATCAACATAACTCACGTCAAGTTCCTTGCTCATACCGCTAACACCTTCGATGCGAAGTCGCTCCTGACAGGTGGGCTTCGCGCCAATGCGTGCCGCTACCTCGCCGTCAATCAGTGTCGCCGTGCTACCCTCGTCGAGAAGGGCTGTCGTTTCGAAGTCGCCGTCGGGACCCTCGAGCACGATTGGGACTACCTTCAGCAGGCCACGGGGGCGTGAGGTCGACGGTAAGGATCCTGTAGCGTTAATTAAACGATTCGCGATTTTGTCAGGGTGTTTGGTTGCGGTGCCAACATTGTTAGTGTCGACGGAACTAGTTGAGCCGACAGAGGGCGTTTCAGTCGTGTTACATTGTGCGCTTGATGTCGCTCTAGCATTGGTGCCGGCAGTTTCAGTGCCGTGGAGAAGTGCATTGTGACGTCTCAAACATCCGTTAACTCCACAACGTTTCGCTCGGCAGTTGTTCCATGTGTGCGGGTTGGCCTTAATGCACCGGTAACAGATTTTCGATTCCCTAACCCAACGCCATCTATCGTCAATGGAAAGCTCTAAAAAACGTTTACAGGCCTTTATGTCATGAGGCCCTTGATTACAAAACATACAACACTCAGATGTTTTTCCGTTGGATACCGTAGCATGTACCGATTCCTTTTTTAATTGAAATTTAAAATTATTTGTTCGAGGTAAATTCGAGTGCATCGGTGGCGCCTTAATGGTGCTGTCAATAACGAAGTTATATTTTAGCTGTTTATCTGCCTCGACCAAGAGGAATTGTGACAGTAATTCAAGTTTTGTTATGTGTTGTTCCTCTGGTCCTTGAATCGAGGCGAAATCCGTAAAGCGGGCTCTGGTATGCTCGCTCAGCTTAATCAAAATGCACCGGAAAAGCTCCGGGGAAGACAGGTACTCGTGTTGATTAAGTAACTTGAGAGTCGTTACGAAATTACGCAATTTATTGGCTAGGCCATTTAAATCCTGAGGACAACTTAGCTTAGGACTGTTGCGCAGCTCAGTGACTTCACGGGCCACGAGGAGTTCCGGTCGAGCGTAAGTCTGCTCCAAGGCCTTGACGATGTCGTCGGGGTCGCCGGAGGTCCACATGAGCGACGCGACGGACTGGTACGCTTGACCGCGGACTGCGTTGTTCAAGCGGTCTAAATTCTCTGAAGGAGAGAAAATAGATTTAGTTCTCTCGTAGCTACTTTTGAACGCCATCCATTGACTGACTTCACCCGAAAATGTGACAAGTTCGGCTTTCTTTGGCCTGTTGGAAAGAGCGTTAATAGCTTGAGACAGTTTTGTTATAGGGTCGGCGGAAGAACGGTCAGAAATCTGTTGTGTCATGGTGTCGTATTTATTAGTAGGAAGGCTACTCGTAAGCGTGGGTTTACAGTGGTTTGCACGGTTGACATCGGGCATGTAGAACGATACAGTGTTGGCAGGGGCGGCCGGCCGTGAATAGAGTCCTTGAGGATTATTCAAGGTGACGGTCGGCGCTATACCAGGAATGTCTACTTGGGCTGCCGTGGTCACGTTGGCATTTTGATCTGAAACCCATGTGGAGGTGCGCTTCTCTACGTTGCGATCGGAAAAGTACGAACTACGACTGTGAGCTGACTTATCTGATGCTTCCAAAGCGGCGAGTTTTGCTTGAAGATCCGTTTGCTCCGCCTCAGACTCCATGCGGGCAAGCTCGCGCTCGCGCTCTGCTTGCTGGCGTTCGAGCACGACTTGTTGCCGTGCGAGTTCGAACTCTCGCTCTGCTTGTTGACGCTCGCGGTCCGCCTGTAGTCGCGCGAGTTCGCGCTCACGCTCTACCTGGCGCCGCATCGCGTCTGCTTCTAACGCCAATTTCTGAGCACGGACGGTCGCCGACGAACGCGATGAATGGGTGCGCTCGCTGCGAAATTGCTCACTGTGGACACTAGAAGCGGTTGGTACTTGGGTATTTCCGTCGTTGCGTGAGCTAGAAGGAGCATTTAGGCGATCGGCGGCGAGGCAAGGTTGTGCTGCGCTACCAGGGGCGTTGCCCACTGTTGGTATGCTCATTCTAACAGGCAATGCCGAAGCATCGACGTCGGTTGTGGTTGAAATCGGCCGGGTGCCGCGCGGTGACCGCTCGCGGCGATCGCGCTGCACCCGCTCGGTTTCCGTAGTTGCGAGATCCGTCTTTGTCTTACTCCGTGTTTCGACCATAGTGAATACGTATGTAACTAATGTAAATAATGTATTCTACACGAAATGAAAACTGCAATGAACTTACGTGTGAAAAAAAAATTGACAGATAGTTTTCGCTGGATGTTATTTTTACGGTGAGAATGGACCAAAAATGTTATGGAGCGGTGGACTGTAGGACGTTAAGATGAGTGGTGATGATGGAAACACGGTATTTTGTAGCAATAAATATAATTAAGTTTTACACAGGCTTTAGCGACCGTACGCAACAAGTGACACAAACCAGACAATTTGACAAGACAAGATATCAAAAATAAAACTATAAAAAAGGTTCAGTATAGATCCGCAGCCAGTCGCTAACAATTGTTGTAAATTTATTTTATTTTGAAAAAATTACCTTCTGCCAAGCTTCTTGCGTCGCATTCGTCTTGGCAATGATGGTCTTTCCGAATGCGCTGGCAGTTTCAAAAACACATGTAAAAGAGCCCTCGGGGGCCTATTTGCGAAATAAAGTTTTTAGATTTTGAATATCAAAAGATAGCTGAAAATGCAAGATTTTGTTGTAATACTGAGAATAAAGTCCCTGATGAGAATGAATTTTTGAAACCTACATTTTTAAAATTATTCGATTAATGCTACCGCTAGTTATAAATAAATACTAAAATAGACGAATGATACAACAACCGAGTTAAGTATTCTGTCTCACCATTACTAACGTTCAATACACACACAAATCACGTCTATATCCCTTACAGGGTAAACAGAGCATAGAGTAACATGGCAAAGGGCACGCTTAGCGTGATTGTGGACGTATGTGGAAAGGGGAATCAAAATAGTGATGGGTTGATGGGTTTTTAGCCGCAACGCCTACAACTAGATTTCTAACATTTTCACCCGTTCCCTCGATAGCCTTTTACTGTCTACGCGAGAAGAAAAGCAGTTGGTACATTCTTCGGTTTTTCTTCCCAGACCAGCTTGGAAGGCAAGACACACAAAGCCTAAGGCAAACTTAACACGTCCATAGTTAATGACAAATCGTCGCTGCCAACCCTGACGGAATACAAAACAGTTTCATTTGCCGTTGTTAGAGCCGACAAAAGACTGCTAGGGCTGAACTCCCGTCATAAACTGGATGGGCAGCCGTAATTGAGCAACCGACAGCGACTGCCGGTAATGACACGATTGGGACACGGCCGTGTGTCACACAGAAGCGAGCAACGTACGAACAAGATTTGCTATACACGCTCCGATATGATTTTAAGGCGAGTCGCCTGAAGAGAACTCATACGACCTTGTGAGATATTTTTGGCAACAGAGTGCCAAGGTACAAGTAAAAGTAAAAAACATTCTACATAGTATAAATATGTTACGAAAACTTAAGTATTAGGTACCAACACCATAAAAACAGCTTTATTTTTCATTACGCATGAAACTAATTGACAGTTAACTCTTATCCTCTTACAATGGTCGATAGTGTAAGCCATCTCGTTTGCATAAAATAAAATAGATGGCGCTGTCAGTCAGTGACACAATAAAATATTTGCTTGCATTGCTAAACCTCGTGTTCATTTTCACAGATGACGTATTTTTACTGCCGCTATAACAAAACAATCTAAAAATCTAACTCTTTTATGTATGTCTTGTAGGTAATAAACTGGCCTCATGCTGCCTACATTTTGCTTAGGAGCTGAGCTCTGCTGACACTGGAATTTATATTTACTTTAAATACTGCATTGTACAGTGTTTTAGCTGTCTTGGGCTGGGGGTGTATTATTTTCGCCTAATTAATAAGTTACAGTTAGGTAACTCCTGCACGGCTAGCACGACAGCGCGCGAGATAGACTACCCGTGTCATACTAGAACGAATAGTAAGGAAAAGACGGGCAGTCGGGTATTAAGGCACTGATTCGGTGTAACAGCAGGCCGCGGGCGACAGCGCTGGTCGTTAGCGCGCCCTGATATTAGTGAGCGACATCGACAGGAGAAAAACGTTCAGGAATTAATGTATTTCGATCGCTTTTTGTTACGTTTGCTTTTTCTATGACCTGCCGCGTAGTTTTTTTTTCCAGCCAGATATATTGTAGTACGGTTATAGGTGAAAAACTAACGAAATAAATCCGTCATCTTCCATGGTCTGGGAGCAAAGGAAAAACATAGAATGTACCAGTTGCTTCTCTTCCCGCGCAGATGGTAAAAGCCCATCGAGGAAAATGGACGAAAATAGGAATCATGTTATAGGCGATGCGGCCAGCAACCCGTCACTATTTTGATTCCCCTTTCCACTTATACGCCCACAATCATGTTAAACGTGGCCTTTAAGTCTTGTTATTTTAGGCTCTGTCTACCCCATAAATGATAAAGACGTGGCTTATGGATGTACTATGTAGAAATAAACTTTTTCTTTCTTTTTTTATTACCTTCGCATTAGAGTCATTTGTAGACCGTTTTGAGCTCTTCGACTGTTTATTAACTTCTGATGCAGACTGTAAATTGCAAGTTAAATAAAAGCTTGAAAAAACAGATGAAACATTCCGATATTCCAATTTCAAATTCACTCCCATTGAGCATAAATCAAATCAATGCCGTTGCCATCGATGCTGGCCACGTACGTTTCTAATCATAGTTCCCAATTTAAATTTGAATCAATATTTTCCATTAACTTTGTCATCTAATTGCCAACGGCCAGTGTTAGTTCGTACTATTTCACTGGGAGACAGAATTCCATTTTCTGTTTCACTTCACAATTATTGTGGAATACCTAGCCAATAGCTGAGCACCAGTTCCTGGCACATGCCGACTGCTCTCATTATAATAATTTAAGGCTCGGGGACCGTATACATCCCCTATAAGGGATCTCTACCAGTTAACCTTTGAGTAAATGAGAGGAGCATTAAGCGAAGTGCTATTAGTAGCATAAATATAGGTATATCTCCTACAAGTTTATTTGTCCAACTGTGGACGTCTTCAGGCTGATGATGATGATGATGACTACGAGGTTATGTAAGGTATGTTAACTACGGTATACGCATTTTATTGATGGATTGATGAATTTCAGGCCAGAAACATAGAATGCTTCGTAATATAATAAATCGAAAATGTTTGAATGCCTGAGCCATAATATAAAATGTTGTTCGTTTTATTTCCTTTGCACTATACTCTCAATAAATATTTGTGCTGCATTTTGCGTTTATATTTATGTGCAGTAAATTCTGAATTGTTTGTTCTTGATTTCAGTTTTTGATTTTTATTTCGTAATTATTTCTTATCTTGTTGACACTGCGGTGAGAACTACATCAATGCAGGAGAAGAAAAAAATAAATAGGTACTTTTATAATAAAATGTTTTCTGGTGGTGATGGTTATTTAAAGTGAAAAAGTTACGTTTTCACATATAATGCAGTCGCTTTTTTAAATAAAGTTCCAAGCCAGTTCGATTAGAATTTTTGATTTGATAACCATTAAAAAGGGCCATGCAATTATATCTCTTTCAAAATTGTAACCTTTTCCAATTTAATTTATGACTGGCAGCTAATAAAATCTGAGTCGCCATAAAAACAAACAGAAGAGATCTCAAAATTCGTTACAAATCCGAAACAATACTGGCCGTTTGTAATTCGAATCGACGCTGCTAATGATCGGTGTTCGAATAATCGAGTTGCAGTAATTCATTCACAGCTGTACCGTATTCGGGCTCGAGTAATATTCAATTACTATGGGAGTTCGGACTTAAATCGATTTTGCTTTGTGGTCCGCGTTGTGCTTTTGGAATTAGGTTTTGAACGGCATGTAGTAGCGTATGGGAATCAGGTATGAAACGGAATTAATGAACTTGTTACTGGTGTTTCGTGTTACGGTGGCGTTAGTCATTTGTTTTTAATTTTTCTCGCCTATTACACGTGCTGATATAATTTATGTGTCAGGGTATTTTATGCGCCATATTTCTTAATAAGATTATGATCGTTAAAGAGATGAAAAAAAGTGAAATTAAAAAAAAAAAAACAAAATATCACACACACACACACACAAATCACGTCTTTATCCCTTACAGAGTAGACAGAGCCTAAGGTAACAAGATCTAAAGACCTAAATGATTGTGGGCGTATAGGTGGAAAGGCATCGTCTAAAAAAGTCATGATTCCTATGCCCATTGCCTCGATGGGTTTTTACCATCTGCGCGGGAAGAGAAGCAGCTGGTACATTCTATGTTTTTTCTTTGCTCGCAGACCAGCATTAGGTATTCATTATTCAAAATATACATACATACACAAATCACGTCTATATCCCTTACTTACGGGGTAGACAGAGCCTAACAGTAACAAGACCAAAATATATTTTTGCAAATTGGCCGCCAAGGGAGCTTTTACATGTATTTTTTGAAACTACCAACGCATTTGGAAAGACCATCATTGCCAAGAAGAATGCGCCGCAAAAAACTTGGCAGAAAGCATTTTTTTCGAAATAAAATACATTGAGCTACTACAATACTTAAATTCTACTTCAATTAAATACATTTACAAAAGGGGATGTGTAAGGTCCCCGAGCCTTAAATTATGTTAGTCTATAGTAGAGATGTATGAAGTCAAAGTAAAACAAAGTAAAAAAAAAAGACAAAGTCAAAGTAGAAAAATTCGGAGACTACCCACCTGCTATGGGTGGTGTAGTGGTATAGCACGCGTCACGGAATGACGAGGATCCGGGTTCGATTCCCGGCCATAGCTTTACTTTTCGGATTTTTCTATGTGTTCTGATTTTCACAGACATTTAGAAATTATTATCGTGACAGTTAGTAACAGGTAGAAAAATTCGGAGACTACCCACCTGCTATGGGTGGTGTAGGGGTATAGCACGCGTCACGGAATGACGAGGATCCGGGTGCGATTCCCGGCCATAGCTTTACTTTTCGGATTTTTCTGTGTTCTAATTTTCACTGACATTTAGAAATTTAAAGTATTATCGATTAAGAAATACGAATATAAGAATATTAAACTACTAATTATGTCTAATTAGATTGGAAATAGAGATCGGATATGACGTCATGTTGACGTAAAAAATACGACGCCCATATGAGTTAAATATTATCAAAATCCATTATTGAAGCTAATATATACATGGGAGCAAAGAAACCAGGTTACTTTTCATATAACTTTCTACGGGAAGTGTTTTTTTTGCTCTCGAGTATATATGGAGTCTATATACATACAGGAGTTTTATATTTATCAACTCATATCAACTCTACATTATAATTAAATTAAACCTAAATAAGGGAATGGGCGAAAGTCTTAGGAATCATGTTATAGGCGATGCGGCTAGCAACCTATCACTATTTTGATTTCACTTTCCACATATACGCCCTTAATCATGCTAAACGTGGTGGTTTTGTTATCTTAGGCTCTGTCTACTCCGTAAGGGATAAAGCCGTGATATATGTATGTTTTCCAAAAAAAGAGACAAATCTTTGACAGTTTAACCTATATTCGCTATAACCTGTTTTAGTTAATTACAGAACCGGATACTCTTGACGAAATAAAATTGACCGCGAATCGTATTTTTTTTATTAAAATTAGGTAGGTACAATGAACTTAAATGATGTCAAAAGATAATTTAGCTTTTTTTATTCAATACTGCGCTCAATTTATAAGGCAACAAGGATAAATTTCGACTGTCATGAAAGACACATACGACGTTGTTACAGTAATCTATAGAGAGACAGAGACAGTCGATTTGTATGATCCCGCGGGAGGAGGGGAAAAAACTCTGTATTGTTTTATCCGGGAGGCATAGATATGCGTGGAAGGATTGCTAAAGTATTTTTTAACATAATAGCTAAAAATAACATTTTTAACTGTCATAAAAATCCGAACTATTCAACAGTTTCTGCAAAGCACGCCCAAGCATTTCTGAATGCACACAAACATACATACACAAATCGCGTTTAGCACGATTATTGTGGTAGCCGTATAGGTTGACACGGGAATAAAAAAATCGTAAAATAGTGATGGGTAGCTAGCCGCATCGTTTATAACGTGTTTTCTAAGAATTTCGACCATTCTCTCGATGGGTGATTCATTCACATTCACAAATCACATCTTTATCCCTTATGGGGTGGACAGACTAGAGCCTAAGATAACAAGACCTACAGGCCACGTTTAGCAAGACACAGGGCGTAGAGGTGGAAAGTGGAATCAAAATAGTGATGGGTTGCTAGCCGCATCGCCTATAACATGATTCCTATGATTTTCGCCCAATCCCTCGATGGATTATTACCATTTGCGCGGGAAGAGAAGCAATTTTTTCTTTGCTCCTAGACTAGCATAGAAGTTTCTGGATGTATCTGTAAATAATACCCGCATTTTAGTACTAGCTTTTACGTGCGGCTTCGATCACGTGTAATTAATATTTTATCCTATCCTATTTGTTATCCCAGACTATCAACTATCTACATAAATGTCATCTAGATCCAGCCGTTTTAGCGTGCAGGAGTAACAGACACACAATTTTTCACATTTATAACATTAAAAGAGAGTAGGATTAGAAGGGTTTTGTACTCATAACGTAGTTATAGCTTATTTCCTTCACGTTGAGTACCTAACAATATGTTATCTTAATAGTTGACGTGGTTTTTGAAGTGATAACTTATGACAGGGTGAACCATTTCGTAACGTAACGCGTTACGGTGCCAGTCTGGCTTCCCCTTCTCTGACATGTACGGCAGCGGTAGGCAGGCTCTTCCTCTCTCACTCTAACCCACACCGCTAGTCGTATTTCGGACAGACGCTTCCTTCTCTCTACTTAGTGTTTAGTTGTGATAGACATATACTATTCTGTTCTGTCCGGAGACGCACTAGTTTTTTTTATCTTCACATTTATGGATAAATATACTCCAGTGAATTATCGCTCGTGTCGTTTACCCATTGTAGAACTCTTTCCTAGTACCTAAATGTCATCGTGGCGTTACATTGAATTGGCAAGGAAAGCCTGTGAGGTTTACTGTGACAATGTTCTACTGTGGGTCTCGAATCTACTTGTTCGACAGTACAGAATATAAGTGTACCTACAAATACCACCTATCCTGTTATGCATATAAATGACACAACCGGGCAAAGGTCGCTCGTGTCACATTCGCAAACAACTCAACAAAACTCGTTTGAGATTATAAAAAGTTTCCGAGTTTGGAAGAAATGATACACGCACTCCCTAATCTCATATTACCAGTTAAAGACTTTGGGTAACACAGGCACATTTGAATATATGGGCGAAAGAGAACGATATATATGCTTGACATCTTTCGTTTCTCAGCCGGATGATGAAAGTTCCATACAGACCGGGTTTTTAGACAAAATCCAGCATCGAATGTTTGCCACAAAAATGAAATAAAAATTTTGGCTACGGCAACTGTCACGTGTCACTGTCAAATCTACAAAACCATAGACAAAGCCGTTTTTTTATAGCCAGCCGAACGAAGGCGATTGGGATTCTGTCTAAATTCACGAATTATCAAACAGCGAAAAAATATTTATTATTCATTAACAAAGCTACGTAAAAGCATAATATTCAAATTAGTTGCTTGAAATAGTCCATTTTATCAAATAAAGGTGTTAAAAGCACAGCTTTAAAAAAATGAACAATGCCAATTGAGTCGCATTAAGACGTCAATGGTAAGGCCCTTGGTATGGAATTTGAATTGTTATACTTCTGAACGCTAATAAAAGCGAATTCTAAGAAGCTTGTAATAATTAACCGCAGTCAGAAATTAATTTCGCTCCATTGTCGAATGGCGAACGAATAAAAACTCCACGCATTGTTAACAGAAATTGTACAGAAAACTTGACAATGCGGCCTGAACTTGTCTTTCTTTCGATTTTTGCAGTAGCCACAGAGGAAATAACCTAATAGAGTCAATAAGGGCTATCCTATTGCATAGCGATGGTTTGTTTAAATTTAGTTTATTCTATTTGTCGCTAGATGTCGCTGAACCATGCCCTAAGCATTTCTGAATCGCGCTGTTAAGATTTTTCCTAGCAAGTATATAATATAGTTTGTCAATTTGACTTAATTTGTTATCATTATCACTAAAAGGCCGTCGTATGATTTATATAATAAGGTTAGCGGTCATCACCAATTATAACAATACGTCATTTTAATTTCGCTAAAATCTAATTGTCGCGATTGCTTTTCCTTTATCTCCAACATGGAATGCAGCCATTTATAGTACATTACTGTCTAGGCCAGGAAGTAGGCAATTGCTGGCTGAGTATTGGTTTGAACGGACGAGCTCGCGAGTCCGTTTAATAATACGAAGCCAGCAATGCTATTCTGGCCGAGGCAAGTATCTCAAAAATCGAAAATATAACAACAACAAAAATAAATGAAAATAAAATAGTGAAAATTGTTTTGCTTCGCCGTCTTTTTCTATCAATGGCATTTGAAGAGTGTATTTTTCTACCCAGAACACCTAAAGCTATTTCAGACACAGATAAACACGTTGTCGTACTAGCTTTTTTTTTTTTTTTAATTTGATGTTTTAAGTCTTGTGCCTTTCTTTTATAATGGTGATTTTTATTTTTAAAAAGTTAATAACTAGACAGTAATGGAATTTGTATGCAACATTACTGTCGAGTTTAGCGCGACAGTAATGTTTTTTTTTTTTAATTTTGGACTGACCGGCAACAATTAACTTCCTGTTCTGATATGTATTGTAGTTAACAATGACGACTTTAACGGACATTTTTGAGAAAAATAATTAAAATCCCATCCAAAACATTTTGTGTATAATAGCTTTTACCCGCGACTTCGTCCGCGCAGATAACGTCAGTGACGACATAATAAAAAAAATATTTTTTAATAAAAAATACCTATGTTACTTCTAATACCTCTAAGAACATGTGTACAAAATTTCATGATGATCGGTTGAGTAGTTTTCGCGTGAAACCGTAACAAACAAACTTACATTCGCATTTATAATATTAAGTAGGGATTAGCTGCCAAGACTCACATGCTCACAGCGCTTTCGCTGTAAAAAAAACCGGTCAAGTGCGAGTCGGACTCGCGCACCGAGGGTTCCGTATCATTATCTATAAATATCTAAAACCAGTGTAAGCAGAGCCCTGTTCCAAAGCAAAATGTACGCAGTGTGGGGTTACTTTATATTGGTCACTGCTATATACAGACATACATACACATTTACGGTTTTCGCAATTATTCTTTAATCTGTGCTATAAAACCTACCTTCATACCAAATTTCAAGATTCTGCGTTCACGGGAACTACCTTGTAGGTTTTGATTCCCTTGAGAGTTGAAAATTTGCGGAAATTTGCGGCATAAACGGCTGTATCTTTTGATTGCGTTGGCTTAGAAGTTTGATTTTTTCACAGCTTCAAGGGACAGTAGACCTGAGTAATTGATATAAATTTCAGCTTCATACCTCCACGCGTTACTGAGAAAAAGGGTCTTGACAGACGGACGGACGGACGGACAGACGGACAACAAAGTGATTCTATAAGGGTTCCGTTTTTTCCTTTTGAGGTACGGAACCCTAAAAATATCAGGTCCAAGGAAAAGCCAAACCCTTTATCATTGGCTTTAAATACTAACATTACCTCACTCACTAAAGAAACTCCGAGCATAGCTCTCTCCATAGCTCGCTGAGCGACCCTGAGCCTCAAAAGGCCAGCAGTCAAGGACCACGTCTCAGAGCCATAACTGGCAACACGCACTGATCTCTTGACTCTTGTCTTCAGGCAAATTTGGACAAGGAGATATCGCAAAGTTTCCCGAACACTGCCCATCCGAGTTGGTTTTTCCGAGCGACCTCTTTGTCAAAGTTGGACCTGCCTAATTGGTCAATCTGTCCAAGGTAACCGTAGTGGTCAACAACTTCGAGTGTATCGCCCCTAATGGTAACCGGTAATTTTATTACAGCTAGCTTCTGCCCGCGACTTCGTCCGCCTAGAATTAGATTTAATAACTGATTTTGATAGGTAATACTGCAATAATTAGTTATACCTTGCGACTCTTGGCAGCTACGACCTTTGACATGTTTATCACTATCCCGCGGGAATTATGTTTTTTTTTCGGGATAAAAAGTATCCTATGTGCTAATCTAGGGTACCAGCTATCTCCATTCCAAATTTTATACAAATCCGTCGAGCCGTTTGCGCGTGAAGAACTAACAAAAATATAACACACACACACTCAAAAACTTTCGCTTTATTAATATTACTAGCTGTTGCCCGCAACTTCGTTTGCATAGAATTCGTTTATCGCTATCCCGCTGGAATTAGGCAATGTTCCGGGATAAAAAGTAGCCTATGTGTTATTCCAGGCTATAATCCTATGTTCCAAATTTCATCCAGATCTGTCCAGCGTAACAAACATCCATACTCACAAACTTTCGCGTTTATAATATTAAAATAGGATTTAATATTAGTGTGATTCCACTCTATTCGGTGGCTTGCTCTGCGTTCCGCCAGGGCGTTAATTACGTAGCTTTTGTTGAAGTTTTGGTTTCTTGGTCTTTTAAATGGTTTATTGCTTAAGTTCATTAATGCTGGTACTAAGCTCACTTCAGACTGCGAGAAAGAGCCTATACATGCACATACATTGCAGGCTGTAATGCGAATGGGTTAGAACTTGTCGACCCAACACCGCAATGTAAAGCGAAGTGTAGAATTGTCCTTGTAAATCTAAACTGGCTTTTACGTTTGTGGATAGTTCTATCGAGCTATAAGCTTAGCTTCATTGATTATTTCGTTAAAAGTGGAATAGGTTGCGACTCCATTCGAAATAATGTGACAGTACAGTCAGCGTCAAATAGTTCGTGACACCAAAAGTGGCCAAAAAGTTAGCACCGACCTTATTTCAACTGTAATAGTGACGTGTTGCTATCTATTTGGCTACTTTGGGTGTCACGAACAGAACTATTTGACGCTGACTGTACAAGATCAGACGAGACATGCTTTTTAAGGACAAATGTAACAGACTCACTTAAATATTGCCTACGCTTTTTGTAGATTCTATTATGATGCTTAGAATCAGAATCAGAATCAGAATCAGAATCAGAATTTTATATCCAATTATATCCAATTTTAACAAAAGAAAGAAGATGACAACTAAACACGTAGAATGCCGATCACTGTACAGTATTCTCGAATCAATTACATCGGGATAAAAGGAATTCCAAACTAACTTTGTCCCTAAGAAATTGATCAAATCTTTATACAGACCAATTGTTTCTGAACTAAATTTGTCGTTTTTAACTTCGCAAAATGTTGGGCCGTCACTTATTTAATTTCTACTGAAAATGAGCGAATTCGGACTAAAGCAGAGTTAAATTATCGACTGTTTCTCCGATGTTAATTTGGGTAAGACTTCGGAAAATTTGCCGTTTCCAAGAACTTGTCGTTTTATTCATTAACTTTCTTCACTTTCTGGGAACTGTATAAATTGAGGGCTTAAGCCGTTATGACAGTTGCTTTTTATGTTTCTTTTGCTTTGTTATATAATTGCGCAGTGAGGGTATTGTATTTACGTACCATCATAGAACCATGTCGCACGGGACTATCGTTTTTTTGCTCGCCAGTTGGCGGCACTGTTAAGAGCACTGACAGAGGCACTGTCCAGAGGTATAGCTGTCAAAGGCGACTTTATAAGATCGGCGCCGAAACAAAGTTTTAAATCTTGAATCTTGATTCTCATTGATTCCTATGATTTTCGCCCATTTTTCTATCTGTGCGGAAAGAGAAGCAACGTTCTATGTTTTTTCCTTGCTCCGCAGACCAGCATGGACCTTTCCTTTGGGTATAACCCTAAAACAGGTCTATATCGGGTGGTCGAATAATTGTTTGGTCGAACCTAATTTTTGGTCGAATGATCGTTTGGTTTACACTGAATTTATACTGAAACCGTCGACTTTTCAGCAAAATCATAAAATAAACCTAACTTACCTAACCTATTCTACAAAACCTATGTAAAATAATTTCTGAATTTTTTTAGTTACAGCTTGGAGAAATTTTAGACCAAACGATCATTCGACCGGGTACGTATTAAAATACATAAAGTTAATTATATAATGGTTAATGGTTAATGGTTAATATATAATGGGTTAAGTTAATGTATAATGGGTTAAAATACATAATGGTTAAAATATATAATGCGATTTTCTCAGAAAGTTACAAATTAACAGGATTGTTATAAAACAAACCTAACCTAAACCAATCTATAGATTACGATATCAAAAAAGTTCATTTAGCTAATAGTTTTACAGAAAATTGCGTTATATATTTTGAACCATTATGTATTTTAACCCATTATACATTTTAAACTTTATGTATTCTGATCCGCTCCCCATTCGACCAAACATTACTAAACAATTTTTCGACCAAACGAAGGGCTCCCTCCATTTGACATTAAAGCAAGTAAAGCTACGTACACACGTGCGACAGTGTTAATCCCGCCATCGCTCTTGATCGCGCTAGGCCTGAAAAATGGTCGTGACGGGCGTTTTGCCGGTTTTATTAACGTCCCGTCTTACCTGACGGCGCAATTTTAACGAGATATTGACCGCGGGCACGTAATAACCCCCCATTCAAGTATCAAAGCATTAAGAGTGAAACAGCAAGACAAACCCGAATTGCATTCTAAGAGCTCACATTATTGTACGTAGCTTAAAACACTACCCGTCTCTTTCTAAATCGAACAGTAAGAAAAGTCACATCTCTCGCGCGGTGTGTTGTTTTGTAGACATAATTTTTCACATAATTTCATTAGGTACATATATTTTTTTAAAGAATGTATAACTATTAGAATATTAAATCCAATATTTTCATTTCAATGAAACATATTTTAAAGATTGGTTCAATGAATTTTAATTCATAGAATAGTTTTATTATTCACATAAGTTGGTTTCTAAGATGTAGGTTATTATTATTAAAAAAATATTTGACTATTGTGAATTAAAAAAAAATTACCTTGCTTGCTACTTAAGTGCAAGATAGCTAAGTCTGTGCGAAATATAGTATATTTTTACATGCAAGGGCCATATGGGTGTATTTTTATAAAAAATGCTGCGGTCCCAAAAATCTGCAATAAGTTCCAGTTGTCCTATAAAATTCATAATACTTAACTAGTGAAATAAATCCAAAAATCGTGTTTTTAGGTCTGTCTGTCGATGTAAATAACAAATGTAAAATTATCTCACACCGCCCGCAATTTGCTTAGGAGCAGGATTCTACTAACACTGGATTTTGCATTTTGCCGAATTTGAACCCACGTGCTTGAACGGTTTTTGTTAGCCAAATTTTCGGACTTCTTGCACGTAAAAACGTTATTCTCTCGCGAGGTCAACAACTCACAGAGCCACTAGTTTATTGATGCCAATTCTTTAGCTCCGATTTCCTTTGCCAACATTTTCTGGAATATTCTGTAATACATTCATAAAACTCCGCTCAATCATACTGGTGTAACAGCAATATTAGGAGATTAACAATTGCTTTTTATGCGGAGACTTGGCGGCTAGCCGTTGGAATGCTGTCATACTGATGGGGGCTTTACCACTGTTTGATGCGGTACGGCAGGATTCATAAAAAATTATAAGCACAATTGACGGTAGGCTCGTATCAAATTAATTTCTATAGAATTAAGTCTCTCAATCACCATCATCGTCATAAATTTAAGAGTCCAGTAGGCTTATTACCTAACTCGCTTGCAATCGCCATCGTGTTCATTTTGACAGTTCATGTATGGGCTCACAATTGGCATCGGAATCAGCTAGCTGTCACATTCATACGTGAACTGTCAAAATGAACACGGTGGCGATTGCGAGCGAGTTAGACAATACATTAACCATTTTCTTGGCTGGAACTACAAACGCTGGTCTCGACCTTTCTCTGCCTCCTTCTTCTTTCTATTTTTTGTTATACGGCAATTTTCAATGTTTTTTTTTAGCTTTTTTGCTGACTGTTTTTTTTTTGGGAGTATTTATATTATCGTCCACTTCAAGTCAATCAAACCAGGGTGTGCACCTAGCTCTAATGAATAATCCAAACTTGACCTCGAATGCCGTTCGCAATTTAGTCAAAAATCAAAATATCATTTCAGCGATTATAACCCTAAAGGATTAGTTTTTAAATGCCATTTTTAGAACTATTTTTAAGAAGACTAAATTTGCTTTAGACCCAATAGTTTCCCAGATCAAAGTCTACATCAGCTCGAGCCCATTGCCCTATTACTGGGTACCATCGCCCAAAATGATTCCTGACCCACAGTGAAACTATCTCACAGTAAATGTCATAATGACATTACATTGAAGAGGCGCCAGCACAGATAGGTACTGCTGTTCTAATTTAAGTTACTGAATAAAATATTTTTCATTTTCCATTTTTTCATTGAACTGACAAGAAATCAAATGATTCGACTGCAGACAGTACGCGGCCATAAAGATTGCACTTCGGTCTTTGGAAAGAGACAATTGGCGTCACGTAATTTAGAGCGAGACAATGCTCTACGAAGCCGAAATAGGCCGAGAAGACCGATATGCAATCTTTATGGCAGGGTGTACACATGCCGTTCTTTTCAGTAAGTCGCTCATCTTATGGAAACGCCCCAAGAAAGCAATTACCACCAAGGCCGGCTTCAGCTAACCGCCATCAATATTATGTTAATATACCCCATCAAACACAATATACC
Source organism: Pandemis corylana (assembly GCA_949127965.1). Lineage (NCBI taxonomy): Eukaryota > Metazoa > Arthropoda > Insecta > Lepidoptera > Tortricidae > Pandemis > Pandemis corylana. Next base: position 2,587,522 of record OX421857.1, read on the forward strand.
CTTACCCCTCTATAAACGTGCCCCATAAAAGCCTTCGCATGTAGCTTGCCCCAATTTTATGGCCAACAATCGGGGTGGAAATAACTGATTTTATTAGTATTTTCTTTTGCTACAATCGTAATTGTCGGTTTTTATTGCCGACACGTTTTGTGCTTTTGTGTGTTTTAAGACACGTAAATATTAGGGGGTTTGCTTTGTGCTGGGTTGATGGTCCAATTTATTACTGATATGTCAGAATTAAGGGGCTATTGTAAACTTTAACAAAGGTGACTTTCACGAGGGCATGAGATCGGGCCCCTATTTCAGAAACTCGACAATGTCGGTGACCATTGGCAATTCGTAAAGCAAAGGGTAGGTATTCAATATGACACTATCTGACATAGATTTCCGTCGAGTTTGTATTGTAAACAAAATTGTTACCGACATAGGTGAAATAGGCGGCTGACGATATTCATAGTTCTAATACATATTAAAGAACTATCTTGAGTCCTCGACTTTGTCCGCGTAGAGTTAGACTTAAAAACTGATGTTGATAGTATATTCCGCAATAGGTTGTGACTCTAGGCAGTTACGACCTTACACATGTTTATCGCTATCCCACGAGAACTATGCAATTTTCCGGGACAAAAAGTAACCTATGTTCTAATCTAGGGTACCAGCTGTCTTCGTTTCAAATTTTATCCAAATCTGTTTCGTCGCTTCAGCGTGAATAAGGAACAAACACACTCACTCACTCACATACACCGCTGTCGTTTTTGTTCGCGTCTTTTTCTTTGATTTTTCGATTTAGCTTGTTTTAGGGATCCACCGATATTTCCCAATCCTGCATTGCACAGGTGCCGCGAAGAGGGAACCCCATCCCGGGGTACTGAGGCGTCGCGGTGACAGCGAGTGCCGTAACGCCTCACACGACCGAATAGGGAATCCGTGTGGTTTTTAGTGGGTATGCCGTCGCGGGAGAGCCCCGCATACCCCCGGTACGTACCGGGCGGAAGCATAAGGCGCATTTTCCATACCATATAAAAAGGAATCCACCGATATTAGTTATTTTCGCATATCAGTATAAAATAATTAAGTAACACAAACATTAAATTCAAAAAGACTGCACACAAAAACTCCAGCAGAGGAGCAAATTATCTCGTATTGCCTACAACAAGAACCAAATACGGTAAACGAATGTTCACGTACGCAGGAGCCAAACTGTATAACGAGTTGCCCAAAAACATTAAAAATGCTAAAACCTTTGCCGAATTCAAATCAAAACTGACCAAACACATCACTGAGGATAACTACACTTCTTTCATAAGCCCTAACGCAGCTTTGGCTCCATGACCGTGTATAAATATTTTATGAAGTTTATATAATTTACCAGGTCGACAAGGGGCGACTTTTCAATCTAAAAAATATATCTTTTCCTTTGACAAAACTTATAACTCGTTGTATTATTCCAAACTATTTGTATTATTGTTTAAGTTTTTACATATTGTAGAAATAAAGAAAGAAAGAAAGAAATATTTATTTCTCAACAACAACAATTATATAAGTACAGTTTGTATTTAAAAGAGCTTTAAATCTAAAAGATAGCAAAAATTGTTACTTGTTTCAAAATAGGATTCCAACTCAGCATGTGTCGGAGCACAGGGTGCAACGACGCTGTTTTTCAGTGGATCCATTAAACAACACAAAACATACAATTACTTAACCTAACCCAATTATCACGGAAAACTATAGATTTATATACTTACGTACTTACTTGTTTTCTCTGCTATACTGTAAACTACAAATACTCGTACTACCTTAGATATTAAAGTTCTCATGTGTGACTTATTGTTTTTAATGAGAAATAAAGATTCTATAAACCGAAGTAAGTATACATATTGTTATATTCCAATCTTTATGTAAGTACCCAATACGTCTCGGTACTTGATAGAAAAGGCAACCGCCAATCACAGCATTAAACAAAGTAATCAAACCATTATACGGTTTACTCACAAAGCCAAACCAAAACAAAGCAGACGAGTAATCATTAAAATGGATGTCATTTGGCTTTGAGCGAGACGAAGCTGATCAGAACAAAATAGATTCACCCACATTAAACAGATTGATTTTGCAATGAGATTTTGCGATAACCAAACCATTCATTAGTTTTAATGGTGAAGTCGGCGCTCTTCACCAGCATTATGAACCTTACTAGCTTCTGACCACGACTTCGTCCACGTAGAAGTAGACTTAAGAACTAAATCATTCGTTAACAGATTGATTTTGCAATGAGATTTTGCGATAACCAAACCATTCATTAGTTTTAATGGTGAAGTCGGCGCTCTTCGCCAGCATTATGAACCTTACTAGCTTCTGACCACGACTTCGTCCACGTAGAAGTAGACTTAAGAACTAAATCATTCGTTAACAGATTGATTTTGCAATGAGATTTTGCGATAACCAAACCATTCATTCGTTTTTATGGTGAAGTCGGCGCTCTTCACCAGCATTATGAACCTTACTAGCTTCTGACCACGACTTCGTCCACGTAGAAGTAGACTTAAGAACTAAATCATTCGTTAACAGATTGATTTTGCAATGAGATTTTGCGATAACCAAACCATTCATTAGTTTTTATGGTGAAGTCGGCGCTCTTCACCAGCATTATGAACCTTACTAGCTTCTGACCACGACTTCGTCCACGTAGAAGTAGACTTAAGAACTAAATCATTCGTTAACAGATTGATTTTGCAATGAGATTTTGCGATAACCAAACCATTCATTAGTTTTAATGGTGAAGTCGGCGCTCTTCGCCAGCATTATGAACATTACTAACTTCTGACCACGACTTCGTCCACGTAGAAGTAGACTTAAGAACTGAATCATTCGTTACCAGATTCAGCTTCATTCGATATTTGACACTTGTGAGAGGGGTTAGATGTTTTGGAGCAGTTGGAAATAATTAGGTTGAACTTGGTTTCATCACCTTTATTGCGTGTCCGTTTTGATGAATAGAAAATTTGTTTTTGTTAAATACATAACCCTTTTTGTTTTTGCTGTAGTCGGATCCGTTGCGTAGTTTTAAAGATCTAAGCATACATAGGGACAAACAGACAGGCAGCGGAAACCGACTTTGTTTTATACTATTTACTAGCTTCTGCCCGCGACTTCGTTTGCGTAGAATTATACATATAAACCTTCCTCTTGAATCACTCTATCTATTAAAAAAACCGCATCAAAATCCGTTGTGTAGTTTTGAAGATATAAGCATACATAGGGACATAGGGACAGGGAAAGCGACTTTGTTTTATACTATGTAGTGATTGTGGATTTCACTATATTTTAAACTCACACTTTGTCGGTCCCTCGTTTAATGCTCCTCTCATCTACTCAAAGGTTAACTGGTATGGTAAAAGCCCATCGAAGGAATGGACATAGGAATCATGTTATAGACGATGCGGCTAGCAACCCATCACTATTTTGATTCCCCTTTCCACCTATACGCCCACAATCATGCTAAACGTGGCCTTTAGGTCTTGTTAACTCGGGCTCTCAACCCCGTAAAAGGGATAAAGACCTGATTTATGTGTGTGTGTGTGTGTGTAACTGGTAGAGATCCCTTATAGGGATAAGTACGCCTTTGTGCATTTGTGTTGTCCTGTATTCATATATTTAATGTATTTTTTTGTGATTTGTCTCTGTTTCTTTATACAGGGTAATTTTTTTATCAGTGCACAAATTTTAACCTGTGGTTTTGTATCGTTAATATAATATATTTCGACAGTTAAATCAGCTCATTAAAAAAAATTTTTTTTTTGTTAATTATCCTACTTTTACCTTCTCGTGTGGACACCAAGTCACACTAGAAAATCATTTTTGAAAACCTCAACACTAAGAACCTTTTTTATAATTAAACTAGTTTTTTTCGAATAGCGAAACTTCAGCTGATACCCTGACAACGTCATGTCACTACAATTTTTGCAGTAAAGACAATTGTTTGCAACTGGAACAAAATCTCACGCGATTTTTATGAATATTCTAATGTTGAGTATTACGAAATGGTCCGTATGTACATTCTGAGCGGAGAAAGTTTAAGAGAGGCTCAGAGGATGTACCGAGACGAAAGTTCTCGACTTCGTAGCCAAGGATACGTATATCCACCAGTACCCAACGTGCGAACGATATTAGCGGCCAATAACAGATTATTGGATTACGGCCAATTTACTACCCCCCGGCACGCTGATGGACGTGGTAGACCTCATTTGGCGTTAGAAGCTCAAGATGGTAGTCATACAGTAATCCACATAAAGTTAAAGAAAATCATCACCAAGTAAGGTTTAGTGCCAACGACTGACCGGAGGAACCTGCCTGGAAATGTTGCAAAACGTAGTGAGCGATCTGATGGAAGATGTGCCGCTAGCCTACGAGATTGTTACTACCAGCACGACGGTGCTCCACCCCACTACGCGACAACAGTGCGAAACTACCTAAATAGCGAATACGGAGACAACTGGATAGGGCGTGGAGCACCTCAGGTGCCTTGGCCAGCCAGGAGCCCGGACCTCACGCCTTGTGACTTTTTCTAATGGGGTGAAGTCAAACGACGAGTGTACGTTGAAGAAGCACAAAGTTTCGACGATTTTAAATTGAAAATTATGACAGCGTTCGATGCTATTAAAAACGACACTCGTATTTTAGACAAACTAAAACGCAACTTGCTAAAGCGTGCACAGCTTTGCTTAGAAAATAACGGAGGTCATTTTGAGCAATTGTTAAAGTATGTTTAGTTTTGTGTTTATGTCTTTTAAATAAATTTCAATAATTTATTTCGCTGCTAGTTATTATTTCAAACAAATTATGAACGCAACATAAGTTATGTACAGTCCCCACACGGAAATATTGAGCTAATTGCCGTTGTTCGCAACTTGGCCGTTGATGCCAGCCAAGGGTCCGGACTCGTGCGAGGAGTGCTTCGGGATGACTCGGCAACTACGACTTGCCGAACTCTGCTGACCAATGAGGCTGACGTTGCTACGGTTACGTTATAACAAAGATGGTTGACCAATGGCTGACCGCGATTTCTTTGGAAGTTGACCTCGAGGATGACATCGGGACAACTCGGCGACCACGACTTTTGCCGAACTCTACTGGCCAATGAGGCTGACGTTGCTACAGTTACGTTATAACAAAAATGGTTAACCAATGGCTGACCGCGATTTCTTTGGAGTTTGACGTCGAGGATGACATCGGGAAAATTCGGCCACCACGACTTTGGTCGAACTCTGCCGACCAATGGGGCTGACGTTGCTACGGCAATTTTATAACAGCCGAGGAGTTGATATTTGAAATTGACTTTGTCAAACAACACGCCTCTCTCGCTCCCGCATTAGAGTGTCCATGAATATCGTTAAGTTAGTGGAATCATTAAATCGGCAATATCTCTAGTATTTGTTAAGCTAGAGTAAAAATAACACAACATGTGTTATTGACTAACAATAGCGAAGCAAATATTAAAATTTGTGCACCTATTAAAAAATTACCCTGTATTACATACAATAAAGTATTTAGGTACTTACTTACTTACTATGTAGTTATAGTGATACTAGCCTTAATTCCCGACTGAGGGCAGACTGACTGCGGATTTCCGTTTTGCGCGATTAATAAACCGATAGAGTGAATTTCTTCCATGCTGTCTGGGAGCAAAGAAAAAACATAGAATGTACCAGTTGCTTCTCTACCCGCGCAGATGGTAAAAGCCCATCGAGAGAATAGGCAAAAATCATTGGAGAGATATCCACAACTATTCCGGTTAAGTACTTACAGTTACTTATTTGCTTTTTCACTTCCATGCTGGTCTGGGAGCAAAGAAAAAACATAGAATGTACCAGTTGCTTCTCTACCCGCGCAGATGGTAAAAACCCATCGAGAGAATAGGCAAAAATCATTGGAGATATATCCACAACTATTCCGGTTAAGTACTTACAGTTACTTATTTAATTAAATGTTAATATACCTAGTTTACTCCTTCGTCTTCCAAAACTTACTCCAAATCCTTCACAGTTCACTCTGCTAGGCTGTGGAATCGGTTACCGACCCCCAATTTTGCTTTTTCACTTACATGCTGGTCTGGAAGCAAAGAAAAAACATAGAATGTACCACTTGCTTCTCTTCCCGCGCAGATGCTAAAAGCCCATTGAAATCATAGCAATCGTGTTATAGGCGATGCGGCTAGCAACCCATCACTATTTTGATTCCATTTTCCACCTGTACCCCCACAATCTTGCTAAATGTGGCCTGTAGGTACCTGTTACCTTAGGCTCTGTCTACCCTGTAAGGGATAAATACGTGATTTGCGTATGTATGTATGTATATAGAGTGAATTTGTTGAATTATCTATTAATGAACATGCGTAGCTCGTACACTATCCAACACCTGACTGACAATCCGCTCCTAAAACGCCATTCGAGCTAGTCTTGCTGTCTCCCTCGCTCGGCCGATTCAAGTATCATACCCAGAGAGAGAGTGAGATAGCAAGAGAAACTTGATTGGCATTTTAAGAGCTAACGGACTGTAAGCTTATCGTGAACAATCACACTCTAAAAACACAATGTAAGTATATGACTTGCAGGGTTAAGCCGTCTCCGGTGGCTTTAATGCTCTAATAACCAAAATAACTATGAGCAAACAAACAACCAACAAGAATAACTAACCCTTTTTGTCTGTCTGTTTTAAACTCCGTTCCGCTTTGCATTTCGCGGCGGTAAATTCTCATACACGCTTGTTTGCATAACCGACTTGTACCGGTATAATCCGGTAAAAACCAGTATTTACCGGACCGTTCCTTGTTTTTGTAGGCGCTGTGTTCGCAACTTTGTTTCGGCTTGAAATTTATACGTTAGCAACGTGATTTTGTACGAATTAGCTTGCGAAATGTGTTATTATCCTAAGAACTTAATATTGTCATAATTCTTATTTTTTCCATGCTGGTCCGGAAGCAAAGAAAAAACATAGAATGTACCACTTGCTTCTCTTTCCGGGCAGATGGTAAAACGATTCTGAGTAAGAAAAACCCAAAATATATTTTTTTTGGAAAACACTCACTACACTCTTAATACAAAATTATCACGAGGCACGAACAATGTTCACGGTCTGCCGCCCCGCTGATTGGTCTACTTAGAGAGAAATTAAATTTCATCTTAAACTTACCCCGATTTAATTATACACTACATTAACTGCAAGCTCGCAGTAAATTAAAGCGAGAGGGAAAAAGTCGAGTTTTTAAACAAAAGCGAGAACGCGTGTCCATACAACAGAGGCACGGGAAATAAAAGTGAAGATTCAATTTTGTATGTATGTATAACTCTTTATTGTATACTAGCTTCTGCCCGCGACTTCGTCTGTGTATCTATTAAAAAAACCGCATCAAAATCCGTTGTGTAGTTTTGAAGATATAAGCATACATAGGGACATAGGGACAGAGAAAGCGACTTTGTTTTATACTATGTAGTGATGATAGTGATAAAACACAAGTTGCGGGAAACCGGTGGATGCAGGTGGCGAGTTGTCCTTCATTATGGTGTTCTAAGGTGGAGGCCTTTGTTCAACAGTGGAGCTTTTCTGGCTGATGATGATGATAACGACTCTTTCTCGCTAGATTTGAAGACAGCCAGATTAAAGCGATCATGAAACAACAACTTGGCAAGGGCATCTTCATAACATTATGAACGTAACGCCTGATTCAATAAAATATGGAAATGACGTTTGCCAAAGCTTCATTTCAAGCCTTTTTTGTATGTAAGTACTTAATATGTATGTATGTGTAACTCTTTATTATAAAAAACACTGATTGATTGACTTACATGCGATCCTATAATGTTATGTCCGCTTGTTCCATGTACATAACTATTTTACATTACCAGGACATTCTAAGGTAAAATAAAGACAATTTCTAAATTAAAACAAACATGTTCACCTCTTAGGGCTGGCCCAAAGGCCACCCCCGCCGCACCTAAACCTAAATTAATCCAAATTAATCATCCTACATTGGTTTTATCAGTGCCGGTTATGTAACTTGGTTATGTTCGGGGAACAAGTTGTTATGTCTTACATTTCGCTGGACATTGCTCGTTAAGTGTCGTCACATCACTGTCGATACGGCATGGGAGATTAAAACAGATGTAGATTCGTCGTCTTGATAATCGGTCCCAACTTTTAAAATCATGTCTCTGTTAGAAGACACTAGGAGAAGTACTGACTACCTAAACAACAGTAGGAAGTGAAAGAATAACTATTAGCCTAAATTTACACTCATTGAGTTGCTTGGAACGATTTCTAGAAGGACCTTCCTATCAATATTCTAGTCCACTGCTGGACATCGGCCTCTCAAACTACACACCAGTTCACAATCCTCGGCTACTCTCATCCAGCTCTTGCCAGCCACATTGCGAAGATCATCGCTCCATCTAGTCTATTAGCCTATAACTCCTCGACTGTAATTATTATAAGTAGATGCATTTCAAAACACTATGCCGGAGGACAATGGACACAAACGTTCAACTTTGTTCGAACTGTGATTTATGCCCTCGTAAATAATAAGTATCGAATAACTGTACACTCTGTACAGTATGAAAAGGACATAACAAAAACAAAACCGTATGGCAACGCTTCGAGCGTGTTTTGTCGCGTCTATAACACTACGAGTATACTTCAGTCTCTCTCAGAACATAAGTTAGATTACATTAGATCAGATATCATTTCTATGGGAAATGCCGCGATTACTTTTGTGAGGAAATCAGGTGGCAAACGAGTGGCAATTTATCGATACATTATGAAAGCATTCCCCCGTTTATTCCCTGGATAATCAATCACATTACAACGAATTTCCTTGCCACGTAACTAATACTTAGCTCTGCCATGCTATCCTATTTTGATTATTAAAAAAACTAGAATCCTTTGAAAATCATATAAGTAACCGTATATCGATGCCAAAATGGAAACATGAATGAAATCATTTTAATGAATAAAATTACCAATTACTGGGAGCAAAGATCCAAGCTCCAATCCTTAGGCGATTATGATTAGTCATGAAACTCTTGCTGTATAAAAGCCTTTATTAGAAGTCAATAAGTGGAAATTGCTGATGACTTTCTGACGAGGGTATAGCATGACCACGAATGTGGTAAGCACAGGCTAGAATGGTCAGTTCACTTCGAATTCGTGAAACCGGCTGCCTTAAGTTAGGAACTCTGGCTTTAAAATCTTTAAGCCCTTGATAGCTAACCTGAACATGCGTTCTGCGGTCTGCGATTACGGTCTTCGATTTGATCAGAATTTATCTTTTTTTCTGTCGCACTTTGACAGCTGTTGGCCATTCCCAACAATAATGACGAAGCGCCCTGAATGGCTTACTAGTAACTTATTGCGTGGGGTGCGAGTCGGGTTACCTCGGCGTGGGGTCAAGGGCTGCGGTTCGTTTTTGGATCCGTCCGAGGGGAAGAGCAGAGCTTGGTCCTGCACCCAGGGCATCGGTTAATGATTTCCTGGCAGATTCTGAGGAATATCATTATTCGTTGGCTAAGAGGCCGACAGGGGGGAGGGGTCTTTTGACCGTGTTCTAACGTACAACGTTGCCGACATTTTAGTCGCAATATTTTGAAATTGGCGAAATCATCGCATCGTTCGATGGGGCCATATTAAAGAGAAGAAGAAGAACTCATCACGTTCTCATTGGTGATGCTCGGTGAACTATCATTTTGGTGACGCCGAGAAGCAAATTAAACCTTAGGCTCTGCAAATGTTTGCTTATATCGCTCGCGTGCCAATCCTGAATAGAGTCCCTTATATAGAAAGTTTACGTTTTTGCATCTCTCATTCTAAGTCCTTATATTTGACCGCATTCAACGAAGAGCCACTCGAATTGCCAATGACCGGAGACTAACCGGGTCCTCCGTCTTTTCGGAGGGGTGTTGCGTTCCTGTGTGTCTTGTACCGCGTTTATTATGGGGATTGCTCCGAGGAATAGCTCAGTTTATTGCCAGTGGCTAAGTTTTTTAATTGTACCAGTTGTAGACTTTGATTTTGTTCCTCCCAGACCAGTGTGGAAGCCTACATGACATTAATACTTAAACTGTGCTTGAGTGTGCCTCGAAAATTCCCGATGTTCCTTCCCCGATGTTGTTGTGCCAACGATTCTAAGTTATGGCACTAAAGCGAAGGGGGGCTAATTGATACTGCTAACTACATCGTGGAAGTTCGAATCACGATTTTCGTGTTCCGATGTTAATGTTCCATTTACTAGTTCTATTCAATTTATTGATCAATAAACATAGGAAAGACTGTCTGACGTGAATATCAATAAATTCATTAAAGGTATATAAATATAAAGGTCTCGGCTCCAAATACTACTTCCTGCCATTCGGGGTTGAGACTTTAGGTCCGTGAGGTCACAGCGCGTATATGTTAATTAAGGAAATATCTAAGAGGCTGATCGACTGCAACGGAGACCAAAGAACTGGCAGCTTCCTCGCACAGCGAATTAGTATTGCAATACAGCGGGGAAATGCTGCCAGCATCTTTGGCTCTATGCCGCGGAGTACGTTTTTCGATTTTTTTCGTTTTAGTTCAATTACACTTGTAATACATTTATATTTATTATATTTAAGAAATTTCACATTAAGTTTTTTAACTGTAAATAAATATAATGTATAAATTCTCGGAGATTCGGAGGTTTGAGAACTCTTTAGCTTTTATGGTACCTTGTTGACTACGGAACTCAAAAAAAATTACCGACATGGTGTATAATGCTACGCTACGCTGTTTCTTAGTAGGACCCAAATCACTATCACTACATAGTGCAAAACAAAGTCGCTATCCGCTGTCTGTTCCTATGATCTTAGATCTTGAAAACCACGCAACGGATTTTGATGCGACTTTTTTGATAGACAGAGTGATTGAAGAGGAGGTATATGTATTATTCTACGCCGACGAAGTCGCGGGCAGAAGCTAGTTGAAAATAAAACCTAAACACGATAAACTTTGACGAAACCCATTCCATCAAGGGAATGGGCGAAAATCTTAGGAATCATGTAGGCGAGGCGGCTAGCAACCCATCACTATTTTGATTCCCCTTTCCACCTTACGCCCACAATCATGCTAAACGTGGCCTTTAGGTCTTGTCGCCTTAGGCTCTATCTACCCCGTAAGGGATAAAGACGTGATTTATGTGTGCATGTGACGACACGACAATACATTCTGCGGCGTCAGTAGGTCCGAATAACGCGGCCATATTTACCAGAAGTAATCTAAAACATCCGTCAACGGGGCAAAATTAACATTTCACTGTTTGCAAACGGTTAATCATCTGGGTATAAAAACGGGGGTAATTTGTCATCCAGTACCCTCGCCTTTGGCCATCCATCATGCCTTTCCCAATATCATCCGTGTGACGCCGCACCTGGGTCTTCTACAGATATTTTTTTTGAGAGAAAACGATCCCCAATTCGGGGCCGGTTAGGACACAGAATAAATCATAGATAAATATATAGATAGTCGTGTTAGTTACACTCTCCATAAATCAAGAACGGGTGAACCGATTTGGCTGAAGATTGGTGGGGATGCTAAGAACCAGGAGACGGAAATACGATACTTTTTATCCCGATTTTCCCGAGGGATTAGGTACCTATGTAATAAAAAAACCTAGCGCCTATCTTATTATTTGCAGCAAACACCAATACCAGCGTAAATTAACAGTTTTAAGGCGAAAATCTTAGGAATCATGTAGGCGATGCGAACCCATCACTATTTGATTCCCCTTTTCCACCTATACGCACACAGACGTGCTAAACATGGCCTTAAGGTTTTGTTATCTTAGGCTCTGTTTACACTATAAAGACGTGATTTATGTAAGTATTATTAACAGTTTTGGGGCAGGAATCTTAAGCTAACAATACTCGTAGTTATTATTTTCCTTGGCGGATATGGAATGATCTAATTAGAAATTACCTACTACCGAATAGAGATCAGAGGTATTATAATAATAACACTGACAAAACGACCAAATACACAGATCTCTCAATTGAAATAAAAACATAATGGCAGGTGAATAATGTAAAGACTGTACCAATAATTCTCTCTAAAACTGGCGTTATCCCCAAAACACTCCAAGCGAGCCTCCGGGCTCTCGATATACCTCCATCCGCATACACACTCCTACAAAAAGCTGTCATCCTCAACACATGCCGTATAGTAAGAAAATTCTTAAATTAGCTTATAAAAAAAAAATGAAAGCACTTGGTTTAGGTCCGTGCGAAGTATTTCCTCCTAGGGAGAGATTTAGTTAAAAATAAGAATAATAATAATATTATTGTATTGGTATTGTCTACTATACGAAAGATTGTGAGTTTGGCCAGATTCAATTTGATATGGTTGATTTATTCGCTTGTTCCCCGTACATAACTATTTTACATAACCAGGACATTCTAAGGTAAAATAAAGACTATATTTCTAAGTTAAAACAAACATGTTCGCGGAGGGGCGGCTCAAGGGCCACCCCCGCCGCACCTAAACCTAAATTATTCCAAATTAATCATCCTACATTAATTTTACCAGTGCCGGTTATGTAACTTGGTTACGTATGGGGAACAAGTTGATTTTTTCACGTTTATGGAGCCGCAGACCCAAGTATTTGGTATATTTATATCAACATCGCGTTCCTGAGAGGTTCTTGACAAGACAAACGTACAACAAACTGGTCCCATAAGGGTTCCATTGTTTCTCTTTGAGGTTCATACATACATATATAAATCACGTCTTTATCCCTTACGAGACAGAGCCTAAGGTAACAAGAGCTAAAGTCCACGTGTAGCATGGTTGTGGGCGTATAGGTAGAATGGGGAATCGAAATAGTGATGGGTTGCTAGCCGCATCGCCAATAACAATATAAGATCTTCGCCCATTCCTATTCCCTATTTGCCTATAATATTTTGAGGTACGGAACCCTAAAAATGTGTGCGAAGCTGTTGAAGTTGAATTAACGAATTAAAATTTGCGCGCAAACCGTTTTAATTGGAATGATCATTATATTAAATACGAAATATCCTTAATTGGAGAAATTATTTAAACTTACGAGAACATGTGTGCTTAAGAGCTTTTTATTGTTTGGTGCAAGTTAGAAGCTCAATGGTTGTCCGTCCCTATAACACTCTCATCCACTCAAAAGACTGGAAGATATATTTTAAAGGCGTAGATATCTTTAACATGCACGGATAATACACGTATACACATGATAAACTAATACACCTTTCATCCACTCAAAGGTTGACTGGAAGACATCCCTTAAAGGGATAAGTACGCCTTTGTGCATGTATCCTCAGTGTTTGTCAACTGTAATTGTCTTGTTTATTTTGCACAATAAAGAGTTTACATACATACATACATAAATCAAGTAGGTATGTATGTATGTTTAGCACGCTCTAGAACTTAAACAGCTGGATGGTTACCATGACGTCATAATGCGATTCGATTCCGATTCAGTTTAGCTTCGCTCTCTGTCAGATCCATACCAAAAATGACAGCTAAAACCTGAACTGAGCCGGAATTGAATAGCATTAAGACGTCATAGTAAAGCCCCTGGTCGCATTTAAACTAGAGAGGTATCATTTGATTCGTCTTAGTAGTAAGTCTTATAAAAATTGACGCAGTCGGGTTTTTTAATAATTAATTTATTTTATTACAAGCTTTTGTTTCCAAGCTTGCAATGTATGTATGTTTTTTATATATATATGAGGGGACAAACGAGCAGACGGGTCACCTGATGGAAAGTGATCACCATCGCCCAGGGACACCTGCAAGACGTGGGGAATCACAGGCAGATAAGTAGGTAGTACAGGTATGTATGAAAACAAATAAAACTAATAATTACAATTACACATAAACGGATAACTCACGTATAAAAAGTCGAGTGATGCTCGACATGTTTCGGACTATTTCGTAGTCCTTCTTCCTGGAGCGTTCGCCCCGGCGGCAGCGAAACGAACACTCAATAAAACTATAATTAAATTGAAATCAATTTTCTATTTGTTTATGTGTATTTCAATAAATGCCTGTATGTAATGTTTATAACTTTAAAAATGTTCAAAGATGACGAATGATGACGAAAGAAGACGGGTGGAATCTTGCGACTCTATTGAAGCAGATATCTTCAACCGATTGACCTGACATTTTGTGTACTTGTTTAAATCGGATGATAATACAATAATCTGCTAGTTAAATACTGGTCTCCGCAGGACAGAACTCTTCAACGGTTGGTGCGATTGACTTGAACTTTGATACACATTATGTAGGACAAATAAAAAAAAGAAAAAAAGAAAAAGGTTAATTTCAAAACGGACTTTTTCACAAAAAATATTATTAGGTATGTTAAAACTGAGTAGAGATAAATAAATAAGTGTTGTTGAACAGCTAATTAATTATAAACGCTTCCGCCTATCACTTACGGCTCAGTAGCCATTCGTGTGTGAATTCATTAGTTAAAATTTGTAACACAATTAATTGTTGAAATCCCTTCAGCCTGTAATTAGCTTCTTAACGCGTTTCATTCATTACAAGGTGTTATCCACAAGTCAAGAGGTAATTAAGATAATACACGTACAGACATAGGAACATACACACACAGAGTCACGCCTATTTCCCATAGGGCTAGGCAGAGACTAGGTACTCTGTTCCACTTGCTACGATCCTGACTTACCTTTTTTAATTAAAACTGTTTCAAAAATGTTACGAAAATTTGTTCAGTAGTTTTTTCGTAAAAGGGTGCCGTACACAGTCGCAATATCTTGTTTATTTCATGTAATTTCCTAGAAATCTTTACATACAAAGTTTCATTCATATACGTCACGCCATTCAGCGTGAAGGAACAAACACACAGACTTTCGCATTTATAATTTTAGTAGAATAATGATAGTATGATACTTCACTCCGAAGCAGCGGCTTCAGATTTATAAAGCCCAGGTTCGGCCGAGGATGGAGTATTGCCCTCATCTCTGGGCTGGCGCACCCCAATATCAGCTGCTTTCACTTGATCGCATACAGCGCAGGGCGTCTCGAATCATCGGCAACCCCTCACTCTCCGATAAACTCGATCCTCTTGCTCTCCGCAGAGACGTGGGCTCCCTTTGCGAGTTTTACAAATTCTACAACGTGGAATGCTCTGAGGAACTCTTTGACCTCATTCCAGCTGCGGGGTTCCATTACAAATCTACCCGCCGTAAGCGCTCATTCCATCGGCATCATGTTGATGAATGGCAGTCTTCGACGGTGCGGTTTAATCGATCTTTTTTGCCACGAACTTGCAAAATCTGGAACGAGCTTCCCGCTGAGGTCTTCCCATTGAGTTACGACCTGGGTGCCTTTAAGAGGCGAGTGTACAATTTTCTGCAGGGCCGACAACGCACTGGCATCGCGTAAAGCGCTGCGGGTGTCTATGGACAGTGGTGATCATTTACCATCAGGTGACCCACTAGTTCGTTTGTCTGGCCTCTCTAGCATAAAAAAAAAGTATTCGATCTGAAGTTGTAATATTATTTTCATCACACCAGTAACACACGTAAACAGTATCAAAAGATACAGGTTAACTTGGCCGTAACACCCCATATAAAACCCTCGGGTTTTCTTGTCATGAAACCATAGGGCGGTAAGTAATGCCCCGCGTCCGCGACGACACCTCCCCCCCCCTGCCCTATAATTTAATTTCTTTAATCGCAAATCTGATGAAAAACATTGCATATTTCACGGGCGGTACCTACGGGCATTACGCTCGCCCCAGAAAGCCCTTACTCTTCGACTTCAGGCTTCTACCAGGGCCTCTCGTACTACCTTACTTACTGCCCTTAACACACAATGTACTATTTTTAATCGCAACTTTAAAAGCCGTGTTTAATCCCTATCCGTAACTAAACAAGCGCCAGCAAATCGCGGGGGATTTTGTTCGTTATTAAAACAAATACGCGCTCGGCTAATCCGTGTGTTTGCGTATGCACCGCGGCTCATGTGGCGCCCCGCGGGACGGCGTACATGGCATATTTCTAGCCGACTTCCAAAAAAAGGAGTTAGGGCATGCTCCCGGGAAATCCCGGGAATTTCAGTGTCGAAAGTACCGGTACTGAAAGCTCAATCCCGGTTCTTTAATGCCTTTTTGTCAGTGCAGGGGACTCTAAAGCATCGGAAGGATTGTTTTTGTGATGTTCCATGTTTAGTCGGCAGAAAAAATGAGAAAATTTGTCGAAAAAAGGAATATTTCGTATGCAGTCATGGGTCAGCTTGTTATTCCGTAGAACCGTATACCCAGTCCAGCGAGTAACCAATCATCGATGTAGGGTGATCTCATGTTACTATTTTGGAAGCGTTGTATGCGGATTAGACCTGATCCCTACTAATTGGGGTCCAAATTTGATGAGCCTAGCTTCGAAAATCGATACATACATACATACATAAATCACGTCTTTCTCCCTTACGGGGTAGACAGAGCCTAAGGTGACAAGACCCAAAGGTACATCGATACCGGTGATTCATACCTACAGTTTTGTAATTACGTAATTAGTTATGTAATTGCAATAAAATTACATTTAAATGAACAAAAAATTTACCTTGCTACTCCGCTACTCACGTGCAAGATAACCAAGCCTGTGTGAAATATATGTTTTTCATGCAACCCTCCCTCCACTACTGCCTATAAAACACTCATAAATCCCACAAACTTAATTATCCCTTACACCACATAAACATTGACGCGTTTTGATCCCTCTACGGGATCATTATCAAAGTTTAATGAGCACAACTGATACAACGGTTACAATGGAAGACCCACGCAGATGGTAAAGGCCCATCGAGGGATTGGGCGAAAATCTTAGGGATCATGATAAATAGGCGATATGGCTAGCAACCCATCTAGGTTTTGATTCCCCTTTCCAGCCATACGCACAATCATGCTTAACGTGGTCTTTAGGTCTTGTTATCTTAGTCTTTGTCTACCCCGTAAGGGATAAGGACCAAAAAGTTAGTACATACCGTTATAGTTGCGTTAGTAGATAGTTAAAATTACCACTATCTTTTTTCATTGTGACACGAAAATTAGTCATACATTTGTATGGATAACTGTTTGGTCTTTATCCGAATACGAGTTCATATGGAGCACGCGGACCCTTTTTTTTGGAGGGAAAATGCATTACGCACTATCCACCGCGCCATTAGGATGACTTGGCGGGGTGTATGGGGCTCTCCTCCAAGCACGCGCGACTCTGCCGGAGCTGTGCTTAGAAGGCGGCCCGGCCAGCCACATCGAAGCGTGGCGCAAGTGGTACACGTTGGTCCAAGTGTTCATGAAGGCTTCTGGTGCATGCAAGAAAACTGGTGATGTGGAAGCTAGCCTTCTTTTGAACTTGATTGGTCTGACGTGAAATACGTTGGGAGAAAACAAATATAATACAACACAGAATCATAGTCTTTATTTAGCACTATACCTAAATAAGTACAGCGAGATAGCGATGTTCTGTTAATTATAATATAATTATTAATACTCCATACAGGAAAATGGGGAACACCAATCACATCAACTTTTATCAACTTTTCTTAACTAAAGTCAGGCAAAATATAAAATCTAGATTACCTTACGGCATCGGCACCATTTCCAATCATAATACAAAGAAGACTGACTGACTCGTCAACACTCAAACCAAACCTTTGAACCTTTATGTATAACGTAGATAAGATGAGGACGGACTTTGACACCCTTATTCATAAACGCTTATAAGCTTCTGCTAACTTAGCAATCGTTTGTCCTTATCTGTGAAAGGTAAATGTCAAAGTGACAGATAAGGACAAACGATTGCTAAGTTAGCGGAAGCTTACAGAGCGTTTTATGAATAAGGGGACAAGAAATTCCCACGAGAGGAATTCTAAATAGTAGTTCTAATTTCTCGCTTTAAGCCGCAGCCAGTGCCCGCCTTTTAATCTTAACGTAAAGGATTCTGCTGACAATTGAGCCGGTATGACCGTTCTTGAACAGGGTAATACTTCTATCAGCGGTAGAAAATGGATCATTAATACTTTCATTCCGATCACGGCAAATCTGTTACCTGGAAAATAATTTTGATTGTAAGATCATTGAATGAATATTCGTAGGTATAAATACTATTGAAACTACTATTCCAAAGGTTCCTTGAACTTTAGATCTGGAAGCTGCAGAATTTTTCATTGAGGCGTCAAAGCTATCCATGAAGTCTGATGGCATCTTATTTAGCCACTAACCCTTAAAAATACCAATTTTACTTCTTCGGGGGCAATAGTCTCCATGCTTCGACCAACGGCGGTCGTTCTCTCAATTAGAAAAAGATTAACCCTACTAATAAAAAATGCGAATGTTTGTGAGGATGTGAGGACTTGAGTGAGCGAGTAAGTGTTTATGTTTGGTCCTACTTTACGCTGAAAGGAGTAGATGGATTTGGAACGGAGATACCTAGTACCCTAGATTAAAACATAGGCTACTATCAATCCTGAAAAAATGCATAGTCCCCGCGGGATAGCGATAAGCAAATTCTTTGCAGACAAAGTCGCGGGCAACAGCTAGTCAATTATATGTTTCAAAGTGGTCTCACATTTTCATTAAGATTTACAAGTAATAAAGCATATGTTCATTCGGCGTAATGTGCATCTTTTCTGAATCTCCGTCTTCAAACTTCGTGTTCTAACTGTTGTCGAGTTGCCATCAGTTGCACAGGTTGTTTTAAAACGACCGCTTAAAATGAATCCTCGCCCGCGCGGTGCAGGGGCGCGGGGTGGGACGACCGTGGGGGCCGAGAGAGGTGCGGGCGGCAGGCGCACTACCCGCTCTTTGGTCCCCTTTGTCGCCCTACCCCGCGGCGGAAGACTCATTTAAGCGGTCAATCTATAGTGACCATTCAGATTTAAATACAGTTGAAAACATTTGGAAGTCCTATGATGCCATAAGACGTTAAAAGAGTTTATGAAGTTCCTTCCCCGTTTGTTCTTCTGCTTATAAATCAGTGGTTTTACAACATGGGGTAGGGAAACCGAGGAGAGTTGAGACAGAGGTGAGTTGATACAAAGCCGATTTCTCTGAACTGTGACAGTTTATCGTGCTGGTAACTTCGCTAATTCGTTGCTCTTTCTACACTCCACAGTTTGTGTGAAGTTGTGACCTCGCTAATTGTCATAGGTGCAGAGAAATCGGCTTTGTATCAACTCACCTATGTCTCAACTTGCCTCGGCTCGGTCTCCCCTAATTACCCTCAAAAAGGGTACCAATATTCTATTTTTAGGGTAACGTGCAAGATGCAGCCAGACAGTAACAGTTTTTTGGCTTGGAACAACTGCTGTAAATTTCTGGTGACAGGGAATGATGAATCAGAATCCTTACCGATGCAGTTTCTTGGGCCAAGTCCAAACGGGATGTAAGTAAAGGGTTTGATATTATGTTTGTTCACGTCGGAAAAGCGCTCTGGGTCGAACTTCAGAGGATCCGCAAAGTACTGAGGGTCCCGATGCAATGCCATTATAGGTATTATCATGTCCTCACCCACTTTTACCTGTAAGGCAAAAAATTACTTAAAAAAGAAGGCAAAAACATTCATTTTGATACTACGCTACCAAAGAACGGTAGTGGAAACATAGCGGAGTATACGTGAAAAACTTAAGTCACCTGTTGCATGTGGTAGTGTACAGAACTGATATGGGACTTAAGTAAATTTTCTAATTTAGAATGTCAATTTGTAGACAGAGCCTAAGGTCAGAAGACTAAAAGGTCACGTTTCGGATGATTATGAGCGTATAGGTGGAAAAAGGAATCAAAATAGTGATGGGTTGATAGCCGCATCGCCTATAAGTTATAACATGATTCCTAAGAATTTCGCCCATTCCCTCGATGGGCTTTAACATCTGCGTGGGAAGAGAAGCAACTGGTACATTCTAGTTTCGCCTTTACTCCCCAGACCAGCATGAACCTGTTTTGACTTGACTTCGCTATTTCGCGGAGATAGTAAAGTTATTCAATCGTTTAAGTAATAGCTATTTTCAGCTTACTATGAAATCTTCTGTAGCTTCATCATTGGGTTTGCCTAAATTGTATTCCTTAGTGCAAAGTCTATCCGACGCTACAGCTGGCGGCCAGAGACGCAACGTTTCTGAAAGATATAATTTTAAAAACAAACAAACTCTTTCATGTAAACCAGTAAATAAAAGCTCATTTGTACACAGTATACTACGAAATCGTTAAATTTAACAAAGATACTAATACACCAAGTGAAGTTAGCAACACGATTGTAATGAAGTCGGTTGAAAACTTAAGTAATAAAGAGTCAGCCATCGAGAAATTTACTAACCCGATAACACCATATCCAAGTAAGGCATCGTTTGCAACGTGTTGTAATCAAACTGTCCATCAGTGTCTTTATATTTCTGTATTTCCTGCACCAGTTTCTCTTGAATATCAGGGTTGACAGCCAGCTCGTAGAGAAGAAAGGACAACGTAGTGGAGACTGTTTCGTAACTAGCTATTATGAATAGCAAAGCCTGTGCGATCAAATCATAGTCCGTCCAAGCTGACAAAGGAAAACTCAAGATCGTGTGAAATGTGATATGTAATGTAATTAAACAAATACTGACAGCATGGCATTGCTGCAATGTATCATGAAAGAAATAACAATCTTTTACATCGCCCCGGGCCTAAAGTAGCAATTTGTGCAAGCTGAAATTGTGTACACACCTCGGGCGGTGATAAAGAAAGTGTCAGGTCGCTTGTTTATCATCCTCGCCTTTGGCTCGTGCGACAAATCCCTGCGATCTGAGACATTCTTTATTTCACCGCCGTCGGAATGTAATGTACTAATACAATCTAGACGCCTGTGTAAACAGTAGTAACAGGTAAGTAAGTTTACTAATTAATACAAACATACATACATACACAAATCACGTCTTTTTCCCATACGGGGTAGACAGAGCCCAAGGTAACAAAACCTAAAGGCCACGTTTAGCATAGGTAGAGCGTATAGGTGGAAAGGCGAATCAAAATAGTGATGGGTTGCTCACCGCATCGCCTATAACATGATTCCTAAGATTTTCGCCCATTCCCTCGATGGGTTTTTACCATCTGCGCGGGAAGAGAAGCAACT
Organism: Pandemis corylana; assembly: GCA_949127965.1. Lineage (NCBI taxonomy): Eukaryota > Metazoa > Arthropoda > Insecta > Lepidoptera > Tortricidae > Pandemis > Pandemis corylana. The sequence continues at coordinate 2,608,680 of OX421857.1, forward strand.
GGTACATTATATGTTTTTCCTTTACCCCCAGACCAGCATGGAAGAAGAACTAATTAATAATTACTAGTTAATACTAAATAGGTATCAAATTTTTTACCTGGCTGGTCTTTTTTCTCTTCAACTGCGGCAAAACCAGACTTTTGGTCTTTGCCGAATTCATCCTCGTTGCTGAGTCGCCCTAAAAGAATATTTTAAATTTAAAGACATGATCGGTGTATCTCCATTGCTACTAGTAAAACTGGTATCCACCCGCTATTTCCAACAAAACTTCTCGTCTCGCGGGGATTCGTAAAACATAATAGTCAAAGTCCGTGTATTCGTTATATCATAAAGGACACCATTATGGAAAATTACAGGTCTATGTTAAGGTTTTGGGCTGATTATAGTAGTCAATGAGTTAGTCAAGACTTTTTCCGATAACAAAATAAACTCTTTGACATTTAATTTCATATTGGATGATTGAGTAAACAAAACAAAACAAGAAAACAAAAAGACAAAAGTCAAAATTCAAAATGTATTTTTGCAAATTGGCCGCTAAGGGCTCTTGTACATACACGTCTTTTTTTAAACTTCCAGCGCATTCGGAAAGACCATCATTGCTAAGAAGAAGGCGCCGCAAAAAACTTCAAGAAAGTATTTTTTTAAATAAAATACATTAAACTACTACAATACTTATAAATACATTTTTTTGTCCTTTTACAAATATGTATAAGGTCCCCGAGGCTTAAATTATATATTAGTCTATAGTAGAGAGTAAGTAATTGAAATAAGGTTTCCAAATTTAGAAAGATAAAATATATGATTAAAACTATAACCTGTTCGAGCCTCCATCAGTAAGTGTATCAAGTCAGGACGAATTATATTGTGGTTCTCTCGATCTTTCATCGTCTTCAGTACGAGTTCGACAAAGAATTCTTTGGTGTCTGCCGTTAGGAAAGATATCTTGAACAACTGCAAAAATATAATCTTAATTGTCATAAATGTTGGCCAGAGAGCAGCCGTTGTAGATTTTTAACCTCCCTGAAACCTCTTTAACTGTTAATCGCCTATTTATTTATCAATGTGTCAGTCAATTAATTTGTCAGATTTTTTTCTTGGTCGTACAAACATACATACTACTTACTTCTCGAATTGATCAACAACCAAAGTTAAATAGATAACTTTGAAAATGAGTAATGACTTTTCTACTTTTTCAAGTTGGGTCACAGGACCGACGTCCTACGGAGCCGGAAGGTTCTCGAATGGCGACAACGCAACAGAAGACGCATCATGGGAAGAGCTTCCATAAGATAGTGTAGACTGTAGAAACTAGTAAAATTAAACAATTTAAATTATAGTAAAAATTCAACACGCAGTGAAAGAAAGAAGAAAGAAGACATTTATTCCTTTTTGCAAGACACACAAATATAAGATAATATACACAATGTTATAGAAAATAAACAAGGCATAACAAAAAAAAACATAGACATGAAAAATAGATCATCAGCGTTGTGTGTCTTCGCAAAAGTGAAACGGTCGTTGGCAACAGCAAAGAGAGGACTCTCTTTTGTTTTAGTTTTCTTTTAGCGCTGCGTGCAATTAACTTTATTTGTGGCCAGTGCCAAAATATAATACATAGTTTGATAAAAAGGTAGCTGCCGAAATAGGTGCGTCGCATACAGATGGACTGTTGACCTGGTGAATGACGCGAGAGTCCACTGGATGAGGCCCGCGCAAGTCCGGTCTTTATGGCGCTCTTCGGTAGGCCTTTGTTCAGCAGTGGACGTCTTTTGGCTGATGATGAAGATAAACATTGACTACATTTGAATACGACAAATAAATATTCAAACCTTCATGATGCTAGGTATGGAGTAATATCCGAAGAATTTCAAGAGATCCCGAGAGCTGAAGTTAGAAGCCTTGTGGCCCATTTCGAAGAACCTATTGTCGGGTTCGGAAATAGAGTCCACTTTTAATCCGAAGGCACAGCTAGCACCAATGTCGTTTGCGAAGCGATTTGACAAATCTTTCATGTCAATGTCTAGGTAATCAGCTGGAAAAGAAGTTTTAAGAACATAACACAAGAAATTAACAGAACTTTTGATGCTCCTTGTCGTTTATTACATTTTTCCCATTGTTTAACTCCATATCAAATTCAATTTCAGCTTTCTAGGTCACAAAAGTTTGAACTGATAAGTCAGTTAGTGGCGTCTTTGCTTTCTCTATAAACTGGGGCCTTACCAGGACGTCTTAATGCGATTCAAATCCGATTCAGTTTAGGTTCGTCCGCTGTCAGATCCATACTAAAAATTCCAAACCTCAACTGAGTCAGAATGGTAAGGCCTCTGGTATCAAGGTGACTTTTTGTGACGTCATCTGACATTGTCCGTTTATCATCCGAAATTGGGTACGTATCATAATGCATAAAGTTTAAAATGTATAATGGGTTAAAATACATAATGGTTTATAATATATAATGCGATTTTCTCAGAAAGTTACAAATTAACAGGATTGTTATAAAACAAACCTAACCTAACCTAAACCAATCTATAGATTACGATATCAAAAAAGTTCATTTAGCTAATAGTTTTACAGAAAATTGCTTTATATATTTTGAACCATTACGTATTTTAACCCATTATACATTTTAAACTTTATGTATTCTGATCCGCTCCCTCCGAAATTTGTATGTATGTATGTATGTATAACTCTTTATTGTTCATAAAAACAAGAAAAAGATACAGGACAACACACATGCACAAAGGCGAACTTATCCCTAAAATGGATCTCAAAATTTATGTATATGGGAGCGTCAGCTGAACATGTTTTAGGTACTTACTGTTGGATTCCCCGATTTTCCTCACCAACGAGCTGGTCAGCTGTTTCCCTACTTCAGTCATAAACGGGAGCATCTGTTTTATCTTCGCACTTGTAAACGCTGGGCTTAATTTTGTACGCATATTCTTCCAATCATTTCCTGAAAGCATGTCGTTAACAATTTTACCATCGTAGTAATACAACTTCCACGCTTTACTTCCATGCTCGTTTGGGAGCATAGACAAAACATAGAATGTACCGGTTGCTTCTCTTCCCGCGCAAATGGTAAAAGCCCATCGAGGGAATGGGAGAAATACTTAGGAACCATGTTATAGGCGATGCGGCTAGCAACCCATCACTTGTTACTTCAGGCTCTATCTACCCCGCAAGGGATATAGACGTGATTTGTGTATTTAAGTACCTATGTATATTTTAATGTTTGCTATATAAACCAATTTGTTTCATGTGACCTTGTCTGTGTAGTTTTTTTAGCACAATCCCTTTTCGGGATGAAAAGTATAATTTTTAATGTTTGTCTCAGGATTACGGTCAATTGCATTTTTTTTTTAATTTCCATGCAGTCATTAAGTTGATTAAACCACAGACAAACAAACCAACAAAAAATCTCTTGCTTGCATGCTTCATGCGAACAATAGAATAAGGTTACAAAGGTCAGTCCAAAAAACAAGGCAACGTATTATACGTCACGTATCTATAGTTAAACAAATCATTGAAAATTTACCTACTAAAAATATATTTTGTTTCTTTGCCTACTCTTTCTTTTTCAGAATATTTACATGAGAAGGTTATTCTTCTTTTTTAACGTAACGTTGGCCAATTAACATAGTTGTTTTCGCAGTATACATTAGAGAAACAAAAACATTTTTAATAAAAATAAAACCTTGAATAAAATAACCGCTAAAAAGTAAAAAATAACCATAGACATTTTGTGCGCGCTATCTACTGATTTGTTTGAAGTCAGTGCCTCAGATCTATTAGTACCAACAATAATGCCCATATGGCAAAAAAACACTCTTTTTAGTGAACCTTTTTTTTTTAAATTCAAAATTTAATTTTGCAAATTGGCCGCCAAGGACTCTTCTACGTGTATTGTCTTTTTTTTAACTACCAGCGCATTTCTAAAGACCATCATTGCCAAGAAGATTGCGCTGCAAGAAACTTGGTACAAAGTCATTTTTTCAAAATAAAATAATACACTTAAATTCTACTAACATTTAAATACATTTATAATAGGAATGTATGTCTCCGAGCCTTCAATTATACTAGTCTATAGTAAAGATGTATAAAGTCTCTACTAGTCTTTGCAATACACAACTCAACATGAAACACTGCGAGTGAACAATCAATCATCCCCAGTTTTCCTTAGTTTTTCTTAGGATTGCGATATTTTCACGAAGATCACTTCACAGCAGGTAAATGAAAGAAATTATAATTTATGTCACGAAGCCCGCCAAATCAGTGAAAAGTGAATGCTATTGGATATCACGCGACACTATCGCCTCTAGTGGCAAATTCCCATTGGGTTTAAGTTCAACTTAAGGCATCGCGAAGAAGTGTAGCGTATCGGTTTTTTTCTTTTTTTTCCCCACCCCACTACACCCGCACCCACCGCCCGCGGCCTGCCAGCACGAACATTATAGGAAAAGGTTGTTCAGGGAAGTAGCTAACGGAGTTTCAATACAGCTGAAGCCACATGACCGATTTGGTCGCTAGCTCTCCGTCTATGACGTCTTTTGTATTTGACAGTTTGAGTTAACAGTTGTTCAATACCTCTTAAAATAAACAAAGTCCTTCCAAATAACGGATCGATCTCATCGCTGATGTACACTCGGTGATCCAGGAATGACTCATAGTCTTGGATGGCTATCTTCTTCATTAGTTCTATGTCCTTTATCAATATGACTGGGCTCACAAACTCATAATAACCGACGAACCTGTTGACATTATACATTTATCATTATAATATAATTTTATATAATACGTCATATACCTATTTAGGTATATGACGTATTATGTAAAATTTAGAAATAAATTCATTTATTAATATACAAACCATTAAAAACTAAATAATAATAAGGATCACTAAAACTACGAAAGTTGATTCAAAGTAAATTATGTTAACAATTATTAAAATTTAACCTAAAAAAAGTCCCCCTGTTTCGTGCCTGGTTCAAAGGTTCCCATTACGCTGGCCGCGTTGCCTCTTTGTACTGCAATGGCAACCCTTTGAACCAGCCACGAACCAGAGCGGGGATCGCAGCCCTTGTCTCTTAGTCTGCGGCCCAGCTCCCTGAAAAGGTCCTTTGCCTCCGAGCCCCAGGGGTGTGTAAAATAAATGTAAAATTTGTTGTATTTACAACAAATTCTGACAAAACTAAATAAAACAGTTGCCCTTATCGCTGCCGGCGGCATGGTGCCAAGAATGCTGGCAGTGGCTTTGTGCTAAAAAAACAGGCCTCTGGTCCAGGGGTGTTACGAATATTCGCATCCGCATCCGTAAATACGGAATATTCGCATTAATTCAGACATCTGCATCCGCATTCACATCCGCATCAATCAATGCGGAGTTTTTACGGATGCAGATTCACATCAACAAGACTCGACAAGTAACTACATGTTAAGAAAGTGGGCGGAGCCAGAGTGGCACGTGCTTCGCGTTTGTTTACATAAATACTATTATGCACTAATAAGTATTATTACGCATTTAAAATTGAAATAATTATCCTTTCAAAATCCCAAAATCCGCATCCGCATCACATCCGCGTCTGAACTTCTAATAATCCGCATCCGCATCTGCATCCGCGGATGTCTAAATTTTTGCATCCGTAACAGCCCTGCTCTGGTCACCCGACTTCATTCAGTTTGGTCGACAACGACCCATATAACCTGTGCTCACTTGGCCCCTACGGACCCCTGGTTTAAACATGTAGGCACTAATGCCCGCACATTTGCGCCGCTTGAGGGATTCCGCAGACTTCGCAGCGATCATCATCTCCGCAAGAGGGAACTCTTCAACGGGTGGTAGGGCCTTGTGCAAGGTCCGTCCGGATCGCTGCCACCATCTTACTCGCTAATCCTGCCAAGTAGCAGTGCTTGCACTGCTGTGTTCCGGTGTGGAGAGTAAGACAGCCGGGGAAATTACGGGCACAACAGGCATTTCATCTTAGTCCTCTAGGGTTGGCAACGCATCTGCAATCCCTCCGGGGTTGCGGGTGTCTATGGGCAGTGGTGATCACTTACCATCAAGTGACCCACTTGCGCGTTTGCCTTCCTATTTATATATATATATAAAAAAAAAATGATTCGATTGACTTGAAATTTGGCACACATAACTATGTAGGACGAATGATAACGTAAGTTCAGTCAGCAAAAATAGCTTATGTTCAAAATTGCATTTTTAACAAAAACTTAATTTCGAATCCTTTTACGTAAACCTACCTCTCTCCGGGAAAACCGAAGTACACATCAGATAAAGCGTCACCAAAAAATTTCCGTTGGATGATGACGGGTCCGAAGTTGCCCATCAGTGGAAGGGGCCTGTAGTGTTTGACTCCATACTTGTCGAACCTTGAGTATACCAGGCGGTAGTACAGATACAGAAAGGTCAACACCGCTATGATGATGTATAAGAACATGATCTGAAATTAACATTTTCATATCAATGTTTTACATACATACATACATACATAAAATCACCCATCGAGGGAATGGGCGAAAATCATAGGAATCATGTTATAGGCAATGCGGCTAGCAACCCATCACTATTTTGATTCCACTTTCCACCTCTACGCCCTCAGTGTTTTACGAAACGTGGCCTGTAGGTCTTGTTACCGTAGGCTCTGTCTACCCCGTAAGGGATAAAGACGTGATTTGTGTATGTGTATGTATAAAATCACATCTTTTTCGCCCTTACGGGATAGACGGAGCCTAAGTTAACAGGACCTAAAAGCCACGTTTAGCATGATTCTGGGCGTATAGGTGGAAAGGGGAATCAAAATAGTGAGGGATTGCTATCGCATCGCCTATGTTATGATTCCCATCCCATCCCTTTTACCATCTGCGCGGGAAGAGAAGCAACTGGTACATTCTATGTTATTTCTTTGCTCCCAGACCAGCATGGAAGTTTCAATCAACTTTTTAAGCACATGAAATTGCTTCAATGCTGGTCTGGGGGCAAAGAAAAACCGAATGTACCAGTTGCTTCTCTTCCCGCGCAGATGGTAACAGCCCATTGAGGGAGTCATGCTCAACGTGACCTTTAGGTCTGGTTACCTTGGGCTCGTCTACCCTGTAACGTATAAAGACGTGATTTATGTATTTATGTATGTATGAGGTCAGAGAAGTCAATGTAATTTTGAATAACATAATATCGGTTAATAGACTTGTTAACATTGCCCACAATTTACATGTGTACCTACTTAATTACCATTTTTTTTATAAACACTGCGGCTGAACCCATCACTATTTTGATTCCCCTTTCCACCTATACGCCCACAATCATGCTAAACGTGGCCAGTTCTTGTTACTTAGGCTCTGTCAACCCCGTAAGGGATAAATACTTGATTTATCACTACATAGTATAAAACAAAGTCGCTTTCTCTGTCCCTATGTCCCTATGTCCCTGTGTGTGTTTGATGCGGTTTTTTTTAATAGATAGAGTGATTCAAGAGGAAGGTTTTTATGTATAATTCTACGCAGACGAAGTCGCGGGCAGAAGCTAGTTATCGATAAAGTTTAAATTAAATTAGTGAGTTTTTTTTTTCGTTCTCTTGTTTAATTAAGCAAATAACTATTTTATGGTATTGCTGAGTATCACCCTTATCCAGGGTTTCATTATTTCTCCAGAGGCTAAGGTCACCCTGTATAAGTCCATAGTAGAGATGTATAGTCTCTACTGGTCCAAATCCGATGTCCAAATCCGTCCAGTCGTTTTACGGTGAAAAAGGAACAAACACGCTCGCTCACTCACTCACATCGTCATAAGCTTTCTCATTTATAATATTAGTAGAATAAACAGACTTCGATGCACAAGTCAACACTCACTTCGCAGGTTAAAAAATAACTTGTGCTCACTAGGACAGCTGCTCAAGTACTGGCGTTCCTCAAAGACACGGACCGCTCTGTCTGTGCTATGACAAAACACTGTACCGCGTATTTATTAAGCCGTGCCATTACGGGGAAGAAGTCGCGGGCAGAAGCTAGTAGCAAAATAAATAAATAATAAAATAAATAAATATCTTGGGACAAATTACACCAATTGACCCAGCCCCAAACTAAGCAAAGCTTGTACTATGGGTACCAGGCAACGGATATACATACTTATATAATGTAGATAAATACATACAACATCCATGGCAACTCTGGCACAAACATTCGTATTCGTCATACAATTGTCTGCCCCTGCCGGGATTCGAACCCAGGACCTCTAGCTTCATAGTCAGGGTCACTAACCACTAGGCTATCCGGTCGTCAAAACAAAACATACGATCCTGTTAGGTACATCCGCAGCGCAATATTAACAAGCATTAATTTATAGCAAACATAAAAACTCATTTACGCATGACCCCGTCAAAAATGTGCAAAAGCGCGATTTCATGGAAATATGATTCATAAAAGCCGGTTTAATTTGCGATTTACCGTATAATTTGTTGGATACCGGTATACCGGTAATATTACCGGTAATAAGGTGCGATAACGGCGAATCGGCGGGAATTCGCTTCGGTCCTAAAATTAAAATCGGCGATCTAGCGCTATTATAATGACTCAGGGAGTTGTCGAGTGACCCGTGTCACTAGCGGCAGCGAGTGACCTATAAAGAAAGAAAATAAGATGGTAGGTATGCGACAGTAAAAAGAAATCTGAACTTAAGTAAAAATTAAATGGTCCCAAGTCAGCATTATGCTGGTCTTACAGCCAGCGGTGGTCTTCCGTTGGGACCATCGAGTGAACTATTAAAAATACAAAGAACCCTTAGAACTGAACAAGAGCGAGTCCAAAAGGTTCGAGATTACGAGAAAGATTGTTAACTTGTCAAAATGAAAGAGCGTATCTATAGGAAAACTATGACATATACATTTTGTATAGCCTGTCACCCAACACAGTACACCCAACACAGTAGTGTGTGTGTGTGTTGGTGTTTTGCGGGTGGTAGGGCCTTGTGCAAGGTCCGTCCGGATCGCTACCACCATCTTACTCGCTAATCCTGCCGCTAAGTAGCAGTGCTTGCACTGCTGTGTTCCGGTGTGGAGAGTAAGACAGCCGGGGAAATTACGGGCACAAGAGGTGTTTCATCTTAGTCCTCTAGGTTGGCAACGCATCTGCAATCCCTCCGGGGTTGCGGGTGTCTATGGGCAGTGGTGATCACTTACCATCAGGTGACTCACTTGCTCGTTTGCCTTCCTATTCATATAATAAAAAAAAAGCCATTTTTACGATCACACCTCATTTATTACAATCGGTTGAATAGTTTAGGCACTACGGTGGAACATGCAAACATACATACATAAATACACAAAACACGTTTTTTTCCTTTACGTGGTCGACAGAAATGCCACTGATTAGAACTTTTTTTTTATATGTGCTTACAGAGAAGCACAATGATGGTCCCAACGGAAGACCAGCGCTGGCTGTAAGACCAGTATTATGTTGAGGTGAGACCATTTCGTGCAATGTATGTACTTATGATTTTACGTCTTTTTTTGTAATTTATTATGCTACTAGCTTCTGCCCGCGACTTCGTCTGCGTAGAATTATACATGAAAACCTTCCTCTTGAATCACTCTATCTATTTAAAAAAACCGCATCAAAATCCGTTGTGTAGTTTTGAAGATATAAGCATACATAGGTACATGGGGACATAGGGACATAGGGACATGGGGGCAGAGAAAGCGACTTTGTTTTGTACTATGTAGTGATGTAATGTCACGAATAAACGTTTTCTTCTTCTTTCACGCTTAGCATGACTGCGTTGCTAGCTGCACCGCCTATAACGTGATTCCTAATATTTTCGCCAATTCCCTCGATGGGGTTTTGCCATCTGCGCGAACACAAATATAATATTTTATATAGACTGCCAAAACCATTATCCTTCGCTTCGCTGTACTCGGGTAAAATCAACCCGCCCTCGCTTAAGGCTCGTGCGCTTCGTAATTTGGCTCGGCCGTAAAAACGCGCTAAGCAGCAAGCCGTAAACGCGTAAGCGACTGCCGTTGGAGCAAGCTTAGTCGGGGCAGGTGCTTGCTTTGTTTGCTTAATGAGCTTGGATACAAGTGGTGGACAATAAACTAGGTTTTCTCAAATTTACATACTGTGGAGTAGGCTTATTACCTAACTCGCTCGCAATCGCCATCGTGTTAATTTTGACAGTTCTTGTATGAATGTGACAGCTAGCTGATTCCGATGCCAATTGTCAGCCCATACATGAACTGTCAAATTGAACACGATGGCGATTGCGAGCGAGTTAGGTAATAAGCCTACAGCTCTTGGAGCACTACCTAAATAAGCTGGTGTAGCAAGTACGGATCACGATGCGTCCTAAACAAAATTAAGTTGCTTAAGGCCTAAATACTAGTAATAGAAATGCAATTGAACGTTACAATATACCAGGGAAACGGTTTAGTTCCTGGTTCAAGCAGTAAGTAGGCTTATTACCTAACTCGCTCGCAATTGCCATCGTGTTCATTTTGACAGTTCTTGTATGAATGTGACAGCTAGCTGATTCCGATGCCATTTGGCAGCCCATACATGAACTGTCAAAATGAACGCGATGGCGATTGCGAGCGAGTTATACAATAAGCCTACAGATCTCTCGTCTGCCCTCAAGTTCTAAAACAAAACGCGAATAAAATCGAACGAGTGTTGTATAACATTCCTAAGACTTTCGCCCTCCCTCGGTGGCTTTTACCAGCGCGGGAAGAGAAGCAACTGGTAAATTCTATGTTTTTTCTTTACTAGTAGGCTTATTACCTAACTCGCTCGCAATCGCCATCGTGTTCATTTTGACAGTTCATGTATGGGCTGACAATTGGCATTGGAATCAGCTAGCTGTCACGTTCATACAAGAACTGTCAAAATGAACACGATGGCGCACAGTGCGATGAAACCCCGATCTAGGTGGACAATATTTTATCTACGTGGACAATATTATTTAAGCCTCAAAACCGACTCTAGTAGGTCATATTATGATGTCAAAATAGAAATGAAATGAAAGAAATTACAAAATCACATTAAAATTAAAAACCAGTATAAGCTGACCTATTGGTACTAAGAATTACTACACGCGTGAAGGCCAATTTATATTGGTAATTGTTTTAGGCAGTATAAATGTAGTTTTTGACACACATTTAATATTCATATTATTTTTATTATATTTGCTGCGTCACGATGACCAGGTAACCTCGTAGATACCTCGGCAGCAATTCCTAATTCTTTGTGATTACAAGATTGCACTAAGTGTTCTACGCGTCTTTTTTTGGTTTTAAATGAAGCATCATTAAAATCGATTCTTGGCCGACCAGGTCCAGAAGTCTGGGGAGGATCACATCCAAATGAAGACGTAGAAGGTTGTATATAATATTGAATTGTAAACTTAAGCTGTTCACTAGTTAGCCATCCAACACCTAATGGTAGTGCTTCGAATACTTCTTGTTTTCTCCCGCAAGCAACCCACTTTTATAATAATTTCCCAGAATTTCCCAGAAATACGAGCTATATTTCTCTTGAAATTTCTTAGTGAATCTGGCGTGACTCTGCTGAAATCAAATTTAATTGAAAAATAATCGAAAAGACGGTTATTTTTATCCTTTTTAGCGTGTTTTAACCATTCTTCATAAAACTCCGTCCTAGGTACGAATAGTTCGATTTCTAAAAAAAAGTCAAAGACTCGCATCAGATCGCAGTTTCTAACATGCATCAAACGAAAGAACATTAAAAACTCTATCATTAAAAAAAAATCCAGCCCGGGGGCAAGGGGGGGCATCCTTTTCCTTGTCTATGAAACACGAAACTCATGCAAAAAAATTGGAACTTTTTACGTTAAAGTTGATTTTTATTGGCAAAGGAATATCCGTTTTTAACAATTAATATTTTAAAATGTAGTCCTTACCATTTACTTCACGATCCATGACTAGAAGTAGCACGATCTGATTGATAATTATTATAAAATATTGATAAGCGAAGAGCAGTAAAACGCACGATTTCACTATCGATGACAGTGTTTCGGTTCGCTTCGACATTATTTATTAATTTTAAGAGGGTAGTAGGACAAAACTATTACTGGAATCATTCCTTCTAGGATGTTGGCTATCGCTATAGCCACCACAGATAATGAAATAGCGTGACCCTTTTTGTCCACCTAGATCGGGGTTTCATCGCACTGTGTGGCGATTGCGAGCGAGTTAGGTAATAAACCTACAGTATGGAAGAATTAACGTAATATAGAAAGGCAATTGTATCAATACTATCGCCAGTTTATTCGTCGTCAAGGATCAGTACTACCGAGAACTAGCGGCACAGGGGCGCGGGGTAGGACGACAAAGGGGACCGAAGGAGAAGCGGGCGGGTAGTGCGCATGCCGCCCGCACCTCTCTCAGCTCCCGTGGTCGTCGCACCCCGCGCCCCTGCCCCGCTAGCACGAGAGCGCACGAAAGTCGCGTCGCGCGCGAGTTGGACTACCCGTCTCTTTCTTGTTGGTACAGTAAGAAAAGGACAGGCAATCTATCTCGCGCGCGACGCGACTATTGTGCGCTCTCGTGCTAGACATGCTGCACCGCGCAGACGAGAGCGGTCGGTCCATACCGATACTATTGAATGATTAAATGAATTGAATTGAATTGAATACTATTGTCTTTGCTGAAACTATCGAAAGGGTATAGGAACATTATCGATATTGGACTATCGTGCGACAACACTAGCTCTTTGATCTCAGGGTTAAAATGATCAAACGTTGAATATGCATTTCTACGTAAATAGAAATTTAATGCTTTTTTTCACTTGAGTGAAGACGAATCTATGACGTCAGTTTCTAAACACTAGTTAGCTTTAAAATGTTTAATATTTTTTTTAGGGTCCCGTACCTTAAAAGGGAAATAGGTAACCCTTATAGAATTACTTTGTTGTCCATCCGTCCGTCCGTCTGTCAAGATAATGTTGGCAATCGAGCTGTCGAGCAGCGCCATCTAACGACGGCGATGAAGAACGCCCCTCCGCTGAGTGGCGGATTTGAAAAACAACCGAGTTTATAAAAACGGATGTAACGTCGGAACGGGGCTTACTCTGCTTGGTGATCCGTTTGAAAGAGTTCGATTCGTTTATCGTCGCTTGCCCTTGATTATTTGTTAATACTATTTTCTCCGTTTGATGTAATTGTTCAATTGTTTAATATTTAAATAAAATAATTGGGATTTAACGTTTGTTCCTATTTATTATAGAGTATTATAATATTGTCGATAACAATAACTTTTCTCAGAAACGCGTAGAGGTATAATACTATACTCATGGGGTAGACAGAGCCTACCTAAATGCCACGTTTAACATAATTGTGGGCGTATAGGTGGAAAGTGGAATCAAAATAGTGATGGTAGCTAGCCGCATCGCCCATAACGTGAATCCTTAGATTTTCGCCTATTCCCTCGATGAGCTTTTATCATCTGCGCGGGAAGAGAAGCTGTACATTCTATGTTTTTTCTTTACTCCCAGACCAGCATGGAAGAATAATCAATACCAATCCTCTAGGTTAATTCAATCACAAGATACATTCCTAGAAATTCGAAATTTGGCAATCTCATTTTCATGTCTGTCTGTCTACGTAGGCATCCAATATAAAATGACCTCGCATTGCCCACATTTTGATTAGAAGCAAGGCTCTGCTAACACTGGATTTTATATCCATTTGCTGAATTTTTGTACGGAACCATCGGTACGCGAGTCCGACTCGCATTTGGCAGGTTTTTATTTATGGGTTCGTCGACCAGACATGCCAAGTTTTAAAATTCCTCTGTATAAATAATTATGTACTTTTCACTAGGGATGTCGACAATGAAAAAGAAATCAATATTCATGTATCGATATTTATGAATATCAATATCGACCTCAATGTCGAGACAAAAAATATTGATGTAGGTATCTATTAAATTTTAGGAGATTTACAAATTTAAAATAATAATGTACCTAGGTATTTAATTTAGTCTGCCCTTGTAAAAGATAATAATAATACTAAACATAGACAACGCAGGTTATGTTGTCGTTAATGCCAATTTAGTACGGTTGTAAATTTTGTTAGGTATTCTGGTAATAAATTAAATTTGAAAAAAATATATAGGTATAGGTAGGTACGATTTTCGATACTGAATAATTTGTATAAAAGCGCAGCGGAGTAGCAAATTGAGTGTTTTTTTTGTTTACTGAAATGGAGCTCTACAAAATAAAGCCTAATTCAATAAAATATTTGTATCGTTATATCAATTATGTATTTATTTATTTATCAAACAAATTACCCAGCATTACAGTATCGACCAAAGCACTGAAAAACTTAATTTTAACAAGTAAAGGCACATCAAAACATACCATTAAAGAGAGTTATCAAATAATTTTATTACAAAAATAATTTTAGTCAAGACCGCAATTTTATGACAAGCTCGCTAAAAATAAAATAATTCTATACTGTAGTGATTAGATCATAACATATCGATATGTCGAATCAAAGGATCGATATATCGATGTATCGATACTTTTTCAACAAGCCTATCACCTGTACAAATACACGTGTAACACAACCCCTCACATCAAGGTTAAGTTTCAATTTATCAGAGGGTGGAAAATATGGAAATACCTCCCCCATATCAAACTAAGTTCACATATCACAAAGGGGTTTTCAGTGGATCAAGAGCACGCCAAAGCTTTTGCAGAAAGGAACCAGCAATTGGAAAAGGTTTTTTCCCTCTGTCAATATTAACGAGGCATATTTGCGTTACTTTTTGTGGAACTTTTATTTTACCGCGATTCGTTTGTTTTCAATCAAGTCTATTTAGACTAGGGTTCATGATTTCTCGAGCTTTTCAATTTCTCGGGTCTCGAGAATTCTCGAGGCTAATTTCTCGGGGCTTCTCGGGTTGTCGAGAAATTTACATTTATGTACGTTTTCTCATATTATTTGGTTCGAATAACGTCAACAAATTCAGTGGTTTTCGTCTCAAATAAGAGTATCAAATTAATTATAAGCATTTTATTGATTATATACAAAAACATTAATCTTATGAATAAGCTAATTAATTTTTTTTAAATACAGAAAGAACTTATAAACAAAAGTAGCTTCTATTAAACTAAACAAAAAATCAACATGAAAGAAAACGTTAATCCATCCATCCATCCATCCATTCGTCGTTTCTGTATCAGGTAATAAAGTTTTCTTATTCTAATTCTTATTCTTAATCACGAATGAATTCACTTTTTGTGATTCCATTTATGGTGAAGCCGTCTTTTGCAGCCAGCCTCGCCAATACTTCACCCAATGATTGTATCGGTGGAGTTTTGAAGTTTAGTTTCTGTTGCTGCATACTATACTAGTTCTATATAGGTACATGATTTCTCGAGTTCTCGACTTTTCTCGAGATCTTCCATCTTACTCGCTAATCCTGCCGCTAAGTAGCAGTGCTTGCACTGCTGTGTTCCGGTGCGGAGAGTAAGACAGCCGGGGAAATTACGGGCACAAGAGGCATTGCATCTTAGTCCTCTAGGTTGACAACGCATCTGCAATCCCTCCGGGGTTGCGGGTGTCTATGGGCAGTGGTGATCGCTTACCATCAGGTGACCCACTTGCACGTTTGCCTTCCTAATCATATAAAAAAAAAAAATATAAATATATAAAAAGATTGATTTCCCGGGAACAAAGCCCAACGATTTAACCCTAATTTAGACAAATGTTTTATTTGTCCAATATTTAATTGGCCTGATATTGCGTATGTTTGCAAGCGTATTCGTTTCGTCATTTAATGAGTTAACAGTTTTTGTGCTTTGGAAAAGTTTGCTATTTTTAAAATAATCAAAACCTACGTACAGTCCAATTTCCAACAATTTTGTAGCTCTATTTTTATCAATACCCTTTTAGTAGGTATGGATTTGTGATGGTCCGTTCACATCTGTACCAACTACCTAATTTGTACTCGTTAATCCGACCGCCAAGCAGCAGTGCCAGCGCTTTTATTGGCACATGAGGCATAACTAGCAGGGGGGCTAGTAGGTATAAGGTATCTGATGCCATCTAGTGTTCTATGGTGGCTTACCAGCAAGCTCATTTGCTCGGTTGCCACCCTGTTTCATAAAAAGCATTGACTATGTTGCTTCGGAAGTTAAAAGAAATTTATTTTGCAAACAGGCTGCCAAGGAACTCTTCTACATACGTACTTGCATACATAAATCACGTCTTTATCCCTTACGGGGTAGACAGAGCCTAAGGTAACAAGACCTAAAGACCACGTTTAGCATGATCGTGGGCGAATGGATGGAAAGGGGAATCAAAACAGTGATGGGCTGCCAGCCGCATCGCCTATAACATGATTCCTAAGACATTCACCTATTCCCTCGATGGCCTTTTACCATTTGCGCGGGGAGAGAAGCAACTGGTAAATTCTATGTTTTTTCTTTACTCCCAGACCGGCATGGAAGAATGAAAAGATGACTGCATTCAAAGATTTCCTATCCGCTTTTACGTTTCACGTTTAGCATGATCGTGGGCGTATGGATCGAAAGGGGACTCAAAACAGTGATGGGTAGCTACTTAGCTAGACAAATGTTACAAATGTTATAATGATCTTGTAACCCTATTTTATAAGTAATATTTGCATGCTTGTTTAAGTAAAATGTACGCGCTCAAAAACGCTTCTCCATCTGTATTCACCACGACATTTTTGCAAATAATTATTCTTATTCTTATTCTTCTAGCCACATCTATATCTATACTAATATTATAAAGAGGAAAGATTTGTACCTATTTTTGTATGTTTGTAATGAATAGGCTCAAAAAGTACTGGGCCGATCTGGATGAAATTTGGAACATAGATAGATTATAGTCTGGAATAACACATAGGCTACTTTTTATCCCGGAAAATTGCGTGATTCCCGCGGGATAGTGATAAACGAATTCTACGCAGACGAAGTTGCGGGCAACTGCTAGTCGCCTAATATAACATGATCCCTAAGATTTTCTATGTCTTAAACTACCAAACAAAGAAACTACAATATTTTATAACAGATTACTGGTTCCCTTTTACATGATAACGTTCCGTGTTCACGTATCAGCCAATATGGTATGTTTTTAGAGCCGTTTGCCAAAAAAGATGGACCTATATACCTATCTATGTACTTATTTACAATAGATATCCACAACTATTCCGATTAAATACTTACACTTTACTCACTTGTTTTTTCACTTCCATGCTGGTCTGGGAGCAAAGAAAAAACATAGAATGTGCCAGTTGCTTTTTTCCCGCGCAGATGGTAAAAGCCCGTCGAGGGAACGGGCGAAAATCATAGGAATCATGTTACAGGCAATGCGGCTAGCAACCCGTCACTATTTTGATTCTATTTTCCACAGTGTCTTGCTTAACGTGGCCGTGGGCGTTACCTTAGGCTCTGTCTACCCCGTAAGGGATAAAGACGTGATTTGTGTGTGTGTGTGTGTGTGCATCTTGCTTAAAACTGGTGAACACGTCAGTACTTTGTCGAAGGAAATGTTAACATTGAAATACTTGTTTTACACCGTTTCTTAATTTTTTTCCGGAACTTTTTAGCAAATAGGTTAGTTAGACTTAACAGCCATAACCCTTTTCGTTTGTTCTGCAGTCGGAAAAAAATTTGAAGGTAGTTGTTTGTCTATACTATAATCTATATCTATACTAATATTATAAAGAGGAAAAATTTGATTGTTTGTTTGTTTGCATTGAATAGGCTCCGAAACTACTGGACCGATTTTTAAAATTATTTTGCCGTTAGAAAACTACATTATCACTGAGTGACATAGGCTACTTTTTACCGCGGGAAAATACCTATTCCTACGGGAAAATTAATTTATCCCGGGCGAAGCTGCGGACGGAAGGCTAGTAATAATATTATATAGAGGAAAAATTTGATTGTTTGTTTGTTTGTTTGCATTGAATAGGCTCCGAAACTACTGGACAGATTTCAAAAATTCTTTTGCCGTTGGAAAGCTACATTATCACTGAGTGACATAGGCTACTCTTTACCGCGGGAAAATACCTTTTCCTACGGGAAAATTAATTTACCGCGCGCGAAGCTGCGGACGGAAGGCTAGTGTACAATAAAAATCACAAATAAAAGGGTGCATTATATTTTGTCACTCGGTTTTTATCTGTCTCCTGTTACATCAAAACACGTTAAAACCAAATTTCTAAACGAAACTGAAAATTCCGAAAAGTAAAGCCATGGCCGGGAATCGAACCCGGATCCTCGTCATTCCGTGACGCGTGCTACCCCTACCTGCTGTGGATTTTTCTGTGTTCTAATTTTAAGCGTGAAGAGGTAAAACAGATGAGAGATGTATTATATGAGTATAGATATTTTTTATCTGCAGTCAGACTTTACTCTACAAGCCTATAATTTTGACTAGAATTTAGTCAGACAGAAAAATTACTGAATTTCAGTCTACTAAAGTAGTTTTGTAAGAATTACGTAATCCTTCGACATCATTGCCGAATATAAACCGATTTTGACCAACTTTTTTTGGTTAATTGCATGGTCTAGAAGTAAGAAACAATATTTTGATCGAAACTGTACTGATTTTTTAATGTCTTTCTTAAAAGAAATCATGTTTCAGTTTTCAGAAAAAAAAGTAAGTATGTATTTGTGAGGTGCAGATAAACAAGGTTTTTGCAGAAAATATAATTTATTTGTAACATTCCAATAGTTGACTTATTGATTACTAAATTACAATGTTTTTTGTGGGAAAACTAACATATACAAAAAACAAGCTAGATACGTATATCTTACGTTAAACTTATACTAATAATTACAAAAAAATAAAGCACCTACCTTACTTAAAAAAATGATTTTGTATTTAATAGCAAAAACATTCCGCTTAACCTTTTCGCAGTAAGCCATTCCTGATCTTAACAAAGAAGTTAATGTTGCATTTACTGTGATAAGGTTAAATACGGGCCACAAATGTCATGTGCGTAACTTTATTATGAACCTTTGAGTAAGTTTTAATAAAAAAACCTTTTGAAAAAATTTGTGTTAACGTCTCAATTACTACGTTTAATTTAAATTAAAACAGTCTTATAGCCACACGTGTGTACTGTATTTTTTTTATTGAATCAGGCATTACTTCGTGGAGGTCTATGACAATGAACAAAAGAAGTAGCGGAGTAGCAAGGTAAATGTTATTTTTCATTTTCATTCATTATTTTCTTTTTTTTTAAATAGTCTAATTTATAGTTAAAATTTAAAATTTATTTGGCATGTGTTACTTTTCGAGCAAACATACGTACCTGTGAATTGTAAGTGGAAACTGTTTTGGCTTATATTATTTAGCTATGTGTGTAATGATGCTGTAGGTCTGTGTCCCATTTCAACAAATAATTAAATAAAATTCTTTCTTATTTACAACTAATTCTGTATAAGGTTGATTTCTGAGCTAGTTTTTCTTCTTTAGTTATTAACTTTGCGTTTTCTTGTCACTCTATTTTTGTGACACAAAATTAAACCTCGGCAAACTTAGCGACACTTGTTGGAATTCAGACTTTATATTAGCTAAAACAACTTGCTTTTTGCAATGCCAAAAAGATGCGAGGCAGTGGAAGTTACCAGACGTCGCGTGACTCGAAAATAATTCGCGCATAAAACGAATAACTTCATATTTATTCCATTCCTATTTTCAACTCTATGCTCGAGTAGTAAAATTACGATTCAAATGAATGCATTCCAAGAGTTTTGTATTAACGATAAAATCGTTTATTTAAAAGTGCATGGCCGTTTAATACGTTTAACACACATTAAATTATGCGCAATAAAAAAGCAATTTCAAAATTCAAATTAAGAATTTACTCTTTCTTGTTTGTGGTTATATGGCTTAATTATTATTTATTAGCTTCGGTCACGCTACGATGCAGTATGGTAACGAACTTGACCGTTTTTAAGCTTTTTTTCGCAAAAACAATCTTTTCAAAGCTTCATTCGTACTCATAGATGTTCCTGTTCCTATAATTAACCGCTTTTGCGCTGTTTTGGAGATTACGGTCATCAAACAAAAGAGTCACTAAAATTAAAAAAAAAAGGAGACATAGTTGGTGCCAATGAGGACGCGCCGTAGTTCTTTTAACTATGTAGTTAAAGGTTGATTTTGATAAAATCCAGGCATCTTCGTTGATAATATTTAAACAAACTTCGAGGCTTAATCTTTCGAAATACCTACTCACGACTTAGGGACTAGCCTTTTTTATTTCTCCACGGGAACGAAGCCGAGGGCATAAACAAGCGACATTTATGAGGCATTTCATCGTGTTCGCGAGCTCACTATGCCTCAGGCTTTTTGAAACTTTTTTTAATGTTGCCACCCCTGCTCTACGTGCCTTGCTGCAGGCGTTAGAACACAGTCGCGATTCCAAATTTGAATATTCCTAACTGACAGCGATGTGTTAGGGCTGCCACAACACAAAACTTTATTACTCGTTTACGTCTATAATTTGCCACTTGTCTTAATAATCTTAAGTTCTTGTGGGAATATCGTTGGATAGTAATTTTTAAGTGACTTTTGAGGAACAAACCAAAAATGAAAACAAACTTTTACATTTAAATTATATATGTTTTTATTATAACTGTAAGCTTCTCGATATTCTTGTCTTTATCTATTACGTTACCGTTTGTTTTACCAGATAGAGACACAACATAACTTGCTACTAGACTGGCTTTTAAAAAGTAGAACTAGAAACTGACAACTAGAAAATGATTTGACATCCCTACTACACATGCAACGCTTCAAGCGCTCGCGGGGCGCTATGTCGTGATATTCGAAATTTGAATATTTTTAAATTTATCGCGATTCCAAAAGAGTTTCGTGAAATGAGATCGGACTTATTTCGTAGATAAAAAAGCTGCTCTTTTTGACTTCGTTGCTGCACAACGCTAGACGGGTGTAAAATAAAACTATAACCTGAACAGTGGCGTATAAAGGGATAGCAAGGGTAGGCAACGGTAGGAAACAACCGGCAAGGAGACGCAACCCACTTTTGTATGTACTGCCTACCCTGGCGACCCGCCAATGTACGCCATAGAATCTAAATATTGAATAAATAATTCGATCTTACTGCATGAGGATTAATTTCATCATCAAAAACAGCTACAAGTCATCCACTGCTGAACAAAGAAGCTCCTTCAAAGAGCGTCATATAAAGACTGGTCTCGCGCGGCTCTCATCCAGCGGACTCCCGCGATCTTCACCAGTAGGCTTATTATCTAACTCGCTCGCAATCGCCATCGTGTTCATTTTGACAGTTCTTGTATAAATGTGACAGCTAGCTGATTCCGATGCCAATTGTCAGCGCATACATGAACTGTCAAAATTAACACGATGGCGATTGCGAGCGAGTTAGACAATAAGCCCACAGGTCAACGGTCCATTTTGTGAGGGCCCTTCCTGCTGCGTCTTCCGGTGCGTGGACGCCGCTTGAGAACCTTCCGAATTTTACATACATACATACCGTCACGCCTCTTTCCCACAGGGGTAGGCAGAGGCTACTTTGTTCCACTTGCTACGATCCTGACATACTTCTTTCGCTTCATCCACATAAATCAATCTCTTCATACATGCTCTTCGGTTTCGGGTACTCCTGACCTGACCTTTTTCCAAAACGTCTCCTATTTGGCCTCGAAACGTCCGTCTAGGCCTTCCCCTCCCAACGTTACCATTCACACTCCCCATATAGATCTGTTTAGTTAGTCTATTTTCATCCATCCGCTCTACGTGACCAAACCAACTAAGCAAACTTTTTTCTATCCTAGTCACTATATCCTCTTTCACACCAGCACACCTTTTGCGGGTGGTAGGGCCTTGTGCAAGGTCCGTCCGGATCGCTACCACCATCTTACTCGCTAATCCTGCCGCTAAGTAGCAGTGCTTGGACTGCTGTGTTCCGGTGCGGAGAGTAAGACAGCCGGGGAAATTACGGGCACAAGAGGCATTTCATCTTAATCCTCTAGGTTGGCAACGCATCTGCAATCCCCCCGGGGTTGCGGGTGTCTATGGGCAGTGGTGATCACTTACCATCAGGTGACCCACTTGCTCGTTTGCCTTCCTATTCACATAAAAAAAAAAAAAAAAAAAAAAAAAAAAAAAAAAGCACGTTCCCTTATCCGATATCCTTATTCTATCTTTCAGTGATACACCTTCCATACTTCTTAACGCTCTCATTTCTACTGCATTTATTCTACTTTCATGCTTCTTTTGCCATACCCGAATTTTAACTTACTTAAATGACTATCTTGCTAAGAAACCTGGTTATATTTTTTGAAGACCTATTTGGCGAGACTTCGCTCACCAAAACGGACTCATGATACGAACTTCGAATTTCTCTGAGTAACCTCCACCATTGTAGTAATTGAGACGATAAGTAACTTTAAACCTTACACCAAAGGCTCAGACTTTGTTAAGTCATGTCCGAATTTAAATTCATTTTTATGTCCAAATTTCGAAAGTGAAATCACTGTAGGAACACATAAACATAGGAACAGGGGACTTGCCATGACGTCTTAAATTCCGATACAGTTTAAGTTCGCTCGCTTTCAGATCCATACCAAAAATGACAGCTAAAACCTGAACTGAGTCGGGATTGAATCGCATTAAGATGTCATGGTAAGGCCAAAACGTAATCTTGAAATCGAGATGAATTCTTAACGTCACCATTTTTCACTATGTAATTTTCTTTCAAATCAGATAAAGTTCAGACAAAGTGCTGTAAACAGCGTAGTGAGGCCGGCTTAAACTACGCCCGATACGTAACCGGTTTTACTCAAAGCAACGCCGCCCCCGCATCGCGCGCGTTACGTCACGCCACGATGCTCTTTCTATCTCTTTCCCCCATGCGCTGGCAACAGAGTATTTGATGAGAGACAACAGATGGCGTTCTAATCCAAAATAACCGGTTAATTTCGCTCAAAAAAACCTGAAGTGGTGCCAAAACCGGTTTCTTTAATAACCGGTATCGAAACCGCTCCGGCGCACGACGAGTTATCGCCTTTGCCGTTCACGGGACTTCATTTCTACTTTTAATTTGATTTGAATAATCAGTATTAATCACAATTAAAAAATTCCTAATAATAACCTAGACTTAGAGGGTCCCGGGGATCGCCAGGGCAGCGCATTATAAATTGTGGTGCGCTCTCCCGCTGCCTACCGCTGCCTGCCCTGTCGACGCCTTGCACGCCACTGAAGTAACATAGCTTCAATAGTTAAAAGGCAGTGATAGTTAAACAATTCTAAGTGCACTGTAACAAACTAAATTAGTTCGAAATATTCGTTATTGAGCTTACTTAACAACTTCAAGGATTTGTTTACAATTGATTTCAAAATCAAACTTACAAGCAATCCCAATCGCAAGTGAGTGAATGAACGAATGAAAGTGTGATGAATGAACGAATTAATGAATGATTAAATGCATGAAAGTCGTAGTACGAAATAAGAAACGCTTGGTGAGTTGATATAGTGTGTTCCAATCTTTTACTTCAATTTAAAACAAATCCTTGATATCCCACAGTTATTCTAAACCTAGTAACGTCCTTAGCTAATATTTACATCAACGATTTATTGAAATTAATTATAAAAAGTTAAAATAATACAAGTTTTTATGCTGACTGCACTTGCGATGTCATTCATCTTAAGTTTGTATACCAATCCAAGTCAATCCCACCATTAGGTGAGTCAATGTTGACTTGCAAAATTTGACTCACTGACACACGGCAAATCAACCACGAAAAAGGTTGCAATAAAAACGTAGGTAGTAAAAAAATTGACGTAGACTAATTATTACGACATTTTTCCTTAATAATTACAAAGTAAACTTAAGCACTCTCAGTCTGGCGGGTTAACAATACAAGGTGGCCAACATTCAGCCATTAAAATGATGTCCTTAAATCATACGTGAGTTGATGAATTTCTTCATCTCATAGTTCTAGAAAGAATCACTTGAGGATCGTTTTCATAGAATTTTACAGCGTACAATTATCAAGGGCCTAACCATGACGTCTTTATGCGATTCAATTCCGACTCAGTTCAATAGGCTTATTGTCTAACTCGCTCGCAATCCCCATCGTGCTCATAGACAGTTCATGTATGGGCTGACAATTGGGATCGGAATCAGCTAGCTGTCACATCACAAGAACTGTCAAAATGAACACGACGGCGATTGGGACCGAGCTACGTAATAAGCCTGCAGGTTTTAGCTGTCATTTTTAGTATAGATCTGACAGCGAGCGAACCTAAACTGAATCGGAATTGAATCGCTTTAAGCATGGTAAGGCCCCAGAAGGTTAACACAGAGCCACTAACTCAATACTTAATCAGATTAGTTGGCTACATACCGAACTACGAGTATTCAGTGCTGTACAGTTGACGTCAAAGATATACACTTTAGCGCCTTGTCGCTCCAAGCACTTTGACAACATCATAATGAAAGTTCAAACATGAAGTTACAACGACAAGGCACTAAAGCGTGAAGATATCTTTGACGTTGACTGAAGAAATTATGTGACAGAGGACTGCAAAAGTGTTACGGTACATGATGCAGACATTAAGGGCCTGTTTCACAACTCTCTGTTAAGTTCCAGCAATCTTAAGTGTCGGTTATCTATGATGATATCTCTGTTTCGTAGCAATAAATAGAGAGGGAATCATAGACAAACTAACACTTAAGATAGCAAGAACTTTACAGAGACTGGTGAAACAGGTCATGACTGTCGTCTCAAAATTAAAATTTTATTCCGAGAAGTATCACATAGAAGAACACTGTAGATTATTGATATATTTGTAACTAGCGGTTACCCGCGACTCCGTCCGCGCATAATTCGCTTATCGCTATCCCGGGAGATTCTTGCTGTTTTCCGGGACAAAACTATCCTTTGTCCTTCCCCGGCACGGAGACTTATGTATACCAAATTTCGACTAATTCAGTTCTTCGATTTAAGCGTTAAAAGCTAACACACTGACAGACAGAGTTACTTTCGCATTTATAATATTAATAGGGATTGAGAATCACGCCCTGTTCTAACTAATAAAACAGTATATGCATTTTTAAATGGGTTTCTGAATATGTTGAGAATTCGTCTGGCGAAGCATTTTTTATATAACAAACGTCAGCAAATACGTTTAGGTCGTCTATCATACTCGACATCTCTTTTTATCTGAGCTATTCAAAAAGGGACGACTAACCGAGTTTCCGAAGCTACGTGACATGTTAAACGAAGTTGCCAACGTTTTAACTTAGTTTCATTTGCCAGGGCTACAAAAACGAGTGGGACAACTATCTTTATACCAAATTTAACATTATTTGCTTGGCTACTATCACCTGGTAACCTAACCTATGATTTGTCAAGCATACGATTAATATATCGACTATATATACAACTAATTACAAAACAATTGAGCTCCTGAGGACACGAACCCCCCTTTTGGGGCAACAAGAATGTGCATTCAATATTCGTTACTATAACAAAAGCGTGTAGCGAACCCTTAGCAAAATAGGTCGCGATAAAGATAACATTAATTTCAAAGTACACTGCAGTAATAAACCACCTTGATTTACGACATACTACTCACCCAGAGCTCACGCGATTGTCACGCGAGTTAAGCAGTCTGGTTAGCAACTCAGTCCATTGCACTTTTGCACAACCTTGGTGTTAATTCATCCTAATAGTCAACAAAGGAGGGTTCTGGAGCTCAGTACAACGATTGTCAATGCAGACTCCAGTCCAGAGGGAGGTCCCTGGACGTAGATCGAGAATGGAGAGACGGCGGCGCGTGCGGCGCGCCGCGAGCCGCATGTCAGTAGTCTAAGGACTCTTCGTCAGGCGACCGCTTGCGGCAGCAGAGGCGCCACGCCGCGCCCAACGCGCAGACTCCTAAAGCAATAGCCAGTCCAGCTCCCAAAGCTGGAGCTGTCCAATCGCCCCCACCTGCGCTCCTAGCACCCGCACACAATTCCGGAGCCTCATCATGCAACTGCCCTAAAGGAATACCTCCTAACGCATCCAAATATCCTAACCGACGCAAACTGTCTTCCGAATATGCCTCCCTAGCTGATTTCTCTTCAGCTGTCCAAAATTTCCTTTCTGTAGTCGTCACATTTGGACAGTTGATCACGCCATTGCAGATCAGCCTTGCTGGGATACATAAGGCTTCGCCTGGACATATGAAGTCACAGCCTAAACCCGAGTCTGACGATTTTATAAGCCCCCCGTCAGTCAAACGAGAGGTCATAAGAGTACCATCAGAGTTTTTAGGCAAATGGTATAGTCCAGTCCAAGCTATTTTAAAAGTGGCTCGAGCGGGCGATGCGCTTCCAATAAAAACGATTCTAATTGACCTAGTTTTCTCCTTTTCTATAACTAAGGGATCATCCAAAGACTCAAATCCAAGTTCTCCTGCTGATAGTATGGGTAATTCACGCGCCAAAGACACATTTTCTCCACAAACTGACAAGTACGGCTCAACTCTCCCTGGCAAGTAAATTTGAATGTTTCCATCGTCACAGTGCCGTGACGCAAACTTAATGCTGTCAAAGTGAAGCCAAATGTCTCTCTTTTCTTCGATTTCTAAGTCCCAAATGCACTGTATCTTTTTAGGAGGTTCGGTGTAACCTAAAGCTTCTAGATGGGGATACACTATTTCTCCATCAGAAGCGGCTGCAAGGACTGCTGGGCCGCAAAGAGGGCCATGAACAAATTCGTATCGAGCTTCAAAGAGAGGAGATGGGTTCTTGAAGTACGACGCAGCAGCATGAGCATTATCAACAATCAACTGTAGATTAAGCGCTTCTCCTGAGGAAACTACACGGTAAGGCCTTGCTCGTGACACAGTATTGGAGTGTTTAGCACAAAGGCATGATCCAAGCGACCTTTGAACAGCTAAGTGCAACGGTAGAGGAGTAGTACTGATTCCTAGAGAAGCATTAATGCCTTTTCCACCAGCAGTCGGCTCCCAGACGATCAGCTTATCAGCTCGATCTTCGTAGCAGTTTTGACAGGATACCGGAGTATACGGATGCTCCTAAAATAAAAATACTGTAAGTACATTTGTAATAACATCATAACTTTCATCAATCAGTATTCAATGTATTTTACCTTGAAATTGATGCTCAGAATTGTCAATATGACTCTTGCATAGATCCTCTTGTCTGTTACAAATCTATACAAGCAATGGACGTCTTCTCCTGGCGGTGCTTGTTTGTACACCAGTGTGTTAAGTGGAGATCTGAGGCGACCAGCCCTTTGCTTCCATGATGCAATCACTTCATCGCAAGCCGTTCCTTGGACTGGCTCTCCGAAGCGAGTGTTGTTGAAGAAGTCATAGTGCGCCCAATAGTACAATGATGAGCTGAAACAATCAATGGATAATTTGACGCGCGTCGAAAAGAAAATAGAATGAAGAAATGGGTCTTACACTATTCATCAAGTCTAAATTTTGACCTACATTTGGTTTAGATTGATTATAGAACTGTTTAGTCCCGATGCATGTCTGCTATAGAAACATAAACAAAATATAATCTTTTTTTATTCTACGGCGACGAAGAGCATAATGGCCAAAATAAAAATCACAAATGACAGAAATACGCTTAAGAAAAACATAATGAAAATCGAAAGTATACCATAGCATACCGACTAACTCAGGGTCCTCTGTAGCCTACATATAACACCTTAATTTAAGTTTAGTGTCCCAAAAGTGGCAATCTCACTTACCCGCTATAGCTACCAGTCTTGCTCTCAAATCTGACAAACATGGCGTTCCCAGTGGACACAAAGTCGTGCTTCTCCATGGGTCTGCTGAAGGTATCACAGAAAGTCTTGATGATGCGAGCATCGTCAGGTCTTGGCGCGTCGTATAGCGTGAGAGACTCCCCACAATCTCCAGTCCAGGGTACGATGGGAGACTCTATCCGGTTTATTCGAAAGCTGGAGAAAATGATGTTGATGAGATATTTTTTCTTAAACATGACAAAAACCTGTAGGTACCTGACAATTAAAAAACTTCCTTTCCAATTTGATGTTAGTATTATAACTTATCTGGGTATAATTGTTTTTCAGGGTAGGTACGACAAATAAAGTGTGCAAACGAAAAGTTCATGCGTGATCATCATTTTTATATTCCCATCATAATAATTAATCATTATCATCGAATATATTGTACGTGTCTTTTCATTAAGAGTACAATTTTGTGATAACTATAATTGAGTATTCAACTAGCAAAAGAGTTTCAATGAACCACTGAAGCCATTAATCACAAACCCTCGATTAAGAAAACAAAAAAAAACAAGTTAATTACCTTGGGAAATACAGCCTGACCACTTGACCAGGGAGTCCTTGCATCAGGTAAGTGCATGACGTATGTGGCGGGTACCAATGAGCGACTGACAAAAAGATCCCCTCAGTGTCTCCTGACTTCTTGAGTGATTCGGCAGTGAGGAGCCAGTCACACTTGCCAACCTTCGACCCTGGAGCTTCCACGTGGCCTGGCCAGTTGCCCACGTTAAAGTGGAAGCCGGTGTTGAGGAGAGGACCTGAGTACAAATGAAGCATAAATATGTAGATACGTCGTACACGTTTGTCATCATCAAATGATAAACGGTTACGCTCTTTGTTTCAGAGAGTAGTGATAGTAGTGGTATAGTGGTGGTGACAGCTTGGTCTGTATGATAAGTCATTTAAAAGCTCTGCAAGGACTGCTACCTGCAGTAAACTATACAAAGATAACTCGCACCCCTAAATTTCGTGTGTCCACTTGATTTCTATAACATCATTCTTTTTTTTTTTTTACTACGAACTGACCAGTGATTGACCTCTATCTCACTTGGTGGAAGGTGCAGATGAGGCCAAAGGTGTAACTCACTGGTTCAGTAACAGCCT
The DNA here is from genome assembly GCA_949127965.1 of Pandemis corylana. Taxonomy (NCBI): domain Eukaryota; kingdom Metazoa; phylum Arthropoda; class Insecta; order Lepidoptera; family Tortricidae; genus Pandemis; species Pandemis corylana. The sequence continues at coordinate 2,637,615 of OX421857.1, forward strand.
ATTCACTCTAGCCTTGAAGAGCCCTAGATTGTATCTGTCCGGAAATACAGACGATGGGAGCGAATTCCATTCCCTAGCAGTTCGCATTAGGAAGGATGAAGCAAACCACCTCGTGCGGGTCAATGGTATGTTGACAACAAATGGGTGAAAACGCTCCCCCCGCCTGGAAATCCGTTGGCACATACAAGACGGTCTTTGGCCATTTCTTCGGTTTTTTTGAGAAGAAGTTGATTTAGCTTGACGCAATTAAGGCACCCAAAGGGTTTGATAAATAATTGGATAACAAACCAGCTGGGGAACTGACGAACTCCACGAACAGATCCTGGGACGTCCCGATGATGGAGTAGGGGAACTTTCCCATGCCGCAGAACGTGCCGATCACAAAAGCTGACTCGTCCTTGCCGTCGTAGATCTTGATGTAATCGTACGGACAGTTCTCTGAACCTGGAAAATGTTGGGATGTTGAACATAATGTTGACTTATTATACATATTAAACACGTCTTTGTTCCTCCAGCTAGCTAGGTGGAGTAACGGTTTGCGAAAGGTGGCGGGTAGTGATTGGATGGGGCAAGCTGAACACAGGATAAAATGGCGCGCTTTGGGGGAGGCCTATTTCCTGCAGTAGACTGCTACAGGCCGGTGATCATGATGATCCCTTTCGAGATATACAGAGTGCAGGGCAACAAGACCTAAGCCACGTGTAGCATGATGGTCGTGTTCAGGCCTATGGCCTCGCCTTCATTTAAATATGTGCGAAATCACATTTGAAATCAATCGTACACATTTCTGCGAGGGAAAACACTGCGTGGCATACATCTGTGAAGCAATTCATTCAGAAACTAAATTCTCAAGCCCCGTGTGCCCAGTAGATGAGATCATCGTCATTATATCAGCCGTAGGAAGCCGGTGATGATGATGATCCCTTTCGAGATATACAGAGTGCAGGGCAACAAGACCTAAAGGCCACGTTTACCATGATGGTTGTGGTCAGACTTATGGCCTCGCCTTTATTTAAATATGTGCGAAATCATATTTGAAATCAATCGTGCACATTTCTGCGAGGGAAAACACTGCGTGGCATACACCTGTGAAGCAATTCATTCAAAAACTAAATTCTCAAGCCCCGTGTGCCCAGTAGATGAGATCATCGTCATTATATCAGCCGTAGGAAGCCCACTGTTGGATATAGGCCTCCCCCATAGACCTCCAGTTGCCTCGATTGGAAGCGACTTGTTCCACCGTGAACCCGCGACTTTAATCAGATCATCTGTCCATCTAATTGGTTGTCGTCCTACGCTGCGCTTTCCGATACGCAGTCTCCACTCGAGAACCTTTCGGCCCCAACGACCTGTTCTCCGTGCTTTATGGCCTGCCCAGTAGATGAGATGATGAATGTTTTTTAAAGTACAAAAATTGTACGACTCGAATTTTCAAAATATATCCCGTATAACAACTTTACAACTGCCTTTATCCCTTGAACACAATACGTAAAACACTCGTCAAACAACCCGTTTTTTTATGACAGTTTAAAACCTTTCTCGGAAAAGTAACAAAATAGAACCTGCAAATAATTTGCAGATAAAAAACTCAGGCGCACTCACGCGCGTCAGCCGTAACGAGGGTATCCAAGTTTTGACAGTCCCCAAGAATTTAATATCGGCAGGAAGTTTCTTGCAAAACCTTCCAGATTTAATGCCTATTATTGGGTGGATGTTATTTATGTGCGTAATAAATTTTCTCGCACCTTGCCACAGGTAAAATGATATAAAAAATGAAAGATGGCGGGTTATTAAGGGGATCAGTAATTGGGTGTTCCATCGAGGACAGGTTTATGGTCATGCCGAATAAATGGGGCCTAGGTGTAGGCTAAGAAATACGAAAATGGTGTACATCGAACCGTATCATTATAGTGAACTGTCTTGCTTAAGAAGGTTGTCTGCTACTTTTTTTTAGCTTTAAAGATAGTGACCTGGGCACTGTACAATCAGCGCTACTATTTGTAAAACGTCTCGGACAAGGAGCTACGTATAATTATGATAGAACTTCACTTCAGGTAAGTTCGTTTCAACATACAATTATTGTTGTGTTTCAACGATTGTGTAAAATATTGAAATGTACTCAATTATTTAATTTTTGGAATAATTTTCAACATCTTTTACGCATTGTATTCAATTTTCATATAAAAAGTGAAACAAAATGGTTGAATCATTTTAAAAACTCATATTTCACTAGCAACTGGCATACAAAGTATGGAGATCATACATTATAACATAATCAGCAAAATCAATCAAACACTTGTAAATTGTAAAAGCAACTTTCAACTTTTTGTGACCAGTTTCGTAATTATTTTTTAGATTGTAATTGTAGCTTCGAGAAAAAGCTAACAGTTAGCTTTGTCACACAGTAAAACGATCACACAGTAAGCAAGTACTCACCCGATGTGATGGGTCGCATCGGACAAGTCATAATGTTCTCACACCGCTGCCCGTCTATGTTGAACTCCTCGTTCTCAATGTACAGCTTTATGTAAGGCAATCGCGTGTTTAGGTGATATCTGAAACAATATTAATTATAATAGTTCTCATTCACAAAATGACCGCTTAATACTCAATTTCTTATGATTTGAATCCTTATCCTATCTATTTTATCTTATCTTGGTTTAGCGTTCAACTCCGAAACTTTTTAGTGATTCTCTAATTGCGAAGCAGATTATTAATAATAATAATGACCCTAATTGCATACCATGGCGCTGCTTATTTCACATTTTAGCTTTCTACTATCAAATTAATCAAGAAATTTACTTCTAGATTTTTATGTTTACTTTTACGATTTTACCCGTTAGAAATTAAATTTCTGAACAACACTGAAAATTAAAACACAGAAAAATCCGAAAAGTAAAGCTATGGCCGGGAATCGAACCCGGATCCTCGTCATTCCATGATGCGCGCTAAGTGTTACCTGCAATGAGTCGTCGAGCGCGGTAGGCATTTGTTGCCAACCTCAAGGCAAAGATTATCTAATATTGAGGTGTAACATGCTTGGACACTAGGGTTTTTGGTAACTGTAACTTGCAACAATTACAGTACAAAAAATGAGTCATCATCATCATCATCATCATCATATCAGCCATAAGACCTCCAGTTGCCTCGATTGGAAGCGGCTAGCATCCACCGTGAACCGTAACCGCGGATGAGTTCCCGGCATTCAATAGCTCAGTTGAAATTAGTGGTCCAGATGTGGACCAGTCTATTTTGGTTCATAGATATACCTGCAGTGTAAATTCCTTGGATAGACGCCCGGATACGCTGCTGACTGTACGTAGCAAGTCTGCAGACGACAGTCCCGGAACACCCGCTCGCAGTACGATCTGCAGACAAATCAAATAGTTACACACAATGCTTTGAAAATGCGAGCGTTTTCAATCAGTTTCTATTCTAAAATCATAATTTCAAGGGATAAGTTCCGCCTTTGTGCAAGTATTATCATGTCTGTAAATTATGTTTGTTTTATTTTATTTTGTGCAATAAAAGGATTAAATTCATACATAATTTGAATTGAAAAGCAATGTTTTGTTGGTAGGTACTTAATCTAATGTGACACTGAAATGCTTGTATCGTAAAACGGGGTGTGTAGGGACAAAATTGAAGTTCAAACTTTGATAAAAAAATATTGTCATAATATGTGGCAAGTTGATTTTTACTCAAGAAAAGTAAGTAGGTACTATAAAAAATTTCTATTTTCTTGATTCATTGGGCCTAGAAAGCTGGCAAAGTCATGTTAAATCACAAAACTAATTCCTGTTCCAAAATGGCTGCCGTGCGCAATCACGCACACAATAAAGCAAACTCCATCAAAAGCTTTCAATACAAGCAGCTCAGCTCTATAGGTTCATCTTCTTAGCTTCAGATATAAATCGAAATAACCAAGGTTTTTATAAAGCCAGGAATACGGACATTCAATGGCGCCTTGTTATGGACTGAAGATTGTCAAGTATCCGCACGGAACGAGACGAGAGACGGGAGACGGGCACAAAGAAAACTTGCAATTTTACCGGAGAATGGATGCAAAATCATTCTCAGTGCAGCTTTCGTGAAAATACAGAGATGAGCAAAAATAACAGTCCAGTTGCCGTACAAAGTTGTACGAAAAGCGACCAGTTATTCTGATCTACAGTAGCTATATTATTTTTGTACGAAAATCGTTTTAGGTTAATTCTGGCTTATGAAAATGTCTCTTGCTTGCAGATGTTTATGGAAGAGCATAGACACTAAAAATGAAGTTTTATCTATCACAGTAAGATAAATAGAAGTAAATTAACAATCACTATTGTAAGTGCCAAAGGTGAAATAAAAAGTATGAGAACTTTTGCAGATTGTAATATTTTATAAGTGCAAAATTAACTTAGTCAGTAATCAACTACCCATTTAACTCCGCTGAACAACCCCATTACTATTCAGCAAGGTATAATCAACACAAATTATAACCTCTTTCCATAATTTCTTACAACAAATTCCAATTTACCTTGGAAACGTTCAAGTAATAAAACAGAACAAGAATTCGCCCTTATTCAAATGACGCTAAGACTTCAAAGGAAAGTTGCGACTACGTGACGGACATTTTCAATTGTGAAGTGGCTAGGAAAGGCAGTATTGTCATTTCAAACCCCTCTTTACTTTGGACTTGAGCTGCCAAATCATAAGGTGCAAATTCGAATGTCTCAGGATTCAAAATAAGCTTTTGTGGGATGCCAAGTCAGTAGTCAAATACGAAAATATTGGAAAGTTTATTTCGTTTATAGGCGTATTATGTAATTTGGTTTAGTTTAATATTCAGAATTGGATCAATAGGGAAGCTCATTGTTTTGAATAACTTCGATTGACATTTTATTGTTCAAGTTCCATAATAGACAAATTACTTTTCGATACAGTTGCTCAAAAAGTGCCCTTTTCTGGCTCTTTTGCGAGCAAAAAGTTTGTTTTTGCGCACTAGTGCGATTTACTTTTTTATTTTTTTAAATTTATACTTTTCCAATTCACGACTACTTACCGAAGAGTTGTTATGATATTAGTTTGTACCAAGACGTAATAAAACTAAAGACCTATTATTAATGTAAAAATCTTAAGATTTTGTAATTTATTACTAGTCTCTTTATCATTTTTTTTTTTAAATATTACATTCCTAAAAACAGTTCTTATTAAGGTGTAAATGGAACGGAATAGCGTGGAAATAGCTGCTGAAACGCGATTATGTGTACTTCGATTTGTTTTGTTTTAAATGACACTGAATTAATAAATAAACGAAATAAATTTCAATACAATTTAGTTATTCTTTCAAGTACCCTATAATTTCTTCGTCTTAAACTTAGGAGCTAAGCTCTTGTCGGTGGACCAATTTCCATGTGGTCCTGTCCATTAATTTCTTTGAAATCCTAATACGACACGGCCTCTACTTTCACTTTCACCTCTCCTATTGTTCTAAGTGTACTTATACGACGTGTTGTATCAGAAATATTGCACCAATAACATTGCAATTACTAGTATCTCCAGCCTACGAGATAGCTCAAGCGTGTGATCATCGATTTGACCTAGATAGATCAGACCTAGCTCTAAAGAAAACAGTAAAGAGCTCCCACTATCCGTAATCCGTTGATTTCACTTCATAAAGACATGTATTTTACCAGATTACACTTAAGATGGATACGATCTTGGCCTATGATGGCCTTCAATGGACCCTATCAATCTCTCTAACGGCTTAATAGCCTAAAAATCATGGCGACAAATCTCCGAGATACATCAAGTTCAGAGTAGCCAATTACTTAAAGGCCTCCGTGAAATGACGGGCAGGGAGGAGGAACAGGGATAAATACTAGGGGATAAGGGAAACGGTTGGGGAAAAAGTTTTTACTTTTTTTTTTATGGCAATATACCTACATAATCAAGGATGGTGACTGTGCCAATTTCGAAGAGGGGAAACAGGGAAATTTTTACTTAAAAGAAAAGCTGGTCAAATGGGTAATTATATAGAAGATACGTCTTATGAATATTTTTTCCATGCTGGTCTGGGAATAATGAAAAAAAATAGTATGTACCAGTTGCTTCTCTCCTGCGTAGACGGTAAAATCCCATCGAGGGAATGGGCGAAAATCTTAGGAATCATGTTTTAAGCGATGCGGGTAGTAACCCATCATTATTTTGATTCCCCTTTCCATCTTTAGTTTTGTTACCTTAGGCTCTGTCTACCCCGTAAGGGATAAAAACGTGATATATACATGTATGTATAAATATTATAAGACGCTATTAAGTAGTAATAATGAAGAAACGCAAAATTTTCCTCAGTTTTTATGGAGATGTGGTATATAAATTCATATGCAGCAAACTAAACTGAATCTTGCAGAGGCAGATCATCAATTTGTAAGGTCTCAGGCTACTTCAGGGCCTACCTTTTTGACGAAATGAATTTCATTTCATCACAAATCTGTTTTCAATGCTGATATACACTAGGTCACTTTGTCTTCAGTGAGATCTAGGAGCCTGGGGCATAAAAACTCTTATATAACTGCCCTGGTTTTTTTTCCACTGTATTATACTTAAGTAGGTACCTAGTTAAATAATCGAGCAAATAAACAAATCCAATTAAACAAGCACTTTTAAAAGTACCTATGTCGATTCAACGTGTACAGATAACAGGTAAAAATACTTTCCCCGTGTTAAAACTATTTGCCCCATGGCGCGAGAAAGTAACAAACAGCCTTACCCCCAAAATGACTTACCCTGTGGCTTGGAACTGCCACTCCGGCCCCGACGTGACTAAAATGGCGGATGAACCATCTCCGCAACGCACCTATTATTGCCATCACAGATTTATGGTAGTAATCAACTCTTCGGATTAAGGTGAGTTCGAAAGGCGAAGTGTGAGTAATAATTTGAAGAACTATCCAATATTTGCTTTATTTAACTTGCCGTGTTTGTCTATTGTTTTAGATTATAGACTTAGGATCCGACGTCTACAGATTCATATTTCGTTACAGAAATAAACAAAGAATAGTTCATATTTCGATTTGGTTCTGTATTTTGGACACGTTTGTCTATTTGTATTGTGTGTCTTGTATCCTAATCCTCGTAGAACTTCTTAAATCAAACACGTTAATAATCCTTTTTTTTTAGTATTTGACACCTTATGCCTAGTTAATACTACGTTATCATCTGTCATAACTGAATTGTGTATCTTAAGATATGTATGATGACCATATAATTTAGTCTACATAATGTGTTATCACTTTCTTATTATTATTAGGAATTACTTAATTACTTTAACTCGTGCATAGTAGGATTAATTTTGCTGAGACAATAAGATAATTTGGTATCTGTATAATAATTCAAAGACAACGTGTAGGACCACGGGCGCGCACCAAAAGAATTTTTGGCAGATAAATATAATTTCAATCACGGACCAAAACCGGTTTTGAATCACCGGTTAATATCGTTCAGAAAACCGGTATAATTACGTTAATGGATTAACCGGTTAACGTAGGGAAGTAAATTAAAAGTATTAAAATAATTCCGGTGACCACTCAATACGAAGAACGAAATTTTGGAGCTCGCGCTCACCGATAGGAAACCGATTTTACTCAAAGCAACGCCGCCCCCACCGCACCACACGCACTGAGTCACGCCGCGATGCTCTTACTATCTCTTCCCTACAAATAATGTTTGAAGAGAGATGATAAGAGATGGCGTTTTAACCCAAGTTAACTAAACCGTTAACCGCAACCCATTTCGGTTTCGGTTATTGAACCCAAACCGGTTAATTTCAAAAACTGGTTTCCGATCCCTGATCTCAATGCTTTTCCTTCCGTGCGTACGGTTACTAAAATATTTGATGACGGCACATAATTCCGCTCGAGCAAGTTAGACAAAGAGGCTAGAAAGCTAATAAAGTGAAGGCTTACCCGGCCACGACTTCGCCTCTCCTGTTCGGGTATAACTCAGGATGCTGTCCGTAACGGAGGTACACCTCGAACTGCTGCTCGGCTCTGTAGAAAAGAAGTACCATTTTAGTCCCTTACCACATAATGGGGGCTATCGCGTGTGAATTTGCCACTAGAGGCGCTAGTGTCGCGTGAGGTCCAAGAACATTCACTTTTCACTGGTTTTGGCGGGCTTCGTCACAGAAATTATAATTTCTTTCATTTGCCTGTTGAAAAGTGATCTCCTTCGTGAAATTATCGCAAATATGGATTATTTAGCTATGAATGTGAACGCTTTGAAAGCGGTTTTTTTTTCGAACAAAACGGAACTGCATAACATTGCGGCATAGCTACTCGATGATGATGATAGTTATTTATAATTAATAAATTTAATGAGATTCAAGATTTAAAACTTTGTTTCGGCGCCGATCTTATAAAGTCGCCTTTGACAGCTATACGTCAGGACCTTAGTCAGCAGTGGTGCTAACTGATGAGCAAAAAAACGATAGCCTCCAATGTATCGTATAATTAGTTGATTAATAGTAGATTGATATAAACAAGGGTTGAAATTGACACATATCACCTGAGATATTTCTGGCGCTCGAACGAGGTGAGGGAGCCAATAGTTCAAGGGTGAAATGGATAATTTCACCCGAGTTGAACACTCTACTTTTCATTTCGAATATGAGGAAAGTAAAAGAAGGTATTGTGACAAATTCCACTAACGTCGCACGGTCGCACTTAATATTTGTTACGTTTGTCTTTCTTTTCCCGCTCTTTTTCCTATTGCGCGATTTGCGCGCATTGCGCATTTTTTTGCGCACCAATGGCTGCCGGCTAGTTTTTTTTTAAACTTGCAGACACGTAGGTCGCTATCAATTAACTGTCGACTTATGTTTCATGTTAAAAAAATTACCGAACGTAATAATTCCTAATTCTCGTTGTATACGCTTGCATAATTTTTCAAAAAAGATTATTTAGCCTTTTACAATTAAAAAAGAAACTATTTGTATAGACGATTGTATAAAACATAGATTTTATGTATTTTATGGATAAGATATATGAAGAGTTAAGCTTTTTTTTACTTTCGACCCAAGGGTCGCAATGAGTCACTTTCAACCCGCTATCCAGATACCAGATACCTAATCAATGGCCTACTTTCAGAGTATGAGAAATGAAAACGCCTTTATACAGCAGTGGGATAATGCAGCAGTTTAATAACTATGACTTCATCATGGTCATCATCAGCCTGAAGCCATCCACTGTTGAACAAAGACCCTCCCCCTTAGCACACTATAATTAATGACAACTCGCAACCTACACCCACCAGTTCCCCGTAACTTTCACGAAGTCGTCGGTCCACCTAGTGGGAGGCCTGCCAACACTACGTCTTCCGGGTCGTGGTCGCCATTCGGGAACTTTTCTCCCCCAACGGTTGTCTGTTCTACGAGCGATGTGGCCTGCCCATTGATTGTCACTTCAACGTACAATACTCTTCGAGCTATGTTCGAATTATGTCATGTTCATGTGTTTTGTCAGCTAAACCAGAAATAATGAACTAGTTACAAAGAAACGCGTTTTCTGAAACCAGTACTTATCGAACCAATTTACCTCAAACTGCTGATACCCCAATAACATCTCGTTCGCAATCTTACAAAATCTCCCAATTTCACCGAACGAATTTGCTATCTTACTAATTTATCGAGATTCATCAAGATCTCACCTCGAGTCGAAGCTGAAGTAAGTTTGATCCGTAAAGTTGTCGGCATGGAACACTATCTTCACGAAGTTTGTCTCCGATATGAAGGTCTGAGGCTGTTCTATCTCGCCGCAGAAGAGTCCTGGCTCTTTACGGTTTGAGACGTCGGTCTTTGCGTTGCCGTCCACGATCTGGATAACAAAAGTAAATTTTATTTATTATGATCATTAAGTTTCTGGACCATCATCATTACCATCATCAGTCTACATTAATCCACTGCTGGACATATGCCTCTCCAGCTACACGCCATTGTGCACGATCCTCGGCTACTCTCATCCAGTCTCTCACCTTTGGCTCTTGCCATAAGTTCCTGCTATCTGAGATATTTTTTATTTCACCATCCTCGGAGTGTAATGTATTATCGTACCACAAACATCACGAAATTGTTTTGCCACTTGACAAAACCGAAATACCCAAAGCAATTAGGAGGAGACCAAATTAATTCTGATTCAGCATAGGTCGATAATTACCACCCTGTCTGTCCCGAGTTTTTCGTAGTACAATTTGGAAAATTAATTAGTCAAATCGACAACGCGTTTCAAACTCAATTATGAAATTAAACAGACAGATTTCACAACTTTGCGTAGAAGTTTCAGCTTTGTTATTGTTTCGACCAGCTTCTTATAATGACGGCTGACGGTGACGACGGAGACTTGATGTAATTTTTTGTTTTTTACTTTTGTGAGAAGACAGAAGTTTTTATCAACGGTTCTTTGCAGTCTTTAGGACCATAGAGACCGAAATAGTAGGTTAAGATACGAAGAAATGTCACAAGTGTGTGAGTTTGCATCAAGTTAAAGTTACTTCAACTATAAATTGAATCTTACCGACGATTTTAACTATATTTGACGGAAAACATATGAAAAATATATCACAATCGTCGGTTATAGTTAAAGCTAGTGTTCAAATTTTGTGCAACTCACACTTATACACTGACGAGCAAAAATAACAGGTCACTTTCATACAAGGTGAGTATAGTTCCGATGGCTTATCATCAAACACGGCTAAGAACTGGCTTCGGAATGAAAAAAAACTTGTATCGGTTTACCTGCATGTATCCTTTATGGCAAGTGGTGCCATTGATGAGGGTCCCAACTTTGAACTTCTTAAATCGTATCCTGAGGATCCAATCTTTCGGTGACCCTCGGAATGCTCTAAACCTGAAAACAAATTTGTATGAGCCTATGGTATTTTTTATACATCTTCTTCTTCGCATAGTATCAAAGGTCACGTGACAGCTAGTAACAGGTAGAAAAATTCGAAGACTACCCACCTGCTATGGGTGGTGTAGGGGTATAGCGCGCGTCACGGAATGACGAGAATCCGGGTTCAATTCCCGGCCATAGCTTTTCGGATTTTTCTATGTGTTCTAATTTTCACTGACATATAGAAATTTCATCTTCTTCATTTTTTAATATGGCCCCATCGATCTATGCGATGATTTCGCCAGTGTCAAAGTAATAAATACAGTAGGTATTCAAAAATCTTGTGACAAAAATGTCGGCAACGTTGTACGGTAGAACACGGTCAAAAGACCCTTCCCCTTATCAGGCTCTTAGCCAATGGATAACGATACCCCTCAGAATGTGCCAGGAAATCATTAACCGATGCCCAGGGTGCACCAGACCAAGCACTGCTCTTCCCCCCGGATGGATTCAAAATGGCTCGTGCGACCAGTTCCTGCTAGCTGATACATTCGTTATTCCACCACCCTCGGGCTGTGATGTAGTAAAGAAGGTTAAATTTTACCTATAACTACACGTGAGAGGGCGTCCGAAGTTCTCCGGTGTCACGGGAGGAGAGGAAACATCTTCGTATATTTCCACAGTCTTGTTGCAGTGGTCCCGCTTCGGATCTGTGGACAAGAAACAAGTCAGTACAAGTACAAAACAGCCACAGGGCCGTGGCTGAGATGGCGGGATGACTTAGACGCGTTCTTGAGCGACTAGCCAGATGTAAGACAAGTGCTGACAGGGCGAGTTCTAAGGTGGATCCCTTTGTCCAGCAGTGGACCACTATTGAGGACTAACAAAAAAAAGCAGAGTCCTGGGTTCGAATCTAGGGCTAGCCCTGAGTTTTTAGGAATGGATGTGTGAAATACACATACATACTTACGGGGTAGACCCAAGGCAACAAGACCCAAATGCCACGTTCAGCATGATGGGCGTATAGGTGGAAAGGGAAATCAAAATAGTGATGGGTTGCTAGCCGTATCGCCTATAACATGATTCTTAAGATTTCGCCGATTCCCTCGATGGGCTTTTACCAACTGCGCGGGAAGTGAAGCAACTGGTACATTCTATGTGTGTTTGGAATTAACCATGAGCTTTTCATTGAAGGAAAACCTCGTGGGGGACGTAGGCTTATTACATAACTCGCTCGCAATCGCCATCGTGTTTATTTTGACAGTTCTTGTATGAATGTGACAGCTAGCTGATTCCTATGCCAATTGTCAGCCTATACATGCCTTTTTCATCTAATTCTGCTCAATATAGTGCCCAACTGCCTTAAAATAGGCAAGCCGGTGGGAATCGAGTTCTTTGGGCGCCCACTGGTGCGAAGTGTGGCGATTAATTATTTTGCTAACGGTCCTATGCTATGGTTGTTAGCGTCTATTGGTAGACCGTCCTGTATGTATAAGTATAACATGTTTCAGACACACGGCTCTTTATTTACTTCCAAAGCCCGTCAAACGCGCTAAATCAAATGTAATAATACGCGACGCTGATGTATGGGCCGGGCGGGCGGAAGTTAGGCTCCCGCGGGCGCCGACTACACTCTGCTAAACAAAAAACTTACTTTTTACTCTTACTCGTATATCTGTGATACACACTGTTGTGAAGATTGTTGCTTGGAATGTATTTTTGATTTTAAATGCCTAATGAACAAATGATATGTTCTTCGGCAAAAAATTTTGCCCGCGTATATGTAATGATAGGTAATTTTCTACGGTGACCGGGTTAGATTTTGAGCCGCTAAGTAAATATATATTTGACCATTCAGATGTTACTGTAACTTACTAAAACATTAAACGTAAAAAGGAGGTTTTTTTCTTAATGTAGCATGTGGAACAGAGTAGTCTCTGCTTACCCCTGTGAGAAATGCCGTTACGGTATGTATGTATTTTTCAATTAATATTTTTTTATTCATAAAATTGACTGCCTGAAAACGTCTTAAAATGTCTTAAAATTCAGTATTTATTTATATGAAACGTTGCAATAATATATACTTAAACACAAAAATGATGCGCAGCAAGTTTTTTCACTGCTAGCAATTTTTTTTACAGCTAACATTTTTTTTTCACAGCTAGCATTTTTTTCACAGCTAGCAATTTTTTTCGTAGCTAGATATTTTTTACTGCCACTGTGTCGTAGTGTGCCTCAGTTTGCCAACGGCACCATAGCTCGCTGCAGCGAATTACGGAATGCAGACTCCACTTGTCAAAAGAGTTGTTAAAGCGTTCAAGTGCTAACACACAAGACAACGACGAAAAAATACAGTTCTACAGGAGAATGTTTCTTTCACTAGACACATTTATTATTCTTGATGAACAAAAAACGTTAACTTTGCTACTCACTTCATTCACTTCATTTGTTTTGCTAGAGTAGCGAAGTAGCAAGGTAAACTTTGTTCGTTGAAATGGACCTCCGCAAAGTATCGTCTTGTTCAATAAAATGTACCTTTTATTCTTGTTTTTTTTTTAAATAAACAATAATACACACACACACACACACACACACACACAAATCACGTCTTTATCCCTTACGGGGTAGACAGAGCCTAAGGTAACAAGACCTACAGGCCACATTTAGCAAAATTGTGGGCGTACAGGTGGAAAATGGAATCAAAAAATAATATAATAACATAATAAGTTTTATAATAATACCTACCTTATTATATTATTATTTTACCTGAGCAGGAAAAGTCAATGAATTATTTCAACGATTAATTTATTTTTTGGCTGTAACTGTAACATAATAAAGTTTGTAAACTATCCTGAGCACTAAGCTTAAAATTTACACGCTTTTTAACAAACTTAGTTAAACTTAACAATCAGCAATAGGATTGGGAACTTCACACACACACAATTGCTTCACAGGCGTGTGCAGGTTTCCTCACGACGTTCTCCTTCACTGAAAAGCTCATGGTAAACTTCAATTGTAATTTTGCACATAAATTCCGAAAAACTCAGTTTTGCAAGCCCGGGAGTCGAATCCACGGTCACTACGAGGAAAAAAATGTGCAAATAAATTAATATACAACAATACGTAAGAGATGAATGTCAGATTCAATTGTATATAGACGACAAACTTCAACCAGGATACACTCAATGGTTTAATTTCGCAAATAGAAGGATACCAACTAAGATCTAAGGATAACTAAGAATACAATATACAGTAGGGGCTGTAAAATAGAGCTTTGTCTCGCTCTAACTTACATAACGCCAATAATCTCTTTCCAAAGATCGAAATATTATAGCAGGGTATATCTTTGCTTTCAACCTGACAAAGAAACTGGCGAACAGCATTCTGTCAGTATGGCCGGCGTTGATTTAAACTTAGAACTAACACTGCGCAATGCAATAGGCATTTTTCAAATCCAGCTAGGCGCTAACATGTTCGCCCTAAAGAACATGAAAATGATACTAACCCTCCTTTTGGGCGTCACTGCAGTCGGGTAAAAACAGAAATAATAGAAACGTAAAAATTATCCAAGTTTGTCAAATTGCTAAATTTAGTTCATTTGTTTCACTTTTTCTCATGTTGGGTGACCCAGCGTTCAATGTCTTACATCTACAAGTTTTCATTAAATATGTTCTTAATTTATATAAAGCATAGAGTAATGCAATAGCAGCTAGGATGTATATCATAGACAAATGTTGGATCCCAAACTTTTCCAGGTAAGTATGATTCTGATTTTCCATTTCATCTAATTTCCTTGAAAGTTCTGTCAAATGATTGCTAGCCTCTAAAAGATTGTTGAAATTATTGACATGATGAATCACCTTCAAAGGTATTTGGTTCAATGTTTTGTTTACAAAGGTAAAATTACAACAATCGTCATCAATTATACTGAAATTTGAAATTATTGTGTTGGTTTCAATGTCGAACGAGTCGCTAGGTAAAAATTTCAACGCATGGAAATACGCTTTACAATATCTTGGTAACGTCATGATTCCTGTACCATAAAGGTCTTCATAATATCTTGTGTCAGTACATACAAATTTGATTCTATCTCGTTTTGATTGAACGAACAACCATCTGTTGTTGTTCAGCTTTTGGAAAACATTTATGATGCCATGCAAGATTTTAACATTACACATCTGAGGTATCTTTGCTACTGTATTTATTAGTAAACTGGTTTCACATGTTGGATTCGCTTTAGTTGAATACACATTACTTAATGGACATACGTAGTTTTTATTAGGAATAGTTTTACATTTGTCAATTGTTTGTAGCAACGAATAGGTTACACGATCTTTTGTTACTGCAACATAGGAACGACTTGGCTCAATCAGCGCAAAAGTGTTTGGCTCAGAAATGCTATAAGGGACCGGCAGTGGCCAAATACGATACAAGTCGAACGTATATGGAATTACTAGTGGTATCTGTATGACCACCACAACTTTATTGTTGCTGTAGTAGCATATCAAGTTATAAATTTCTAAGACCTCGTGCATGTTCTCTAGAGTCAGTTGAAACGGTATGTCATGGTCTTTTGGGAGCCTATTTCGATGTTGTTCTAGCTCGCTGTATAGTTGGAAAGGGCTGAGCACAGTTGGATGCAAAATATTTACTTTGCTGAAAAGAATACCGTTGTTTACATCATCTATGTCAAAAGATAAAGCCATAATGATGCCTTCCAACGAAGTAAGAAGGGAATGCAACTGGCTTCTTATATGCAACTTGTCATTTTGATCAATCTGCGTCTGTATTTGGTAAAGATTGTTATCTATCATCTGTTCGTTCTTTTTTATTCTTATTATAGTATTGTTTATAGTATTCACGGTGGATTTGACGACATGGATGTTGTCTTTCATGAAGTGTGTTATTTGCTTCTCACCCGATTGGACTTGTTGAATTGCTTTGTTAATTTTAACGGCATCATCTGAGTCGAGAGTGCCGAAAAGTGTTTTGAGTAAGAAACCACCAGCGTCAACCAGACCTCTTTTGATGCGATCAGGAGGTTCATCGTGGAGTAAATATGAAATGGAAGCGAATTTCTTGATATTGTTTGCATGCTGACTTTTGAGAGATGATAGCGTGTTTGCGCAATCTGTGTTTGCTCTTTGGGAGGCGTACGCGTTGCAATACTTTCCTATTTCACTGAACAGGGATTCAACTTTGTGCAATTTAGGCTGAATGTGACTAATGTCTATGTAAGTGACTAGATTCCAATTGTCATTAGTAAACTTAACGTCTAGTAATTTGTCGAAGAACAATCCCGGACTTCCTTGTAAAGACTTGACGTTTTTTCCTTGAGACAAAGAAATGACACATCTGAAATGGAAATTTCATAATTACAGTTTTGTATTAAAACATTGTTTTACATTTACAATACGAGAAAAAGATATAAGTATTTTTTCTATCATTCGGTTATGTTTTTTTGTTTAAATTTGGTAGAACAGTTACGAAAAATTAATCAAGCACTAAAAAAATACACTAAATTGGATTGGAGATAAGAGACTACTAAAATAATTTAGAACCAAATATACTTCTATCTGCTTCTCTGAAAACTATGAAAAGATAGAGCATAATTACAATCTGAATTATCTTGATAAATGTCGCCAAGAAAATAACATCTGTTTTGATAATGAAAATGATTGGCCGGGATATTACCGCTAGAGAAAAAGGAATTAATTAGTTATATTTAAATTTTAGGTAAAAAGAAATAAAAAACAACTTAGGTACATACATACATACATAAATCACGTCTTTATCCCTTACGGGGTAGACAGACCCTAAGGTAACAAGACCTAAAGTCCACGTTTACCATGATTGTGTCGAATCAAAATAGTGATGGTTGCTAGCGCCATCGCGTATAACATGATTCCTAAGATTTTCACCCATTCACTCGATAGGCTTTTACTATCTGTGCGGGAAAAGAAGCAACTGGCACATTTTTATACGACTTACATACACATACATACCGTCACGCCTCTTTCCCACAGGGGTAGGCAGAGACTACTTTATTCCACTTGCTACGATCCTGACATATTTCTTTCGCTTCATCCACAGTCATCAATCTCTTCATACATGCTCGTCGGTTTCGGGTACTCCTGACCTGACCTTTTTCCAAAACGTCTCCTATTTGGTCTCGGAACGTCCGTCTGGGCCTTCCCCTCCCAACGCAACCATTCGCACTCCCCATATAGATCTGTTTAGTTAGTCTACTTTCATCCATCCGCTCTACATGCCCAAACCAACTAAGCATACTTTTTTCTATCCTAGTCACTATATCCTCTTTCACACCAGCACGTTCCCTTATCAGACTGTTCCTTATTCTACGACTATTTTTATTATTATACGACTTACAATAATATTAAAGCAGTTCTTGACATAGTTCACGTCAAGATGCGATTGGTAGTAATTCTTCAAACAAGTTGACGTTCTTTCAGACAATGAAATATCAAAGTACGTCTCCAATAGCTCCTGATTTAGTTTGACTCTCCACAATGGTAAAGTTGATCCTGCTTCATGATTGCAAAAAAACTTAACATACAATCTGCGTTTAGTTTATCTCGTTAGGCGTATCTCTATTTGCATGACAGGTGATCAATTTACAGAGCGCATCTTCGTAATCTTTCTTCAAATTTTCACTTATTACTTGATGTGTGATGGATACAGACACTTCTGTCAAATGCACTGTCTCATAAAGAATAGATGGTTCGGTTTGGTCGAGCACCACCGTAAGTTTTCAGGATTTTTTAAATTGCGGTTGATAAAATGTTTCGATGCAAAGGTTTTTTTTTATAAAACGGTTTACAGCACTAAAAAAGCTATCGTTTCACAGTGCGATGAAACCCCGATCTAGGTGGACAATATTTTATCTACGTGGACAATATTATTTAAGCCTCAAAACCGACTCTAGTAGGTCATATTATGATGTCAAAATAGAAATGAAATGAAAGAAATTACAAAATCACATTAAAATTAAAAACCAGTATAAGCTGACCTATTGGTACTAAGAATTACTACACGCGTGAAGGCCAATTTATATTGGTAATTGTTTTAGGCAGTATAAATGTAGTTTTTGACACACATTTAATATTCATATTATTTTTATTATATTTGCTGCGTCACGATGACCAGGTAACCTCGTAGATACCTCGGCAGCAATTCCTAATTCTTTGTGATTACAAGATTGCACTAAGTGTTCTACGCGTCTTTTTTTGGTTTTAAATGAAGCATCATTAAAATCGATTCTTGGCCGACCAGGTCCAGAAGTCTGGGGAGGATCACATCCAAATGAAGACGTAGAAGGTTGTATATAATATTGAATTGTAAACTTAAGCTGTTCACTAGTTAGCCATCCAACACCTAATGGTAGTGCTTCGAATACTTCTTGTTTTCTCCCGCAAGCAACCCACTTTTATAATAATTTCCCAGAATTTCCCAGAAATACGAGCTATATTTCTCTTGAAATTTCTTAGTGAATCTGGCGTGACTCTGCTGAAATCAAATTTAATTGAAAAATAATCGAAAAGACGGTTATTTTTATCCTTTTTAGCGTGTTTTAACCATTCTTCATAAAACTCCGTCCTAGGTACGAATAGTTCGATTTCTAAAAAAAAGTCAAAGACTCGCATCAGATCGCAGTTTCTAACATGCATCAAACGAAAGAACATTAAAAACTCTATCATTAAAAAAAAATCCAGCCCGGGGGCAAGGGGGGGCATCCTTTTCCTTGTCTATGAAACACGAAACTCATGCAAAAAAATTGGAACTTTTTACGTTAAAGTTGATTTTTATTGGCAAAGGAATATCCGTTTTTAACAATTAATATTTTAAAATGTAGTCCTTACCATTTACTTCACGATCCATGACTAGAAGTAGCACGATCTGATTGATAATTATTATAAAATATTGATAAGCGAAGAGCAGTAAAACGCACGATTTCACTATCGATGACAGTGTTTCGGTTCGCTTCGACATTATTTATTAATTTTATGAGGGTAGTAGGACAAAACTATTACTGGAATCATTCCTTCTAGGATGTTGGCTATCGCTATAGCCACCACAGATAATGAAATAGCGTGACCCTTTTTGTCCACCTAGATCGGGGTTTCATCGCACTGTGCGTTTGTTCAAACTTTATGCTCGTACGGATGTCACAAGCTATCTGAACGTTTTGTTGCTGCCTCTGAATGGAGAAAATGCGTCAATGCTGTTCAAGAAAAGAGCTATAGCGAATTAATAATGCATGGAACGTGTTTATAAACATTCCATTCGTACAAATAAACATTGCTTGTGAATCTGATTACTTGTACTACATTCTTATAATTTCTAAGTGATTTATCACTTGTAAATAGTTGTCGTTTCGTTTTATCAAATGTTTTGTACTTTGTAAATTCTAACGTTTGTAATAAAATATAAAGTAACATTGTAAGCAACTAAACAATAGATTTACAATTCGCTTCGGGGCATAATCGTAAAGATATATCCCGAAGGTAACATTGTTCCGGGAACTTGAGTAGACGTGTTTCCTTGTTATGTCTAAACATTGTGTTTGACATACGATTTAGCTTTATAATAAAACTAGCTTCTGCCCGCGACTTCGTCTGCGTAGAATTATACATAAAAACCTTCCTCTTGAATCACCCTATCTATTAAAAAAAACCGCACCAAGATCTGTTGTGTAGTTTCGAAGATATAAGCATACATACTTAATATTTTATTTTGTAAATTCTATTATGAATGCAAGTCTGAAATAAAATCATTTCATTTCATTTCATTTCATAGGGACATAGGGACAAAGAAAGCGGCTTTGTTTTATACTATGTAGTGAAGAATTGTCTTAAATATACACCGTGCGCCAATAGATGGCGCTGCCGTATTTGTATTTGTATTTGCCGTCATTATGTAGCATGCTCGACGTGCTGTGTTAGCAATCACAAAATTGTGTGAATAGGAAGTTAAATATATAAATACATAAATCACGTCTTTACCTCTTACGGGGTAGACAGAGCCTAAGGTAACAACACCTTAAGGCCACGTTTAGCATGTTTAAGGGCGTATGGGTGGAATGGGAAATCATAATAGTGATGGGTTGCTAGACGCATCGCCTGTAACATGATTCCTAAGACTATCCCCAATTCCCTCGATGGGCTTTTACCATCTGCGCGGGAAAAGAAGCAACTGGTAAATTCTATGTTTTTTCTTTACTCCCAAACCAGCATGGATAAAAAGTTAGAAAAAAAGGCAGAAAAATACAGCAATTTTGAACTTAACATTATTATTCTATTATTGACATAGTAAGTAGTACAGGAGTAAGTTCTACACTTACTCGATAACTAAACTCTCTTAATGATAAACAAAAGCCCGCGACAAACTACGCAAAAACAAACGAAACTCGCCAACACGTAAACATTGCCCAAAGTTTTGCAATAAGAAACTGAGGTAGTTCTTATCCAAGTAACTCCCCAGGCACCAATAAAACTATAAAGAAAGCCGCAAGCACACCATATATTTCTACAAAGTTGGTTGCAACTAAAACGTAAGGTTTTTCGCCAGCAACTTCGGTGTCGCAACAGTATGGTGATGGAGTATCTGATATTTTCTAAAAAGTCTACTCGAGATTTTTTTGGACACCGATGACAGTCGCAACGATGAACAAACAGGCATGACTTAACGGAAATCTATGCAGGAGGAAAAGTGTTGTTTTTTTCAGTGTTTGGGATGTCTTCGGGAGCCACAGGTATCTGATTATATGCACGCACCAAATCTATTGTAGAAAAAATGCTACAACCATGTAAAATCTGTCATCTTGTGCATGAATCTTGTAACTGGCTTTTTTAGGTATGTGTCTATTTATATCTCCATTTATTGTAAAATGTGTGTTACGTGTATAATATATTATGTATTTCAGTACTTAGTATATTAATATATATTCTAAATTGCACCACCTGCTCAGATCTGTTCTGTTCTCCAGTCCATTATGGTTGCCTGGTAGAGATCGCTCTGTAGTGATAAGGTCGCCTATTGTTACCTTGTAATATTCTGTATACCTTTTTCTGTTTTGGTTGTTATATGTGGTGTTCAATAATAATTATTTGGTTGTATTGTATTGTATTGTAAAATGTGCGAAAAATCACCTATATGCCTTACCGGGTCTGGAATGGTTCTTGCATTCAAAGCCCGGTAATCGCCAATTTATCTTCGGGACCATGTGCAGCGGAGATGAGCAACAGCTGTCCGAACGACGTGCAATGCCAACTAATATAAATAACTAAATTGCGATTCTGACTTAATAATAAAAAATCTGAACATTGAAGATATTTGAGAAAAACTATTCTGAGAGTAGTGACAAACGTTGACCGACCACAGTTTTTACAGTTATTAGTCAGCCATTCACACTAATCTTAGAAACGTCTGGACGGATCTTCATGATGTCTTCACAAGTAGAATAACTCAAGATTTCAATAATATTTACTATTATTAAAAGTAATGCCACTCAACTAACAACCCATCACTATTTTGATTCCCTTTTCCACCTATACGCTCACAATCATGCTAAACGTGGCCTTTAGGTCTTGTTACCTTAGTCTACCCCGTAAGGGATTTATCTAATGTATCGTACGTCACTCACATAAAAGAAATGCGAACAGAGTCACGGGCAAAAATCAAATTTATTCACAAAAAACATGGTATACAGTAAGATTTTATGACGTCATGAATGTATGTATCACATATGCTACCGTTAATACGGCGTGTAAATAATCTAGCTAGAAAATATAAAAATAAAAGATCCATAATCAGAATAAAATTAAATCTACAAATACTAATCATAATTGGTCACCTTGTCCTTGCATATCTTCTCAAATGAATTTTATGTCAGGATTTTTTTTAATTACCTATGTAGGCAGTCGTTAAAACTTAACTGGTATACCTGCTGTTACAACTACTATTAACAGCGGCAAACTCACGTTAATCACCTGTCAGACGCATTGCCCAGTTCAGCACTATAACACGCTTTAGGGTACTTTTACACAGCGCCAGCTACTGACCGGCAAGTGCTGACACAAAACGTGAGATTGAAACATGCACTTTATGACAGCTAAAAGTCTGACGTAAATAGTTCAATTCAAATAAATTTTCAAAGATACTCCATCGATACTGTCGAAGATTCTGTCCATGTCGAGGTTGAAGAAGACACTGCTTGTTTTTAATCAGCTGCTGTTACCTTCGGCGTCAGGTACTCTGATGAGAGGTATTGAATTCGCGTTATCGATATCTCAAGCTGTCTTAGGGACTATTTTGTGACAATTTGTACGGTGCTTCTATTTTCTTAATGTATTTGATAGTTGCCGTATTCTGAACAAACATGAATGAAAAATAATGTTGTTGGGGTTCAAGTCAGGTTACCTCCGCGTGTGGTCAAGAGCTGCGGTTCGTTTTTGAATCCGTCCGGAGGGAAGAGCAGTGCTTAGTCCGGTGCACGCTGGGCATCGGCTAATGATTTCCTGGCATTTTCTGAGGGATATCATTGACCGTTGGCTCAGAGCCCGACAGGGGACGGGGGTCTTTTGACCGCATTACCGTACAACGTTGCCGACATTTTGTTACAAGGTTTGTTAATTATATTTCTGTTACTTTGACATTGACGGAGTGGTCGTCGCTATAACGATTTCGCTGAAATTTGGTACCTATACAGATAGTTTTAGTTCCAGGGAATGACGTAGGATAATTTTATCCCGAAAAATAGCATAGTTCCCGCGGGATAGCAACAAGCAAATTCTGCGCAGACGGGGAGTCGCGGGCAACAACTACACTGTCGAGCATAAATAACGGGTCAGTTTTCATACAACTTTCTTTGGGAAACTAACCGTTATTTTTGCCCGTGAGTATAGTTTCCACATAAAAGCAGCCGTGAAAACGCCGGCTTGTTCGATTATCATCCACTTCAGTAAAGGTTTGCACAGAAACTTTATTGTTAAAACACGCCCAACTCGTATGCTAACTCGGCCCGTGTAGAGTCCCCTTTTAGCCCCAACTCGGCACTAACTCCCAGTCGATAGTCGATTGACAAAGTTGAGTAACGCCAAAGTTTGCGCGGTCGTACCTCGGCGTTTTATAAGGTGAGAAAAGTTTGTTTTGCTCCCTAGGAGTTTTAAAGAAATGTTGCCCTCGTGAAATGCCAAGTGCGATTGAAAGTTCGCATCCTTAATTTAGTTTATGCTTTTTCTGTGTCCTAGTTGCGGTATGTTTTAGTTATATTAATAAAATTTGAGGGTAGTTTAGTTATAACACGAATAAATACACACTGTCATATTTAATACTAGCTTCTCTGCCCGCGACTTCGTCTGCGTAGAATGATACCTACGAATAATAATAAGTCAAGAAACGTAATTCCCTAACAGTTGCCGCTTTGATTGTCATTTCACTTACGCATACAAAGTAACAGCAATGCAAACGTAACACTCTCACTCCGATAAACAATTCTTGCACGCGATTAGTCCGCGCGTCGTGATTGTGTCGTGTATGGTCACTAACACACTAACTCCCAGTCGTCAAGTATGGTGTCCTAAAATATTTATTTACTTACATATGAAAGGTGAGTCCTCTATTTTTCATATCTGAATGGTTTCTACGCCACTTCACACAACACAATGGCATATTTTTCTAATGTATTAGCGCAAAAATACAATGATAACGTCACGATAACGGGTCGAGCGTCCCAGCCGAACTAATTCGCCGCGCGGTACATATTTTAAGCCGCACCCCCAGCGGTCCACTTCGCGTGGAGTGTTTTTTCGGGCTTAGTTATGCTTCTTGACTTATTATTCGTAGAATTATACATAAAAACCTTCCTCTTGAATCACTATCTATTAAAAGAAACCGCATCAAAATATGTTACGTAATTTTAAAGATCTAAGCAAACATAGGGACTGCGTTTTATACTATACAGTGATACAATAATAAACGCTGTCTCAAGCTCTCTCATTTAAAAACATTAGTAAATAACACTAAGGTTCAGAACACTTTTCACAAACATTAGCCAAGACCAAAATATTTAAACGGCTCCAACTAAGAGAAAATAAAAATGGCCGGTTAGCAAGTCTGAATGGAGCCGAGGGCTTCTTAAAATGTCTGCATTGCGGTCGGCTAACGATACCTGGACAAATTGAATTCATTTTCAGAACTCTGTAACCGTTGGTACAGGTCACAGACTCACGGTCTTTGCGGATTGTAGAGTAGTACCATGTAATGAAGCTGCATTAGTGGTTTGACAAGGCCTCAAGAGCAAGCAAAGGTTCGACCTTTAAAGTTTTCTGAATTTAGGTGTTTGTTTAAAATTAACAAATCACGTCTTTATCCCTTACGGGGTAGACGTATGTAAAATAACCGCTGTGTTTGAACCAGGACTTCGCGAGTAATTTACAGACATGAATATAAAGCAATGAAAACCAAAAACGGACAACGTCGAGTGAAAATGAAGTATGACGACTTTGTTACTCTCAGACTGCATTATTAAAAACTTTATCTCTTACGGGGTAGACAGAGCCTAAGGTAACAAGACCTACAAGCCATGTTAAGCAAGACTGTGGGCAGGTGGAAAGGTGAATCAAAATAGTGGTGGGTTACTAGCGGCATCGCCTATAAGATGACGATTCGTATGATTCTCGCTCTTTCCTTTGGTGGGCTTTAACCATCTGCGCGGGAAGAGAAGCAACTGGTATTTTCTGTTTTTTCTTTGCTTCAGACCAGCATGGAAGTGTCGGTAAGAAAAATATTGTGAGAAAATTCCGCACACATTCAATTTCTAATCCGTTTTAGGTCTGCGTGGGATCTACTGCTCAAGCCTTATCTTTAAGAGGAGGCCGTTAGACAAAAAATATTCATTTATCTTTGTCATGACTCCATTAAAACATGAGCTGAAATGTTGGGAGGCTGGCAGTGCAAGGCGAACCCTAGAACAATTCTCCGATTTTTTGCTGCCTATTTTAGTGACAATTCTGAGCATTCTTTGCGGATACATAAGTCAAAGATGCCAGTGGGATACATAAGCAATTAAATTTTCCTTGAGAATAAGTCAAACAATCAATTGAATTGTCCATCATCATAGCCTGACGGGACTTGCGATGAGCGTTCAAATCCCAGTTAGTAATTTTTTATTTACATTAAAATCGCTATCGCTTGTAACTTGAACCGTGTAGAGCTGGGGTCTTATTTAATTACGATGGACCTCATTTGTAATATGAAAAGGGGCTGCAATCGAGACTGAGTCTAAGCGGATAGGAAATCTTTGAATGCAGTCAGCATCTTTTCATTCTTCCATACTGGTCTGGGAGCAAAGAAAAAACATAGAATGTGCCAGTTGCTCTTCCCGTGCAGATGGTAAAAGCCCATCGAGGCGAAAAAAGGTGAAAGGGAACCCATCACTATTTTGATCTCATTTTCCTTCTATGCGCCCACAATCTTGCTAAACGTGGCCTGTAGGTCTTGTCATTGTAACCTTAGGCTCTGTGTATGTGTGTGTATGTGTATACATACATAAATCACGTCTTTATCCCTTACAGGGTAGACAGAGCTAAGGCTCTGTCTACCCTGTTGTTACCTAAGGGTAACAAGACCTAAAGACCACGTTTAGCATGATTGTGGGCGTATGGATGGAAAGGGGAATCAAAACAGTGATGGGTTGCTGTGTGTGTGTATGTGTATGTATGTATGTATTTTCGTTTTCATCTTTCAAAATATTTTCTTCTTTCAAGTCGAGTTTAGTTAAAAATATCCAATTTTAGTCCATTTTAGATGAAAATACGCTACAACTGCCTATTTTCTACAACAAACTTAATCCACTTCCAAAAGCCATTGCAACGCTAAACGATACTACCTTAGTTTTCCGACGTTCTAATTTCAACAGAATTACTATCTTTAATCTAATTTTCTCGAGCTCTAAAGCTCTCTTCACATATATCCCTTGAATACCCAAGTGAATACAACCCGTATTGTTCGAAGATAAAGCTGGAATTGGCCTGGTAACGGCGTTTTAATCAGCTGATTGCGAGAAACTTTTATTCCGTTGTAGAGTACACAATTTCTGCAGTTCGGAAACGTGGATTTACTAATGTTTGGAAGAGGCATTTTTTTAAACATATAAGTCACGTCTTTAT
Organism: Pandemis corylana; assembly: GCA_949127965.1. Lineage (NCBI taxonomy): Eukaryota > Metazoa > Arthropoda > Insecta > Lepidoptera > Tortricidae > Pandemis > Pandemis corylana. The sequence goes on from OX421857.1 coordinate 2,663,674, forward strand.
CCCTTACAGGGTAGACAGAGCCTAAGGTAACAAGTCTTAAAGGCCACGTTTATTATTGTGGGCATATGTGAAAAGGGGATCAAAATTAGTGATGGGTTCTAGCAACCCCTAAATATATTAACATGATTCCTAAGATTTTTGCCCGTTCCCTGGATGGTATTTTTTTTTATTTCGAATGGAGGAAATGGACGAAGAAAATCTTAGGAATCATGTCATAAACGATGCTACTAACAACCCATCACTATTTTGATTCTTCTTTACTTTGCGAATTTTTGTCGCCAAGCGCCATCTGTTTGAATGATGTGTCTGTACGACACAATTACAAACTCCCGTGGAACATCTGCTCACCAGGGACGAGAGAATGCACTGTTTTTCAAATGCAAGAATTTTTACTTCTTGAAGAAGGAATAAATAAATAAATGTGTTCCATTACCCATCTTATGAACTTAGAAGACGTACGTGGCTAACACTGACTTATCCCCATTTTCGTAGCTGAAGTGAGATCGAGCGCTTATTGGCTGAGTGCGGACTGGCCTGATCACATTAGTAACAAGTTTAGTTACGACTGCACATGCTACTAGATAACATGTTCAATACCTTGATCAATACCCTCTCTAATTAACTTCCGTATATAATTTACATACATACATACACATACACAAATCACGTCTTTATCCCTTACGGGGCAGACCCCAAGGTAACAGATACCTACAGGCCACATTTAGCAAGATTGTGGGCGTATAGGTGAAAAATTAAATCAAAATAGTGATGGGTTGCTAGCCTCATCGCCTATAACTATTCCTATGATTTTCGCCCATTCCCTCGATGGGCTTTTACCATCTGCGCGGGTAGAGAAGCAACTGGTATATTCAATTTTCTTTGCTCCCAGACCAGCATGGGATATATAATTTAACATTAAAATAAAAATAAAAATTAAAACATTAATCAAGTAATTTATGCTACAATTGCCACCATTTGAGAAAAGAGTTGGTACTCTTCAAACTGCTAGACCAAGTTTACCAAACATACATACATACACACGCATTGGCATCCTTAGGGTATGTAATTTTCGAAATTACGCTGCCTATTTCTGGCCACAGAATGATTTTCGTAACGTGCTCTAAAACCAAACCTTTCAAAGCCCGTCAACATTAATTTCCTCTCCAGCAATTCTACCAACTTCACTAAAAAACTTGCAACTTCTATCGCGAACCAAAAGCTGAATTTCCCAAATCCAGTGAACCTTCTCACCAAATTCGGCAAAGAATAAAACTTGCAAAAACTACATCGAACCTTAAACAGAACAGAGTAGCGTTTAAAACTCCGTAGCTGAAACAACAAAAAGTATGCCTACTGTAATCTGACATTAATGTGTTCCGAATAAAGATTAGAGGCAAGTTTTTGTTGCGAAAAATCCCGAAAGTGTGGGCCGGGAAAAAGTCTCGACCTCAATCAAAAGCACATAATGGGTCGGGGATTCAATAAGAGACTACAGAATACCTACCTTCGGCCATGCCGCGACTACGTGCGATCAGCAGCGCGATAAACGATTTTCAAATCCATTGCGAGGGCTTCTACCAGAGATGACGACCATTTTTTTAAAAGCTTTTACATAAGTTGCAATGTATAGCTATGTATGTTTGTCCGGGTGGAATCTTGCAACTCAATTTTGAAGATATCTTCTAACATTAGGTGAACCGCGTTAAATAAATAGAACCGATTCAGCTGAAATTTTGCATACCTACTTGTGTAATAATCTGCTAGAAGAATTCTGGGGGCACCGCCAGGTCCTTCTCCGCAGAAAGGAACTCTTCAATGGCTGGTCAGATTAACTTGAAATTTGGTAGGTACATTACGCAGGACGGGTGGTATTTAATTTTTTTTTAACAATAATTTATTCTTTGTACATCAGTAAGATTTAAAAAAATATTGGATACGTTTTATTTTTCACATACCAAATCAAAAAATTACCGAGATACGTTGAGTTGAAATGTCGCATTACGTAAATTTCCTCTTAGCAGTGACGTCACAAGACCCCGCTCCCGAACTTTGACGCTCTTCATCTTTGTCTTTCTTCATTTGACTGACGAAAGAAAAAATATGTGTCCAATATTATTATTTTGATAATCTAACTGACGGGCTATATAGATTTTTTTTCATCCCTATTAGCCGCTGCAGTAAGTTTCAGCCGAGCAAAAGAAATCGCTGATCGCTTCGCGACTCGCGTATAGTCGTGGACAGGCTTACGTCAAAGCGATGAGGCAGATTTATTAATACAGGGTATTTGGGTGTCTTTGAAACTTCATTTGACATATTTCATACCTTATTTATTTTCTCGGCATAACAAATTAGGTAATCGATCTTGACCTGTTAGTTGAAGTATTCTATGATAAGTAACAGCATACATACATGCACAAATTACGTCTTTATTCCTTATAAGGTAGACAGAGCCTAAGGTAATAAGATCTACAGGCCACATTTAACAAGATTGTGGGCGTATAGATGGAAAATGGAATCAAAATAGTGATGGGTTGCTAGCCCCATCGCCTATAAAAAGACTTACGATTTTCGCCTACTCCCTTGATGGGCTTTTACCCTCTGCGCGGGAAGAGAGGCAACTGGTACTGGTACAGTTTAAGTTTTTTTTGCTTCTAGACCAGCATAGAAGTAACGGCAGGTTAAATTTAAATGTTTTTATGGTTTTTAAAAACTTATTGAATTTCGTTTCAGCACTTCAGGTGAAACCGTACGTACGTACGAACCTTCCTTCACCACTCTATATATTGAGGACAAGCGCATTAAAATCCGTTGCGTAGTTTAAAAGAGCTTGAATACTTTGTTTTATACCATGTACATTTGTCTTAACTGTATCGAATTGTAAAAGGTTCAAAAGTAGTTCGAAATGTTTTGAGTAACACACGGCAGCGTCGCCAGTTCCTTTTACTACGAACTTGGCTGACACACTCCCGCTTGTCTAGATATTTAACCTACGTAACCTTGCATGACAGAAAAGATACATAGTCAAACAAAAAAATACTTCAGACAACTTTACAAAACTATTTTTTCTTGTATCTCAGTGGTCATAAAAGACCTCTGTAGAATACGAATCCCCAGAACCAATTCGGCGAGCTCGCTTTTAATTTTGTCGCTTTGTCTTTGTTTAACCGCTGCAAAGCAATAGAGACAGATTCAGAGGCCAACGACAATGCTGCAGAGTTGCTGTAATTTCCTTCGAGAGAAAAACTAAACAAAGAAAAAAACAGACAAAGCCAGAGCGAAGACGATGATAATTGGAAACCTTAGTAAATTGGATCGAAGTCCATTGAACGTCTGACTTAGGTTCTACTGGTAGAGATCCCTTATGGGGATAAGTTCGACTTTGCGCAAATATTTAATATTTTTTTCTTCCAATTGTGTCCGTCTTTTCATATTTGTACAATAAAGCATTTACTTGCTTACTTCATACAATTATTAATCTAGCCACTAGAGGCGCTAGTGTCACGTGAGGTCCAATAATCATTCACTTTTCACTGGTTTTGGCGGGCTTCGTGACATAAATTATAATTCCTATAATTTACCTGTTGAATAGTAGTTGTTGTATAGTGGTGGTGAAGGCATTTTGTTTGTGTTTGTTGTAGATGGATTCTGGCTGATACCCTACCGAAAACTAGCAACGCTACCGTAAAGCAGGACAAAAGTCTATTGGCCGTGTCTTATCCAACCTCGACATTGGCAGAATCATCAAAAATTTGATGGAGCCATATTCCTAAACATTGAATTGATTGAATTACCTGTTGAAAAGTGATCTCCTTCGTGAAATTATCTCAAATATATTATTTGGCGATGAATGTGAACGCTTTGAAAGCGGATTTTTTTCCGAACAAAACGGAACTGCACAACATTGCGGCATAGCTACTCGACATGATGATAGTTATTTATAATTAATAAACTTAATGAGATTCAAGATTTAAAACTTTGTTTCGGCGCCGATCTTATACAGTCGCCTTTGACAGCTATACCTCTGGACCTTAGTCAACAGTGGCGCCAACTGGTGAGCAAAGAAACGATAGTCCCCACAGTGAGAATAAAGCTCATGGGCTACGAAAGAGTTTTTAATAATGCACTCTGAGAGTGTAATAAAGTCGTCATATTTCATTTTCACTCGACGTTGTCTGTTCTTGGTTTTCTGTAAATTACTCGCAAAGTCCTGGTAAGTAAATCACGTCTTTATCCGGGGTAGACAGAGCCTAAGGTAACAAGACCTAAAGGCCACGTTTAGCATGATTTTGGGCTTGTTACCTTAGGCTTTGTCTACTCCGTAAGAGATATACACGTGATTTGTGTATGTGTATGTTGTATGTATGTAAAGTTTAATATTTATAAATCTACGCGAAATCTACCATAAAATGGTGTTAAAAATAATTACTTAAACGATCATACCTTTTCTTGTGCATCTTAATTTATAATTTAAGTGCTTTGATATCATATAAAATTACCTGCTCAAAATACTTTGAAACAGCGATACCTTCATTAAGTAAATTACCGAGTTTAAATTTGTCCGTCAAATTACATAAAACGTTCTGACGAAAAGTTTAGAGACGAAGCACCGAACATCTGACAATGTTGCTACTTACAGAAGGGCCACTCTCCGCCCCCCGCTGGTCTCGCCTTTTACCACCCCGCAGGCGCCAATAGACTATTTTCAGACTCCATGAAAATGTATTAAAGTAACCAAACCAGCACGTCTAGCACGAGAGCGCACAAGAGTCGCGTCGCGCGCGAGATTGATTGCCCGTCCTTTTCTTATTGTACCAACAAGAAAGAGACGGGTAGTCCAACTCGCTCGCGACGCGACTTTCGTGCGCTCTCGTGCTAGCGGGGCTGGTAATAACGGAATCAAATGAAACAACATTTTTAGATTTAATAATAGATAATCAGTGTTCCTGGAAACATCAGATCAAGAGTATAGTAGACAGGGTAAATCACTTTGCTTATGCACTATAAGAGTACACGGTATACAATATACCTACCCTAAATTCGAATGGCATTCTTTTTATATGCGAAAACTTACACTAGAGGTTCTGATCTCCTTCTAACAGTACTTACTCGCTCCGTTTAAATTAACTCAATATGAAGGAAATTATCGACGACGATTAGAAGGGTACACTTGCTGCTTTCCACCCTATTTAATTATGGCTAATCGTTTCCCCGAGACGTAATATCTGTTATTACCGCGATCAAAGCTAAACACTTTGCTATTATATAAACGCCGTATAAACGGTCCGTAGATTTGGTTTGAAATGTAATTAGCTTGTTTCGGTAATCGAGATTTTGAACTAAAACTACCGTGAGACTTAATCATTATTACACATAAACGGTAACTCACGTATAAAAAGTCGAACTAAAACTAAACTGTTCTAAATATTGACCAAACGGTGAGTGTGAGCGAACCTTTACGGAGTGACGTGATCAGTGTTGTGTGCTGCCCGACATTTGACAATAATAAAAATGACGATGAAAACGAGGGTAGTTGTGCGCCGCTGTCATTTGCGTCGAACAGCCGCGGGAGCAGAGCGCTGGCGCGCAGTGTTCGTGTCGCTGCCGCCGGGGCGAGCGCTCTTGGAAAAAGGACTACGAAATAGTCCGAAACATGTCGAGCATCACTCGACTTTTTATACGTGAGTTATCCGTTTATGTGTAATAATTTTGAACTAAAATTAACTTGCTTACAAAACACATGGTATAAAAAGCTTTGAACGTTTTTTACGTAAAAATGTCGCAGGCGTATTAGAGACTGGATTAGTATAAAAGATTACAGAATAAATAATGGCAACGTTAAAAAAAACTAGTTAAATTCAAAATTCAAAATTTATTTTTGCAAATTGGCCGCCAAGGGCTCTTTTACATGTCTTTGAAACTACCAGCACATTCGGAAAGACCATCATTGCCAAGAAGAATGCGCCGCAAGAAGCTTGGCAGAAAGTCATTTGGTTAGTTAGTTTTACGTCCATGCTGGTCTGGGAGCAAAGGAAAAACATAGAATGTACCAGTTACTTGTCCCGCGCAGATGGTAAAAGCGCATCGAGAGAATGGGCCAGTCTTAGGAAACATGTTATAGGTGATGCAGCTAGCAATCCATCACTATTTTGATTCCCCTTTCCATCTATACGCCTACAATCATGCTAAACGTGGCCTTTAGGTTTTGTTACCTCAGGCTCTGTCTACCCGTATGTTAGTTTTACGTAACATTTGATCAAAGAGACATTGCCCACATTGTCTCCTGAAAGGCAAGTAATAATGGCTAATCTGTGGAAATATACTGACATGAGTTACAATTTCTCGAGCTTTTCTTTGCAATTCTCAGCGTGCGTAAATCTTTAGCACTCCACATTACAATGAGCGATGCCAATGTGATTTCTTCAGCAAATTATTCCATTGAGGCTCAAAACAAAACAAAACGCCTAGCATGTTCGAACCCTCAACCGCAAACGCCTCCCGAACGCCCCCTCCCCTCCCTAATTTAAGTAAAATACTGAACAAAAAGGGGGGATGGAACAGGGCTCCGCCATTAACGCCTGGCATGCAAAAAGTGCGGCGGCCTCTGCAAATTAGACCAATCTTTTACCAGAGTCCATCAGACTAAATACATACTATTACGGACTGCCGTACTCACGGTTCTAACGAGTGACGAACAAACTAAAAAACCGATCCACCGACTGCTCTAAAGTAAGTCGGACTCGAGCACTGAAGCATTCCGTGCAAATCTAGTGTACAAGTAAATTCAGTGTTTTATCAGAGGCGCGTTTTCCAAAAAAAAGTCCTCATGAACATTTTTGCCAGAATTAAACTGTTTTGGGTTTTTCATACTCGAAATCGTTTACGTATGGAACGTGACGAACAGGAAAATACATTTCATAGTTAAATCGGGGACACACTTTTTCTTGTATGAGATGAGAATTGATAGGGTAAATGATTCTGAGCAAGAAAATCCCAAAATATTTAGTCTGAAAAAAATGTTCATTTGGGCTTTTTTTTTGAAAAACGTTTAGAGCCCTACTTATATCCAAAATGCAAGTAGTGCGAGGTTATTTTAATATGGGTTCATAAATAGACAAGCAAACGTAAAAATTTCAGATTTCAGATTTCTTCCGTTCGTGGTGCTATAAGCTACCACCGTATCAAGTTTCTTAAGAACTGAAAGTACCCTATGAGTTTAGTTTCCTCGGCAATTTGTAAAGAAACGTTTTCCAATGACTGTATCTATTTATTGCATTGATTTGATCTGAATATTTTCTGAGAAAATGGGTATTGGTAGACGGACAAACGGATAACAAATTGATCCTATAAACTATAAGTTTAGTGTTCTGTTTGGCTGATTGGGGTACGGGACTCTAAGTTTCTTGATGATAGGTAAGTAGGATTTACCTAACTCGCTCGCAATCGCCATCGTGTTCATTTTGACAGTTCTTGTATGAATGTGACAGCTAGCTGATTCCGATGCCAATTGTCAGCCCATACATGAACTGTCATGAATTTATTTATTTATTTATTTATCTTTTAATATATAACATGACAGTTGACACCATAGCGTTACTTAAGATACTTAATATTAGATAATTATACGCTAACCTAAACTAAAGACTAGTGACTTGCATCTCCTATACATTCTGCATCCTTTCTAGCACTCTCTTCCATTCCATATATTAAACAATTTGTAATAACACATAAACGGATAACTCACGTATAAAAAGTCGAGTGATGCTCGACATGTTTCGGATTATTTCGTAGTCCTTCTTCCTGGAGCGCTCGCCCCGGCGGCAGCGAAACGAACACTGCGCGCCAGCGCTCTGTTCGCGCGACTGCTCGACGCAACTGACAGCGGCGCACAACTACCCTCGTTTTTATCCGTGTAATTATGATTAAGTCTCACGGTAGTTTCATGTTAAACAGTATGCTCGTCAAACGGTTTAGCAGTGTATGCCACAACTAAAACGGCAACAATTACACAGGAGGCGGTTTACAAATGATCCGTCCGGTTCCCGACCGGCCCGGTTAACCTGATCCGGCTCTAATCTAGTTTGCTTTGAGATACCAACAACACGCTAATACCTTTGGGATTGAAACGGGCTAAGGAAAAGTAAATAAATTTAGGAAAACAATTAATGTGAACAAACGAAATGATCAATGGATTACTTGTCACGTTTCTTCCCTCAACGACTCGGGTGGTTCAGTGGTTAGTGAACCTGACTATGAAGCTAGAGGTCCCGGGTTCAAATTCCGGTAGCTGTATGATGAATAATTATGAATGTTTGTGTTCAAGTCGTCATCGTCATCCGTCCTAGAGTACAATCCCAGTGCTTAAATGCATTTAAATATTATATTTTGCACGTAAAAACATATGTTTCGCATAGGATTGGCTATCTTGTACGTTAGTAACGGAGTAGCAAGATAAATGTTTTTTGATAATTCTGTTTATGCCTTACCTTAGGCTTTGTCTATCCCGTAAGGTATATAGACGTGATATGTGTATGTATGTGTTGTTTATAACATTCTACTTCATCACTATCACTATCATCACTGTCACTATCACTATCACTATCACTACATAGTATAAAACAAAGTCGCTTTATCTGTCCCTATATCCCTATGTATGCTTAAAGCTTTAAAAATACGCAACGGATTTTGATGCGGTTTTTTTTAATGGATAGAGTGATTCGAGAGAAAGGTTTATACTGTATAATACGCAGACGAAGTCACGGGCAAAAGCTAGTAATATTATAAACACGAAAGTTTGTAAGTACAGATAAATGGATGGATGTTTGTTACTCTTTCACGTAAAAACTACTGATTGGATTTGGATAAAATTTGGAACGAAGATAGCTGATACCCTAGATTAACGTATATGCTATTTTTTATCCTGGAAAATTGCATAGTTTCTGCGGGATTGCGAAAAAACAATTTTTTGCAGACGAAGTCGCAGGCAGCAGCCAGTGTGTCTAATAAATGGACTATCCATTCTGTTACCTTTAATCTGTGTATCCCTGTCGATGCAATTTTTCAAGTTTTTATCGTAAAACAAACAACGATTTTGATCTACAAAACTATAAAAGGCATTACTGGAATTGCAGAGTGTAGACAAAATCGGTCGTTACATTGTGCTCTAGTACTGTTCACGTTCATAACATTAAAAAGCCTTTTCATAGTATGTTTTTATTTTTAAACTAGCTTCTGCCCCCGACTTCGTCTGAGTAAAATTACGTATGTATAACTCTTTATTGTACATAAAACACATTCAATTTTACTGGTAGTGAGAAAAACAGATGTACAAAGGCGAGCTTATTCTTTAAAGGGATCTCTTCCAGCTAACCTTCGAACGATTGACAGGACAAAAGAAACCAGAGTATAGATAGGTAGTAGACATACTAAAAAGCTAAGACCAAAGACCCTAACTTAATCCAAACAATTAAAGTTTTAAAATAATAATAATAAGAATACGCCTACACAGGTCTGTACACCCTAATACATATAAAAAAATACGATAAACTAATATATGTCAGAAATATACTACATATGAAATACATCTATAAAATTCATGAATATAAACACACAAAACATACTAAGTCCACTTAAGATTCATTTTTTTTTTTAATTTAGCCAATAAGGCATTAAGCCAATAAGGGATAAAGACGTGATTTGTGCATGTATGTAATTCTTCTTCAGGCAATTATACATAATAAACCTTCTTCTTGAATCACTCTATTAAAAAAACCGCATCAAAATCATTAGCATACATAGGGGCAGACAGACAGCGAAAAGCGACTTTGTCTTATACTACATTATATATGGTGATAAAAAGACTTGGCTTTTGATAGTTTTAAACAGATCATGTCATACTTTTGTACAATTTAGATAGATCAATATGAATTAAGAAGAAAGGTTTCCTGCTTTTGTAGCCATACTTAGAAAACAAGCAGTTTATAAAGATGAAATCTAAATAAACGGTTATCAAAATGTTTACTGATCGAATAATATTAAAATTTGTAAAAAATACATACATAAAAATCACGTCTACATCGTATTTTTAGACCTCCAGGCTGGCAACGCATCTGGAATTTTCTGGTGTCGCAGGCATCCAGGGTTGGTGCTCACCAGCAGTTCGCCACATGCTCAGTTGTCTTTGTCGTATAAAAATGCTTTGTTTATAACTTCATCTATGTTAGTAGCAGTGGCGTTACGTGAAAGTTTCCGTTAGACAACCCGAGGCAAAAAAACCCAAGTATTTACCCATCTTCTTCCAACCCTATCCTTCCATGAAGAAAGAATGAGGGAGCGAAGTTTGGTATAGAAACTCGGTGGGGATCGAGTTGTTAGGTCAAGTCGCCACTGGTAGGTACTCCAGATTCGGATATAAACTAGACTGGGAAGCGCAAATCGTTCAATCACCAGTAACCATGGCTGCCGGTCAACAGCCAAATAACTGGAAGGAAGATAAATCGATCGGCATCGGCGGAAAGCGAATCCAGAACTCCAAGATTAGTCATTTGGGATTATCGGTGAACCGCGCTTAGAATAAAACAGGCTTTATTCCCCGAGATATTGGCTTCGTTTTACTGTAGCGAGATTTGGTCGTGGGGCAATAAGCCAGACGCTTTTTGGTCGGAATAAGTGTACTGTTTATTTTGGCTTAATTTATGTTGAGATATGTCATAAGCAAGGATTTTTTGTGTTTTGTTTTTGGCGGAGGTCAAGCGATCGCTACGGTTTGGTGGACACGATAAAAATGAATTATGTACTGTGTGCGGTTTTCTTGGGTGGTAACAATATGTTTGATGTAACTGGTGCGTACAGTACGCGACCATAAAGATTGCAGTTCTGTCTTTGGAAAGTGAAATGAAATGAAATGTATTCTTGGTAACAGGCATTACAGGTCACTAAAGCTTATTTCTATTTATTCTGCGAGTGGCAAATCAAAAAATTCACCGTAATCATAAAAAATGTTATCAAGAAACCACTTTTTTAGTCTGCCTTTAAAAGTCGTGATGGAAGCTGCATTCCTGTCATCATCTGGCAGACGGTTGTTAGGTCGATTTGTTTGGAACTAACGAACGTAGGTCTAAAGATGGTCCACAAGTAAGCTTGTGTCATAAATATATTAGCTTTTTTAAATAGGTTTAATTTAAAAACCGTAACTGCTCAGAATTAAGCGCGGACAGGATGATTTCTAAATAAAAAGTTAAAAACCAAGAAGTGGGAAGAAAGAAAGAAAATAGTATGTTATGCAGTTGGACACAAAAGCAAATTAATAAAGAATTATGAAAGTGAGGTTGAATGACATCTTCTCCATCTTGTATGACAGTTCAAAGGATGGGTCCTTTCCTTATGAAAGATCAAGACCGTACATACATGGGCACTCATAATACCATAATGATATTCCATCGATAACCCATTCAAACTTTTAAAGTACAAATAAATTACATCCATCACTGAAAATCCACATAAATATTGAAAGCTTCATCCGTAACTCAACACTCATATCCACATTTCGCGAAAAAATCCCGAACCTAACAAATCTGGTCCATAAACTATCCCTCGGGATACATATGCGGTCCCGGGAGCAGAATTATGATGCCATTCCGGGATATAATAATTCCAGTAATGCACTTAAGAAAATTGAACTGTATAAATGTTATTGGTTCGCTCCGAGCTGCCTCCGGGTTGGTCGGACGCCATTTTCTTTTTGGTTTATTGGCCAATGCGATAGCCCACTGTTCATAAACTTGCTTTTTAGAATCAAACATTGTGAAACATTTCATTACAACGCGATTCTTGAAAAGCCATAATTTTGATTTTTTAACTACAAATTCAATTTTAAAAATATAAACTCTATGGCACCAGCAACGTATTCGAGACATTATAATTAAAACGGTTTTTAAACTTAACGATGACGTAATTATTTTTTCAAACATGATAGGTACATAAAGTCACCATTACATCATTAAAAAGTCACCAGTAAGTCAAGAATACCGGGCAATGATCAAAGTTTCCGGTAAGTAGAGAAGAATATTTATTATTAATGTAATAATACCTTTAAATATGATTTTATAAGGACTTCTGTTGTTTCGGAACATGTCGTTCCCGAGTAAACTATTTAAAGGCTGTTCAATGGGGACTATCGTTTCTTTGCTCACCAGTTGGCGCCACTGTTGACTAAGGTCCAGAGGTATATAGCTGTCACCGACTTTATAAGATCGGCGCCGACACAAAGTTTCAAATCTTGAATCTCATTAAGTTTATTAATTATAAATAACTATCATCGAGTAGCTATGCCGCAATGTTGTGTGGTTCTGTTTTGTTCGAAAAAAAAACCGCTTTCAAAGCGTTCACATTCATCGCTAAATAATCCATGTAAATGAAAGAAATTATAATTTATGTCAGGAAGCCCGCCAAAACCAGTTAAAAGCGAATGTTATTGGACCTCACGCGACACTAGCGCCTCTAGTGGCAAATTCAGACGCGATGGCCCCCAAGCAAATAAATGTTTGAGTTTGAGTTTGGAATTAATCTGTCGTTCACTAAGAGACCGTCGTTAAATTCCGATCCAAGGCGACGGCCACTAAACTTTTTGAAAATATTTCATTGTCATGTAATTTTATTAACATTTTGTCTTTTTAGTTTTTTTTTAATTTACATTTGAGAAAAGCACAATACAAGCTTCAACCATTAAGTGCTAAACTGGACTCGGATATGTAAAAAAAAACCTCACCTTCGGCTCGGATTTCAAACCAACTCGTCCAGTATGACTACTTACTGGTCTCTGCAGTAATGTACTTCCTACATCAGATTTTGTACGAAATAAAAAACTATTTTGTTCCACCGTTAGTTTTACCAATTCAGCATATTTTTTCACCAATTTCAAAAAATAACTCTGTTGCTTTCAGATATCTGGCCTACATTTTTCCAGGCAACATTTTAATTGCTTCGTAGCTATGTACAGGCTTGCTCACAATGTTTTCCTTCGCCAAAAACCTAATCACTCACTACATAGTATAAAACAAAGTCAATTTCCGCTGTCTGTCTGTCCCTAAGTATGCTTAAATCTTTAAAACTACGCAACGAATTTTGATCCGGTTTTTTTTTAATAGATATAGTGATTCAAGAAGGTTTATAATTTATAATTCTACGCAGACAAAGTCGCGGGCTGCTAGTGGCGAATAAAAAGTCAATTTTGCGGATGGTAGAACATTATACAAGGATCGTCTGGATCGTTACCATATCTCACTCAATCCTACCGCTAAACAGAAGTCCTTGCGCTTTTGTGTTCCGGCGTGGAGAGTAAGATAGACGGTGAAATGACTGACACATGAACTATTCTCAGCCGTCTAGTCTGGCAACACATTTGCAATTGCACACACACACACACACACACACACAATGTCTGTGGGCTCACTCACTAACAATATCAGTTTTTAGCTTGATTTTTTGTTTCTGTGTTAGTTTTAAGTATGCTTCGCTTAACTTGCTTAGTTTGCGGGTGGTAGGGCCTTGTGCAAGGTCCGTCCGGATCGCTACCACCATCTTACTCGCTAATCCTGCCGCTAAGTAGCAGTGCTTGCACTGCTGTGTTCCGGTGTGGAGAGTAAGACAGCCGGGGAAATTACGGGCACAAGAGGCATTGCATCTTAGTCCTCTAGGTTGGCAACGCATCTGCAATCCCTCCGGGGTTGCGGGTGTCTATGGGCCGTGGTGATCACTTACCATCAGGTGACCCACTTGCTCGTTTGCCTTCCTATTCATATACAAAAAAAAAACTGTATTTCTGTGGTCATCTGTCATTGGCTTTTTGTTTAGTACCTAAGTCTCATTACAATGTACTGTATTGCTGTTGATGCCCCAAATAAAATAAATAAATAAATAAATTCTTTTGTGTTGCGGGTGACGATGGGTAGCAAAGTATCCGCAAAATCAAGTGGCGAGCGATACCGTAGGGGTGGTAACAGGTCGATAACTTACGATCATGATGATTATGTCTAATGCTAACTGCACGGGTTAAGACCCGCCGTACCCCTGGCACTACCCCTGGGGGTAGGAAGGACTGAACCATAACACCGTACTGCTGTAAGCTACGGGTATTAGGAAGGTTAGGTTAGTTAGTTAGCTCCTTATTCTCAAAGGGCAAACCACCCAGGAATAGAAGCCCCGCGTAGCGGAGCTCGGTCGATTTTTTTTCAATTTCTCAAATCCCAACACTACTATGGTGGTATGGTTCGGTCCATAGGACAGGCATGGCGGGTCTTAAGGCAACTGCACTATTGTTGTACCGCTCGCTCCATAAGACAGTGCAGGTGCGAAAGAGATAGATTCGGCTCGCCACTTGGTTTTGCGGGGACTATAGCAATCCATTACCATCAGGAGAATCACTTGCCCTTGCCATCCGATTAAAAAATATTTTAAAGTGCGTATGTCATTCCAAAAATCAGCTATCCTTAAAATACTTTTAAATATAACCCTTTATACGCTCACTATGTGTGGGAGCGAACTCGTTCCCAGAGGATATAAACCGTTTATTCGATGAACGAATGGTAACGAACCGAGGGGACCGGTTGAATGTAATGAATGATTTAAAAAACGGATGAGCGCCTCGCTCGAAATACTCAAGCGTTATTTAATAAACTAGCTTTTGCCCGCGACTTCGTTTGCGTAGAATTATACATATAAACCTTTCTATTAAATCACTCTATCTATTAAAACAAACCGCTTCATAATCCGTTGCGTAGTTTAAAAGATCTAAGCATACATAGGGACAGACAGCGGAAAGCGACTTTGTTTCATACTATGTAGTGAAGTGAAGCTGATGCCTGCGACTCTACAAACTCTGACTTGTACCAAAATAAAAAACGAACACATTTGTCAAAAAAAGATTAGCGGGTTTGCTACCAATCCTGCCGCCAAGCAACAGTGCTTGCGCTGCTGTTTCCCAGCTTGAAGAGTAAGGCAGCCGGTGAAATTATTGGCACACGAGGTATTTTTAGACCACTAGGCTGGCAACGCATCTGAACCTCTCTGACCCCTATTGTCAGCGACAATATGACAATTCGACATGCAAGGCGTAGTCAATATGGAGCCAACTGGCGTAGACACTGGTCGAGTTCGTAATGTAAACAGAATTGTCGCTTGTCACTGACAGTTGTCATGTTGGTGAAATAGGCGCCTGGTGTCGCAGATTTCCATGGTGCTCACTAGCAGCTCGCTAGCAGCTTGACAAAAGATTACACACACATACATATATTACTAGCTTTTGCCCGCGGCTTCGCACGCGTGAATCATGAGCAAGCGAGCACCCAAACCTGCAAGCATGTAAGTATGCAAGCAGACATGCAAGCAGGCATGCAAGTAGGCATGCAAGCAGGCATGCAAGCAGGCATGCAAGCAGGCATGCAAGCAGGCATGCAAGCAGGCAAGCAAGCATGCAAGCAAGCGTGCAAGCAAGCATGCATGCAAGTAAGCATGCAAAGCAAGGACTCAAGCAAGCATGCAAGCAAGCCCCCGCATTGCCCCACTGCCTTAATTTTTTTCTGAAACTGTAAATATTGCAGGATTTTTATAAAACAAACCTAACCTAACCTATAGAGCTGTCCTAAAATATACCTACCCCAAATATAGCGACTTCATACGCGCTAAGATGTAAAACGAAAAAATAAGTTTTTTCCCGTTCCCGTGAAAATTTTGGGGAGTGCTTTCGGAGTACACTTAAAGCCTTTAAAGAAACACACGTTATAAATGTTAAGTCTCTTTCTTCCGCTGTTTCGTCTGGTAACGTAAAATCCCGTTTTTTCCCGTTTTAGTGTTCCCCTACACTCCCGAATAAACCTACGTGACAAATTTCAACTTTTTATGTCCAGTAGGTAAAACTTAAAATCCCGGTTTTTTCCGTTCCCGTAAAAATGTTAGGAAATCCTTTGTTAATGCTCCCTTACACTCCCTAAGGAAGCTAAATGCTAAATTTCATCTTTCTACGACCAGTAAAACGAAAAATCCCGTATTTCCCTAACCCGTGGGAATTTTGAAAAATACCTACTTAGTGCACCTCTAGGATACTCAAGGTATATGTGTGCCAAATTTCAAGATTCTAGCCATATTATGCCTACCGCAGTATTTCTTTGTAAACAAATATTTTTCCCGTTCCCGTGGGAATTTTGGAAAGTACTCTCTTAATGCTCCTCTGCACTCCCGAAGCAACCTACATGCCGAATTTCAGCTTTCTGCAACCAGTAAAACGAAAAGTCTCGTTTTTCCCGTTCCCGTGGGAATTTCGGGAAATCCTTTTTTTAGTGCTCCCCTACACTCCCCAAGGGAACTTGAAGACCAAATTTCAATTTTATACGACCAGTAAAACGAAAAAATCGATCCTGTAGAGCTTAATATATAAATCCCGTTTTTTTCCTTATCCCAAGGGAATTTCCAAAAATCATTTAAACATTATTTTACTATTATAATCACCTACTTCTATGCCAAATTTGAACAGTCTAGTAATTATAGTTCATAGGATTTCGTTTAACTGAATATATAAATCCCGTTTTTTTCCTTATCCCGTGGGAATTTCCAAAAATCCTGAAATCAGTTTCTTCGTTTTGTAATCACCTACTTTTGTATCAAATTTGAAGAGTCTAGTTATTATAGTTACTGAGATAGCGTCACTCGGAGTCGAATATATAATTCCCGTTTTTTCCTTATCCCGTGGGAATTTCCAAAAATCCTTCCTTAGTGGATGCCTACATTGTATAAGGTATCTATGTGCAAAATTTCAAGTCTCTAAGTCCAGTGGTTTGGGCTGTGCGTTGATATATAGTTAAGTCAGTCAGTCAGTCAGTCAGTCAGTCAGTCAGTCAGGACTTTGAATTTTATATGTATAGATACATACCGTCACTCCTCTTTCCCACAGGGGTAGCCAGAGACTACTTTGTCCACTTTCTTCTTCTTTTTTCTTTTTGTTCTTTCGCTTCATCCACAATCATCAATCTCTTCATACATGCTCGTTGGTTTCGGGTACTCCTGACCTGACCATTTTCTGAAACGTCTCCTATTTAGTCTCCACTACCAACGTAACCATTCACACTCCCCCCTATAGATCTGTTTAGTTAGGCTACTTTCATCCATCCATAAAAATATTAGATATATTTAAAAAGGCGAACTTATCTCCATAAGGGATCTCAGGTGCCAGATAATCTTTGAGTAGATGATAGGAGCATTAAAATAGGGAACGACAAAGAGTAAGTGTGGTGTTGATGATAAATAAATTTTGTTGTTGTAAAAGATTATGAGTAAAAAAAACTAATCGAACTATAATGAACTAAAAACCAATTAAAAACTAAAATAAAACAATTAAAAAAGGAGAGGCTCCCGTGGCATAGTACCGCAGACGCTGGCAGCATTTCCCCTTTGGCCAGCGATACTAATACGCTGTCCAAAGAAGCTGCCAGCTCTGTGTTCACCCGTAGCGTCTATTGGCCTCTTCGAAATACTTTGAAGAGACTAATAAAGTTAGGACCCCACGGACCAGGGGTCTGAACACCGAAAGGAACAAAGTTGTATTCGGCACTGAGACCCCTATATTTATTTGTCTTTGCTGTCTCTTATCAACTAAATGACATACCTATTAACAGGACAATATTATTGCATGATTGATAAATAATAAAATATTCATGATTTCATATTATCATGATTATTTTAAAACGAAATGTAAATTTAATCATGCACGTACGTTTTGATCGAAATACATCATAAAAAGTAATGAACTTGTTAATGTCAGTTCCACAAATAATTTGATTAAAGAGCAATTTATTTAAAATTATTTGATCAAAAATATTAAGGCACAAATGATAGTTACATGACTTTTATGAATTCAAAATGAAAATTTCGTCTCCAAATATCATTTTTGCGCTAGTAAAGAGTGTAAAAGATGAAAAG
This sequence comes from Pandemis corylana, assembly GCA_949127965.1. Lineage (NCBI taxonomy): Eukaryota > Metazoa > Arthropoda > Insecta > Lepidoptera > Tortricidae > Pandemis > Pandemis corylana. The sequence goes on from OX421857.1 coordinate 2,681,638, forward strand.
GTCGTACAAACTGCTAGGCTGCCAAACCTTTGTGCCTTGTACTGTAAACCTATACGTATAACTGCTATAAATAACACCAATTCACAGCTCCAATCAGCCGGATTCATCCGAAAACAGCCGAGAGAACCCGAACGATCCGGTCGACGGAGCGATTCTCCTAACCGATTGCGTTTCATAGCACTCCTAACGTTTGATTACACGATTCCTAGAACAGTTCGAGCGGCTTTGCTAGGGCGTGTGAGGTTCGAGGAATATCAGTAAGAAAGTATAAAACATGACGTTCTTTTCATACATACATAAATCACGTATATCTTAACAATACCTAAAGGCCACGTTTAGCATGATTGTGGGCGTAGAGGTGGAAAAAGTAAAGAAAATAGTGATGGGTTTTGACATCGTTTCCGATCAACATTAGAATACATACTGAATAGTATACATACCATTAGAGTTCCTTGAGGAATCGGCTGCTTTACGCGCGGGTAATTCGTTTAACTGTAATCCATGTCTTGTGACTCTTACCTCTTTTCTTACGCTAAACTCTACAAATTTCCAAAATGACCAGATATAAAAGTTAAATTCCGCAGAAGCTCTAATTTTCAGCTTTACACAATACCCCTGCTTACGTATATTTTGATATCGTAAAATGGAGTGTGAAGGGATTGCGGGGAGAAGGGATAGAACTAATATTTTGTGTTTTCACTCGCTACTTAAAACTTCTGGCACAGCTTGCTCTAAAAGTAGTTCAGTTTTATTTTTAGACATGTTGTTCTGGTAATTTGCTGTAGTAATTTTTTTATTTGTTCCTATCCCCTCTGACCCCACTACGTGGTGAGCTGGGACTTGTCTATATTTTAGTGTTTATTATTTAAACTATGAAACTAAACAACAACTAACCATTATTAATCAAAAATTCATGGATCATTTTTTAGCAAAAAAAAACTATAATCGAGGTTTGAACTTAAATTTTGTTACTCACCCCGTTTTACAGTACTGACTTTATGAAATACTAGCAGTTGCCCGCAACTTCGTCTGCGTAGAATTCGTTTATCGCTATCCCGCGGGAATCACGCAATTTTCCGGGATAAAAAGTAGCCTATGTGTTATTCCAGACTATAATCTATCTATGTTCCAAATTTCATCCAGATCGGCCCAGTACTTTTTGAGCCTATTCATTACAAACATACAAACATACAAAAATAGGTACAAATCTTTCCTCTTTATAATATTAGTATAGATAAGACGCTATTACGCTTGATAAAGCGTCGCAAACATTCAAAACGACCAATCTTGATTTTACCAAACCCTTGCAACACTTGCAGCAAACAGTGTAGTTTCATATGAAATATCCTCCATTATAGTTTGTAGCGTAGGTAATAGCCGTTTTTAATGTCTCGGCTCGAGGCTGTCAGCAAACAATGCTGAGCGTGGGCGCTTGCACCGAATTGCAGAGTAAAAACGTGGGGCGAGCCACAGGAGAATGGGCACGTCGACCGCACAATGCAACTATTATCAGCAACGGCAGTTCAAGATTTTAAGAAGCTATTGTGTAGACCTTTTAGCAAATCGGCATAAAGACACTTCGCATGAACAACGACGGAAAATATGCTTATATTATTAGCTGTACTTTCCGTGTCGTTTAAAAAAATATTTCTAACAGTAAAATCGTAAAAATAAACGTAAAAATTCTTAATTCATTTGATAGTACATGTCATTTGAAAAACAGCGCCTGCTTTCGTCCCTGGTGAGCAGTAGATGTTCCATGGGAGTTTGTAATGGTGCCGTACAGACACATCATTCAAACAGATGACGCTAAGCGACAAAAATTCGCATAGTAACAAGGTCACGTGACAGCTAGTAGTAGATAAAAACAATCGAAGGCTTACCCACCTGCTATGGGTGGTGTAGGGGTATAGCACGCGTCACGGAATGACGAGGCTCCGGGTTTGATTCCCGGCCATAGCTTTACTTTTCGGATTTTTCTATGTGTTCTTTTCATGACGGTTTGATGGAAAGCCTCTACAAGTAAAAAAAAATGGTAAAACTTAGGTGTCTTGTTCGCATTGTAGAAAGGGTTTATTATTTTATAAACGGTTTCAAGTGTACAAATACTTGAATACCTCAAAAAGTTGTAATATCAGTTGTAAAAAGTATTAGGTTACTTACATAAAAATGACAGGAACACTCTTCAAATGTAAGGATGGCGGAAGGCTTATCATGTGTAGTGAGATAGTATTTAAAAAGACCCTTGGGTCTGTCTTGCCGTCTCACTTACTCTTATAGCATCCAAAACCCGAATGTTGTTCTAGGAGCTCACGGAACGTAGTAGTATTCAGTGAGAGAAATATTTTGGATATAATGAAACGCTTCCGTCTTCCAACTTGCACTCTCCACCAGCAATACGTCTGTTATAAGACCCCACATGTGTCAACCCGCCGAGATTGCGAGTATTGGTGCTGATAGCGTTATCTGACAGATAATCACTGCAACCGTCTGATACACCATTTATAGCAGTTTATACGTACGTAGATACATACCGTCAGTCTTTCGCATAGGGGTAGACAAAGACTACCTTCTAGATATTTTTTGTGACGGAAGTTTCAGTTAATTTAAAACTCATTAATTTCCTTTTTTCACATTTCACATAACCAGACTTCGTTTTATTTATAAGATAGTAACATAAAGACTTAAGACTGTAATACTTTGTTGGCGTTCATTATCATGTCCATTTAATTTTTCATTCGTTCTTGCTACTTCTACTGTCTATGGTCTGGTTGTACTGTTTCTTTATTGTTTTTTAACTATTCCGGCAAAGTCAAAGGTTTTGTGGCCATGCAACCACCTTATTGTATTTAGATATTAATTTCACATGTTTAGCTATTGTTTGCTTACTTTTATATTTTTGTGATTAATCTATTATTAGGTATGTTTTGTAATATTCTTTCACCTGATGGTCCAAACGGAAGACCAGCGCATGTAAGGCCTGTGCACAATGCTGAGTTAGGACCATTTAGTGTCAATTTTTCCCTATTTTTTTGCGTTTTTTTATCAATGTGTGTTGTATTGTTATGAATATTTTATTCCTTTCTTTCAATTTCTAAAGGATCTGCAAAACAGTATGTACGTTTCATAGTGCCGCGCAAAATAAAGACCCTTTTTTTTACCAAACCCCAGCCATTTTTAATAGACCATCCTTTTAAAATGCCACCTTTGAAAAAATTCTAGCTCTATCGAGGTGAGCGAGCAATATGCATGGCTAGGACCAAAATAAACTTTCACAAGGGCTTGCTTGATGACCCAGATTTTAGGCTTTCGCCGAGAACAAAGTAAAAATTCACACTTTTACGTGGGGGAAAACAAGCGTGCGGGTCATGTGGTGAAAAGCAATCACCGCCGCGCATGCACTCATAACGATCTTTATTGTAAGAAATAATAAAGTGGCAGACACTTCACTTCATAGTAAACAAAGTCGCTTTCTCTGTCCGTCCCTATGTATGCTTAGATCTTTAAAACTACGCAACGGATTTTGATGCTTTTTTTAACAGATAGAGTGACTCAAGGACGAAGTCGCAGGCAGGAGCTAGTGAAAAAATAAAATAAACTTTTAATACCTTTTCTGAATCACATTAATAGTATTCAGAAAATTTCTTAATTTAACTTAGCAACTGAACCCAGCATAAGTGACACTTTAAATGAACAAAGTCAACTAAGATCCGAGTTAAGATTTTATCACGACGCCGTAAGTAGCTTAACTTTTAAGAATAACTTAACTCGGGTTTGGCTTAATACCGACTTAAAGTGACACTTAATCTTAAATTCTTGTCGCGTGACTTTCAATCTCTCCAGCTCCTTTGTTTACCTTTTTTAACTTTAGTTTTTTCACTTAAAAATTAGCATTTCTACGTACCGTGTACCGCGTGTGGTAGAGCCTTGTGCAAGGTCCGTCCGGATCGCTACCACCATCTTACTCGCTAATCCTGCCGCTAAGTAGCAGTGCTTGCACTGCTGTGTTCCGGTGTGGAGAGTAAGACAGCCGGGGAATTTACGGGCACAAGAGGCATTTCATCTTAGTCCTCTAGGTTGACAACGCATCTGCAATCCCTCCTGGGTTGCGGGTGTCTATGGACAGTGGTGATCACTTACCACAGGTGACCCACTTGCTCGTTTGCCTTCCTATTCATATAAAAAAAAAACCTAAAACGTAACTAAATTAAACTATCTACTAGTGCCGTGGTACCATAGAACTCGATTCCTACTGGCTTGCCTATTTTAAGGCAGTTGGGCACTTTATTGTGCAGAATTAGAGGAAAAGGCTAGTTATATTCCCTTTGGCTTGCCTTCTGGTATACTTGACGCCTCACCACTGCTATCTACCTATTTCACTATTAACCGAATTAAGCTTTCACGAACCGATAAAGAGTGAGTTGAAATTCCAGATAGTGAAACGACGACGATTTTAGACGTGACTTGTGTGTGTATGTAGACGCGGCTCGCGAGCCTGCCTCAAGCGGAACAACACGTCACACTAGGGTTTTTGTTACTGTAACGGGCAACAGTTTCGGTTACACCTCGCAGTTGAGTAGGTATCCGGCTTTATATGTAAGCAGTAAACTTTGGAAGCAGTGACCCAAAATCTAGAGTGCTCTGTATTCAGCCAAGGCATCTTTGCTTAATTCACGATTCAAGAAACTTGCACTTTGGGGCATGACGTCTTGTAAAACTTTAATGTACGAACGAAACGTAGAGCGAAATGGTTCCAACATAAACAATGTGACGAGGAATTGTATTCCGAACAATGGAGCTCTGTTTGAGGCAGGTTGATATTTCTGACTGGGCAAATATTCGGATGTAATGGTTTTAGTGGTTGGGCAGGCGAGTTTGGCTCGTTTCGAGCTGGCCATTAATAATCTTTGTTTTTTTCTTCAACTTTGAATCGACTTTTAAATAAAAACTTGTAAACTACAGTAAACATCTCTATTCCGAATTCGAATTTCTAAATGGAACGTGCATCAAATGATTACAAGAAATGAAAGTAAAATAACCTAAAAAAATTCATTTCAAAACCGTACTGGCCGTAGCCGCAATAAAAACTTTAAAAACAAAAAGGAACATTCATTTTAAACCGCCGCAGACTTTTCAAATTTCGAACTCAGCCGCATATTTTTAAGAAGTTAGTTACTCCAACGCCCCTTGAACTTAGTCTAGGCAAAGTTGCAAGTATTCCAATCCAAGAACTATGTAGTGTAGTATTAGGTACAGTTCTTTCATCTCGAAAAGCACGTCTCCATATTTGACCTTAATCCGAAGAGGATAAGAGCGCTGATCGTCGCATTTCAACTAAGAAGAAAACTTCAGCCATTCCGCACATACCTGGCGTTGCAGATTATCCGATTTCATTCGAAAGTTTCCGTATATTTTCGAATAATAAAACGCCTAATTTTACATCGGCGTCGTCAATTTTCTTCGTTTGCTTACCTGTGGAAAAATAAGAGAAAATGTTAGAAATGCAATCGTAACTAAACATCTTAAAGCTTACACTGCCATTTGTTTAAATGATAAAATTAAAGATAAGAAAAGCGGTTACTGTAATACAGTCTCGTAATTAAATTTTGCGCAAAATGCGTTCTTAATTTAAAATTATCTTCGAGATAGCGAGTAACTGGCAGACGGTAAAAGCAGCCATTACTTTATTTACTCATCGGCGAAGATAAAATGTTACATAAGCCAAGCTTGCCAGGAAAATGTGTTACCAGAATATTCCGAAGTAATAATGCCGCTCGCGTAATCGTCGTAAAAACGCGTGCTAAATTACACCATCAAAATCCGGGTGAAAAAATATTAAAAAAAGGTATAATAACCGGCTCTACGTGTTAACAAAGTGAAACACTCGTTTTAACCGGGCAGCATTTGTCTAAACACATTTCTCTTAAGGCGGTTGCTCTTCCATACAAACCTTCCGTGCAGCTGCATTTCGTCCACAGGCTTAATTTCAATGCGGTTTTTTGAGGATAGTTAGCTATGGATATATTGTCTGCGCAAATTACAAAACAGAGTGCATTTATCATACCTAAATTGCAGTATGATGCAGTAAATTTCGATGCATTTTACAATAGTGTGAGTAGCTAGTGTCAAATAAAACATGTTGTAAAAACCAATCGGCTATTTCGAGCTGTCACGTGACCTCCAATCTGGCTCAGTGGTCGTGACTTAAAGAACTGAATAGTTAGTAACCAAGTTCAAACCTCGAGGCCGTGAACGATTCTTTTTTAATTTTATAAACATTGTTTTAATAACTTACTTACTTAGTAATACTATCTCGATGAGATGTAGAAAACTTTATGGTAAATTCAATATTTTTCTTGTCAAATCAAACCAAAGAAAGTACTACCTAAGTGGTTTTTAAACAACCACAAGCTTACCCTAGTTAGATTTTACTGTTTACGATAAATGGTCTATACCATCAATTAGTTGAAAATAAAATATACACTTGTGATGGTAAACTTATTCTAGCCAAGATTTTTTTTTAAACTAACACATAGTTTCGTATTTTTTTTTTGTATAACCTTGTAGCAGTGAGGCATCGCCAATTTGAATGGTTTAGCGGGTGGCATTGCCAGTCCTACTAAACTTGGCAAAGCTTTCATGCCTAGTAAGTTCTCTAGTATTAGGATCACACGTGCTTATTAATTTGGCATAGATGGTGGCGCCCCCCAGTCATATTGCCGCCTTAAAAACACGTTTTGCCTTATATATTTAAAAAAAAGTACTCGACCACAGCAAGTTAAAAATAAAAAAGGCTTCCAGTTAATTTTGCTCTAATGCTTCTCACGAGAATCGAACCCTAACCCTCTGCATCAAATCACAGCCATATACCACGGCAATGATTCGTGAAATCCGACAAGTGCTAAATACAAAATAGGCCGAGTAAATAGGTTTTCTCAATTGCAGAACAATTAAAAAAAAACATGCGAGTCAAAAACCTGGCTGGTTAGACAGGTAATAAAAAAAACAATGATATGAATTGTCATAAACTAATGGTTGACAGAACATGGTGTCTTAAAATAAAAATAATCTATTCATTTTATTCGTAATCAATTGAAGTCAAAGGAAGGAAGTAAAAGACGTTACAAGCTACGATATTGGACGCAGCGTAGACATTTATTTGTACGTACACGTACAGGTATGTACTTATCAATTAATCATAATAAATTTTTGTAAGATACAACATTCCAACGTTAGTGTGATTGGTACAAATTATTTTTGTAAACGCAATTGAAGTGCTCAGTCCCGGTGTCTGCATGTAATCAAATCTTGCAAGTGAATTTTGACCCGTTTCTAATTGATCACATTGACGTGAAATCTGGCATAAGTCTGATGACAATACAGTAATCTTGAAGTGAAATTCTGGTGACTCAGCCAGGGTCGCTTCCGCAGTTGGAAACTCATCAACAGAAAGAGTAACAACTAACCATACATTACGCTTACATCTAATTATAACTCTTAGAACTTAGAGGAATCTTTAGTGCTCGAATCGAACTTGCTATTGACCAGCTTTTTTAGGGTTCCGTACCCAAAGGGTGAAAACGGGACTCTATTACTAAGATTCCACTGTCCGTCTGTATGTGTATATGTTTGTCTGTCCGTCTGTGTGTCACCAAGCTGTATCTCGTGAACCGTGATAAAGGAAATTTTCACAGATGATGTATTTCTGTGGCCGCTATACAGATACTACAACAGAATATTTTTGTCAATCTGTCTATGTAAGTAACCAATGGAGGAGCTTATGTATTACTAAGTTCACGCTGTATCGTGGTTTATTTTATGGCCACATTGTTCAAATCCGTCCGTCTATATCTGTCTATCTGTCCGTCTGTCCTAACTTTATAGCTTTTTTACCCATATTACGTAGCTATATTTTTTTCATTTAGGAGCCACTGTCCGTCTGTCTGTCCGTCTGTCTGTCTGTCACCAAGCTGTATCTTATGAACCGTGATATGGCTATCAGCTATCATGATTGTCTGGCGACAGTTCACAAATGACGTTTCTCTGTTGCCGCTCTAACATCAAATACTAAAAACAGAATATTTTTGTCTGTCTAAGTATGTAAGTAACCGATATAAAATGACCTCACACAGCCTTCAATTTGCTTAGTTGGCAGGGCTTTGCTAACACTGGATTTTATATTTACTTGCCGAATTTGGACGAAACCCTTGGTACGAGAGCCCGACTCGCACTTGGCCAGGTTTTGGTGTTCGGAACACAAAGGAGCTTATCTATTACCAAGTTCACGCTGTATCGTGGTTTATTTTATGGCCACATTGTTCAAATCCGTCCGTCTATCTGTCCGTCTGTTTAACTATAGCTTTTTTACCCATATTAGGTAGCTATCTTCTATTCCCTTTCATGCTGGTCTGGAAGTAAAGAAAAAACAGAATGTACCAGTTGCTTCTCTTCCCGCGTTGATGGTAAATGCAAAAATATTAGGAATCAAGTTATACGCGATAGGGCAATCCATCACTATTTTGATTCCTCTTTCGACCTACACGCCCACAATCATGCTTGTTCTTGGTGGCTTTAAGGTGTTATCTTGGGCTCTGTCTACCCCGTAAGGGATATAGACGTGATTTGTGTATGAATGTATATTTTACGTCCGAATCGGCGAACGCAAGTCAAAATGATAATTAAAAACTACGTATGTACATTGAAAGGTATAAGAGAGGTGAAATAAACACACATGACTGTATTGTCTGATTTTTTTAGGGTTTCTTACGTCATATAGAAAAAAGGAACCATTGTTAGAAGCACATATATTTTGTAGGTCCGTCCGTTTGTCGGCCTATCTTTCCGTCTGTCCAGTCTTCTGGGCCATTTTGCGACAGTTTATTTATCAGTGGCTTTTATATTTTAAGCTTTTTTATGTTTAGATACTTCTGTTTTTTAACTTCTTTTGTGATAAATAAAAAATTTCTTTAAATATTTCTGACTGTCTGTCTTTTTGTCTGTGCGTCCGATCATCCATCCGGCAGTCCATCCATCCGTACGTCTATCTGTCTGCCTGCCTGTCTGTAGGTATGTATGTATGTATGTATGTATGTCTGTCTGTCAGTTTGTCTGTTTGTCCAACTATCAATCCGGCGGTCCATCCGTTGGTTTGTCTGTCTGTTTGTCTATGCTTCCGACCATCCGTCCGTCCGTCCGTCCGTCCGTCTGCTTGTTAATATGTACGTCCAATCATCCGTCCGTTTGTCTTTCTGTTTGTCCGTCTGCCTGTCGCTAATAGTATGATTATATAATAAAGTCATCTGCCGCGTCGTTTTGTCTGTCTGTGTGTTTTTTACGATAAACTCAAAACTTTTGGACGGATTTTCATGCGGTTTTCAACAATAAATATAATGTTATTATATACAGGGTGGTCCAAAGACTGACGTCTAAAAAAAATTTACATGCCTCACATCCGGGGCTATCCGAATACACCCCATGTATGTTGACCGACTTTTGTAGTTTTCGAGTAATTAATTTCTAAAGATTTTTTCAAGAATTTTCGGGCCGAGCAGTTTATCATCATGTAACTTTTTTTGGTAACGTTTTTCTGAGTGTTTATAAAGTGGGGATAAATTTGTATAATCTTTGAATTTAACTTGCGGAAGTTTATGTGGTCTGTTTATGTTTGTGAGTGTCAGTATGTATGTTTGTTGGTTTCCTATGTTGTGAACTGATTTTTATTTCAATTGTTTTATTTTATTTTGCGAGTGAGATAGCATTCAATTGGTCTATGTTAATCATCTTAACTAGTATACATGTGCAAAACAAGTATTTTTGTATCCAGAAAACGTTTGAATTGAGTTTAATTCTTAGTGAAATATAGCAAGCCTAAAAAATATCTATTTATCCTTTTGTTGTACTGACTGTACGTTAATTTTTCAGATTCACATTGGATTCGGAAGGTAATTTTTGTGCATTAACAGGAAATAAGTGAATCATACATCCATTGGACGCGAGATTTTACTTGCTATTATTGTGCAAGAAGAGCAAGAACTTTACTGCTGGTGTGATGACAAAAAAATTGGTTGGGTCTAAAAACACTGATTTTTATTGATGTAATTTGTAATAACGTTACGAGGTAAAAACCTCGTTATGCTTTACTGAGTATGTATGTATACATATCTATATATGCACAGGAGACCCAAAAACTGTCATAGAAAAACCTAAGAAAGTCTTAATTACAGTATTGGGAAGTAAAATTCTCGATTTAATCGATATGGTCTGTTTTTGTTTCATCCAAACTATCAATATATGTTCTTACATGCTGGTCTGGGAGTAAAGAAAGCGTAGAATGTACCAGTTGCTTCTCTTCCCGCGCAGATGGTAAAAGCCCATCGAGGAAATGGGCGAAAATCTTAGGAATCATGTTATAGGCGATGTGGCTAGCAATCCATCACTATTTTGATTCCTCTCTTCCATCTATACGCTCAAAATCACGCTAAATGTGGCCTTTAGGTCTTGTTACCTTAGGCTCTATCTACCCCGTAAAGGATAAAGACGTGATATGTATGTATGTATCCATAGTGCGGTGTTGCAAAATTTTGTAACCCCTATTTCCACTCTAATTGGTTAATTACTTTATGTTACTAGGGAAATTATCAAGACCGTGAATTTCCAGATGTCCAACAGCGGAGATTTGTCAACCCTGTTCTGAAGACTTGAAGACTTTTAGTCCGTCTTTCATGTTCCCATTACCTATGATCGGTAGAAAGAAGGAAAAGGAAACTGTATGATTCAGAATGATATTAATATCACCGTCCAAGTTTTAGGTTGACCTAGGTATCATATGCAACCGTATAGGTACCGTAAGTCGCGGGTTCATGGTGGATGCAAGCCACTTCCAACCGAGGCAACTGGAGTTCTATGGGCGGTATCTGAAGGCCTATATCCAACAGTGGACGTTACACACCTGATATGATGAGGATGATAATGATGACAGGTATCATTTAATGATACCATTTGCAATATTTTAACACCAAACTTAAAAATAATGCTTGTATTCGTCGTGTTGTTTCTTTTGACGGTGATAAAAAAGTCAGCCTATATAATTCTAAGTACCTAGTAAAATAAGTTATGATTGTTCTTGTATGCATGTAAAAAAATATTTTTTGTGAACAATAAATAAGTGGCAAATTTCCATTACATGCAATTCAATTATGAATTGAGTATGTTTCGTGATCTACAAACTACAATTTCGTGAGTCGTGACATCCTTTGATAAGTTAATAAATATTTTGAGTTTCGTATCGAGATACTCGTGTATTTGGAAAGGCTTGTATTTTTCGTCTTATTTTCTTAGGTGATAACTACACTGTATATACTACACAAGGAATAAAGACGTGTTTTATGTGTGTATGTACAGTCAGCGTTATATAGTAAGTAGAAGTCAAGACCTTCATTTACTTGGAAACACCCAAAATGGTCATTAACAGTGACTCAACCAAAGCGGTCAAATTGTTCGGGACATCCATCGTGCACAAATATACTGGAGCACGCACATCGCCAAATACTTAGTAACATTCAAGCCAACATTAGTACCGTAACATCCAAACCGCCACTGGTAGCGTAGTAGTAGTAGCCAAAGTATCCAAAAGTATGGAACACACTAGAAAACTGAGCTTTATTTTAAATGGTATAAGATTTAATCTCGTGTCAAGTGAAAAATAAATAAACACGTCATAAGATTTAACATGGCCTGACGTGTTTTTGATTCTAGCGAAGCTCATCTCTTGACGTTGACAATCACCGAGAAGAGTACTAACTTGTCAGTGATCGTCTCATCTCTTTCATTTGGAGCCTGACGCCTGGTATAGAAAACATCTAATCATTACAATATAATATGTTCTTGACTTTGAAGTGTGTAGTTATGTCAATGTTTCCTTTTAAATATCCTGATAATAATGGCCTGAATTTTGCCAATATGATTGATTACATACATCATAAAAGAGTTTTCATTTAAAAAAGTATTAACTTTTATTTAAAAATATCGAGGTTTTTTTAAACTATCAGTGCTTTGCTAAATCAACCCTTATGTGCGCATACCACGTGTTGCGTGGCGTATTGGCCTAGCTATTGTGGGATCTTATCTAACGCCTATAATAAACTAGACGGTCAGGATTTGAACTGCAAGCTAGCTGCAAATCGACTGTGCAGTTTGTTTGCAGTCTACCCGTAGCTCACCTAATTTGTCCACCCAGAAAACCACTGAAATTTCAATACCCAGAAAAAGGAGCTCCGCCCAGGAGCGGAGCTCTGTCAAAAACCAGGTGGCCAAACTGCAGGTGGATCATGGTTACAGACCGAAAAAAATATCTAGAGAGTTTCGTAGTTTAGCACGTCTTTGTTCCCTGTTTCACTGATCGACGCGCGTATAGTACAGGCGCTATTGCTGCACGACGCTAGCTAAATTCTATGTCATTTTTAGGCACACGATTTGTGCCTAAATGTAAGACGCTTTTCTCCTGGGCCTACTCTATATTATGGACTACTAGTTGTGCCATTAGGAATTTCACTCCACCGTAAGATTGACGGCGGGGTTCCTATTTCTATTCGGTTTGCCCTTCGGGCATTTGAAGATGCCTAATGAACCTAACCTAATTTTACTATCTCTAATGAGAATTTTTATTTTTATAAGCCCGAAATTCCTATTGACACAACTAGTTGTGCATATAGAGTTGGTCCATGCGCTGATATAATTCGCGTCGAGCTGCAATTTTTATTTTTCGCGTGTGGACTAGACACCGCGAGAATCTGCTTTATCCCACTGTTGGTAACGCTACTCAAAACCATCGATGGATGAAGTTCGACTTTTGTGGAAGTAAGTATCAGTAAGTAAAAGTGAGTTCAGATGGATTCAATTTGTTTTGGAGTTGTCATTATTTATTTGTCGTACCTACCTATTGCAAAGTCATCATAATTATCTAATATTATTTTTCCTTTTATGCGATGTACCATGAATTAGTGATATGAATTATGATGACACAACATAAAAAGGCAGGTCGCAACTCCGGAACAAATATCTAACCGAAAACCACCTGTCTAGCTCACCTGGGTGGACCACTGACAATTTTTCTTGCCAATGGTCCACTTCAGTACACCTAGGTGAACCATGGGCACTTTTTGGACCATGACCCATAGTCATATTTGCCCGTGGTTCACCTAGGTGTTTTGAGGTGGAACATCGGCAAGAAAATGTGCCCGTGGTCCACCCAGGTGAACTAGGCAGGTGGCCCACGACCGATGACTATCGAAATCCCTAGCCAAAAAGCAGTCAGACGTAGTCCCTACGCGCTATGCGTTATTATTTAATTTCCTTTATGTGATCCTATACTCCAATGCATTTTGGTGAAAGGAAAGGATCCGAATGGCTAGCACGAATGACTTCGTCTCATTGTTGTAAGCAGGCTGATTCTCAAGTTACCTGTTTACGAAAGCCTATGACGCGAAACGACAATACCTATAGTACAGCGCTACTTGTTTAGATGCCCCAGACGAAACGTTTGTAATGCAATGCATAGGAGTATTAATAAAATGTCAGACGATGGTGATGATGATGTCTCTACGTGTGAGCGAATATCAGATATGAATCGCGGGTTCCTACATACTAAATACTCAAAGACATTTCAAGATACTAGCAATGACGGCATATGAATTCGCCGCTAGAGGCGCTATTGTAACTTGAGGTATTATAAATAAACGTAAAATTAGTACTACCTACAAGTTGCATATTCCGGCTTTACTTTACATTGTTTCCGAATATTTTCGCAGACATACGACAGGTTTATTAAAATGTTAAAAGAAAAGCTATGAAAAGTAGGAGCCAAACTAAGAAGGCAAATAAAATGACAGCTAATTTAGAGGATAAACGGGACTGTGCAACACTGTGGGTAATAAATAGCTTGCTATTAAAGATAAATTAAAAGAAATCCTGAATAATCTGATATGATATACCTTACTCTACAGTGGCGCCAACTAGTGAGTACAAATACGATAGCCCTCTATCTAACAAAGTACAAAAAAATACTCCCTAATATTCAAAAAGGGTCGAAGGTGGCATTGATTCACATGTTTGCATCTGCTAGACTCATATATAATATTATTCTGTATTTGTAACTAGCCGAGCAGAAAAAAATATTCCGCCTTAAAGTCAGTTTTTGTCAGAGATGGCGCTGCATACGAAAAATTAAAGAGTTTTTTTTTTGTGCATTTTTCATATTTATGATAAGATATTTGGCTATTCGAGGAAGAGAGAAAGCTAACAAATCAAAAATCATAAAAATCCGTGCAGCCATTCCAAAGTTATAAATGGTTGAAATAATACGATTTAAGTTTTGTACGTATAGATTTGTAAAATTTCTGGTAAAAGTAAAGTTGATATAAAAACGTAAATATAACGTGAAAAATTACGCTAACAGCTTAGCAAGGTGTTGCAATATTTTTCCGCCAGTTGCCGCCTATTTGCGTGTGTGTGTAAGACTAGTATCTGTATAGGGCCGTTAGTGACACCAGCGTTTGTGCAGCTATTCTCCGAATTGGTGCATTGTTACCTTCTGAGTGTAGTCTCAAAAAATCGGCCGTATTAAACTGTGTGCGCAAATCAATTGATAATCTATAAGTGTTCTAAGAATTTTCTAAAAACTACAAAAAACACACATCATTGATTACAGCGCCATCTAACGGGACTTCTTCAATGAGCTAACGCGAGCATCCGCCTTAAACAAATTAACTCGGCAGAAAAATCACGCTGCGCCGCGGGAAAAATGTACGGTGACGTGTACTAACGACGTAACTAAATGAACAAATGAATGAATGAGTGAATGAGTGAGCGAATGAACAAATAGGCCGCAAACGAACGGTTAATGTCGAATGACAGTGAATGATTGGAGGGCGTTAATCACGAGAAGGGTTGACGTGCTTTGAAAAAGGAACGCGAATGGGATTCGATTTCCGTATTTTATTGATGTTTTGATGGAGGTTTGTTGTTTAGTTTTATTTTTCCTTTGTTTATTACTTTGTAAGTCAAGGCAGTTCAAACTTGATATCAGGTGAATTACAAGAGAACGAAACTGCTTTGATGGGATTGGCTTTTTATCTAATAGTATTGGTAAATAGCTTATTCCTACTGTACTTTTTATTACACATACATACATACACAAATCACGTCTTTATCCCTTACGGGGTAGACAGAGCCTAAGATAACAGGTACCTATAGGCCACATTTAGCAAGATTGTGGGCGTATAGGTGGAAAATGGAATCAAAATAGTGATGGGTTGCTAGCCTCATCGCCTATAACATGATTCCTATGATTTATGATTTTCGTCCATTATTTTTATTATTTATTACTATAACAAGCTTTATATCAACTTGCAACGTTTGTTTGTATGTATGTATGTTTATCCGGGTGGAATCTTGCGACTCAATTTTGAAGCAGATATCTTCATCGGATTGAGCTGAATTTTGCATACTTGTGTAAGTCAGATAACAATACAATAATGTAGTAGGATCCTGGTGGTCCAACCAGGACCGTCTCCGCAGGAGAGAACTCTTAAACGGTTGGTCCGATTGACTTGAAATTTGGTCCTCATATGTAAGACAGATGACAATGCAAGTACAGTCAGCAAAAAAGCTTGTATGTAAAATGAAATATTTTGGTTAGGTTATTATTGCTTGTTGGCCAGCCCAGTCCAATTTCAGCTTTGCCGCCTTTTTACCAACGTCTGTGACTTGAGTCATGGAGCGCAGGTCAATGTTCCGGATTCGATCCACTAGTTTTACACCTAGCATGCCGCGTTCCATGGCTCGCTGGCAAACCCCGATCGGGGTTTTGTAATTGATAATCTATTTTTAATTATAATTTAAGGCATTGCAATAAAGAAGTGAGGCGTATGGGTGACGTCTGTTGTATTTGACGTGGCGGCGGAAAGGTTTACCCCCTTATTCATAAACGCTCTGTAGGCCTCTACTAACTTAGCAATCGTTTGTCCTTATCTGTCACTTTGACATTTACCTTTCACAGATAAGGACGAACGATTGCTAATTTAGCAGAAGCCTATAGAGCGTTTATGAGTAAGGGGGTTAGACTCTAAGGGGTCGCCAATTAGTTTTGCTCGGGGTCCGTTTTAAGAAATGAAATGACCATCGCGGTCCGCACATTTTATAGAACATTTTTTAGCTCGTTCGTTAGCTCATAGCCTCGCCCGGCCCTTTTCAAATTGACGTCAACAAAGATAGTTCGGGGGATTCATTTTTATTAAATTACATACTCAGTAGTGCAAGTAGCTGTGTTCTCGCGGTCCGTAAAAAAATGGATCGGCGGTCCGGATGCGGAACTTTAGAGTAATGTGCCTGCCTTGTTGGAACCAACAGGCATCGCTAGGGACGACGGCAAGAGACCGGACGGTATGTCTATGATTCCGTGGAGTGTGGGACGTGTGCTGGTGTGGGATGCAACGTGCGTAGACACACTAGCCTCGTCTCACCTTCGCGGAACCACGAGTAGAGCAGGCGCGGCTGCAGAAGCGGCCGTATCACGCAAGGTAAATAAATATAGGGGTCTCAGCACCGAATATAACTTTGTCCCTTTCGGTGTTGAGACCCTTGGTCCGTGAGGCCCTAGCGCTATTAGCCTCTTCAAAGATATGTCGAAGAGGCTAATAGACGCTACGGGTGACCGCAGAGCTGGCAGCTTTCTAGGACAGCGTATTAGTTTCGCTGACCAAAGGGAGAATGCTGCCAGCGTCTGTGGAACTATGTCATATTTTATTTTTGGATTCGTTTTTAATTCGTTTGTAATTTAATAGTTTAATTTGTTTTAATTCCATTTACTGTTATTTTCTATTGTTATTCCTTGTCATAATTAAAATTTTAGAGTACTTGTCACGACAAGTCGAAATCTTGGCTTTGCTGACTTCGGCGATCATGTAAGCGCGTAACGACGCACCCGCCGTCAAATCATTAATGAGCCAATTTATCAGCTTATTACGCCGTGTGCGTTTACTGAACACATACCCGAGGGAACGGCACACTTGTGGGGTTCCGTGTGTTAAAACCCCCCATTTTAGGGGATTGATTGAGGCAATCGTAACTTTACACAAAGTACAAGACAACATTTATGTTATGTAAGTATAACTCTTTATTGTACACTAGCTTCTGCCCGCGACTTCGTCTGCGTAGAATTATACATAAAAACCTTCCTCTTGAATCACTCTATGTATTTAAAAAAAACCGCATCAAAATCCGTTGTGTAGTTTTGAAGATATAAGCATACATAGGGACAGAGAAAGCGACTTTGTTTTATACTACGTAGTGATGATGATAAAACACATTAATTTTACAGGTTAGAGAGTTAACCTTCGAGCGATTAGGACAACAGAAACAAGAGTATAAAAAGTAGACATACTAAAAAGCTTAAAGAGCAATGACCCTAACTTACACCTGAAAAAATAAAGCAAAAAAAATACATTTACACACCAATTACAGGTACATACCTGTACTATAAAAATAGGATAAACTAATATATTTAAGAAATATACATGCATACATACATAAATCACGTCTTTATCTCTTACGGGGTAGACAGAGCCCAAGGTAACAAGACCTAAAGGCCACGTTTAGCATAGGTAGCGTATATAGGTGGAAAGGGCAATCAAAATAGAGATGGGCTAGCCGCATCGCCTATAAAATGATATCTTGTATTTTCGCCCATTCCCTCGAGAGGCTTTTACCACCTGCGCGGGAAGAGAAGCAACCTGGTACATTGTATGTTTTTTCTTTGCTCCTAGACCAGCGTGGAAGAAATATACTACATACAAAATACAATAAACTACACACGCAAAAACATACTAAGTCCATTTAAGAAGACTCATCAAAAAATGAATGAAAATATTTGAATTTAGTTGTCTATTACGTGCTGCCGAAGAACAGTGGGGTTTTACATACGTACACAAATCACGTCTATATCTGTTACGGGGTAGACAGAGCCTAAAGTATGACCTAAAGGCCACGTTTAGCATTATTGTAGGCGTATAGGTGGAAAGGGGAATCAAAACAGTGATGGGTTGCTAGCCGCATCGCGTATAACATGATTCCTAAGATTGTCGCCTATTCCCTCGATGAGCATTACCATCTGCGCGGGAAGAGAAGCAACTGGTACATTGTATGTTTTTTCTTTTCTTCCAGACCAGCATGGAATAAACAAGAGTTATTGTCCATTATTGGTCACCCTATAACTACAAGCCCGTGCCAACCTACAGAACCTTCCACCTTTCGCCTTTTTCCGTGTTTAATTGTCAGTTTCCGCATATTAACGGCCTTCACGCCCGGTCGACTTGAACCGGCATTTTATGTCGTCATTAAACTTATTTTATGTATGGAAGAGCAATTTGTTGTTTGTTTACTGATGTTGGCGGAATTAAAATTCCTTAACGATGCCCGTTGGATGGCAAACATGGTTAGATGTGAAATTTAGCAACGGAAAGAATTTTTTATGCGTGAGTGCACCAAGTTTTTTTTTTATATATAAGAGGGGGCAAACGAGCAGACGGGTCTCCTGATGGAAAGCAATCGCCATCGCCCAGGGACACCTGCAAGACCTGAGGAATCACAAGTGCGTTGCCGGCCCTTTGAGGAACAGGAAGGCTCACTTTTTAAAGATCCCTAAATTGTACCGCTCAGGGAATGCTGCAGCAGGAAGTTGGTTCCAGATCTTTACCGTGCGAGGAAAGAAATTGCGTTTAAAACGCACGGTGCTTGACTGCCAACCATCAAGATGTTGAGGATGGAAGGAAAGACGATTCCGCGAAGTACGGTAGTGGAATTTAGCCGCAGGCAGCAATCCGAAGAGTTCATCACCAAGTACCTAACGATAACCGAATATATGTTAACATAATATTTAGTAGGTTAGTAGGGGATACCGAAGAGACTATGGGCGATTATTATTCTGTATATTTCTTTTTGTCTTAAGTTAGGTTTTTACACAATTTACATACCTAATACCTAAGTAATAAAACAATATTAATACAAAATATAAAAACATTATAAAAACCTAACCAAGGGTGCCGCCGGCAGCGAGGCGGGGCCTAAGCTACCGGTGGTCAGGGCGACAGGGAGAGGACTATCCGACTCCTGACTATCCGAGCCGTGTCCAGGAGTACCGCCTTCTGTATCTGGCCCTTGACCCAACCACCTAGCGAGAGCCTTTTAAGGTGATGGTCAAGGCTCTTCGCTATTAAACCGTTTGCCGAAACGACTATCGGGACAGTGATCGTGGAATCAACAGACACATTAGTTATTATTATTATTGTATATTTATTTTTATCTCAAGTTAGGTTTTTACAATATTCATATAAAAAGTAATAAAACAATATTAATACAAAATATAAAAACATTATAAAAACCTAACCTAGGGTGCCGCCGGCAGCGAGGCAAGGCCTAAGCTACCGGTGGTCAGGGCGACAGAGACAGGAACCTCCTGACTATCCGAGCCGTGTCCAGGAGTACTATTATTATTATTATTATTATTTCGTAGGTTTTCTGTTTACAGTCTTTGGTCAACGTTATTGTAAAAGTAACTTGATGCAACTCAGGCTAATAGTACCTACATTACATTCTGAGGGTGGAGAAATAAAGAATGTCTCAGATCGCAAGAACTTGTCGCACGAGTCAAAGGCGAGTGCGATAAATATGCGACTGGAGAGAGGTGAAACACGTGTCCGGAATATTCTGTGTTGGTGGTGGTTCTGATTGTCAATTCGGTTGTTTTTCCGTTGTTTTTTTGTTTTGTGTTGTCATTGTTTTCTTAAACATTGACTGCATGAATAGGATTTGCCAGAAACGTGAGTGTTTTGCATGATTTGACCTTACTATATCGTGGAGTAGCAAAGTAGTTACCAATTTTTTTTTATCTGGAATATGTTTATCTCGTGTCGTTAAGAAATGTGTCCAGCCCATTACCCCTAAACCTCGATAATCCTGCGAGTTATGTTTGTCAGTTTCGTTCTGTGAGGGATCTTCTCATTTCCGTTCCATTAATACATAGTAATTTAACTCGTATCCACAATTTTGCTGGTGAACCTACCAAGCAGCCAGTAGCAGAAACGCCGACGATATTAAAAAGACCGAAGATTACAAAAGCGGTACCTACAACAAAGTATAAGGAAATAAAATGCCACGAAACATTTCCAAAGCCATCATTATCATACGACGTATTTATATTAACATTCTGATCATTAAAATCAGTTCCCTTTCAGTGAAGCCATAATCCTAAAATCGTTTGATTCTAAGGGTTCATTAAAAAGGGACTGGGTCCTTTCCACACACTCGTTGCTGAGCCCTTGAAAGGTAAAAGAAATTTCTTACAAAGTTAACAGAGCAATTATTTATCTGGATGACTGACTTATTTGATGTGGCGGTTTTTGTTGTTCGGGCTTTTCGGTACTTTCGGGGTCTTCGGAAATTTCTATGGACCCAAAATAAAAATTTCATGGGACTGTCAAATCCCGACCGACTTACTAAATGACCAGCCCAAACTCTTGGAATTTAAAGGCTACAAATTTGGATAGAGGTACCATTAATGTCATTAAGGATGGGTACACTGTAGGATAATCACGGGGGTGACCAATAATAGCTCAAAAGACGTCCAAAGTTCAACATGAAACTACCGTGAGACTTAATCATTATTACACATAAACGGATAACTCACGTATAAAAAGTCGAGTGATGCTCGACATGTTTCGGACTATTTCGTAGTCCTTTTTCCAAGAGCGCTCGCCCCGGCGGCAGCGACACGAACACTGCGCGCCAGCGCTCTGCTCTTGGAAAAAGGACTACGAAATAGTCCGAAACATGTCGAGCATCACTCGACTTTTTATACGTGAGTTATCCGTTTATGTGGAATAACGTCCAAAGTTGTAAATAAAAATGCTTCATCACCAGCTTATATTATGTCCCACTGCTGGCCACAGGCTTACTTTCAAAATGAATGGGACGAATTATTATTAATATGAGTCTATTGTGTCCCCCAACGCGTCCACTGTTCTCGGTCTGCTGCGGTACGTGTCCAGTCCCTTAAGAAGGTGTCCGACTCGTCCCGCCATCACCGTCTAGGTCTGCCGGGCCGCTGCTTTGAGTTAGTAGGACTCCAATTAGTGGTTGTCTTGGCCCAACCCTCATTCGGCATGCGGCAAACATGACCAGCCCAGTCCAATTTCAGCTTTCCCGCCTTTTTACCAACATCTGTGACGTGAGTCATGGAGCGCAGGTCTTAGGTCGTGTTCCGTACCGGAACACTATTTTTCTTTTTTTTTATGTAATATTTTTGTGAGTAAGTTTAAATAATGAGACAACAACACAAGTTGGAAGATCGTTCTTTTTTTGTATGTATGGTATCCCTACGGTCTACTAGCGATTTTCTGCTTCATGTTCGGAAGCCGCCATTCCTTTGGTGATGGTAACACCAGCGCGCCTACAGCGCCCTCCGGCGGATATATGGAGCGAGTTAACTTTTTCGATTGTGAGTCGTTGGCTGCAAGCGTGGCAAGCATCTGCGTTATTAATTTACTCCTGTATCGTGTGTGTGTTGTGAGGACTCTTTCCCCTTGGAAGACACGTTAACCAGTGCCCTAGGAACCCTGTGTGCGCTATGTTCAGCCCGACGACAGCCCCTGGACTCATTGCTAAGCCCTTGGAACCCGAGGCGGTGGATGGACAGTAGCGGCAAGTCGTTTGGAGCCATAGGAATATCGTACAGGTCGAATGCCTATATTATTTAAAAGAATTAGCTATAAGATTAGAAGGGCGTCGATTACAAGGATCGAGTAGAATATAGAACGCATTGCATGCATTAATACTAATTGTAGATTTTGCTGTGTTATTTTAACAAGACCTTGTTGTTAATCGCATAAGAGCGTGTTCAGAATATGTTTCGGCAGCATGGGTGTGATTCTCAAGACAAAATTCCTCTGTGATCTAATATATACGTTTGGCAGCAATCATAACTCGACCTGTTCGCTCAGAGACTCTTCGATGTCTTGCCATCCTTCATGTGGTCGCCATATGGCAAGACACCTGATCCTGTGTAATACGTGCGAGTGTAAAGGTCAAGTGATAATGGTCTCGCAGAGCGCGCAAGAGAGAGAGAGAGCTTACTGTTCGTTCTAGAAAGCGGGAAGTTTGTTCACAGAAATCTAATCAAAATTGATTCACTTTGAGATTTGTCGCTGTGCAGTTGTGCGTTAACAGCTGAAGCGAAAAGATATCTTCCAAATGTATGTATGTATGTATGTAAACTCTTTATTGTGCAAAATAAACAAGACAAAATACAATTGACAAAGGGATGGACGAGTGAGTTTAAAAATTGCAAACACTGAGAGCCACAATACATAACTTTACCGAATATAATACATAAACTTCTAAAACCTACCAGACCCAAACCTAATACCTACCAAATGAAGCAGCTTGAGTGCAAATGATCGAAACATGTAGATGTCTGCAGATATCTGTAAGTTTTATGGATACTTTTAAATAAAATGGGATAAATCGCTGAACAATTAAGAGATGTGTTTAGAACAAATGCTGCATCACATTTTCGATGTAAAATTACAGTAGAGCTCATGTTCAAAAGATGTATAAGTGTGCGTGACGGACGGTACCGGCAGCAAATAAGGACGTGTTAATGGAACCTAACATAGGCGTGTTATAGGATTCATGTCATGACCATTTGCTATACACACACAAATCACGTCTATATCCCTTGCGGGGTAGATATAGCCTAAGGTAACAATACCTAACCTAACGCTTAACATGATTGTGGTCGTGTAGGTGGATAAGGCAATCAAAATATCAAAATGCAAGCGGCATCTCCTATAACCTGATTCCTAAGATTTTCGCCCATTCCAGCAACAGAAGAGAAGCAACTGATACATTCTATGTTTTTCTACGCTCCTAGGCCAGCATGAAAGAGAGAGAGAAACATTTATTTACACACATTCGATACACGTTGGTATAGTAAAAAGAAATACAATATACTTAAGAATAGTACCTAAACTCGTCGCAAAATAAAAGGCCCGTTTTGACAGTTCACGCCCATGAAGTTCTGTATTTTTTACCGATCGAAATGTTTTGAAGGTAATTACATTTTTCATTGATGGTTACCGCCCACTCCGCTAAGTGCTGTGAATAACGATTTTTTTCATACTGTCCACAGACTATTAATAATCGGTTAAGGAAAAAATAAATCGATCAAAATATATTTTTAAGGCCGACTCGCACTTGGCCGGTTTTATTTCTTTAAACACTAGTGTTTGGACAAATAAATTACTGATTTCTTTTGGTGATTGAGTGAGTGTTATTGTAACAAAAATATTAAATGAAAGAAAGTTGACGTATCGTAACATTGTATCATTTCAAAATACTTACAATATCAGTTTAAGTTAAATTTTCTTATTAGAACTTTAATCCAATGCACTTTACAGTACATATTCAAATCGATCAAATACTCATCCAAACTGGAATCGATTTATCGTGCGTATCGATTACCGAGTCGTATGGTTACATCACTAGTTACGTCGCGATGACAAATGTCAAAACGGGCCTCTTATTTTGCGACGAGTTTAATATGGTGTAAAATGGGCCCCACTCAGCATAATGTTGCGGCGCCGCAACGCTGTTTTTCAGTAGGAGCCAGGGAAAGGATTTTTTACTCTATATTAGCGTCGTTCGGATCCTCTTCTGCCTTGCACCACAGCATATACCTACTGAAGCAGTGTGTGCGCAGCCTTATGAATATTTAACTGCTGGATCCTTGCGATTTTCGGCTCAGCAGCGACGAAATTCTGATCATCTGCGTTTATCTGAGGCTGTTACGATACCAAAGCCGCATATCTTGAAGATAAAAAAGTATAACAGAAAATTCGTGTTGGAAGCCTTCCATTGCGGCGATGGAACTAACACTGTTGACAACTAAGCACGACGAACCGGCAATGTAATGCTCGCACCACTTTTCGAGAGGTCCACGAACTATGTGCAGCCAAAGCATAAATATCGAAACAACCAGGTCAAATATATGTCATTTAATTGAACTACATTATACATACATTTAATAAATATTTATATCGAATTACAAAAAAAATTAAACTATGATAAAATCTAAAAGTTAACTAAATATACAAAACTTAAAACTAAATAAATATACCTAACTATAAGAAAGAAAAGATGAAATTAAATAAAAAAGAAAAAATTAAAAGAACAAAAAAAATATATATGTCATTGGCCTTATTGTTCATGACATAGAGGTGTATAGATGTTTTTGACGCCTTGGTAATGTACATATTTATGCCATTGACTGTATCTTGGTATCAGTGGCATGGCGTTCATAGAACTCGATTCCCACCGGCTTGCCTATTTTAAGGCAGTTGGGCACTTTATTGTGCAGAGTCAGAGGAAAAGGATAGTAAAATTCCCTTCAGCTTGCCTTCTGGTGTACTTGACTCCACGCCACTGCTGTCTACCCCTATGCGAAAGAGGTGTGACGGTATGTACATATGTAGTCTTTTAAAACTGTTATTTCGGTACATAACCTAAATCTACAAACAAGCTATATCTACAGGCTATTCGAAACTATCCCAAAATAACCTTCCAAAACACATAAACTTCACCTCACAACATTTAAATGTATCGTCATTCAAACAGTTTGTATGAGCCCAAAACTAAATACGCAAGGGTCTTTTAATAGAATACATCCAACCCTTGGCGGTCAGTTTGCAAAATGGGTCCCGAATGGGGCTATTCGGCGCGAATTACCGTTTCATAACCCTAAGAAGGGGATACTTAATAGCCGCTGAGGATCAATTTGTATTTGCCAGGGGAGTCGTCAGATACGCTGTAGTTAATGGTATTGTAATCTCCAAACAAACATCCCACTGGTAGGCTGGCCTTAGAGAACGGGCCGTAGTTCCTACGCGGTCCCTGTACGAATTGGGAGCATCGCCAGCTTTGTAGGTGTGTGGAAATTCCGATTTTTCCATGAGCAATTTTAAATTTCGAAGCAGCGACCTTAATTATGCTAGGGAAGTCATAAGTTAAATCACTGTTTCACTGCTCTTTCAGTTATTTTCCGTTTGATACGCTGTAGTTATTGTTATAGGAATCTACTTATTTAAGTGTTACATATTAACTAATTTTGATTATTAGCACTCCATATTCTCTGTCAAAAATAAAAAATACTAGTGAAAGAATTACTTCGATACGTCAATTAGTTTCCGATTTAGAAGTAAAACAAGTTGTGACCGTACGACGCGGGCCGCCGGTTACGGTGTGACGTCATCGTACAACACGCTCAGTCCGCTCGCAGTCGCGCACCCGTGCCATCGAAATTATACCTAAACTAGCTTCTGCCCGCGACTTCGTCTGCGTAGAATTATACATAAAAACCTCCCTCGCAAAGCGAGTAAGACTGTGGTAACCCGTTACGTACGTTCTATACGCACATCAAAAACCAAATCAATACGAAATAGGATACAAAAGCTATCTAAAATCAAACAAAACTTATTATCCCCCAATTTTCCGCGTACGCTGGCAACACAAAAAGCATTTTACGGGTACGCACTGCAAATTACGAGTTGTCAAGTGCCCTCGAGTTGCGTCGCAACAAAGCGTCGAGTGTTGCCATTGTAATTTAATTCCGGGGATCTTGTTATATTTTCGTTGTATTTCGATTGCCTGCTTGCCGCCTATTATGCGAAATAGAATTATGCCGATTTGACGCGCATTCCATTACATACTGTTGCGTATAAAATTTCAACCCCCTACCCCTTTTCACTTTTGTAAACAATTTCTGTATTTTTTTAAGATCAGTGGCAGTATGGAGCTGTGGCCTTTGTCTTTTGTTGCGGTTGGGATTTAGAGGACGAAGTGGCGAGTGTTGCAAGTGTCAAATTGGTCGTTCGCATTTCCATTTCTTATTTCAGCAGGGATTGTTTCTAAAATTCAGTTCGTACCTGAATCCGATATCTAAAATTCGTAAGTACTATATTACAAAAATTGAGAGTAAGTGGTGGTCGTTTTCGAAACCGATTTGTTTATTATTTCGTTACCTGTCTTTGCTCTGGCAACCACGGTGACAGATTCGTTTATTTCATTTTCTGCATTCCGTCTCGTCTCGAGTAGAGGATTCCTTTTTTTTTATTCCCATTCCGGGATATGTAAGTTGTTTTTAATCCGAAATACGGTGCTTATGATGTTTGTGGAGCATTCCGTCATGTGTGGGATTGTTTTCAGATTGGGCTGAAAAGGTCGGCTGCCTCCACGTCATCGTGCGTGGCCATGTCGCCTTTCCCCTATTTTGATGCCTAGTAAGATTAATTCATACTATTTTTATTCAGCATCTAGACTGATGTTTCTTTATGCTAAACGTTGTCGATTATTTCAGATGTACAGGCGTTTTAAAACCCCGATTGGTTGAGGAGCTCACTTTCTGCGGCCTGGTCATCCGTACGCAGGAGTTCTATTCCCAATTCGGTAAGCAAACCGCGATGGTTGTTCCTTCCCTGGATGCGTGGAGCCCTAGCCTCCAAATTGACCTGTAACGGAAGTGCTTGTTTTCTTTGTTACAGGGGTTTTTTTAATTCTTATGGTATTTAATTTTTTATTGACTCGACTGTACTCCTGGTCGGAGTCACGAGAGCACACCGGGTTCCTGACGGCTGCAGCGGCGTGCATGGCGTCTTGCTTGCCTGCCCTATTCCGTTGCCTGCTCCGCTCGTACCCTTGGTGAATGCTTTCCATATTTTTTTGAACCGCGTTTCTTTTTCTTTTACTTTTTGAACGGTCGGCCTCCATATGGCCGTGGCGCCCATCCGGCATATTTGCCCTCGTAAACCTATGCAATAAGCGAAAGCCACCCCCTCAGCTCTTCTGAATGCCCACTGCCCTGTAGATTCTTTATTTTTTACTATTGAGCTAAGCCGTGGCATGTTTACATTTGTGGGACTGAATAAATGCCCTGTATTTTGTAAACCCATTTTTATTTCCCTCCTTCTTTCTTTTTAAACAAGGTAGCGCTCTACCTGGACCCTCTTGGCCCGAGTAGAAACGCAACAATACGTTCAGTTAAAAGAATTTTGCAATAACATTCTGGTCTTATATTTCGAGATTGCAAATTCGAATTTCGTAGCCCATCGGGTGAAAATCTTAGGAATCATGTTATAGGCGATGCGGCTAGCAACCCACCACTATTTTGATTCCCCTTTCCGCCTATACGCCCACAATCATGCTAAACGTGGCCTTAAGGTTTGTTACCTAAGGCTCTGTCTACCCCTAATTTCGTAACGTGCCATCCCTCTTACACTAAAAGTGTTCAAAATTATTAATATTAAAATATGTATTATAAATTATACAAAAAAATACACGCATAGCACAGACAGCTGTCTTGCACATTTGCTATTTATCGAAATGATTGGTATTCATTGATCTGGAACATCGCAAAATAACGCCCGATTCTGTACAATAAATATTGGAACATAATGAAATTTTTAAACAGTACAATTCGCATTTATTCCTGTCATAGTATGTTAGGTACCGTAGTTTAATTTCTGTTCAACATATAGTTTTGTAAATTGGGGCGAGACTCCAGATCCCCAGAGAAAAACAGACGAACTAACTATGTACTATTACTCTCGGCCCGTTTCGCCATTTTCTCTCTTAAGTTCTAGTAATATTACTTTTCGGTCTCAATCATTAATCTAATCTAATACCTTCAAACAAGCAATTCTTGTATAATACATACATACATACACAAATCACGTCTATATCCCTAAAGGCCACGTTTAGCATGATTGTAGGCATGTAGGCGGAAAAAGGAATCAAAATAGTGATGGGTTGCTAGCCGCATCGCCTATAACATGATTCCTAAGAATTTCGCACATTCCCTTGACGGGCTTTCACCATCTGCGCGGGACGAGAAGCAACTGGTACATTCTATGTTTTTCCTTTGCTCCCTAGTAGTATAATATACTGTTCCATAGTAGTACAATATACTGTAATCTTGTATAATAAATCTAAATCTCGGAAACAGCTGAAATTTTCATGAAATTTGGTGTGCAGAAGGTTTCTGGGTCGATAAATCGATCTAACTAAGGTTTCATTTTTAGAAAACGTACGTAGTTTGGTCATCCAGGTTCCAGGACATTACATTCCTAGGGTGCAAAAATAAAGAATGTCAGTGAAAGCCAAAGACGAGGGCGATAAACAGGCGAGCCAAGACGTTCTTTATCACCGCCCGAGGTGTGTTCACAATTTTGTCTTCCCCTGGCTAGCAAGTGGAAATTTGCGCTCGCTTAGCTGGCGGTAAATTGCTACTTACGGCTCGGGTGATGTAAAAAATGTTTGCTGCCGTTTCGTTCCCCATAGTAATTATCATTTTATCGCGTAGGCGTTCGAAACGTTTTTCGTGCCTAAAACTTTATTGTTTTAGCCAAACAGGGCCCTGCCATGACGTCTTACTGTGAATAAATTCAGATTCTTTAGCTGTCATTTTTGTCACCTTCTAGAATTTCTACACCTTCTATGAATCCGACAGTGATCGGCCCAACTTTGGTTCGAAACTGAGCCGCATTAAGACGTCATGGTAAGGCTGCGGCTCCACTGAGGCGGAGACGAGCGGAGTGGAGAGGAGACGTGTGGGGATCGACCAATCATATTACAGATCGGAGACGAGATGTGGATTTCATGTAATATGAATGTAATATGATTGGTCTATCCCCACACGTCTCCTCTCCGCTCCGCTCGTCTCCGCCTCAGTGGAGCCGCACCCTAAGGTCCCTGCAGTGCATTGCAAGCTATACCAGTAATATTATAGTAGCTGTAAGTTGGTGGTATCGATGCAGGTGGACCCTGTACAACCTGTATATTTATGTCTACTGAAGAAGGCCAATTCCTTATTAAACTTGCTCAAATTGTAACATAAAACTGTAAAAGGAGCGAGCAATTTCATTACAAAATGGCGGCCTGCCCTCGGAAGGAAACGTTCAGAAATAATGAGCACATACATTAGCTTCGTTAAGGAAATAATTTTAAACATCTGAAGAGTTTGTTACATCGGTAAAGATGCTCATTAGTGTCATGCGCGTGCTCAAAATTAGTGATGTTGAACACTCGTGATTCAAAGGCATGTCAAGAGCACGTTTTTAAACAAACTCGTCATTAACCTTTTTGATGCCAACGACACATATCATCACCGCAGGTTCAACGCCAACGACCTATATATGAAATGATGAAATGAAATGAAATGAACTGAAATGAAATAAAATGATTTATTCCAGACTTGCATCCATATATAGAATTTACAAAATAAAATATTAAGTGAAAAATTAAATTAAATGTCTTAAAATCAATAAATAAATGTATACGTCTACTTCAATGCAAAAGCAACCTTCGTGTAATTTGGTTAGATAAATAGATAGATAAAACGTTTATTTGGTACTGCCAACACACACAATCAAGATTACATAAAATATAAACATATCAAGCCAAAACTTAAAAACTAGAACATTATCTTTGTTTGTGTGCGCTACAGTAGCACAAAAGGGCCATGGCTCAGTGGTCAACATTTTAAATATTGATTTTATGATGTACCGTGTCATGTATGCATTTGTATATTATTTAATTTTATTATTCGACTATAATACTTTTTTAACATTATTAGCATAGTTAACTCGAACAGACTTTCTCGATTCGTCCTAACGGCCGGGCGCAGGCAATCACGAGCATTCAGAAATACTTTTTATGTCACTAGAATTAGAACTTTCCCAGATTTTATTGCAGCCGACGACACTCGCGCTTTATTCCGAGCAGTTTTTAATAAAACGAAATGAAAATCTTGCGCGGGGGAGTACGAAGGGATAATGACTCGAGTTAGGGGCCTGCAAAAAGCGACCTTACACCCCGAGTTTAAAACGCCCTCAGAACTCGCCTAAGGGCTCTTGTTTCACGCGACTGGAATGAATAGAAATGGGGGGAATAATTTTTGAAGTGGATTCGTAACATCCATCAATGTCGACAGGCTTACAATTTCGAGCTTACGGCACGTGATATTAGTATGGTTTTTAAGGCAGCTATGCTTCATTTTTTACAAGCTTTTTACTAACTTGCAACATGTATGTAAGGGTCTACATTTTGTCCCATAAAATTGAAGTTCCGAATGTTTGGTTTGCCATAATTTTCGTTGGTCATAAAGCGTGCATTTGTGAAACAGTATTTTTTTTGAACAGAAAGTAAATTTTGATAGTTTTTGCAAAAGGTCCTAGCGCTATTAGCCTCTTTAAAGATATTTGGAAGAGGCTAATAGACGCTACGGGTGACCGGTGACCGCAGAGCTGGCAGCTTTCTAGGACAGCGTATTAGTATCGCTGTCCAAAGGGAGAATACTGCCAGCGTCTGTGGAACTATGCCACGGGGGCCCCTCGTTTTTTAATTATTTTATTTGAAGATTAGTTTTAGTTTAGTTTTTAATTCGTTTTTAATTTAATAGTTTAATTTGTATTAATTCCATTTATGTAATTTTTATTGAATGAATAAATTAAGTAACTTTCATTCTTAATTATTTTGCAAAATGAAAAATGCACGATATTTTGCAAAATGAAAATTACAAATGAAAATAATGGGACAAAACAAAAAGGGACTCGATGTATGTAAGTAGGTAAACTAGCATCACATCCGCCGGAATGTTGAAAATACTTTGTGTCTCACGAAATTTCATAATTATGATGTTATAATTGAAGATTTTTTTTTAATATCGGGGGATTTGTTTGTTTAAAAAATGCGTTCTCATGACTATCGCTAAATGCTGCTGTCATATTTAATTAACAGTCGTTTATACACACTTGAATGCAGCCTCGCCTGAAGAAACTCTCAAGTCTGACAGTCAACAAATTCAAAATCAAATTAGGGGAGACCGAGGCGAATTGAGACAGAGGTGAGTTGATACAAAGCCGATTTCTCTGAACTGTGACAGCTTATCGGGCTGGTAACTTCGCTAATTCATTGCTCTTTCTACACTCCACAGTTTGTGTGAAGTTGTGACCTCGCTAACTCTCATAGGTGCAAAGAAAAAGGCTTTGTATCAACTCATCTCTGTCTCAACTCGCCTCGGTCTCCCCTAAGTAACCACGAAAAATCTCCTTCTTTTCCAGTTCACTCTGTTTAAATAGAAACGCCACGCGAGCGGACATTTCCACTCCCTGGACAGGCTAGACGTAGAATTGTGTACGCACCTCGGGCGGCAAGCAAGCCTCAGGTCGCATGTTTACCGCCCTCGCCTTTGTCTCGCGCGACAAGCTCGATATGTACTGTTACAGACTGCATGACATATTCCCGAAGCGTTACGGAACTGAAATATGTCGTAACGGAAACAAATCTAAAGCTGTTTATTGCGCGTTATTTTTCACGCCGCGCAACCTTAGCAGTGCGTGACCGGAATGGCGGTAGACCCACTCCATTGCAGATGCGTGACGTAGTATCCTCTCAACCCAAGATAAAAACCGGCCCAACACTACTAAGTAAGCAAGTAAGTAAGTAAATGCTTTATTGTACAAACATAAAGAAACAGATACAATTCACAAAAAAAAAAATACATACATATATCACGTCTTTATCCCTTACGGGGTGGACAGAGTCTAAGGTAACAAAACCTTAAGGCTACATTTAGCATGATTAAGGGCGTATAGATGGAAAGGGAAATCAAAATAGTGTTGGGTTGATAGCCGCATCGCCTATAACGTGATTCCTAAGACTTTCGCCCATTTTTCGATGGGCTTTTACTATCTGCGCGGGAAGAGAAGCAACTGGTAAATTCTATGTTTTTTCTTTACTTCCAGACCAACATAGTTAAAAATAAAAATAACATTAATGTATGCACAAAGGCGAACTTTATCCCTATAAGGGATCTCTACCTAAGATGGATGCCGACTGGTATCAGCATTGACCAAACTGAGAAACGTTATTCATTAGACTCTTATGTGTTGAATAGAGGGAGTTTTTTTTTAAGCCTTCGACCAAGTTGTATAAATAAACATTTAACTTAAATATGTAGTTGATTTTCTAAGAAATCTATTTATTACCAACAAACTCGATTTGTATAGTGTAGTGAGTGTGAAAGAATGTAAAACACGAATTTAATATTTTAGTAGGTTGTCTTTGGATTTTGGACTATACGCGATTTTAACCGATTGCCTAATTAAACATAGTCATCTCTCTAGCTTTTATGATTCGATTTACTTTTCGGATTTTTCTGTGTCGTTTAGAAATTTTATCTTTAGTAATAGTGTAAGATCCGAATATAACGTCGACCTGCACCGAGCTGATAATAGAATGAAATATATTTTATAATAAATTTAGTATATTAGAAAATTATTAATTACATAAATTGATACAAATTAAACTATTAAATTAAAAACGAATTAAAAACTAAACTAAAACTAATCTTAAAGTAAAATAATTAAAAAAGGAGGGGCCCCCGTGGCATAGTTCCACAGACGCTCCCGGAAGAGACAAGGCGATGGAGAGAAATCTCCCGCCAAACTCTCTTCCGGAAGTGGCTGGAGGCTCTGGAGACGCCAAGCGCCGGCCACTGGACCATATCGGGAGTTCGACCGGTCCTGAAGGATTGGGTCGACAGAAAGTGGGGCGCTGTTTCCTTCCACCTAGCGCAGGTACTGTCGGGGCATGGTTGCTTCGGCAAGTACCTGTGCAAGGTCGCAAGGAGGGAAACGGCGCCATGGTGTCACCACTGTGGGAACGCGGAGGACACAGCGCAGCACACACTGCAGACGTGTCCCGCGTTCGACGAGCAGCGGACTCGCCTCACGGCAGAAATTGGGAGCGACCTGTCGCTGCCGGCCGTGATCAAAGCCATGACCGGCAGCGAGAGGTCGTGGAACGCGATGGCCTCCTACTGTGAGGAGGTCATGACGGTTAAGGAGGGAGCGGAGCGGGAGAGAGAGGACGACCCGTCCTCCCAACCCCAGCGCCGCAGGCGAGTCGGGCGAAGGCGGCTCAATTACGAGCGCCAAATTCCGCCCTGAGGAGGACTACGGGTGATGGGCATGGGGATGCCCGTCCCCCGCCATTAAGGTCCTCGAGCTGTCAGACGCACCAAGTGTTCCCGGTGCATCTACAGTGAAGGAACAAGGAGGCAACAGTCTCCCGAGGCCGGGCCCTGGCAAGGGCAAACTGCCGTGCTACCGGGGCCATGGATGCGTTGAGTTCCCACAGCCCCGGAAGCAACACGGCGGAGAAGCGGAACACCCTGGGGTTTTTAGTGGGTAAACCGCCCCATTCTGGGGCGGGACTCCCACATAACCGCCGGCATCCCCAGCCGGTGGTATCCATAAAGGATTTTCCCCAGGCAAAAAAAAAAAAAAAAAAAAAAAAGTTCCACAGACGCTGGCAGCATTCCCCCTTTGGACAGCGATACTAATACGCTGTCCAAGGAAGCTGCCAGCTCTGCGGTCACCCGTAGCGTCTATTAGCCTCTTCGAAATATCTTTGAAGAGGCTAATAGCGCTAATTAGAAAATATATTAAAAATGGGTTGGCTAAAAAAATCCTGGACAGACTATTTTTTCTTCATAATAATTATAATAATAATAATAATAATATATTTATTTGCAGTAAATGTAGCGAAGTGAAGGCATGGTTATTATTTACATTATCATATTTTGAGTTACAATTTTTTTTCTGTTGTAGATATATTCTTATATACTAGTATTCTTATATAAGTGAATAAATATATATTTAAATATATTTATTTCATTGATGTTCTATTGTAGAAATATTATATTTATAAATCAATAGATATATAAATATATTATATATGTAATATAGTTAAATAGTCTGTCCAGGATTTTTTTAGCCAACCCATTTTTATTATATTTTCTAATATACTAAATTTGTTATAAAATATGTTTCATTCTATTATCAGCTCGGTGCAGGTCGACGTTATAATTCGGATATTACACTATAATATTTAATTTTATTTTGTACATTGTTGTCTATGAGCGCCGCATCTATCATATCTCGCTGTATTGTATCTTTTATTCCTTGCATGACTCTGGGCGAGTGCGGCGAAACATTGTCCTTCGCCCTTTGTCTTCTTGTTTAGCCTTTTGACGCGTATTTGGACGAAAAATAATAAAAGTTTGCCTCTTTCTCTGTAAAAGATGACGTAGCCTTTTTTTGGAGGGCGCTCGTCGTGCTTTTTTAAAAGGAAAACTGCGACAGTGTTTTGTTTGAGGATGGTTTTATTTTTTCTCGAGAGCTAGTTGACGTTTAGGTATTCGAGGCAAAGTTGGGACTTTTTCAATTCCTCCGTTGTGATAATTTTATTATCTAAGCTCAGATCTGGTTGAAGGATAGTGAAACTGAATTGGACCTAAGACTTATGATTTAACATTCCCAGTCACTTGGCAAACATGGTTAACCGACATGAGCCGGTTGACTCCGAAAAAAGGAGAAAAGAAAAAAAAAATAACTTGACTATTTTAATGTAGGTACTTTCTTTTATGGGTTAATCAGTTTTTATTATTATTATTGACTACGCAGTGGGAGTTCATTTATTAAAAAAAAGTTAGTATAAAATTATCGATCTCCACACCAGCCATCATTTAAACAAGAAACATTGTGTCATTGCCGTTCGAAATTGTGCTGAAAACAATTCTTAAAATTGTTAGTACCTAGCAATTCGCAAAGATTGGTGAAATTGGCCCTAAGCGTTTCTCTACAACTTTGCCATTGAATTTGCCGTCCTATTTCTACAAATGCAACAGCATTAAGTATTTATGCGGCAATAAGTGTTGTGCAAAGTTCGTACATTAAGGCATTAGTGCGAGGGTACAGCCACAGGGGACGACGGCTGCATTAATCCTGGCGGTTCGGTCACGCGCACACCCGACGGGGGTATTGATTTGTGGACATTAATAAGTAAAATAGTTGATAGCGGGAGGGAGTTTTGGTAAATAATGCAGAAGGCTCAGGCTTCGCGATTCGTGTTTTACCGAAAAGTAAAAGAATATTTTCGTTGCGAATTTTATATTTGTATTTGAAGAAAAAAAAATATGATATTACATTTTTATTACAAAGCTTTTTAACTTAATGTACTTTTTGTTTAAATCGTAAATAATTTGTATATAACAATTTTGCAGACTGAATTGAAGACTTTTCTCTTTACCCGTTACCGCATTTACATGGGTATGCCAAGTTTTATGTTAAAACACTTAAAGATTTGAATAAAAAGGTGATGAACTTTGGAAGGTAACTAAACTTCAAATGAGGCTTTTACCCTATTCTATACATTTTCCTAAACAGGTTCCAAGATGAGATAATATTCAGCCGTGAATGGAACCAAAAAGGGTCTTTAATATTCATTGAAATGATTACATGTCATATTGAAAACCAACGTCACGTTACAAATGTGTTGTTAAAAACAGTTAATTATATTGTTGAACATGATCATGCATAATTGATAATTGAGTGAATCAATTTAACGAATAAACTCATTGGGAAGAGCAAACAAAATGCTCCACGCAAAAATTAATTAATTATACTATAAAAAAACCTTAACATTATGTGTTTCATGTACTGCTGTAACTTTGCCATCTGACCCAACATTGCCTTAACTGCTTGTAGCCCCACTGGAAGAATTGACTTAAAAAACAAAAATAAAAAATTACTTAGACCCATTCACCATCCAACGGGTCCAAGTCACCCTCACCTGCACGCGGATGCTTCCTGGCAAACAACTAACGAGGCAAATGACGACCCACCCTGGACCAGCGCAGTGGGCTTATTGTCCATTCATGTCCATGATGAAACCCTAGTGGCATCCCACTGCGTCCCCATCACACCGATTAAAGCAACAACGGAAAGTTTTTAATTTGGGTATAACCTTTCGGGGGGGGAGTCTCACGTACCCCTAGGCATCTCCGTGCTTAGAGCATCCATAAAGATTTCCTCTCCGTAAAAAAAAAGTGTGAAAATTTGCCGTTTTATTTGCAGATAACATACTGGCTTTAAACTATGACACGAAACCACTACAAGTCCACATTTAAATCACAACTGAAATGAAGCTCGCTGACAATAAATCACGGTGGCAGCGGGCTCACTGCAACTGCACCCTCGAGACAGTTTAAGTCGCTCTGTATGGAGAGATCCCGCTGGTGCAATGTTAGTAATGAAGCTTATGATTACTAGCATTAGTTTGGTTTGTGACTCGTGAGTATTAAAGTGTAGCTTGTCAGAAGTTTTTTAATGTATGTAACTAGTTTTCACTCGCAACTTTGCCCGCGTGTAATATTACATGTCTGTACTTTCGTATTCACGTTGCGATGTGAGATTTTATGCATAAGTCGTGATCCCCTTGGATAATTGCAGTTGCAAATAGCATACGTGCTTTTCCAGAGATCCAGGTAGTGTGGTATGTTTTCCGGTGAAATCACAGACACATGAGGTATCCTATCATGTAGCAGGAATCTACGGTTGATGGTGCTAACTTATTATTAGGTGCCCCACTAGCTCGTTTGTCTTCCTTGTTATATACAATAAACCAGCCGTTTTAGCGTTAATATTCCCACTGTTTTTTTAAGAAAATACTACTTCAAAAGATTTCATGCAAATTTTAGCTTGATCACTCCACGCCATCCCGGGAATAAGGAATTTGACACACAGTTAACAAAGTAACAACAGAGTGATAGTATAAAAACTTACTTTCCACGCAAATTGATTTAGGTAAAAAAAAGCTTTATAAAACAACAAACTTAACAAGTCTGACTCAATGAAAGACTTTCGTTAAAACCAACTCAATGGCAGAAACTTCGTCAGCTGTCACTACTATTCAAAGAAAATGTTTTCATATCCATCTTAATAAAAACTTTGGAAGTAGAAAGACATTAATAATATTAAACCTTGTTCCAGACGACGAACAAATTCAATTGTGTATTTCTTTTACGAAGCCTGAAACTTATTATCGGGTATTCGGTTAGAGAAAATAATATTTATTTGTACCCCTTTTGGATACCCTCTCAGCACACAAGAAACAACTAAAAGAATAGAAATGTCATGTTAGCTTAGCGGTAACGACAAAAGCAAAAAACACACGTGTGTTATAGAGTTATTTTGTTACGTTCGTTTCGCAAACCCTGTACTTTCCATGACGTCAAATGGCCAAATGTGCAAAAAACCTGATCTAATTCCTACTAACGTTATAAAAGAGAAAGTAACTCTTTCTGTCTATTTGTTTGCCTACTACGCTTAAACCGCTAAACCGATTTAGTTGGAATTTGGTATAAACAGTTTCAGTCTCGGGGACTATAGGATAGTTTTAATCCTGGAAAATTGCATAGTTCCCGCGGCATAGCGAGAAATAGCAGTCTTTTCATACACGTTTCAATCCATCTCACTCAATAAACCCTGCAGGTATATCAAGACAAATAAAACAATATCCAGAAAGAACCGCTTACAGCACTGTTATCAAAATAGCCCATAACGTTCTCTAACTTATTATTGTGCTTCAACTTCTATCGGTTGGATCGGCGCCAGCGCGTCTGTTTGTGAACCTGATCGACGGGCAAAGTTGTTTCAATTGTTTCCACAATGTATACTTACCTATTATAAACGTTACGTGACTGATTGACTGACAGACAACACACAACCTAAACAATTAAAGTACATTTACACGTAGCATCATAAACAGATGTACAAAGGCAAACTTATCTCCTGATGGGATATGTTAGTCACGAGACACTGAATTTTTGAATTTGGCGCCCGTTCCCAGACTTTCGATAGCCTTTGATTATGATTCTTTTAGCCAATTTCTCATTCATGCTATACTCTATATGGTATTATAATTTTGTGCTCTCATTGAACATTTGTAAGCTACCCAAAATACTAATTCTACTGGAAGCTGGTTTCTCATTTATAAATGGCGTTCAACGACCTCTTTTCGATCCGTTCCGTTAACGCGTCTGTTCCAAATTATGACATTTCGTGAACGTCACGTGTCACATTACGTGGGTAATATCATAATATGACACTGATTCTAACCCTCCACTATGATCATTATTAGAGTCACGCACGCTTGTTGCGAAGCGTATGGGCGCATTCGATCGATCTGACTGCCTCCGTGACGCTGAAGGAAAAAGCTGCATTTTAACCCCCGAAAAAAAGAGAGGTGTTATAAGTTTGTTGTCAATGCCTGTGTATGTGTGTGTCTCTGTCTGTGACATCGTAACTCTTGGATGGACTTATTCCGATGCGGTTTTTTCA
Source organism: Pandemis corylana (assembly GCA_949127965.1). NCBI lineage: Eukaryota > Metazoa > Arthropoda > Insecta > Lepidoptera > Tortricidae > Pandemis > Pandemis corylana. The sequence continues at coordinate 2,719,983 of OX421857.1, forward strand.
TTCTAAAGCCAATTTCGAAAATGATGCGAGGCACACTTGTGGCATAAAACTATTTTTTTTGCGCGGAGTTTTTACATAGCAAAAATAATAAAGGGGCAAAGTAGGCATGCAAGATCAAGCATACAATTACCTGTATTTGTTTCCTTCAATTTGGCGAGCCAACTTTGCCCAGTACTGGATAATTGTGCTGCAATTACGTATTTTGTTTAAATGCCTTGCGAGTCGCAATTTGATTAACGTCGTGTTAAACTACAGCAATCGCTTGGGAGTATGTGTTGTTTATGAAATTAAATTCTGTAGCTAAGTTGCCCAAACACCGGGCAATGTTGCTTCTAAATTAAAGTCTTTATATACAAAGTATCTCAGTTTTTTTACGGAATATTTCTGCAATTGGTTGGCTTAGTTCGACTGAACACCCCCACAGAGATTTAGATTAAATACATACACACAGACAGAGCCTAAGGTAACAAGACCTATTCCTAAGATTTTCGCCTATTACGTAAGACAGCCGGGGAAATTATGGGCACAAGAGGCATTTCATCTTAGTCCTCTAGGTTGGCAACGCATCTGCAATCCCCCCGGGGTTGCGGGTGTCTATGGGCAGTGGTGATCACTTACCATCAGGTGACCCACTTGCACGTTTGCCTTCCTATTCACATTAAAAAAAAAACCCTCGATGGGCTTTTACCATCTGCGCGGGTAGAGAAGCAACTGGTACATTCTATGTTTTTACTATACTCCCAGTAAATTTAGTCCCGCCCTTGACGCTTCAGGACGCTAAAGGAGAAGGCATAAAATTGTGTACACGTCGGGCGGTGATAAAAGAGCCTCAAGTCGCATGCTTACCGCCCTCGCTTTTGGCTCGTGCGACAAGTTCCTGCGAGACATTTATACCACCCTCGGAATGTAATGTACTGTAAGAAACTGTACTACCAACTTACAGTATCCCTCCATTTTGTTTAAACTTATTAACCCCAAGTGTAAGGGCAAGTAATAACCCTTTACATTGACTTGCTAGGTTAGGTTAGGTAGCGGAAGATACAGCGGTGACACCATAGACAGCGGTGACACCATAGTGCTCCCGCAACGCCCACAGTTCATGGCCAGGAGGGAACGTGTGTGTTTTTAGACGGTAGGCCTCTCCCCTCCTTCCACAGGGAAGGCAGCGGCGAGCTGGAGAGCCCGTCATACCCCCGTTGCTGCCCCGAGCGCGGGAATGCATAAGGCGCATTTTCCACACGTTAAAAAAAAAAGGTAGCGGAAGATGTCTAGAATAAGACAACCGCGAAGGTTATTTGAGTTTATTCAACTGACTATTTATTGGCACCGAGCGCGACGACAGCGCCACGTGACAGGCGGCCATTGTGGACAACATTATCACCGCTGTCAAACAAGAAGTAAGTAAATATTGTGAAAAATATTAATGAAATCTTGTGTTATTTGACTATATTACAATTCACCGTAACTTTTCAATTTAATACGTGTATCAAATGATAACGTACTTTAAGTAAAATTTTAGAGGTTAGGTAACTTACTTTTTTTTTCTTACGGCAAATATCCACTTATTTCTTTGGTCTCGTTTCCACCGTGGTCTTGGAAATTGGTAAAATTTACAGTCGCTATTCTTCTCGGTGTTATTACAAATCACAACAACACATCTTACCAGGACCATATTTTTATCTCAAAAATGATTAGAAAATGTTTACTGCAATATGGATTTGACAGCTCAAGTCAGCGACAAAAATGACAATCGTTTAGGCTACCCCCTCCACCCGCTTTGCACTCTGCCAATACAATTCAATGTTATAAAGTAAACTAAATATGTCTAATAGCTGACGCGTGTGAGCCGGTGCGTCAGCACTAAAAGGTCGTACTCGTACACCAAGTAAAGGGTTACAGTCCGAGATGTCAGAACAGTTTGCGCAAATCGCCCGAAGTTTTCCCGGTCCGTGTCTAATTGATTCTAATTGCGCTGGCGATATACCTTATCAATTTACCTAACGAAGTGTCCTAATTTGCCAGGTTCTAGTTGGCGCGACGCCAAACATGCTGTAACGGCGAGATTACACCGTGCCAGTGAACGGGAGGCTAGACACATATTTGTAAGCTGACTTTTAACCGACGTTCGACAAACGTGTCGTTGGACAACTGATTCATTTGCCAAACCATTATTTTTTGCTAACAAAAATTGTGTAACTAACTTAACCTGGCTTAATGTGAGCCAGATTTTATCAGGTTGTCAGAATTGGTTGTCGAACATTTGTCAAAAGTTTTTCAGTCAAATGACCGGACGGCATTGTTAATCTGTATCGGTCATAGTGTAAAATGGGTTCAGGCTGTTCTCATGGTAGAGCTTTTTCTTTTGCCTAAATGGCATATATGTTGGTAGGAATTTAACAAAAAAGTGGCAAGAATAAAGTGTATTAAGTAAGTAAATGCTTTATTGTACAAATATAAAGAAACAGATACAATTCACAAAAAAATAAAAATAACATTAATATATGCACAAAGGCGAACTTATCCCTATAAGGGATCTCTACCAGTTAACCTTTGAGTAGACGAGAGGAGGATTATGTACTTAAGATAAGCTGCTAAAGACCAATTTCGTCTCGCTTTTTGTTAACAGATGGTGAGAAATTTAGACATTGCGCAAAAAACAGCTGTCCCACGCCGCCTTTTGCGCCTCAGCCATTCGAATACACCACGACAGTAGCTGTCTACTGTCAGGCCAGTAACACGCTCGTGTAGCCCAGCCAGCGCGGAATTACAAGTCGACCTACTTCAGTCTGTTACAGAATTTGGCTTATCGATTCTGAGTCGCGCCCGGCGCTAAATTATATTGCGAGCAATTCGCTACGGGAGTGGACGATAAGCGAAAATTTCGTCATCATAATCATCATGGAAGTCTTTCATAATAATAGAATAAGGATTTTTTTAATGCTTTAATAATAGGTGACGTAAGAACGTACGAATGTACCAGTTGCTTCTCGTCCCGCGCAGGTAAAATCCCATCGAGGGAATGGGGGAAATTCTTAGGAATCATGACAAATCTTTGACAGTTAATACCTCGATTATTTTTACCGATTTTTTATACTAATTGATACGTACACACACAAATCACGTCTATATCCCTTACGGGGTAGACAGAGCCTAAGGTAACAAGACCTACAGGCCACGTTTAGCAAGACACTGAGGGCCTAGAGGTGGAAAGTGGAATCAAAATAGTGATGGGTGGCTAGCCGCATCGCCTATAACATGATTCCTATGATTTTTGTCCATTCCCTCGATGGGCTTTTACCATCTGCGCGGGAAGAGAAGCAACTGGTACATTCTATGTTTTTTCTTTGCTCCCAGACCAGCATGGAAGTAATGCTAGTATGTATGTTTATTTTGCACAATAACGAGTTTAAAAAAAACTGCATCAAAATTGGTCCTTCCGTTTGCGACCTATGAAGCCACAGACAGCCACAGACACACACACACAGCCATCGACGTCAAACTTAAATATTATACCATACATATATTATGTATTTTCAGTACTTGGTATATTAAAACATATTCTAAATTGCACCACCTGCTCCAGATCTTTTCTGTTCTCCAGTCTATTATGGTTGCCTGGTAGAGATCGCTCTGTAGCGATAAGGACGCCTATTGTTACCTTGTAACATTCTGTATACCTTTTTCTGTTTTGGTTGTTATATGTGGTGTTCAATAAAGGGTTATTGTATTGTATTGTACCCATCTTTTTGCTTAGACCAGTGATTCCCAAAGTGGTCCAGGTGGACCCCCAGGGGTCCACGGAAGGCTCGACGGGGGTCTACGTTGGGCGTGACCAAGAATGGGGCTCCACAATCGTAAGCGGTGCATGAAAATTAATTTGGTCGGTAGTGAAGAACTAAAATTTAATTGAAAATTGGTTAAGTCGACTTTATTTTCAAATAATTAACCCTATCAAGCAATCAATACTAACATTTTTTCGAAAGCTTAAATTTAACGTTGAAACTCAGCAACAACGCAAGTTTCCATAGATAGAGCTAATCTTCACTTTTTTTGAGATTTTGAAATTGGTAGTAATGTAGCTGCAGGGGGTCCACCGGATCCAGCAAGATTTTGAAAGTGGTCTATGGAACAATGGAACCTCTGGCTTAGACGGTTAAAAATAAAACTTTAAACTCTTTGTTTAATGTGCTCAATGCGGAAAACTAATGTTGGCGACAATCGCATTCGCCTCATAAACGTGTTGCTTTCGCCATTTTCTACCATTTGAAACCGTACCATTTCTAAACTAGGTCGCTTCAGGTCAACTGGCTGTCTGGCGTTGCGCCAAAATAATACAAACAGCGTATTAGTTATGACAATTTGTTCTGGATGTAAAGGATAGTAGGGGATGGGGCCGTTTTCATTTGTTTTTATGGAATACTAGCTTGCCTGCGACTTCGTCCGCGTAGAAATAGACTTAAGAACTGATGTTGATGGTATATTCTCTCAATAATTACGTTGAGACAAGGCAGCTACGACTTTAGAGAAGTTTATCGCTATCCGCGGGAACTATTCAATGCAAATTTCGGGGGGCAAAATTGTAAACCATTTATTATTTTTTGACGACCGGATAGCCTAGTAGTTAGTGACCCTGACTATGAAGCTAGAGGTCCCGGGTTCGAATCCCGGTAGGGGCAGACAGTTGTATGATGAATACGAACGCCTGTGCCCGAGTCATGGATGTTGTACGTATTTAATTATGTATTTATCTACATTATATAAGTATGTTTATCCGTTGCCTGGTACCCATAGTACAAGCTTTGCTTAGTTTGGGGCTAGGTCAATTGGTGTAATTTGTCCCAAGATATTCATTATTATTATTATTATTTATGCTGTGACCACAATACAGAGATCTCTCTGCAGGCAGATTTGATCCAAATCCATCCAGTCGTTTCAGCGTGAAAAAGGAACAAACATACACACTCACTCAATCACATCGTTACAAACTTTCCCAGTAGGACAAATTTTGAATTTTCTTCCATGCTGGTCTGGGAGCAAAGAAAAAACATAGAATGTATCAGTTGCTTCTCTTCCCGCGCAGATGGTAAAAGCCCATCGAGGGACTGGGTGAAAATCTAAGGGATCATGTTACAGGCGATGCGGCTAACCCATCACTGTTTTGATTCCCCTTTCCATACGCCCACAATCTTGCTGAACGTAGCCTTTAGGTCTAACCCGCTCTGTCTACCCCGTAAGGGATAAAAACGAGATTTATGTATGTATGCACAGAAACCTAAAAAGTAACAAAAATCGAAAGCCTAACTGTTCTGTAATCCAACGAAAACTAAACAAAGCAACAATCTCTCAGCAATATACATATATAAGTACACACACCGTCTATAATTACGTAGTATTTTCAATTATGCAAAACCGCTCTAGCAATGCTATTATAGCAATTTACATAAGAGCATTCCCGTCTCATGTCAAACATGGCTAAGTAAACAGAACATACGGGACGGCGGCATGTAAGCCCGCGCAGTTATTGCTAAAAAGTGTGCCTTTAAAAAATATCTACATTCAAATAATATTGAGTTCAACTTTTCAGTTTCGAAATATGATTTGGAGTTATATTGTTTATTCATTCAATATATATATTATATTTTTTTTATATGAATAGGAAGGCAAACGAGCAAGTGGGTCACCTGATGGTAAGTGATCACCACTGCCCATAGACACCCGCAACCCCGGAGGGATTGCAGATGCGTTGCCAACCTAGAGGACTAAGATGAAATGCCTCTTGTGCCCGTAATTTCCCCGGCTGTCTTACTCTCCGCACCGGAACACAGCAGTGCGAGCACTGCTACTTAGCGGCAGGATTAGCGAGTAAGATGGTGGTAGCGATCCGGACGGACCTTGCACAAGACCCTACCAACCGCAAAAAAAAAATTACATCAAAAATTGTACATTGTACAAGTTAGGAGAATTTAGATTGAAATCGTCAAGAGTAAATTGAATATTACAAAATCAAAAATAATAATACCTAATAAAACAATTAGGTAGGTACAGTTAAATTAATTCTCCGCTAGAAACGTAGGGGCGTGAGTGTGTTATGAGCAATGTATAAGGTGTACTGATTTGTTGTGTTCAAAATGTACAAAAAATTACGTTTTTTTTTCGTATAAAAATCAATAGATAGCGCGATTGACTCATATTCTGATCATTGATAATGATCCCGTAGAGGGATCGAAACGCGTCAGTATTTGTGTGGTGTAAGGGATAATTAAGTTTGTGAGATTTATATGTGTTTTATTGGCAGTTGTGGAGGGAGGGATTGCACGAAAAACATATAATTATTTATATTTCAAACAGGCTTGGTTATCTTGCACGTGAGTAGCGGAGTAGCAAGGTAAATATTTTTTGTTCATTGAAATGGACCTCGGCAAAGTAACGCCCGATTCAATAAAATATTTCCTTCTTGCTGGTCTGAGAGTAAAGAAAAAACATAGAACTTCCCAGTTGCTTCTCTTCCCGCGCAGGTAAAAGCACAGCGAGGGAATGGGCGAGTCTTAGGAATCATGTTACAGGCGATGCGACTAGCAACCCATCACTATTTTGATTTCCCTTTCCACCTATACGCCCTTAATCATGCTAAACCTTACCTTAGGTTGTCTACTCCGTCATTACCTACCAGCATTGCACGGTCTCATTGTCTAAGGGAAGACGGGCCCAGCGTACGGGCTCTCCCCTTCTTGGCGCGGTTCTGGCGGGCGCCGGGGCCACCGGGGGGGCATTTGTGGTGAAACCCTAGTGGCATCCCACTGTATCCCCATCACACCGGATTGAGGCAACGTTGGAGAGTTTTTAGCTCGGGTAGGTATACCCTTTCTGGGGGGAGTCCCACATAACCCTAGGCATCCCCGTGCCTAGGGCATCCATAAAAATTTCCTCTCCGTTAAAAAAAAGGCCCTGTCTACCGTAAGGGATAAAGACGTGATATTAATTTATGTATGTATGTATGAAACATTAAAAACCAATTACGCTCCATGCGTCTTCATATTCTTGTCCAAATTACCAAATTTGTAAACGTAACCTTATCCTATGGCACCATAAATTTGTCCAAATGTTCGTTTCGTGACGCTATTAGAGTTAATCGCATGGCCGCTCTGTTTCCACGACATTCCTCCCCGTAAAAGGGCGTATGTGCACCAAAACCGCGTGCACTTAAGCCCTTTTACGGCGAAAGAAAATTACAGCAATGTAAACGCGAAATTGTCTCTGTACACACATCTACGTAGATTTCTGGAATTAAAAGTACACAGTGAGAGTTCGGTTTGTTCTGGAAGTTTACCTTGGTTTGTTATTTTTCAAGCTCCTCTATAACATCAGGTCAAATAACTAGACATCTTTGTCGTTGTGTAGTTCCGCGAATGGCCAAATGAAACCGATTTAAACTACGCTTTGCTGTGCGCGTACAACACGCACACATGCGTGACTATAATTCGCTAAGTAAACTATTTGAGTTGCGCACACATGCACGAGGCAAAGCGTAGTTTAGCCTCTTTTTAGGTGTTCAGAGCCTGAAAGAGACGAGAGATTTTTAAAAGAAACAAAACATCTTGATCATGTCAAAGCAGGTCCCTCTTTGTCTGTCTCTCTGTAGTTGTTAATAATAATTGTTAGTAATATAATTTTTTTGTCATGACACGTGAATTTGGAATTTTGAAAAAATCATCAGAATGTAAGTAGAATGTGAGTGTAATGTAAGTAGGGTAGGTACAGTTTGACAACAAATATAATGCGCATCGGCAGCATTCGTTTGCGCAGAGAAGCGCAGACCAGTTTCCGATGGTAGCCGAACGTGTAAATAATCTATATTGAACTTTATTTGCAAGCGCAACTGGCAGAGTATTGCTTGCTTTGCATTCTTAGCTCTGTCCCGCTTACACGATTTTGCCATTGTTGGTACGAAATCGATCGACCAATAACAGCGCCAGAGTTTCCCGCGCTACTGAAATTGGTATACTGCGCAGGTACATCGTGGAGCATTATTTTTGTTGTCAAACTGTAGCTGGTCGCAGATTTCCCAAACTTGCATTGCACAGGTGCCGCGAAGAGGGAAGCCTATCCCGGAGAGGTCGTGGGGCGTCGCGGTGACACCGAGTGCCGTAACGCCTCACACGACCGAATAGGGAATCCGTGTGGTTTTTAGTGGGTATGCCTGCCGTCGCGGGAGAGCCCCACATACCCCCGGTAACCCCATACCAGGCGTATGCATAAGGCGCATTTCCACACCATAAAAAAAAGGAAAAATATGACAAACTATTCAAAACTTCAATTTTCTGGGACAATATTGGTCATGCTGTATTTGGGCATGGTGGTCTGGGAGTAAAGATAAAACATAGAATTTACCAGTTGCTTCTCTTCCCTCGTAGATAAAGCCCATCGAGGAAATGGGCAAAAGTCTTAGGTATCATGTTATAGGCGATGCGGCTAGCAACCCATCATTATTTTGATTTCCCTTTCCACCTACACGCCCTTATCATGCAAAACGTGGCCTTAACGTTTTTTTTTTTTTGTTTTTTTTTTTTATATAAAAGGGGGCATACGAGCAGACGGGTCACCTGATGGAAAGCAATCACCGTCGCCCAGGGACACCTGCAAGACCTGGGGAATCACAAGTGCGTTGCGTATGTTCCTATCACGGTTCATGAGACACAACAGACCGACAAACAGACGAACAGTCTTAGCAATATGTTCCCGTTTTTAGCTTTTGGGTTCGGAATCAGTGCCTTCCATAAAAAAAGGTATAACCCGTGGTAGATTTAGACGATAACCGTCAAAAAGCTAACTAAATAAACACAAAGTTCGTCCGCTCCCGTGTTACCTTAGGCTCTGTTTACCTCATAAAAAACGTGATATATGTATGTATGTATTATAGACCCCATGCCTTTAGCAGCTTAAGCAAAGTTCGAATTTCGAATCGAAAACATTTTTGAATATCGGCATTATTTACACATACGCCCTTATTCCGCGCAGAGTCAATGTAAAGTAAATTTCCCCCATTTTTAGGGTTCCGTACCTCAAAAGGAAAAAACGGAACCCTTATAGGATCACTTTGTTGTCCGTCTGTCCGTCCGTCTGTCAAGACCCTTTTTCTCAGTAACGCGTGGAGGTATGACGCCGAAATTTATATCAATTACTCAGGTCTACTGTCCCTTGAAGCTGTGAAAAAATCAAACTTCTAAGCCAACGCAATCAAAAGATACAGCCGTTTATGCCGCAAATTTCCGCAAATTTTCAACTCTCAAGGGAATCAAAACCTACAAGGTAGTTCCCGTGAACGCAGAATCTTGAAATTTGGTATGAAGGTAGGTCTTATAGCACAGATTAATGAATAATTGCGAAAACCGTAAATGTGTATGTATGTCTGTATATAGCAGTGACCAATATAAAGTAACCCCACACTGCGTACATTTTGCTTTGGAACAGGGCTCTGCTTACACTGGTTTTAGATATTTATAGATAATGATACGGAACCCTCGGTGCGCGAGTCCGACTCGCACTTGACCATTTTTTACGTTAATGTGAAAAGTTGAAAACTAGCATGGCGAGTAATGAGTCCATGTCAGGCTGCTAGCGTGCTGTCATTTGCTGGGAAACAAGTAAACAAAGCAGTTAACGGGAGCGGACGAACTTTGTGTTTATTTAGTTAGCTTTTTGACGGTTATCGTCTAAATCTACCACGGGTTATACCTTTTTTGACGACCGGATAGCCTAGTGGTTAGTGACCCTGACTATGAAGCTAGAGGTCCCGGGTTCGAATCCCGGTAGGGGCAGACAGTTGTATGGTGAATATGAATGTTTGTGCCCGAGTCATGGATGTTGTTTGTGTTTAAGTATGTATTTATCTACATTATTATAAGTATGTTTATCCGTTGCCTGGTACCCATAGCACAAGCTTTGCTTAGTTTGGGGCTGGGTCAATTGGTGTAATTTGTCCCAAGATATTTATTTATTTATTTATTTATTTTTAAGGAAGGCACTGATTCCGTACCCAAAAGCTAAAAACGGGAACATATTGCTAAGACTGTTCGTCTGTTTGTCGGTCTGTTGTGTCTCATGAACCGTGATAGTAACATACACATACATACATATACAAATCACGTCTTTATCCCTACGAGACAGAGCCTAAGGTGACAGGTACATACAGGCCACATTTAGCAAGACTGTGGGCGTATAGGTGGAAAATGGAATCAAAATAGTGATGGGTTGCTAGCCTCATCGCCTATAACATGATTCCTATGTGTTTCGCCCATTCCCTCGATGGGCTTTTACTGCGCGGGTAGAGAAGCAACTGGTACATTCTATGTTTTTCTTTGCTCCCAGCACGTCTAGCACGAGAGCGCACTAAAGTCGCGTCGCGCGCGAGATAGATTGCCCGTCTTTTTCTTACTGTTCGTTTTAGAAAGAGACGCATAGTCCATCTCGCGCGCGACGCGACTCTCGCGCGCTCTCGTGCTAGCCTGGCAGACCAGCATGGAAGATTATATATAGGTGATAGTAACAGTAGTAGTAATAACAAATACTAAACACAAAATTATATATTTATGTATGTCTGTCTATAAAAGCCGTGGTAGCCTAGTGGTTTGACCTGTGGCCTCTCAAGCAGAGCGTCGTGGGTTCAAATCCCGGGCGCGCACCTCTGAGTTTTTCGGAATTTATGTGCGATAATTACATTAGAAATTTGCCATGAGCTTTTCGGTGAAGGAAAACATCGTGAGGCAACCTTGCACACATCTGCGAAGAAATTCAATGGTGTGTGTTAAGTTCCCAATCCGCACTGGGCGCGCGTGGGAACTATAACCCAAACCCTCCAATACACGGAGGAGGCCTGTGCCATGAGGCACGCCAAATTACGCGACAATTTAATAATAAAACAACAACAACAAAAAAATGAAATTGTAGCGAATTCGGAATAAAAAGGCTATATTATTATTATTATTATTATGTCTGTCTATATAAGTAATTAATATAAATCACACCGTTTTCATTTTTCTTAAGAGGCTCTGCTAACACTGGAAATATATTATTCATTTGCCCAATTTTTTAAAAATTTTGTCTATCAAATTGAAGTGGTGGTTTCATTTCGCGTAAGAATAAGAATTTAAGTATTCTTACTGTATTTTATTTTGAAAAAATTACTTTCTGCCAAGTTTCTTGCGGCGCATTCTTGGCAATGATGGTCTTTCCGAATGCGCTGGTAGTTTCAAAAAGACATGTAAAGGCCAATTTGCAAAAATATTTTTTCATTTTCATTTTCATTTTCAGTATGTAGGTATGTTTGTATACCTACTTCACGTTCTCAAGACAAAGGCAATGCAATATTGCACAAGCAACAATTAACAACTGCCGGCAATTATTGCTCTAAGCTTGTTCGCAGTAAATCAACTATAATAACAAATGGGGCACGGGGGAGGTAAACGGGGAGGTACCACATTTAATTTAACAATTTTGAAGCTTCCGTTCGGTGAGTTACGACTTTGTTCGAGAATCGAACGATATTACGCTTTGTGGGTCTAAGATGTTACTAGTTTCACTAAAAATAAAATTAGTCGGCAAGTTTTTTTTAAACGACAAAGAAGGAAAACCAGCAAGTTGGTCACATGGTGGAAAGTGAGCTTTGACACACATGGACACAGAAACAGTAGAGGATTGCAGATGCGTTGCCAGCCTAGAACTTAAGTAAGTTACTCTCCGCATCGGAACACAGTAGCGCAATCACTGCTGCTTAGAAGTAGGATTAGCAATTAAAACTGTGGTAGCGTAAGAACATGCACGGGGTCCCACCACCCACTAAATTCTGTATTTCTTGTTCCCTATCTATATATATATAATTCAAAGGTGACTGACTGACTGACTGACTGACTGACATAGTGATCTATCAACGCACAGCCCAAACCACTGGACGGATCGGGCTGAAATTTGGCATGCAGGTAGATGTTATGACGTAGGCATCCGCTAAGAAAGGATTTTTGGAAATTCCCACGGGATAAGGAGAAAACGGGAATTATATATGCACAGCCCAAACCACTAGACGGATCGGGCTGAAATTTGGCATACAGGTAGATGTTATGACGTAGGCATCCGCTAAGAAAGGATTTTTGGAAATTCCCACGGGATAAGGAGAAAACGGGAATTATATATGCACAGCCTAAACCACTGGACGGATCGGGCTGAAATTTGGCATGCAGGTAGATCTTATGACGTAGGCATCCGCTAAGAAAGGATTTTTGGAAATTCCCACGGGATAAGGAAAAAACGGAAAGTATATATTCGATTCCGAGTGACGCTATCTCAGTAACTATAAAAAGTAGACTCTTCAAATTTGATACAAAAGTAGGTGATTACAAAACTAAGAAACTTATTTCAGGATTTTTGGAAATTCCCACGGGATAAGGAAAAAAACAGGATTTATATATTCAGTTTAACGAAATCCTATGAACTATAATTACTAGACTCTTCAAATTTGGCATAGAAGTAGGTGATTATAATAGTAAAATAATGTTTTAATGCTTTTTGGAAATTCCCACGGGATAAAAACGGGATTTATGTATTCAGTTCTACGGGATCGATTTTTCGTTTTACTGGTCGTATAAAATTGAAATTTGGCCTTCAATTTCCCTTGGGGAGTGTAGGGGAGCGCTACAAAAGGATTTCCCGAAATTCCTACGGGAACGGGAAAAACGGGACTTTTCGTTTTCTGGTTGCAGAAAGCTGAAATTCGGCATGTATGTTGCTTCGGGAGTGTAGAGGAGCATTAAGAGAGTACCTACTTTCCAAAATTCCCATGGGAACGGGAAAAAAACAGGATTTTACGTTTTACTGGTCGTAGAAAGCTGAAATTTGGCAAGTGGGTTCCTTGGGGAGTGTAGGGGAGCATTATGAGATAATTTCCCAAAATTCTTCTTCTTCGTTCCCGTAAGAATTTCGGGAGATGCTTTATTTGGCGAAATTCTTACGGAAACGGGAAAAACGAAAAGCGGGGGAAAGTTGAAATTTGTCACGTAGGTTTATTCGGGAGTGTAGGGGAACACTAAGAAAGTATTTTCCGAAACGCCCACAGGGACGGGAAAAAACCGGATTTTACGTTTCCAGACGAAACAGCGGAAGAAAGAGACTTAACATTTATAACGTGTGTTTCTTTAAAGGCTTTAAGTGTACTCCGAAAGCACTCCCCAAAATTTCCACGGGAACGGGAAAAAACTTATTTTTTCATTTTACATCTTAGCGCGTACGAAGTCGCGGGCAAAAGCTATTTAGGATGTATTTTAGGACAGCCCTATAGGTTAGGTTAGGTTTATTTTATAAAAATCCTGCAATATTTACAGTTTCAGAAAAATTAAGGCAGCGGGGCAATGCGGGGGCTGGCTTGCATGCTTGCATGAGTCCTTGCTTTGCATGCTTGCTTGCATGGGTGCTTACTTGCATGCATGCTTGCTTGCACGCTTGCTTGCATGCATGCTTGCATGCTTGCTTGCATGGGTGCTTACTTGCATGCATGCTTGCTTGCACACTTGCTTGCATGCTTGCTTGCCTGCTTGCATGCCTGCTTGCATGCCTGCTTGCATGGCTGCTTGCATACTTACATGCTTGCATGCCTGCTTGCATGCCTGCTTGCATACTTACATGCTTGAAGGCTTGCATGCCTGCTTGCATACTTGCATGTATGCTTGAAAGCTTGCAGGTTTGGTTGCTCGCTTGCTTAATTGCTAGCTTCTTTGAAATGCTCATGGTTCACGCGTGCGAAGCCGCGGGCAAAAGCTAGTTCTGAGATAAACGTTGAAATAGCAAAGCCTCAGAATACATTGCTTAGTTTTGCTATTTTTCTTTCGATTGGTCGTCTGTAAAATGTTCTTATTTTTGTGTGATTCTGAATAGAAACTGCAGTGTGTTTATTAAAATAATATCCGATCAGAAAATAAAGACAGGACCGTTTAATAATGTCTTTCAGATCAATCTTTGCAATAATTTTCTAACAAGCCGATTTCATACAAACATGTATCGAATACAGCCACAGCTTTTGAAATATGATAATTGTAAAAAAAGCCGTGGTAGCAAGTGGTTTGACCTGTGGCCTCTCAAGCAGAGGATCGTGGCTTCGAATACCGGACTCGCACTTCTGAATTTTTCGGAATTTAGTGCGAAGTTACATTTGTAATTTACCATGAGCTTTTCGGTGAAGGAAAACATCGTGAGGCAACCTACACAACTACGAAGCAATTGAATGGTGTGTGAAGTTCCCAGTCCGCAATGGGCCCGCGTGGGAACTATAGCCCAAGCCCTCTCATCTTGAGAGGAGGCCTGTGCCTTGCACACTGCTAGGCACAGACCCCACTGGACGTGATGGTGATAATAATTAAAAAAAATATTGTACTAAAACTACTTTTTCTTACAAAACTACTTAAGCAAAATTTTAACGAATTCGGTGTTTTCAGATGGTAAAAGCCCATCGAGAGAATGGTCATAGGAATCATGACTTTTAAAGGCGATGCGACTAGCAAGCCATACTATTTTCATTCCCCTTTCCTCCTATACGCCCACAATCATGCTAAACGTGGCCTTTAGGTCTTGTTACCTAAGGCTAAAGACGTGATTTGTGTGTGTGTGTGTGTGTGTGTTTTCAGCCTCTTAAGTACTCCAATAACGTTTTGAACTAATTTATTTCAGTCACCATTTCAATTTCTCCAGTCCGCGATACTCTAACGACTGCGCGGTATCTCCGCTATTTACTCTTCCACTATCAAGTATACAGACTCCACTAATGTGTTTGGTTTGGAAGATATCTCGTTACTATGCAGTTGGCGCAGCTGGAAATTATCTACGAATACCAAGGTGGTTACAGTTGGTGAGTTATGGCATCCATTAGGACAGTTTCTGTATTACCGTATAGCCTAGTGGTTAGAACTTGACTATGAAGCTTGAGGTCCCGGGTTCGATCCCCGTCGGAGACAGAGAAAAATACTAATGTTGTTCTCTAGTCTTGGATGTTTAATATGTGATTATATAACACAGGGTTACTGGTATTTTTTGCGATAATTTAAGCCGCCATGTGCTTTATGCAAAAGTGAACATTTATGAGTTATATTTTTTTTTTTTAAATCTTTCAAAATTAGTCGAAGGTGCAACTTCAAAAATTCATAAAAAAAAACATATCAATTTACCTAAATCTATTTATTTTTTCTGATTTACAAAAACGATTAAACATTGGTTATTTGTCAATATTAGAACAACAGCTATCGATCTAAATTTAAAAATGCGAGACGGAAAATGATGTTGTTTCAATATTTTTTCCACTGCCTGCAAATGCCTTAAAAACAAAAAAAAAGATATGGAACTTGGCTTGCACATTATTTTAAAAACAATACGGTTTTCTTAGCTTTCCAAAAATGCATAATGACTAGGAACTTAATTCAAAGCGACTGAATAAAAAATGCCTACAAAGGAAGCAGGCGGAAATAAAATTACTTAAAAATTAGTTTGACTACAAATTATCAATTGTATGGGACCCTGCATATCACACAAACTTAACTATCACTTCAACTAACAGCACATTAAAAATCAGACACCTTTCAAGCAGGTTTACAAATTTATTATTCCTCACATACACTGTTTTTAAATATTTTAATCCGGTACAAGTTGCGCAACACAGTAAGTTAGTTTTCAAGCTCTGCGCTTTTGTGTTGGTGCTTCAGTATCGTGTTTCAGCTATGCAGCCGGCGAACTTGGAACACAAACGATTTATCTTCCGAGACACTGCTGACTTAATGCATCTCCTGTTAATTCCTTACTCCGTGGAACGGTATGTAAACACTTTATGGTACAAACATAAAATTCTTCCGTGCTGGTCTGGGAGCAAAGAAAAAAGAGAATATATCAGTTGCTTCTCTACCCGCGCAGATGGTAAAAGCCCGTCGAGGGAATGGGCGAAAATCATAGGAATCATGTTATAGGCGATGAGGCTAGCAAACCGTCACTATTTTGATTCCATTTTCCACCTATACACCCACAATTTTGCTAAATGTGGCCTGTAGGTACCTGTTACCTAGGCTTTGTCTACCCCGTAAGGGATAAAGACGTGATGTATGTGTGTATGTAAGTATAACGGTGTCCGACGATCTTTCCGATCATTTTTTAACCCCTGACGCAAAAAGAGGGGTGTTGTTCGACGTCTATGTGTGTCTGTCCGTAGCATCATAGCGCTCAAGCGGATGGACCGATTTGGATGTGGTTTTTTCGTTCGAAAGTCAGTTTCCTTACGGTGGTTCTTAGCTATGGTTAATAAAAATCGGTCCAGTAGTTTGAAGAGTATCACCGCTTTTCCAAAATATTGTAAAACGTTTTTGGCATAAAATTGTTTTTTTTTCTTAAACCATTGCGGGGGGGGGTTCCAATTTTAATATTCATTGCGTGGTTTAGTCCCGAGTGGTAATTGTAGTAATTATTGCAGTGATTTTATAACATTACCACTCTATATTTTATTTATCTCTCACAGTGTACACAGAGTGTACTCACGTTAGGCGTGATTGTAAAGATTTCGATAAAAGAAACATGGTAATCAAAGTAACAATGACAAGATTGATTGATCAATTCCCGAGAAGAGCAGTACTTGGTCCGGTGCACCCTGGGCATCGGTTTTCCTGGCAGATTCTGAGGGATATCATTATCCGTTGGCTAAGAGCCCGACAGGGAGGGGTTTTTTGACCGTCTACCGTACAACGTTGCCGACATTTTTGTCACAAGATTTTTGAATACTGTATTTATTACTTGGACATTGGTGAAATCATCGCATCAATCGATTCATCTATGACTTAAACAAGGCATTGTGACCCAATCATCCAACCGTGAAACTTCCCACAAAGAAAGTTAATTTAGATGAAGATAACAACTCGCACATTCCAAACATTTACCCATTCAGCGGAACAACGTAAGTAAATCGGAAGGAACTTCCGTTAATCTCGATGGTTTTTTTTGATAACGGCGACCGAAATCGAGCCAAAATTATCAATGTGCTTGCCAAAGCTCCGAGGCTTGCCTAAATAAAGTTCTAGACTTGAGTTCGGTCGTCCATCATATCATGTCGTTTTTGGGAGACAAAAAACCGGAGCTAAACTCACTCCCATTCGTCTTAGTTACTTGGAATTAGGGATGTAGGTACTGAAGTTTCTTTAGGATTCTACATACATAAGATACATATTACGCAAGAATAGGTTATCAACAAGGGTAGCCGACTTCCTACTAATATTATAAACGCGAAAGTTTATGAGTATGGATGTAGGGGAGACCGAGGCGAGTTGAGACAGAGGTGATGCAAAGCCTTTTTCTCTGCACCTATGACAGTTAGCGAGGTCACAACTTCACACAAACTGTGGAGTGTAGAAAGAGCAACGAATTAGCGAAGTTACCAGCCCGATAAACTGTCACGGTTCAGAGAAATCGGCTTTGTATCAACTCACCTCTGTCTCAACTCGCCTCGGTCTCCCCTATGGATGTTTGTTACTCTTTCACGCCAAAACGGCTGGACAGATCTAGATGAAATTTGGAACAAAGATAGATTATAGTCTGGAATAACACATAGGCTACTTTTTATCCCGAAAAATTGCGTAATTCCTGCGGGATAGCGATAAACGAGTTCTATACAGACGAAGTTGCGGGCAACAGCTAATACTCGTATATCATAAATGCGAAAGTTTATGAAGATGTGAATGTGTATGTTTTTTCTTTAATTTATTTGATGGTGGAGGCGTTTTACACCTCCACTAAACTTAAATTTTTTTGTTTTTTTTTCTCAAACTTTGTTTTACTTTGACTAGTAGAGACTTTATACATCTCTACTATAGACTAATATAATTTAAGGCTCGGGGACTTTATACATCCCTTTTATAAATGTATTCAATTTAAGTAGAATTTAAGTACTAGTTGCCTCTCGTCCCGCGCAGATGGTAAAAGCCCATCGAGGGAATGGGCGAGTCTTAGGAATCATGTTATAGGCGATGCGGCTAGCAACTCATCACTATTTTGATTCCCCTTTCCACCTATACGCCTACAATCACGCTAAGCGTGGCCTTTAGGTCTTGTTACCTCAGGCTCTGTCTACCCCGTAAGGGATATAGACGTGATTTGTGTATGTGTGTATTCAAGTGTTAACACTGTTAACGCCCAAGATGAAAATAATTTTGCTCCCGAGTGGCTCATACAACTTTTCACATTGAACATTAAAAAACTTGAATAAAAAATCTAAGTACCTACATTACATTTGCAAAAAACACTTAAAAAGGCCTGGAACAGAAAAGTTGCATTTTGATCCCTCTCGACAGGCAAAGCGTACTTTTCTGAATGAGACGTGTAAAAAGATTATTAATATCACAGCAATCGACTTTGAAAGGCGTGGACACAATAACTGTTCAATTGACACACAAAGACGCTTTGTGTTCGGTGCATTTGTGTTCCCGTCACGTAATTTATCGTATATTGGTACAGTTTGCAGCAAAAACGATACTTACCCCCTTATTCATAAACGCTCTGTAGGCTTCTGCTAACTTAGCAATCGTTTGTCCTTATCTGTCACTTTGACATTTACCTTTCACAGATAAGGACAAACGATTGCTAAGTTAGCAGAAGCCTATAGAGCGTTTATGAAGGGGGTTAAACTTTATTTCTTGACTAGCTGTTCCTCGCGACTTCTGCGGCCCACGGGAACACTTTCCTTGGATATGAAATCAGTGCCAGTGAAAATAGGGAATAACTCAAAATCGCTACTTTTCAGTCTTTTAATTTTTTTTATAGTGTCAATCTTAGATATAGGTTATACATAGATACATATATCACGTCTTTATCCCTTACGGGGTAGACAGAGCCTAAGGTAACAAAACCTTAAGGCCGCGTTTAGCAAGATTGTGAGCGTATAGGTGGAAAATGGAATCAAAATAGTGATGGGTTGCTAGCCGCATCGCCCATAACATGATTCCAAAGACTTTCGCCCATTCCCTCAATGGGCTTTTACCATCGGCGCGGGAAGAGAAGCAACTGGTAAATTCTATGTTTTTCTTTGCTCCCAGACCAGCATAGGGTAGCATAGGTTTCGTTAAATGGGTACTTTTTTAATATTTAGTTATTCTATACATATTTTTTTAAGTTTTTTTGAGTTATGCTCTTAGTCATGAAAGCATAATTGTATAACATTGTGTTAGTAAATTCTGTGATACCTTTTTTTATATATTATATTAAAACCGACAAACGGGCATGCGGTGCACCTGATGGTAAGTGATCACCGCCGCACATGGACAACTACAGCACCAATGGGACTGCTAGCGCGTTGCCGGCCTTGCAAGAAATGGTACACTCGCCTCTTAAAGGTACCCATATCGTAGCCAGTTGGAAAAACCCCAGCCGTCAGCCCATTCCAAATTTTGCACGTACGGGCCAAGAAAGACCGCTTAAATCGCACGGTGTTGGAGCACCAACTATCGAGGTGATGTTGGAGGAAACTACTTTTGCGTCGAGTAGTACGGTGATGGAACTTAGCAGCTTAAGACAAGACGACTTATTTCCTTAACTACTGTTCTATGGTTGTAACAATACTAAATTCTACCACGCTTATGCCTTTATGTACACCGGCTATAAGGAAATAGTCGCTTTTAGTTCTATTTACGTCCACATTGTTACGGACACAAGTTGTGTCTTTTTGTAAACTTTGTGTCTTTAGGTTGGATGTTTTTTTCGAGTTAAAAGCACTTGTAACTTTAAGATTGGTGAGTTATGCCCATAGCGTTAGCGTGAAAATCTTAGGGATCATGTTATATAGGCGATGTGGCTAGCAACCCATCACTGTTTTGACTCCCCTTTCCATCCGTACGCCCACGATCATGCTAAACGTGGTCTTTAGGTCTTGTCGCCTTAGGGTCTGTCTACCCCGTAAAGGATAAAGACGTGATTTATGTAAGTATGTTGTTCGGTAATTTTTCAAATTGGTCTATAGAGCCTTGTCATGACGTCTTAATGCGATTCAAATTCGAACCAAAGTTGGATCGCTCGCTGTCAGATCCATACTAGAAGTGTCAAAAATGACAGGTAAAGCGTAAAATTGAATCGGAATGGTAAGAGCCCCAGGCAGTTGGACAAATAAATCACGGTTAGAAAAAAAACTTAAATAAAACATATTTTTTTAATTTAGGACAGACAAAGGCGCAGAGACACGAAATGAAATGGCGGAATGACCTGGACCCAATTAATTTGGATTGGCATGGCAGGGTCTGGCCCACGATAGTGGAGTTTAAAGGAGAGGGTTTTGCTCAGCAATGGGACACTATCCTACTAATATTATAAACGTTAAATTTTGTGGGTACCTTTTTTTATGGTGTGGGAAATGCGCCTTATGCATCCGGCCCGGTACGGGATTACCAAGGGTATTTGGGGCTCTCCCAAAAAGTTTGTGGGTACCTAATGTATGTATGGATACGGATGTTTCTAATGTATAAAAATAAAAAAGGTATAAAACAAAATTAGACATAATGTTTGTAAAACATTTTAACTCCTTGGTACCTCAGAAATTAACTGTTAAAATACTTCAGGTCATTAATTTTATCTTACTTATATAATAAACGCGAAAATTTGTAAGTATTGATGGATGGATGGATGTTTGTTACTCTTTCACGTAAAAACTACTGAATGGATTTGGATAAAATTTGGAACGAATATAGCTGATACCTTAGATTAACACATAAGCTATTTTTTATCCCGGAAAATTGCATAGTTCGCGCGGGATAGCGATAAACTAATTTTTTGCAGACGAAGTCGCGGGTAGCAGCTAGTGTTACTATAATGTTTAGGTTTGAGTCAGGCTCGCACTTAACTTTTACAAAATATATTTTAAACGAAGAAACCGTATGTATTGTAACAATATTTTACATAGCTTTTACTTGGTCAATCAGAGTTTATGTAAGCCAAATATTTTTTAATTTATTTAAAAAAAAACTTAAAAAACTATACAGTTAAACGAAACAGCCTCGCAATAAAACAGACAGACGGACAGAAGGGGAGTCCTTTGCTTAGCAGTAGGACACCAAATAGGCAAGTCCTAAAAAATTTTTCGATGAATACCCATTTCATTTCTATTTATAATCTGCGTAAAGGAAACTGGTTCTCATGAAGTACACAGTTTATTTGTGATTTAACACATTAGGTACGTATTAGTTGAACAAGAAATTCTTTTGCAACTCTGAAGTTCACATCCTACTAATATTATAAATGCGAAAGTGAGGATGGATGGATGTGACGACGAGAGTGTGTATGTTTGTTCCTTTCACGCTGAAACTACTGGACGGATTTGGATAAAATTTGGAACGGAGATAGCTGCTGCCCTAGATAAACACCTATGCCACTTTTTATCCCGGAAAATTGCATAGTTCTCGCGGGATAGCGATAAACATGTCAACGGTCGTAGCTGCCTAAGTCGCTACGTTAATAAGTCAATAATTATACTATCACAGTTCCTATGTCCAGTTTTACGCAGACGTAGTCGCGGGCAGAAGCTACTATTATAAAAAAAAGGTATGAAATTATCCCATAGGTATATTCTATGACTAACTTCAACATCTCAAACACAGTAACTACCCGTGCCTGTACACAAGTCAACTAACACTGAATTCCAAAACCTTTGTCTAAGCATTAAGCATGACAAAGTGAACTGTATATTAACCATACTGACCCATTTTCGCCGGATTCCCGGCGACGACTCCCAAGAAACACACAATAACGACACATAGAGTCTTGCACTCCATTTCGACACTGTTTTTTAAAACAAACGTTTTTTTTAACGCGTATCACATAATTTTCGCGTATCGGATACGAGTGCTACGGTGCTACGGCGTAGCGCAGCGCGCGTCCGCTCGGGTCTACGATGCCCAGACGACTGAGCTCGTAGCGGTATTGTGTGACTTGGTATTATTGATTCTTTTAATGTTATTTTTGGACTTTTTCACACAATTATTGTTGGGGTTGTGAGGATTTTATTAGTGATTTTGATTTAATCGGAACTTGATATTGGATTAAATTTTCATTAAACTTTTATAAAGCTTCGCTTCGTTTATTACATTTGTTTGCATGCTTTAATGCAGTGGTCGAGAACTATTTTAATTTGTTATTATTAAAGATAATACAATATTAATATTTTTTATAGTTTTCACTTTTAGGCAAAATGTTTTTTGCCTCACTTGTGACCAAATTTAGTATTAGCAAATTTTCTACATACACATATAAATCACGTCTTTATCCCTTACGGGGTAGAGAGAGCCCAAAGTAACAAGGCCTAATTTTTCTAATTCTGATAATTCGATTGACTTCAAACGATATATTTGTGTACTTAACAAACAGGGTGATTAAAAATGCTTTACCTAAGATTTTTTATGCAAGTCTTGTCTTGTTTTTTTTAAATAAAAAAAATATGCCTTTTTTATTTCTAATGTCTAAAATTATGCAATGAGCTCGTTTAATCATTGTTATGGAGCTAAAACCAGCATAAATCTGCAATAATGGCACTGACGTTGACATTTTGAAACGTTAATTCAATTATCGAAGGGATTAGCCATTGAAATAGCAGATAAAGCCCTGTTCAAGCCAATGCGCCAGCGATTTAACTTTTGACTCGGAAACATTGGAAAATTCACGCAGTTCACAAGGAGTAACGCTAACCAGGCAAAGTCGCGGGCAATAACTAGTGTTTGACGACCGGATAGCCTAGTGGTTAGTGACCCAGACAATGAAGCTAGAGGTCCTGGGTTCGAATCCCGGTAGGGGCAGACAGTTGCATGATGAATACGAATGTTTGTGCCCGAGTCATGGGTGTTGTATGTATTTAAGTATGTATTTATCTGCATTGTATAAGTATGTTTATCCGTTGCCTGGTACCCATAGTACAAGCTTTGCTTAGTTTGGGCCTGGGTCAATTGGTGTAATTTGTCGCAAGATATTAATTTATTATTTATTTATTTTATAATAATACAAAAGCATTACATTACCATTTTAATTTACTACAGACTAATTAAATCTTCTAAATTACATTCGTCTTCAACTGTGTCTTTTCAGTTTACTTTTCTTTCAAAGACTGAGAATTAGATTTTACGAAAATGTAACAAGTTTTATGGCAAAAGGAGATTTTAAAAGTATTTGTTTCGAGAATAATTTAATGTGGTTCTGTTTTATGAAATTATATTTGTTTTAAGGCATGTTTCACTAAAATTATAATATGTGAAGCGCAATCTAAATTTAGAAAAATATTTTCTTTAGATCCTACATAAATCAAGTCTTTATCCCTTACGGGATAGACACATTTTAAATCCTGAGTAATATTATAAATGGCAATGTGAGTTTTTTTGTTCTTTACATCTTTCTAATGAGACCCTGGGAAAGACACAGAATAGTTTTTATCCCGGAAAATCGCACAGTTCGTAAAATACTGCAAACATCGATAAATATCGTCTCTTTATGACTCGCATTCATTTCATTTCAAATGCGATACAACACGGGAATGCTGCCTGCGTGACGGGGACCCTACCTAAGGGTCCAAATTTATTTTAATTTAAAAAAATTTGCCTAAATTATTTTTATAAAGTTATTTATCAGGTAGCCTTACTTTATATTTTAATAAGTTTTGTAATCATTTACAAAATCAAATATTCATCTCTTTATAATATAGATAGGAAATTTCCAAATGTCACTGAAAATTAAAACACAGAAAAATCTGAAAAATAAAGCTATGGCCGGGAATCGAACCCAGATCCTCGTCATTCCGTGACGCGTGCTATACCCCTACACCACCCATAGCAGGTGGTCTTCGATTTTTTCTACATGTTACTAGCTGTCACGTGACCTTGTTACTATACGATTTTTTGTCGCTAAGCGTCATCTGTTTGAATGATGTGTCTGTCCGATACAATTACGAACTCCCGTGGAACATCTACTGCTCACCAGGGACGAGAGAAGGCGCTGTTTTTCAAATGATAGTTTAGGTAGGATAGTTTTTATTTCTTGATTTATTATCTTTTATTTTATGTTAGAGAGGCCAGACAAACGAACTAGTGGGTCACCTGATGGTAAGCGATCTCCGTTGTCCATAGACACCCGCAGCGCTTTACGCGATGCCAGTGCGTTGTCGGCCCTGCAGAAAATTGTACACTCGCTTCTTAAAGGCACCCAGGTCGTAACTCGATGGGAAGACCCCAGCGGGAAGCTCGTTCCAGATCTTGCAAGTTCGTGGCAAAAAAGACCGATTAAACCGCACCGTCGAAGACTGCCATTCATCAACATGATGTCGATGAAATGAACGCTTAAGACATCCCCACAATTATCTTAACTTTGCTATCTCCGCGATATAGTGAACTCTATGTCTTATGTTTTTCTGTCTTTATTATTTATTGATATAGATAGGCCCTAAACGGAAGTTACGCTAGATTACACTTCAGTGCTTCATAAGTAAGAGAAGGCCAGCAATAATAATAATAAAGATAACAAAACCCATGTATTTATAACAGACCCCACAAGAGGGCGTGAGCGCTGCGGTCGTAACTGTTATATGGTAATAATTAATGTAAAGTAAATACAAGTAACACTTGAATAGACCAAGAAGGAACTCGTGCGTTATGAATTACGACTCAAAAGTTGGACCGAACCGACTTTAGACGTGTTGCTACAACACTTCATCAATCATCATCATCATCATTAGCCTGAAGACGTCCACTGTTTAACAAAGGCCCCCCCTTAGCACACCATATAGACTACAAGTCCATGGACAAAAAACATGTGAAATGAACCAGCGTGAAACACGCTTAGAAGGCTGTTACTATATCATAAAATAACTCTGAGCGCTATGCCGTCTTTTCTGAGCGGTACATTTATGGAACTTCTCAGGTACAAGTGAGGAATTACGACTAATTATTAATTTACGGCGTTTTTATAGCTTATAGATGATTAAAAATAAATGTTGAAAGACCTAGTGCCGCTTTAAAGTGGTGGTGCCGGTAGTTAGTGCAATTCCTTTTTTTTTCAATGTATGGGAAAAAATCTGTACCGCCAGAAAAGACGGCATAGCGCTAAGTTATTTTATGATATAGTAACAGCCTTCTAAGCGTGTTTCACGATTTCACATGTTTTTTTTGTCCATGGGCTTGTAGTCTAATAATTAACGATAGCTCGCCTGCATCCACCGATTTCCCGCAATTCACGATGTCGTCGGTCCACCTAGTGGGAGGCCTGCCAATGCCGCTGCGGCCACATTAGCTTTATCATCATAATTCCTCCAAACTTAATAATTCCGCATGCAACACAACACCATTAAATCTTTCATTAATGTCGCAGCAATCGCTCCTAATCCCACACACGAGACATCAAAGGGACGGCGAATAAGAAGGCATTAGTGGACGCAGAGATTATGTAAGTTACATGATGTTATTAAGCCGAAACTTGCGGCTCGCTGGTATTAATTTCGTTGCGTGGAGGATTGATCGTGTCGACATTAACGGAAGTACTTACTTATGAGAGGAAAGAAGTTTACGTAAGGAGATACTCTTTCAACATGAAACTACCGTGAGACTTAATCATTATTACACATAAACGGATAACTCACGTATAAAAAGTCGAGCATGCTCGACATGTTTCGGACTATTTCGTAGTCCTTCTTCCTGGAGCGCTCGCCCCGGCGGCAGCGAAACGAACACACTACTACTACTACTACTAGATACTCTTTGTTGAATCTGTGGACTAGATAGATAGATAAAACGTTTATTTGATACTGCCAACACACACAATCAAGATACATACACATGCATATACACAAATCATGTCTTTATCCCTTACGGGGTAGACAGAGCCTAAGGTCACAGGTACCTTTAGCAAGAATTTTAGTTTAAGAATTATTATATGTCAAATTTCTAAACGACACAAGAAATTAGAACACAGAAAAATCCGAAAAGTAAAGCTATGGCCGGGAACCTGTTATGGGTGGTGTAGCGGTATAGCACGCGTCACGGAATGACAAAGATCCGGGTTCGATTCCCACCCATAGCTTTACTTTTCGGATTTTTCTGTGTTCTAATTTTCAGAATCGTTTAGAAAATATAATGAAGTAGTAAAACCTTAAAAGAACGTTGGAAGTTCATTACGCCCTTGTCTTTGTTTAATTAGCCGTGGCAGCAGAGCTTAAAGCGCTACAAGTTCACTGAAAGCTCGCCTGAACTTTGAAAGTTTTTTATGCAGACCACTATACAATGCGACCATTGAAATCTTTATAACCAACAGAGAACTCGCTGTAAACAACAAAATAACGACAGGAGCGTGATTTTCTAAAAGAACTTCGTCTGTGAAGTGATATCTTCGCTCTGGAGACCATATTGACTTGGTTCGTTTATTAGCATGCATTATACATAGTGAAATTTCAAATGTAACTTCCCGCGCAGGTAAAAGCCCATCGAGGGAATGGGCGAAAGAAAGTCTTAGGAAGCATGTTATAGGCGATGCGGCTAGCAACCCATCACTATTTTGATTTCCCTTTCCTATACGCCCTTAATCATGCTAAACGTGGCCTTAAGGTTTTGTTACCTTAGGCTCTGTCTACCCCGTAAGGGATAAAGACGTGATATATGTATGTAAAATATTTTGTTTCTTGGGTAGGTAGATTCTAATTGACACCAATTGCATAAATCACGTCTTTATTCTTTACGGGGTATAAAGCCTAAGGTAGCAAGACCAAATAGCCACCTTTAGCAAGATTGTGAACGTATTAAATGGAAATTGAAATCAAAATAGTGATGGGTTGCTAGCTGCATCGCCTATAACATGATTGCTAATGGTTTTAGCCCATTTCCTCGATAGGCTTATACTATTTGCGCGGGAAGAGAAGCAACGGGTACATTATTATATTTTTTCTTTGCTCCCAGAGCAGGATGGAAGAACTACAAAGAAAAGGACACCAATTGACCTAGTACTAAACTAAACAGAGCTTGTTCTATAGATCCTAGGCAAAGGATAAACATCATTTTTCATACAAAGTATGTGCTCCGACCCGGGATCGAACGCGGGACCGTAACTCAGGTTCTCAAAGCACTAGGCTATTCGGTCGTCAAATTAATAATTATAGTCTGTAATGTCACTTAAATAAACCCAAGATGACAGCGGCAAGGAAATGGAACAAATTAACCTCGGAGTTTCTTTTCTATCTTTTTATAACTTCCGTTTCTTTTGAAGGTAGTAAAATTATGAGGTGGCCTTATTTTACCCCATTTTTTCCTAGTTTTAATTAGTTTTTCCGCGTATTCCTATTGTACGATGGATCTTTACAAATTGGTTTCCATTAGACGCATTATTTTATAGTGGATTTAAAAAGAAATATGGCGCAACATAAACTGTAAGTAGCAAGGTTTTAAGTACTAGCTGTTGCCCGCGACTTCGTCCGCGCTGGATTTAATGTACCCTATGACAATCATTTCTTCCATGCTGGTCTGGGAGTAAAGAAAAAATATAGAATTTATCAGTAGCTTCTCTTCTCGCGCAAATGGTAAAAGCCCATCGAAGAAATGGGCTAAAGTCTTAGGAATCAGGCGATGCGGCTAGCAACCCATCACTACTTTGATTTCCCTTTCCACCTATACGCCCTTAATCATGCTAAACGTGGCCTGAAGGTTTCGTTATATTAGGCTCTGTCTACCCCGTAAGAAATAAAAACGTGATTTATGTATGTATGGTATGACAATCACAAATTATGTGGCTTTCCATTGGTAAAATAATTTAAAAATTTACAACCTCACAAACTGCAAACTTTACCGGTATAATACTGGTATAGATACGAGTATGGATTATTTTATTAGTGTAACTTTTATTTCGCAATACCTTGGGGAGCTTAAAACCTAATTTTATGCAGCCAAAGTAGCGTGTGAAAGTTAGTTATTTCTAGTTATTTTTACTTCACCTGGGAACAAGATTTAATGCCAGCTTAAATTCGCATTAAATTTTGAAACATTATTAACCGTGATAGGTTAGGGTGCAACTGCAGAATACTTTACGTTGCAACAGCGGCTTAACGTTAGAAAATTTAATATATTTTTTGAAACCTGCACACATCGGGAAGCAATTCAATTGTGTGTGTGAAGTTCCCAATCCACACTGGGCCCGCGTGGGAAATATAGCCCAAGCTCTCGCATTCTGAGATGAGGCCTGTGCCCAGCAGTAGGACATATACAGGCTGCAGATGATGATGATGATGATGACGTAACATATGGAATATGGCGATTTTACCCTTTATTTTATTACATTAGGCCCGCTTATATACAAAATGTCACAGGACCCCGATTTTGAAAACACATCACTCGAAAGTACCACTCGATAGTGGCATAAATCAGCTTATATCTCCAAAGCTACAGCTCTAATCAAAGTTTCAACTAATTCACAAGATTAATGAGAAATGGGATTGTCTGCTACTCTTATTTCAAATTTAGCGCAATTTTTCACCACTTTCGAGTGGTATTTTCACACATGTGCTTTCTAAAATCGGAGACCTGATCTGTTTCAGCAAAAGCTATTATATTTTTATAGTTATAAAGTGACAAAAACAAAAATAAGTACAACTAAGAGAGCATTTTGTATAAGTACAAAAGATTTTTCATGTCACAAATTACTGCAATCTTGTCTTAACCGCTGATAATTTCTAATATTCATAGTAGTGTCAATTGTTCTATGTTAAAAAGTGCTGCACCTCTGTGACCTCATAACGTAGTCTTTCCTGCAGCTATATCCTAGTCTATGAGCCAAATTGCGCGGCGCGGTAGATTACATCTCCAAACTTCCCCGTGATGAGGAATTTTAAACGATATTTCATACTTAAAACCGCGGCGGAATAGTGCCTAGGATATTGGCAACCTACGTTACAGTTCCTGGAAAACAACATAGCGTAGTAGTTTATGAAATACTAGCTGTTGCCCGCAACTTCGTCTGCATAGAATTTGTTTATCGCTATCCCGCGGGAATTACGCAATTTTCCGGGATAAAAAGTAGCCTATGTGTTATTTCAGACTATAATCTATCTATGTTTACGTATCACGTGTATGTGTATGTTGTATGTTGTGTATGTGTATGTTATGTATGTTATAATGTATCTATGTAACTTTCATTTTGTCGGTCCCTCGTTTAATGCTCCTCTCATCTACTCAAAGGTTAACTGGTAGTTCGCATTTGTGCATGTATTAATGTTATTTTTATTTTCTTGTGAATTGTATCTGTTTCTTTATATTTGTACAATAAAGCATTTACTTACTTACTTACTTACTTATGTTCCAAATTTCATTCAGATCTGTCCAGCCATTCTGGCGTGAAAGAGTAACAAACATCCAAACATTCTCACAAACTTTCACATTTATAATATTAGTAGGAATAGCTGTTGCCCGCAACTTCGTCTGCATAGAATTCGTTTATCGCTATCCCGCAGGAATTACGCAGTTTTCCGGGATAAAAAGTAGCCTATGTGCTATTCCAGACCATAATCTATCTATGTTCCAAATTTCATCCAGATCTATCCAGTCGTTTTGGCGTGGAAGAGTAACAAACATCCAAACATACTCACAAACTTTCACATTTATAATATTAGTAGGAAGTAGGATAATTGATCAATAATTTATTTTCTAGGTACATTACTTGCCAAATGCAATGTTCTTCCATTCTGGTCTGGGAGTAAAGAAAAAACATAGAACGTACCAGTTGCTTCTCTTCCAGCGCAGATGGTAAAAGCCCATCGAGGGAGTGGGCGAAATCTTAGGAATCATGTTATAGGCGAGGCGGCTAGCAACCCATCACTATTTTGATTCACAATCATGCTATACGTGGCCTTTAGGTCTTGTTACCTTAGGCTCTGTCTAGAGATAAAGACGTGATTTGTGAATGTGTATGTATGTATGTATGTATTACATGCCAAAGGTCCATCAGGCACCTATTTCACCAACGCGACAATTGTCGGAGCAAGTGACAATTCGGTTTAAATTACAAACTCGACGAAACACTAAATTTTTACAGGGCTATTTGGTCAAAAAAGTCAAGGGCGTAGAGGTGGAAAGTGGAATCAAAATAATGATGAGTTGCTAGCCGCATCGCCTATAACATGATTCCTATGATTTTCGCCCTCCCTCAGTGGGTTTTTACCATTTGCGCGGGAAGAGAAGCAACTGGTACATTCTATGCTTTTTCTTTGCTCCCAGACCAGTATGGATGTAAAAATCTATGTTCGGGTGTTTAGGCATCTGTTGAAAGTATTCTGGGAAATTTCTGAAATATCTTGCGTAGGACGATCGAATAATTTTTTGGTCGAATGATCGTGCGGTCTAAACGGAGTTTACATACATACACAAACGTTTATATCCCATACGGGGTAGACAGTATGTGGTAACAAGAGCTACAGGCCACGCTTAGCATGATTGTAGGCGTGGGGTGGAAAGAGGAATCAAAATAATGAGTTGCTAGCCGCATCGCCTATAACATGATTCCTAAGATTTTTGCCCGTTTCCTCGATGGGCTTTTACCATCGGCGCGGGAAGAGAAGCAACCGGTACAAGCATGGAAATTACGAAATTTACATTAAAACCGTTGACTTTTCAGAAAAAACATAAAAGAATCTTATCCCAACCTAATCTACTTTACATTGCCTATGTAAAATATTTTCCGAAATAAACGAGCATCTGATTCTATGCTTCAACTTTTAACAACAAAAATGTCTGCCAAGTAAAACGCTATGAGATTCCTTTTTATAAACATACTTGTCTCTAAATACTCACAAAATGTAGCGCGGTATAGCGTTTTTTACTGTTTTAATAAAAAATAAACATTAATTAAAATCCTTGACGCAAAGGAAGAGAATACCTAGTTTAATTACGTTGGCTACCAAATAAAGTAGGGTGTGTGGAATTTCGAATTTGACCGGGCCAAGCGAAGGAAGGCGAATAAAACTAGCGTCTAATTAGATCCGGACTCCGACAATAAGCACTAACAAAACTTCCTTCGTCACTATCTTGAGATATTCAAGATGAATTTTATTAAAAACTAGCTTTTGCCCGCGACTTCGTCTGCGTAGAATTATACATAAAAACCTTCCTCTTGAATCACTCTATCTATTTAAAAAAACCGCATCAAAATCCGTTGTGTAGTTTTGAAGATATAAACATACATAGGGACAGAGAAAGCGACTTTATTTTATACTATGTAGTGATGATAGTAATAAGAAATGATGAAAAAAAACAAGTTTTTAAAACCGACTAATACTAATTCTTACATGCTGGTCTGGGAGTAAAGAAAAAACAGAATTTACCAGTTGCTTCTCTTCCCGCGCAGATGGTAAAAGCCCATCGAGGGAATATTTTTTATATTTTATATATTTTTATTTTATATATTTTATTTTAGCAATAGTCTATTTTAAAATCTTGGTTTTTTCATCACTATCAAAATTTCTGTAGTGCTTGATATGCTGACAATTCGCTCTCTCGCTAAGACTGATAACATCTAAATCGTTGAAATTTATGTTCTTTAAGCAGTTTTTTGACACCCAACGCCAAAAGAGTGTGTGTGTGTGTGTGGCAACGTAGCACTTAAAAGAATGGAGCGATTTGGATGCGGTTTTTTTTTTCATTCAAAAGCCAGTTCGTTCGGTAGTTTGAAGGTTGAATGGTATAAGGTATTAAATAGATTTTTTTACTAGCTGTTGCCCGCGACTCCGTCTGCGATGAATTCGCTTATCGCGATCCGGCGGGAACTATGCGATTTTCCGGGATAAAAGCTATCCTATTTCCTTTCCCGGGACTGTAACTATCATTGTACCAAATTTCAATAAAATCAACAAACAAAGAGTAAAAAGTGCGTGGGGGTTTTTCTAATTTTTGATTTTATGTTATTTACAAAAAAAAAATTGCAAACTAGAAAACAGCAGCGCAAGCCCTGCTGCTTGGTGACAAAATTGGTAAGTATGATGGCGGTGCCGAACCTCCCACAATCTCACAATTCCTACCCCAAATAAAGGGTAACAAAGTCAGCAAAGCTTTTATTTCAATTTAATTGAAGTTGTTTACAGACAGTAAGTATACTTGAGCTTACTCTGATATTCAAAGTCATACGTATTAGAGTGGGAGTCGAGAGTTCCAAAACGTACGTCATTATTTTAATAAACTAGATTTGTAATTCGTTTGGATGTGTAAAAGTCTCTCAGATTTTAATGTAAATTATGCATTTGCCTTCGGAAAGCACTTTTTTTTTTTTTTGATAATCTTAACCTAAGATACACTACTAGATACGACTCCATTGAATCTTGTTCTACGCCTGTATCTGTTAACGCAATGACTGTCCTAGTTATCTTTATGCCACTCAGCTCCCGGTCTAAAATATCCCCTTTGAAACCTCATACGACTTACAAAATTTCCACCTTCTGGAATTTCCAGCGTTCCACGAGCTTAAGGAAGCACTCGACTTTGGTAAACAAATCCCTGGATGATTGGCAGGCTTTTATCGGGCGTCACTTCTTAATGCCGTAAGTACATAAGCCGTGACGCACCGATGCGGCATGCGTCATATTTGATAAGCGAATTGAGTGACTTGTTAAGAAGGTGAAGCGTGTGTGCGTGGAAGCGGAGGTAACGTTTTTTGTTATGAATGGAATAGCTTATAAGGTTCTTTACCTTTTAGGAGCCCTGCCAATTCACCCACAATCATGCTAACCGTGACTTTAGGACTTTCAACATGAAACTACCGTGTGTCATCAGTGTTGTGTGCTGCCCGACATTTGACATTAATAAAAATGACGATGAAAACGAGGGTAGTTGTGCGCCGCTGTCAGTTGCGTCGAACAGCCGCGCGAGCAGAGCGCTGGCGCGCAGTGTTCGTGTCGCTGCCGCCGGGGCGAGCGCTCTTGGAAAAAGGACTACGAAATAGTCCGAAACATGTCGAGCATCACTCGACTTTTTATACGTGAGTTATCCGTTTATGTGTAATGATGACTTTAGGAATTGTTATCTTAGGCTATGTAGATGTAGGTATGTATGCAACCCATCCACCTGCTTTTAATCTGGGGTACCAGCTATCACCGTTCCAAATTTTATCCAAAGTAGACATAGAAAGCTAAAATTTCGCAAAACAACTTTTTTTAAAAACAACGGTTTCGAAAACAACGTCACGATCATGTTAGCCGCATCACGCTGAGATCTCCGCAACGGCCATTTTGAATTTATCATATGGTGTCTGACCATGACGTCTTAATTCGATTCAGTTTAGGTTAGCTCGCTGTCAGATTATACTAAAAATGACAGCTAAAGCCTGAAATGAATATTAAGAACTTGAAAAACAGTTCTAAATATAATTACAGAGCTACCAGCATAGAAAATGGCGTGGTTTTACAATTATCAAAAAATTGCACTTGCAAAAAAAACACTTAGAAAAGCCTTGAACAGAAAAGTTGCACTTTGCTGCCTCTCGACATTGAGCAAAGCTTACTTTTCTGAATGAGACGTGTGAAAAGACACTTAACGGCCTGAAGCATACCCCACGATGGTTGGGAAGAGCTTACACGACAGAAATCACAATGGCGTAACTCTGTTCATAAAGCAGTCAACAATATTGAAAAGATGCGTACATATACAGGATGTCAAAATACCCTTTAACTTTTTTTTACAGAATTGTCAGGTTAGTCTATCTGAACCTGGCAAAGTTTGACGCTCATGGTTAATTAATTGACACTTTAATTAACGAATCTTAAGATGCATTTCAGGACTATGCTCTCAGTGTACCTTTTCATTCATAAGTTACGTGAGTACTACTCGAAACGTTATTGTTTGTAACTAAAACTTCACTCGCACTCCATCGGGCTCTTTCCAGCATCAACGTGCCATCAACTCTAGAGCCAGCTGGACTGGCGCGTGATGACGGTAAGAGACCCGACGGCATGACACTCGTGCCCTGGCATATGGGACAGTCCCTCATTTGGGATGCCACGTGCGCACCCTAGCACCGTCCCACTTGCCTTCAACATCATTGAGAGCGGGCGCAGCGGCTGCAACGGCCGAAACCGCAAAACGCCGCAAATACGCTAACTTGGCTGACAGTTTCGTATTTGCCGCTTTTGCTGTGGAGACTCTGGGACCGTGGGGACCCGAAGCAAAAACTTTTTTAAAACTTAAAAAAAAAATATCTAAATCCACAGGTGACCATAGAGCTGGCTCTTTCCTCGGGCAACGAATAGGCATTGCTATCCAACGAGGAAACGTAGCCAGCATTATGGGCACCTTGCCCCATGGCAACGATCTGGGCGATATTTGTAAATCAATCAATCAATTATAACTATATTGATGGGGTGCTCACATGTCCGCAATGCGCGCGAACTTTTGTAAAAAAGATTGGCTACATAAGTCACATGCGAGCACACGGTCGTACTCTAGGAAGGAGTTGAGGCGGTCGCCGTGGTCGGAAACGGCCGGGAGTACATCATTATCATCATCATTTGTAAATATAGGTATTTAGGATTAGATTAAGATAGTTTAAGGTTTTTTCGTATCAACTTTTAACTTGTAAATATGTTTGTTTCGGTATTATTCTATAAAATAAATCTCGCACTAGGTTAGGTACTCACGTCATAGTCAATATGGCCTCAGGATGCAATTTCTTGAGCTCGGGGGCTCGATCTGAATGCAATATCTTTTGTGAAGATATCACCATGCCGCGCTTAAGCCTTAACACTGACTTAGAGCAGTGAGCCAAACGGAGGCGTCATGCCGTTCTCAAGCTGTGAAGTCCAGCTGAAGGTCGAGCGGGCCGAGTTTGCGAATTTGGACGCCTTCTTCGCTCATAGCAGCTTTGTCAAAATGGCAGTTGGCTCACTAGTTGTTAACATTACGCTATGATAAAGCCCATCGTGGGATATTAATAAACGAATTCCTCATGAATGTGTGAATGGTAACGTTAGGAGGGGAAGGCCTAGACGGACGTTTCGAGACCAAATAGGAGACGTTTTGGAAAAAGGTCAGGTCAGGAGTACCCGAAACCGACGAGCATGTATGAAGAGATTAATGAATGTGGATGAAGCGAAAGAAGTATGTTAGGATCGTAGCAAGTGGAACAAAGTAGTCTCTGCCTACCCCTGTGGGAAAGAGGCGTGACGGTATGTATGTATGTATGTATGAATTCCTCATCCCTACATACATAAATCAAAGGGGTAGACAGAGCCTAAGGTAACAAGACTAAAGGCCACGTTTAGCATGATTGTGTGCGTATGGGTGGAAAGGGGAATCAAAATAGTGATGGGTTGCCGCATCGCCTATAACATAATTCCTATTTTCGTCCATTTCCTCGATGGGCATTTACCATGCGCGGGAAGAGAAGCAACTGGTACATTCTATTTTCCCTTTGCTCCCAGACCAGCTTGGAAGATCATCATACCTACTAATAAGTAACTCTGTCTGTCTGTCTGTTACCTTTTCACGCTTGAACCGCTGGACCGATTAAGATGAAATTTGGTACCTATACAGATAGTTTGAGTCTCAAGGTAGGACATAGGATAGTTTATATCCCAGAAAATCACATAGCTCCCGCGGGATAGCAATTCTGCGGTAACGCAGTCGCGTGCAACAGCTAGTAGATGCCAAGGGCAGCTAGTTTGGTTATAAAGCGAGTTCGTCGCAGACATCTCCGGTTGGTTTGATGCTCTAAGCGCTACGCAGCCTGTCTTCATAACGCAGCGGCCTCATAACGGATCTTCCGTAATGCGGATCACGCATCGCGTTGACACAGCCGACCGCAACTTGTTAGAACAGCTGACTCACTGAGTTGAGTCGCACGTCTGAAGCTATACTTCATTTAATTTAGGATGAGAAACCACAACAACATTATATTGCGGCTCGTGAAGTGTGCTCTCTTTGCAATTTGTACTAGAGTAATTGTAAACGACACGAAAATAAAGTGGCATTAAAACAATTTTATTTTGCGGCTCCTTGACTATTGCACTGTACTATTTGCTAGGTAAGAAATAGTTGACCAGACGCAATTTAATGTTGTTGTGGTTTCTCATCCTAAAATAAATGAAGTATAGCCATCATCATCGCATCAGCCATGGGGCGTCCACTGTTAGACATAGACCCCATAGACCTCCAGTTGCCTCGGTTGGAAGCGGCTTGCATCCACCGTGATCCACATCTTAATTCCTTGCGGGGCAGTCAGAGTCTAAGGTGACAAAACCTAAAGGCCACGTTTAGCATGATTGAGGGCGTAGGTGGAAAGGGGAATCAAAATAGTGATGGGTTGCTAGCATGGCCTATAACATGATTACTAAGATTTTCACTCATTCCCTCGATTGGCTTTTACTATGTGCGCGGGAAGAGAAGCAACTGGTACATTCTATGTTTTTTATGCTTTTTACGTTTTGCAAAAAGGTCAGGTTAGGAGTACCCGAAACCGACGAGCATGTATGAAGAGATTGATGAATGTGGATGAAGCGAAAGAAGTATGTCAGTATCGTAGCAAGTGGAACAAAGTAGTCTCTGCCTACCCCTGTGAGAAAGAGGCGTGACGATATCTATGTATGTGTATGTATTATAAGTTATTCGCAGTAGATGGTTTATTGTATGGTATATCGTTACTTCCATGCTGGTCTGGGAGCAAATAAAAAACATAGAACGTACCTGTTGCTTTTCTTCCCGCGCAGATGTTAAAAGCCTATCTTAGGAATCATGATACAGGCGATGCAAGCAACCCATCACTATTTTGAGTCCCCTTTTCATCTATCAGCAATCATGCTAAACGTGGCCTGGGTTTTGTTACCTTAAGCTAGGTCTACCCTGTAAGGGATATAGACGTGATTTGTGTATGTGTGTGTGTGTGTGTGTGTGTGTGTGTGTGTGTGTGTGTGTGTGTATGTGTGCGTGCGTGCGTGCGTGCATGCGTGCATGCGTGCGTGCGTGCGTGCGTGCGTGCGTGCGTGCGTGCGTGCGTGCGTGCGTGTGTGTGTGTGTGTGTGTGTGTGTGAGACCAGCATGGAAGAAATTAGTAATTGATTCAACTGTTTTGAAATCTGTTCTGCAGCACAGCCGACATCTCACTAAGGTAGCATTATGTAATATCGCTTATGCCGCTACGTGATGCATAAACCGACTCTTATATTCCGAAGGGTTGCCATGTAAAAGCGTTTAAGTGAAGTGCTAAAATTTTATGCTGGCAGCACATGCTGGATTGAGTTGATCTGAGACCGCTCTGACTCTTATATGGAGATCATGTTTAAAGATAAATTTTCAGATACATTGGCGTATTTTATGGATTTAGGGAACATCCAGGCTGCATGCGGCTTCGACTGGGGTAAATTCTGTACAATTTTCCGGGATGCAAACTGTCGGGAATGCGGTTCAGAAAACTTCAAACTGTCCATTGTTTTGGTATACCTCTGCTCCAGTGCCCGTTGCAAAATAATAATAAAGATTAATAAATGTAAGTAAAGTATGTAAATGGTTTATTGTACAAATATAAAGAAACAGAGACAAATCACAAAAAAGACTTTAAAATATACGCACAAAACGAACTTATCCCTATAAGGGATCTCTACCAGTTAACCTGTGAGTAAATGAGAGGAGCACTAAGCGAGGGACCGGCAAAGAGTGAGTTTAAAATATTCATATAGTGAAAGCCATTGCTTCCATGCTGGTCTGTAAAGAAAAAACATAGAATGTACCAGTTGCTTCTCCTCCCGCGCAGATGGTAAAATCCCATCGAGGGAATGGGCATAGGAATCATATAGGCGATGCGGCTAGTTACCCATCACTATTTTGATTCCCCTTTCCACCTATACGCCCACAATCATGCTAAGCGTGGCCTTTGGATCTTGTCACCTTAGGCTCTGTCTACCCCGTAAGGGAGAAAGACGTGATTTATGTGTGTGTGTGTGTGTGTGTGTGTGTGTGTGTGAAAGCCACAATAGAGCGTACATCTCAAAATACAAAAAATCATAAATAAACTACTAAATATCATTACACACATGCATACATACACACTACATACAATATTTAAGAAGATGATGTGAGCCACATCTTCCTCAAGCCCTCCTTGTATTGTAATGTAAATGTATTTTAGTTATGGATCTTTTTAAAAGTTTAATAAAATGAAATGAAATGAGAGCGTTAAGGAGTATGGAAGGTGTATCACGGAAAGATAGAATCAGGAACAGTGTGATAAGGGAACGTGCTGGTGTGAAAGAGGATATAGTGACTAGGATAGAAAAACGTATACTTAGTTGGTTTGGGCATGTAGAGCGGATGGATGAAAGTAGACTAACTAAACAGATCTATATGGGGAGTGTGAATGGTTACGTTGGGAGGGGAAGGCCTAGACGGACGTTCCGAGACCAAATAGGAGACGTTTTGGAAAAAGGTCAGATCAGGAGTACCCGAAACCGTCGAGCATGTATGAAGAGATTGATGACCGTGGATGAAGCGATAGAAATATGTCAGGATCGTAGCAAGTGGAATAAAGTAGTCTCTGCCTACCCCTGTGGGAAAGAAGCATCACGGTATGTATGTATGTATGTATAAAATGTGACATACATGTTGTCAATATAACAACAAAATAACAGATTTACTACTACACTGCTACGTAAATTAAATACATATTTAAATCCAAATGGGTGTGCTAGGGAAATTCAGAGAACTTTTCTCCACAACAGTTTTCTATACATTAATGTTAAAAAGGAAATCGTTTGAAGTCGCCTTGTATTGACCCCTTTCATCTCAAAATATCACTTCAAAAGAATGTTCCCAATACCTTTCTCAGAAATGATATATAGAAAATATCACTTAGTATTTTGCTACGCGTTTTATATCCAAATAATATCGCAAATGCGATAATTTTTAAGTAAGTCTGTAATCTTTATGTTTGTTACTCTTTCTTACTTTAATCTCTTTCTATTTATTTCTTTACAAAAGTATCTTAACTTGGGATCTTCCATGCTGGTCTGGGAGTAAAGAAAAAACATAGAATGTACCAGTTGCTTCTCTTCCCGCGCAGATGGTAAAAGTCCATTGAGGGACAAGTAAGTGAGCGAAAATCTAAGGAATCACGTTATATGCGATGTGGCTGGCAACTCATCACTATTTTGATTCCCCTTTTCACCTATATGCCCATAATCATGCTAAACGTGGCCTTTAGGTCTTGTTACCTTAGGCTCAGTCTACCCCGTTAGGAATAAAGACTAGATTTATGTATGTATGTAACTTATTATTATTGTGTCCCACTGCTGAGCAAAGCCCTCCCCCAACGCTTCCACTGCTCTCGGTCTGCTGCGGCACGTGTCCAGTCCCTTAAGGTGTGCAACTCGTCCCGCCATCGCCGTCTAGGCCTGCCGGGCCACTTTGAGGTAGTGGGACTCCAATTTGTAGTAACTTAACTAGAAAAAATCACTATGCAATTTTCTGGAGTAAAAGGCAGTTATCCTTTGTATACTCATGGGGAAATTAGCCGGAAGGAGAAAAGTGGGACGAAGGAAGAAATCTTAGCTCCGTAACACCAAGGAGATGGGGATTGCGAGCTGCCAAGCTATCCGCTTCGCTGAAGATAAGGAGAAGTACGTGGAGTACATCCATCAGTTTGAGAGGCACTAAAAGAAGAAGGTGACCAGTTATCAAACTTGGTTAGCTACGAGGAACAATATAGATGTATTAGAATAAACACAGCCACACACACGCACACAGCCGCACACACGCACACAGACACACAGCCGCGCACACGCGCACACACACACACACACACACACACACACACACACACACACACACACAAAACACGCGCGCGTGTTATAAAAGCGTACCTAGTGTGTAGCCCTGCGTTATGGAAGTGTAGTGCGCGTGGGTAGAGCCCTGTGCATGTGGAGTGCATTGCGCGGCGCGACCCTCAGTCGCTATACAAAAATCGTAAAGTGAACTCGCTTATTAATTGTCGGGAAATCTTGTATATTAATTTTCCCAATAAAAAGTAAAAGTTTAAGGACAATTTGGTTATTCATAAACCCGAAACCATAATTGGCGCAGTCTACGGAACGGAGCATAATCTCTTCAAACATCAAGAGTACCTGCTTCCGCCGAATCTACGAGCCTGCCCGAGCACAGAAAATGATAAAAATATGGTGAGTCCAGCCAGTTCCTCTCTCTTCCTTGAATCCTAATTATAATATTTAAAAAAAAAAAAAACGTGTATTTTGTGAAGTAAGTACGTAACAAAGACTCTGACAATCGACGTCGACATCTAACAAAAAAAAAAAAAAAAAAACGAGTGTAAAGAGATAATCTGTGTATTTAATTTATACGACATATATCAGTTAATATTTTGTGAAATGGAGGTTGATGCCGTTAATTTGTTTAAGATAGCTTTAACTATTGTTCCCGTTTACGATGGGAACCCAAACCAATTGTTTAGGTTCATTTCCACAAGTGAATCAATTCTAACCCAATTTTACAATGTCAATGATCCGAACAATTTTCAGAACCAAATTGTGTTACAAAATATTCTTGGTAAATTAAAAGGTAGAGCAGAAGAAGTGGTAAATATACACGGTTCAGCGACATGGGCAAGTGTAAAATCAGTGCTATTGCAACATTTTTCAGACCAAAGAGATGAAAATGCGTTAAACAGAGATTTAGTGAATTTAAGACAAGAAAATGAAACTCCACAACAATTTTATACTCGCTGCATGCAATTGCTGAATACTATAATTAACTATGTTTCCCTACATGAAATTGATGAAAACCTGAGAACCGGTAAAAGAACATTTTTCACCGCTCAGACACTCAAAACATTTTTAGCCGGACTAAAAGAACCACTTGGGTCCACAATACGGGCAATGAGACCAGCAGATATGCCCACCGCCTTAACGTACATAAAAGAAGAACAAAACATCCAATATTTACAAAAAAATACGCAAGACAATCAGTCGGTGTCAAAGCCGTTAATTCAACCAAAAACATCAACTGCATTTAAACCTTTCCAATTTAACAGACCGAACAATACATTCGTAAATAACACCCCATTTACACCTAAACCAATCGGTCAATACCCTTTCAGACATCCTAATTTTAGTCAAATAAGGCCTGTAAATAATTTTAATAATAATTCTAACCGAATGCAGCAAAATCAGTTCAGAACTAACCAGCCGAATTTCATATCTAGACAGAACCCTCAGCCAATGAGTGGAATTTCGTACCGTTCTGCACAAATACCATTACGACCCATGTTCAATCCCATGGAACCCCAAAGACGCAATTATTTTCAACCAGTCGTACAGAACCCTAATAGCAACTTTGTTATCGAAGAGGTACATAATACCGAACATGCACCTTTAGGCGCAGATTTCTCAGAACAAGCTTACGGCGACGCTTCGTCATCAACATCACCGTCGCATGCAGATAATGCCACCGGCGTTGCTACCGCGAACTATGCAGAGCAGTTTAATGACTCACAATATTATTTAAATGAATTTGATGTTACTCAATCTGTTTCTAATGACGAAAATGAAAATTTTTGCCAGGTTTTGGAAATAAAACCCAATTCTTAACTGAGATTAATGTCCACCTGAAGAGACAATTACCCTTCATCGAAATAAAAAACCCACCCTTGAAATTGCTTATTGACACTGGTGCTAATCAATCTTTTCTTTCACCTGAAGCTGTAGCAAAATACTTTAGGCACATACCAATGAATTATGAACCCTTTGCTGTAACAAATTTGAACTGTACCACTAGCAATGACCACTCTATTGAAATACCATCTTTTGAGGAATTAAACCAAAACAGTAAATTGAAGTTCTATATATACAAATTCCATAATATTTTCGATGGACTAATCGGATTTCAGATGCTAGAAAACTTAAAAGCAAGCGTTGACATTGGCAAAAAAACGCTCGTTACTCCAAATTCACAAATACCAATTCAAATACTGAATTCCGGTATACGAAATTTGTTTGAAGCTCTTGTAAGAGCAGGCTCCACAAAAATTTTTAAAATACCTGTTTCAATGGAAAACTCCGAATTCTACTTACCGGAAACGAAATTAAATAAATGCACGATTCCACCAATCGTGTCTGTTTCAAAAAATGGTTACGCTCTCGTAGAAATATCAAATCCAACGAAAAATGACATATTTGTCAGCCTTATGTCCCCATTGACTGTTTTTCCACTGCATCCCAATTTCGAACTTCACAACTTTGAATCGGTTTTTCCGGAAAATGATCAAATTGAGTCATTAATACGATCTGAACATTTAAATTCTGAAGAAAAACACTGTCTTCTTGCATTATGCAAAAAATATAAAGATATTTTTTATGATGACACACAGCCCCTTACATTTACAAATCAGATTAAACACCAAATCAAAACAACCGATGAAGTACCTATTTACGTCAAAAGTTATAGATATCCGCAAATCCATAAAGCTGAAATTCAGGCTCAAATCGATAAAATGCTTAAGCAAAAAATCATACAACCATCTGATAGCCCTTGGTCTTCTCCAATATGGATAGTCCCAAAAAAAACCGATAGTTCCGGCGAAGTAAAATGGAGACTCGTCGTAGATTATAGAAAGCTGAATGAAAAAACAATTGCAGATCGATATCCCATTCCGAATATATCCGATATATTAGATAAGCTTGGCAAATGCCAATATTTCACAACAATAGATTTGTACAGCGGATTTCATCAAATCGAAATGTGCAAACAAGACATACAAAAAACCGCTTTTAGTGTTGATAATGGCCACTACGAATATTTACGCATGCCATTTGGCTTAAAAAATGCCCCGTCCACCTTCGAACGCGTAATTGACAACGTGTTACGAGGACTATCTAATGTCACCGTCTACTGCGACGACATCATTATCTATAGCACCTCTCTGCAAGAGCATATGCTCAACATCGAAAGCGTTTTTCAACGACTCCGTGATGCCAATTTCAAAATTCAGCCCCTGAAGTCCGAATTTCTAAAAAAAGAAACGCCTTTCCTAGGCCACATCATTACGTCTGATGGAATAAAACCAGATCCTAACAAGGTACAAGCCATACAGCAATACCCCCTTCCAAAAACAGCAAAAGAAATAAAATCGTTTTTGGGTTTACTCGGGTACTATCGGAAGTTTATCCCTAACTTTGCAAAATTAACAAAACCCTTCACCTCATGCTTAAAAAAAGGCGCAAAAATACAGCTTAATTCAGAATACATTAACTGTTTTAAATTATGTCAGAATATTCTCAGCAACGATCCTATACTGCAATACCCGGACTTCACGAGAGAATTTAATCTCAGAACGGATGCGTCCAACTTTGCTGTTGGTGCAGTCCTGTCCCAAGGCCCCATCGGCGCCGATAAACCGATCGCTTACGCGTCCCGCACGCTCAACGACAGCGAAGTCCACTACAGTACAATAGAAAAAGAGCTACTAGCCATCATATGGGCCACAAAATATTTTAGACCATATTTGTTTGGGAGACGTTTTAATATTGTAACGGACCATAGACCTCTTCAATATTTAATGAATCTAAAAGAACCCAATTCTCGTCTGATAAGATGGAAACTTAAATTAGACGAATTTGACTACAAAATTATCTACAAAAAGGGATCTTCAAACGCCAACGCAGATGCGTTATCTAGGATAGAACTACAAAATAACGAAATCAGCCCTATCGAAACACAAATTGTTGATGTTGACATCGATCAATTATCAATGGTTGCTAATAACAGAACAGAGATACCACAAGACGAAACTCAAACTGTTCATACATCGTTAGAAAATCCGATCCTTGAAATTCCAATATGTGAAAATACCATAAATACTTGTAACAACCAAATATTTATCGAAATCGTTTACCACTCACCCCAAAAACCTATAACAAAGCAAATATTTCCGAATAAAAAACGGACTTATGTTCAAATCAGCCAAAGTAACTTTGACTCTGACATAATTTCTTTATTTAAAGATCAAATTGACCCTAATGCTACATACGGCATATACGTATCCCAAAGCAGTCTTATTCCTAAGATTACGACCATACTGCAAACTGTCTTCAAGAGCTCTTCACTCAAATTAAAATTTTTCAAAGAAAAACTAGATGACGTTCCTGAATTAGATAAACAACTTCTCATAGTAAAAAACTTCCACGAAGGAAAAACAAACCACCGTGGTGTACAGGAAGTCGAACAACGCGTAAAAAGAACGTATTATTGGCCAAATCAAACAAAATTTATAACAGAATTTATTAACAACTGTGAAATCTGTCAAAAGTGTAAATACGAGCGTCATCCAAACAAACAAGAATTTCAAATCGTCCCTATTCCACAAAAACCATTCGAAATAGTTCACATCGACACGTTCACTGTGAAAACACAAAAATTTCTAACTATTATTGATAGCTTTTCGAAATACGCACAAGCGTACCCGCTTGAAAGTCTAACAGGCGTCAGCGTCTTGAACGCCCTTATTATATTTATGACCCACCATGGCCTACCACTATGTCTCACCGCTGACCGAGGAACGGAATTTAAAAACCTGCCCCTTAAAGAATTTGCTCAACTCCATAAGATAAATTTACACT
Organism: Pandemis corylana; assembly: GCA_949127965.1. NCBI lineage: Eukaryota > Metazoa > Arthropoda > Insecta > Lepidoptera > Tortricidae > Pandemis > Pandemis corylana. Next base: position 2,764,630 of record OX421857.1, read on the forward strand.
TTATTAGCGTAAATAACCCTGCATCGAACGGCCTCATTGAAAGATTTCATTCCACAGCACTCGAACATATTCGCATACTCGAGCAAACTCGACCTGAGCTTTCCACGAACGAACTCATGCTATATGCTGTACTCGGGTACAATAATTCTATTCATTCTGTAACTAATAAAAAACCAATCGAAATAATAAACGGCCACATAGATAATGGAGATCCGTTGGATATCAACTTAGAAACCTTTTGTATGCAAAATTACGTTCAAAAACACAAAGAGATTACAAAAATTTTATATTCCAAATTAAATGAACAATTACAGCAAAAACATGCTAATACTATGACAAAACATAACAAAAATCGAGAAACTCCCTTACAGTACGCAGAAAATACTTTAATCTACTCAAAAAATCCATTGGCGGTAAGAAATAAAACACAACCTCGTTACATTACGAGGAAAGTTAGCAAAGATTTGGGTTTAAAAGTATTGGATATAAAAGATCAGCTATGTAATAAAAGGAATATCAAGAGACCCCTCCGTAACCAAAGGACCTTGTTACAGGACGCTTCTACTCCTGTATCATCTACTCTCGGTCACCCGGAGCCAGCAACCAATAGCCAGCACTCCGGTAACATTAACCCCGTTATCCAATAATCCCGGTATCTTGCCCTTCTACCTAGGTCTCGCAAAAATACATAAGTACGACCATAAGTTTGTACACTTTTATGATTTAGATAAGATAAGAGATAGCATAGAAACATTAGATAATAATATATCTAGGTTTAGTGAGTACCTTAGAGCGACCGACCCTAAATACTTTAGTAGTTTTTACGTGTCGAATCAAGAACTCAAAAACAACTTAGACTTAATATTAAAAAAATATAATTCTGTTAGTATAAGTAACTCTAGGCTTAAGCGAGGCCTCATCGACGGTTTGGGCTCTATCATTAAGAGTATAACAGGCAATTTAGATCATAATGATGCTGTCAAATATACGAAAGCAATCTCCATATTACAAAAAAATCAAGAACATCTCAAAAACTCAGTGACACAAAGTATAACCTTAAATAAACATCTTTTGCGAGCATACAACTCTACCTTATCAGCAATAGTAAACAATCAGTATAAAATACATACACAGATTATCGAAGTGACTAGAGAGATCAATATGACGAACTACAGACTAACAGACTTCATAAAAATGACTAGCCTCTATTATCTACTGCAATCAAACTGCCAAATGATTCTTGACTTTTTGAACTCCTTAGAAAATGCTATCTCATTTTCAAGAGTACATATCACACACCATAGTGTGATTGCTCCAGATAACGTGCAGTACATCTCTGAAACTTTAAATACTCTTTACGATAGAGACAAGCTAATTATCGACTTACATACTGACTCTAGGGACATTTACGACATAATTGAACCCGGATCTTATTACGTTGACAATACAATAGTTTTTATTTTAAAGTTTCCCATAATGAGCAAAAGTACATATTCCTATTATCACCTTTATCCTACTCCTACCTCTAACAATACAATTATCATACCTCCTAAACCTTTTCTGGCGATGGACGAAAACCGTTATATATATATGGAACAACAATGCAATATGTTTAAAGACTACTACTACTGCAAAGAAACGGCATTCGCCCCCTCCGGCGGCCAACACGTCGACTGTATCCATCAGCTCATCTTGAAACACGACATTGTCGCAACGTGCTCTTACACTACTGTTAACATGCTTCCGGAAGTCTGGCAGAAACTGGACGACGGACATTATATACTATCCTGTAACAAACCTACCAAAATCCGGTTAGTCTGCGCAGAAGAGAGTCACAATTCTATTCAAGGAACCTTTTTGATCGAGCTCCCCGAAGGATGTACCATTTCAACACAACGAAACACCGTAAAAAATATTCAAAATAAACTGCAAGGACGACCCGTCAAACTACTGTCTTTCAACCTTGAAAATATTACAACAAAAAACAGTTTGACACCTCTGAAATTGGAAAACGTCGAACTAGATCGCCTATACGAGCTGGAGCCACTACTTGAAAAGGAAACTGCCCCCATATTCGAGGAAGTTGAACCTGCCGAAGTTTTCAATTACTGGATTATCCCTATTTATCTTATAGTGGTTGCAGCCGCTTTCTATTTAATATACAGAAGATTGAAAACGCGAAAACCTAACAGCCAAAGGACCGAAAATGGATCGCAGCCATCACCAACGCCTAGTCCTAGACTGCAACTTCAATCAACATCAAGCCAGCCCTTCTTCACGAAACCATAAAGAAGTGGCTTCTGTCCGGAGAGGGAGGTGTTATAAAAGCGTACCTAGTGTGTAGCCCTGCGTTATGGAAGTGTAGTGCGCGTGGGTAGAGCCCTGTGCATGTGGAGTGCATTGCGCGGCGCGACCCTCAGTCGCTATACAAAAATCGTAAAGTGAACTCGCTTATTAATTGTCGGGAAATCTTGTATATTAATTTTCCCAATAAAAAGTAAAAGTTTAAGGACAATTTGGTTATTCATAAACCCGAAACCATAATTCGCGCGTACGTTCAAAAAAACGCTCCTTGAAAACGATTCATTCATAAAAACGCGTGGATTTCCTTTGAACTTCGTGCGCTCCCAGAAATCATATTGAATATAGTCTCACGTCATCTTTTATGCTTCAAACATGTTAGAACAAGCATGGATGCTGCAATAAATCAATGGTAAAGCAAAAGCTGAGGCAAAAGCAGGCCGTAATCGCATCAACGCCTGCACCGTGCGATTCCCGGCCGTCGCAGCTGATTTATTCGTGTGATTTCCGCTTGGATTTAGGCTTTAGAAATTGGCGTCGGATTTATTGTTGGCTGCTTATAGTTTGAATATGAATGGTTGGTGAATGTGTGTGAGACGAGTGTTATAACTCTCATAGCCTCATGGCAGTGGGTACCACGTCGCCGTACCTTCCATAAGTTATCTGGAGAGTCATTTCTTTTATGGCTGATCTGCAAAATTATTTTTTAACTAAAAAAAAAGAACGAGCCCTAGGAGGGGGCATTTTTTGTGTGATATTTAATTTAGGTTCAGTTCCCGCCTGCTGTGGGTATTTGATTCAAAGGAAATTCTGTTGCCAGACCCGTAGACCTAGAAAGCTAAAATTGCGCAAAACATTTTGATCTATCATTATTGGTTTTGAAAACACAACATCACAATCATGTTACCCGCAGGATTCACGCTGAGATCTCCAGCCACGGCCATTTTGAATTTATCATCTGGGGCCTTACCATGACGTCATAGTAAGGGCCTTTGAACTGAGTCGGGATTGATTCGCATTAAGACGTCGTGGTAGGCCCCCAGCCAATAACTTCCCGTATCTTTCAGCAAATTACCTTCAACTTATCGACTGTTTGAACAGACAGCAGTGGGACACGTACGTACATACATATATCACGTCTTTATCCCTTACGGGGAAGACAGAGCCTAAGGTAACAAAACCTTAAGGCCACGTTTAGCATGATTAAGGGCGTATGGAAAGGAAAATCATAATAGTGATGGGTTGCTAGCCGCATCGCTTATAACATGACGAATAACGATGACGGAGTGTGTGCGAGGAATGTTTGAGGTTTTGTGAGATGATGGATGCTCGTCTGTCCTCTTGTATCTCATTTTCTATTTGATTTTTTATTATTTTTTGTATTTTTGCTATTTTGTCTTACTTAGTGCCATAGTCATTCTGTTATACTTTGTAAGTTTTTATTAATAAATAAATAAATAATAAAAAACATGATTCCTAAGACTTTCGCCCATTCCCTCGATGGGCTGTTACCATCTGCGCGGGAAGAGAAGCTACTAGTAAATTTTATTTTTTTCTTTACTCCCAGACCAGTAGGCTTATTACCTGACTCGCTCGCAATCGCCATCGTGTTCATTTTGTCAGTTCATGTATGGGCTGACAATTGGCATCGGAATCGGCTAGCTGTCACATTCATACAAGAACTGTCAAAATGAACACGATGGCGATTGCGAGCGAGTTAGGTAATAAGCCTACAGCATGGAAGAAACATATTCGACATACTTTAGATTAGGTACTTAGATACCACGATTATATTCAACAGCCGAAATTCGGCAACGGAAATCCCAAACCTCAAAAACACCCACGCCCTTCAGACCCGCTACATTTAAAAGTGACCCGCACAGATCTACCTACATCTATACGTGTGCAAGCCTGTATGTTTTGATTTTACACCACTCAATACAGATATCCAAAAGATACAACCCTATTCGGGTTTTATAAGTCCACTACATAGATCAAAGAGATCGGACTGCCGTCTTACTTTATCTTGCATCTTCATATTACGGGCTATGCCCTTCTAGTTATTACGACGGATTCCCTTTGGGTATTGGCTTTATTATGTTCTTTGAAGTAACTTTTTTATATCGTTTTTCTTGAGGATGCTTCGTTTGATCTTATTGAGTGTCTTGGTATCTGCATCGGGATTTGTGTTGGATGTTTTAGGGGAAATTTCTCGCTTGTTTCAATCAATAAAGAGGGTTTGTGGACTGAGAATATTCCTTATATACGGGGTTATTTTTTTAGTGAACAAAGAAGGCCACGCCATTGGATGTACAGTCCATACTACGATATTACTGGGTGATACCGTCTGTGTATTTCGGTGTTGCATCACTACATATTTAAAAACAAAGTCCCACGCGTCTGTTTGTCTGTCTGCTCGCGATACTGGATGGATTTTCATGCGGTTTTTACCAAAAGGTAGAGATGATTCACGAAGAAGGTTCAAGTGTATAATATGTCAACATACACACACACACACATACAATTCACGTCTATACCTATCCCTTACGGGGTAGACAGAGCCTGAGGTAACAAGACCTAAAAGCCACGTAAATAATAATATGTCAAGGTTTTGTGTAAATTGGTTGAAATAGACCAGACAATCGTTGAGGGAGAAAATTTCTCTAGTGGCAACCACGAAACGGAAGCCGCAGTGTTGGCCCCCCACTAGGTGGGCCGACGACATCGTGAAAGTTGCGGGAACCCTAAAGCGGGGTTAGTTAATTCGATCAGCGCTCGCGGGCACGAGCACTGTTTCTAGATCAAACATTAACACAGCAGGTGTTCAAATTGGATTTCAGCGACCAATTACTTCTATGCACCTGCTACACTAAAAGGTTCGCTATTTGTTCACACGTACCTACATACGTACATAAAATACGTCTTATCCCTTACAAAGCCTAAGGTAACAAGAACTAAAGGCCACTTTTAGCATGATTGCGCGTGTTGGGCCTAGCGGAGAATTCATTTAATTGTACCTAATTGTTTTTGATTTCGTCATTTTTGTAATATTCAATTGATTTGTATTATTTTATTTTATTTTATTTACTCTTGACGATTTCAATCTAAATTCTCCTAATTTGACAATGTAAAATTTATGATGTAATTTTTATTGAATGAATAAATAATCTAATCTAATCTAGGTGGAAAGGGGAATCAAAATAGTGATGGGTTGACAAAGATAAAGAACACACACACACACACGTCATAAATCACGCCTTTATCCCTTACGGAGTAGACATAGCCTAAGGTAACAAGACCTAAAGGCTAATTTTAAGTTGCTAGCCGCATCGCCTATAACATGATTCCTAAAAATGTCGCCCTTCCCTCGATGGGCATTTACAATCTGCGCGGGACGAGAAGCAACTGGTACATTCTATGTTTTTTCTTTACTCCCAAACCAGCATGGAAGATAAAGACGTGATTTATGTATATACTAGCGGTTGCCGCGACTCCGTCTACGTAGAATTTGCTTATCGCTATCCCGTGGGAACTATGCAATTTTACAGGATAATAACTATCCTATGTCCTTCCCCGAGACTTAAACTATCTCTGCACCAAATTTCATTAAAATCGGTTCAGTGGTTTAGGCGTGAAAGCGTAACTGACAGACAGACAGAGAGTTACTTTCGCAGTGGTGGGCAGTTGATATACATAATAAATTACTTTTAATCTATTAAGTCTCCCCGCTTCAGACCTTTTCCAATGCTGTGGTCACGGGTAAACCCCCACAGTCCGACAACTGGACCTACGGACAGAACGTGCATCGTTGAGTTACTGCCAAGTTTTAATTAAATTCCTTTTAATTCTAATTTAAATCTCTCAGGAGTAGTGACTAAATATACCTAAAGAACTGTGTACACAAGTGGCTATGTAAGTAAGTAAGTATATTCTTTATTGTACAAATATACAGAAACACACAGATCACAAAAAAAACATTACATATTATACACAATGGCCAACTTATCCCTATAAGGGATCTCTACCTTTGAGTAGATGAGAGGAGGAGCATTAAACGTACACAAAATACAACAAACAATTCATAAAATAAACTACCTACTTAATATATTATCATTACACACATGCATACATACACACTACATACAATAAGAGTACACGTACGGGGTCAAGGGGCGACTTAATTTTGAATAAAAAATTACGATGAAAAATCTTTACAGAGAGTTTTCAATCAAACTGACCCAACCATTTGGCACCTATATCAGTATCACCAACGCGATAGTTGTCGACGAGAGTCTACGGTGGTTGGCTTCATATTGAAGCGCATTGCATTTCGAATTGTCATAGACTACAGACAGGCCCATGTCCAAAAAATGTGGGTCATATGAACCACCAGGTGACGTATATGGGACGATATAAGAGCATAAAATAATAAGATTCAGCACTATGCCGTCACTTGTAAGCTGTCCAACTGAGTGCTGGTGAGAATTCAAAAGTGCAACTCTCGATTTTTTCCCCTTGTCGCATGATTTTTGTACGGCGTTGCGGAATAATGGGTTAGAAGCTGTATTGAAACAGTATGAAACTGATGCCGTACAGAATGAAATGACCAAATTTACCCTGAAAATTGTCAGAAAATAAAAAAAAAACGACTTTGTGGCGCACCATTTGTACGGCATCAGTTTCATACTGTTTCAATACAGCTTCTAACCCATTATTCCGCAACGCCGTACAAAAATCATGCGACAAGGGGAAAAAATCGAGGGTTGCACTTTTGAATTCTCACCAGCACTCAGTTGGACAGCTTACAAGTGACGGCATAGTGCTGAATCTTATTATTTTATGCTCTTATATCGTCCTATATACGTCACCTGGTGGTTCATATGACCCACATTTTTTGGACATGGGCCCGTAGTCTATCACATGTCGCGGACCATTTTCTTGCCTGCTGATTTTCCAGTACATTTTTAAGACGCCTTGTGTATCTAAAATTGAAACGGACACTTAAAATCAGTGTGACCCGGACGGTGACACTCCCCTTTGCACCTCTCGTCTGTTCCAGTTAGTTAACCCCGATAATTGAATAAGCGGTCGGGAGAAACACGGCGGGCCAGCGAGTAGCGATTCAATTCGGCACTCGTTAGTGGGGAAAAATGGGGCAATTAAAACTGTAAGGGGCAAGTGTAGCCGGGGTATTTGCGTCTATTGAAATTAATACTATGGGGAATACCGCTACTTCATGGGTATAGATGTACCCCCCTTATCATAAACGCTCTATTCTATAGACTTCTGCTAATTCAGCAATCGTTTGTCCTTATCTGACACTTTGACATTTACCTTTCACAAGGATTGGTTTTAGGGGTGCGAGTGCGCGAATCTATATTTAATAACTAGCTGTCGCCCGCGACTTCGTCCGCGTGGAAATGATTTTAATTTAGTTCTCGCGGTTTTTTTTTCCTAAAATAAAAATACCCCAAGCTCCTCGTTATAACATCAGCTATCTGCCAGTGAAAGACAAATTAGACCCATCAGTTTCAGTGATTAGCCGGAACAAACTAACAGACAGACGACAAATTTGTATTTTTGATGTTAGCATTATACTGCGGACACGATCCTGGATGGGTCACCAGAACTCCACTACCAGATTATTGTATTGTCTTGTTATCCGACTTACTCAAGTATGCAAAATTGCAATTCAATAAAAATAGTGATGTGTTGCTAGCCGCATCACCTATAGCATGATTCCTATGATTTTCGCCCATTCGCTCCATGTGCTTTTACCATCTACGCGGGAAGAAAACCAACTGGTACATTCTATGCTTTTTCTTTGCTCCCAGACCAGCATGGGAGTACACTTACATACATTGCAAGTTAATTAAAAGCTTGTAAATAAAAGGTTTTCCGTCGCATCCACTTCGCATTTGAGCAAAGGGCCTGGCAAAGGCTTTGGGACAAAAAAAATGGCGACAAATATACGACAGCAATAATTCATCCAACTCCGTATTGGCAGGGGGCCAAGCGCAGCGAAAATGTAAATTCCGTGCCCCAGGCTACTCGCCTTGACTTATACTGTAGCTGGTATTGGCGTTTCTCAAGAATCGAAAGTGAGGTACTGGCAACACTGGAAATTTTCTCGGGACTATATTTACCACGAACCGCTTATGACGGGAGGCACCCGCGTTTTTCGCGCGGGAGGTCTGGGTACGTATTAAAATGATGATTATGATGATGTGCTCCCGGCCGTCTCCGACCATGGCGACCGCCTCAACTCCTTCCCAGAGTACGACCATGTGCTCGCATGTGACTTATGTAGCCAATGTTTTTTATAAAAGTTCGCGCGCATTGCAGACTTGTGAGCACCCCATCAATATAGTTGTAATTGATTGTCGCAGTGTGTATTAAAATACATAAAGTTTGAAATGCATAATGGGTGAACACATAATGGTTCAAAATATAATATTGCGGTTTAAACCGAGATAAACTGTCAAATATTATGACAACTGTTTGTTGCCGTTTCGATCCGCTAGCGGCGCTGTCAATTCCATAGTAATTGAGACGTTTACGCGAACGCGTTCGATAAGTTTTTTTTTCGTGTCGAAAACTTCACGAGAGGCTCAGGCGTGTGCTTTACGCCTACCTCACCTCCCGCGAAAAGTGGCAGAAAAAATATGAAACAAGGATGAACTGGTAACTCCTGTCGATAGTGCTTTGTGTTTATACGAAAGACTTACCACAGTAACAGTAGCACAAGTTTTCATTCCTTCTGAATTGGCTGCAGAAGCGTAAATTCTGCTTTGCTACAGTTGCTGTTTCATCTGTTTCTTTTTATTAGCGTATTTCTTAAACGTGGTGTACGAGTATGTCTATACTAATATTATAAAGAGGAAAAATGTGTTTGTTTGTTTGTTTGCATTGAATAGGCTCCGAAACTACTGCACCGATTTCAAAAATTCTTTTGCCGTTAGAAAGCTACATTATCACTGAGTGACATAGGCTACTTTTTACCGCGGGAAAATACCTTTTCCTACGGGAAAATTAATTTATCGCGGGCGAAGCTGCGGACGGAAGGCTAGTCTATACTAATATTATAAAGAGGAAAGATTTGTACCTATTTTTGTATGTTTGTAATGAATAGGCTCAAAAAGTACTGGGCCGATCTGGATGAAATTTGGAACATAGATAGATTATAGTTTCGAATAACACATAGGCTACTTTTTATCCCGGAAAATTGCGTGATTCCCGCGGGATAGCAATAAACGAATTCTACGCAGACGAAGTTGCGAGCAACTGCTAGTGTTTAATAAACTAGATACTCAAAACAAAACGCCACTTCTGTTTCTTTGCCAAATGGAAAATAAAAGTAAATATTACATACACCTACACAAATCACGTATATATATCCCTTACGGCGTAGACAGGGCCCGAGGTAACAAGACCTAAAGGCCACGTTTAGCATGATTGTGGGCGTATAGGTGGAAAGTGGAATCAAAATAGTGATGGGTTGCTAACCGCATCGCCTGTAACATGATTCCTAATAATTTCGCTCCATCGCTTCCATGCTGGTCTGGGAGCAAAGGAATAACATAGAATGTACCAGTTGCTGGTCGCCCCGCGCAGATGGTAAAAGCCCATCGAGGGAATGGGCGAAATTCTTAGGAATCATGTTATAGGCGATGCGGCTAGCAATCCATCACTATTTTGATTCCTTTTTCCACCTATACGAACACAATCATGCTAAGTGTGGCCTTAAGGTTTTGTTACCTTAGGCTCTGTCTACCCCGTAAGGGATATAGACGTGATATATCTATCTATCTCTCTATCTCTAAGAATTTCGCTCGTTCCCTCGATTGGCGTTTACCATCTGCGCGGGAAGAGAAGCAACTGGTACATTCCATGTTTTTTTTACTCCCAGACCAGCTTGAAAGCACTTAATTAAATGTTTTCAAAAATTTACTTAACACTGTTGCCCGCGACTTCCTCTGCAAGCTATCCCCCGGGAACTACGCAATTTTCCCGGGATAAAAAGTAACAATTTACTTACTAATAGACTATTGTGACGTATCATTACACATAAACGGATAACTCACGTATAAAAAGTCGAGTGAGTCGTGTTTCGCTGCCGCCGGGGCGAGCGCTCCAGGAAGAAGGACTACGAAATAGTCCGAAACTTGTCGAGCATCACTTTCGTAGTTCTTCTTCCTGGAGCGCTCGCCCCGGCGGCAGCGAAACACGACTCACTCGACTTTTTATACGTGAGTTATCCGTTTATGTGTAATGATGATTAAGTCTCACGGTAGTTTCATGTTTTATTGTGACGTACCTATAATTTAGACAATCAATCATTTGGCGTTTCAATACTATTCAATTCCGACTCAGTTCAGGTTTTAGCTGTCATTTTTATGGATCTGACAGCGAGCGAACCTAAACTGAATCGGAATTGAATCATAAAAATGGTAAAGCAATTACATGGTTGACACATACCTTTAAAACGCAAAGGGATGTCTTAATACTGTGTCACAGGGACCGTGTAACTGGAATGGTTCGCTCGTACGGGCTGATTTCATATTCAATGACTATGAAAAGGTTGCGTCTTTAGTGTAGAGGCGGCGTAAGAGATTTATCTATTTAGAACTACTAACTTGCTTAAAAACACGAACCGCAGGTGAGTGTTTTTTAAAGTTACGAATCCAGCAAATGGTTTTTCAGCTGAGGCAGATATAATGTTTTTCTCAAACATTGAGAGGAAATGAAAAAAAAAATGCACTAAACTGCTTCGTAACTTAGGTGGTTTTCACGTTCCCGCCTTTTTTCTTACGTTTTTTTTTATTTAATCTGTCACCGTAAGCTATTTGAGACATTGATAAAACGTTAGACTCGAACAAAACGCGCACTCCTCGGCCAATGACTTGGCTGTATGACATTGTTGTTCATTATTCCATAGTCCCTTTTGACTTCTATTTTCTTCATCCTGTTCATAAGATTGCCTAAAAGACATTGGTATGAATCGATAAAGCCACCTATTGCTTACCTAATAACTTTCTCTATGTACCTGTTTTCTGTATTGTGTACTAGCACTAGCCCGCGATTTTGTCCGCGCAGATTTAAATATAGCTTATAAGACTCATAAATTATGTGGCTTTCTATTGGTAAATTAATTTGCAAAATCGGTTCGAGATTACCCCTTACAACCTCACAAACTTTACCTGTTTGAAATATTAGTATACTAGCGTCTAGAACTATTTATTTATTTTATTTATTTATTTATTTCTCTCGTCCCTGGTGAGCAGTAGATGTTCCATGGGAGTTTGTAATTGTGTCGTACAGACACATCATTCAAACTGAAGACGCTTAGCGACAAAAATTCGCATAGTAACAAAAGGTCACGTGACAGTTAGTAACAGGGAGAAAAATTCGGAGACTACCCACCTGCTATGGGTGGTGTAGGGGTATAGCACGCGTCACGGAATGACGAGGATCGGGGTTCGATTCCCGGCCATAGCTTTACTTTTCGGATTTTTCAATGTGTTCTAATTTTCACTGACATTTAGAAATTTTATTTATTTATTAAAAAAACTGCATCAAAATCCGTTGCGTAGTTGTAAAGATCTACCTAAGCATACATAGGGACGGACAGACAGCGGAAAACGACTTTGTTTAATACTATGTAGTGATTTATGGAATGCACGTATTGCACGTAATGTGAATTGTATTATACTACTATACTATGTAGTGATATAGATTACGGTGTTGTTTCAATAAAGAGTCATTGTATTGTATTGTATGGTATAGTGGGTACCTACTAAATATCGCTGTCTCTTGTCACCATGCGCTTCTCTTCAGTTTGGGTCCGGTCCGTTTGATTCGAAGGACGCCGATAAGCAGACCTTTGATCGCGGCGCGCGCCCAATCTCCTTGGATCAGCTGCGCGTGCGATGGCTACACCAAAATTTGATTTTCGATCGTATCACCGTCCCTTACACTCCCATATTGATGACTATTAGTGCGAGAGGATCGGGAGCTTCTAAATTCGAATCGAGTCGACCTAGCGCTATATAGAGTTACATAGCCTTTTGTATTTGTCGATATTTAAATTAGGTAATAGACACGGGTTACCTGTCTACAGTGGAGGTATGTCAGACGTATTTCTGTTTTGTACAAGTAACTTCGTATAAGATTAAATTAAAAAGTTAAAAACTCATACACACATGCACAAATCAAGTCTTTATCCATTACGGGGTAGATAGAGCCTCAGGTAACAGGTACCTACAGACCACATTTAGCAATATTGTGGGCGCATAGGTGGAAAATGGAATCAAAATAGTGATGGGTTGCTAGCCTCATCGCCTATAACATGATTCCTATGATTTTCGCCTATTCCCTCGATGGGCTTTTACCATCTGCGCGGGTAGAGAAGCAATTGGTACATTCTATGTTTTGTCTTAGCTCCCAGACCAGCGTGGAAGAAAAACTCCCTACGCTAAAAAATAATTTTATGCCAAATCTGCCTTACATTTTGGAAAAGAGCTGATACTCTTCAAACTACTGAGCCGATTTTAACCGAACAAGGCAAAAACCACAAGGAAACTGGCTTTAAATAAAAACTGCTCGATGCCGGCCATAGCTTTACTTTTCGGATTTTTCTGTGTTCTAATACTGCTACGGGTGGTGTAGGGGTATAGCACGCGTCACGGAATGACGAGGATCCGGGTTCGATTCCCGGCCATAGCTTTACTGTTCGGATTTTTCTATGTGTTCTGATTTTCAGTGACATTCAGATTTTTTTTGTAATTAATGAACTAAAGGGCGATGAAAACAGGAGAAAATAATAAAGATTGCTTGATGAATCGCAGCCAAGTAATATAAACACACAGGAAGAGGGGAACAGTAAACAGTGTTGCATACATACATACACATACACAAATCATGTCTTCATCCCTTACGGGGTAGACAGAGCCCATGGTAACAAGACCTACAGGCCACGTTTAGCAAGATTGTGGGCGTATAGGTGGAAAAAGGAATCAAAATAGTGATGGGTTGCTAGCCACATCGCCTATAACATAATTCCTAAGAATTACGCCCATTCCCTCGATGGGCTCTTACCATCTGCGCGGGACGAGAAGCAACTGGTACATTCTATGTTTTTCCTTTGCTCCCAGACCAGCATCAGTGTTGCAATGGCATTAAAATTTATTGGTGTTGCTCTTATCATTAAAAGTACAGTTACGATTATTAGAATCGATTTGTGTGTTGTGTATCCAACAAGCAATACTTTTTTATAAGCCTGATGTACTCTTTCTCCTTTACATGGTCCTTATAAAAGTTTCACAATACTGATTGTATTAGTACCGCACAAGAATAAAAGCGAGGGTAGTATTTTACTACTGGGTAAAAGAATAATTCTTATCGGCTTGGACGTGATTCGCTTCTCTACGGCCGCAATACGCACCCGTACCCGCCCGTAAATATATTGAACATATAAGATACTAGCTTTTGCCCGCGACTTCGTCCGCGCAGATAACGTCAGAGTGACGACATGAAAAATATATTTTTTTTAGTAAAAAGTATCCTGCGCTACTTATAATACCTCCAAGAACATGTGTACAAAATTTCACGATGATCGGTTGAGGCGTTTTCGCGTGAAACCGTAACAAACATACTTACAGTTTGACAGCAAAAATAATGCTCCACGATGTACCTGCGCAGTAGACCAATTTTAGTAGCGCGGGAAATTACGATACACCAATGATAAAATAGAATTCTACGCGCGCTAAACTCTGGCGCTGTTATTAGTCGATCGATTTCGTACCAACATGGCGGCCGGGCCGTGCGCCAATGCCAATATAGATTATTTACGCGTTCGGCTACTATCGGAAACGGGTCTGCGCTTCTCTGCGCAATCGAATACTGCTGATGCGCATTATATTTGTTGTCAAACTGTACATTCGCATTTATAAGTAGGGATTTACGTACCTAGCAAGACCGGGAAGCCTAGTTATAAACCGACCGCTTAATTGAGTCCTCGCCCGCGCCTCTCTGTGTCCCCTTTGTCGCCTACCCCGCGCCCCTCTACCCGCGCGGGCAGACTCATTTATATAAGCGGTCGGTCTTAAATGAAGCTTGAGGTCCGGGTTCGATCCAAATGTTTGTTCTCATGTCTTGGATGTTGTAATGTGTTTAAGTATATATTTATCTACTATATATAAATAGGTATGTTGATCCGTTGTCATTGGTTTTAATTTATCCCGAGATATATTAAAATATAATCTCTGCTACATACTGTAAATAATCCTTCTTTAAGCCTCGTATTCATGGTAAACATTTGTTTAGCAACAAAGTTGAATCAACGTGTTGCGGAGTTGCTGTCAACATGTTGCTGGCAACACTGCGTGTTGCAGAGGTGATAGCGTCATGTTGACAAGCTCTCGCCCGACAAGCGTAAACATTGATTCAACTTTGTTGCTAAACAGATGTTTACCATGAATACGGGGCTTTACTCCTGATTGAATTCTTAATTTGAATATTAAAAAATAAAGCTAAAATAAAAACAAAATAGAAAACATGGACAAAGAAGCAGTCGGCTTAGGGCTTTCGCTGGAAGCAATTGTATTAAATCTTGAATTTAAAAGAATATTAAAATACTGAAGTTATAATCTAAAATGCATTTTCTTTAATAGATCAAAAGTATATAGTGCCGTGCTACATCTCACAATACACAGATACTTGCCTCGTACCAGCATAAACCCATGAATCAAAACATTTCCCCTTCAGCGCTAGATTGGTGACATAACCATACAAATTTCACTCATTAAACATACAATATATGTTAGAGCGCTATCATTAATTGCATAGTCGACTCAAACGGGCGGAATCAAAACACCGGCGCTCATTGTCTATGTCAAAGTGGGTCTCACTGCTAGGGTTAGGGATGTCGTATGTTTGTGTATCCTCATCCGCAACATCTGCATTTTATCACATGTTTTTAGCCATGCATACTCATGTATTCCCATCGGAACTCACCTATCCTAAAAAAAAATTTGATACACTTTTTTAAATTTCTAAACGACACGAAAATTAGAACACATAGAAAAATCGGAAAAGTAAAGCTATGCACGGGAATCGAACCGGGATCCTCGTCATTTCGTTACGCGTGCTATACCCCTACTCCACCCATAGCAAGTGGGTAATCCTTTGAATTTTTCTATCTGATACTAGCTGTCACGTGACCTTGTTACTATACACTTTTTTGGCTGACTACTTTTGTTGACTGTATTAAATTTCAATCGTCGTCTATCCTACAAAATATGTAGGTAGGTTCTTACCAAGTTTGAAGTCAATTGCACCAACCGTTGAAAGATCGAGTTCCCTTCAGCGGAGACGATCTCATCCGCCCCACCAGAACTTCACGACCAGATTACATGATTGTCACCTAATAATATCTAATCAAGGTTTATTAAAATTATGAAAATTGTTTGAATTATGCTGAAATCATTGATACAAACCTTACCACTACTTACGTGGAAAATGCGCCTCGCCTGGTACGCGACGGCAGGCATACCCACTAAAAACCACACGGCTTCCCTATTCGGTCGTATGTGAGGCGTTACGGGAGCACTCGGTGTCACTGCGACGCCCCCCACCCCGGGATGGGGTTCCCTCTTCGCGGCACCTGTGCAATGCAGGTTTAGGAACTCCCGCCCTCCCCTGCTGGTGCCACTTGGACTTTTATAGAGGTTGTTTCCTAGTGGCCTTTTGAAAAAGACAGCGGCCCACGTTCCCGGCGCAAACCTTACAGTACCTAACTTAATTTTCAGTTCTAACTGCTCAAAAACTATAACAAAATTATCAGTAGAGCAAGAACTCAATCGAAACAAAAGATATTCGACGACGCGACCACCAATCGTTCACAATAGAGACATGCATACTCATCCGCATCCTCACAACATTTACATATTTGCCATCCCTAGTGCACTCGAGGCGTTGGAGTTAGACATCCAATTTGTGTTCGCATAATGCATGTGTTAAATTAAATGTGATTGAACAACGCGGCATTACCGTGATTGCTTTATCAATAACATTCAACTCCCTTCCTCGTTATAATAACACACATTGTTACCCCGCTCCCACATACACGAAGGACTCTTTGCAAATATTCATCTAAAGTGCTATGTGGCGTCTCACACGCCCGCCGGTACTACGTGCGTTTCAGTATGCTTAGCAGGGATGTTACGGAGCTTCGACTCCGGTTCCGTTTAGTCGGAACTTCCGATTATTATTACACCTTCGGTTATGACTTCGGCTCCGACACTTTTAAATCGAAGGTTTTAATCGGAGGTCGAAGCATAACATAGAGGCGGCGGCGGCCTGTGTCGACTGTTATGAACAGGTTCATACATGTCGCGCGGGGAATCCCCCCGACTCCCACTACGTGCACTCTATCGTCAGTTATTCGACCCTGCCTCCGACTCCGATTCCGACTCCGATAAAGCAAATTTAAAAACTCCGACTCCGCCTTCGGTTCCGATAAAACTACCTCCGTTACATCACTGATGCTTAGTATAAGTTTCCGTTCACAAAATACGTCTCGAACGCGTTTGCGTTAAAATGTCAAATACTATGAGAAAGGTTTGTTGCCGTTTCGATCCGCAAGTGGCGCTGCCAATTATTCCATAGTAATTGAGACGTTTACGTGAACGCGTTCGAGACGTTTTTATTATGCGAAAACTTACACTAGAGGCTCTGGAAGGCTTTGCGGGTGGTAGGGCCTTGTGCAAGGTCCGTCCGGATCGCTACCAACATCTTACTCGCTAATCCTGCCGCTAAGTAGCAGTGCTTGCACTGCTGTGTTCCGGTGCGGAGAGTAAGACAGCCGGGGAAATTACGGGCACAAGAGGCATTTCATCTTAATCCTCTAGGTTGGCAACGCATCTGCAATCCCTCCGGGGTTGCGGGTGTCTATGGGCAGTGGTGATCACTTACCATCAGGTGCTCCACTTGCTCGTTTTCCTTCCTATTCACATAAAAAAAAAAAAAAAAAAAAAAAAAAAAGTGGCTTAAACTGACTATGATGATAATCATAGTACTGATGTTATAAACCACGCTAAACGTTGACCTAAAGGTTATGATCAGAACTCGAACAATTCATGCGGGTGACCGCAGAGCTGACAGCTTCCGTGGACAGCGTATTAGTATCGCTGTCTAAGGGGGAATGCTGCCAGCGTCTGTGGTACTATGCCACGGGGGCCACTCCTTTTTTAATTATTTTGTTTTAAGATTAAGTTTAGTTTAGCTTTTAATTTGTTTTTAATTTAATCATAGTTTATTTCTTTAATTCCCCTTTCGTTTTTTTATTAATAAAACAGCAACAACACACGCACACACACTGCATAATATTTGGTATTCTAAAAGATTTTTATTAAAAATATGATGGCAGTAACAGCTCAGATTTTTTTAAAAACCTCCTTTCATGCGTAATATAAGTCTGAGGATGTTATTTTTTTTTGTAAATAATTCTTGTAACATTTACGCTATAGTTAAAGTGTAAATTTAGCAAAATTCTTCGAAATAACGAAAAAAATTAAGTTTGAAGTAGTTTTTTGCGTTTATCTCGAAACAGCATTTTTGCACTTACTGCGTTTTAAAATCTGCACGGCAGAATTGTAATTACATACGAGTGAATATGTTGTAATTTAGATGAAGCCGAATTGTTTACAAAGCCGCGGAAAACACGCTTCACTTGTCAGTGGAATGCAACATAATATTTATTAATTGTCACGTCAGAATAAACAATAAACAACATGGCCGAGCCTTCGCCCGTATCAGACTGTTTCTCCAAATACCGAGAGCCGCGGGCCGAGATGAATTCAATTCGTTATCCTGCGTCAGCTTCAATGTTAATCTGTTTCAAGTGGGTTGTACTCACGGAGTACTTACATCTGGAGTTACCTTTCTTTGTACTACACTTTTTTTATAGACATACATACATACATAAATCACGTCTTTAACCCTTACGGGACAGAGCCTAAGGTGACAAGACCTAAAGGCCACGTTTAGCATGATCGTGGGCGTAGATGGAAAGGGGAATCAAAATAGTGATGGGTTGCTAGCCGCATCGCCTATAACATGATTCCTAAGAGTTTCGCCCATTCCCTCGATTGGCTTTTACCTGCGCGGGAAGTGAAGCAACTGGTACATCGCTTTTTAAAGATCCCTAAATTGTACCGCTCAGGGAATGCTGCAGCAGGAAGTTGGTTCCAGATCTTTACCGTTCGAGGAAAGAAATTGCGTTTAAAACGCAATCGTGATTATATCTGCTATACATAAAAATGTTTTTAAATTAATATTATAAAAGAAAGTGCCCGTCGTCATCTCCTGTCATAAGTGCTCTGCTTATATTTGACACCCACAGCCGTACCTATTTTGGGAAATTATTTTGGCACAATTCGCAATATAAATATTAAATACGAAATAGAATTTCACTCACGCCTTAGTCTTAATAATGTGTTTTTATCGGAAATTCAGTGCAAATAAAGGTTAAGGCGGAGTTCAGTGAACCAATTTTATTGTTGGCTACCTTTTTTATAAACATACATACATACATGTATCACGTTTTTATCCCTTACGAGGTAGATAGAGCCTAAGGTGACAAGACCAAAAGGCCACGTTTAGCATGATTGTGGGCGTATAGGTGGAAAGTGAAATCAAAATAATGATGGGTTTCTAGCTGCATCGCCTATAACATGATTCCTAAGACTTTCGCCCATTCCCTGAATGGGTTTTTACCATCTGCGCGGGAAGAGAAGCAACTGGTGAATTCTATGTTTTTCTTTACTCCCAGACCAGCATGGAAGAAACTTTAACCTTTTTTTTAGTTACTTATTTCAATAATCCATCTTTCTACGTACTAAGTCTGTCCAGCCGCTTTGGTGGGGAGAGTAACAAACATACATACTCACAAACAAACAAACCTAACCTTGCTAGTCCTCTGTTAACAGTAGTTCATTAAAATAGAAATCCGCAATGTAACGCCTAATTCAATAAATCAATAAATTATACTCACAAACTTTAGCATTAATAATCATCTATACATATAAAATTCAAAGTCCTGACTGACTGACTGACTGACTGACTGACTTAACTATATATCAACGCACAGCCCAAACCACTGGACTTAGAGACTTGAAATTTTGCACATAGATACCTTATACAATGTAGGCATCCACTAAGGAAGGATTTTTGGAAATTCCCACGGGATAAGGAAAAAACGGGAATTATATATTCGACTCCGAGTGACGCTATCTCAGTAACTATAATAACTAGACTCTTCAAATTTGATACAAAAGTAGGTGATTACAAAACGAAGAAACTAATTTCAGGATTTTTGGAAATTCCCACGGGATAAGGAAAAAAACGGGATTTATATATTCAGTTTAACGAAATCCTGTGAACTATAATTACTAGACTCTTCAAATTTGGCATAGAATATGGCGTAGGTGATTATAATAGTAAAATAATGTTTAAATGATTTTTGTAAATTCCCACGGGATAAGGAAAAAAACGGGATTTATATATTCAGTTCTACGGGATCGATTTTTCGTTTTACTGGTCGTATAAAACTGAAATTTGGGCTTCAAGTTCCCTTGGGAAGTGTAGGGGAGCACTAAAAAAAGGATTTCCCGAAATTCCCACGGGAACGGGAAAAACGGGACTTTTCGTTTTACTGGTTGCAGAAAGCTGAAATTCGGCATGTAGGTTGCTTCGGGAGTGCAGAGGAGCATTAAGAGAGTACTTTCCAAAATTCCCACCGGAACGGGAAAAATATTTGTTTACAAAGAAATACTGCGGTAGGCATAATATGGCTAGAAACTTGAAATTTGGCACACATATACCTTGAGTATCCTAGAGGTGCATTAAGAAGGTATTTTTCGAAATTCACACGGGATAGGGAAAAAACGGGATTTTTTGTTTTACTGGTCGTAGAAAGCTGAAATTTGCTAAGAGCCTTCCTTGATGAGTGTATGGGAGCACTAAGAAAGGATTTTCAGAAATTCCCACGGGAACGGGAAAAACAGGACTTTTCATTTTACTGGTTGCAGAAAGCTGAAATTCGGCATGTAGGTTGCTTCGGGAGTGTGGAGGAGCATTAAGAGAGTACTTTCCAAAATTCCCAGGGGAACGGGAAAAATATCTGTTTACATAGAAATACTGCGGTAGGCATAATATGGCTAGAAACTTGAAATTTGGCACACATACCTTGAGTATCCTAGAGGTGCACTAAGAAGGTATTTTTCGAAATTCCCACGGGATAGGGAAAAATCGGGATTTTTTGTTTTACTGGTCGTAGAAAGCTGAAATTTGGTAAGAGCCTTCCTTGATGAGTGTCTGGGAGCACTAAGAAAGGATTTCCAGAAATTCCCACGAGAACAGGAAAAACGGGATTTTTCGTTTTACTGGTCGTAGAAAGATGAAATTTAGCATATAGCTTCCTTAGGGAATGTAAGGTAGCATTAAAAAAGGATTTCCTAACATTTTTACGGGAACGGGAAAAACCGGGATTTTACGTTTTACCTACTTGACATAAAAAGTTGAAATTTGTCACGTAGGTTTATTCGGGAGTGTAGGGGAACACTAAAACGGGAAAAAACGGGATTTTACGTTTCCAGACGAAACAGCGGGAGAAAGAGACTTAACATTTATAACGTGTGTTTCTTTAAAGGCTTTAAGTGTACTCCGAAAGCACTCCCCAAAATTTTCACGGGAACGGGAAAAAACTTATTTTTTCGTTTTACATCTTAGCGCGTACGAAGTCGCGGGCAAAAGCTATTTGGGGTAGGTATATTTTAGGACAGCCCTTTAGGTTAGGTTAGGTTTGTTTTATAAAAATCCTGCAATATTTACAGTTTCAGAAAAATTAAGGCAGCGGGGCAATGCGGGGGCTTGCTTGCATGCTTGCTTGAGTCCTTGCTTTGCATGCTTGATTGCATACTTGCTTTCAAGCATGCTTGCATGGTTGCTTGCATGCATGCATGCTTGCGTGCTTACTTGCATGCATGCTTGCTTGCACGCTTGCTTGCACGCTTGCTTGTCTGCTTGCATGCCTATTTGCATGCCTGCTTGCATGCCTGCTTGCATATTTACATGCTTGCAGGTTTGGGTGCTCGCTTGCTTGATTGCTAGCTTCTTTGAAATGCTCATGGTTAACGCGTGCGAAGCCGCGGGCAAAAGCTAGTTAATTTATAACTTGCAAGCTTGCATGCTTGGTTACAGACATGTTTGCTCGCTTGCAAGCTTACTTACATGCTATGATACTTCCATCGAATTGTAGCTTTTGTATTACTTTAAAAAATAAAGAAAAACGTTCAGATATTGTACGTACTATATTACAACTTACATCAAAATCAAATTGTCATAACAATAAGATGTTAGAATATTAAGTACTTAATTTATGTGCTTCTATCCGTGACTGCGAGGTAGCCCTTCGTATACTGCAGCTGGGATGGCTGCATATAGTTCCATCAGGCTATGCAACTTCGGGAGTGCGAAGACCGGGGAGCATCTCGTTGTTTTCTGGAGTTGAAGAGTTCCTTTCTGTGGAGACAATCCTGACTGGGCTACCAGAATTTCACTACCATATTGTTGTATTGTCATCCGACTTACACCAATATGCAAAATTTCAGCTCAATTGCAAGATTCCACCCGGACAAACATGCATACGTTGCAAGTTAAATACAAGCTTGTAATTATTTGCAAGCTTGAGTACAGTCATGTTCGTTCGTAAGCTTACTTGCATGTTGGCATTCCACCGAACTCTAACTTTAGCATCAGTTTAATAAATTAGATTAAAAAAAAGATTTAGATATAGTCACAAACTTTCACATTAATAATCATTAATTTATTACTTGCCAGCTTGCATCATGCTTGATTACAGACATGTTTGCTCGCTTGCAGGCTTACTTACATGCTAGGATATTTCAATCGAATTGTAGTCTTTGTAACAGTTTTTAAAATAAGAATGAAAAATGTTCAGATATTGTATTATAACTTACATCAAAACCACATTGTCATAAGGAGAATAAGACGTCAAGAAATTAAGTAGTCTGTATGTGCTTTTGTCGGTGACTGCGTGGTAGCTCCTGGTATGATGCAGCTGGGGTTGCTGCATACGGTTCCAGCGATTCAGGGTCTCCCAGGTCGGGAGCGCGAAGACAGGGAGCGTCGGGCGTTTTGGGGGCGTCGGTTTCTCTGGGGCCGGTGGTTCGGTCTCTGCTGAGGTGGGGGGCGGGTTCGTGCTTGTGGACGTTGGTTTCTTGGCTGCAAAAGTTTAGGTTACGGTACATTAATGGATACTCTTGCATTTCACGATGGCGAGTCAGCTTTATTTGTGGTAAACACGTATCGTCATAGTCAAAGTGTACGGAGTGATTTTTGAGCGAGATTTCTCTTTTTAAACTCTTATGTTATCTGTCCCTAATGTAATGCGCAAATCATCCAGAGGTTCACTGGCAGAGATCTCTTAGAGAGATAAGCTAGATTTTTACATATATTTCAATGTACGTTAATTTAATCTCAGTTGTATATTTAAGTAGTTAGTGTTAAAGGTTTTTAAAGGAGATCTACATCGGTAAGACAATACGGGCAAGGCATTTACTATTATGTAATTATTTTTAAAATTATGCAAAATGACGTAAGGGCCTCCAAGTTATTCTACAAAAAATTACTTGCATAGAACACTAACAGTTAACCACGGCTTCACTCATGATCCATTTTTTTCAACTTTTTTTTTTAATTTTAATGTTTTTTTTTCTTGATAAAAACTTTCCGTAGAACTTAAAAATTTGCTGAATCTTTCCAGCTGTACTCAACTTTTGCGCTTAGCAACATTCATTACAACATACTTAGATTAATATATTATCAACCCGTCGAAAATATCTGCGCACCTTTCAAAAGTAGATAAGTTATTCGCCTTCAAGTGACTACGTGCATAGATATTTCCGACGAGTATTTTCTTATCCATAAACGTTACTTACGTCCCCCATAGCCCAGTCTCTTTATTCTTACAGGTTTTTTGACGAGGTCTTTAAAAGTGGCCCAAGCACTACTAACAGAGTTCTGGAATATTAAAAAAAAAACATAATTAAGGTACCTATAATTTACAAATAAACTGGTCTCATTTTGTGTTTTTTTTTTTTTATGTGAATAGGAAGGCAAACGAGCAAAAAAAATTAAAACCCCTTGTCAATAATAATTCTATTTTATGTACAAATTGTCTTACATCATTTTGGAAAAGACCTGATACTCTTCAAGCTGCTGAACATATATTTACCAAACATGGCTAAGAACCACCACTAGGAAACTGGCTTTCGAATGAAGAATTTGAAAGCTACGATCCCACAGACAGACACACGAGAGATAGAGAGAGAGAGAGAGACATCGACGTTAAAGTAAAAAGAAAATAAAAAATTTAAAAAACGTACGACAGATACTAACGGATAGATACTGCGCCTTTATATTTATGTTCGGTTAAAAAACACAGTACACTTAGGGCCTTTTCATCACTTTCTGTTAAGTTCCCGTTACCTTAAGTGTCACTTATCTAAGATTCCATATCTATTTATTACTACGAAACAGACAAAGAAGTCATCATAGAAAACCGACACTTAAGATAACTACAATTAAACAGAGAGTAATGAAACAGGTCCTAAGTGTAAGTTTTCGGTCACAAACTACGTCTCGAACGCGTTTGCGTTAAAATGACAAATACAACTGAACTACGCAGCTTCGATCCGCATTCGAGAAAAAACTCACTCCAATTTCGGCCAGGAAACTCGAAACAGTTGAATCCACACAAATCGCGCACAGAACCAGAAATAGGAGCCACTTCATCTTCAGACAACCACCCGCACCCACGTGCGGCCGAACAATGAGACGGTCAAATATCTTACAGTAAATACTGTTGTGAAAATATCTGCAGCAAATGTAAGCAACCGTGTTAACCGAGACGTCCGCCCGTTTGCCAAATTAATTGATTGAGGAAAACACGTATTTTTAAAACAGTAAACAAAGAAGAAATCTTTAGGGGGGTAAAAGTCCACTTCAGACGTATAGACTACGAGCCCATGGAAAAAAAACATGTGAAATGAACCAGCGTGAATGAAGCTTACAAGGCTGTTACTATATCATATATATATATATATATATATATATATATATATATATATATATTATATATTTTAGTTTTTAGGCTTAGTTTTAGGCAAAAGGGTCACACTGAAAATCAGCGCTGCGGCCTGCCGCAGCAACATGCTGAGTGTGGCCCTTTTGGCACTTTCGGCACATAAGTACCTAGTTTTATTATTATTTGTTATTTTTTTAATTTTCTTTATGTGTCGTTTTATGTCAATAAATGTTTTCTTTCTTTCTTTCTTTCTTTCTATATCATAAAATAACTCTGAGCGCTATGCCGTCATTTCTGAGCGGTACATTTATGGAATTTCTCAGGTACAAGTGAGGAATTATGACTAATTATTAATTTACGGCGTTTTTATAGCTTATAGATGATTAAAAATAAATGTGGAAAAACCTAGTGCCGCTTTTAAGAGGTGGTGCCGGAAGTTAGTGCATTTTTTTTTTCAATATATGAAAAAAAAGCTGTACCGCTCAGAAATGACGGCATAGCGCTCAGAGTTATTTTATGATATAGTAACAGCCTTCTAAGCTTCATTCACGCTGGTTCATTTCACGTGTTTTTTAGTCCATGGGCTTGTAGTCTAGTACAATCGTTTCAATTACGAAAACACGTGCTACAAATACTTCAGATTTTTACATAGGTATTCAGTATATAGGCTTATTACCTAACTCGCTCGCAATCGCCATCGTGTTCATTTTGACAGTTGTATGAATGTGACGGCTAGCTGATTCCGATAACAATTGTCAGCTCATACATGAACTGTCAAAATGAACACGATAGCGATTGCGAGTGAGTAAGGTAATAAGCCTACTGGTTAGAGTATCGAAGCATGTAGCAGGAGGACCGGAATGTTATGCCATACTTCGTTACATTCGATGTTTATAGAAGATAAAGTAACCATTATGACCTACTGAGAATATAATAACATTGTCTATTTAAATACAACAATGAAGATTCTATTATACACACCATTGATACTATTTCATTGAAAGATGTTTTTGTAAGCACACGACTCTAACCCAGGCCAGGGGACAGCAAACTTTTTGAACAACGAACAAAATGGGGGACGAATTATTTTTTTCACACGTCTCATTCAGAAAAGTAAGTTTTGCTTCCTGTTGAGAGGGATCGAAGTGCAACTTTTCTGTTCAAGGCTTTAAGTGTAATACACCTTTCAAAGTTATATGACACATTCAGATAACGCTCTGCAATTCGTTCGGTGAAAATCAAGTTTTAATTATAATTTGTAATACAGTAAAAGCCTCTAGTTGATTTATTTGTTGCGTTCACAATTCGGAACTTATCACCGCACTCCCCCAAACTAGGTACTTCATATAATTTTATAGCTGCGGTTAACCGTACGCTTTGTATAATTTATATTACCGGCAATGTTCCAAACCTATCGGGAACCTCCATAGATAATTAAATTATGAAGGTTTTTGAACTTTGATGCCAAAATATACATACGTACATAAATCACGTCTTTATCCCTTACGGAGTAGACAGAGCCTGAGGTAACAAGACCAAAATACCACGTTTAGCGTGATTGTGGGCGTATAGGTAGAAAGGGGAATCAAAATAGTGATGGGTTGCCTATAACATGATTGAAAAATTAGATCAACATGTTGGAGAATTTTATAACCCGTAACCACTCTATTGGATAATTCCTCTATGTTGTAGTGTGACACGGGGCGAGGGCCCAATGTCCCAGACAGTAGTGTTTTTGCTGACTCACCTACTAGTGATCCACTGGGAGGCAAAAAGTTTAAAATAATTTCGTACTATAACACTCTACCTACTACTAGAACACTACTACTAGAAAACTACTACCAGAATACTACTACTAGATTACTATTGCTAGAACGCTTCTACTAAAACATACGACTACTAATTACTAATTATTATTATTAATTATTACTATTATTAATGTTATTTTTATTTTTTGTGAATTGTATCTGTTTCTTTATATTTGTACTATAAAGGATTTACTTACTTACTTAATACTAGAACAATTGAAGGGTCAAGTAGATGAAGGTGGTAGGTATTTCGCTAAAGCTTTATTTTGAGTAATTCGAGGTTTAGTCTTTATAGATTGTAGAAAATGAAGTAGACTAGATACAGCGTTCTAGCATTTACGAAATCGTGCCTAATGAAAAACCAAACACATTTATTACATTTTGTCTTAAAAATATGCATTTGGGTAGGATATATTTACATAAAAAATATACTTAACACCTTCTTTCTCATTTTACTTGTGGAGAGAATAAAAGAAGTATAAAGTATAAAGATGTTTATTACGAAAGAAAATGATTAAATCTGAAGTATTTCTTTATAAAAATTATTCTAGTAGTCACAGTTTTATGTTAAATACATATACATACACAAATCACGTCTTTATCCCTTACGGGGTAGACAGAGCCTGAGGTAACAAAACCTAAAGGCGTACCTACAGGTGGAAAAAGGAACCAAAATAGTGATGGGTTGCTAGCATCGCCTATAACATGATTCCTTAGAATTTCGCCCAAGAATTCCGCGCTTTTGGGCTTTTACCATCTGCGCGGGACGAGAAGCAACTGGTACATTTTATGTTTTTCCTTTGCTCCTAGACCAGCAAGAAATTTATGTTAAAACAACATAATAAAACTTCAAAGTTACACTGAATACTCTCGTTGTGTGCCGGCCGCTAGCAAAACTTGCGCTAACCCTCAGCAAGGTGACTCTACGTTTCCAGCACTCTCAAGAATGAATGAAAGCGCGCTTTTCTAAACGAATGGAAGTAGGCAATAAGTGTTTCGCTTTTTTCCCTAAAAACGAAACTCTTTTGTAGCGTGACCCCGCAGTTTTGTGGCCCCTTTACAAATTTCTTTATTATTGTTCGAAAAACACGCGTCACGGCTTAACATTGTGTTATGTTTGGAACCCTTATTTTGAAATGAAAGCATGATAATGCGGAAAGAATAAAATCGTAAAAAAATTAAAACTTTTGGAACATAATCGTCGGACAAAGATGAGCTGCTGGTAAGCCTCCTACAAGATGGAGCGATAGGCTTATTACCTAACTCGCTCGCAATCGCCATCGTGTTCATTTTGACAGTTCTTATATAAATGTGACAGTTGGGAGCGGATCAGAATACATAAAGTTTAAAATGTATAATGGGTTAAAATACATAATGGTTCAAAATATATAACGCAATTTTCTGTAAAACTATTAGCTAAATGAACTTTTTTGATATCGTAATCTATAGATTGGTTTAGGTTAGGTTAGGTTTGTTTTATAACAATCCTGTTAATTTGTAACTTTCTGAGAAAATCGCATTATATATTATAAACCATTATGTATTTTAACCCATTATACATTTTAAACTTTATGTATTTTAATACGTACCCGTGACAGTTAGCTGAATCCGATGTCAATTGTCAGCCCATACATGAACTGTCAAAGTGAACACGATGGCGATTGCGAGCGAGTTAGGTAATAAGCCTACTGATAAGATTGCGGGATTGCGGTGGATGAGGAAAGCACAGGACCGGTCCGAATGTCCAGCAGCGGACGTCTTCCGGCTGACACGATGATGATGATGATGATCCATGTCGTTGACTTTGGTTTTCTATCGGATCACTTCTTTCCGAATTCGATCTTTCAGAAAGACTTCGAGCATAGCTCTATAAACGTATAGTGTGTAAAAAAATAAACTAAAATTCGCTCCGCACAAAACCAATTCGATGGTTATAACGAGAAAGCTGAAGTACGACACACCACGCTTGAGCATGGGAGGGACCAGCATCGTGACGTCAAAGGAAATTAAAATACTGGGTGTCACCGTCGATGACAAGTTGACCTTCAACACACATGTGGCAAATGTGTGTCGCAAGGCCATCGGAGTGCACAAGCAGTTGATGAGGGTGGCCAAAACTAGCTGGGGACTGCACCCAGAAGTCATCCGAGTAATATACGTGGCGACTGTCGAACCAGTAATCTTGTACGCCGCCAGCGTGTGGGCACCAGACGTCGAAAAACTGGGAATCATTAAGCAGCTGGGCGCTGTGCAACGAGGTATCGCCCAAAAACTGTGCAAAGCCTACCGCACCGTCTCCCTTAACTCCGTGCTTGTGCTGGCGGGGGTTCTCCCCCTCGACCTTCGAGCTCGAGAAGTGGCCTCACTGTATGAGGCCAAGAGGGGGTTGCCCCGGCCGGAGCTGGCCGACAGGGAGGTGGAACGGAGGACTCCTGCTACCAGCACCCCTCACCCAGCCGAATGTATCGACCTGGAGGTCACGAGCCTGGCGGACCGTGCAGAGCTAGATTCCCACAGCGAATATGACATTCGAATTTTTACAGACGGGAGCAAAATTGATGGCAAAGTCGGAGCGGCGCTATCCATGTGGAGTGGCGAAGCTGAGACAAAAGCTATCAAGCTTGCGATGCCTGGCTACTGCACGGTTTACCAGGCGGAACTGCTGGCGATATGTAGGGCGACGAGGGAGATAGCGAAACATAGGGCTTCATCGTTTGGGATTTATAGCGACTCAATGGCAGCTCTCCAAACCATAAAGAACCATGCTTGCCTCCACCCCTTAGCAGTAGAGACCAGAGGAAACCTCAAAACATCGTTCCAAAGTGGTAAAACTGTTGTTTTACACTGGGTAAAAGCACACATAGGGTTGGAGGGCAACGAGAGGGCAGATCAACTGGCAAAAGAGGCCGCTATAAACTCCAAACGAAAGCCAGACTACGACCTGTGTCCGGTTTCATACGTCAGGCGTAACATTCGTATGGCAACGCTTGACGAGTGGAACCGAAGATACACCACTGGCGGCACCGCTGCAGTCACAAAGCTGTTTTTCCCGGATGCGGTGGCGGCGTACAGGACTATTAGGAAGTTCGAATGCACGAGCATTAAGACGCAAATAATGACGGGGCACGGTGGGTTCTCCGAGTACTTGAACCGGTTCAAGTGCAAGGACAGCCCATCGTGCATCTGTGACCCTGCCAGGGAGGAAACCGTCGTGCATGTGCTGCTCGAGTGTCCTGTGCATGAACTCGACAGATTGGAGTTGGAGCAGGCCATCGACATGAAGCTAACGGTACAGAGTATTAGTGAAATAATGTCGAGCAAAAGTAGAAACAGGTTTTTAAACTACTGTATTAAAGTAAGTGGGATGGTAGTAAAAAGAAACAAAACAGCAGCATAATTATATTTACATAATATAATGAGTATATTAGTGTTAAATATAACCGAAACAGGTGTATAAATAAAACGAAGTAGTATAAGAATAGACATAAGAAACAGATTAATAAGTGCCAACGATAATGTAGTAAAGAAAAAATGTAAGAATAAATTAAAAGTGACGTCCTGCTTAAACTCATTTCCCCCTCGCCAGTAATGAACAAAAGATAAGAAGGAAACCAAAATAAGGTCCTGTGCCAATGGTCGAGTGGATAGATAGGGGAAGAATTGTAAACCACAATCTGTAACAAAAACAAGATGTTTTTATAAAATGTAAGAAAACTGTAAAAATAAATAAACAATTGTACCCTGAAACCCGATCCCCCACAATAGAATAAGAGAGAAAATAAGAAGAGGCATGAAAAAGTGGACAGATTATGAGATAGAATGGAATGATAAAGAGGCCGGAATGAAAGAAAAGAAATAAACAGATAACTAAATATTTAAATGATAAGGTACAATAGATAGAATAGTTTGAAGGGTGAAAAAACCCAAAAGTAAGAAAGAAGAAGAAAGTCAGAAAGAAAAAGTATGTTGCATGAAAGTACGAGCTGTAGAAAATGATAGAACTAGAATGAACGAAGATAGACATAGGCTCCGATCATGTTGGAGGTAGTACGCAAAAAAAAAAAAAATAAAAAAAAAAAAAAAAAAAACGTATAGTGTGATTAAAAAGTTCTACCTCCAATTTACTAATTTTTTAAATGTATCGAAAATTTTAACACACACACTCACAAATCACGTCTTTATTCCTTACGGGGTAGACAGAGCCTAAGGTAACAAGACCTAAAGGCCATGTTTAACATGATTGGTGGCGCGGTAGAAAGGAGAATCAAAATATTGACGGGTTCCTAGCTCGCCTATAAAAGCCCATTCCCTCGATGGGCTTTTACCATCTGCGCGGAAGAAAAGCAACTGGTACATTCTATGCCCTTTTGCTCCCAGACCAGCATGGAAGAATGTAAAGGCTAGCAATATTCTCCAACTACCGTAAGTGAAGCATCGCCGGCGGCCGCAATCGACGTGTGTTGCCGTGTTCAGTCTGAACCATTACACAGTATATAAGCTAAAGCAGTAAGGAAACTACGAACAAAACGGTCGAAACGAACGCACACATAGACGCGCGCTTCTACAAGGGCCCTAAGCGGATCTCCCGGTGCCGCCAGTCGCGAGTGCCGCGTTGAGACGAGCGGCCGTGCTTAGCGTCTGCTACGTGCGCCCAGACAGTCTGCGATCTCTTCGTTTTATACATGCCAAAAGCGTATTGCGCAGTGTTTCCATGTTTCCCAATAATAAGTAAGTAGGTAAGTAAGTAAGTAAGTAAATGCTTTATTGTACAAATATAAAGAAACAGATACAATTCACAAAAAAAACATTAATATATGCGAAAAAGGCGAACTTATCCCTATAAGGGATCTCTACCAGTTAACCTTTGAGTAGATGAGAGGAGCATTAAACGAGGGACCGACAAAGTGAAAGTTTAAAATTCCAGATAGTGAAAGCCACAATAGAGCGTACATATCTAAGTGCAATAAACAAAACAGTTTAGTTTATTTAAGAAAGCTATTCATTCGAATGTCAATTTTTTACACCTTAAAATTTAATAATAGAGCTGTCCGAACGTGTCGTTGCAGGCGAAAGTATTTTTCAGTAAGTAATATAATAATAAAACTTACTTAACAACGAATAAAAAATCTTAAACTATTGAAGTTTTTTTTAAATACCCTATTTTATTTATAAAGTAGTTAATTTATTCGTTCATTTAATTATTGTAGAACCCAAATATACGTGTGTTCCTTTTATACGCAAATTAGGCCCTGTCTAATCCGTAAGGGATAAAGAAGGGATTTATGTATGTGTGTGTATGTTAAAGTTAAATTACACGTCCACTAGGGTTTGCATGTTGTTGTTCTGTCGAATATCTGCGTACTGCGCCTGCGGTTTTCTACGAACGGGGCACCGAGCTGAAGTTCTAAGCAACGTGCGCGGCATGCAGTTTGCAATCGCTTGTTTTAACAGCACGTTGTTTTAGTTCGTACATGGTACCCAAAAAAAAATACATACAGAAACTTCTAAACGACACTGAGAATTAGAACACATAGAGAAATCCGAAAAGTAAAGCTATGGCAAGCAACCGAACCCATCGTCATTCCGTGACGCGTGCTATACCCCTACACCACCCATAGCAGATGGGTAAGCCTTTGAATTTTTCTATCCGTCACTAGCTGTCACGTGTCCTTGTTACTATGCGATTTTTTGCCGCTAAGCGTCATTTGTTTGAATGATACGAGTATGTCTGTACGACACAATTACAAACTCCCGTGGAACATCTACTCCTCACCAGGGACGAGAGAAGGCGCTGTTCTCAAATGATAGGTACTATCAAATGAACAAGAATTTTTACTTCTTGATTTTTTATGTTTACTTTACATAAACCACGTCTTTATCCCTTACGGGGTAGACAGAGCCCAAAGGCCACGCTGAACCTGATTAAGAGCGCATAGGTGGAAAGGAGAATTAAAATACGGTTCGCTAGACATTATGACACCTTACTCCATACCACGTCTTCGGGCCAACGTGTCAAATCATAATTGTCTCCCGATCACCTCACGGACGCGGTTCGTTAAAAATAACCATAGAGCAAACAAGCTATTAGAGTGGAAACGTCATACAACTAAAATTGAACGTGAATTAAAATTACACGAACCCAAATTGGCGATTTCTGCACTCTGATTAGCCGTAGGTCAAAAGGGTAAATAAAGTTGAGCAAACAGCTATTATGATCGATGTGGATAGTTCATGTTTAGTCGTTGTGCGGCATACGGATTGTAACTATAATACACATACATACATACACAAATCACGTCTTAATCCCTTACGGGGTAGACAGGGCTAAGGTAAGAAGACCTACAGGCCACGCTTTGCATGACACTGTGGGCGTATAGGTGGAAAGTGGAATCATAATAATGATGGATTGCTAGCCGCATCAGACTTTCGCCCATTCTCTCGATGGGCTTTTACCATCTGCGCGGGTAGAGAAGCCAACTATAACTTTAATAAAAACCAAATAGTTAATTATAATAATAATCAAAATCTTAATTACGTAAATATAATAGAAACTAAATGAAAAAGAATCAGGATAAAATTGTGTAGGCGTGGTATAGTATAAGTCGAAAAGGACTGATGTGTTGCCATAATTTTACAGCTCTTATTACCGCTCTAATTAGCTATTTCCTCTATGGTTTAGAATAACACTGTTTAAATTGGGAGCAGCCGGCAAATTAAATCCGATTACGGACGCTCCGCCGTGCGAAACTTGCCGGCGTCTGACAATAACATAGGAACGCTTTTAAGCCGTTGAATATTTTATATTGTTTCAGTTCGTGTTCCCTTGTAGGTTTTGACGGACACGGGGCTCGGGCAAACTGAAATTTATGGAGTGAACAGCTGGGCTATATGCCAGGGTATGCTTTAATCTGGGATGGTAGTGATGCTGCAATATTTTTATGATAGGAAAATGATGCATTTGATAAGGTAAGCTATCACCATCACCAGCTATACCTAACTCGCTCGCAATCGGCATCGTGTTCATTTTGACAGTTCTTGTATGAATGTGACAGCTAGCCGATTCCGATGCCAATTGTCAGCCCATACATGAACTGTCAAAATGAACACGTGGCGATTGTGAGCGAGTTAGGTAATAAGCCTACATACCTACAGCTCGCAGATGAGTACCCAGCTTATGGTATTAAGAAAAAGTTATAGAATGAAATAAAATGGAATGTCTCCACCGTTAATTGTTTTCGGATAGGGCGGAGTCTAACTAATACTACTTAGTAAATATGACACGTCGTGACAAGTTTTTGTTTTCGCCCGGCCGGCAGACCAGCCGCGCGCGCGTTTAGTCGTATTGTATTTCATTTTAAAGTTGCTTAAAAATTTTATATCCGTAACCGGAACTATCGGATAATCCGAAATAATTTAATATCCATAACCGTAACCGAAACCGATATTATATTTTACAAATGTTCTATCCATATCCGGATCCGAAATTATATATCCGTAACATCCCTGTAATGCACTATTAGAAAACATGTCGAGCAGAAAGTACAGTACGTGAGATCCTAGAACGACAATCGGGTTTCGGGTACCATGGGCCGATTCATGTTGCGTTCGCGAGATGGCGCTACTGTCGACCACAGAGCCAAAACATAAGAGGCATCCTCTAAATAGGGGACTGTAGTCCGGCTTGCATTGCTCTTATTATTATTGTTGGTTTTATACAGAATAAAAGGGAAGCGTATATTAGACAGAGACAGCGATGGTGTCTCCGGCACCTGCGTCTGATTTATTTGCCCGGAAGAATTGTTTTTGACACACGGGAAGAGCTGGTGCACGAATGCGATTGCCGGGCGATTTTTTCCAATCGCAACATAATTATGTCGTCGCAACAACCTAATCGTCGACGCAAAAAGGGAGGTTGTAAGTTTGACGTCGATGTGTGTGTGTCTGTGGCATCGTAGCTCACAAACGGATAGGCCGATTTCGATGCGGTTTTTTCTCATTCAAAAGCCAGTTTCCTTGAGATAGTTTTTAGCCATGTTTGGTAAAAATCGGAATTTGAAGAGTATCAACTCTTTTCCAAAACGGTGTAAGGCATGTTTGGCATAAAACTGAATTTTTTTTTACTTACGTATTACTCGAATAATGCGTCGGGTATTTAATTTTTGTCATCCGACTAACATAAGTACAAAATTTCAGCTCAATCGGTTGAAGATATCTGCTTCAAAATTGAGTGGCAAGATTCCACCCAAACATACTTACTAGTGGCGTGGCGTCCACAGAACTCGTTTCCCACTGGCGTAAAATGCTTTCTAAAAATCTCAGCGAATATCTCAAACGGTGCCGTAAAATGCTTTCTAAAAATCTCAGCGAATATCTCAAACGGACACCTAGTGAACAGTGTAAACAAAATCGATATATACTCGTGTAATGCAAATTCCTGCAAAATAAATAAGATAGACTGCCGCAAGTGTAACAGGCAGATCAATGTGAAATACATGCCAATTATGGGGCTCCAAAGTGTAGAAAAGGTGACCTGTGAATGCGGCATAGTAAACAAAGTAATATCGGAACATAATGAAATACCCAAAACCCAACACACAAGAGTCAGGTCGTCGCATAGTGTACCTGGCCACAAAACTCGACAAAAGTCGGCAACCGCGACAGTTGAGCGCGTCGCCAGCCCGACCACCGCTTGGCAGTATCAGTCTGGCATAAAAATAAACAATCGCTTCTCTTCGCTCCCCACCGATGAATCGGACGAAGATGAATCGGAAAAGGAAGAAGGCCCCGCCCTAAGTACTTTCACCTCACCCAAACGCAAGAAGAGAAAGAGAGATGCAGTCACTCCAGACGCCGCAGCGCCCAGGCAACAACCGAGAGTGATCACATCATCCGGTCACATCCCCGATATAATAATAACGGACGTCCAGAAAATCAACGATCCAGAATACCTAAAAAAAATTAGAACGATATCCACAGAGCACAAAGCAAGATACGCCATGGCTCCAAACAAACGAGCAATTACGATCCGCGTATACACCCAGGACATAAGGAATATAATTATTGAAGAACTGAGGAAACTTGACGGGCTCCGGTTTGTGGCACGTGTACCCAAAGCCCAGCAGATCCACCAGACGAAGGTCATACTCAAAACGAACATCTATGATGAGACTAACGAGGCATGCCTTGAAGAAATGGAGAGGTGCATAGGCGTGAGACCCATAAAAATGAGAACAATCAAAGGTAACTTACACTTATTTATCTTTGATGGTGCCCACCCATATGACGAAATCGCCGCGCTTATGAAGACAACCAAGTATGCGTACTTTGGGGCTTTTAGCATGAAGCCTCAGGAATACAAAAATAATCCCAGGAGAGTAGTACAATGTAAGAGATGTTTTCTCTTTACGCATGCGACATCAGCGTGTCACGGTGGAGAGAAATGCCCCACCACTACAATCCAGAACGAAGAAGGCGCAGAGATCGAAATATGCATTGCATGCAAGAAACCGGGTCATGGAGCCAATCAAGCAAAATGCGAAAAGTTCCAGAAGGCAGTAGAACGCCAAATGATACAACACCAAGAAAAAGATAGGAAACAAAGAGAAATAGCTGAACGCAGACAAGCTGCTAAGAGATACCACCAAGAAAACAACCCACCTATAAACATAGCCTCCAACTCAGAATTTCCACTGATACATCCACCACCAGAATACCAGCCAGAAATGCAGCGAAACGATCACGCAAGAAGTAAAGAAAACAGCATGGAACCCTTAATGCAAGAGCTACAAACTACTATGAAACAAATATTACTCCAGCTACAACTACAACACGAAATCCTCATTAAAATTCTCAACAAATAATTCCAGAAATCAATATCACAAACTGCGCATACTACACCTCAATGCGCAAGGACTTAAAGGTAAATTCCTCGAGCTGAAAGCCTTAGCCGACCGTCATAAACCACATATAATCGTAGTCAATGAATGCCGTGCGGATTTTTCTAAAACCCGCATGAATCTCATGAACTACGACAAGATCACTCACTCGATCGCGCCGCATTTAACCACAGCTATGTACGTGATGCGCGGAATACGCTGGAGTCAAACTGACGTAACACCAGGTACAGAAGAAAAGGATCGTCTTATCGAAGGCATCGCTATCAGTCTCACTTATAATCATCAGACCGGAGATTCCCTGAAGATTAAGGGAATATACATACCGAACAGATCACAACACTTCGACGCCGCAGCACTTAATGATGAGTTAGAAGATATTATAACTGAAGCCCCGAACATCACAATCGGAGACCTCAACCTAAAAATGACCACACTCAACCAGATGAGAGACGAAGGTGCGGGAATACTTATCCGCGACCTCTGTAATTCCGACGTTTGCACCATACATCACACAGGTCAACCCTCGAGACCTAACAGTGCGGGCTATGGCATCCTCGATGCAGCCATCTTCTCGTACGATGCGCAAGCCTTCGACACCATAACATGCCGACAAACAACATCAGTTGGCTCAGATCACATGCCGTGGCTACTGGACCTAAACATAATGGTAGACAGAGAAAAAAATCTGGTAAGAAATACACGCGCTGTTGCAAACAACGAAGAAATTAGGCAACAATTTCAACAAACCTTATGGGAAAAATCTAAACACCTACCACAGCACATCACGTCGGACACGGAGTGCGAGGAATACATTCTACAACTAGAAAAGGCCATCATCGAAACCTTAGATGAGTATGCACCACTAAAAGAAAATAACAGAAGAGATCAACTCCCGGAAGAAATTAATAAATTAATCTACGAAAGAAACCTAGCAAAACGTAAATCGTGGCGACTACGCTTCAACCAAGACATAATAACAGAACAAAGAAGAATCTACAATAACTTAAAACGCCTGGTCCAACACGCACTTGAGGAATATAACAATGAGAAATGGAGACGTGTAATAAACGATCCACAGAACAATAGAACCCAGATGTGGCGAATCCAACGCAACCTGAAGAACCCGGTCCAGAAACTCCCGCACATCGATGGTTGCGATAGCGAGAAAGAAACCATCAACGCCCTAGTTGACGCAGCGATCGTTACAGAAGCCGAGATAAATGACGAAGATAAGAGTACAGAGAAAACCACACCGTTCCACCCTCTCGACCCTACCTCCATAGAGGAGATCAGACTCGCGCTCAGACGGTTCAAAAATAAGAAGGCACCTGGCCCAGACAAAATCAAAGCGGATGCTCTCAAACTCGGAGGAAGCCCCTTTCTTGTCAGGTATAAAGTGATAGCTGATTACCTATTACAGACAGGCTACTATCCCAACAGATGGAAAATCGGAGAGTGCATTTTCCTGCATAAAGCAGGCAAGAACTACCGAGACCCCAAATCGTACCGACCCATCACCCTTTTAAACATCATGGGTAAACTACACGAACGCCTGCTCCTATCGCGCCTAAGACAGACGGCCGACAGACTCCAACCGCCGTTCCAACACGGTTTTACCAAGAACAGAGGAACAGGCACGCAAATTCTTCGCACTGGAAAGTTCATAACGGATGCACTAGAAAAGAAGGAAAGTGTGGCCATGGTGTCGACGGATCTCTCGAAGGCTTTCGACTCCATAAATCACGAAGGCCTGACGAAAAAGCTCCAAATAGCCGACGTCCCGAACAACAATATCAAATTAATAGAGAATTATCTGAGCGGTCGCAAAACTTACGGACGTTTTAGAACCACCAGCGGAGATGAGAGATCGGTGCCACATGGAGTCCCCCAGGGCTCTATCTTGGGCCCGGTCATTTTTAACATGTACGTCCATGACGTTTGGGACCAACGGGACCGCATCCGGGGACTGAAGCTCTCCCAATACGCTGATGACTTGTGTATCATCAATAGATCTTCCGATCCGAACTTCGCGACGCGTCGGGCTGGCTGGGCCGCCGACACCATCATCGATTACTACCATCGCTGGGGGTTAAAATGCAACATAGACAAGACGGAGTGTGCCATGTTCACTCACCGGAGAAAATACCCTAAGACCATTCGCATCAAAGACGAGCTAATCCAATACAAAAACAGCATAAAATATCTGGGCGTACACCTAGACAAGACCATGACCATGGGCAAACAGACTAACTACGTCGTGCAGAAGGCGCGACAAGCACGTGGCGCGCTAGCTCCTATCATAGGCTGGCACGCCAAGACAGATCTGTCGGTGAAACTCGCCGTCATCCAGGCATGCCTACTTCCTATATTGGATTATGGCGTGGTACAACTACTCTCACGTTACAGTAAGAGCAACTTGTTAAAAATCGAACGCCAATATCGAATGGCTCTTAAGACCGCCGGACAGTTCCCAAGACGATTAGAAACCTCATTACTTTGGGATATGCTCGATTGGGATCCATGGCACCTTCGTGCACTGGACCTCAACGAGGACATGCTACGCCGATTTCGTGGAATGCATATCAAGGATCTAGACACCCCTGGTGACGCCTACGTCGGATACAGACAGCACAACCCACTCTTGACTAACACTAGAATAGGTGAAATAAATTATGTACCAAGAACAGACAGGAGACGGCTGCTCAGCAAGCGAACGACCGCTCCACGTTCCCATAGACTGTAATTAGCCGTAAATAGGATAAGACAACATGAAACAACACCTTAAATTTATATAAACTTATTTTGCACACACAATAACAAGCACACAGCACACACTACATGACACCTATATAGATCTTTTAGACACACATAAGTAGACTGTAAGTAGCTGACACACCCACAAGCCGGACACACCACCGACCTGTGGAAATACTGTAACAAAGAACTAGGGAAATAAACATCTTCTTATCTTATCTTATCTTATCCCACTGGCTTGCCTATTTTAAGGCAGTTGGGCACTTTTATTGCGCAGAATTAGACGAAAAGGCTAGTTAAATTTCCTTCGGCTTGCCTTCTGATCAGGGTTGTTACGGATGCAAAAATTTAGACATCCGCGGATGCAGATGCGGATGCGGATTATTAGAAGTTCACATCCGCGGATGCGGATTTGAAGCGGATGCGGATGTGATGCGGACGCGGATGCGAATTTTGGGATTTTAAAAGGATAATTATTTAAATTTTAAATGCATAATAATACTTATTAGTGCATAATAGTATTTATGTAAACAAATGCGAAGCACGTGCCACTCTGGCTCCGCCCCCTTTCTTAACATGTAGGTACTTGTCGAGTCTTGTTGATGTAAATCTGTATCCGTAAAAACTCCGCATTGATTGATGCGGATGTGAATGCGGATGCAGATGTCTGAATTAATGCGAATATTCCGCATTTACGGATGCGGATGCGAATATTCGTAACACCCCTGCTTCTGATATACTTGACGCCACATCACTGACACTTACATATATACATACGTTGTGTTAAGTATTTATTGAGATTGTGGAACCATAGGCACTATCCTACTAATATTATAAATGTGAAAGTTTGTGACTTTGGATGTTTGTTACTCTTTCACGTCAGAACGGCTGGACAGATCTGGATGAAATTTGGAACATAGATAGATTATAGTCTGGAATAACACATAGGCTACTTTTTATCCCGGAAAAATGAACGGTTCCCGAGGGATATATGATGATGATGATGATGATGATGATGATGAATATATTACTACTAAGTGGGTACTATTACTACTATTACGTTGAGGTTTGTGATTGCAGGTAAGAAATAAAATTATTAGTAAAATTAGTAAAATATGTCCTACTAATATTATAAATGTGAAAGTTTGTATGGATGTTTGGATATTTGTTACTCTTTCACGCCAGAACGGCAGGACAGATCTGGATGAAATTTGGAACATAGATAGATTATAGTCTGGAATAACGCATGGCTAATTTTTTTCTTTCTTATTCCGGAAAATTGCATAATTGGCATTGTTCATTTTTTTTAGTATGCTCCAATTCGAAAACCATTTCGAGAAAAACCATCAATTATCCGATTTATCTTGTCCGATTTCAAAAATACTTTATGATTGCAGATATTTTTGTAAAAGTACTTTGAACCTTTGTTTGACCGAACGACCGGGTTTTTAGACAGAATCCAGCATCGAATGTTTGCCACAAAAATGAAAAAAAAAGTTTGGCTACGGCAACTGTCACGTGTCACTGTCAAATCTACAAAACCATAGACAAAGCCGTTTTTTTTTATAGCCAGCCGAACGAAGGCGATTGGGATTCTGTCTAAATTCACGAATTATCAAACAGTGAAAAAATATTTATTATTAATTAACAAAGCTACGTAAAAGCATAATATTCAAATTAGTTGCTTGAAATAGTCCATTTTATCAAATAAAGGTGTTAAAAGCACAGCTTAAAAAAAATGAACAATGCCA
Source organism: Pandemis corylana (assembly GCA_949127965.1). Classification (NCBI taxonomy): domain Eukaryota; kingdom Metazoa; phylum Arthropoda; class Insecta; order Lepidoptera; family Tortricidae; genus Pandemis; species Pandemis corylana. Next base: position 2,805,308 of record OX421857.1, read on the forward strand.
ATTCCTGCGGGATAGCGATAAAGATAAAGCTAAAGCTATTTAGGATATATTTAAGGACAGCCCTATAGGTTAGGTTAGGTTTGTTTTATAAAAATCCTGCAATATTTAGTTTCAGAAAAATTAAGGCAGCGGGGCAATGCTTGGGGGGTTGCTTGCATGTTTGATTGCATACTTGCTTTCATGCATGCTTGCATGCTTGCTTGCATGCATGCTTGCGTGCTTACTTGCATGCATGCATGCTTGCGTGCTTGCTTGCACGCTTGCTTGCATGCTTGCTTGCCTGCTTGCATGCCTGCTTGCATGCCTGCTTGCATACTTACATGCTTGCATGCGTGCTTGAAAGCTTGCAGGTTTGGTTGCTCGCTTGCTTGATTGCTTCATGTTCAGGTTCATGCATTCTCGCTGAGTGCTTGCTTGCACGCTTGCTTGCATGCTTGCTTGCATGCTTGCTTGCATGCTTGCTTGCATGCTTGCTTGCCTGCTTTCATGCCTGCTTGCATGCCTGCTTGCATACTTACATGCTTGCATGCTTGCTTGAAAGCTTGCAGGTTTGCTTGCTCGCTTGCATGCCTGTTTGCATGCCTGCCTGCATACTTACATGCTTGCATGCATGCTTGAAATCTTGCAGGTTTGGTTGCTCGCTTGCTTGATTGCTTCATGTTCAGGTTCATGCATTCTCGCTGAGTGCTTGCTTGCACGCTTGCTTGCATGCTTGCTTGCATGCTTGCTTGCATGCATGCTTGCTTGCCTGCTTACATGACTGCTTGCATACTTACATGCTTGCTTGAAAGCTTGCAGGTTCGCTTGCTCGCTTGCATGCCTGCTTGCATGCCTGCTTGCATACTTACATGCTTGCATGCATGCTTGAAAGCATAAAAATCCTGCAATATTTCGTTTCAGAAAAATTAAGGCAGCGGGGCAATGCGTGGGGGGTTGCTTGCATGTTTGCTTGAGCCCTTGCTTTGCATGCTTGATTGCATACTTGCTTTCATGCATGCTTGCATGCTTGCTTGCATGCATGCTTGCGTGCTTGCTTGCACGCTTGCTTGCATGCTTGCTTGCCTGCTTGCATGCCTGCTTGCATGCCTGCTTGCATACTTACATGCTTGCATGCATGCTTGAAAGCTTGCAGGTTTGGTTGCTAGCTTGCTTGATTGCTTCATGTTCAGGTTCATGCATTCTCGCTGAGTGCTTGCTTGCACGCTTGCTTGCATGCTTGCTTGCTTGCATGCTTGCTTGCTTGCATGCTTGCTTGCTTGCATGCTTGCTTGCAAGCTTGCTTGCATGCTTGCTTGCCTGCTGCTTGCATGCCTGCTTGCTTGCCTGCTTGCATACTTACATGCTTGCATGCTTGCTTGAAAGCTTGCAGGTTCGCTTGCTCGCTTGCTTGATTGCTTGCTTCTTTGAAATGCTCATGGTTCACGCGTGCGAAGCCGCGGGCAAAAGCTAGTCTGATATAATTGAAAGATGCGAGTACAGTCAATGACACTTTTTAATCAGCTTTTCGCGAGTTTACACTTGTTTTAGCTTTACACAGAATTAATAACTTGGAGCACACTAGTACGTTGTCGCCATGTCGAAAGGGAAGAGAGCGAGAGGGCTATATCTAGTGTGAATGAGACAGGAGATTTACAAATGTTCGGAAATGTGTGACAGTAAACACGTTGCAAGTTAAATAAAAGGTTGTAAAATCGCATGTGTGCGGCCTTTCTTCGATCCAGGCCCATACATCACCTGTTGACGGTGTCTTTTGACACGTCAGCGGGATAAATCGTCGGGGGCGCGAGTTATTGTGTTTTTTGTATACTAATCTTATTTTGGGGAGATTTTAAAAATTGCCCCCGCGCACGTTTTGGCAAGCGTGAGGATTACTTACAGCACGAACCACCGGAGAAGTCAAGGGGTATTTTCCGTAAAAGTTATGATGGTTACCCTTATGTTAGTATAATAGATTATGGCCAAGGCTTCATCTCGGAAAAAAAAGCCTTCTTAGTGCACCTTTGAAATAATCAAGGAATATTACAATACAAATACTCTTTATTGAACACCACAAATCGGTACAAAACAATACAGAAACAAAGAACAAAGTAGACAATATGCGGTCTTATCGCTTAATAGCGATCTCTTCCAGACAACCAACACATACATCTATACGTACATCTGCCAAATACGTAGTTAGTAGCTAGCGTAAAAAAATATATATCTTACCACGAGGCGGGTAATTTTAAGAAAATTAATAATACAGTTTGCCCCACATGCTTTAAACTTTAAAGTAGTACCTATCTAATTCGTTTGAGAAGACCAGCCGATAATATTACAGTTTTTTTTTACTTAATGAAATGTAATGTAATAAAGGCGTCCCATTTGCAATACGTCTAGAAACACGTCGAATATGGATTAAAAATAACATCTCAACGTCACATTATTGACCGCTTCCACGGATCCTCTTCCATATAACAAATTGGTGCGCTTGCCGTCTCCTTGACTTTGATACTCTAAGCTTTATATACTTCAAAAAATATTTGAAGCGGTGCGAAAAGGGAAGCTGTACTTGATGAGATCTTGTACTCTTTTTCTTACTCAACGCGTAATGACTATGTTCAACGAGGGCTGTGTGAATGATGTGGTGTTTATTATGTTTGTATGTAGGTATGTGATGTTTAATCCCCGAAACAAAATAGGGTCATACTTAATTTTGACGTCGAATCTGTGTGTAGCTCTGAAGCGGATTGACCGATTTCGATACGGTTTTTTACATTGGAAAGCCAAGTTTCCTTGCAGTGGAAAAAATCGATCCAGCAGTTTGAAGTTCATCTCTTTTCTAAAATGATGTAAGGCATGAAATTATTGTTTTTTTAGTTTACGTATGATTAGGTACTCAATTAGTGCGTGGGGAGGGGGGGGGGGGGGGTTAAATTTAAACGACACTGAAAATTAGAACACATAGAATAATCCGAAAAGTAAAGCTAAGGCCGGGGATCGAACCCGGATCCTCGTCATTCCGTGACGCGTACTATACCCCTACACCACCCATAGCAGGTGGGTAAGCTGTCCTGTGACCTTGTTACTATGCGAATTTTTATCGCCAAAGGTCGACTGTTTGAAAAATGTGTCTGTGCGACACAATTACAAACTCCCGTGGAACATGTACTGGTCACCATGGATAAGAAAAGGCGCTGTTTTTCAAATGATACGTACTATCAAATGAATCAAGAATTTTTACTTCTACTTACAGAAATTTAATTACTAACGGTAAAACCGTATAAGTGTTTACGTAATGAACACTCTTGATTCATTTGATAGTACCTATTGATTTAATGTTTTGTTCTGGCAAATCTTGCGAGTCAATGACCCGAGGACCGATAATCCAAGGAGCTCTTATAGCATAACTAATAAAATTAGTAAAAATCTACTTTTGTATGAGTCTGTGTAAAAACCAATATAAAATGACCTTAGACTGCCTACATTTTGCTTAGGAGCAGCGCTCTGCTAACACTGGATTTATAGTTGGACACTTTAGGAAACTATAATCACGAGCAAAAATAACTGGTCGCTTTTCATAGAACTTTGTACGAAAAGTGAGCCGTTATATTTGTTAGTCAGTGTATTTTGATATTATAAGCTAGGGTTTGCTATGCTAAAACATTTATAAGGGGTATTCACATCGCTGCATCAGAAGTTAAGTGAAACAAAGAACACGCCACAAGATCCCAGTAAATTGGAGACTTAGCTTTAAGCCGGGTGTACACGAACAAATTGCGAATTAACTTCCAATAAAGCAAATTTTAATAAAATGAATTTTAAATGGATTCCCCCTAAACACACATGAGGGTGTAATTTTAGCACAGAGCAAATAACCAATACAGTGGAAATTTAATACATACACTTAATTGTGAAAAAAATCGCTGAGCAAGTGTGGCGATTGCTATCATTTTTATTTGTATAACATACACACACAAATCACGTCTATATCCCTTACGGGACAAAGTCTAAAGTAACAAAACCTAAAGGTCACGTTTAGCATGATTGTGGGCGTATAGGTGGTAATGGGAATCAAAATAGCGGATTGCCAGCCGCATCGCCTATAAAAGTCATGATTCCTATGCCCATTCCCTCGATGGGCTTTTACCATCAGCGCGGGAAGAGAAGCAACTGGTACATTCTATGTTTTTCTTTCCCAGACCTGCATGGAAGCATTTGTATTACACGCTTTATATTAAGTTGCAACAAATGTAGTGTCATTCTATGGACCTTGATAACCATTTAACAAACCGCCATTTTGAAATTGACTCTGAATGATGAATTCACTAGTGATGTTTGTTTACATAGTTAGCTTGCATAGAATGACAATTTAAGTATGTTTGTCCGGGTTGAATCTTACGACTCAATTTTGAAGCAGATATCTGCAACGATTGAGCTGAAATTTTGCAGACTTGAGTAAGTCAGATGACAATCCAATCTGGCCATGGAGTTCTGTAACCCAGCCAGGATCGTCTCCGCAGAAGGAAACTCTTCAACGGCTGGTCCGATTGACTTGAAATTTGGTACACATGTGTAGGACGGATGACAATGAAAGTATAGCCAGCCAAAAATCTTGTATTAAGAAATGACATTTTTGACAAACGCTTAGGTACCTATAACATATAATTTGGTTGGCAAAAAGCACAGACAATAAAAACACCTGCCTAAAATGCCTGCCATTCAGCTACGTGTCTCGAAAAGATCTAGGGATAATTTCGTGACGCTGATTTTCATTACAGAGGTAGCAATGTTGCAAAATCGGTTAGTCGATTAATGCTACTCTATTTGGTTATTCCTCTATGGATTTTTGCATTAATGGTAACTTCTCATTCGGGGGCTGTGTACTTAGGATGGCCACTGATTGTTTTTTAAAGACTGCCGCGCTAAGTCCAGAGTGACGTAACATCCATTTCGATATTATAAAATATAATGAAAACGCACAAAATGAGAGGTTTTAATTAAATGGGATGTCTCATCGTCTCCAGGTTATACAGGCTGTTACAAGCACACAGTACGGTAATTTACTTGGGTATATACAGGGTGTCTCATTGAAATCGGTCAGTATGGGAAAGTCTGAAACTATAAGACATACGAAAATCTGTTCTTAGGAACCATGTCATCGATTTTAATAAAAAAAACTGCATTCATACATTTAAAAAAAACCTGTACTCAGCTCGGGAATCGAACCCGGTTGTTTTGAAAAAATAAACTTACACTATTTCTATTTAGATATCGATTGTGTAGGTCTTAAACAGTAAATGGCTCTATGAAACATGATGTCTAAAATGAATAAAATGCATTGTTTTAATTTATTTTTGTAGGTGTTCGAAGTGACCACCAGTGGCGTAATTATACCATCTGGGGCCCGTGGCAACTTCTTTTTATGGGGCCCTATAAGTAAAAATCGGGTGCGGATCAGAATATATAAAGTTTAAAATTTATAATGGATTAAAATACATAATGGTTCAAAATATATAATGCTATTTCCTGTGAAACTATTAGCTAGATGAACTTTTTTGATAGTGTAATCTATGTATTGGTTTAGGTTTGGTTAGGTTTAATTTATAAAAATTCTGTTAACTTGCTATTTTCTGAGATAATCGCATTATATATTTTGAACCATTATGTATTTAAACCCATTATACATTTTAAACTTTATGTATTTTAATTACGTACCCGTAAAAATCGTCACGTTGTACTCAGTTTAATTTTAATATCTTTGAGCTCGCGGGCTCTTGGGCCGGGGCCCTCTTGGGTCGGGGGCCCCTGGCATTTTGCCAGCCCTGCCACCCTATTGTTACGCCACTGGTGACCACCGTTTTTTTCAAAACTTACAAATGCATTTTGTATCTTCATGTGGTGAATGTAACAAGTTGCGACGCCAGCAAAGAGGCACATACAACCATGGAGACAATTTATACGCATGAACTTGTTGAATATTGTAACTTTTTCTTTTTTTAATTTTTGTTGTATGCAAACCTTGTCCGGGCAATAAAGACCACAACAAAAAAAGAATTATCAAATTTGGTGCAGTCATCCGAAAGTTATGCGCGTACGTACATTTCGTTGAACTCAAATCCGTCCACCAGTTTTTATCAGTTATTGCCATTATTTTTACCAGCTCGTAGCAATTCAACAATTTTCCCCATTCGTATTATATTCTCTCTAAACTTAAAATTCGATGGACCCGAATACAAACAGAACGGGAAATGTTGTTCCTCGCAGTACTTACGACAGGAGACGGCTACACTCGTTTTCCTCTCTATCAGAAGCTATAACAGACCATGACTAGTCATGTTTAGGCATATATACACAAAATAGAACAGTTGGGTGAGGTCCCTTTCCATCCATAAGCCCAGAATCTTACTAAACGTGGCCCTTGCCTTGTTAACTTAGGCTCTGTCTACCCCGTAAGGGATAAAGGTGATATTTATGAGTGATGTTGCATGAGTTATGTGTGTAAAAGGTTTTTTGCAAGACAAGTCCCCAAGGGCTTTTTTTTTCAAGTACCAGCGTTTTTGGAAAGACCATCATTGCCAAGAATGCGTCTTAAAAATCTTGGTAGAAAGTCATTTTTTCAAAACAAATACATAATACGTAATTCAACTCTTTTTAACTACTTATACATTGATCATGAACTAAAGTAACAAAGGACTTGTCCTGTTCAAACAAAGAAGGATGAGCGAAAACGCTTTGTGAGAATTTTATCGATACATATTCATATCGCATTCGTGTGTCAATTCTGTTTTGATATGAGTTTATGAGAACTCGACACGCTTTAATACGGAACGTTAAAGACAAGACTACGTTCCCACGGCAACGAAACTGTAACTGTCTTCCCATACATTATTTTAATCGCAGTTAGCGTACCGTTCTAGCGACTACAATATGACTGTGTGGGCAGACGACAATTAGCAGTTACATAGCCGTAGCAATGCAGTCCAAGTGCAAAGGCGTCAAAACGAGACGCGACTCCGGTCGTAAATACTCTGTTTTGTTCCGATAAGCTTTTAAGCTTAGAGTATTCGGATGCAAAACACGAGCTTCCGTGCATAGACAAAGCAAATAGGCGATTGCGTGTTGCATACTAAAGCTATAATGCAAAAAATACACACGGACTCCTTTTTTCTTTGTTTTAAAGGTGTTTGGAAAGCTTTGGTTCTGGCTACCCTAGTTTATTTGAATACATACAGATGAAATTTCTCAGTTCAGACACAATTACAAACTCCCGTGGAACATCTACTGCTCACCAGGGACGAGAGAAGGCGCCGTTTTTCGAATGATAGGTACTATCAAAACAATCAAGAATTTTTACTTCTTGATTTTTTATGTTCACTTTTACGGTTTTACCGTTAGAAATTAAATTTCTAAACGGTAGGTACTGAAAATGAACAAAAAATATTTACCTTGCTACTCCGCTACTCACGTGCAAGATAACCAAGCTTGTGTGGAATATAATGTTTTTCATGCAACCCCTCCCTCCGCTACTGCCAATAAAACACATATAAATCCTACAAACTTAATTATCCCTTACACCACACAAACACTGACGCGTTTCGCTCCCTCTACGGGATCCTTATCAAAGATTATTGAGCACAACTGTTACACGTGCAAACCAACGTCGTACTGATTCGAGAACGTATAAATAAACATAATGTACCAAATTCATATATTTTCCCAAACTACTCTTTTATTTATGATTTTTATTGTACACAACAACTACCTTCAAAAAAAATTCCGACTACAGCAAAAACAAAAATCTAATTGTTAATATTTGCATTGCCTGCCAGCGAGTTAGTTTGTATATCCAAACTTTAGCATATACAAACTCAGGTGCCTACAGTATGTATGTATGTAGGTAATTTACAGTAAAACTAATCAGAAGACAAATTACATGTGGAATTGAACTACATTAGTACATCCCGTTTCCATCATGTCTTGATCGATTAGCGCGTTACAGCCAGATTCACCACTGACGGCTAGACATACTAACGCGCAATCAGCTGATCGTAGCGATACCCTTACATGAGGCCACTAAGGGTGCGTTCCACTAAGCGCCCACAACGATCAAAATGCTCCTTTAGTCGTTCCACATAGCGACCGCGGTCGTTGTGGTCGCGGCGAAAACGTCACTTATGACGTCATGACTAACGCTCACGCGAAGCTCACGACGACCCATTTCAAAAGGTGGGTCGAAGTGATCGTTGAGAAAATTAGCGGTATTTTAAAAACTCAAAGTATCAAAAATGGCGACCGTATCCAAGTGCCGCCTTAAAAGACATTTTAATTACATTTGAACATAAATTAATTAAACACACCACTTATATTAAATATAAAAAATTAAATAATTTTTTTTTCAATATAAATCGATTTAAACTATAATTAATTAAGTTTATTTTCAAGGCTTACAGGTTATAACATAAGCTCTTAAATCTTTTGCTTTCTTTTTACTAACTCGCCATTTGTATTATTTACCTCCACGCTCAAAACGCTCTATAATCCATTCCACTTGAGTTTACGACAGTAACGCTCACAAGCAAGTGGAACGGGAAAAACTGCGGTCGTGAGCGTGATCGTTGTGAACGCTTAGTGGAACGCACCCTAAAAGCAATGTTCAACATTCCCAGTCCAGCATACCGTCCAATCAATAAAAAAATCCATGCCGCCGTTCTTTTCCATGCTGGTCTGGGAGGAAAGAAAAAGCAGAATTATCCAGTTGCTTCTCTTCCCGTGCAGGTAAAAGCCCATCGAGGGAATGGGCGAAAGTCTTAAGCGCCCGGTAAACGATCAAATTGTTTGTCAAACTTTACGTGTTTGTCAAACAATTTGATCATGTACGGCTGTGTTTGAGGCGTTTGTCAAACAATCTACGTGTTTGATGCGTTTGATGAAAATCTGGATTGATATCGAGTTTGACAAACAGGTTTGAACGTGTACGACGGTGTTTGTCAAACAAGCTCTCGGTAGAAGAAGTTTGACAAACAAGTTTGTCAAGCGAGTTTGACCGTTTGCGCGGGGCGCTGTAACAAATTTATTTGATATTTGGTTTGATCGTTTACGCTTATGTTTGATGAAAACGTGAAGTTTGACAAGCAAGTTTGTCAAACAAGTTTGATCGTTTACGGGGCGCTTATAAGAAAAGCAATGTTCACGGCGACATGTCCGTACCCTTAATCTGGGGTCACGAACTTACGTTGGCAATCCCGTGTCCCCAATCGGACGTGTGTCATTATCAGACTGTTTGCGACATTTTTTTTTTGTTTCATCGAACCTAAAATGATATTGCGCGGCTAGAATGAGAGCGCGTGATAGTGACTACCTGTCTTCTAAAACGTACAGTAAGAAAAAGATGGGTAATCTATCTCGCGCCTAACACAGCTCTCGAGTAGGTACTTGTGCTAGCCAAGCTTGCCTTCGGAATCCAAAAGCTTATTGGTTACTTACGTGACATGAAATGTATATTTCATAATTTTGTTTTATTTTTTATTTTTTTTCTCTTCGACATTGGAGACATCTCCAATTAATTTATTTGACGGTGGAGGCGTTTTACACCTCCGCTGAACTTAATTTTTTTTTGTTGTTGTTTTGACTAGTAGAGACTTTATACATCTCTACTATAGATTAATAATTATAATTTAAGGCTCGGGGACCTTATACATCCCTTTTATAAATGTATTTAATTTATGTAGAATTTAAGTATTCTCACTGTATTTTATTTTGAAAAAATGACTTTCTGCCAAGTTTCTTGCGGCGCATTCTTCTTGGCAATGATGGTCTTTCCGAATGCGCTGGTAGTTTCAAAAAGACATGTAAAAGAGCCCTTGGCGACCAATTTGCAAAAATAAATTTTCATTTTCATTTCATCATGCTGGCCAGCAAAATACTTTCTAAACATTCACATGCTCAAATAACTCCATGCCTCCAAACTCCGTAAGACGGTCGCACATCGTTCAAAAGCTGAAATATCAGTCTCCGCCGGATCAGTGGCCCACGGCTGTCAGTCACCGGACCGGCGGTAATCCGGTTATCGTTCGTCGTGGGCGGACGCGTACGGCGCCGTAATCGCCCTGATACCATGTTAGCCGCAACCAAGAACTGCCGGACACGAGTAAATCTGAGCTATTGTAAAGTGGGGAAAACGGTGTGGTGACGTCAAATTTGTATAGGTAAGATACGTAGCTGACCTCGCGTACTCCGACATTCGATTCATGATGTAAAAACATAAAAATTGGGAATTTTTGATACATTGATAATACTTATTTATCATTGAAAACAACGCCATCTTTAATCCTGGGTGAGTAGTAGATGTTCAACTTATTTGTGGCTATAACTAAGAGCTACCTTTGTATCCAATTCTAAATTTCTATGACGACTGATAGTACCCCTTTTTTGGGATCACAGCAATGGAAACATCTTTTCCAATTACTGTATTTTTTTTGGCGTAGACTTAGAGGATTGATTTTGTTTACTGCTCCAAAGGACCGCAGACCTAAGTAATTAGTAACAATTTCAACTTTATAGCTTTACGAGTTCATTAGAAAAAAGTCTTCTTTTTTTAATAGTATGAATAGGAAGGCAAACGAGCAAGTGATCTCATAAGGTTTCCTTTTTTTCTTTACATATTATATGGAATGAGCGAAAAATATTTACCCTGCTACTCCGCTACTCACGTACAAGATAACCAAGCCTGTGTGAAACATATGTTTTTCATGGTGTTTTGCATGTGTAACAGTTTTGCAGTTTTGCCGTAGAGAGGTCGAAACACGTCAGTGTTTGTGTCGAGTTAGGGATAATTTCGTTTGTGGGATTTATTGTGCATGAAAAGCATATATATATTTCACACAGGCTTGGTAATCTTGTACGTGAGTAGCGGAGTAGCAAGGTAAATATTTTTTGTTCATTGAAATGGACCTCTGCAAAGTAACGCCTGATTCAATAAAATAGATAAATGGAAACAACGCAATACGAAATCAATCAAAACTTCCCCTAACCTTTTTCACCCGTAGAACTCACCTGAGCTCATAAAAAGTCCGAGACAGTCTTTTCACCTTGCCCGAGCAAACAGAATGTATCCTATAATCCTATCCTAAACAAATGCTGACTATCCATTCGCGAGATAGCCCGGACAATGTTCTTTTATTGCATTATAGTATACAAACACCCGGACGAGGGTTGGGCAAATATTGTCCAGGTTGAAGGGTCGAGAGTCAGGTTTTATTAGAGTTTTTCGTTAGTCTATATACTAGTGGTGTAAGTGATATTGGACGTTTATTTGTCACTAGCGTTTGCCCGCGACTCCGTCTGCGCTGAATACGCTTACCACGATCCTAAGGGAACTATGCTATTTTCCAGGATAAAAACTATTCTATATTATGTCCGAACTGAAACTATGTGTAGGTAAGGTAGCCAACAATGATCCAGTAGCACACACTGAACCAACGTTTTTATTCGAAAATGCGACGTTGCCAAACCGTAATACGCACACAGACACGCTTCAATATGGCCGCGCCCCTCGCTCCCCAGTCGGCGGCCGGCCCGCGTTGAAACTACACGCGTGGTGAGGTGTTTTGTGATTTTCGCCGTCAAAACAAAAAAAAACGTAAGTGTTTCTTTTTTTATTTCCGTAGAATGGTAGCAATTTTACTACATCGAATTATTCAATTGTGTAAAGTAATTATTTAGCCATCGTTTCCACATTCGTTGACGTGGCTATCCCGTTAGGTTATTTTTTTACGTAACCTTAAACATTGAAAGGTGTATCTGGCACACAATGACCCACAAGGATAGAGCACACAATGATCCAGCTGGATCATTGTGTACTGTGCTATAACTAGCAGCACACAATGAACCATTGAACTTTTACCTAACTAGGTTCACTGTGTACTATCAGATTTTTATTCATTTCAATGTCATAATATTGATAATAACCGGTCAATAAAACCACATAATTGCTATAATTATTTTCTTATTGAACATTATTCCATTTTTAGAATGGGGAGAACGAAGGTGGAGAAGAGGAAAAAAGGTGGGCATACCAAAGAAGCTATGCAAATGGCTCTTGCTCTAGTAAAACATGGTGTCAGCATCCGCAAAGCTGCTAAAGATTGCAAGCTTTCTTACCCCACGCTAAGAAGGTATGTCATAAAAACCAAAAATAATGAAAACTCGAGTTTAGTTCCAAACTATGAGGTCAACACTGTATTTTCTCCTGAACAAGAAAATATCCTAATAAATTATATCGAGGAATGTGCACTTATGTTTTATGGCCTTACTGCAAAGGAGACTCGTCAATTGGCATACCAGATGGCGGTTGCAAATAACATAAAATGTCCGGAGACTTGGGCTCAGAATGAAATAGCTGGAAAAGATTGGTTGCGATCATTTAAAAAACGACACACCAATATAAGCCTCAAGAAACCAGAACCTTGCAGTATTGCACGTGCTACAGCTTTTAACAAGGTGAACGTTGAAAAGTTTTTTAATAATTTGAAGGTAGCTTTGCAGCGACATGCGACATTTGGCGACGGCACTCGAATTTATAACTTAGATGAAACGTCGACCACGACCGTTCATCGACCGTCTAAAGTCTTAGCACCAAAAGGAAGCAGCGTTTGTAAAGTAACAAGCGGTGAACGGGGTATATTAGTAACAACATGTTGCATAGTGTCCGCAACTGGGCAAGCTTTACCTCCCGCAATGGTTTTTCCACGAAAAAATTTCAAAAGCCACATGTTGAATGGTGCTCCTCCTGCTACACTTGGCTTAGCCACGCCTACGGGTTGGATGAATGCAGAAATATTTGTTGATGTGATGAAACATTTCATCAAGCATTCTTCCGCCACTAAAGATAACCCAGCGCTCTTAATAATGGATAATCACGAGAGTCATCTATCTTTAGAAGCACTAAGTCTGGCTAAATCTTCTGGAGTAACTGTACTTACATTGCCCCCCCATACCACTGCAAAACTTCAACCATTAGACGTTGGCTTAAACGGTCCCTTCAAAACTTATTATAACTCTGCCATCGATTCCTGGCTACTGCGAAATCCAGGTCAAGCAGTTACTATCTACCACATTGCCGAATGTGTGGGACAGGCATATTTGAAAGCAATGACACCTCTCAACATTACAAATGCTTTCAAAAAATGTGGCATTTATCCATTTGACGAGTCAATTTTTACGGATGAAGATTTTTTGCCTAGTTCTGTCACAGATAGACCAGACCCGGGCAAGGAAAACAACGAAATTAATTTAGAGACAGAAAGATCTGAATCCTTGGAATTGACCCAAGCTTGCCCTTCAATTCTACAAGAAGCTGAACCATCACAATTAAATCAAGATATTTCAATAGCAAACGTTAAATTGCAGCCAACTCAGGGCACCGGGGCATCTTTTCGGCCAACACCAGACTCAATATCTTCTCCTAATGAAGTTCCAGATCCGTCAACTTCACAGCAACGTAATACATCCAGAGTAATTTCTGCAGAAAACAGTCCACAGCAAGCAGGACCTTCTAAAGCATTAATCACACCTCAAATGTTAAGACCTCCGCTAAAAGCGGGCCCACGGAAGAACACCAGAAAACGCCGAACTCTAGGAAAAAGTATGATAGTGACTGATACCCCCGAAAAAGAGGAACTAGCGAAAAGGAAGATCAAAGTTATCAAAAAAAGTTGCAAAAGGGTGAAAAAAGCAAATTTGTTTCAAGACCAGAAAAAAAATAACGCTGCACAAAATGCTGCTGCTGATGATACTAGTGAAGAAGATGTTTTTCAGGCAAGTGGGGAGTCTTCTGCAGGTGAACAGTTGGCCAGTGAAACCGATGAAGATGAAATAATTATTGATAGTAACTTTTCACCTCTACCAAGAAACCCAAAAGTGGGGGACGATGTGATTGTCTTGATTGAAACAGAGAGGAAGAATAAATACCACTATGTGGCTAAAATCTTGGAAGAGAGTGATGAAACAGGTTTTGATTATTACGTTTCATATTTAAAGCTAAAAAGTAAAGTATATTTTAAGTTTGCTGAACCTCTTGAACCGGATACGGCGGGTATTACAAAGAAAGATGTCAAATATATATTACCAAAGCCCAAAATAGATGGTACCAGGCGTCGTCAAGCGACATATAAATTTCCAGTCAACCTGTCTCTCTTACATTTTCCATTTTAAGTGGTGGGCTTATTGATCTCGATTTTATATTGATTATCTGAACAGATTAGGTTAGAAGATGTTTTTTGTTTTATTTTTATAAGAAATTTATATTGTTTCTGTTTTGAATGATAAATAAGAGTTAATTTTAGTTTTAATATTACATACACATGTACAAGTTGAGACTGTAGACTGAAACTATTTGATAAAAGACTGACTATTATAAAGATCTCTAGTTAGTCTAGTTAGCATAACTTTTGCCATGTTTAAGAGTTTATATTACTTAATTATTACTGGATTATATTGTTAGATAATTAGATAGTTCAAAAAATGTGATACGACACTAAAACTAAGATATCTTGCGTATTTTTTGAAGTCCAAGACTCAAATTTATATGTGATGTGGAATATTGTGATGATTACGTTGGTTTAATGCCGTTTGATAAAATCAATATAAGTTTTTCACCTCATGAATGTTATGTTTTATTGAATGGCCTTATATTTTCCTTATTTGATTTGGTTACGGAGCTTTTATGTAAACAGAACCTATGCAATGATTCACTGTGTGCTTAGCCGGTTCATTGAATACCTAGCACCGGTTCAGCCTGTACCAGAGGTTGTACACAGTGAGCCATTTCTCATCTTTAAAAAAAATCAAAATATCTCGTTTTCTATTGGGTTTTAGTCAAAACTATTGATGCAAAATTAAAGCCAGATAAACAACTAATGTTCTGGCAAAAAAGTTTTGCAATACGTTCACATTAAGACTGACTTATTAGGGGACAAACTTTTGGTGGTTCATTGTTGGCTACCTTACCCTAAAGCAAATTCAAACTAAATAGGACGAGCGGTTTGAGCGTAAAACTGTAACAGACAGAAAGACAGACAGACAGACTGAGTTACTTTCGCGTTTATAATATTAGAAGGGATTATTTTAGAACAAAAATTACCATATTTGTGGCGAAACCCTAGTGGCATCCCAATGCGTCCCCAGCACAACGGATTGAGGCAACGGCGGAGAGTTTTCAGTTTGGGTATATTCCTTTGGGGAGGGAGTCCCACATACCCCTAGGCATCCCTGCCAGTCGTCGGTCGTGGTACACCTGGGTGGAACTCGGGCACTTTTTTTTGCCGATGGTCCACCTCAGTACTGTAGAGCTGCCCTGAAGAGGCACTGACTCTACGACGGGATGACGTAGCTCAGACGACTCACAAATCTAATTAATCAAACTTTGAATATGTCGTCAGTATTTTATTTAGCTTTTTAGATTCTTTAAAATAATACATCTGCTTCCAAGGAAGCCCTAAGCAACTCTCTCTCTGACGTAACTCTTGTTTCGAATTCTAGTTTATTTTTTAATATTTAAATTTAAGATTCGAATTCGATAAAGAGTAAAGAAGGAGTCTTTACAGTACACCTATAGGTGACCTAGGTGAACCACGGGCACTTTTTCTTGCCATGGCCTTAAGGTTTTGTTACTTTAGGCTCTGTCCCATAAGGGATATAGACGTGATTTGTGTGTGTGTGTTATACAAATAAAAATGACAGCAATCGCCACACTTGCTCAGCGATTTTTTTCACAATTAAGTGTATGTATAAAATTTCCACTGTATTGGTTATTTGCTCTGTGCTAAAATTACACCCTCATGTGTGTTTAGGGGGAATCCATTTAAAATTCATTTTATTAAAATTTGCTTTATTGGAAGTTAATTCGCAATTTGTTCGTGTACACCCGGCTTAAAGCTAAGTCTCCAATTTACTGGGATCTTGTCGTCACGCGTTCTTTCTTTTACTATGGTTTCACTTAACCTTCGCTTTTGGAGATGGAATTAATTGTGACTTTTTGTTTTAAGTATTTGAAACCGCTTCCAATCGAATGCCTTAGAATTTTTAAAGTGCGACAGGCAAACGCCATCTTTCCCAAATATATCACGATGTATATCCTAATCCCGGCAAATAAACAAACGGTTATAAATAGCCGCCATAAATACAGGCTGAGAGCGTTTCTCTGTAGCCAGTCAATTCAATAATTTGCGGGCGCTGACAAATGCGCGGCGCTTGCTCGGATAAATTAGTCATTCCATAAACTAAGCTGTAGTTCCTACTCTGCGGCGACACGTGCGAAATAGCTGCGTGTGTGCGTCACGTTACCAAGAAGGTGGTTTTGCATACACATACATACACAAATCTTTTCATAGGACATCTTCCATCCGTTTTCCTTTTCAAAAAAGTATCACTTTTCGTGAAATATAATGTAGTGAGGGGTCGCTCCTTGGTTACTTCAGTAAAACAACTAGAACTTTACAAGAGGTTTATTGTTTAAGTCCAAGAACGAACGGATCAGTCTCAGGGTTTATCGTGAGCAGTTAGAGAGTTCAGGTCAGATCCGCACTATTAATTTGATTCTACACACACACGCCCAAGGAGCACTAGTTACTCCCCTGAACGGACGACTGAAGGGACGACGCTGCTAGCACAGAAGGGGCCGAAGGCGAGGGTCGCGGTAGAGGCGAGCCTTAGGACAGGATGTCGTCCTCAGGCAGTAGCGTGTCTTCGAATAGAGAGGTGGAGATGTGCGATGTGCAGCCCAGCGGTTTCAGGCCTTAGATTAGCCCCAGTCTGGGTCCCATATAATCGGGAATTCCGCACTTGTAGTTTTTAATCTGAAGATTCGTAATAGAGTGTGGATCCCTACGGCGCGCGCGAGCTTTTATAGGAGGCCGCGGGTTCCGTATGTGTATCTATGTATGTTTAATTAGGCGTGACTAGTGATGTGCCGCCTAAGGTCTTACGGTAAGCCGTCGAGTATCGATCTTCGTTTCGATTTTTATAAGCGTCACCGTCTACCGCGTGACATAAGATAAAACATATAATGTACTAGTTGCTTCTCTTCCCGCGCAGATGGTAAAAGCCCACTGAGGAAATGGGCGAAAATCTTCGGAATCATGTTATTGGCGATGCGGCTATCAACCTATCACTATTTTGATTCCCCTTTCTAGGTATACACCCACAATCATGCTAAATCTGTAACCTTAGGGTCTGGCTACCCCGTAAGAGATGAAGCCGTTGTATATACCCGCCAGTAATTTCACCGACTGTCTTACTCTCCACGCCGGACCACAGCACCACAATATAATTTTCAAGAATAAGGCGCCGCAGGATACTTGGGAACAAAATCATATTACATTTCATTTAGTTAAAAACCTCGTGAACAGCTAAAGGACTTAATTCTGTTTAAACTATACATTGAAGTCCGAGAAAGTTTATTATGTACCTAGTGTTTTATTTTTTAATTATTAAGATAATATTCTTATCTTGCAACGTATATATGTATGTTTGTCCGGGTGGAATCTTGCGACTCAATTTTGAAGTTCAATCCTCATCCGATTGAGCTAAAATTTTGCATACTTGTGTAAGTCAGATGACAATACAATAATCTGGTAGTAGAATTCTGGTGGGCCAGCCAGGACCGTCTCCGCGGGAGGGAATTCTTCAACGATTGGTCCGATTGCATGAAATTTGGTTCACATAGTTATGTAGAACGGCTGACAATGCAAGTACAGTCAGCAAAAAGGATTGTATCTAAAATGAAATTTTTAGGTTAGGTTATTTACAATTCGTGTCTACAATTACAAATACAATTTGTGTTCTTTTTTTACAACTCGTGTCTCGACGTAATAAAACAATTGCACATCGCAATTTATTTACATCGTATCAACATTTTCACAAAAATCTGCGTGAGCACACTAGTCTTTTCCGTCTACAAATCTAATGCTATTTCCAAAGCAAAAATAAAACAAGTATACGGTACGGCAAAGGAAATAATAAATATAATTCAAAGGTAAAAGCATTTTTATGTTGTGTACACGATAGTCATAGAAATCTAAAGCTTAGACACAGATTAAATATATCAAGTTCGTTCACTTGTTGAATTGCGTGGCATCCACTATGCTCCACTATTTAGATCCCCTGCTCATAATTTTTATACCTGGGGGATTCAAATGGGGCTTATTGGATGGTGCGCTATTCAGCCGTATAGAACCGTCTAGAATTATATCAGATCGAAGATGAAGAAGATTGCTCATTGTAATGGCAGAGAAGAAAGATTTGAATGTTCGTTTGTTGGCATTGAATAGGATTTGGAAACTACTGAAGGCAGTACTCCTTGACACGGTGCGAATCGTCAGGAGGTTCCTCACTCTGCAGCCGTAACCACTGGTAGCTTGAACCCTGCCCCGTTACCGATGGCACCGTAGGTTAGGTTTTTATAATGTTTTTATATTTTTAATTTTTTTATTATTTTTTTTATATAAATATTGATAATATATAGCTTATAGAACGAAATAAATATACATAATAATAATAATAATAATAATAGAAACTTCCATTGTGTCAATTGGTTGAAACTATTCAGTTACCTACCCGTAATTGCTGGCTTAATGGCTGGAATGGGTGAGTGCCCTGACAAGTGAAAGTGCACAGAGAATAAATACAAGTGGACTATCTTCTCTGTTCAGTGTCTGTGCCACCTTGACAGAGGAAACAATGAATTGTAGTGCCACTTGAAGCTATCTTTGCGCTATATTTTTGTATTAAGAAATTGCACAAATGTATTTTCCTGAAAGAATTCTGTCTAAAGATAATATTTGAGGCGCTGCATTAGGAAATGGGGGTTTAATTATTTTTGTATCATAGTCGGTAAACATAAAATAATAATTTAAATAATAAATATACTCTTAATGGACTACATTATCATTATGTCCCGCCTATATGTTCCACTGCTGGGCACAGGCCTCCTGAGAGGGCTTGGGAAAGTGCCCCTGCGGCCCCAGTGTAGATTGGGAATTTCAAACACACCATTGAATTGCTTCGCTGTTTTCCTTCACTGAAAAGGTCTTGGCGAATTTCAAATGTTTCGCACGTAAATGGACTCACTCCGTCTTGAGTTTTTTGTTGGTCTGTGGGAATTATTGTCTTAAAATGGTTCCGGGACGTTTCAATAGGTAGTTAAATTAGTTTAACTAAATATCCCTGTAAATATTTTACATTGTTTTAACATTGATCGATGCTCAAAGGGAACCGCTACAAGGGTGGGATTAAAGCGCCTGGCCGGAAGACTATTATAGTAGGTATATTATGTTGAGTAATTAGAACGCAACCTTAATTTATTTTCTTTATGGTCACACTCTCATCTGTCACTTGATCTTGTTCCTTTTGGCTAAAATTTTTTTTTTTTTTCAAGCCAATATTTCAAATTCAGCCAGGGGCTATTTTGATGATATTAAGGTAGAATACCAGAAATAAAATATTAAATAGGAGAAAAGAATCGTGTATATTAAACGTAATGTCAAGGAACAAGATCAAGTGACAGATGAGAGCGTGACCATAAAGAAAATAAACTAATGCTGCGTTCTAATTACTTAACATATTTTACTATAGTCTTCCGGCCAGGCTCTTTTGAATCAAACATGTTAATAAAAGATCTTTGTAAGGGTGTTCGAACTAACCCAATCACCAGCTGATATATGCCAGAACAATTCAAGAGAATTTGTATAACAGAAACTTAAAAGTTCAATGAATGAAATATAAAAATGAATGTATGATAACAATAGGAAAGCAATCAGACGTCGCGCCATTAAAAACTACGCCCATAAAAATGCAGAGGTCGTAAAGAAAATTAAATCCCATCAAAAATATAAATGTGAAACGATAGCCAAGTTCAATATTAAATAAACAAAATATGCCGTTATTGACTTCGCCGACAGAATAATTGATAAATTTCAGTTTTCAGATTCTTATAAGTATACACCTGATAAGTTACCTTGATGCCGAATATCAAGTTTCTAGGTTCTATCTGTAAGTCAGTGGAGTCAGTCACAAAATTGCCGATTTTTGAACGTTAATATATTAGTATCTGTTTGAGCCATGTTTATGAAATTTTGCATTTTAGGCAAGCTTAAAGGTCTAAATAAATGTGTCAAATTTCATGTATGTAGATTAAATAAGTTTAGAGCTGTGAAGGAGTCAAAAGTAGCTCGAAATGGTTCGCGTAAATATACACATAGATACACACGGCTGCGTCACCAGTTCCTTTGAACTTGGCTGACACGCCGCCGCGTGTCTAGATTCCATATTTACGATTCCCAATCTAGCCATCATAAAAAGGCAGTAAAACAAATGACTTCCGATCAAGGACAAGAAACAAATGCAAGAGAAGAAATAAATTTGGAACATGGTTCTTTTAATTGTTACTGTGTTCGGTGAGTTTCATTGTCTTGTTCAACCCTGGATTAATTAGACTTTTTTAACAATCTATGCTGTCACAACTTTGTACTCACGTATCAAGACACACTAGGGTTACTCCAAAATTCGATCCTGAACCTGCCCTTTGTCCCCGCTTAATTTGGCACCTACTTTTCTTAGCTCTTCTTTTAACGGATTGACAAACACCAAACAATCAGAAACAATCTTTACAACACTAAAAATTCGTGATATTATGAAACGCGAAAATGCAACTTCTACTATTAATTGACATTTCTATATGTCTCACCCTATACTAGTGCCCAAGGGCGACGCCAGCCGAAGATCGAAGGGGGGTAGAGGAAATACAGCATCTATCAGTAGATCAAACATGGCAACACTTGAAAGTCAAGGTCAGGGTAAACGTGGCCAAGTCTTGTTAACTTAGGCTCTGTCAACCCCGTGAACGGCCTACCTGCATTGCACGGTCTCATCGACTAAGGAAAGACGGGCCCAGCGTACGGGCCCTCCCCTTCTTGGCGCCATCTTGGCGGAAGCCGGGGCCACCGGGGGGAGCGTTTGTGGTGAAACCCTAGTGGCATCCCACTGCGTCCCCATCACACCGGACTGAGGCAACGCTGGAGAGTTTTTAGTTTGGGTACCTATACCCTTTCGGGGAGAGGAGTCCCGCGTACCCCTGGCCATCGTCGTGCCTAGGGCATCCATAAAGATTTCCTCTCTGTTAAAAAAAAAGGTTCTGTCAACCCCGTAAGGGATCAAGGCGTGATTTATGTGCGTATGTTTATTATCCGATAATATTCAACACTGAGCCAGTGAAGTTTTGGGATTTTTTCCAATACTTTCTTCTTTTCGACTTGGCTACGCTCTTGGCAGCGCGGTTAGCGGCGAATTCATACGGCGGCATTATGTGGTAGTCCTCAATGCACTCTGAGCCTCTCTAAAAGCCAGCAGTGCGGCTTAATAAAACCAGATATTTAGAAGCTGCATTTCCTTCTAAATTCCTTCAAGTAGCTAAACACCCTCACTTTCACTCATTTGTTTTTAGCTGCCGTCTTAGTCATCGCTGATGCCCGTCCCCTCAGAGCAGAACTTTATGAGATCCGCGACCGGTCCGCATCCAGAAGCAAAAACCACGATCCAGTGCTGCAGAGAATTAATAAATTGGACCTGAAATCAAACGCGGCTGCGTTCGCTGGACACGTCTTGAAATATTTCACCTTGTTCGAACCAAGTGATGTCTCGGACAGCTATGAGGATGAAGGGGGTTTCATTGACGAGACTAGAAGTTCAATTATTCTTGTGCCTAGGAATGACAAAATTATGTTTGACATGTAAGTAAAGCTAGTTTCCCGTTATAAAACTGGCACTGGTAAAACCAATGTAGGATGATTAATTTGGATTAATTTAGGTTTAGGTGCGGCGTTGAGGTGGGTAGGGGTTTAGGGGTTAGTACTTATTAAACTTCTGTTTTATTTTAGTGTTAAACCGGCAAATAAAGCAGATGGAGATGGAAGTATCAAAATTTACCAACTGTTCCAGGACCAACCAAAAGGTGTGAACTTACATAAATTTTATTTATAATTCATTTAAAGTAACTTTTCCAAGAATGAGTTCGAGACTTTTTTGACCCCGACGCAAAAAGAGGGCGGTGTCTGTGGCATCGTAGCTGACAGATAGACCGATTACAATTAGAGATGAAACGGATAGCAGTTTGGCCGGATACCGGATATTCGGCCAACAATGTGGCCGGATAGCCGGATATCCGGCCGCCGGATATCCGGCGACACTTAGCCGTTTGCGTAGGCGGCGCGCGAACGATATGGTAGATTCGGTTCGATTCGGGTCTTTTCGTTGATGAGTGAAGTTAACAATTGTATCATTCATTGTAATAGTGTGTTGAAGCTGCAAGAGCACGCCAGGAGATCTTATTGCAATATTTGAAAATGTCTTCTGAAGAGTTCATCTTCAAGTAGCAGTTCATCTTCAACACCGGCTAAAAAGAGTAGAGGAGAGGAGACAGAGTCGGCTGTATCTCGCAAAGTTCATGACACATTTTGGGATTGCTTTGATGAAGTAGCAAATGAAAACGATACTGACCAGGTTCAACGTGAAGAAAGAAATGCGATAACCTGTGAGCTGGATTTTTATCTCAAGTCAGTGCGAATTGATCGCAATTGCGACCCTTATTCTTGGTGGGCAGCTTATGCCAAACAATACCCAAATTTAACAAAGTTTGCCAAAATCTACCTTTCTGCACCTTGCAGTAGTGTGTATAGCGAAAAAATTTTTTTCTGAAGCTGGCCTTATTCATGAAGAGAAACGCAACCGCCTGCTACCTCTCAATGCAGGGAAATTAGTATTTATTCACCATAATTTGCCCTTAGTGCAGTATGAGTACTAATTCATTCATTTTCTTTGTGTTACATTAATTTACTATTGTGGGATTAAAAATGTAAAACTAAAACTAATTATATTTAAACTAAGTGATACTAACTAAATAAAGCAAATAATTACTCAAAAATATGTTTCTTTTATCCAGTTTTTTTTACTATTTGGCCGGATGTCAATCCGGCCGAATAGTAGCCATCCGGTATCCGGCCGGATAGTATTATGTCGGCCGGATAGGCCGGATACCGGATAGTTGCCGGATATCCGTTTCATCTCTAATTACAATGCGATTTCATTTGAAAACCAGTTTTTTTGAGGTGAATCTCAACCATGTTTGGTAAAAATTTGTCCGGCAGTTTGAAGAGTATCAGCTCTTTTCCATTCTTGGCATAAGGTTGTATTATTAAGCGTTGTTTCTTAGACTGTACCAAAATTTTGCGAAAGGGGTTTTTTAAAATTTTTAATTTACATTTTTCTTTTGGTTATTGTTTTTTGGGTGAAATGTCGGAAGACGAATTCGACCGACTTCTAGTTAATGGTCGGATTACACATACGTCAGACGGATGACAATGCAAGTACAGCCAGCAAAAAAAACTTATTTTCTGTAAAAACACACTAGAGCTCAAATACTTCAGTAATAATAAACTTTGGTACAGGCTCTGAACAAGGTATTCAATTTAAACACTACTTGAAATATAACTTATTATTTTATATAACAGCTTGGTATTATTTTCAGATGATAGTTCTTATGGGAGACGAACAAAAAGGAAAGCATTGGAACCACAGTGGGAAATACCAACGATTACAACATCGTAATGAAGATTTACGAGTTAGACGGATATGGCGACTATCGGGAAAACCATGAAGGACACTTTTTAATTTTTGCACAATCTAAATTAAAAAAAAATAGCTTCTTTAGACACAAAAAGACAAATGAGTATTTCATTATCCTTCTTACCTCGAAATTACAATGAAAATTAAAATTAAAATTTATTTTTGCAAATTGGCCGCCAAGGGCTCTTACATGTCTTTTTGAAACTACCAGCGCATTCGGAAATACCGTCATTGCCAAGAAGAATGCGCCGCAAGAAACTTGGCAGAAAGTCATTTACCTAAGTCAATGAACAACGATACAAAATATTACTTATTGGACACCACGAATTAGTACAATGATATTAAATAAAGAGACAATAGGAGGTATATCTTGCAAAGGAAAATTGATTAATTTTCTTAAAATTTGGCCCGTATTCATAGATTGGAATCCAATAATCCAATAATCCAACTGGGATTACAGCAAACGGCGACAGTCATCAATAAACTTCCAAAAAAAACCTTACTCGGATTAAAACAGTTCGTATTTAAAAAAATACGAAAATAATAGCAGAGCGCCGCTAATTGTGTTCGCACGCAACCGAAAAAAATAATCCCGGCTAAATCCCGGCGACTAATGACGGCTGCTCTCGAGTCCCGTCACGTGCCGGGCAAATGAACAGCACTGTCCTGAAGCCGCCGGCAAAAACGGGACTTTCGCATGGAAACAAAAAAACGAGCGGAAATGGCATACGCCTCACTATCACAACCGTAGATAGGTATTGGCGGGGGTAGGACCGGGTACATACGTATTAAAATAGGTACGTAAAGTTTAAAATGTATAATGGGTTAAAATACATTATGGTTCAAAATATATTATTATAATGCGATTTTCTCAGAAAATTGCAAATTAACAGAATTGTTATAAAAAAACCTAAACTAACTTAAACCAATCTATATACTATATATACTATATAGATTGGTTATATAGTACGCTAGGTACCAAAAAAGTTCACCTAGCTAATTAGTTACACAGAAAATACTATTATATATTTTGAACCATTATGTATTTTAACCCATTATACATTTTATTTTAAACATTATGTATTCTGATCCGCACCCGTAGGACCGTATGAAGAGTCCGTTTGGATTGCTACCTCCATTTTATTCGTAAATCCAGCTGCTATGCAGCAGTACTTGCGCTGATGTGGTCCGCGGTGGACAATAAGACAGTCTGTGAAATTACTGGCACATATATGTAACATCTTCATCCCTTACAGGGTAGCCAGACCCTAAGGTTACAGGTTTAGGATGACTGTGGGCGTATAGCTAGAAAGGGGAATCAAAATAGTGATAGGTTGATAGCCGCATCGCCTATAACATGATTTCTAAGAGTTTCGCCTATTCCATCGATGAGCTTTTACCATCTGCGCGAGAAGAGAAGCAACTAGTACATTCTATGTTTGATCTTTTTTGAAAAGGAAAATGGACTGTCCTATGAAAAGTGTTTTTATAATGACCTCGTACTCTCCGAATATTTTCTCTCCCAAAGGCTTCAACTTATAAATAAATCCCAATTCCTAAGTGAAACTAAGTTATCGGAACTAAAGCCTAACCAATACATTACCTCGGAATAAAGCTAGGAATCACGCGGCGGGGGACAGATACCTGATCCCTGGATCTCGGTATTCATTTAAGACTAGTGTTGGGACGAAACCGCAAAAGTGATACCGGTTTTTATCCACATGGCGGGATGCCTTTTAATTTTAATGCCAGTCAGATACCGACTAACATAGTATAGTGTACCTATAATAATGATTTATTTTAATACGTTCTCGTAATTAACAGTAAAATATTGTAGGTATCACTCTTCCATGCTGGTCTGGGAGTAAAGAAAAAACATAGAATGTACCAGTTGCTTCTAGATAGTATAAGCCCATCGAGGGAATGGGCGAAAATCTTAGGGATCATGTTATATAGGCGGTGTGGCTAGCAACCCATCACTGTTTTGATTCCCCTTTCCATCCATACGCCCACAATCATGCTAAACGTGGTCTTTGGGTCCTGTCACCTTAGGCTCTGTCTTCCCCGTAAGGGATAAAGACGTGATATATGTATGTATGTATTCTTTTTTTATTAATGTAACGTGCAATTGTTACGGTTACATCTCGCACATGAGAACCCGACGCTATTCATTGAATTTTGAAAGAACCGTAACCAGAAATCTGTTGCGCCCACCACTAGAGACCTTATGGGATTATCATTTCATCAAATATTCTATCAGTAATACATAGGCAAAGTAAAATAAAGAGCTACGTCCCTTTGTGGTTTCAGCGGGGGTATATTGTGGAAATAAAACCCACTTTCCGATAATATGGGGACGTAGGTACTAGCCTTTCATATGGCGCCTTTTATATTATGAAACGCAGTTGTATTTAGTAATAGAAGCTATTGTTTACCGGCCTTGTTTAACTTCGCATTCGAACACAAATCATTCAGTGTGTAAATTTCAAACGGGCTTCAATTTAACTGATAATACTTATACACGCTAATTAACGTAAAAACATAATGTAACAGCAACATTAGTTGGTTTTTGCTTTCCTTACCTACGAATTAATTTAGCAAGCAGTGTATCACACAATGCGTCGATTAAATTAACGTATCTCTACCAACATAAACGTCTTAACACTTGCGTCAAATGAAATTGTACGTGTTACATTGCTGCTAAAACAAACTTTAAAAAGTTAAGTAAAACATATACTTGTATCAAATTTACACACTGTATTGTTTATAATTTTAAGGGATGACGGACTGCATTCCAACTGTTACGTAACCGCCAACTGCCGACTGCCCATACAGCATAATAATATCGCTGTTAGCGCGCAGTTGTACAGACTGCAATAGAAAACGTACGGGCAGTCGGCAGTTGGCGGTTACCTTGCAGTCGGAATGCAGTCCGTCTGTACACAGGCCTTGCCATGACGTCGTAATGCGATTCAATTCCGAGCCAAAGTCGGATCGCTCGCTGTCAGATCCATAGAAGTGTCAAAATTTACAACTGAAACGTAAAATTAAGTCGGAATTCAGTCGCATTAAGACTCTAGAACACAGTGTATGTTAGCCACCATTTTCGGGCTTGCAATTGTATAATCATCATCATCATAAATCAGCCGTAAGAGTGCACTGCTGGCTTCTAGATCCGGTTGTGTGCCGCTATTTTACAGGGTTACAACAAGGCCGGACGGCGTTCGGTTTGCCGTCTCAGTTCGTTACGGTAATGAAATCATGACGTGACCCGCGCTGATACCCTGTACTAGAGACGTAGGTCTTTACCAAGGTAATATTCGTTAATATTCGTTTTAATACGCATTAGCATTCACGCTAGACGGCGAATGAATTTGAGACTG
This sequence comes from Pandemis corylana, assembly GCA_949127965.1. Taxonomy (NCBI): domain Eukaryota; kingdom Metazoa; phylum Arthropoda; class Insecta; order Lepidoptera; family Tortricidae; genus Pandemis; species Pandemis corylana. The sequence continues at coordinate 2,832,346 of OX421857.1, forward strand.
AAAAGTGTAAATGCTACTAATATTGTAAACGTGAAAGTTTGGATGGTTTTTGTGACTGAACAGACTGATCTGACCTGGTTGAAATTTGGTACAAAGACTATGGCCTGGAATAACACATAGGCTACTTTTATCTCGGGAAATTGCCTAGTTTCTGAGCGAAGTGATAATTGAATTCTTTGCAGACGAACTCACGGCGATTTTGATAAGTCTTGTGACGAGGCATTTGTTTTTCAATTAAAACCAGTTGTTGGTTCATTATTTGTTTCAAATTGACTGTAATAATATCATGAAGAAGCAAACGTAAATGTGATATAGTAATATTTTTATTAGCATAAAAACTATTAAGAACTAAATAACAATAAAAACACTAAAGCTAGGAAAGTTGATTTAAAGTAAAGTAAGTTAAAAATGATTAAAAATTAACCTAAAAAATCCCCCCGTCTCGTGCCTGGTTCAAAGGTTGACATTACGCTGACCGCGTTGCCTCTTTGAAATGCAATGGCAACCCTTTGAACCAGCCACGAACCAGAGCGCGGATCGCAGCCCCTATCTGTCAGTCTGCGGCCCAGCTCCCTGAATAGCTCCTTGGCCTCCGAGCTCCAGGGACCCGCTGTCTTGACGGCCACCTGTATAAATTCGTATACTGACTGGCGGAATATTTGGAGTGCTTTAGTAATTGCATTACTTTGAATCTATATAAAAAGTATTATCACACTCGTATTTGCGAATGACACAATTGAATATTTGCGTTCGCATTGACATTCGCGAATGTTGCAGTTGCATATTCGCATTTGCATTCGTGAATGTGGAACATGGAACGTTCGTTACATCACTACTCTTACACGGTTGCCTAACTCAATAGACCGTAACGGCGTAACAGAATTTTTCGGACCAAATGTAAATTGTCACCGGTAGACCGGGACTACTCCGAAACGCGAAATCCGTCCGTATCATACTTCCCTCTCATTCTCCTATTAATGATTAATAGTGAGAGCAGAACGGCACGAAACGAAAGTCGAATTTGTGTCTTTGTTGGCCAGACAACGTTTATTAGTGATCTCACATTTCGCTATCCATTCCGATTTTATTCTACTCTCATTCTTAAGTATATTGTAATTCTCCACATTATATATCAAAGTGTATCGAATGTGTGTAAATAAATGTTTTTCTCTCTCTCTCTCTCTCTCTCTCTCTCTCTCTCTCTCTCTCATACATAATACACATATTTTTTACCGATAAAACTTAGGTGGTCCGTGAGAAATCATGTTATCACAATTGTACATGGTTTTATACAATAAACGTTTCTTATTTCTTATTTCTTAAACGGGGGGGGGGGGGGGGGGGGAGAAGGGATAAAACTAATATTTTGTGTTTTCACTTGCTACTAAAATTTCTGGTTCAGCTTGCTTAGTTATATAGTTTAGTCATATTTTTAGACGTGTTATATATCTCTTTTTCTGGTAATTTGCTATCGACATTTTTTCTTTGGTCCTATAACTTCACTGACCCCACGAGGTGAGCTGGGATTTGCCTATATTTTAGCGTTTATTGTTTAAACTATAAAACTAAACGACAGGTAATCAATAAATTAAAATTCATACCGCCGGAACATTTTACATTCTACATAATAAAAATTACAGTCTTTCTAAACGTGGCCTGTAGGTTCTGTCTATCCCGTAAGCCTAGGGATAAAGACGTGGCTTGTGTACGTGTACGTACGTGTATTAGTTCTGACATAACTCAGTAAACTCAGCTGGACTACAACTAAGTCGAATTGCGTATTAATCAATCCAATCCTCGCTGGCTTCAATGCAATCTGCATCCGTTAGCGCCATAATTGGCGCAAAACCTTTGTTGCTGTAGGTTATAACCTATAGCAACGAAGGTATAGCAGCTGTGTACTGTGTATGCCGAAATAGATATGATACGGTATCTAACGAACTGAAATGTCATGATTGGGCCTTGAAATATGCGGGTATTCTAATAAAATATATGTACAGTTTGACAACAAAAATAATGCTCCACGATGTACCTGCGCAGTAGACCAATTTTAGTAGCGCGGGAAACTCTGGCGCTGTTATTGGTCGATCGATTTCGTACCAACAATGGCAAAATCGTGTAAGCGGGACAGAGCTAAGAATGCAAAGCAAGCAATACTCTGCCAGTTGCGCTTGCAAATAAAGTTCAATATAGATTATTTACACGTTCGGCTACCATCGGAAACTGGTCTGCGCTTCTCTGCGCAAACGAATACTGCCGATGCGCATTATATTTGTTGTCAAACTGTAAATGTGTGTCTAAAAGCCGTGGTAGCGTAGTGGTTCGGCGTATGGCCATTCGGGCCAGGGTCGTGTGTTCGTAGCCCCGGCGTTTAGGCTGGGGCGGCCGGCGGGGCGTGCGTGGTGACACCCTTATGCTCCCACGGCGCCCCTCCAATGGCAGAGAGGGAATACCGGCGGTTTTTTAGTGGGTAGGCCTCCTCCGCTTCCCCCCGCTCGGGGGGGGGGGGGGGGGCGGGGAGGAGAGTCCCACATAACTTCCGCGTCGTCCCCAAGGCGCGGTCGTATGCGTAACGCATTTTTCCGCCGCAAAAAAAAAAAAAAAAAAAGGGTCGTGTGTTCGTACCTTTGAGTTGTTGGGAATTTAAGTGCGAGGGTTACCTCCACGTGTGGTGAAGAGCTGCGGTTGGTATTTGGATCCGTCCAGGGGGAAGAGCAGTGCTTGGTCCGGTGCACCCTGGGCATCGGCTAATGATTTCCTGGCAGTTTCTGAGGGATATCATTGACCGTTGGCTAAGAGCCCGACAGGGGGGAGGGGGTCTTTGACCATTACCGTACAACGTTGCCGACATTTTGTCACAAGATTTTATAATTATTTTTGTTACTTTGACATTGGCGAAGTTGTCGTCGCTATAACGACTTGATACGCCACAAATAAGAAGAAGAATTTAAGTGCGAAATTAACTAGCTAACTAAATTAAAAGCAACCTATTAAAACTAGCCGATAATTTTGGAAAATACCTACTGCTCTGCTTTTTAAATTTCGCAAATCAGGTTCATTAATTCATTATGTTAGTCCCAATAAAGAAAATATGTCAGCAAAAAACTTTACCCGAATTTTAACGAACTAAACTAAAACAATTGACGGTGTAAACTTCCAGAAAATTGCTTTCGACATTGACGTTCAAAGTTGCCCGCCGTTCTCCTGGCCTTGTTCCCGGTCCGTCCCCGTATCAATTAGGCCAGCTCGGTAAATAAGGCCCTGATTGTGCCGCCCTTTGTTTCCCACGTCTCACTCTATTGTTTTATTTTTATTTTTCAACTTAACTCCGGCCAGTTCGAAAAAGAAGATTGAATAATGGGATTTCCCTGGTCTGTTTGAGTTCGGAATTAACTTAGACTTTGTTTTGTTTTTGCATTGATTGTTTTTTGTTTGTGTTATGTGCTGCATACGAATAAGGCCCGATTTGGCTGTGTTTTATTGAACGGTGGCATGCATATTTTTAATATACAGAGATTTTACAACATACTGGCGCCTGACTCGACTTTGTACGTCAGTTTTACAGCATTATTTATTGTTTTGTATTCGCTTTAATTCCTGGCTTAAATGGTAAAACAAAAGCAAACAGAGGCCATTATTTTACATAAAAATATTTTGTGTATAACGGTAATTTCTTTATAGAAGCATATTAAAAAAACCTTCTGCCGACATTCCTGAAAAACAAATATGAATTGATCCTTAATAAAAGTTGCATTACAATAGAAGATTACAGACCTATAGAAGATAATCAATGTAGGCACCAAACCTTGTTTCAAAAAATAAGTCAGATTAAAAAACAAACTGGTATCTGCAGTTCAATTCAGTTTGTTGCGTTTATGTTTTCATGATAGTCTGGGAGTAAAAAAAAAACATAGAATGTACCAGTTGCTTCTGTTCCCAAGCCCATCGAGGGAATGGGCGAAAATCTAAGGAATCATGTCATGGGGCTATTTTGGTTACTTTCCACTTATACGCCCACAATCATGCTAAACGTGGCATTTAGTGTGTGTGTTTGTGTGTATGTTTACGGAACCTTAAAAATGAGCTACTTAGTGTCTAAACACAACTCTCTTCTGTCAAAAACTTTAATCAGCAACCTCACACTTTTGCTAATAATTAAACCGAAATAGGAGTGGCGTCTTTAGAATCAATTCCCAATATTCTTGATAAGCCAACTTGTTTAAAGTTAGTTTCCGTTTGACGCGATACCGTCTTGACTTCCGGTTCCGGCAGCCGGCGACTTCCGCCAAAATGGCGGCGCTTTAATGTTCGGAAGTGTGCTGTCATTGTAGGGGTGAAATGAGTTAGAAATGATTTGGATTGTATAAGCTTTTCAGCCGCATTGTTTGTAGAGACTACCTCATATTCAGTGAAAAAAAAAGAGTAATACATACAACACTCATGACTCGGATACAAACATTATAATTCATCATACAAGTGTCTGCCTCTACCGGGATTCGACCCCGTAAATTCTAGCTTCATAGCCAGGTGTACTAACCGCTAGGTGGTCCAGTCAGGAGCGAATAACATTTTCGTTGTTCAAAAATACTTGGATATTTGAATACTATCTATCATGATGATGATGATGATGTTGTGGGGACGCCTAGCTGGGTCAGGCGGGCTGTCGATCCGCTGTGGCTATCATTCAGCCCAGTTCCCCTTGGTTGGAGCCGTCGGTTACAGTCCCAGCAGCGCTCCCACACACCAACTCTCCTCGAATCTTCTTATCTTCCGAACATAAGGACATATTTTAGTTCGACATCCCTTAGCTCGTCCTGCTCCAGTTCGTCGCTCCCGAATGCTTCGCGCCGCGCTGCCGCGTACATGACGCACTCGGTGAGGACGTGTTTGCTCGTCTCCTCTTTCCCACAGTGTGGGCAGGAGGGATCGTTTTTTATACCTATGATGCTTAAGTACCTGCCGTCTTAATTCAAAAGGACGCATATATCATGGGTTTTGAGAAAACTGAAAGATGATAGATGATGTCTAATCTGTCCAAAATGTAAAAAAATGTTTTTTGGACATAAGTCCTTTTTAATTAGGGCGGCAATATTCTTTATATCTGTAATGTATAGCTTCCAAGCTGGTCTGGGATCAAAGAAAAACATAGAAGAAACCAGTTGCTTCTCTTCCCGCGTACATGCGTGTGGAACGGGCAAACATCTCAGGAATCATGGTTATAGGCCATGCGGCCAGCAACCCATCACTATTTTGTTTCTCCCTTCCACGTATACGCCCACAATCATGCTGAACGTGGCCTTTAGGTCTTGTTACCTTAGACTAGAACCCAGTAAAGGATAAAGACGTGATCTATGTATTTATGTATTACATTTAAATTTTATATGAACTAGGGGGACTTGTTTATTTACAAAAGCGTTAAAATGAATTGGAATAGAGTAAGCTCAACCAAGAAGTAAAAATTCTTGATTCATTTGGTAGTACCTATCATTTGAAAAACGGCGCCCTCTCTCGCCCTGGTGAGCAGTAGATGTTCCACGCAAGTTTGTAATTGTTTCGTACAGACACATCATTCAAACAGATGACGCTTAGCGACAAAAAATCGTATAGTAACAAGGTCACGTGACAGCTAGTAACAGATAGCAAAATTCGAAGGCTTACCCACCTGCAATGGGTGGTGTAGGGGCATAGCACGCGTCACGGAATGACGAGGATCCGGGTTCGATGTGTTGTAGTTTTCAGTGTCGTTTAGAAATGTTATAGAGTTATATTTAATTTAATCTAAAACCCTTGTTTACATCAATTAATCCGCTTGTTGGCTGTAATCGGTTTAATGCAGCGTCGCGTGCACCCGCGCGAAACTACGATTATGTCACTTCACTACGCTGTAGTGCCTCCCAGCGAGATATGCTAAGATAGATACGACATTAGCTGGGAAGGGAACTGGGGCGCTGAGTCCTGTCACGGTCGCCAATATTGTCCACGCTGGGACAGTAAAATACTTTTTAAATGAAAAAAGTAAGTAAGTAAATGCTTTATTGTACAAATATAAAGAAACAGATACAATTCACAAAAAAATAAAAATGACATTATTATATTAACAAAGGCGAACTTATCCCTATAAGGGATCTCTACCAGTCAACCTTTGAGTAGATGAGAAGAGCATTAAACGAGGGACCGACAAAGTGTGAGTTTAAAATTCCAGATAGTGAAAGCCACAATAGAGCGTACATATCTAAATACAATAAACAAATCACAAAATAAACTAATAAAAATACAATAAGAGTACACACATAATATCTAAGGAGATGGTGTGAGCCATATCTTTCTCAGGCCTTCCCTGCACGACGCCACGGAGGCAGACTGCCTGATAGAGGTCTGATGGTGGAAAAAAGGTGTATTAATCTCGTTAACTACAGACGTAACGTAGTTCGCCATGAGTAGTGGTCGCAGGCGGACTGGCGGGCGCGCCGCTCGCGCACCATTATGACTTTACTCCTTCCCCTCGTCTACAGCTGAAGCAAGGACTTTCATACAGTACCTGGCCATAAAGATTGCACTTCGGTGTTTGCAGAGACAATTGGCGACACGTAAGTTAGAGCAAGACAACGCTCTACGAAACCGAAATTAGCCGTGAAGAAAAATGGGGTACGTATTAAAATACATAAAGATGAAAATGTATAATGGGTTAAGATACATAATGGTTTATAATATATAATGCGATTTTCTCAGAAAGTTACAAATTAACAGGATTGTTATAAAACAAACCTAACCTAACCTAAACCAATCTATAGATTACGATATCAAAAAAGTTCATTTAGCTAATAGTTTTACAGAAAATTGCGTTATATATTTTGAACCATTATGTATTTTAACCCATTATACATTTTAAACTTTATGTATTCTGATCTGCTCCCAGAAAAATGTGCAATCTTAATGGACTGGACGGGCAAACTTGCAAGAGCTAATCCTCAGTCAACTCTCTCTCTTCTCTTCTGCTTTCAGTTGTTGTTCAGTTAGCAGTTAGCCGAGTTGCCCTAGTCATCAGCCGACTGTAAAATTTTAAACCACTTTTTAAACGAACAGTTTCGTGTGAGATAGTTACGACAATACTGTAACTTTAGTTAACGCTCGACAAAAGGTGGCCATAAAGATTGCACATTGGTCATCTCGGCTAATTCTGGCTTCGTAGAGCGTCATCTCGCTTACTTTACGCGTTTCTTTCCAAAGACCGAAGTGTAATCTTTTTGGCCGGGTACTGCGCTGTATTTATAAGAGTTGAAAGAAAGAAAGAAAGAAGACATTTATTCCTTTTTGCAAGACACACAAATAAAAGAGAATATACACAATTTTATAGAAAATAATCAAGACAATAAAAATAGATCATGAGCGTTGTGTGTGTCTTCGCAAAAGTGAAACGCAGCAGTTGCATGCAGCGTTCGGTCAAAACGACTCAGTTACAGCAGTTACAGTCGAAATTTTTGTGAATGTCCTCAATATTTCTGATACGAAATGAGCCAACTGTCAGTGTACACGTATAGAGGGGTCCTAAAAGCTTAATTATTTATGATAAGTACCTACCTACCACATAAGGTGTTAAGAACCTGGATAGTGAGTGAAATTACTGACACATGGTGTATTCTATCTTAGCCCTTTAAGCTGGTAACACACCTGGCCCCTACCAATTCGACAATTGTCGGTGAAAGTGACAATTCGAATCGCAATGCGTGATCAATATGAAGCCAACCGGCGACATTCTCGTGGAGTTTGTAATGTAAACAAAATTGTCACCGACATTGTCGCTTTGGTGAATACGGGCCTGCAATTCTCTATCTATCTATCTACAGCCATTGTCCGGCCGCTGCTGGATGTAGGCCTCCTTCATATTGTGCCAACTTTCGCGATCCTGGGCTTCCCTCATCCAGCCACTGCCAGCTGTCCTCCTAAGGTCATCCGTCCAACGCGTCGCAGGGCGTCCCACACTCTAATGTTGGTGCTATTACCATCAGGTGACTTGCTCGTGTGCCTTTTCTTAAACCAGATCAATATCTAGGGCAAGGAACGGCGTCCTGTCGTATCTATCCGAGCGCTACTCCATCGTACCGTGCATTTTCGCCGCCTACAAAGTTTAATCCGACATTAAGATAAAAGTTTGTACCGATAATTCCGAAGCACATGCACGGAACCCGCTTTGTGCTCACGGTGCGGGGAAGTTTAGTGCGCAAACTGAATTCTAAACTTCATCGATTCAAGGAAATACAGGAATATTAAATACGTATTCCGTCAACGCAAACGCTTGTAGAACCTTTGTGCGAGAACCGTTACTAATGACATATACATTACACATACTTACCTATATCTCGTATTTATCCCTTACGGAATAGATGGAGCCTAAACAAGACCTAAAGGTCACGTTTGGCATGACTGTGGGCGTTTATAGGTGGTAAAGGAAATCGAAATAGTGATGGGTTGCTAGACACATCGCCTATATTTTGATTCCTAAGATTTTTGTCCATTCCCTCGATGGGCTTTTACCATCAACGCGGGAAGAGAATCAACTTGTATACTTTATATTATTTTTATTTACTTCCACGCTGGTCTGGGAGCAAAGAAAAAACATAGAATGTACTTGCTTCTCTTCTCGGGCAGATAGTACAAGCCAAATTCAAATGCCATCGTATATCGGATAAAAGCATTAGTTATTGTTTGTGTTTAGACTTCTAAACTAAAGGGGAACGGACGCCATCTTGGCTTAAAGGTCTAAAATTGGTCCCACTTCATGGACATTATGCTTACAGTGAACGCTCTCAGCGTAGCAACAGTATTAGTAAGCGTTAGTAACGGTCCTCGCAGATATTCCACAAGCGTTTGTGTTGACGGAATGCTCTGTAATATCCAATTTAATACGCAATATTCCTGTATTTCCTTGAATCGATGAACTTCAACTTATGGAAGGGGGATTGCTTCCATGCTAGTCTGGGAGTATAAAAATACAATACAATACATAATACACAAATCACGTCTTTATCCCTTACGGGGCAGACAGGGCCTAAGGTAACAAGATCTAAAGACCACGTTAAGCATGATTGTGGGTGTATGAATGGAAAGGGGAAGCAAAACAGTGATGGGTTGCTAGCCACATCGCCCATATAACACGATCCCTAAGATTTTCGCCCCTTCCCTCAATGGGCTTTTACCATCTGCGCGGGAAGAAGCAACTGGTACATTCTATGTTTTTTCGTTGCTCTTAGACCAGTATGTAAGAAATCATATTTTTGTCAAATTGGTGTCGAATTACCTCAGTGTCTCTCAGGTTTAATTAATATTATTAATGTAACCTTAGGACTTGGGTTAATAATCAGTAATGCTGTGAACCTCATACGTCGTAAACTGTGTGTGACGAAAAACGTCGAATATGACCATAAACTGAGACCAATTTTACACCATTAACCTAAGATGGCGGCCGAACGGCCGTTCTCCTTTAGTTTAGAATTCTAAACATAAACAATTAGTATCATTGTGTGATAATTATTCTCACAACGCAAAAGCAAACGCCTTTTATCTCTCTATACAATACACAAATACAATACAAATACTCTTTATTGAACACCACAAATCAGTACAAAACAATACAGAAACAAAGAACAATGTAGACAATAGGCTCTATTCTGTGTGGAATGGATAGAAAACACTCTATATGTGAAATTGGATTTAAAAGTTGGTAAAATAATGCTGTCACATAAAAACGCCTTCATCGGCTTATCTAAATTACTTCCATTCTGCAGATGAATGCCGCGAGGGAAGGCCGAGGGTTTCAACTATCCGTTTTGGATTTAGTGGTTTCAGACGGTACGTTTGTACAGGCTACAGTTCTATTTTGGTGGGATATAAGTGGAATTTTTACTTGAACGTGGTCAGCGGTTTAACTTGATTAAAAGCGCTACAAGCTATATAAATAAAACTAACCAACAAATAACCAACCGACCAATTCGGCATTTGTTTTCGTAAGTTCCTCAAGCCCCGCGGAATGTTTTTTTTAACATATTTTATTTTAAAAAAATGGTGCATTGGCGAAGGCGCGGGTAACAGCTATTAGACAATAAATAAGTAACAACAAGTGCCTTAATAAATAAAATGCAAATACAATACAAATACTCATTATTGAACACCACAAGTCAATACAAAACAAAACAGAAACAAAATGCTAATGTAATATCACAAACTCTTTTTTCGATTACAAGTAGAGGTAGAATAAATGCAGTAGAAATGAGAGCGTTAAGGAGTATGGAAGGTGTATCACTGAAAGATAGAATAAGGAACAGAGTGATAAGGGAACGTGCTGGTGTGAAAGAGGATATAGTGACTAGAATAGAAAAAAGTATGCTGAGTTGCTTTGGGCATGTAGAGCGGATGGGTGAAAGTAGACTAACTAAACAGATCTATATGGGGAGTGTGAATGGTTACGTTGGGTAGGGAAGGCCTAGACGGACGTTCCGAGACCAAATAGGAGACGTTTTGGAAAAAGGTCAGGTCAGGAGTACCCGAAACCGACGAGCATGTATGAAGAGATTGATGACTGTGGATGAAGCGAAAGAAATATGTTAGGATCGTAGCAAGTGGAATAAAGTAGTCTCTGCCTATATCCCTGTGAGAAAGAGGCGTGACGGTATGTATGTATGTATGTAATTTTGGCAGCACCGTGTTAGTATTTAGAACATTGCACCTGTGCAAAACCGGAGCAGGTCGCTAGTAATAGTATATATTACCTTTCGACTTTTACCTTTTCGACGAGAGATAGTATGAAGATACGTTTAAAAATAATGAAGATTCTCCATTTGAAGTGTTAGAAGTCGCTTTGGCGTTAAATTCTATCGAACTATCTTTCCGTAATAGCATTTCTTAAGTTACAAAGTACCTAATAATAATATTAAGAAATACAATCAAAATTACCTACTGTCATATTTTTTTCACATCCAGAATTTAAACTAATTGCATGCACTTTTGCGAGTGCTTAAATTTAAAATTTTACGTAAGATTTTGTTAGAACAGTTGTTGGGTACGTATACTCGCTCACACTCGTAATAAAAGAAGGATGGATAAAGAACAAAAAGCACTGGCAGGGTGGCCGGCCATTAATCAAAAAGAAAGACAATCAAAAGTTAACAAAAAACAAAAACAATTTCAGTCTACAAAAGGGTCCGGCTTCAATGGCGGAGACAATGGATTGGAACTGATAATCGCGGACCCTTCCCTTATCTTTTTCATTTTCGAAAAACTGTTGACCAAACATAAATAGAGGTTGAAATGGGTTTCATCCTACCAAAGATTGATAACTCCTCTTCGGCACCCGCTGGGTGCGATTTTCTAGTCCACTTACATTTTTTTCCTAATTTCCTCCAAACACAGTGAAAACTGGACTCTAAAAAGGCCGTGTAAAGTTGTTTTCGAGGATACTTTCTGGCGGTCATGCGTGCTTATACGCAGTATCGGAAAATTGGTCCCATTTTAAAAGAATGATGGGACATCTTTTCGTGGAACGATTCGCGATTTCTTCCATTTTATCGCCGCTTGGTTGTTGGAATGCAATCGTTGGGTTTGAGGGCGGGTATATTTGTGTAATATCACGATAATGCGGTTGTTGTGGCATTCGAACGACCTCCATGGATGTCGGAACGGTTGTCAATACTCGAGTACTTATTGAAATGAGATTATTATATTTAGGGTTCTCGTGTATGAGGAAAAGAAGGGTTAGAAGAAGTGTGTGCTTGGACTCTTTGCTCTGTAAGCTTAGTTAGTACTTTAGGGTTTTATTTCGAGTGTTTTAACAGAGACTTTAATATAGTTCATATCAAAAGTTAACAATGGGATATCGGGGGATAGTAGTAGTCATTTGGTGATAATTGCAAAAAAAATATTGATATAATTAGCCTTCATCATCATTATCAGCCGTAGGACGACCACAATTGGACATAGGCCTCCCCCATAGACCTCCAGCTGTTTCTGTTGGAAGCGACTTGCATCCACCGTGAACCCGCGACATAGATAGTATAAAACGGAAAATTCTTCCATGCTGGTCTGGGAGTAAAGAAAAAAACATAGAATTTACCAGTTGCTTCTCTTCTCGCGCAGAGGAGGCAATGGGCGAAAGTCTTGGGAATCATGCTATGGACGATGCGGCAACCCATCACTATTTTAATTTCCCTTTCCAACTATACGCCCTTAACCATGCTAAACGTGGCCTTTAGGTTTTGTTTAGGCTCCGTCTACCCCGTAAGGGATAGACGTGATATATGTATGTATGTAAAACAGGAAAAAATATTGGTAATACTTATAGTTTCGTTACAATCCTTTCCAACTCTAACAAAATAAAAATGCAATCGCGCTCACTCTCAAACATCAGCCTCTATCAAATCCAATAGAAAGCGTACACAAAAAAGCGTACCGCACAATATCTCCGGGACATACTCAGCCCCGGTGGATGCCGGCGTAACTGGCGTAAGGACCGACGTAATATTTCACCCTACGACACGAACATTTACCTCGAGAAATGCATTTTATTCCAACACGTATGTACGAAGGGTTTCCGAGTGATTTAACCGCTCCACGCCGCCGCAGTCAATAAGTTAGGAACAATACATTAACCAATACATGTATCTTCTTTTAGCCTGTCCTTTTTCATCTTCCAATACTTACTCTTAATCCTTCATAGTTCACTCTGCTAGGCTGTGGAATCGGTCACCGACCTCCATCAGGCAATAATATACTAAAATTAACAGGGCATTATTCTGTACAAATTTTGTAAAACTACTCTAAAATACTAAACTAACTATCAATCAGATTTTTTTCTTCTTAGAAAGTCGCTTTCTACTATCTGTCTGTCTGTCTGTCTGTCTGTCCCTATGTAAGCTTTGATCTTTAAAACTACGCAACGGATTTTGATGCGATTTTTTTTTAGTGATTCAAGAGGAAGGTTTAACTGTATAATTCTACGCAGACGAAGTCGCAGGCAGAAGCTAAAAAAATAATAATTTAGGAAACCCTTGAGCTAGAGCGTCTCACATGCTTACTGTTCAAAAACTATGTACAATGAGAATGGTTCTCTGAATTTATAATGTTCGACTTGAGTTCCGGTCTGTTTCGGCTGGCGCATACGCCCGCTAAAAATAAACAGCCGCCAGACGCTTTGTGGCAGCGTCAATATTTCAGTTTGAGCCGGCGCAAACCAGTTCCATCTGGTTATTAAGGATTTGGTGGAACATTGAAGTTCGTTACTGCAGTTTTCAAATCTGTAGCACTGGTATGATAACTTACTTCGGAGCTGTATGAATGGGGCTGAAAGCAATTAAAACTACTAGTCTGAGAGCTAACTACGGAAATATGTATACAATTTATAGAGCAACGAAATCCCTCTAGTTAGTATGCCATACTATCATTATCGATTAATTAATTGGAGCGCCTGGCAGCTTTTCAGCGGTTGGTGTGAGATAGTCTAAAAACTAGCTATGGAAATAGGTATACAATTTATATAGCAAAGAAATCCGTCTAGTTAGTATGCCATACTATCATTATTAATTAATTCGAGCGCCTGGCAGCTTTTCAGCGGTGGGTGACTTTGGAACTTCTTCCCGCACCTTGGATCCTTGGACCTAGCACTTTCCCTCCAATTAAAATTAAGGTCTTACCTTAGGCCCTGTCTACCCAGTAAGGGATAAAGACGTAATTTTCTGCTAAACTCCTTGTATTTCACGATTTTTCACCACTCGAGTGGTATTTTTACATAACGTGCATCCGAAAATCGGACCCCAGCGTCTATGTTTTCTCTAACAGTAAGTGTTTCTTTATATGCCCCCAAAACGTTCTATGTAATCTTTCAACGCCGTTGTGTTTTGTCACGTCTGCGGCGCGGCTTTTCTTTTCACGACTTCGGCTAAGTCCGGCCGCGCTCGGCTTGTCACGAACGGCTTACGCTTACTGTACGGACCTTACATAAATTGACTTTATTACATTTTGCTGCGAGATTTTAAGAGAATATGCTGACGGCCGCGAGAATTACAGTTAGGTGTGTATACGAAGTCGTGGCAGCCTGTGGTTTGACCCGTGGCCTCTCAAGCCGAGGGTCGTGGGTTCGAAACCCGGGCACATCTCAGTTTTTCGGAATTTATGTGCGAAATTACATTTGCAATTTGCCATGAGCTTCTGTGCCCACCAGTGGGACGAATATAGGCTGAAGGTGATGATTATGTATACAACAGTATTTATCGATTGATGGGGCCATATTAAAAAGACGAAAAAGAAGAATCGTATTCAGACGAAGCCCCCAGCTCAAAAAATGGTGAACTCGACCGTCCTCCATCGACGTACACGCGAAGGTTCAAATATTTTTCTAAATTTCCAATTCACCTCATGCGGCCACAAGACGAGAACCTCAAAGCACTTTCACCAACTACCTCTGGCATAATACTCAAAGGGAAATGTTGCGGACATGCTAAATCATTCGGAAACGTTCGAGAACCTTCCGAGGCCATTCGAGAACCATGTTTTAGCTTTGTGGAATAGCGCGGGAACATACCGCTGTTTTGAGAGCGTTTCAGCCATTGTTAATGACGCAGAATGGAAATGTTATGTTTTTTCTTTTTCTTTGGTAAATAGCAGTCAAAGATTGTGAGATGCGAGTCGGGTTACCTCCGCGTGTGGTTAAGAGCTGCGGTTCGTAAACTGTAAGGCCCCTGGAAACCATTGCTTTGCTTTCGGATCCTAAAGGCTGAAGTTAAGGACTGTTTCCTTTGAATATTTTGTAGGTAGTATAAAGTTATATCATTTTTACAAAACATTTTATTTTCTTTCAAGTAGTTACCTAAAAAAAACTCTCCGGCGTTGTCTCAATCCGGTGTGATGGGGACGCTATGGGATGCCACTAGGGCTTCACCACAAACGCCCCCCCGAGTACCACACGGCGGGAGGGGTTACTTAGTGGGCACTGCAGAGCTAACCCCATCAGCTTCCCCGCACCCTGACCCTCAAGTGGCCGAAGGCCCCTCACTGCGCCCGAAGGCCCCGCCGAAGCGCCGCCACAGAAGCCAGAGGGATACTGGGAGCAGCACTCAGGGTACCTAAGCACCCGTCCCAAGTCGGGCACATGATTTGCGACAGATGGGCCCCATGTGTCTATCCCTTACGGGGTAGACAGAGCCTAAGGTAACAAAACCTTAAGGCCACGTTTAGCATGATTAAGGGCGCATAGGAGGGGAAATCAAAACAGTGATGGGTTGCTAGCCGCATCGCCTATAACATGATTCCTAAGACTTTTGCCCATTCCCTCGATGGACTTTTACCATCTGCGCGGGAAGAGAAGCAACTGTTTTTCCTTACTCCCAGACCAGCATGGAAGAAATTAAGTAACATGTTTCGGACAGAATCCTTAATGGTTTCACAAAAAATAAGCTAAAAGGAAACTTTGTAACGGAAACAGCGCGTAAAACTTTGAGGCAATTTAATTTTGAGATCAAAAGCAACTCGGCCAATAACAGATGTTGCTGATGTTTTCAGGCATTAGCCGATTTCAGCTCAGTTCAGCATGGCGAGATAATAAATAAATAAATATCTTGGGACAAATTACACCAATTGACCCAGCCCCAAACTAAGCAAAGCTTGTACTATGGGTACCAGGCAACGGATAAACATACTTATATAATGTAGATAAATACATACTTAAATAAATACAACATCCATGACTCGGGCACAAACATTCGTATTCATCATACAACCGTCTGCCCCTACCGGGATTCGAACCCAGAACCTCTAGCTTCATAGTCAGGGTCACTAACCACTAGGCTATCCGGTCGTCAATAAACTACAAGTCTCTTTCTAGCTCGAACGGTAAGAAAAGGACGGGTAATCTATCATGCGCGCGATACGTTCCGTGCTAGCCACGCATTAGTTTTTACCTAAATTACAACAGGTGCCTTAGGTAATGACCCTGCCTGCGAAGCAAGCGTCCCGGGTTCGAATCCTGGTTAGGGGATATATTTGTGTGATAAGCACGAATATTTGTTCCTGAGTCATCGATGTTTCCTGTGGCGTAACTATAGGGTGGCAGGGGTGGCAAAATGCCAGGGGCCCTAGTTCTACGGGGCCCCGAACTGGCTTGGTTTAGAGCACAGAAGGAATGCTGATGCACTTCTTTATATTGAGGAAGGAGCCCCATCTGGCGAATTTGCCACGGGCCCCAGACGTTATAGTTACGCCACTGGATGTTTCTATCTATTTAAGTATGTATTTCTCTATATAAGTATGTATATCGCTGTCTAGTACACATAACACAAGCCTTACTAGCGCTTACTTTGGGACTAGGTCAATTTGTGTGAATTATTCCCTAATCATCATCATCATCATTTCCAGCTTATATACGTCCCACTGCTGGACAGGCCTCCTCTCAGATTGAGAGGGCCCAGTGCGGATTGGGAACTTCACACACCATTGAATTGCTTCGCAGATGTGGGCAGTTTTCCTTCACCGAAAAGCCCCTCCCTCGAAAGTTCCCTAATATTTATTTATTATTTACTAGCTGTTGCCCGCAACTTCGTCCGCATAGAATTCGTTTATCGCTATCCCGCAGGAATTACGCAATTGTCCGGGATAAAAAGTAACCTTCGACGCTTAAGAATCAATACCGTCTAACTAACGTTTTGGACGTTTTTCACCTTTTAATGCAGTTCGGTTCAGAAAAAAATAACGAATAGAATGCCATAATCGTCTAAATTTTATTTTATTAAATGGATGAGTAATCCGCTCTGGAAATATCATCTATCTATTTAACGCGTTTACTTTTCTGCCAATACCATCTATGTGCTCTGACGAACGTCTATACTCCACGGTTGCTCGCCCGCAATTGAAGTGAGCGAGTGGTGTGGTGCCGAAACATTGTCGCTGCGGTCGGCAAGTACTCTGCGGGTGTGAAAGAGACCAATAGAGCGCGGCTCAGCTATCCCGTGACGACGCTAGTGTTTTTAGTATTTCAAGTGCGTAACGTTAAGTTCCCAACGAAAAAAAAAATTGTAAACGGTGATAAATTCATATTTTTTGTGACTAGTTAAGCCGTATAAATCATGTTTTGGTGTATTTTATAATTTACGCATGATTATATTTAATAATTTCATGTATTTCTACGATAAAGTAGCAGTTAGGTATATTTCAAAATTGAGATAGACAATCTTTCCAGAAGAACCGTGATAAACGCTTAATGAAATTCTGTCAATATAACATAACATGTAGGCACGTATCCTCGGTTCACTGAAACTGCAGCACATCTTAGTGCGAGTACTTTTGGGTCGTGATACTATCTAGAGCGACATTGCCTGCCGAAACAAAAACCAAGTTATTTATTCTGATGGTTGCACTTATGAGAATCGCAACGCGATATTGACGAATGAACGAATTTATTTTTAGAATCAAAAACATAGTCACTGTCACCAAAAAATTTCTTGATAAAGGGCAGCACACTAAAATGGAACGTGATTTGGTTCACAGTGCAATCGAGCCCAAACTTACAAATCGAGAGATTTATTTGTCATCTGGGTATGTGTTCGCGCGCTAAAAACCTTTTTGGTTGTATGCAGTGCAGGGGTGCTCTATGGCACATAAAAAGAAAATCATATATTACGTCAGTGTCTTCATGTGTTGTGCTACGTAATTTTTTCCACCGCTGTTTTCATCATCCGCCTTCTTACAATTTCCTGACCCGCATCGCCTTCCTCGCCTCAACGCCGCCAGGAGAACGCCCTAAGGTGAGTGCCTCTGCACTGTTCTAAATTGTATCTTTTTGAGCATCAGCGCACTCCTGGCCTTCCGCAAGAACGAAAATTGGCTATTTACACGCCCTAACCTAACATTTTCTTTGGTCCATTCGAACACCGGATTAATTGGTGCTAAATTATTCATCCGCATTTTTACTTCGTCTGTGACATAGCGTAATTTTGGCTCTCACAATAGGCATAATTTTCAACCGCCATATCTGTCATCATTTTCATTTGACAACATCATATAATTTTCGGAATTAAATTAAATTTTTCGCAAGGTTTTCGCGTTAAATAATGGCGAAACCAACTTTAGAAGCAAAATTATCCATATTAAAAACTAAAGAGGAACGTATTTTACGACGTTTTGCTTATTTATACGATCTGTCGAAAAAAATCTCTACGCTCGATTCTCGCAGTAACGAGAATTTCATGGCAGAGTCAGAGACGATTGACGATTTTCGTGTCAATTTCGAGAGTATTTTAGATCAGATAAACGAAATATCTCTCTCTCTGAATCCTAAACATGAGCCTGATTATGAGGCCCTGGATACTTTTGAAAATTTGTATGCCAGAATAAAGCGCTCTCGTGCTAATATTTTGAAAATAACCGCCCCGGAAACGAGTTCGTCTTGTTCACCCGCGCCACAGGTTAAAGGTCCAGCCATTAAGCTTCCGCCTATCGACCTTCCCTCCTTTGATGGTAGGACTGAAAACTGGCCCATATTCTACGAGTCCTTTAAGGCCAATATTCATAACAATGATCAGCTCTCTGACTCGCAACGCGTGCAATATCTCATGGGCAAACTGACTCATAGCGCCCTTAATATAACCGCGGGCTTAGTACCCACAGGCGAGACCTACGCTATTATTTGGGACAGTCTTGTCAAAAAGTACCAAGACAAGCGCGCCTTAGGTACTTACTATCTAAATAACATTCTCGATATGAAACCTTGCTCTAACTCGTCCAGCAGTCTCAACAGTTTCATCGAGAAATATTCCGCAACTGTAGCCGCTTTGAAACAATTAGATATTCCAGATCTGACAGATTTCTTCTTTTTGCAATGCGCTTTAAGAAAGACTGACCAACAGACGTTACAAACTTTCGAAATGTCTGTGCGAGACGAAACGTTTCCCTCATATAAAAAATTTGTCTCATTCATGCAAAGCCAAGTCAAAATTTTGGAACGGTCAGGCAATACTTCTGTCATAAATACTCCGCGAACCGCTTTCAAACCCGCTGCCAATGCACCGGCACAACCCGCGCGTACTACTTACAAAGCGTTTGTAGCTAGTAACGATGTTCCTTCTTCTAGCTCCGCAAATAATAAACCCTGTGTATTGTGCAATAGCAATGATCATATTCAACTGTATGGTTGTTCCAAATTCAAAAATATGACTTCTCCGCAAACAAGATTTGAATTTATCAAAAATAATCGTGGTTGTGTGAACTGTTTAAGCTTGTCACACACTTTGCTCAATTGCAGCTCAAGTCACACGTGTAAACTATGTCAAAAACGTCACCATACGTTACTGCACTTTGACAACAATATTAATCCGCAATCGCAAAAACGCTTTTCCGCAAAAGCAAACGTAAAATCTACGCAATTGTTTGCGAACGCCGGTTCAACATCGCCTGCCGCGCATGCGCCGAACGCCTCGTCTGCCGCATCGTTCCCGCGCGCGGAGCCTGCTGCGCCCCATCCGCGTGAGCTAGCAGCTGCTGCTGCGAACGTTGACCGCGCTCCGCTGCCGCCTGTAGCCATGTGCTCGTGTGCTCATCCGCCACCCGACGGTAATCAAATCGCGTCTCCGTCCTATAACATAGCAATTCCGCTGCCAGTCGGTAATCCAAATCCCGCGAACGCTTCGCTCTCTCTAAAGGTAGAGTCGCAACCACATTCGACTATTTTACTGTCAACCGCTCAAGTCTATGCTAAACAAAACAATAGCGACAATAAAATGATAATTAGATGCCTTATTGACAACGGATCTCAAAATAATTTAATAACGCTTGATTGCTGTAAATCATTAAACTTACCTATCATACCGCTGACAAACTCTTATATAAAGGGTGTTGGTTTAACTTCAAGACCAATACACGGATATGTTTACTTACATATTGAATCTCGCATTCATCCAAATAATAAATACTACATACACGCTTTAGTGGTAGATTGTATAACCGATCAATTGCCCTCACATTTCATCGAATATAATGAACGTGACATGGCTTACCTTAATAATATACCGCTCGCAGACCTCACATGGAACATTCCAGGCTGCATTGATGTAGTGCTCGGTGTCCAGCTCTTCCCGTACATCTACTTGGGGAATAGAGTAGAGTCTGGCACTTGTGCTCCTCCCGCTCTATTGACCGCTTTCGGTTACGTTCTGATGGGGGACTATCCTTATCAGTCTCACCCTAATACCGATGGTTCTTTCACCGCTTTGGTCCGCAATGACCTCGAGTCGAGCCTCGAGCGATTTTGGGAATTGGAAGAAATTCCATTCAAACTTCATTTAAGTCCAGAAGAGACTGAATGCGAGAATTTCTTCACTACTTCAGTCTCCCGCAATGAGAAAGGTAGATACACTGCGGCCTTACCTTTCTGTAAAGATCCTTCTGAACTAGGGAACTCTCGTTCTGTTGCTCAGCGTCGTCTCATGTATCTGGAGAAAAGGTTCAAGCAAATACCCACGCTTCGCGATGCCTATAATAAAGTCATCACTGAGTACATGCAAAATGGTTATCTCTCAGAAGTACCTGAATCCGAAGTTGCTGATGATGGTTATTACATTCCTCATCACCCTGTAATTCGTCCGGAGAAAGTAACGTCTTCTGTTAGAATCGTTCTTGATGCCAGTGCTAAGACTCATTCAGGTATGTCACTCAATGACATATTGCATACTGGTCCTAATCTACAGGCTGATTTATTTTTGCTTTTGCTGAACTTTCGCTTATTCCCAGTAGCTATGACGTCTGATATTAAACAAATGTATATGCAAATTTGTTTGCCTCCGCATGATTATAAATATGTCAAAATATTATTTCGCTTTTCTGAAAGCGAGCCTATCCGCACCTTTCAATTCACTCGTGTCCCTTTCGGACTCAAGTCGAGCCCATTTATGGCTATGCGTACTGTTAAACAGTTATGCTTAGATGAAAGTCACCGCTTTCCTGATGCTGCAAGTGTGGCCAGCTCCCAGCTGTACATGGATGACCTGGTCCACTCTTGTCTGGATAATGAAACCGCCATGCATTTATCGCAAGAATTAATCGCATTATTCAAGTCTGGCGCATTTGATTTAGTCAAATGGTCAAGTAACTCGCCTGCTCTGTTAGATAGTCTTCCTGATTCACACCGTGCTTCTGTCAACTTTAACGACAAGCAAAGTGTATCAAAGGTGTTAGGGTTGTCATGGGAACCCACAAATGACACTTTTTTCATAACTTCGTCTTCGCCTGCTGGTGGGAAGTGCACCAAGCGAATAATACTATCTACCGTAGCTCGCTTGTTTGATGTCCTTGGCTTAGTGGCTCCCGTTGTGTTATACGCCAAGTTGTTAATTAAGGAACTTTGGCTCTGTAAAATCGACTGGGATGACACACCCCCCGAGCATATAATAAAAAGCTACTCCATGTTGACGCAAGAATTTCCGATGCTGTCTACGTTAAAAATCCCGCGTCATATTGGTGTTTCTGCTGACTGTACGGTAAACATAGTCGGATTTTCAGATGCCAGTCTCAATGGATATGGATGTGTCATTTACTTGCACGTTATTGACCCAGTTGGTAATGTCACTGTTAGGTTGCTGTGCTCTAAGTCAAAGGTCTCTCCCGCTAAAATTACTACTCTCGCTCGTTTAGAGCTATGTGCCGCTCTCTTAATGTCCAAACTAATGAAAATTGTTCAGGAAACTTACCTGTCTCGTATTCCAATTGCAGGAATATACGCTTTTTCGGATTCAACAATTGCCCTTTCGTGGATTAAATCATCCCCCCATAGATGGTCTATTTTTGTTAGCAACCGTGTTGCCCAATGTCAAGAGAACGTGGCACCACAGAACTTCTATCACGTTGCCGGAGTTGACAACCCTAGTGATTGTTTGTCTCGCGGTATGCTACCATCGCAATTGATATCGCATGATTTGTGGTGGAATGGCCCATCTTGGCTACGAAACCCGCCTTCTGAATGGCCTATCCAATCTTTTTGTCCCACAGAAGTGGACAAGTTGCCTGAATGCAAGACTAATACCTTAACCGCAATAGTTCAAGCTGAACTACCCTTATTGTACACGCTAGCTCAACGCATTTCGTCGTGGAATAAGCTACTCCGCACAGTTGTTTACGTGTTGCGCTTAGCAAGAAAGTTAAAACCGAATGAAATGGTTAAAAATCTCGGTATTGCTGAAACCGCTTTATTAACCGCTATACAGAGTGTATATTTTTGTGAAGATATCGCTCGCATAAAAAATAATCTTTTACCGTCGCGCAAACTTTTAAAGTTATCGGTTTTCCTTGACGAGAACAATGTCTTACGAGTTGGTGGTCGCCTATCAAATGCAGATCTGCCATTCGAAGTTAAATATCCCGCACTTTTGCCAAAACATGATCATATGGTTGATTTAATTATAGATCATTGCCATACTGCTAATTGTCATGTGGGTGCCGGTCTTCTGATGTCCATCATTCGCCAGCGTTTCTGGATACTTGATGGTCGGACTGTCATTAGAGCTAGAGTACATAATTGTAATCAATGTTTCCGTGTTAAGCCGGCACACCCAACGCCAAAAATGGCTGACTTACCTTCTTATCGCTTGCAAGAAGCAAAGGCTTTTATGCATACCGGTGTCGATTACGCTGGTCCTCTCCGCATTACTCTTTGTCGTCGCCGTGGTCAGCACGCACAAAAGGCATACATTTGCTTGTTTGTCTGCCTCGTTACTAAGGCTGTTCATATAGAGTTGGCTTCCGACTTATCCTCAGATGCTTTCTTAGCCGCCTTTAAGCGCTTCATTTCTAGACGAGGCCCTGTCTCTTGTCTTTATTCCGACCACGGGACCAATTTTGTAGGTGCCAAAGCTCAATTGGATGAGATGTACAACATGATACTAAGTCCAGAGTTTAAGGCTAAATTTGATACTGAGTGTATTAATCACCGCATTGTATGGAAAATGATTCCTCCCCGTTCCCCTCATTTCGGTGGCATGTGGGAATCGAATATTAAGAGTTTTAAGACTCATTTGTACCGTGTAGTAGGTTCACAGCTTCTGACGTACGAAGAACTGCTCACCGTACTTATACAGATTGAGTGTATACTCAATTCGCGACCGCTAAGTGCCATATCTTCGGATCCGCACCCTGAAATATTAACGCCTGCACATTTCTTAATGTCAACACCGCTTCAGTACTTACCCGCTTCTAATTTGTCTGATGAGTGCCGGAATCTTCATAATAGGAAGAAGTTGCTAGACAGTATTGTTCAATCTTACTGGAAAAAATGGCGTATTGAATACCTGCACACTTTGCAAGTCAGAACTAAATGGTGTACCCAAGATCATCCCATCAAAGTAGGGACGGTGGTCTTAATGGGTGACGACAATGTACCTCCACTTCATTGGCCTCTGGGTGTTGTAACACACGTTTATCCAGGGTCCGATAATATTGTTCGTGTCGCCACGATCAAAACCGTCAAAGGATCATTTAAGCGTCCTGTTGTAAAATTATATCCTCTACCATCACAGTAGTTTCTTTCATATATCGTTTCATATTTTCATCCTGAAGTTCTAACTTCCTTATTCCTATCGCACCGCACCGCATCATACCTACACCTCACCGCACCTCATCTTCATTGAAATTTTCCAAATTTCAAGGCCGGGAGCATGTTCGCGCGCTAAAAACCTTTTTGGTTGTATGCAGTGCAGGGGTGCTCTATGGCACATAAAAAGAAAATCATATATTACGTCAGTGTCTTCATGTGTTGTGCTACGTAATTTTTTCCACCGCTGTTTTCATCATCCGCCTTCTTACAATTTCCTGACCCGCATCGCCTTCCTCGCCTCAACGCCGCCAGGAGAACGCCCTAAGGTGAGTGCCTCTGCACTGTTCTAAATTGTATCTTTTTGAGCATCAGCGCACTCCTGGCCTTCCGCAAGAACGAAAATTGGCTATTTACACGCCCTAACCTAACAGTATGTATCTGCTTGTAAAGAGGCTAGACTTTCAGATCCTTACGAGGACCACAATTTTATTGAAAATTACGCTAATGAATTAATCTGGTTGTACAAATCAATAAGACCTGGACCTAAAGCAGGTGATCCTACTGTGACCGATATACGTGCAATTGAATGCAACCCATATGAGAATATTAAAGTGAAGGTCTATTTCGATCAGGAATGGCTCGCTATACCACAAAGACCAAAGAATTTAATGTTTCCAGCATAGATTACGCTCCCCTACACACTCAGACATGATCCTAATAACAGCAACCAAATATCGGCTCTTGCAAGATTCGAAGGCAGTCCTGCCCAGAGATTGTCATGACTTCTATGCCTCGCTGCCGCATTCATAAAATTATTGAATTTTTATTTTTGATCTCGTTACTAGTATTTATGAAAATATAGAAGTTATTCGTACCAAGTAAAGCTATGATTACATAATAAATACATGTTTGATTATTATAGTGATATATCACTCAACTGTTTGATTTAATCCAGGTTAACTTTACATCAAAATTATCAAAATTAAAATACATATTAAGTAGAAATATTGAAACCAATACTGTCTAACTTACAAAAACTTTGTTTAGGGCAATGCTACAGCTATGTGCCACTAACGGTATTATTTCAAAATATTTTGCAATGACTTGTTATTTGTAAAAATGCATTTAATGAGTTAACTTAAACAAAGAATTTGTTTTTTCGCTTCAGCCACTTATCTTACAAACCAAATAAAAATACTACTATATTTAAACCAATACCACCTTACTTACACAAACTTTTTGTACGGTTATATTATACAGCAGTGATCCTTTCAATTTGGTATAAAAGTATTTTTTTATCAAGGTTTTCGAGTATTGATATGTGTAGCGTTAATAAAAACATTTTTTTGATTTTTTTCAGTTTAACCACTCATCTTACAAATTCAAAAAAATATAAGTTTATTTTGTAGTAATACCACCTAACTTCCAATATATTGGTACAGGGCAATGGTACAGATATGCGTCGTATAACAATAGTTTTAATACATTTTTATCATTTTAATCGTCCTTAAATATTTTCAATAATTTAAAATTCAAAATTTTAAATCGTTTTTTTCGCTTCCTGTAAAATTGTATTTTTGATACTTAGACAGTATTGATTCTTAACCGTCGCTATGTGTTATTCCAGACTATAATGTATCTATGTTCCAAATTTCATCCAGATCTGTCCAGCCGTTCTGGCGTGAAAGAGTAACAAACATCCAAACATACTCACAAACTTTCACATTTATAATATTAGTAGGATTTATTTAGAAGCTTAAACGCCATACTTCCATGGCCTGGGAGCAAAGAAAAAACATAGAATGTACCAGTTGCTTCTATTCCCCATCGAGGGAATGGGCAAAAATTATAGGAATCATGTTATAGGCGATGCAAGCATCACTATTTTGATTCAATTTTTTGCCATCTATACGCCCACAATCTTGCTAATCGCGGCCTGGGTCTTGCCACCTTAGGCTCAGTCTAGCGTAAGGGATAAAGACGTGATTTGTGTATGTATGTGTGTATATTAAACGCCATACTCTTTTACATCGCTACATCACTTTAACATTCCAGACTCATTTCTAAACGTGTTTCCTCACCTCAATAAACACGAAATCGGTACACCTTGTCAGACGTACACGGCTCATCACTATATCGCACCAAAGTTGCTCAGAACACTTCCAAAATACACGGCATTAACGCATGTGCGGTTTAAAACTAGGGATGGGACACGAGGATGTCTTAAATGTCAGAGTAATGCTAATTGATGGACGCTACCAATTATTTTAAGGAAACTGAATATATGTGCGTACTGTAAGACTTTATTTTCATTAATTGACAATGTCTATTTTTAACAAAAGTGTTGCTACGACATAGACTTTAACACTTTTCCTCACTTAACTGAAACGGAATCAGGCGCACAGAACTACATACCTACCAGTTGCTTCTCTTACCGCGCATGGTAAAAGCCCATCTAGGGAATGGGCAAAAATCAGAGGCGATGCGGTTAGCAACCCATCACTATTTCGATTCCGTTTTCCACCTATACGCCCTCAATCTTGCTGAACGTGGCCTGCAGGTCTTGTTACCTTAGGCTTTGTCTACCTCGTAAGGGATAAAGACGTAATTTGTGTGTTTCTCATCTAATGTGATAAGATACAAAGTATAGTTAGATCAATTGCTGTAAATTATCCCACGATATCTTATTATAAAAAATCCATCATCAACTGCGTTTCTGGAGTAACTTGAAATTTAGTACACACCTACGTGCTAGAATTGATGACACTATATTGTCGTAATACATACGCAGACCGAGAGCGTGAAATTCGTTTTATATCCACAAAATTTTTGTAAGTGTTCACTCACATCCAACATCCAACATCCGGGTTATTCCCATCTCTACTGGTACCCGATACACACATTACGGACCGCACAAAATTTTAGTAAGTGTTCACGCATTACACATCCAAAATCAAGCATCCAGCATCCGGCCTATGCCCATCCCTACCCGTACCCGTGCGTTGCGAAATCTTTTGAACAAGCTTAAATTTTAGATCTCTTAATGAGATTATGTTGTTATTATTGCGTAAACGTATCACGCGCAGTTTAATGGAATAAATTAATGAATCATTTAATGAAACACTGTTAAGTGTGTGTTAGGGCGGATTTTGCAGCGTTTTACGAAGTTAGGCGCATTACCGCAGTAATCAGAGGGAAAGTCTTGTAGGTAAGAAAATCTTTTAAATAAATACCTTTAAATCTTAACCCTGATATACTACATAATTTGTATATGTACATAAACACATACATGCATACAAAATACATCGGTAGACAAAGCTTAAGGTAACAAGACCTACAGGCGACGTTTAGCTAGATTGTGGGTGTATAATGGAACCAAAATAGAAGGTTGCTAGCCGCATAGCCCATGACATGATTCCTAAGATTTTCGCCCATTCCCTCGAGGGGCTTTTACTATCTACGCGGGAAGAGAAGCAACTGGTAAAGCTTAAGGTTTTGTTTCCTTAGGTTCTGTCTACCCCGTAAGGGATAAAGACGTGATATTTGTATTTAAGTATGTAAATCTGTAGCATTTTCCAAAAGTGCGTAAAGCAGATTTACTGTCCATCCTCTCAGCATCCACTGAATATTCGAATACCGTTGAATATTCGAATACCTTTGAATAATACAATTACGCTTATTTATCCCGTAATTCCGTTACAGTTCCGTTGTGTGAGTCTATCCCGGAAGTTCCTCACCGGATGTGAGCTGCCACTTCCGGTACACAAATGCTCTTGTTTTCGCATTATCAAGTACTATTATTATCGTGCAAGGGAAGTTATACTCTGTTGCGGGGTCGTTCGGGCGTGTATGCTTTGTGTAGGTTTCTTATATCTTTTGTTTAGTTTCGTTAGGGACGCATAAATCTGAAATAAGAAATTGTCTGTTTGTTTACTCACTTTTATTTAAGTTTTTTTTTATACAGTTGAACCAGTCGAGTGACCCACTTTGCAAAGAAAATATTTCCACTTTGATGTTTCGTACCTCTAAAGGAAAAGAGGAACCCTTATAAGATCATTTCGTCCGTCTGTCTGTCCGTCAAAACCCCTTTTTCTCAGGAATACGTAGAGATATAAAATTGAAATTGGTACCAAATACTAAGCATTGCAGTCTCTTGGAGCTGTAAGAAAAATGAACCCTCGAAGTCAACTTCATCAAAAGATAGTCATTAGAAAAGATATTTCCATACAAATTGCCGAGCTTGAATAATCTATAGGCAGAGTTGGGCGTAATCAATTACACGATTACATTACAGTAATCGATTACTTAGACAATCAAAATTACTGTAATACTCTACTATGATTACATTTTGTAATTCATTCCTTTGGAATCAGTATTGTAAACCACTACAGTGATCTTGATTCCTCGGTAATCAATTACCTACTAAGTAATTTGAATTACCTACTAAATTCCAGTTCCAAACTAGATTAGGTACTTCATTGGCAAACCTTATTTTATAATTTTGTCAATGTCAATATCACTCAAATAAAATTGTAAATTTCACATTAAATTTTGATGTCGAATCCATTGATAAGTAATCAAGTCAACAATTCCAGTAATTTGGAATCGACATTGATTCCCAATTACTAGTAATTATAATATTTGTATAGATGACTACTGATTCCTTAATATGTAATCGTAATTCACCGTTTCGCTTGATTACATTACAAGTAATCTGACCCAGTAGTGGATTACAAAGTAAAATCAGATAATCGTGTAATCAGAAATCGATTACGTAATGCCCATCTCTGCCTATAAGGTACTTTCATTTGTCCTAGAAATTTGAAATTTGGTACAAAGGTTCTCGTATTTAGTCTAACTAAGCAAACCATCGTCTGATAATTATTCTTGATTAATTTTAAGACATGATACGTATGGAATCCGGTGGCATATAAACCGAATAATTCAGTTTCTGTATGCTACCGCCGCGAATACAAATCCTCTATCTGCAATCACAATTAAAACGCGAATACGATGTCGAAAATACTATCTACTTCTTAACTACCTCCACCTGGGACTGCGCTTTGAGCGCCAATTTAAATCCTATATTTCTCGGGAAAAAATTAATCAGTTCGAGATTGAAATTCAGTACGCGGCCTTTGGGAGTCATAAATTCACCCGGATAATCGCATCTTGCGGGAAAAACGGGCTTATTCCATCCCCGAGCTATATCTGTATAGCGTTATAAAAATACTTCCATGCTGGTAAGGGAGCAAAGAAAAACACGCGCGAGATCCCGTCTTTTTCTTACCGTTCGTGCTAGAAGGAGACTTGTAGTTTATCTCGCCATGCTGAACTAAGTTGCTCTGGTGCTCCATACTAGTCTGGGAGTAAAGAAAAAACATAGAATGTACCAGTTGCTTCTCGTCCCGCGTAGATGGTAAAAGCCCATCGAGGGAATGGGCGAAATTATTAGGAATCATTTTATAGACGAATCGGCTAGCCATCACCATTCTGATTCCCCTTTCCACCTATACGCCTACAACCGTGGTAAACGTGGCCTTTAGATCTTGTTACCTCAGGCTCTGTATACCCCGTGCGGAAATATTCAAACCTGCATTGTACAGGTGCCGCGAAGAGGGAATCCCATCCCGGGGTGGGGGGCGTCGCGGTGACACCGAGTGCCGTAACGCCTCACATACGACCGAAGAGGGAATCCGTGGGGTTTTTAGTGGGTATGCCTGCCGTCGCGGGAGAGCCCCACATACCTACCACTACGGGGTGAGCTGGGATTTGCCTACATTTTAGTGTTTATTGTTTAAACTATGAAACTAATCGACAAGTAATCATTATTAAAGTAAAATTCATACCGCCGAATCATTTTTTTCTCTGAAACTCAACTAGTCACTATGAAAATATTTTTTTATCTAGATTTGACCTTCAATTTGGTCCCCACTCGCCCCGTTTTACAGTACCAGGTCTGTTATTTGCCTTCGGTATGTGCCGACAAATTGATAAAATAAAATCTTGACAAAACAAGTTCTCATAATCATTACTACAAGAAGCATTTGGTGTATACTAAAATGTATACTAGCTCTCTGTAAAATGGAATGCCAATTCATCTTCGAAGAACATAAGTAAATGCTTAAAGATTTATTCTAATAAAAACAGCACACTTCTAACATTAATCAAAATAGGAAGCAGAACCTACTTCAAAATCGCCACGAAGGCGAGAAAATCGAGCTCTACAACTACTGCTATAAAGTGTTATATAAGTATAATTCAAAATTTCACACATCTGCCCTTCCTATTCTGAATGTAGCAAGTCGTGTCAAGCGCTGCAGGACGCTAGGGGCACTTCACACGAGCGTGCCGAGACATTTTAATGAAGCCGTGTGGACGCCCCTTAAGAGTTGGCTTATGATGGTTTAATAATGTAGGCAAAGCTGTTTCAACTCGGGAAAAAAAGAGTCGTTAGACCGAAGGAAAAATTACAGTACGTACATATATCACGTCTTTATCCTTTACAGGGTAGACTGAGTCTAAGGTAACAAAACCTTAAGGCCACGTTTAGCATGATTAAGGGCGTATAGGTGAGGAAATCAAAATAGTGATGGGTTGCAGCCGCATCGGCTATAACATGATTCCTAAGACTTTTGCTCATTCCCTCGATGGGATTTTACCATCTACGCGGGAAGAGAAACAACTGGTAAATTCTGTTTATTCTTTACTCCCAGACCAGCATGAAAGAAACAAGCTTAATTATCCCACATAAAACACATATTTTGTGGTTCGGTCACGTAGAGAGGATGGATGAAAGTAGACTAACTAAACAGATCTATATAGGGAGTGTGAATGGTTACGTTGGGAGGGGAAGGCCTGGACGGACGTTCCGGGACCAAATAGGAGACGTTGAAAAAAGAGCAGGTCAGGAGTACCCGAAACTGGCGACCATGTATGAAGAGATTCATGAATATGGATGAAGCGAAAGAGGTATGTCAGAATCGTAGCAAGTGGAACAAAGTGGTCTCTGTCTACCCCTATAGGAAAGAGGCGTGACTGTATGTATGTATGTAAAGCACATATAAATCCTACAAACTTAATTATCACTTAAAACTCACTCACTTAATTTAAACTTAATTATGTTCCAGTCTAAACTATATTCATAGCTCCGTCCTGCTCATTAAGGCCCTCTCTGTCCCTCAACCCCACTTGTTTTATCGCAGTGCAGACTGGACGGCCGGTCAATTTGGAACGGCGTTTTTACCGTACTTGTAGTTACGGCAAGTTTGAAGCGGTTGCGTCTTTGGGCGAGTCGATTGAGTTATGCTGACGAGCAAAAATAACGAGTCTCTTCGTACAACTTTGTATGGGAAGTGACCCTTTATTTTTGCTAGTCAGAGTACTTAGTAGTTTATTTGAACTGCTTCAGATTTGGAAATTTTCACTGTGATTTGAGCGAATCTTGTGTCGGTTCTATTCATGAATATAAAACTAGTCTTTATTAGGTACATATCGACCATCAAGCATTAACTAAATAACTAAATGAAGAGAGAGAGAGAAATCATCTGTGTAGAATTATTCATACCTTCCTCTTGAATCACTCTATTTATAAAACATATCGCATCAAAACCCGTTGCGTAGTTTCAACGATCTAAGCATATACATATAGGGACAGACAGCGGAAAGACATTTTGTTTATACCTACTATATGTAGTGAAAAGAAAAAACTGTTAAACCACTGCGGCGATCGTTCCACTATGGTTGGTCGGCTCAAGGTCATGCGTGATAGTAGAATGGAACGAACAGATATTATTATAGTTGATGTCGATAAACAATGTTTACTGTTTAGTCATTGTTTCTAAAAATCCAATTCATCCGGCTCTAATAATACCTTCTTTAGATATATTGAAGCAAAATTCTATGGTCGTTAAAGGTATATTTTTGTCACGTTCAAACATTGTCTCAGAATAATTTACGCCTAAAGGGACGCTTGACCTGAATTGCCACACAAGGGTGCTAAGAGCCAACCCCGGCTTTATTACAAGCTTTAACCAGGTTTTAGCTTTACTAGTGAAGTTATTTAGCTGTATATCGAGAGGCTTTTGAAGCAGGTGCGATAATGCTGTTAGTTATTACTTTAGTCGTGCTGTAAATACCCGAATTTTCGAAGCCACGATGGGTTGCTGCCGCATCGTTTATGACGTTTGGATGGACTTCTACCATCTCCGCGGGAAGAGATGGCACTGCTACATTCTTTGTTTTTTCTTTGCTCCCAGCATGAAAGAATATGAACCATAAAAAATGCAATAATAAAGGTTACCGCAGTAGTTAACCATCTTGACAAATAAAATTCCCTTAAGAAACCGCCCTGCGTCTTTTATATCAAATTAAATTATACCTCCTTAAAATGCAAATGGATTAAGCATCCAGCTTTTAGGAATATGCAAAAACACACTAATTTCTTGCAAAACAAAGCAAAAGCTGTTATAATTTTAATAACGAAATACAATTTGAATACCAAACGAAGCGCGAGCAACAAAAGAATATGGCTGCAAATATTAAGTAAATATAGCATTGCTCTGGACTGGAACAGTTTGCTCTCGCGTTTAAAACGTTGACTCGAACATCGCGAGGCTAAACGTCTGGGAAATATTTTCTTAAATATTATTATAGTGCTTGTATTGTGTGCTGAGGAGACACCATTGGTGATATTTTAAGAACTACTACACAGTGCGACAGTATTTAAGAACGCCTTTTTACTCTCCCGAAGTCAACCTGGTTGAACGGTCTAATAAAATAGTAAAGAAATTAGCAGTTCGTGAGCTCTTAGAATGTCATTAGGATTTTGTTTTGTTGTCTCACTTACTCTTATGGGATTAATACTTGAATCAGCCGATGGTCGTTCTAGGTAGTCACGGAATGTACGTACTTAGTTTGATTTTGCACTTTTGCGAATGTTATCGATTAAGAAAGTTTTTCGGACATAAAGGCCAACAAAACAGTTTTGTGTCCCGAAATGGCTGAAATGAATTTATCCTTCCTAATGCGAACTGCTAGGGAATGGAATTCGCTCCCATCGTCTGTATTTCCGGACAGATACAACCTAGGGCTCTTCAAGGCTAGAGTGAATAGGCTATTACTGAACCAGTGAGTTACACCTTTGGCCTCATCTGCACCTTCCACCAAGTGAGATAGAGGTCAATCACTGGTCAGTTCGTAATAAAAAAAAATTAAAAAAAATGAGAAAATTGCTCTGTCATTTTGAAAGATTTCCGAAATCCGTTTCGTTCCGACAGTATTGTTTCGCGTTTATGGTATTGTTACTACACATATCGTCACGTCTCTTTCACACAGGAGTAGGGTAGAGACTACTGTATTCCGCTTGCTACGATCCTGGCATACCTCTTTTGCTTCATCCACATTCATCAATCTTCACACATGCTTACTTTTTCTTGTCTCTATTACTATACCTGCGTATAGTTTAATTACTTCACTATAATGTTCCAAAGTTGACTCATAATTTACGTTGATCAAAAAAAGCAACAAAATAAAACAATCCCAATGAGGTACACGAAAACCGTTGTCATTTTAGCTAAGGTACCCTAAAAAGTTAACCATTCAAATCTCCAGGGAATGCAAACCGTTTTTACTGTTCTCTCGACTCCAGTTGAAATGAAGTCAGGTGACCCAGAAACTGATTTCAGTCAAAAAGTTAGTGTCAAAGTTCAATTACAGTCACGGCAGAGTGACGGAATGGCAGCTATCAATCTAGCTCCGAGGACTTTGCGGCGACAGGGTACAATTGAAAATTTAAATGGTTTTGGTACAGTTAGGCAATTCGTGACGTCGCCCGCAGTAGAACTTTTTAAAGTGGATATCCGAGCGTTACGACCGCGCGAGACAAACGCCATTCCTTTTACGGACGGCATTAGGTGACTAGAATGGGCTCTGATTGTGATTACATACGTTACATTAGACTAAGTTGTATGGGCTTGGTTCCCTTTGCCTTTCCTAAATGTAAA
Organism: Pandemis corylana; assembly: GCA_949127965.1. Classification (NCBI taxonomy): domain Eukaryota; kingdom Metazoa; phylum Arthropoda; class Insecta; order Lepidoptera; family Tortricidae; genus Pandemis; species Pandemis corylana. The sequence goes on from OX421857.1 coordinate 2,865,904, forward strand.
AAAAACTAACACCTTTCACGCAAAATCTTGCTACTAGTTTTTAGGATAGGTGACAGGGGTCAAATTCATTTTTAATATGTATCTCGAAGGACTATTAAAGGGTGCGCTTAGGGCACTTCCATATAGAGAAGACGACTTCAGAACATGCACCGCAGAAATTGTCTGAAAACAAATATGACACATAAATCACGTCTTGATCCATGACGGGATAGACAGAGCCCAGAGTTACAAGACTTAAAGGCCGTGTTTAGCTTGATTGGGGCGTGTAGGTAAGGAGAACCAGAATAGTGATAAGTTGCTAGTCGCATCGGCTATATAACACGATCCCTAAGATTTTCGCTCAATCCCTCGATGGGCTTTTACCATCTGCGGGGAGAGCAGCAACTAGTACAACTTGTTTTTCTTTATTCCCAGCAGCAGAGGACCTGCACCGCCAAAAGGTCTTCCAGACTTTCGTTAATAAGCATTCGTAGTAAAAGTTTTGAGCTTACTCGACTTACAGTGTTTTAATCCCGACGGCAAACCAACTTCCCCATTCAGAATGCGAGTAATTTATTATTATTTAACTTGGAAATTAATTTCAACGGCCGCCGCGCCACTCATTATTTGCATAATCTTTTTGATTCCCTAAATAATAGCACGAGTTGCGATTTTAATATCGCACAGCGGCTATTTAGGCAGCTAAAGCCGTATAACAGCTGCGCTGGCAACCGTTATACGACCTTTTGGAGCGAACGCCGACTGCAGAGTAAATAGACTGCGGTTTAGAATTTGCTGTATTTAATTTTGTGTTACTAATGATTCGTTGTTTGTAAATCTGTGCAAATAGGTGTTTAAAAGTGCTGCGTTTTGTATTTATCTGTATTCATTTGTTGAAAACTGCGTAGTGTAGAATTGTAGATGTCGATTGTAGAACTGTTTACTCAACGCGCAATCTTTTATAGATCCATCTTAGAAAGCCAAAGCTCGATTATGTATTCCTAAGTCTCACGGTAGTTTTTAATTTAAAAACGCTCATCGGCTTAAAAAAAATACAACCAAACTATGAGGCAAACTTATTGTGTTTTTTATGTTTATAGATACTAGTATGTTAAAGAATCCTCCTCCATGAGGCCGTAAAAGTACGAAATGGAACACGTAATAAATATATCGGAAAAGCTTGAAAATGAAAATAAATTTTTAATATAAAAGATCACCTTTCTCTAGTGCTCATAAATAACCTTTCAGTTTAATCTAAAAATGAATTCCCAGAAAGCTTTCACAGAGTGGGTTGATAGAAAATGCATAAAATATTATCTGGCATAAATCTGGCGGAATGGCGCGAATCAATGAGAGCACAAATAATGGCCAAATACCTATAGCCAGTCCAGTAATTTACAAAGTATACTATATAAATAGTACCTAAGTCTTTCAAAAGAAATATACTAATGAAAGAATAGTACAAATGCGAACTTATCCCTAGAAGGGGATCTCTTCCAGTTCACCTGATTTTATAAGGAAAATTTAACAAAGATAGGCAAACAGTCGTAAGGTCTGTCATAAGTAGAACTGCAATCGTGACAGACATAGGTACTCAAACTTTTATTTGCTTTGATACAATATCAAACCCTGTAAAGGCACTGCAAATATTACAAATACTGCAAATACTGCAAATGCTTACATCTAAACTAGGGTAGGTACTCAACTAAATATGAGATCAAAATAAACTCAAAATTAAAACACTTTAAATAAACTTTTGGTAATTGTTAACAGTTTACTATACTTAATTTAATACCTACGAGTAAGTACCTACCACAGATTCAAATATAAAATCTAAATTAACTCATTATTAATACATACTTATTTTGTTGGCTACGTATAAGTGCTGTACTCTTTTTGTATTAAATAGCAAAGACTGACAATAATAGAGGAGCGGGACTTCCTAGTAAGCATTCTTATGCTTACTAGGAGGTTCCAACCTTGATACTTCAATGTGTAAACCTAAAAAAAGAATAAAATTTTTCATTTTCATTTTTCATTCACTTATAAATACATCGCTGCTTATAAACAGAAGGGCCACAAATCAAAAACAAGTTTTTTTGGGGAGAGCACAATTAAAATTTTCATTTTATTTTTTAATTGTTTTTTTGCACTCCTACGTCCAATGCTTTTGAATCATAATACCGTCGATGCGTATTTTAATTCTCTACCTTTTGTTTATTTTAACGTTGAGGTAACTATAACCCAAAGACGCCTAGCAGCACATAAGTCCGTTTAGCATATAAAAGTTTCTTCACAAGTAAATAAATAATTTGAATAAAAGGCCACAAGTCGAAAAAATAAAAATGTTTTCTTTAATTTTTTTATCACAACCAAGCTGAATAAACACAATATTATAATTAAAAAAAAGCATGAAAAAAAACTTATCTTTGCAAATTGCTATTTTTTAAATAAATCAAAAACTTAAATTTTAATTGTATAAAAAGTGTTTTGGCACCGTACAAAATAAATATTTAACAACAATAAATGCTTCTAGAACCTCAACAGGCATAAATAAGTATAGGTAAAACCATAATTATAGCTTCTTATGCAATTGTAATAATATCGTACCTTACTAGTTCTAACAAGAGATCAAAATTTTCACTTATTGTATAATATATTTTTATAATTATGCGATTTCTAAGCAATAATTACTAAATAACTTCTCAATTATTTATTACTAGCTATTGCCTGGGGCTTTGTCCCCACTAGATTTTTTTTTCATAATTTTACTATCTACAAACCATGTCCTGGCAATAAAGAACACAGCAAAAAAATAATTATTAAATTTGGTGCAGTTGTCCGGAAGTTAAGCGGTAGCTACGTGCATTTCGACGATTCATTTTTATTTATATAGACTAGCTGTTGCCCGCAACTTCGGCCGGGACGAATCAAATATAACCTATGTTCATCAGGGATAATGTAGGATTCTTAAGGTGAAAGAATTTTTCAAATCGGCCCAGTAGTTTCGGAGCATATTCAACGTTATCAAACAAAGAAACAATCAAATCTTTAATTTTTAATATATTTAACAATCTTCTGTACCATCTGAGCTCGCAGATTTGCCAAAATCACTATCAGAATTTGAGCTAGAGTCATCATCAGAATCTTTGATAACTAAGTAAAGACTGAGAATCATGCTTCTGTAAATTGATGAGCGTTTTTTTTCTTTTCTTTGGTATAGGTAAATCTTGATCGGGCTCTTGTATTTGTTGATGGACGGAATTATTGGTTTTAGGTAGAACCATGTTCAAAATTCTGTGTGATCTGGTACTCATTCTGCAAGTGAAAATAAATACTTACACAAACTATAGATAGAGGTAGGCAGAAAAAGACAAGGCAAGAATCGATACAAGTATGTTGCGTTGGTTTTGACATGGAAGAAAGGGTGAAAGATGAAAGAAAAAAGCAGAAATTAATAATAAAGCGAGTAGCATAGTGCCGTTGATTCAGGAGCGTCACAAACCTCTTTCATTTGAATGGTATAAAAGAAATAGAAATTTGCGCTTATAAGAATAGTTAGTTAAAATATAGATAAATAGTAAATGTGTGCTATTTTTATTGCACAACATAAAATACCATATCATAAAATAAAGGATTCCTGCCAAACAGCAATTCAAAATTGTATCAAAGCCTTTTTTGTCTTGAAAGAAAACATCGCAAAAACAACAATGTTTTGAGCAAAACAGACATTTTACAAAAAAAGTTGTAACAATAATAATATTATTGGATTTTTTTATTACTAAGCGGACACTTTCCGAAACATGGCATCTTTGCTTAAAAAATGATCCTGTCCTTCTTTGTTTTTATAAGCGAGACAAACACTTTTCAAAACGTGGCACCTTAGTCTTATAAATAATTGAGTACTTACTTGTTCTTTATAGGCGAAACGGTTGCATTCCCAAATGTGGCCCTGTTACCCATAAAATCCACAAGCTGAGGTGCGCTCGCGCCGACTGGTCGGGTCGCAACTCAAATAATGGCCGCTTTGCTCTGAACTTAACCATCAATGCGTAAAAATGCCGAAAGGGCGCATGCATAAAACTGCGATTTAGAGACCGATTTTGACCGGTGTCTTTGTGTCATATGAAAATAAGGTTGATTTTGGCCACATTTTTTAAATAAAAGTGATTTTGGACAATTTTGATTTGTGGCCCTTCAGTTTATAAGCAGCGACATACTTATATGTATTTATACAATGAAGTTGGCAATCATGCAAGCGGTTTCCCCGATGATACTGCCGCCTGTAGTCGTTTGTACCACTAGAGGTATCTTTTACGCTTTGCCGGCTCTGCATCTGCCTTTTCGACGCCACGAGACGTCACGGGTACACCAGACTTCTTTATTGCGATGCCTTAAGTTGAACTTAAACCCGAATGAAGAAAGGTTACTTTTGCATTGAAGTAATGGACGTTGCTGTTGTCGTTGGCGTTGAACCTACAGTGGTGTTGAAAAGGTTAAGATTTTGCTTTAGGGGAGACCGAGGCGAGTTAAGACAGAGGTGAGTTGATACAAAGCCGATTTCTCTGAACTGTGACAGTTTATCGGGCTGGTAACTTCGCTAATTCGTTGCTATTTCTACACTCCACAGTTTGTGTGAAGTTGTGACCTCGCTAACTGTCATAGGTGCAGAGAAAAAGGCTTTGCATCAACTCATCTCTGTCTCAACTCGCCTCGGTCTCCCCTACAGCTCACCTAGTCTACAATCTTCACTCTTTTGGCTGCAGTGACTTTGAGCTTGACATGATTGGTGTAGAACTTTTGACTTCATCTTTAGCGTCCCATTGTTGGGCACAGGTCTTCCCTCAACATAAAAAGGCTTGGGGTAAAGCAGGCCCAGTGCTGATTCGAAAATTCACACCCATAGTTCAGGTCAGGGTCAGGAGTACCCGAAACCGACGAGCATGTATGAAAAGATTGATGACTGTGGTGTGGATGAAGCGAAAGAAATATGTCAGGATCGTAGCAAGTGGAATAAAGTAGTCTCTGCCTACCCCTGTGGGAAAGAGGCGTGACGGTATGTATGTATGTATGTATAGTTGAATAGCCCGGGCTCGAACCCATCTGTTCGAGGAGCCACAGGTCAAACCACTGGACTACTTTTTCGACATTTGATTTGATAAATAAAAGATGAAACTCACAAAAATATGTTGATTTTTATGATCACGGGGGAAAGCACCCTGCCTGTTTAATATTGTCAACAACATCGTCATCGCTAGTCTATATATGCGTCCCTTTTCTGGGCATATGCCTTCTCTCAGAATGAGAGCGCTTGGGATATAGTTCCCACGCAGGCCCCGAGCAGATCGGGAACTTGTCAACATATCTCAGATTAACAAATACAAATAAAACCTTTGGTAAGTATTTGTCGCAAGCACAAATAAATAAATAAACAACAATGGTTCAATTTAAGCTTCAACTGGTTGCATAAACAGCCACAACGGCCTTACATGGCAGCTATACAGCCTGTGGTCGCGCTGCAGTGGCTTTAAAACTCTATTTATACCAGTTTTAAAACTTTGTTGTTTGTTCTGGAACGCTCGGAAAGCCGCGGTTTTTGCGGCAGAGTTTGGCTTAAAATATTGTATAGTTTAGGTTATTTTCGACGGCTAGTTAACTACACGGCTGATAGACTGACCCGATATCCACAGTGTACCTGCGCGTCGTAATCCCAACTCGGAAATCAAAATCAAAAGCATATTTTGCAAATGGGGAATTTCAAGAAAAATAACGAAATATTCTAGGATCAGGAATACTAGAATACTAATTGTTTCTCGTTCAGTCAACAACTTTAATTATTGAGCATACATGGAATGTTGTCATAGTGACATGGTTGCTTCTTCTTCTTCTTTTTTAACATGGCCCCATCGATCAATGCGATGATTTCGCCAATGTCAAAGTAATAAATACAGTATTCAAAAATCTTGTGACCAAAATGTCGGCAACGTTGTACGGTAGAACACGGTCAAAAGACCCCTCCCCACCTGTCGGGCTCTTAGCCAACGGATAATGATATCCCTCAGAATCTGCTAGGAAATCATTAACCGATGCCCAGGGTGCACCGGACCAAGCACTGCTTTTCCCGTCGGACGGATCCAAAAACGAACCGCAGCTCTTGACCACACGCGGAGGTAACCCGACTCGCACCCCGATATGATTTTGTTTGTGTTTAAAACACGTCGCTAAATTAAATTTCGGCAATGACAACATGACAGCGTTTCGTAGTGGCTCAACACAAATTTACACACAATTTTACGTAGTACGGTTTAGTAACCTCTATTATACATACCTACCGTTATGCCATTGGCCGAATTTCCATGACTTTTAATCAAAATTCTTTAGCGAAATGCTTTTTTTCATAAAAATAAAGCTTTTAGTAAGATTCTAAGAGAACTCGATGCAAACTCCAATCTCATTTACATTATTTTCCGTATTTCCAATTTATATAAATCGGAGATAACTTTACCGTCGTATGGCAAACATGAATGCGCGTTGCATTTGATACAGCATCCAATGCAGGTAAGTACAGATAATAGAAAATTTAAGGCTTTCATTTAAATTCATGCTGGTGTTTCGGAGGCGGGTATAATTTAGCGCATAGAGCAAAGGGTTGCCGCATTTCGAACAGTTGGTCTTTAGTTTTGTAAAAGTTTAGAGTTTAGACTTTTTGTGTCGTAATTTTCATTACTCTTAATATTCATTCATAGATCGTTGAAGTGGCAATGGGCAGGCCATACAGCTAGGAGTGCAGATGGTCGTTGATGCCGAAAGGTTCTCGAGTGGAGACCGCGGATCGGCGAGCGCAGTGTAGGACGTCCACCGACGAGGTGGACGGATGACCTGGTTAAAGTCGAGGTTTCACGGTAGCCGCAAGCTGCTTCCTACCGAGGCAACTGGAGGTCTATGGGGGAGGCCTATGTCCAACAGTGGACGTCCTATGGATAATTGATGATAATGATAAATATTCGTTACCCTTTTTTTTCATTGCGCATCTTTCAGGAATTTTGGAACAGTCATCGGAATGTAGTTAGGTTCGTTTACTATCAATTTTTGAAAAACTCCAGTACCTAGGTATTTTAGAACTTCAAATTTTATGGAACAGAATATTTTACTTTTCCTCTAGTTTTTTCCGAAAACGGTTCATAGAATTTTTGAAAGCCATACGACGTTAATTGTGTTTGTTACAAATTTTTCATTTCAAACATCTGGGTTGCCAGAAAAATGCTTCTTATATTAAATATGTTGTCATAAGTCGTACTATTATCTAATTATTGTATTTGTAAGTAATGTACCTAAGTTATTTTAGCGTACTCATATTAAAATGAAATAGTGACAATTTCGCTTCAAAATGTAACTATATTTATGGGGTGCGAGTCGGGTTACCTCCGCCTGTGGTCAAGAGCTGCGTTTCGTTTTTGGATCCGTCCGAGGGGAAGAGCAGTGCTTGGTCCGGTGCACCCTGGGCATCGGTTAATGATTTCCTGGCAGATTCTGAGGGATACCATTATCCGCTGGCTAAGAGCCCGACAGGGGGGGGAGGGATCTTTTGACCGTGTTCTACCTTACAACGTTGCCGACATTTTTGTCATAAGATTTTTGAATACTGTATTTATTTATTACTTTGACATTGGCGAAATCATCGCATCGATCGATGGGGCCATATTAAAAAAAGAAGAAGAACTGTATTTATTTCTCGTGGCAACCCTACATACTTGTTCAGAGCAACAATAAATAGAGTGAAGTGCTACATGCAATGTAATTTAATATAATCCTCTGTATATTTTGAAACCACTAAATAAACAGTAAAATTAATTTAGTACCTACTCGTAGTTAACGATTTTTTTAACAAAATGGACGCCTAAAATGTAACATGACAAGAGTTTATATCGTATGGACCCGAGTTATGGATGTCAGTAGTGATATACATACATACATAAATCACGTCTTTATCCCATACGGGGTAGACAGAGCCTAAGGTAACAAGACCTATAGGCATAATAAATACAATGTATTTAAAGTAGGTATGTTTGAGTACCTAAATATACTAAGTACGTATGTTTACCCGTTGCCAAAAGCTTTGCTTAATTTAGAACTATGTAAGTTTTTTTAAATTCAATTTAGATCTAAGGCAGAGTTAAGGAACTCGTGATTTTCTTGAATTTAAGTTAATCGGATCCCACGAGGAACACCACAAGCCATAGTCAAACGCGGACAGTTACGCCTTACCTCTAGAGAGTTTAACCCCAGTGCACCAAGTAGGAATTTCGTTAGGTACAAGAACGGGTAGTAATACGCTTGTAGATAAACAGTAAAATACTTCGACGCTGTAGGCTTATTACCTAACTCGCTCGCAATCGCCATCGTGTTCATTTTGACAGTTCTTGTATGAATGTGACAGCTAGCTGATTCCGATGCCAATTGTCAGCCCATACATGAACTGTCGAAATGAACACGATGGCGATTGCGAGCGAGTTAGGTGATAAGCCTACGGGTCTGGCAGCAAAAGAAAAACATAAAATGTACCGGCTGTATGTTTTCCCGTGCAGATACTAAAAAAGCCCATCGAGGGAATGGGCAAAATTCTTAAGAATCACGTCATAGGCTATCGGTTAGCAACCCATCATTATTTCGATTCCCTTTTCCACCTCTACGCCCACAATCTTGCTAAGCGTGGCCTTTGCTCTTACCAGCTCTGTCTGGCGTAATTTATATAAATATGTCTTATCTTTAAACCTTACCTTTAACGGTCTGGGAGCAAAGAAAAAGCATAAAATGTTCCAGTTACTTCCATCGAGGGAATGGGCGAAAATCATAGGAATCATGCTATAGGCGATGTGGCTAACCATCACTGTTTTGATTCCATTCTCCACCTATACGCTCACAATCTTGCTAAGCGTGGCCTTTGGCTCTTACCAGCTCTGTCTGGCGTAATTTATGTAAATATGTCTTATCTTTAAACCTTAGCACCGCAATAACGCTGCAACTGGAACCGACTCTGCTCCTGGCCTGATTTAATAAATTACGCCTGAACTCTACGCGATGTCATTACGCCATTTACGCCATTTACGCCCTTTACGTCCATTACGCCATAAATGGCTTTACGCCGCGACTTCGGACCGTTGGCGTGCATTTCTCGAAGCTTCATTACGTCTCGAGAATGTTATTAAGTATCTAGTTACATTACAGAGCTCTTGTAGATAGTTGAACTTGGGTAACTGTTTTTAGTATTTGTTGTGATCGGCAAGAGAAATACATCAAATTTCTAAACGTCACTGAAAATTAGAACACAGAAAAATCCGAAAAGTAAAACTATGGCTGGGATGGGAATCGAAGCCGGATCCTCGTCATTCCGTGACGCGTGCTATACCCCTACACCACCCATAGCAGGTGGGTAAGCCTTCGATTTTTTCTATCTGTTACTAGCTGTCACGTGACCTTGTTACTATGCGATTTTTTGTCGCTAAGCGTCATCTGTTTGAACGATGTGTCTGTACGAAATACATAATTTGTGAAAATTTCAACTGTCTACGTCACGTTTTTATTATCACCCTTTGGGTACGGGACCCTACAAACAAGTAACCAAGTAACTGGAGTAACCAAAGTCAACGGTCCTAAAAACTTTTCTTTCCAAATAAAGCAAATGTCTAAAAAACTTGTAAATTCACCTGAGCAGCTCCAACAAAATGGCGGAATGCAATAAAATCAAGAACACGGAAAAACAGGAGCAAATAAATAAAATTTACTCGCCGCGGACTTTTTTTATTAAAACCCTAAGAGCGTCATAAAGAAAGGGGGGTAAGGCCGAAATTTATTCATTTCGGGACATAATTTGGGGCGTATTTTAATAAAAAGGCTAGTACTCGAGTTGCCGCGTTCGAGTTTTCATATTTCCGTGATATTCAACAATAGTAACCGGTTATATTTACATTTAAAATAGTTTTTTGAATACTGAAAATTTAATTTGCGTTAATGCTTTTATTTCTTAGTTATTCTAACTTGTACATTATGTTTACCTTTATTTGTGACTAATTACAAGCTTGATCTTGACCCATTCCTATACAAATATAAGTTCTGTTGTCCGCTTCAAATATTTCAGGTTTAATTTGACCGACTTAAGCTAATACTTGGATTCACTTTAAATTCTTAATATGTATAGGGGAAAAACTCAAGTAAATGACCTATTGTATGTAGTAGTGTACAGAACTGATATGGGACTTAAGTCATTTTTCTAATTTGGAACGTAAATTTGTCTATTCGCACACATTACTCACACATACAACAGGTCGTTTATTTAAGTTTTTCACCTATACATAGGATGTATGTTACAGTCAAAATATTGAGTACTTATAGTCGGAAAAACGTGCATTAAAAATGAAATTTGCAAGCAACAAAAACCGTGTTTAACTTAACAGTCAATTTATTTAAATCTTGCAACTTGATTAAGTTGAAGAGTGCATCAGTCCGACGAGATGTTTTTGTAACTACGAGTACACATTAAAATGTCTTTGAGTGGCTTTCTCTGAGTGGGGCGGGCATATTCTCTATAGACCCGATGCAGTTAATTGGGTGCTTTAACTCAAATTTATTGGCAGTGTCTGCAACTTTCATTTAGAGTCCGCCCAAACTTTCGCTTTTGGTTTCGGTTTTGAAAGTTTCGGCGTTAAATTGGAGTTTATGTTTACTTCCGTGGTCTTATTGTATAACATCGCATGCATGGTCTATCTACCCTTTTTATCGTTTGACCGAAATTAATAGTAAAAGTGTTTCTAAGTGCGTTAACAATTAAGGCCTCTGGTTTGAGTAAAAATCTGATGAAACTAGGACTGAAACCAAAACTATGTTCGAGCGGCACCCATCGGCGTCGAATTAAGTAGTTGAATCTCTACATCGATAGGTAATAGGTATTTTTTTATTCAATAATAGATTATCAATTTCAATAAAATCTATAAAAGATAAATTAAATATATGTCTAAAAGAAAGAAAGAAAAAAAAACTTCTAGCTACTACTACTATTTATAAAACTTATACTAAATAAAAAAATATTGTCGAGGCTGCTGCTTTGGGGGCCGTTCCTAAGAGGCTGTTAGCATTAAGTCTCTGGATAGCAAGGCTGATGCGCTAATAACAGATAATAGTAATATACACTTTTTATAGTCTTTGTGGGTGGTCGGACCACGTATCTCGACAACCATCTTAGGTGCATGCTGCCGCCAAGCAGTGCTTGCGCTGCTGTGTTCCAGTGTGGTGAGTAAGATAGCCGGTGAGATTACGAGCACATGAGGCATTTAATGCTAGCTCTCTAGGCAGTAATCTGCAATCTAGTGTTGTGGGTGTCCATGGCTAGTGGTACTCACTTACCATACAGTTAATCCACTTGCTCGTTTGCCTTCCTTGTCGCATAAAAAACGATTAGTAAACTTACCAATTCATCAAAATAACTAGCTTTTGCCCTCGATTTCGTCCACGCGGAATGAAATATAGCCTATGTTCATTAGGAATGTAGGATTCGAATGGTGAAAAAATTTTTCAAATCGGTCTTGTATTTTCGGAGCCTGTAGCCATGCAAACAAACAATAAAATCTTTGGTCTTTGAAAGGGTAATTGGACGCAAGTTGAAAAAAATATTAAAATACTCACTAGAGCCGCCCTCGAATTAGGTTTCGGTTTCGGCGTCAATTTCGGCTTTCGGCGCTACTTTAGCTACGCTGTCTTCCTACCATCCAAAGCTAACAATAAATTCCAAATTATATTCCGTGCATAAACATCAAAACACCTTATTCAAGTAAAGCAAATCATTTACCTAAGAATGACTCCTACACTCTTGGCATATAGATATTGTAGGGTGAGGGCACCAGTATAAGGACCCAATAACCCAATTTATAATATTAGTAGAGTTTATCTTTAAATTAAGAACGAAATGTCCATTATTGGTGCTTGTCAGCTTAAAGTGTCCGACACTGGTGCCATCGCCCCACATAATATTACTTGGTACATTAGCATCTTCTCTAATGAGACGTGATGCGCACAAAATCAATACCACATTCGATATTCAGCCAAATAAAGTACCCGTTGGAGAGGGGAAAAATGGCATCCAACATTAATGACATCATTCCAAGTCCCGCAAAGATGCTGAGCAACGGTTGATAGTCGATGGAACGCCACTAAAGGGGGTTTAATGCGAATATTATTCAGTACCCACTTCAGCCATTTACCATCTTAGCCCGGCCTCCCCTTTGCGGGTAGTGTTTTAGTTGACTGTAAAAAGTTACCTTATCAAGATATTTTACGGGCGGCTTAGATTGGAGATTTTATCGAGTCATGCTTGGGGATTTATCGCGTTTTAGCACGTCGAGTGTGCGTCGCGGTTTCGCCTTGATTTTAAAGCTCCGCTGTCTGTTTGTCCATCGCCGTTAGTACCTGTAAAGGAAAAAAGAGAGCCTTATAAGATCACTTGTCCGTCTGTCTGTCCATCAAGACCCTTTTTCACAGGAACACGAAGAGATATAAAATTGAAATTGATACCAAATACTGAGGTCTGCGGTCCCTTGAAGCTGTGAAAAATTCAAACTCATATGGCCGTTTATGATGCGTTTCTCATACATTAGCGAAATTTGGTATGAAGGTAGCTCTTATCTACTAATCTGTTTTTTAATGTCTGATACTTGACAGATCGGTAGAAAAAGAAACAAATCAGTAAATATATTAAAAACGAAACGGGTAGCAAAGTTTCGCTTGACAAAAAGTTGGAACTTTGTCGGAAGTCGGGAGCACATACAAAAATTCGGGTGAATCCCGCTGAATCCCGACCATCTGGTAACCCTGTAACGATTCAATTTCGTTGTATCATACACGTAACGCCATCTACCTTGAAGCGGAAACACTACGAAGTACATTATTTTCAGCGCCATCTAGCGTGTTGGTGTGACTCCTCATCGTCTCTTCAGCAGGCAACGATTGCTTTGTTTATTTGTTTATTTTTATAAGCTACAACTTATTATTTAGATTTAAACTAGGGCATCAAGAGGGGACATTTTATTATTGTTTTACATGTCAAAATAAACATTGAACTTTGAATGTTTCGAAGAAACTTCCTATTTGTTGCAGTACCATTGCGCTTGTCTATGGCAAGGCTTCACTAGGGCTGTGACGTTTGGATATTGACATGGCATCGATCCGATCATTTTATCAAGCGTGCCGTGTTATTAAGTTTTGCTTGCCAAATCTTTTTGGAACGCCTTTCGTGGAAGTTTCGTTTTGTGTTTCGAGAATGTTGGACTATTCCCGGCAGGTCAAGGAGGCTTGCAGTTATTTGTTAGTTAGAATGCACTTCATCGAAATTTCTAACCCATCGATAGAGATTGTCGACCAGGGCACAGCACTAGCGGCTTTTGATGCTTTATAACATCACTGCAGGTCACTGGTCGGTCTCTTTTGGCTTCGGGTCTAAAATAATCCAATACAAACCTTTCTTCTGCTTGTGACGGTGTACCTACTTCGGGAGCTGGTGAGTTCTACCTGAAATTTGTTACTTTGCATCGTGGGCATCATATTTCGCTTGCACAAATCCCTAACCCAGGATTTGTTTCAGTGTGTGACGCCTTGTTATTCGAATCCGCTGCTTGCTGGGAAGTTCTGAAGCTACGCTAATACAAATCCAACAGTTGTTTCGAATCCATTTCTTTCTCCGAGTAAGTAATATGCAAACTCATCTTCTGCGACCTAAAACCTACCCTCTTCTCTCTGTTTCCTATGCTAAGACCTTGTTTCGCTTACAGACTATTTGTTCGGTCGCTTGGCGTGGCCAACTTTCTCCGTGGACTCCGGGTATCGTTTCGGTGTGCTGCCAGGGCACAGCAGCTGACGACGTGGCTCGCTGTAGGGCCAGTCTACCCACACACACACATCATATACAATCAGGTGATCACGTTCCTTTTTGTTCTGCGACTTCATGAACCGTGATTAGCTCCCGTAACGTCGGTACCCTCTTCAACCCATTCAATTTCAAACCGTCCTTGTCAGGCACCATTTAAACCTTTCTTTTAATTTTTTTCTGTCTAATTATTCGAGCCAATAGAAAGGCCGATTTCATTACCTCCATCGCCGGACCTATCGCTAAGAAATTCTGTACACTAGATTTAATTTATTTTTGGTCTTAGCGCTAAGTTGTATTCTAATTTTTAAGCAAACATTGTTCCCGTGACCCGATCCAAGAGCGTTGTATTTTTTTATTATAATATAATTTATTGAGTGAAAGCAAACTTATTATTTTACTCCATTTCTCTAACAACCTTTCAAGCTTTAGGTTTTCTCTTATTTTTCAAAGCTTGTGGCGCCTACTTCTTTTCTCTGTTTAGTTTTCTTTCTTTTTTTTATATTAGTTTAGTCTATTGGTAGGCTGGTGTCGAGGAGGCTCTGTTGGGACCCACATCCTGAAGAGCTAGCAGGCCCAACACCAAGCGTGGAATAGAACTAGTACGCCACACGCCTTTTACATTTGGCGCCCAACGTGGGGCCACCTCGACTAAAACTACCCCATTCTTTTTTTTCTCTTCTTTTCTTAACGTTTAATTCCTTGTTTGCTTTCTCTCAGTAGTTATTTGCTACTAGGTAGGTTTTAAAGGCCTGTGTGACTGAAACTTGTGCGTTTTGGTGACTTAATAAATTTTGCTGTTATTTTTTTTTAGCAAAATCTACCCACAATTTTTTTTTTCTTTTCTCCTTTTTTTCTTTGGGTTTGTAATAGTCTCAAAGCGCACAATCTTCTTTAAATCTGTCCCTACTGTTTTTTTATGTACATTGTCACACACTTTTGCCGGTGGTAGGACTTTTGTGCCAAGTCCGTCCGGGTTGCTACCACCATCTTACTCGCTAATCCGACCGCAAGCAGTAGCTTGCAATACTGTGAAACGGTACGGAGAGTAAGACAGCCGGTTACATCACTTGCACTATAAGGCACTAACATTTCAGCCTTGAGGGTAAGCAGAACAAGCACACAGTTATCCTACATTCTGGTTGCTACCAGGATAATTTAAAGCTTTGGCATAAAAATTTTTTTTCCTCTTGCTGCTTGTCTGTTTGCCATCTATTTTTTTTATTTTTTTTTGTTTTTTTTATATGTGTAAAAGCACATATCCACTGGCCTGGTTGCCATCTCATTTTCATTTTTTTTTGTCTTTTTAATGAGGGTTTTAGGCAATAATTAATTATCCTTTTGTACCGCCTGCCCGTTTTGAACTTAATTTTTTTTTGTGGTTGTTTAGTGCTATAGCACATTGGACACTTGCCTGTTTAACAATTCATTTTGCATTTTTGCCTTGCTTTGATTAAGTTGTATAAGCTCCTGTATAACAGTAATTTAAACTGTAGAAGAATAATTCTACCCACTTAATGTAACCTGACTCAACACTTTATATTTTTTTTGAACTATTTTTAAACTTGCAATTTCATTAGAGTTTAAACTCATTTGGAACACTGTTTTAGCTTCAACAGTTTAGCTTTTCACTTTAGTACTGAACTGGTTATTTGTACTGACATTGGATCCTTATACACACATCAAATTTTTTTAATTTTTTTATCATGTCACTTCATGTGGACGTAGATTGCCTGAACAAGGATGAACTAATATTTGAGTTGAAATCGAGAGGGATAGACCTACCTAACGTACAAACGGTGGATGAACTCCAGCAACTTTTTAGAAAATCAAAATCACAACAAGACCTCACAAAAGCATCTGGTTACATTTCAGCTTTGTCGCTTGACGAGGAGTTCCAGGCATGCGAGGAGAAGCTGAATGCAGTGCTGGGCGCAGATCACTCGTCGTTGTCATGCAGGCGTCGCTGTCTGTCTCGACTGTCACATGTCATTTTAAGGTTAGAGCGTCTACACATAAGTACCAAAGAACAACAGCTTCGGAAAATTGCATTGGTTACGAAGGCCTATGGGTCCCTTCAAACTTTGAAATGTCGCAAGGAACCTGGTGATTCATCGTCCCATAGTGCAGATGTTCCTGAACAGACTGTAACTGCTGTCGATTGTACATTCAAACGTAGCTCGCAGGTGTTAAAATGGAATCTGTCTTACGATGGCAGATCTCCGGTCTATGATTTTCTGGTTAGGTTGAAGGAACTAATGTTTTCGTCAGGCGTGTCTGAAACCGAATTGTTGAGAAACATTGTACACTTGTTAGCCGGGGACGCTTTGTTATGGTTCCGTAATGGTGGGTCACACATGAATTCCTTTGCTGACTTTGAACACTCTTTAACCATTGAATTTCAGCCAGTAGAGTATGAGCGATGTTTACTAAATCAAATTAGGGCTCGACTACAGGGTCAGAATGAAAGCATAAAAGGTTACATAAACATTATGGAAAGCTTATTCTCTAGATTGACCAGGCCATTGACAGATACCGAGAAGTTAGACATTATCATGACCAACATGGATCCATTCTATATTTCCCGTTTAGCGTTAACTGAGGTCAACTCAACTCAGGAACTCAAGGCCATTTGCTCTCGACTAGAAGTAGCTCAATTTAAGTGCCAGTTTAGAGGCTTTTCTAATGTTGGTGATAATTCTGTCATTCCCAATATATTACAAAACCAAGTTCCTGTCACTGAGTCACATTCACATTCCAGGCCCAACAACCAAAGGTCTACTGTCACATGCTTAAAGTGCAATGGCCCTCATCACTATAGTCGATGCAATGTGTATGTAGGTCAGCATTGTTTTAGATGCAAAAAGCCAGGCGTAGATTCGCGATCCTGCAATTGTTCAAAAAACTAGGTGTCCGGTCAGCTGTATCATCGAGTGCTGCCCTTGATGCTTCTGACCGTAATTTAAAAACTAACAGGAATTTCACTTGCACACACAGAACTAAACCACTATTTAAAGAGGAGGCTGGCGATTCCAGACCTTACCTCTCAATAGGTATATTAGGACTTGAATGTAATGCATTGGCTGACTCTGGTTCATCCGTGTCAGTGATGAGTGAGTTAGCATACCACTCATTGCAAAGAGAGGGTCTAAACTTTCCTTTGCAGACATGTGATAATAAACTATCAGTTGGCAATAATGCCACACTGCAGGTGTTAGGTAAAGTTTCTGTTCCTATAGAGTTTAACATGCAGGTGAAGTTCATGGAGGTTTTTGTTTGTAAAGACATAAATATTTCAATTATTCTAGGTGTAGATTTTCTGAGAATGTTCAACCTTTGTCGTGACATATTAAATTCTAAGTCGACATGTGTGCGCACAGGCAGGATGAATCTTCTTAAAAATAGTGAGGTTCATCTGCATGACTTTGAAGATTTAACTTCTCAACAAAAAGAGGCTTTGAAATCGGTTGTGGATAGGTACAAGCTCATTGCAGCGTCTGATGACACTTTGGGTTGTACTAGCTTAGAGGAACACGAAATAGATACGGGCGATCATCTTCCGGTGAAACAAAAATATTATCCAATTCCATTTCACCACAGAGAGTATGTCAAACGCGAGATAGATAGTATGTTGAAATTGGGTATTATTGAAAAAAGTACTTCTCCATGGAATAGTCCTATACTTTTAGTGCCTAAAGCTAATGGTGAGCTCAGGATGTGTCTGGATAGTCGAAAACTAAACAGCCTAACTAAAGTAGATACTTATCCAATGCCTAGAGTTCAGGAAATATTAGATTCACTTAATAATGCCAAGTATATGACGTCGCTGGACCTTAAGTCCGCCTTTTTTCAAATTTTACTGAAGCCCTCTTCTAGGGAAAAAACTTGCTTTTCAGTGCCTGGCGTAGGAGCTTTCCAGTTCCGACGAATGCCTTTTGGCTTAGTTAATGCGACTGCAAGAATGATGCGCTTAATGGACAAAGTATTTGGACCTGAATTCAGCAACAACGTCTTTTATTATGTTGATGATGTAATTTTGATATCTGATTCGTTTGAGGAACACATCTCACTATTAAATAAAGTACTTTCAAAATTGAGACAAGCAGGACTCACCATTAACTTGGACAAATCGGCCTTTTGCCGCTCATCATTAAAGTTTCTCGGCTATGTTATTGACAGACGTGGTTTACGTACAGATAGTGATAAGGTAAAATCCATAGTTGAATTCCCGGCTCCTTCCAGTCAGAAAGAACTCCGCAGATTCTTAGGAATGGTCTCTTGGTATCGAAGATTCCTCAATAACTACTCAACTCTGAGCGCACCGTTAAATAAGCTTACTAAGAAGTTGCCCAAGGGAGTTTCATTTTGTTTGGATGAGAAAGCTTTAGCAGCCTTCAACACCATTAAGACCTTGCTTATCTCTGCTCCCATCTTGAGTGTGCCGAGGTTCGACCGGCCATTCACTGTCACGACGGACGCCTCCGATGTGGGTCTGGGTTGTGCCCTGTCTCAATTTGATGATGAAGGCTACGAGCATGCAGTGGCGTATGCCAGTAGAACTCTCTCTAGCTCTGAAAAAAATCATTCCACAACAGA
Source organism: Pandemis corylana (assembly GCA_949127965.1). Taxonomy (NCBI): domain Eukaryota; kingdom Metazoa; phylum Arthropoda; class Insecta; order Lepidoptera; family Tortricidae; genus Pandemis; species Pandemis corylana. The sequence continues at coordinate 2,884,388 of OX421857.1, forward strand.
GAAGGAGTTGAATGCCATAATATTTGCCCTTGAAAAGTTCCGCGGATATATTGATGGTTCCCCTTTCAGAACCAAAGTTTATACTGACCATAGTAGTCTGAAGTGGTTGGTCAGTCTAAAATCACCTACAGGTCGTTTGGCACGATGGGCACTCAGACTCTCACAGTTTAACTTCGATGTTGAGTACCGGAAAGGCTCAGAGAATAAGGTTGCCGATGCTCTTTCCCGAGCACCAGTTGTAACTGACAATGTTAATGTCATCTCTCCTTCTGACTCACCCATAGATCTATGGTATGACAAACTGTTTGAGAAAGTTTCAAAAGACCCTCAAAAACATCCTGACTTTAGAATTTTAGATAACACCCTTTTAAAACGTATTCGTAGCAAAAACCCCCTGACAGTCGAATGTGAGTGGAAGCGAGTGATTCCTAAACATATGAGAAACTCTATTTTAAAGGAATGTCATGATAGACCTGATGCAGCACATCTAGGCACCTTCAAGACTTTTAAGAGGATTTCTCAAAGTTACTTTTGGCCAAAAATGCTCGGTGACATAAAAAAATACATTAAAGCTTGCTCAATCTGTCTGGCTTATAAAAGTACAAATTTACCACCTTCCGGGCTAATGGAACACCCCAAGAAGGTCCAACGACCATGGCAGATGATTTCAACCGATATTCTGGGTCCATTACCCAAAAGTTATTCTGGTTACCAATATGTTTTAGTAGTTTCAGATTATTTCACCAAATACACTTGTTTATTTCCCATGAGGAATTCATTGGCCAAGACTGTGGTACGTTTAATTGAAAATGAAGTACTAATGAAGCACGGTATCCCTCAATGTATCACTATGGATAACGGGCCCCAATACATCTCCAACCATATGAAGTCTTTGAAGGAAAAATACAAGATTAAGACTTTCTTTTACAATTGTAGGTTCACACCTCAAAATAATCCTTCAGAACGAATTAACAGGGTTCTATCGACAGCATTAGCATCATATGTTGGTGATAACCATCGCACCTGGTCCGATCAGTTAAGTCAAATAGAGTTTGCTATTAACACTGCAGTGCATCAAGTTACTGGGTATAGTCCGTATTTTTTAAACCATGGACGCGAAGCTATCCTTTCTGGAGAGTGGTACCCAGCTCGATCACTGGATGACCTGGAACTGCAATTTTCAGACCGAACTTTATATGCCTCTTTATTACCTCATTTGAAACCAGTTTTCGCCAAAGTCAACAAGTGCTTAGCTGAATCCTATCACAAAAACAGAGTTTATTATAATAGGAAGAGAAGGATTGTAGAATATGATGTAGGTCAGATAGTGTGGAAGAGAGAATATCCTCTTTCTGATGCTTCAAAATTTTTCACTAAAAAACTGGCACCTAAATTCAAAAAGTGTGTTATTTCAAATAAGATTTCAAGTGTGACCTATGAATTGCGGGACCATGACTCTAACAAACCTATTGGTGTTTGGCATGTCAAGGATATTGTCAAATCAGAGTTAGGTAATTAGCGGGTTGTTTGTTTTCTTTTTTTTCAGGACCCGGACAAGTCCTTAAACTGTGACCACATACACACACACATACATACACATACACGCACACATACATACACACACACACACACACACACACACACACATACACACACACACACACACACACACACACACACACACACACACACACACACACACACACACACACATATACACACACACACACACACACACACATACATACACATTTATCACCACATTTTTTTCCTTTCTTTATTAAGTTGGTATGGAGAGTTAGTGTTTCATCACCTGCACAAGGGAAAGAACACAACAATTTTGATATATCATAGTATTATCATACCCTAACACTTCTGCTTGGGTCTAGGGTTGTCACTCAGCACGAACATTAAAAAAAAAAAAAAAAAAAATTTTTTTTTTTTTTTTTTCCTTTTCAAATTTTTTTGGTAAGGAGGTAATGTAACGATTCAATTTCGTTGTATCATACACGTAACGCCATCTACCTTGAAGCGGAAACACTACGAAGTACATTATTTTCAGCGCCATCTAGCGTGTTGGTGTGACTCCTCATCGTCTCTTCAGCAGGCAACGATTGCTTTGTTTATTTGTTTATTTTTATAAGCTACAACTTATTATTTAGATTTAAACTAGGGCATCAAGAGGGGACATTTTATTATTGTTTTACATGTCAAAATAAACATTGAACTTTGAATGTTTCGAAGAAACTTCCTATTTGTTGCAGTACCATTGCGCTTGTCTATGGCAAGGCTTCACTAGGGCTGTGACGTTTGGATATTGACATGGCATCGATCCGATCATTTTATCAAGCGTGCCGTGTTATTAAGTTTTGCTTGCCAAATCTTTTTGGAACGCCTTTCGTGGAAGTTTCGTTTTGTGTTTCGAGAATGTTGGACTATTCCCGGCAGGTCAAGGAGGCTTGCAGTTATTTGTTAGTTAGAATGCACTTCATCGAAATTTCTAACCCATCGATAGAGATTGTCGACCAGGGCACAGCACTAGCGGCTTTTGATGCTTTATAACATCACTGCAGGTCACTGGTCGGTCTCTTTTGGCTTCGGGTCTAAAATAATCCAATACAAACCTTTCTTCTGCTTGTGACGGTGTACCTACTTCGGGAGCTGGTGAGTTCTACCTGAAATTTGTTACTTTGCATCGTGGGCATCATATTTCGCTTGCACAAATCCCTAACCCAGGATTTGTTTCAGTGTGTGACGCCTTGTTATTCGAATCCGCTGCTTGCTGGGAAGTTCTGAAGCTACGCTAATACAAATCCAACAGTTGTTTCGAATCCATTTCTTTCTCCGAGTAAGTAATATGCAAACTCATCTTCTGCGACCTAAAACCTACCCTCTTCTCTCTGTTTCCTATGCTAAGACCTTGTTTCGCTTACAGACTATTTGTTCGGTCGCTTGGCGTGGCCAACTTTCTCCGTGGACTCCGGGTATCGTTTCGGTGTGCTGCCAGGGCACAGCAGCTGACGACGTGGCTCGCTGTAGGGCCAGTCTACCCACACACACACATCATATACAATCAGGTGATCACGTTCCTTTTTGTTCTGCGACTTCATGAACCGTGATTAGCTCCCGTAACGTCGGTACCCTCTTCAACCCATTCAATTTCAAACCGTCCTTGTCAGGCACCATTTAAACCTTTCTTTTAATTTTTTTCTGTCTAATTATTCGAGCCAATAGAAAGGCCGATTTCATTACCTCCATCGCCGGACCTATCGCTAAGAAATTCTGTACACTAGATTTAATTTATTTTTGGTCTTAGCGCTAAGTTGTATTCTAATTTTTAAGCAAACATTGTTCCCGTGACCCGATCCAAGAGCGTTGTATTTTTTTATTATAATATAATTTATTGAGTGAAAGCAAACTTATTATTTTACTCCATTTCTCTAACAACCTTTCAAGCTTTAGGTTTTCTCTTATTTTTCAAAGCTTGTGGCGCCTACTTCTTTTCTCTGTTTAGTTTTCTTTCTTTTTTTTATATTAGTTTAGTCTATTGGTAGGCTGGTGTCGAGGAGGCTCTGTTGGGACCCACATCCTGAAGAGCTAGCAGGCCCAACACCAAGCGTGGAATAGAACTAGTACGCCACACGCCTTTTACAACCCTAGCTGACCGAAGTAGGCGAATAGACTAAAATTAATGTTAATGATTAGATAGATTAGATTAGATTATTTATTCAGTCAATATAAAATTACATCATAAATTGTACAATATCAAGTTACGAGAACTTATATTGAAATCGTCAAAAATTACACATATAAATTAAAAAATAAAAATTGAAAATTTAATTGTATGTCACAAAATTTTGGAATTGTATAAAATAATAAAGAAGCAACAAATCATTATATTTACATAGGTTCTCCACTCAGGATCGTCATAGCTATATGGATGTCACCAAACAAGGATCATCCAAATAAAATACATAAAATAATTAAAATAACAATGTTCAGTAAAAAATGTGACGTTTGTTGGCCGACACGAAACGAAAAGCGATTGCCTGAAAATGCATCTTGGAGGCCACATCCAGCGAAATTTGACCTGTCAGAAAACCCTCATTACCTACGTCTAATATAACGTACACGTACACGTTAGATTCAAATGCGTGGGAGTACTTCATTGCGTATTCGAAAGATATCAAGGCGTCTCGTTTTTTTCTTAATAAATTAACATTCACGACAGTGTCTGAATAGTAAATAAGACAGATGTAAGAGATTTATTCGTTTCTGGTGGAGAACGGCAATCCACTTAAAGTCGGTCTTTGCATTTTAATGTGCCTGTCTCTCTGGATGAAAGAAGGCGGATTATAGCGCGTTTTTTTTATTTCTGTAGATTATTTCAGTAGTTGGAATGGGGAGAATGGACAGAAGTCGAAATAATGAAGTATAGCAGATTTATTCTTAACGACGTTTGCATTTTACAATTGGAAGCCGCAAAGCAGGTCGCTAGTTCTTTAATATGACTGGGTGTTGCTACTTCGACCACACAGAATTAAAATTTATATTCCCAGACAACTTAACTTTTCCCAACACTTCGTTATATGTTTTTCAACCAATTTAAACAGAACGTTGACAAATGATATGCCTAAACGAAATACCTAAATGAAGGTATTACTTCCATGATGGTTTGGGAGTGAAGAAAAAATGTACCAGTTGCTTCTCTTCCCGCGCTGATGGTAAAAGCCCATCGAGGGAATGGGCGAAAATCTTACGTATCATGTTATAGACGATGCGGCTAGCAACCCATCACTATATTGATTCCTCTTTCCACCTATACGCCCAAAATCATCCTAAACGTTGCCTCTAGGTCTTGTTCCTTAAGGCTTTGTCTACCTCGTAAGGGATAAAGACGTGATTTATGTATGTATGTATTAAAGCTTAAACAAAACGTTGAGAAATTATATGCCTCAACAAAATACCTAAATGGAATCCATGTTACTTCTAATGTTCGGATCATGATCGGTAGGCTAATTGTCTAACTCGCTCGCAATCGCCATCGTGTTCATTGTGACAGTTCATGTATGGGCTGACAATTGGCATCGGGAGCTAGCTGTCACATTCATACAAAAACTGTCAAAATGAACACGATGGCAATTGCGAGCGAGTTAGACAATAAGCCTACGGATCGGATTGCCTTGAAAGTTACTTACGTTAATACGTAAGACGGACGACAATGCAAGTACAGTCAGGAAAAAGCTAATGTTGAAACTTATATTTTTAACAAAAACTTATTTTATACTACGTCGTGATTAACAGTAAAAGTCGTCAAGTAATTTTCGAATCGGACATTAATTGCGCGATTTCCAATTCAATTTTAAAGTATCGGAGCTGTTCGATCGGAACACGAACCGGGCTCGCTCATTTACAACACTGCCATTTCTACAGATCACTTGCTATAACTGGAATTCCAATTCCAACGTGGAATTATCAAACGATTCTTCGCGACTCATAAAACCCAATATTATTATGTACTAAGAGACATGGTCGAATGTTGATTGCAAAATAAATTCAAATCATTTCGTTTTTAATATCAAATAACTGTCACTTAACCGTGTCAAATTAAATTCGATTCTGCTTTTATAGTACTTAGGTATCTAATAAAAACAATGGACTCAAAAAGGAAAGGTCAATAGTTTTATCTAACTTAGTTATTTACTTATTTTAAGATTAGTTTTAGTTTAGTTTTTAATTCGTTTTTAATTTAATCATAGTTTAATTTGTTTTTAGTTCCCCAGTTGTATTTTTTTCATTAATAAAACCTTTTCCTTATTATAAAACTATAAAACCTATTTATGAGTATTTTTCTTTATGTATCTGTTTTCTGTTTTGCCGATTAACGTTATGTCCAAGAAAGAGTCATTGTACTGTATAAAAACTAATTAAGTTATACAATACCTTTAAACTTTGAATTATGGATTACAGAGTTACTCGGTAAATTATCTTGAATGTTTAAGGTCCAGATGAAAATAATGAAAAATATGCGCAATTCTCGTCGCCGGCTCCCCGCCTACAGCCCGCCAATCAGAGTTACTGTCACTCTCATTTCTCACTTTATTAAAACAGTTGAGTCGCCCAAAGCCCTGTTTTATTCATCCAAGTCTTTGTATTATGAAGTCTTATTCAATGAAGTAAGAAATATTCATGAATAAATCTGTTAGGGGTCAATTATTATTCGGAGTGACTTCATCGTGTAATACAGCTGACAATTTTGATAAATAAGAAAACTCAGTGGAGTGTTAATTTAGGGTTCACCGTTTTTTAAATTCTTAGTCGGTTCTTAGCAAAGTAGTTTAAAAATGAACTTATAGATATTAGGAGATGGCTGCGATTGCTTCTGAACATCTCGCTACCCGTGGAAACTACGCATGTTATTACTTTAATCAGGTAATTTTGCATTTATAATATTAGTAGGATTGGTAGTGTGACATGCTATACAACATTCGAGTAGACCTAAAAATGCACATCCAGTAATTCTAATGCCCTATGATGGGGGCTATCGCATGTGAATTTGCCACTAGAGGCGCTTGTGTCGCGTGAGGTCCAAGAACATTCACTTTTCACTGATTTTGGCGGGCTTCGTGACATAAATTATAATTTATTTCATTTACCTATTGAAAAGTGATCTCCTTCGTGAAATTATCGCAAATATGGATTATTTGGCGATGAATGTGAACGCTTTGAAAGCGATTTTTTTTCCGAAGTTTTTCTTATCGATAGGGTAAATGACTGAGTAAAAAAAACCCAAAATATTTAAATTCTGGAAAAATGTTCATGTGGGCTTTTTTTGGAAAAAGCTCTCCTACGTTACTTAAAGTTTCAAGTATCAAAAAAAGGAAGGGGGACCTGAGGAAGGTGGGGTGAATTTGTGAAGTAGTTAAAGAACGGTACTAGTTTGATGAAAATATTTTTAAAATCAAATTTGATTTGGCTACAAATAAAGAATGACTTGATCGCAACATATATCGATACATCTATCGTGCGTTTTCGACCGAAAATTGTTTTCGCAAATCGTTATTTTAAATTGCTTCGTGAATATTTTGAGAGCACTTTAGGCAAGTTCATTCAAGTTTTAGGGATCCGTGGAAAAGTTTTGCTCCCTGTTCTGTTGTTTTGGTTTCTTTTTCGTGGCCAAGTATTACAAAACCGCCATGAGGATAGGACTAGAGATGACAGTTATTCCATGTATACTTACATCGAATAGCACTTAAATATAGGGTTGCCAACCGTACTATAATATATAGTGTTGAACTATATTTCCTAATACACTGAAACGGGAACGAAGCCTCGGGCAACAGCTAGAGCTAATAAATAATAAATTACATACATACATACATACATAAGTCACGTCTTTATCCCTTACGGGGTAGACAGAGCCTAATGCAACAAGACCTAAAGGCCACGCTTAGCATGATTGTGGGCGTATATGTGGAAAGGGGAATCAAAATAGTGATGGGTTGCTAGCCGCATCGCCTATAACATGATTCGTATGCCCATTCCCTCGATGGGCTTTTACCAGCTGCGCGGGAAGAGAAGCAACTGGTACATTCTATGTTTTTTCTTTACTCCCAGACCAGCATGGAAGCAAATAATAAATTAATGCTGTTAAAAGCAAAAAGATTGTGAGATTAACAACATACAATTAGTAATCTTTTTTTTTTTAATTACTCTAGTAAACAGGAATACCCGCCGCCAGCCGGGGAAATTACGGGCACAAGAGGCATTGCATCTTAGTCCTCTAGGTTGGCAACGCATCTGCAATCCCTCCGGGTTTGCGGGTGTCTATGGGCCGTGGTGATCACTTACCATCAGGTGACCCACTTGCTCGTTTGCCTTCCTATTCATATAAAAAAAAAGAATAATAATTGTGATAGAATAAAAAAAGTCATGGTTTAGTAGCCTAGTGGTTTGATATATTTGACATCTCGTGTCGTGAGTTCGAAAACCCGCACTCGCATCTCTGAATTTTTCGGAATTTACGAGCAAAATTACACTTAAAATTTACCATTACTTTTTCGGAGAACAAAAATAGAAACTTATTCATAATTACACAAACGGATAACTCACGTAGCTATAATAGTCGAATGATGCTGGACATGTTTCGGACTAGTTCGCAGTCCTTCCTCTTGCAGCTCTCGCCCCTGCGGCAGCGAAACGACCACTGCGTCTGCTCGCGCGGCTACTCGCAACTGACAGCGGCGCACAACTACCCTCGTTTTCATCGTCATTTTTATTATTGTCAAAAGCAGAGCAGCACACAACACTGATCACGTCACTTCGTAAACACCCTCACACTCACCGTTTGGTACGTATTTAAAATAGTTTTCCAACTCAGGGACACCAACCATCCGCTATCACGGTACGGTATAGAAACTTTTTTTGCAATAATAAGAACCGCGGGGCTTAAAAATAATTTCCCGCATCACCACAAGAAATTGGCCCAAACCCTCCTCGCTGAAACTGTCACAAAAATAGCACCAAACCCTTCCGAAGCAATTAAACAAGGCAACACAATTAGCGGGAAAACGACTTGACATCTCTTAAAAACAACTGGAAATCTCCGTTTTGTCAATTCCTTCAGATAATTTTCCAATTAACAATGTAAATATTTATGCAGGCGTCGGCGCGACTAATTTCGGGGGAAATTAATTTATTTTATTATGTGCCGGGAACGAGTTGAAATTTTGTTCGGTTTGTTTAGAAGTTAAACTTAGATATTGATGCTTACATTTGAAGTTTACCCAGGTTTTCGGCGAAGGAATCGTGAAAACGTGTGTTGTGAAGTTCCCAATACGCACTGGGCCCGCGCAGGAACTATACAAGCCCTCCCACCCTGAGCAGTAGGATGAATATAAGCTGGGAATGAATATCTAATAATCAAATACATCCTGATCACGGGTGGACTGACGTATTATTAACGGGATATAAGCCGTAATTGCCTTTAACGGTTTCCCTATATTTTGACGCAGCTGAACAGCTGAATTTATAAACGACATTGAAAATAAAAACACATAAAAAATCTTCTTCTTCTTCTTCTTATTTATGGCGTATCAAGTCGTTATAGCGACGACAACTTCGCCAATGTCAAAGTAACAAAAATATATTAAAAAAAATCTTGTGACAAAATGTCGGTAACGTTGTACGGTAATGGTCAAAGACCCCCCTTCCCCCTGTCGGGCTCTTAGCCAACGGTCAATGATATCCCTCAGAAACTGCCAGGAAATCATTAGCCGATGCCCAGGGCGCACCGGACCAAGCACTGCTCTTCCCCCCGGACGGATCCAAAAAGGAACCGCAGCTCTTGACCACACGTGAAGGTAACCCGACTCGCACCCCAATAAAAAATCCGAAAAGTAAAGCTATGGCCGGGAATTGAAACCGGGTCCTCGTCATTCCGTGACGCGTACTATACCCTACACCACCCAAAGCAGGTGGGTAAACTGTCACGTGACCTTGTTACTATGCGAATTTAAGTCGCTAAGCGTCATCTGTTTGAATGATGTGTCTGTACGACACAATTACAAACTCCCGTGGAACATCTACTGCTCACCAGGGACGAGAGAAGGCGCTGTCAAATTAAGAATTTTTACTTCTTGATTTTTATGTTTTTTTATTTTTACGGTTTTGGCGTTAGAAAATAAATATAAAATAAATAAATATGCCTTATGTTAGTACCCGTGAATCTTTGAAATCTATGATTACGATAGAATTCTTTTACTTATTCGATGCAATAAAGAATTACTTTGAATTAATTTGAATACGAAAGACGCCCTAGGGTGTGAACAGGCTTTCGAAACTGTAAGGGTGTCTCAAATGGTTCCTGTAAATATGAGATAATATGAGCATCCGCCTGGCAGATGCAGTTGCATCGGCTGCATCCTTCAGGCGGTCCCGAGGGCTGTTCGTGCACCTAAAGGTTCCTGGAAGAGGGTTCTTATAATATCCGGATAAAGACATCCGTCGAATTACTATACTTACCGATATAGCTTGGTACTTCCATGCTGGTCTGGAAGCAAAGGAAAAACATAGAATGTAGCAGTTGCTTCTCGGCCCGCGCAGATGGTAAAAGCCCATCGAGGGAATGGGCGAAATTCTTAGGAATCATGTGACGAACGACGATAGACGACGCTACTAGTTTCTCTCGTTGCGAGCTACGCGTGCTACGAAATCGCTTATCCCGTAGACGTGCTACGTGCTACGGGAGCTACGGATTCAATATTAAAAGCCAACCGCCGCGGTCTGGCGCCTATTTCACAAATATGACAATTGTCAGTCACAAGTGACAATTCTGTTTACATTGCGAACTCGAATAGAATCTACCCCAGTTGTCTTCATATTGATTACGCATACACAAATCACGTGTTTATCCCTTACGGGGTAGACAGAGCCTAAGGTGGCACGACCTCTAGGTCTGGTGGTCTACCACGATTAGCAAGATTGTGGGCGTATAGATAGCAAAAAATGGAATCAAAATAGTGATGGGTTGCTAGCCGCATCGCCTGTAACATGATTCATATGATTTCCGCCCATTCCTTCGATGGACTTTTACCATCGGCGCGAGAAGCTGGTATATTCTATGTTTTTTCTTTGCTCCCAGACCAGCATGGAAATGTATGATTATAAATTTCTAAACGACACTGAAAATTAGAACACAGAAAAACTCCGAAAATTAATGCTATGGCCGGGAATCGAGCCCGGATCCTCGTCATTCCGTGACGCGTGCTATACCCCTACACCACCCATAGCAGGTGGGTAAACTGTCACGTGACCTTGTTACTATACGAAATTATGTCGCTAAGCGTCATCTGTTTATATTTTATTTTATAGTTTATATTATATTTTTATTCATGTCTCATCCAGAAAACTAACAGTATTGATAAACACGTCTCCAAGTAAGTCTCTCTCTCGCGAGTTAGAAGCCCAGTTCTTTGAAACTCCCATATCGCAGCGACAAAGGAATTTCATATTCTCATAGTTACCTCGGCATGCGGTTCAGTTATATCGATTCTGGCTGTGATTGAAAGGTATATTGAACTGAGTGATTATTTAAAGAAAGAAAGAAAGAAAGAAGACATTTATTCCTTTTTGCAAGACACACAAAAAAATATAAGAGAATATACACACATTTATAGAATACTAGCTGACCCGGCGAACTTTGTTCCGCCTTAAATTTGAAAAATTCCTTTGTAAGTGCATCTTTATACTAATCAAGGAATAATGTGTAGGCATGCTAAATTTAATGTCTGTAGCTTTATTAGTACAACATTTAGGATATTTCCAATCCCGTGATAAGCTACCTCCCTACCAATTTTCAGCCAAATCGGTTCAGCCGTTCTCGAGTTATAAATAGTGTAACTAACACGACTTTCTTTTATATATATACATAAACAGGAAAAATAAACACAGACATGAAAAATAGATCATCAGCGTTGTGTGTCTTCGCAAAAGTGAAGCGGTCGCTGGCTCAGCATTACGCTGAGGTGTTAGACACCTGCAGCACTGATTTTCAGCCAGAACCGTCTATTCGTTTTAAAAGTAAAAACAGAGAATGTACCAGTTGCTTCTCTTCCTTGATGGTAAAAGCCCATCTGCGGATTGGGCGAAAATCTTAGCGATCATGGTATATAGGCGATGTGGCTTACCCATCACTGTTTTGATTCCCCTTTCCATCCATACGGCCACAATCATGCTAAACGTGGTCTTTAGGTATTGTTACCTTAGGCTCTGTCTACCCCGTGCGTCGCGGTAACACCGAGTGCTCCCGTAACGCCTCACATACGACTGAATAGGGAATCCGTGTGGTTTTTAGTGGGTATGCCTGCCGTCGCGGGAGAGCCCCACATACCCCCGGTAAACCCGTACCGGGTGTCGCGCCAGCCGCGAACCTATAGGTGAGTGGGAACCTTTATAAATTTTATGTGGCAACACTAGCATGAAAGGGTAACACTGTAGAGTCTATGGTTTTCTTTCAAATGGAGGCAACGGTTAAATTATGTTTGACTCAGTATAAAAGTTCATGTGAGTCTTGAAGCAGCACCAGTTTAGCAGCAGCAGCATCTCCTTTTTCCAAAGCTGAGTATAACTGAATTACTTATTGCCAGAGTAATGATATATTTGTATGGTAGCTTCGGTGTATTTTTTTATGTGAACCAATTTTGATGTGTTGTGATTCCAGTTTGAACGTAGGCTCCCAGCGCTTGGCTTGAGATACGTTCTTACTGAAGTGTTCCCTAGTGCTCGGGCGATAACCTGGGTTGGATATCTAGTCTCCACTTGGGGGGACTAGATCCAGGCTCTATCGTCAAGTCTTGGCGCGATCGCTTGACCAAGCAGTTGTTTGTTTAGCTTGTGGGCAACGGAGACGTCCGTGTGACCCCTGGCACCTGGAAGCGAGCAAGTTTTACAGGGTTCATCGAGATAATATTTTATGTCGTAGTGTGGTTCTGATACTAACTATGTTTTGCAGTTGACTAAGAAGTTTATATACACCGAAGGCATCATGAGTATTGTGGTGCTCCAGGCCAGATGGGTGATCAGCATTACTCATTTGGTCATTACGTATACAGAAGGCGGAAGGAGATAGCTGATTGAGACACGGACAGGATGGTAACAGCAAAGCAGGATTCACGCTGAAAGCCAACAACCAACCAGACGGACGATCCAGGTATGATAAATCATTTACTTTACGGGAGGGTGCGAATAATAGGGTGTTCCACACATTTTTCTAAGTTACTCAGTTGCAGACGAAGCAGATAAGCATTAGTTCATGGATTCCCCTATTATTTGCCATCTTTCCCGACACCGGGCGAATGCATAAGGCGCATTTTCCACGTCATAAAAATAAATAAAAAAAATAAAAAAAAGGCTCTGTCTACCCCGTAAGGGATAAAGACGTGATTTATGTATGTATGTATTTCTTTGTGCAAAACTTTTCGTACCGTAAAACGGGGTGAGACGAGATTGCAGGGGGAAAAGGGATAGAAGTAATATTTAGTGTTTTCACTTGCTACTTAAAAAATCTAGCTCAGCTTGCTCTAAAAGTAGGTAGTGTAGCTTTATTTTAATAATAGGAACTCGTATCGTCGTACGACGTATGCTCCTGCCACCCAGGGTTCTGTAGTCTAAATTTTCATAACAACCTGAAGTCCTTTTTACAAGTTTCATTTTCCATCAGCCCGTTGGTCAGATGACATCTGTCATTCGGCTGGAAAACTGTGGATGAGACTGGCACGGGACCGGGCAAAGTGGCGTGAAAATGAAGAGGCCTTTACTCAGCAGTGGGTGTGGGCTGATTAGATAGATAGATTTTTTAACAAGGTAAAAGACCTTTGAGCGGCAGGATGTTAAGGTTATTCGATTAATGCGAGGATTTTTTATTTAATGTTAATTGTTCTGCCTCTGCTTCGTTGCCTGTCACAAACAAACATGTTAGGTACTGCATGCAATATATTTTTATAAATGGCTACGAAAAAATCGCGTGAGCTCCAACATAGAAACGAGAGGAACACTTAATGAGAAAGCAATAACCACTCAAAGAAACGAGCGAACTGGCAAGCAATTAACTCACTGCAATTAGGTCGAGTTTCGCGTGCACGCCTCCCCAACGAGAGCTCGTTAAACCCGACGACACTTCAAAGCAAACTCACCTTTGTCGCCCGCTTTGATCTCGAAACACGGATCGATGGAATTTTAGCTTTCTTGTAATTAAAATTGAGCAACTATCCAGGAGTGTTTCATTATGAATTGTGCGGTGCGGGCCACAATAGCGGTACACACTTTGTTTTGTTAATATGATTTTATTAAAGTTATAATAAACTCTGCTGTGTATAGGTAGATAGGCAGCTTTCAAGTTTATAGTGTTTTAAAAACTAAAGTCTTGGCACTGTATTGATTAATAGGAACTGAAATTCTAACTTATTTCGTTTTCTAACTTATTTATGTTCTAACTTTATATTATATACCTAATATAAAACACAAACACACACACACAAACACACACACACACACACACACACACACACACACACACACATAAATCACGTCTTTATCGGTATCGGTACACAGAACCTAGGGTAACAAGACCTAAAGGTCACGTTTAGCATAATTTAATATTTGTATTTTTGTCTGTTTTTATTGATGACGTTTTTATTTGCTTTTAATTTATGTGTGCTTAGTATTAAATACTATCAAATACTAAACTGTCAAGAGTATGCTACTGAGAAAAAGAAGAAATCACTACATAGTATAAAATAAAGTCGCTTTTTCTGTCCTCATGTCCCGATGTATGCTTATTTCTTCAAAACTACACAACAGATTTTCATGCGGTTTTTTTAATAGATAGAGTGATTCAAGAGGAAGGTTTATATGTATAATACATGCAAAATACACCGTGCGAAGCCGGGGCGGGTCGCTAGTGTGAAATAAATTGAACTTGAAAATGTACTGTCGGCTTTGATTAACAGGTTCGCCATTGTAAATCTATTTTGTACTGTAATCGTTATTTTCATGTGTTTTCATTATAACGCAGCGAACTTAGCAGTTAAAACTTGGCATGCTAAAACCCTTACTTACATTAGTGTTTACTCTTTAAACGGCCCGCAGTGTACCCAGCTGATAAAACGCGCGGCTGTGAAATTACACCAATTCATTAGCAGCGATGAGGTCTCCGAGTACGCAGACTCCCGCCAACTTAAAGGCGGCAATTAAACAAAACGTTTATTTACAAAATTGTATTATCAATTTAAGGTCGTGTTCGCTAGGAACGTTAACTGCCAAGTTTAATTTGGACAACGCCGTTTGTCAATTTGGTCACAGACAGGGCCCATTTATAAAAACTTTTTTCCACTCCCGTACTATTTATGTAATCACTAGCACCACTATAAAAACACTGATAATAAGAATTCCCTCTAAAAGCTCTTGTTGGCTTATATCTCTATAAAAGCGCTCCATCATTACTCTGCCAGCCTATAGCTATAGACTGCCAGAGCTAGGTAAAACTTTTACACGATCAACATTAAATTTACGATGAAAATGTATGACTACCAACTTAACAAATTATTTCATTTATATGGTTTTTTATACAATGAAAACTTTGTGAACTAAATGCATAGTTGCCAACATAACAAACAAGATTTTTTAATAACGTCACTGGCAAGTTGGTACCTAATCGTTTTAGTTAAATGCGCCAAAAACGCTAGGCTGTAAAAACTAAAACACTGATTAAGACACTGTATTATTATATTTGCATGTATTTTGTACTTAAGCAAATAAATGAATGATTATGATTATGATTAAACGTTAATTTAAAACAAAGTTTACTACGAGTATAAACAAACTTCCAATTTTGTCGTTTGTCGTTTTCATATTTCCCGCTAGTGTCTTGTTTGACTTCTTTGGCGTTCGATTGCAATAGTTTTAACAAAGTTTTATAACGTATCATAAAAAAGCATGGATGAGAACGTAATTAAAACAACACCGGAAGAAATATCCGCGACGGCACAGGAAGTGATGGAAAATTTGTTGCCTTGAAAATCTCGGTGAGTGAAACCATGATTGTTCATGAATTTTCGGAGGTCATAGTGAGGTACAAGCGCAAGTGTCACGATCTCTGGAAGGAGTGTTATGATATTCGCTCTCGTGACAAAGGGATCTGGTACAGGACCTTCGGAACGTCGGAACCTCCTCGCATTCCCTGGTTTGATTGTATTAAGCTTTCTAGGGCTCAAATTGTTAGCGCGCTTAGGTTTCGGTCCGGTCACGTTCCATTAAGTAGATTTGCACATTTGATGAAGAAGGTAGAGGCCTAATTGTGATAAGTGCGGAATAGTCGAGGATGTGCATCATTTCTTAATGGGATGTGTTAAGACACGAGCCAAGAGGGATGAGCTGTGCAGTTTGGGGTTGGCCTCTTTTAAATGTGCGTGTTTTTCAAGCAATATTGGCGAAACCTTTGTCTAAGCCGGCAAAATTTGTACATGGTTTTTTTTAATAATAATTTTATTATGCAATTCTGTTGTTCTTGATTTTTAAAATAGACCTTTGGAGCTGACATGTTCATTCTCAAATGATCCAAGCTTATAAATAAAGACAAAAAAAAAGCTGTCGTTTTTTGCAAGTCTTTGACCCATTTGCAGTGATCGGATTGCTTTGAAATTTGGTACACTTATGTAGGATGGACAACAATACAAGTACAGTGAGGGGAATGTACCCTGTCGCAATCGACAGGCCGCATTCACTCAAACTCGAGTGATATGTCACCTTATTGCGATAGGGTTCTACACCCGCGACACTAGAGGACTGCAGATGCGTCAGCCTAGAAGCTAAGGAAATACCTTCTTCTTCTTCTTTTATTTGTGGCGTATCAAGTCGTTATAGTGACGACAACTTCGCCAATGTCAATGTAAAATTTTTTATTAAAAAATCTTGTGACATAATGTCGGCAACGTTGTACGGTAATGGTCAAAGACCCCCTCCCCCCCTGTCGGGCTCTTAGCCAACGGTCAATGATATCCCTCAGAAACTGCCAGGAAATCATTAGCCGTTGCCCAGGGCGCACCGGACCAAGCACTGCTCTTCCCCCCGGACGGAGGAAATACCTCAAGTCAAGCGTCAGTGATTTCACCGGCTGTCTTACTCTCCACGCACGCACGCACGCAAGCGTAAGCAAGTAAGCGAGTAAGCAGTGGCGTACCTACCTAAGGACTAGGTGGTGCAGTGCCCCGGGGCCCTCAAGCTCAGGGGCCCTCGAATCCTTACCAGAAGTAATATTTAATATTTCACCGGCTGTCTTACTCTCCACGCACGCACGCACGCAAGCGTAAGCAAGTAAGCGAGTAAGCAGTGGCGTACCTACCTAAGGACTAGGTGGTGCAGTGCCCCGGGGCCCTCAAGCTCAGGGGCCCTCGAATCCTTACCAGAAGTAATATTTAATATTTCACCGGCTGTCTTACTCTCCACGCACGCACGCACGCAAGCGTAAGCAAGTAAGCGAGTAAGCAGTGGCGTACCTACCTAAGGACTAGGTGGTGCAGTGCCCCGGGGCCCTCAAGCTCAGGGGCCCTCGAATCCTTACCAGAAGTAATATTTAATATTTCACCGGCTGTCTTACTCTCCACGCACGCACGCACGCAAGCGTAAGCAAGTAAGCGAGTAAGCAGTGGCGTACCTACCTAAGGACTAGGTGGTGCAGTGCCCCGGGGCCCTCAAGCTCAGGGGCCCTCGAATCCTTACCAGAAGTAATATTTAATATTTCACCGGCTGTCTTACTCTCCACGCACGCACGCACGCAAGCGTAAGCAAGTAAGCGAGTAAGCAGTGGCGTACCTACCTAAGGACTAGGTGGTGCAGTGCCCCGGGGCCCTCAAGCTCAGGGGCCCTCGAATCCTTACCAGAAGTAATATTTAATATTTCACCGGCTGTCTTACTCTCCACGCACGCACGCACGCAAGCGTAAGCAAGTAAGCGAGTAAGCAGTGGCGTACCTACTTAAGGACTAGGTGGTGCAGTGCCCCGGAGCCCTCAAGCTCAGGGGCCCTCGAATCCTTACCAGAAGTAATATTTAATATTTTTACTTGGTAAACCTAACCAGTTTAGATAGTAGTGAGGCCCCGTTTTTTTATTTCCACCAGGGCCCCTGGTTACCTAGCTACGCCACTGCGACTAAGTATCGCTAAACTGACTACGCAGACTTGCGTTCTAAGTTATATTCAACATCTGAAAATGAAAAAGGATTTCGCTTTCCGAACTGTCAACCCTATTTCACACGGAACGTCCAAGGACTCCAGAAGTTACGCAAAACGTCAATCAATCATAAGACGAAGCTAATACTGGCGGGGCCGAGTATTTCGGAACCGAAGTGCGAACTTTATAGCGTTTCTCGGTTGTTGCCACAAAGCCACTACTTGATCTTACGTACCATTCAAATATCCCGATAGTAAGTAAGTAAATGTTTTATTGTACAAATATAAAGAAACAGAGACAAATCACAAAAAAGACCTTAAATATATGCACAAAGGCGAATTATCCCTATAAGGGATCTCTACCAGTTAACCTTTGAATAAACGAGAGGAGCATTAAGCGAGAGACCGACAAAGACTGAGTTTAAAATATCCATAGGTATAGTGAAAGCCACAATTAGAGCGAACATCTCAAAATACGAGAAACCATTCATAAATAAACTACTAAATAGAAATAGTAATTCGACAGTGTCTTAGTGTAAGTTTTTGGTCACGAAATACGTCTCGAACGTGTTTGCGTTGTAATGGTAAGTACTATGAGAACGGTTTGTTGCCGTTTTGATCCGCAAGTGGCGCTGCCAATTTTTTCCATAGCTATTAAGACGTTTACGTGAACGCGTTCGAGACTTTTTTATATGCGAAAACTTACACTAGAGGCTTAGAACAGGTGCCTTACCATGACGTCTTAATGCGATATAATTCCGATTCGGTTTAGGTTCGCTCGCTGTCAGATCTATAATGAAAATGACAGTTAAAACCTAAATTGAGTCGGAATTGAATCGCATTAAGAGGTCATGGTAAGGCCCCTATTGGTTGCCGTTACGATCCGCAAGGGGCGCTGCCAGTTTTTCCATGGTCATTGTTATTGTTACGTTTACGTGAACTTGTTTAACCCCCGACGCAAAAAGGGGGGGTGTTGTAAATTTTACGTCGGTGTCTGTGTGTGTCTGTCTGCCTGTGGCACCATAGCTCTCAAGCCGATGGGCCGATTTCGATGCGGTTTTTTTCATTTAAGAGCCAGTTTCCATGCGGTGGTTCTTAATCGTGTCATATTTGCTTTTTTCAAAGTGATGTAAGGCATTTTTGGCAAAGAATAGAACTATTTTTATGTTCACAGTTTGATTACTCGATTAAACCCCCCGGTTTTAAAATTTTTAATTTATTATTATATTGTGTGAAAACTTCACATTTTTCTTCTCTTATACTTAAGAATCGATAGTGCTCGTGATTCTGAGTAGAAAACCGAAACAAAAATCATTACAATTTAAAATAAAAACGTAAACAACGTGTAAAGTGGATTAATCCAAGGAAAGCCACAGGTTCTAGCAGAGGGGTTATGAAATACCATCATCTAGGTACCTTAAGAACTATGATGGTGACACTGCGATCATCAAAACTTCCCAAAATTCCCAAAATTCTCACAAGAAACGTTCATTTCCTGTATTTTGTGTAAACAGAAAATTCCTTTTTTGTCCGCTTAAGGGAGACGGTCCCCCGCCTCACTCCTTTATTTGCACCTGAACTGTTGAAAGGGTTCAAAGCAAGATGGCAAATATTGGATTATTTGTCAGCAGAGTTTACTCTGTACCATTCAGTTTTGAGCGAATCTCTACACAACGAAACTTTTACCTACACACCACTCTGAGAGAAAAGAGTAGAAATAAGGTTTGGCAAATTGTCTATACTCCGTCTAAAGCAGGACTAATTCAAGTTGATTTCGTGTTCTTATGAGTCCATAAAAAAAAAGTCTTCTTTCTTTTTTCTTTTCTTTCTTTCCATAATAAGAGTGCCAGGAGTTCACAGCAGCCCAGTTTAACCCAACGTTGGCCAATTGTTTTTCGGGTTTTTTTTAGTGTAGTTGACAATTTTAAAAGCCCATCGAGGGAACGGGCGAAAATTATAGGAATCATGTTATAGGCGATGAGGCTAGCAACCCATCATTTTGATTTCATTTTTCACCTATACGTCCACAATCTTGCTAAATGTGGCCTGTAGGTATATGTTGCCTTAGGCTCTGTCTACCCCGTAGGGATAGACGTAATTTGTATGTGTATGTTGTCAATTTTTAGGTTAGATAGAAAAGATACCTTTTTAGGTGGGTACGCTTAAGTACCTACATGTCTTAGCTTAGATGGGTACCTTTGTATGTTTGTCGGAATGGATCTCTGACATCTTGCATTTGCTGTTGCGAAGCGAAAGCGAAGTTTTAATTACCTACTTATTATACTTTTAAAACGCTCACCAACCCAATCGCACGATCGTTTTATACCAAGGCTACATTAAAGATTTTTCATGGCTTCATTAAAAGCATGAGCTATAAAAATAACCGAGATGTAAGATTATCAAAGATGTGTTTTCATCTCTTTAGAGAAACGAAATTTTAATAACGGATTTTATGTGGACTTTGTGACTAATAACGTCACAGTCATGTCATGTCGGATCTCTCTTTCTAATCGCTACTAATTTAAAACTCTTATATTTTCTGCATTTCTTGACCGATTTTATTTTAAATTTCACCTTTTGTCATCTCTTTTACGATATTTACAAATTTGGTAAGAAATATGATATATTTTTTAAATGGGTATTCCCTACTGCCTTTAGTTACCCAACATCAATTACCGCTAAGGAGCAATGTCTTGATTTTAGTCAATTATTAACATTAGTATATTATATAGTAACTACGGAGTGTACCCTCTTCGCAGTCAGATAATTAAAAATCTAACCCTTGCCAACCGTTCTCCGTACCTCCGTAACTGTACGTTTGCGCAAACTGTTGAATATTTAATGTCTTCAGATTAACTCCTTCACCTTGCAAACACAAATAAAGGCTGACTGGAAATACAAGGATAGGACGTTTTGTATGGCAGCGACAATTTACATATTGGAATTTAAAGTTACCGCCAGTGTCAGACCGAATAAAATAAGAAGAGTAAACTTTGTCTCGCTCGTACGCTTATGCGTAGCTTGTTTGCTTGGT
Organism: Pandemis corylana; assembly: GCA_949127965.1. NCBI lineage: Eukaryota > Metazoa > Arthropoda > Insecta > Lepidoptera > Tortricidae > Pandemis > Pandemis corylana. Next base: position 2,905,145 of record OX421857.1, read on the forward strand.
AAAGTTTGGTTGTATTTGTGTAGAGCAACAATACTGCCGTCCTATCTAATTCAAAACAACGCATGTCCAAAAAAAACAGGTTTAGTTTTTTTAAATTTTTGGACAGATTAGTCATCAATCTATAATTTTCTCAAAACCTACGAATCGATTCGAAAAAACAAAATGTACCAGTCGCTTCTCTTCCCGCGCAGATAGTAAAAGCCCATCGAGGGAATGGGCGAAAATCATAGGAATCATGTTATAGGCGATGCGACTAATAATAGAAACCCATCACTATTTTGATTCCTTTTTCCACCTTCACGCCCACAGTCTTGCTAAACGTGGCCTGTAGATCTTGCCACCTTAGGCTCTGTCTACCCCGTAAGGAATAAAGGCATGATTTGTGTATGTGTATGTATGAAATGAATCAACATGACTATAATCTGAATTAGGACGGCAGTACGTTTGATTGATGTCTAATCTGTTGAAAATTAAAAAAAAAGGAAATCTGTGTTGGCCTTACTGTGGTGATTGCTTCGTCGTTACTTTGGTCTGAGCACAAGTCTGTGAAATTGTAAAGGCTACTAGGCGTATGCAAGCGATGAAAGTTATGAGTTTTTTTTTGGCATGACGCACTGTCGTGTAGGACTTGGAAAGTTAAGTTGAATGTAAGGGTCCCGCCAATAGTTAATATTGACTGCAGCATACGTATCACTCTACTTTCCTTTCGTTCTTTAGCTTTAGTAAACTACGTAGTATATGGCTTTACCCTGACAAAATAAAGATCAAATGCGGGTAGTTCGAAAATTTTGCATACTCTACAACCTCAGCTCAGCCCCGTTCTTTGGTCTACTCGTGACCACGACATGCAATGCAGCCTCTTCATTCTCTCTCTAAACTCTTTCCATTTGGGATACGACTGTGTGAAATTTAAAAATAAAATAGTTTTTTTTATCCATTTATTATAATTCTTTGTAAACTCATACACTTGATCTATTCATCAACCGCTTATCCTCGTTATACACGCCATTACATCACGAAATGAGACTTAGTTTTAAAAATCTCTTACACATTGTAATGTAAAAGTGAAATAACAAACCCTTGGCCCTTCCATGTTTAAAGTCTAAGATAGCCAATATAATACACAGCCGTGCTACTCGCTATACGTTCTTGCCCAGCAACAATGTTGGTTATATTAAAGTTTTCTTTTTATTCTCCCGAAGTCAACCTGGTTGAACGGTATAACATCAAAGTATAGAAATTAGTAGGGTAGTTTTGAAGGAACTTTTACTTCACAATGTGTAGAGATGTTGTATAATATAGTAAAAGGTTTACTCGAGCGCACCATAATTGACTTGAAAAAGCAAACCAACGTTAAGCGTAAATTAAAAAAGAAATAACCAAACTGCTACAATATATCTAGAATGAGATAAATTTTGAAGAATAAATTATATTCACAATTTTCAACCAAAATTCTTATTAAAAACAAATTATGGCACTCATAAAACATGTTAACTTCGGCAGTGATATTCATGTAACAATTTTATGTAGTTATATGGGATTTTAAAAATTCTATGGTAACTTTGTTGATTTTGCAATCAGTACAGGTAAAAAAACATAAGAGAACTTTATACGTAGTTATGTACAAATTAGTACGGGTTATATGATTTAAAAACAACGTCTACATAATAAAGTTCACTTTTGATGTTTTCTTTTATTTATAGCGATACCACTTTTATTTATAATCAAATAAATCATTAAATAAATTGTTCTTTCAAATTAAAATACCTAATTAAGACTTGTAACAAATTTTACAGCTATTTTATTAATATACGGTTATAAATAGTGTGCAGTAATTACATTGAAAATGGTGTAACTTATCAGATAGGTAATTTTATTATTGCATTGATGCTTGGATCACTCACGGCAATTTGAATTGTGACACTTGACTAAATCAACGATATTAAAATGAAAAATATAAAATAATGCACTTTTAAATTTGCAACAGTTTTACCAGTGTTTAGTTTAATGTTATTTTTCAGCTAATAATTAACCACAAAGCAAATTGTCGCGGTAATCTCATAATTGTAACAAGTTATACGGCTTGTTGTCAAAATGCATGCCTGCCAGTTTAAAAAAATGGTTGCCAGTGAAAAAAAGAACGAAAAAATGTTTACGAATCTGTTAATAACAGGGAAGCATTTACGAAACAAACCGTACAAAATACTTAAACATTTGAAATGCATCAGCGACAGTCATATTGCATGTACAAAACCAGTTGCTATTAAAAATTAATAAATGCAATATGGCCACCCCGAACTATTTTAAGCCTAACCTAATTACTTAGCACTAATTAAATTAAATTATGCAATATCTTTGGCGAATACACTGCTTACGGTACCGTGAAACATTTGAAAAGAAAATGATCTTAAAAAACGTACTAAACTCGTTGTAAAGTCTCACAAAATTTGCTATTTAATACTGAAGTACAAAACATTTCGCTTCACTTTGCTTGCATATAAGTGGTACCATGTCGCTTACAACTATTTTATATATAGCTAGAAAGACTATTTTTATACAGAAGAAAAGTGACCAAGAAACGTTTTTGTTAGTTAAGACAGTTGTTAGTACAATGTGCTAGATGGACTCACTGTCCATGAGATTAGTAAAACATGCACCATTTTAATGCATTAATTGCTAGCAATTTTTTTTCTTCATTGAAAAAAAAAAGACGTAAGACTTAGTTTATACTTTTGAACTTACTCATGAATATTCAAATAAAAGTGAACTAAGACTAACTTCCATTGAACATTCTGACTTATAATTTGAACTGCCAAGAATCACAACAGCTCGGACCTCAGTGCAGATTTACCTAGTCAAAAATACAAAATAATTCAAATTCATTCAAAAACATTCACAGTAAACTTCATTCTCGTGATCACATTTCTTTGATAATTATTTTAGTTGTGGTGTTACAGAGATAGCAGTACTTTTCATTAACTTTAATCTAATATTATTTAACCGACTACGTCACATAACGGCTCGTTTGAGCCTTATTTACAAAACGTCAATTGAAATCCCACTGTGGAGATGGAATGTTCATTTAGTTTGATTATTTTTAATCAACATTAAATTGTAATCTACATTATTTTTAAGATTAAGGACCCTACTCCTATTTACAAAAGATTAGCTACTTACCAGTCAAGATTGAGCCGATCTAGCAAGTTATTTATTAACGAAGCATCATAAGAGATTCCAAGGTCTTCATTCAAATATACAAGTTACCAGACGCCCTACAGCAGTTTCCGTACCAAAGAAAAAGTACATTTTAATTTGTTATCTTATTTTCAAAATTACTGGCAACATTTTCTTACTTATTGCCATTTCAAGTTAAACAAAAATAAAAAAAATTAGGTACTAGTTATTTTCAAGGAACATTGTTACTTTTTTCATTGAACTGCTTTAGTCTTATTCTTATAATTATAAACCAACTGGTTACAAAAGAACTTTTTTTTTAATACGGAAATTTTTCTTCGTCATTTTTCACAATTACTCCGCCGTCAAAAAACGTTTACGAAAGACACTATAATAATCGAACTCGAGTCGTATTCATTATTCATTCATTGCGTTAAACATTCGAAGTTCGTTTTATGCTGTTCTCCTCACACCAATAGTAATATATAGAAGAGTGAGAAGGGCTGTGATACGAACTTCGAATCTCGAAGTAGCCCCCTGGCTCAGGGTATTGCCAAGTCAATAACTACGATTTGGCGTCTTTCTAACTTTTTCGCTAAAAGCGTTATCTTTTCTCTAGCCCATTGTTACAATTCTATACTTCATTGGGAAACTTATCAAATAATTAATCAAGGAAAAATGCCTAACTATTTAAAAAAAATGTGAACTTTTGACGAGGATACTTTTAGTTGCCTGTACTTGCATTGATACATTAAACAAGGCAAGTTATTATAGTCTTGTAAAATAGCGACCCTTAGAAGCTCTTTACTTATTGAAAATGGGCCAAAAAAGAGAATAATTTAACAATTCTGGAGAGAGCATTTGTTGAAGATAATGTGAGACAGAATGCGTGTCAATTTGAAATCGTTATGAATTTATCCTAATAAAAGTAATATAAGATAAAATGAAAAATAGAATTATGTAACAGTGAGCTAGACCGACGTTATAACCTTAACTTTAACCAGTTACTTAAGCCTAGTATTGAGCGAAAACCGATTCAAAAACGTACAGTCGGACAAGAGACGACTCTTGAGAAATTTTTGTATTTTTTAAAACTTTTTTTTATTAAGAAAGTTTTCAAAAAATTATGTTATTGGTCGTTAAATACCGGCACAGCCTTGTTGTGGACATGATCAAAAGATAAACGTTTATTATTAAATCAAAATTCATACTGAGTTAAATACGTGTGATAAAAAATGTAATAGGCCAAACTCGCATCAAAATTTTTGTTAAATATTTGTGCTATTTTTATTTAAAACATAAATGAAATCGTAGTTCTCTTAACTCGTAAGTATTCAGAAATTAACGCCGTTTCATACGAATACAATTATTAGACCAGTACATTTTTCGAAATTTGAGCAACCTCACTCAGTCCTTTGACAACACAAATTATTGCATGCATATAAGTGGCAAGAAAAAATCTACTATTGTACTAACCAAATACTGTTCATTAAATTACATTTTAAAATTTAGCTAAAAATGTCGCTGGCCACAAATATGACCAAAAATCATTGGAAATACGAACAGCTACATTAAAACGTCACATTTATTGCGAGAATTCGTCGAGTGTCGCTAAAAATCGCACACGCAACTTTATTACTACGAATAGTTTTGTAAAGTCTTTAATCGATTAAATTTAGAGCCAATCGTCCGTTCGAACTTCACTTTGTTCATGTCTCTGCACACATTAGGCAACGGTCCCACCACCGAATCACAAAGCGAGCGAAACTAGTCACCATTCCCTAGTACCAAAGAGTAGAACAATAAGATGCAAATCCATGTTTAACAGAACAAAATGGAAGTTAGGTTCATTTTAACATAATCCACGACTATCTTGAAACACATCTCGACTCATATTGCGACCGATCATAAAGTTTTTTTAACAGAGTACCTCTTTTATTTCGCGTTTGTTTTCGTTTCGTAAGGTTCGTTTGAATGGAGAAAGAATTACACTTAGCACTTTCGTTGGTCTACGACACTTCACTTATTGCGGACTTCGCGACGCACGATTCACTTAATTGTAGGCACGATGACGTCACGCTTGTTGCTACCTTCATAGTGTGTTTGCACTTTTATAAGACAAGGAGGGAAATAGTGTTGATAGAGACCGGCATCTCAGTTTCAGATTTGTGTTTTCGTGGCGGATTTACTCACTTTGTCGCCACTCATATTGCTAACTGCACGTGGCACATTGCGCTAAGGTTTGAGATCTCGTGTCATTTTACGTTAGTATGTAGTATGCGTTAAGTTGGTAGTACCCTTGTCGTTTGAGTGTGTGCGTTAAGGTGGCAGTCCCAGTTCAACACAGTGCTTTAGTTTCAGCTGTGTGCGAGAAGGCGGATGTTAGCGGCACACTCGTGTATGAGGCTAGCTCTTTAATCATGTCGCTGCTGTATTTTGAGCGATGTGCGTGCGCTTAGCAGGTGTCATTGCCTGATGTGTGAGTGTGGCGAGAGTTGTTGGTCGGTGTGCGTGAGGTCAGCGGGTGTCATCGGTGTCTGATGCGCGTCAGGGTGGCGGGGTTCGTCGGTCGGTGTGCGTGAGGTCGGCGGGCCTAGAGCTCGGTGACGGCGTAGAGGTCGCGATGGTCGTGCGCCGGGCGCTCCGGGCGGCGGCGGTGCGTGGTGCCCGTGCCCGGCTGCTGCTGCTGTCTGCGCGGCCGCTGGAGCGAACTGACACAAGCAACACAACGTCAGCAACACAAGCACATTACAGAAGCCGGCAAGTAAGGGATTGCCGGGCGTCAGCGTGGGGATATTTGAGGCTGACAACCCCTTTTCCCGCCGAGAGTTAGTGCTTTTCTCAAACATGCAATGAAATAAATGAAAAACCTCCAAAATCTTAAGTTTTACTTCTAGACAAACTAAAAGTAAACTAGACAAGATAGTACTGCGAAATATATCAATCAAAGCTTACTGTTTTCTTTTTATAAAGGTAGTGACAGATTGGTACTATCAAATTAATCATTTTTTTTTTACTTCTTGATTTTTTTATGTTTACTTTTACGTTTTACAGTTAGAAATTAAATTTCTAAACGACACTGAACATCAGAACACTTTAAATATAAGATAAAAAAAAAAACAGAACACGGAAAAATCCGAAAAGTAAAGGTATGGCCGGGAATCGAACCCGGATCCTCGTCATTATAGCTGCTATACCTGCTGTGGGTGCTATACCCCAGTATAATTTCACCGGCTGGCTTGAGCGCAGTGACATAACTATAGGGTGGCAGGAGTGACAAAATGCCACGGGCCCCTAGCTCTATGGGGCCCCGAACTGGCTTGGTTTAGAGCACAGAAGGGACGCTGATGCACTTTTTTATATTGAGGTAGGCGCCCCCTCTGACGAATTTGCTTCGGGCCCCAGATGTTATTATTACGCCACTGCTTGAGCGCATCCACTCCTTGGCGCTAAAATTTACGAGTGATACGATGTTAGCGATCTAGATGGATCTCGAACGAAGTCCACGCAAAAAAGATGGAATGGCATATAAAAAATGTCACACACCGGTACTCCAGGGCGGCGGCAGACAGCGGCTGCGGCTCGGTCCTCCTCGGCGGGCGGACCGTCGCGTACTTGTCGCCCTCTCTCTCCCTCGGCGGCTCGCGCATCTCCCTGTCCCTGTCGCGCGGCGGCTCGCGATGCGGCAGGTCGCGGGGGTCGCGCGGGGGATGGGCGTCGCGTGGGGGATGGGGTTCGCGCGGTGGGTGCGGGTCCCGAGGGGGGTGCGGGTCGCGAGGCAGGTGGGGGTCGCGCGGGGGGTGGGCGTCGCGAGGCGGGTGGGGGTCGCGCGGGGGCGGCGGCGCGGGGGAGAACGTGGCCAGCGGCGGCGCGGGCGCGGCCGGGCGCAGGCGCTGCGCGCGCGGCCCGAACGAGGCGTACTTAGGGTCGAAGCGGTTCAGGGCGGTGCGACTGGCCTGACCTGAGGGACAAAACAGATACGGACATTGAACAGGATTCAATAGAGTCGTGAGAGTGTAACTGAGATTTTGATTACCTTAAGCTGAGCTGAAAATTTACATGACAATACAACAATCTGGTAGTGAAATTCAGGTGGCCCGTGACTGCACATTTCAGAAAAACCTTGCATTACACACTTAAATCACGTCTTTATCCCTTACGAAGTCTACCTCGGCTCTGTCTACAGAGTCTAACAACAGTAACAAGACCTAAAGGCCACGTTTAGCATGATTGTGGGCATATATCTACGCGGGAAAAGAAGCAACTGGTACATTCTGTTTTTTCTTTACTCCCAGACCAGCATGGAAAACCTTGCATTAAATATGTAATTTTTCGTACCCTTATCGTGTTCGGTGATCGCGCCGCCGGGCCGGTCTCAGTAGAAGTCGTTGCTCTCGAGCGTCTTGCACTGCTTGCTGAGCGTGGCGTACTTCCCGTTGTGCGGCGCGCGGCCCAAAGTCGCCGCGCCGCCTAGCTCAGCGCTCAGCGAGCTGTGCGCGCCGCGGCCCAGGGTCGCCGACCCTGACATGCGCACACTGGAACCATACACAGTTAACTTAGTGCTTGTGGGAGTGTTTAAGAAATTTTAGCTTTGTAAATATAGGTTTGGTCAAGTCTATATATATATAATTCAAAGGTGACTGACTGACTGACTGACTGACTGACATAGTGATCTATCAACGCACAGCCCAAACCACTACACGGATCGGGCTGAAATTTGGCATGCAGGTGGATCTTATGACGTAGGCATCCGCTAAGAAAGGGTTTTTGGAAATTCCCACGGGATAAGGAAAAAACGGGAATTATATATTCGATTCCGAGTGACGCTATCACAGTAACTATAATAAGTAGACTCTTCAAATTTGATACAAAAGTAGGTGATTACAAAACTAAGAAACTGATTTCAGGATTTTTGGTAATTCCCACGGGATAAGGAAAAAAACAGGATTTATATATTCAGTTTAACGAAATCCTATGAACTATAATTACTAGACTCTTCAAATTTGGCATAGAAGTAGGTTATTATAATAGTAAAATAAAGTTCTAATGCTTTTTGGAAATTCCCACGGGATAAAAACGGGATTTATGTATTCAATTCTACGGGATCGATTTTTCGTTTTACTGGTCGTATAAAATTGAAATTTGGCCTTCAATTTCCCTTGGGGAGTGTAGGGGAGCGCTACAAAAGGATTTCCCGAAATTCCCACGGGAACGGGAAAAACGGGACTTTTCGTTTTCTGGTTGCAGAAAGCTGAAATTCGGCATGTAGGTTGCTTCGGGAGTGTAGAGGAGCATTAAGAGAGTACTTTCCAAAATTCCCACGGGAACGGGAAAAAAACAGGATTTTACGTTTTACTGGTCGTAGAAAGCTGAAATTTGGCAAGTGGGTTCCTTGGGGAGTGTAGCGGAGCATTATGAGATAATTTCCCAAAATTCTTCTTCTTCGTTCCCGTAAGATATTCGGGAAATGCTTTATTTGGCGAAATTCTTACGGAAACGGGAAAAACGAAAAGCGGGGGAAAGTTGAAATTTGTCACGTAGGTTTATTCGGGAGTGTAGGGGAACACTAAGAAAGGATTTTCCGAAACGCCCACAGGGACGGGAAAAAACCAGATTTTACGTTTCCAGACGAAACAGCGGAAGAAAGAGACTTAACATTTATAACGTGTGTTTCTTTAAAGGCTTTAAGTGTACTCCGAAAGCACTCCCCAAAATTTCCACGGGAACGGGAAAAAACTTATTTTTTCATTTTACATCTTAGCGCGTACGATGTCGCGGGCAAAAGCTATTTAGGATGTATTTTAGGACAGCCCTATAGGTTAGGTTAGGTTTGTTTTATAAAAATCCTGCAATATTTACAGGTTCAGAAAAATTAAGGCATCGGGGCAATGCGGGGGCTGGCTTGCATGCTTGCTTGAGTCCTTGCTTTGCATGCTTGATTGCATACTTGCTTTCATGCATGCTTTCATGCATGCTTGCATGCTTGCTTGCATGGGTGCTTACTTGCTTGCATGCATGCTTGCATGCTTGCTTGCATGGGTGCTTACTTGCATGCATGCTTGCTTGCCTGCTTGCATGCCTGCTTGCATGCCTGCTTGCATGCCTGCTTGCATGCCTGCTTGCATGCCTGCTTGCATGCCTGCTTGCATGCCTGCTTGCATGCCTGCTTGCATGCCTGCTTGCATGCCTGCTTGCACGCCTGCTTGCATGCCTGCTTGCATGCCTGCTTGCATGCCTGCTTGCATACTTACATGCTTGAAGGCTTGCATGCCTGCTTGCATACTTGCATGTATGCTTGAAAGCTTGCAGGTTTGGTTGCTCGCTTGCTTAATTGCTAGGTTCTTTGAAATGCTCATGGTTCACGCGTGCGAAGCCGCGGGCAAAAGCTAGTTTATTTTATATTTTTCCTGAAAGTCGATCGTTTCAGTATAAATTAAGTTTAAACTAAACGGTTATTCAACCATGAGGTGTATAGAGCAGGGGGGTCTGTAGTGGGGGTCGCTAGTGTCTCACCGGGGCCGCTCGCGCTCGCCGAGGTCGCACAGCTGCACGGCGGCGCTGTAGCTGGGCGGCTTGCCGTTGGGGAAGGGCGCGGGGCGCGGCAGGGTGCGGCTGTGTGTGGGGGTCTGTAGTGGGGGTCGCTAGTGTCTCACCGGGGCCGCTCGCGCTCGCCGAGGTCGCACAGCTGCACGGCGGCGCTGTAGCTGGGCGGCTTGCCGTTGGGGAAGGGCGCGGGGCGCGGCAGGGTGCGGCTGTGTGTGGGGGTCTGTAGTGGGGGTCGCTAGTGTCTCACCGGGGCCGCTCGCGCTCGCCGAGGTCGCACAGCTGCACGGCGGCGCTGTAGCTGGGCGGCTTGCCGTTGGGGAAGGGCGCGGGGCGCGGCAGGGTGCGGCTGTGTGTGGGGGTCTGTAGTGGGGGTCGCTAGTGTCTCACCGGGGCCGCTCGCGCTCGCCGAGGTCGCACAGCTGCACGGCGGCGCTGTAGCTGGGCGGCTTGCCGTTGGGGAAGGGCGCGGGGCGCGGCAGGGTGCGGCTGTGTGTGGGGGTCTGTAGTGGGGGTCGCTAGTGTCTCACCGGGGCCGCTCGCGCTCGCCGAGGTCGCACAGCTGCACGGCGGCGCTGTAGCTGGGCGGCTTGCCGTTGGGGAAGGGCGCGGGGCGCGGCAGGGTGCGGCTGTGTGTGGGGGTCTGTAGTGGGGGTCGCTAGTGTCTCACCGGGGCCGCTCGCGCTCGCCGAGGTCGCACAGCTGCACGGCGGCGCTGTAGCTGGGCGGCTTGCCGTTGGGGAAGGGCGCGGGGCGCGGCAGGGTGCGGCTGTGTGTGGGGGTCTGTAGTGGGGGTCGCTAGTGTCTCACCGGGGCCGCTCGCGCTCGCCGAGGTCGCACAGCTGCACGGCGGCGCTGTAGCTGGGCGGCTTGCCGTTGGGGAAGGGCGCGGGGCGCGGCAGGGTGCGGCTGTGTGTGGGGGTCTGTAGTGGGGGTCGCTAGTGTCTCACCGGGGCCGCTCGCGCTCGCCGAGGTCGCACAGCTGCACGGCGGCGCTGTAGCTGGGCGGCTTGCCGTTGGGGAAGGGCGCGGGGCGCGGCAGGGTGCGGCTGTGTGTGGGGGTCTGTAGTGGGGGTCGCTAGTGTCTCACCGGGGCCGCTCGCGCTCGCCGAGGTCGCACAGCTGCACGGCGGCGCTGTAGCTGGGCGGCTTGCCGTTGGGGAAGGGCGCGGGGCGCGGCAGGGTGCGGCTGTGTGTGGGGGTCTGTAGTGGGGGTCGCTAGTGTCTCACCGGGGCCGCTCGCGCTTGTAGTATGGCGATTGGCCACTTTAAGTGTTTAGCAGTAACACAATAGTTTACTGCTACATAAACGCATATTGCTTGTGTCAGCGACAACCTTAGCAATATGCTTGTATATAAGTCTAAGTAAATCCTGAATATACGGTTCCTATTATAAACATCGAAGCTGGTCTTACTTGCTCCCCAACACCCTGAGGCATCATCAAGATCATCACATTACACCTTCATTACATGGCGACCTTGCCTCAAGAACCACAAAGGAACGACTAAAACTGAAGCAAGACCGACAAGGCGAAGGAAATTACTAATATGAAGACTGATCGAAGAAAAAATACAATGTCCGTTGCTGTGAAGAAAGATAACTAATAAGGAAAAAAAAAAGAAGAAAAGATAATACAACATCAATACTATGAAGAAAAATAATTAACAGGAAGGAAGAAGAATAATAGAAAAAACAAATAAGAAGACGAATAGAATATGATAAAGATGAATAGAAGAAGAAAGAAGAGCGCTGTCCAGGGTTTACCCGGCTCGCACGTCAAGAGGAGTCCAGGGATATCCCGGCCCAATCAAAAGGAGTCCAGGGAATTCCCGGCCCAGTTCGAGGGAGTCCAGGGTTAGCCCGGCCCAGCATCAAACAGCACCGAGCATCAGCATCGGGTCCACGGTCCAACGTCAGCCACAGACCACGGTTACTCATCGATTATTTATTTTAATTTTTACAAAGGTTGTCGCAAAGCAGGTATATATACTTTTTTTATATTTTCTCTTACTGCTCATGAATTTTTTTTTATTTTCAAGTAAAATTCCAGTAACCTAGTGTCACAAAGTTCAATCACCTTATTTCGTTTCGCAATTAGCGACAGTTGCTAGCGCCGCTTACGTTATGCGCGTCAGCATTTATTGGAACTAGGCCGCGCGCCGGTACCTAAGTATGCGACTTATAATTAAAATTGAATGTAATTAGAAGCCATGGGAATGCGTCGCATCATTCCAGTATCTAAATAGTTAACAAAAATACTCAATAAAACTATTTTTATACAATTAAAGGATTATAATGATTTTAAAGATCCTAAGAATATAATTCTTAGATTTTATGATTTTTTTTTAAAGATTATCAGTAATATAAAAAGATTGAATAGAATTAAATGATCGAATTAAATAATTTGATAATATAGAATTGGAGGATCGATTTAAATAATTTGAAGATGAATAATTGAAGATTCAGTAAAATGATTTTATTTTTTATTTTTGGTACGGTACATTGTCAACATAGCTAGAGCTCTTAGTCCTTATCTGATCATGGTGTTTGGACTACCGTGCCCTCCGTGAAGATGTTGGAGACTTTATGTCTTAATGAATTTAGAGACTCTTAACTTACAGGCACGCCGAAATGGGTGACCTGATATGCCAAGTTATTATAGGGCCAAGATGCCCATGAGGTTAATGTTGAAGGGCCAAGATGCCCATATGATTATTGAGATTATGAAAAGGGACGCACAGAAGCGTAGCCCAGTTTATTTTAGGAGCAGATGACTCCGAGTAAAGGCATTATTTATTAATATGACACCATAGTACCGTTACCATAAAAATGAATAAAGCAAAATATTACGGATATAAATATTAGAAAGGAGTGTAACGAAAAATTTATTTTTTATTAAAAAAAAAAAAAAACAATTATTCGATCAATAAATAATTAAATAATACAGAAATTAAAAAAATAACGTAATTACTAAAGAAATAATAACTAACTGATTATTAGAAAATTTAAAAACGTGACACTAGCAAACTAAAATAAATGTTGATATGATAAAAATGAATAATAATAAATTTGATTTATTTTTAATGTATAAACTTAATATAAATAATATTTTTTCTTTGTCAGGTAAAATACTTACAAAAAAAAATGTAAACAAGTAACATGCGTTTAAATTTTTTTTCTGCCACCACCGTGAAGGGACTTTCGGGGGAGGTGTAGTATGGCGATTGGCCACTTTAAGTGTTTAGCAGTAACACAATAGTTTACTGCTACATAAACGCATATTGCTTGTGTCAGCGACAACCTTAGCAATATGCTTGTATATAAGTCTAAGTAAATCCTGAATATACGGTTCCTATTATAAACATCGAAGCTGGTCTTACTTGCTCCCCAACACCCTGAGGCATCATCAAGATCATCAGATTTACACCTTCATTACACGCTCGCCGAGGTCGCACAGCTGCACGGCGGCGCTGTAGCTGGGCGGCTTGCCGTTGGGGAAGGGCGCGGGGCGCGGCAGGGTGCGGCTGTGTGTGGGGGTCTGTAGTGGGGGTCGCTAGTGTCTCACCGGGGCCGCTCGCGCTCGCCGAGGTCGCACAGCTGCACGGCGGCGCTGTAGCTGGGCGGCTTGCCGTTGGGGAAGGGCGCGGGGCGCGGCAGGGTGCGGCTGTGTGTGGGGGTCTGTAGTGGGGGTCGCTAGTGTCTCACCGGGGCCGCTCGCGCTCGCCGAGGTCGCACAGCTGCACGGCGGCGCTGTAGCTGGGCGGCTTGCCGTTGGGGAAGGGCGCGGGGCGCGGCAGGGTGCGGCTGTGTGTGGGGGTCTGTAGTGGGGGTCGCTAGTGTCTCACCGGGGCCGCTCGCGCTCGCCGAGGTCGCACAGCTGCACGGCGGCGCTGTAGCTGGGCGGCTTGCCGTTGGGGAAGGGCGCGGGGCGCGGCAGGGTGCGGCTGTGTGTGGGGGTCTGTAGTGGGGGTCGCTAGTGTCTCACCGGGGCCGCTCGCGCTCGCCGAGGTCGCACAGCTGCACGGCGGCGCTGTAGCTGGGCGGCTTGCCGTTGGGGAAGGGCGCGGGGCGCGGCAGGGTGCGGCTGTGTGTGGGGGTCTGTAGTGGGGGTCGCTAGTGTCTCACCGGGGCCGCTCGCGCTCGCCGAGGTCGCACAGCTGCACGGCGGCGCTGTAGCTGGGCGGCTTGCCGTTGGGGAAGGGCGCGGGGCGCGGCAGGGTGCGGCTGTGTGTGGGGGTCTGTAGTGGGGGTCGCTAGTGTCTCACCGGGGCCGCTCGCGCTCGCCGAGGTCGCACAGCTGCACGGCGGCGCTGTAGCTGGGCGGCTTGCCGTTGGGGAAGGGCGCGGGGCGCGGCAGGGTGCGGCTGTGTGTGGGGGTCTGTAGTGGGGGTCGCTAGTGTCTCACCGGGGCCGCTCGCGCTCGCCGAGGTCGCACAGCTGCACGGCGGCGCTGTAGCTGGGCGGCTTGCCGTTGGGGAAGGGCGCGGGGCGCGGCAGGGTGCGGCTGTGTGTGGGGGTCTGTAGTGGGGGTCGCTAGTGTCTCACCGGGGCCGCTCGCGCTCGCCGAGGTCGCACAGCTGCACGGCGGCGCTGTAGCTGGGCGGCTTGCCGTTGGGGAAGGGCGCGGGGCGCGGCAGGGTGCGGCTGTGTGTGGGGGTCTGTAGTGGGGGTCGCTAGTGTCTCACCGGGGCCGCTCGCGCTCGCCGAGGTCGCACAGCTGCACGGCGGCGCTGTAGCTGGGCGGCTTGCCGTTGGGGAAGGGCGCGGGGCGCGGCAGGGTGCGGCTGTGTGTGGGGGTCTGTAGTGGGGGTCGCTAGTGTCTCACCTGGGCCGCTCGCGCTCGCCGAGGTCGCACAGCTGCACGGCGGCGCTGTAGCTGGGCGGCTTGCCGTTGGGGAAGGGCGCGGGGCGCGGCAGGGTGCGGCTGTGTGTGGGGGTCTGTAGTGGGGGTCGCTAGTGTCTCACCGGGGCCGCTCGCGCTCGCCGAGGTCGCACAGCTGCACGGCGGCGCTGTAGCTGGGCGGCTTGCCGTTGGGGAAGGGCGCGGGGCGCGGCAGGGTGCGGCTGTGTGTGGGGGTCTGTAGTGGGGGTCGCTAGTGTCTCACCGGGGCCGCTCGCGCTCGCCGAGGTCGCACAGCTGCACGGCGGCGCTGTAGCTGGGCGGCTTGCCGTTGGGGAAGGGCGCGGGGCGCGGCAGGGTGCGGCTGTGTGTGGGGGTCTGTAGTGGGGGTCGCTAGTGTCTCACCGGGGCCGCTCGCGCTCGCCGAGGTCGCACAGCTGCACGGCGGCGCTGTAGCTGGGCGGCTTGCCGTTGGGGAAGGGCGCGGGGCGCGGCAGGGTGCGGCTGTGTGTGGGGGTCTGTAGTGGGGGTCGCTAGTGTCTCACCGGGGCCGCTCGCGCTCGCCGAGGTCGCACAGCTGCACGGCGGCGCTGTAGCTGGGCGGCTTGCCGTTGGGGAAGGGCGCGGGGCGCGGCAGGGTGCGGCTGTGTGTGGGGGTCTGTAGTGGGGGTCGCTAGTGTCTCACCGGGGCCGCTCGCGCTCGCCGAGGTCGCACAGCTGCACGGCGGCGCTGTAGCTGGGCGGCTTGCCGTTGGGGAAGGGCGCGGGGCGCGGCAGGGTGCGGCTGTGTGTGGGGGTCTGTAGTGGGGGTCGCTAGTGTCTCACCGGGGCCGCTCGCGCTCGCCGAGGTCGCACAGCTGCACGGCGGCGCTGTAGCTGGGCGGCTTGCCGTTGGGGAAGGGCGCGGGGCGCGGCAGGGTGCGGCTGTGTGTGGGGGTCTGTAGTGGGGGTCGCTAGTGTCTCACCGGGGCCGCTCGCGCTCGCCGAGGTCGCACAGCTGCACGGCGGCGCTGTAGCTGGGCGGCTTGCCGTTGGGGAAGGGCGCGGGGCGCGGCAGGGTGCGGCTGTGTGTGGGGGTCTGTAGTGGGGGTCGCTAGTGTCTCACCGGGGCCGCTCGCGCTCGCCGAGGTCGCACAGCTGCACGGCGGCGCTGTAGCTGGGCGGCTTGCCGTTGGGGAAGGGCGCGGGGCGCGGCAGGGTGCGGCTGCACGCGCTGCTGCCACCGCTTGACAGGAACGGCGCTTGCTCCTCGCCGGTGCCCGCCCGCCTACAAATTAACAAGGCAAAGGTAGAAATTAACAAGGCAAAGGTAGTAATAAACAAGACAAAGGTAAAAATTAACAAGGCAAAGGTAGTAATTAACGAGGCAAAGGTAGTAATAAACAAGACAAAGGTAAAAATTAACAAGGCAAAGGTAGTAATTAACGAGGCAAAGGTAGTAATAAACAAGACAAAGGTAAAAATTAACGAGGCAAAGGTAGTAATTAACGAGGCAAAGACCGATACAGCGCCACCTACAAGGTCTCTTAAAATTGAACCAGAATAATTCAGCAGGTGGTTCGGTTAATTCGACTGAACATCCATACAAAGGTCATTTAAATTTTTGATTCAAAATTTAGTTGGACCTTTGACCATTGATCAATGTATGGCATTTGTCAACTATATGTCAAAAATTCCCTAAACACACACTTAAACACTTTACACGGCTTTCTTTGGAGTACTTACTTGGTATTAATATAAATCCAGGCATGCGAGTCGACCAGCACGATGGCTGTGAAGAGGAAGCCGGCCGCGATGGCAGCTAGCAGCTGCAGAGAGAGCGCCTGGAATAACAAAGTTACAGTCTTATTAATGACAGTATTGCAAGAGTTTGAGTTTGTATATGCATGAGTGAATATACAAACTAACTGGCAGGTAATGTTGGTGATACTAATTTAAGAATTTATTTCGAATCAGGATAAACAAGTATTTCTTTACGTATGCCATTACCTCACCAGCCGCCAGTGGGCGCGCTCATGCTGATCGAATTGTAAAATCAAGCAAATCCAGCCAGTTTAAAGCTGTTCTGTTTAAACTCTTTACAAATGGTGGAGGTGCGGGGTACCTTTACCCTTTACAGTACTCAGAGAAGCCAATTAATGTTAGTGTAGGACTAATACTTAAATTTGAAAGTAGGAAGATTTCGGAGCGTTGACACTAAAGCGAGCTCTGTGTTGAGGCGCGTAAAACCGAGATGTAGAAATTCGCTCGCGGCTTTTGTCGTTTAAGCTGATTGGTCCCTTTTTAATGGCGCCAACGCATTGTGTATGTATGTGTGTTTGTGTGTACTCGCCTGTAGGCCGGCGTCGCAGGCGGCTCGCGCGCCGGCGACGAAGTAAGCGCGCGCCATGCGGCACTCCAGGGCTCCGCTGAGGGACACCAGCGCGCGCTCCGCCTCGCCCGTGCCCGCGCCCAGAGCACCCAGCGCCGGCTGAAGTCCTGCACAATAACACCACATTTTTCAATCTGTGTGCACGCGGTGGCAGGCCTTCCACTAGGTGGACCGACGACATCGTGAAATGTAAGTGGCGAGTTGTCGTTGATTATGTTGAGCTAAAGGGGAGGCCTTTGTTCAACACTGGACGTCTTCAGGCTGATGATGATGATTTTTCAATCTACAGCAATTGGCTTGTTCTTCGTTAATAAGCAAAACAGATTCTGAAATTACTGTAACAAAGTGCATTCCTTGTTTTGCCTAACTAAACGTATCGATAGTCTTACTCTCCCGAAGTCAACCTCGTTGAACGGTATAACATTACAGTAGTCTGTAAGCTCTCAGAATGTCATTCGGTTACGTCTTGCTGTGTCACTCACTCTTATGGGTTTAATGAGAAGAAGAGCTCACAAATGCACTGTCAGGATTTTCTCGTGGGACGCCTGTAGCCAGGACGTGCACCATCAGCAGGGTCACTGACCTGGGTCGTTGAACAGCTGCGGCGCGCCGCGGGCCAGCACGGCCAGCGCTTGCCGCACGGCGACGACGGCACGCTGCGCGTTGCGGAGCTCCGCTGTCAGGATATTCTCGCGGGACACCTTGCACGACAGGTAGTAGTGCACCATCTGCAAATTAACAAATAGTAAGTGCTTCGTTGTACAAAAATAAGGAAACATACACAATTGACAAAGAAACTTGCCAAGTGTGAGTGCTATGAGTTTACACGTATGACGTGGGCTGCTTGAATAATGTCTTACCAGACACGCCGGAGAATCAGACAGGCCCACGTCCGGCAGTGAACTGCCTGAGGGTAATGTCGAATGCCGCACATGTGTGTGTGCGTGTGTGTGTGTGTGTACTCACGTCGAGCGGCAGCTTGTGCGGCGCGTAGTTGGCGAGCGCGGCGGCGGGGTCCTGGCAGGCGTCGGCCGCGGCCACCGCCCCCGCCGCCAGCAGCGCGCCCGCCAGCCAGCACGCCACCAGCGCGCCCAGCGCCCCCGCCTGCGTGTGTGTGTGTGTACTCACGTCGAGCGGCAGCTTGTGCGGCGCGTAGTTGGCGAGCGCGGCGGCGGGGTCCTGGCAGGCGTCGGCCGCGGCCACCGCCCCCGCCGCCAGCAGCGCGCCCGCCAGCCAGCACGCCACCAGCGCGCCCAGCGCCCCCGCCTGCGTGTGTGTGTGTGTACTCACGTCGAGCGGCAGCTTGTGCGGCGCGTAGTTGGCGAGCGCGGCGGCGGGGTCCTGGCAGGCGTCGGCCGCGGCCACCGCCCCCGCCGCCAGCAGCGCGCCCGCCAGCCAGCACGCCACCAGCGCGCCCAGCGCCCCCACCTGCGTGTGTGTGTGTGTACTCACGTCGAGCGGCAGCTTGTGCGGCGCGTAGTTGGCGAGCGCGGCGGCGGGGTCCTGGCAGGCGTCGGCCGCGGCCACCGCCCCCGCCGCCAGCAGCGCGCCCGCCAGCCAGCACGCCACCAGCGCGCCCAGCGCCCCCACCTGCGTGTGTGTGTGTGTACTCACGTCGAGCGGCAGCTTGTGCGGCGCGTAGTTGGCGAGCGCGGCGGCGGGGTCCTGGCAGGCGTCGGCCGCGGCCACCGCCCCCGCCGCCAGCAGCGCGCCCGCCAGCCAGCACGCCACCAGCGCGCCCAGCGCCCCCACCTGCGTGTGTGTGTGTGTACTCACGTCGAGCGGCAGCTTGTGCGGCGCGTAGTTGGCGAGCGCGGCGGCGGGGTCCTGGCAGGCGTCGGCCGCGGCCACCGCCCCCGCCGCCAGCAGCGCGCCCGCCAGCCAGCACGCCACCAGCGCGCCCAGCGCCCCCACCTGCGTGTGTGTGTGTGTGTACTCACGTCGAGCGGCAGCTTGTGCGGCGCGTAGTTGGCGAGCGCGGCGGCGGGGTCCTGGCAGGCGTCGGCCGCGGCCACCGCCCCCGCCGCCAGCAGCGCGCCCGCCAGCCAGCACGCCACCAGCGCGCCCAGCGCCCCCACCTGCGTGTGTGTGTGTGTACTCACGTCGAGCGGCAGCTTGTGCGGCGCGTAGTTGGCGAGCGCGGCGGCGGGGTCCTGGCAGGCGTCGGCCGCGGCCACCGCCCCCGCCGCCAGCAGCGCGCCCGCCAGCCAGCACGCCACCAGCGCGCCCAGCGCCCCCACCTGCGTGTGTGTGTGTGTACTCACGTCGAGCGGCAGCTTGTGCGGCGCGTAGTTGGCGAGCGCGGCGGCGGGGTCCTGGCAGGCGTCGGCCGCGGCCACCGCCCCCGCCGCCAGCAGCGCGCCCGCCAGCCAGCACGCCACCAGCGCGCCCAGCGCCCCCGCCTGCGTGTGTGTGTGTGTACTCACGTCGAGCGGCAGCTTGTGCGGCGCGTAGTTGGCGAGCGCGGCGGCGGGGTCCTGGCAGGCGTCGGCCGCGGCCACCGCCCCCGCCGCCAGCAGCGCGCCCGCCAGCCAGCACGCCACCAGCGCGCCCAGCGCCCCCGCCTGCGTGTGTGTGTGTGTACTCACGTCGAGCGGCAGCTTGTGCGGCGCGTAGTTGGCGAGCGCGGCGGCGGGGTCCTGGCAGGCGTCGGCCGCGGCCACCGCCCCCGCCGCCAGCAGCGCGCCCGCCAGCCAGCACGCCACCAGCGCGCCCAGCGCCCCCGCCTGCGTGTGTGTGTGTGTACTCACGTCGAGCGGCAGCTTGTGCGGCGCGTAGTTGGCGAGCGCGGCGGCGGGGTCCTGGCAGGCGTCGGCCGCGGCCACCGCCCCCGCCGCCAGCAGCGCGCCCGCCAGCCAGCACGCCACCAGCGCGCCCAGCGCCCCCGCCTGCGTGTGTGTGTGTGTACTCACGTCGAGCGGCAGCTTGTGCGGCGCGTAGTTGGCGAGCGCGGCGGCGGGGTCCTGGCAGGCGTCGGCCGCGGCCACCGCCCCCGCCGCCAGCAGCGCGCCCGCCAGCCAGCACGCCACCAGCGCGCCCAGCGCCCCCGCCTGCGTGTGTGTGTGTGTACTCACGTCGAGCGGCAGCTTGTGCGGCGCGTAGTTGGCGAGCGCGGCGGCGGGGTCCTGGCAGGCGTCGGCCGCGGCCACCGCCCCCGCCGCCAGCAGCGCGCCCGCCAGCCAGCACGCCACCAGCGCGCCCAGCGCCCCCACCTGCGCATACCCACACATTAACACCCTAGCGTGTCTAGCGCCACCTAGTCATATACACATTGATGACTACTACGAGTAGCTGGCGCGACTGACGTCACGCACATTCCCCAGGCATATCATCTGCCCGGAGGTCTCTCTTGTGGCCTTTCTCTGCAATACCTAAACTTATGTAGCCGGCTGGTAGGTAGCCAATCGGCTGACCAATTAACTTGGAAACCACGAGGGAGTGTTTATGGCAGTACGAAGTCGACAGCTTTCTCAGGAAATCCAAAGGCAGGAGAGTCGATTCCACCAGCTCTCTGGACATTATATAAGGCGTCAAAAAAGGATTCTTAAATATTCGAGCAGGTAGTCGGATTACCTTGACTAAACAAGGTTTTCATTGTAATTTAAGTTTTCAAAATTAAGTCATCCCTTAGCCGCTGTGCAGTTTGAACTGAAATTTACAACCTCAATAAAAAAATCTAAAAAATATTTATGGGGTCTTCAGTCAAAAAGTATTCCGGGTTAATTTTGAGACACCGTGTATACACTAACAACTAACACAGTATGTACATTATTGTGTATACTCACACAGAGCAGTAGTAGCGCACGGCGTGAGCGACGCGCGGCGGCGGCTAGCAGCGCCACGCAGACCACGCCGCCGCAACACCAGCCCGCCATGCCGCCGGCCCAGCGGCCCAGCTCCCACACCCAGGCTCGCTGCAACACGAACAAGGGAGCATGAGAACTGTACACCAGTGTCTCACTGGAGACACGTCAAACGTCTCCAACGCGGAGACGAGGAGTGTTGTACCCAGTAGCGTGTAGTGGGGGGTTCCCGGTGTGGGCACTGCTGCCTGCTTGGCGACCCCTCATACCCCATAGACTTTCATTCTTACCCATTCTTCCGCTTTGGTAATAACTTCAGCTGCCAGTGGCGTTATTACATACGTAGCAAATTCATAAGGAAGCAATGAAGGAAGTACATCATCGGTTCTTCTGTGTTCTAAGTCCAACCAGTTTAGGCCCCCAAAGAGCTATAGCGATCTCGAGGCATTTTGCCGGCTTCCCACCTTATAGTTACACTAACTGCCAAATGCTCCTCCAGTTCACACGTCCCCACAAGCCGTTTTTATGGAGTCTGAACTGTCTATATCTCACAAGCATTAACAAAAAACATAAGATATGTAAGTTTACCTTCATAAAAGCATCCAGGTTGAGCGCAGCTAGAGGTCTCCTCAGGTTGTCGGCGGCGGAGGCAGCCGCGGATGCGTTGTTCCGCAAAGTGGACAACGCGCGCAGCAGCGTGCCCAACGCGGTTTGGTTGGCCACCGGAGCGTCCAGCGCGTCCGCTAGGCGAGCCAGCGGGGCGCGCGCGCGGGAACCCATGGCCTCCTCCAAGATACTAGACTGTGGGGACAAATTGCATCCGGTTACAGGGGCGTTCCGTGATAAAAATTAGGCAACCTGATACAAAGAACACCCCATCTTAAAGCTGCAAGTGAAGAAAAAGCGAGAAAGAACGCCAAAATAGGTCAAGAAGTGACTTCCGATGAGACTCATCAGGTAAATAGCATGAAGCCGAATTCAACCAATGAATTTATAGATCCTAATCGACAGAGGCAGCCTGAAACATACCTTTATTTAAACAAGTTAACGGCAAATCACACCACACCAATATACAGGCATAAACATTGGCAAGACCAGTACAGAAACTCCATCTAGTTACAAATGTAAGAATCTAAGACAGCAAAAAATTGAGACACAGGAATTTAAGAACTGCCTCTGAATGTTTGAATGGGTATAGTCTTCAGTCGTTACCTGGTTCTTTACGGTGTTGACGAGCGCTGCCAGCTGGTTCCCGGCTTGAATGCTCTGCAGCATCGCGTTGTGGAGGTCATCGTTGCCGAACAAGCCCACGCCGATCGCACCACAGCACAGCACCGATAGAATCATCAGCGTTATCTGGAGACAAGGTGCCACGTTTACAACTACACCCAGAGATGTTACCTAGAGGACATTGGTGACAAAGATCTGCCGCGTATCAGGCTACCTCAGCCACCGCACAGCATACATCTTGGACGTCAATTTCTTTAAGTAACGACGATTCTGGTCATTTCTAGAGGCGTCTTTACCTATGGTGCAGGGTGTGCGCTGCACACGGGCGCAGCGGTCCTGGGGGACGCTATAGTAATGTTTGCACACGGGCTCTACATGGGTTAGAGTCGCCTCTGGTCACTTCTAAACATTTTTACCCCAAGGACAAATAAGATTTCTCAAGCTCCGTTGTCATTGGAAAATAATCAATTGCACTAAGGATCTGTTTCAACCCTACTTGTTAAGTTCCTGATATCTTAAGTATCTGATATACGAAATAAACAGAGATGGCATCATCGACATCTGACACTTAAGATATCAGGAATTTAACAGAGACTGGTGAAACAGGTCTCTAAACTTACAACGTGTCATCAACATTCTAAACTTTATTACATGTAAAACTGGAGGGCCCTTGAGGGACTTCAGCTAAGGTCTATTTTGATTTTAGATTTTGGTTTTCATTACTCCAAACTCCTAACATGGCGATTCAGAGGGGTCCATCGGGTGAGGATGTCATTTACTGTCCGATTTTGATACCAAACAGCCTCACGCTGCTGCCTTAACTTTCAACAGCGATAGTAGATTTTTCTTTTCTTTTAGGCATAAAGTAACAAGCCTGCAATAGGTATCTTAACAAAGGTGAATGCCCTGCATACAACTGCGCCAAGCGTATCGCGATTAAAATATTTATGTGGAACAGAAGACAACTGTAAAATATTCTAATTTATTTCGTCTGTCCTGAGTCCCTGTCTACATTCAGTTTGCTAAGTAAAGATATTCGTAAACACGGTGCCGTGTGTAAACAGTTTGCAACAGTTTTCGGCTTTTGTTTTGCGTACGTGTTGTGAATTTGGTTAATTAGTGATAGCCTACTCGGTTATGCATGTCGCTATTTAGAACGGAAGTTGTTAAAAGTTTATCCCATTTTAAAATAAACTCAGCCGAGAATACAAATGTAACGATCACGCGAAACGATAACTACAGGGGTCTGATCCATAAATAAAAATGACAGTTAAAAACCTGAACTGAGTCGGAATTAAATCGCATTACGTCATGGTAAGGTCTTGATACAACTCATGCCACGTTCAGCAACGTAGGTACATAAACCAAGAGATCTATTTTATTCACTTCTCAAACTTTTAAATTCTTTTTACATAAGTATTATAGATGTAGAATATGTTTCGTAGCCAGCTTCCAAAAAGGTTAAGATCCTGAATTCGGCGACAGTAGCCGCTTACCATCAGGCGGACCTTCGCTCGTTTGCAACCGACGAAGTATAAAAATATATGTCGATATTTTTTATCTCAAACTTGGTCCCATATTTTATTTTAACTAAACTGGTTTACATTTAAAATTGATTTATCAAAAAACTAGCTCATAGCTAGATCAAAACAAATGAAGGTGAGAAACATAATTTCGATCTGCTGCGGGAAAAAACATTCAAGCTGTAATCCCACAAATAACCAAACCAAATTACAAATGAAAACAACAGGCATATTATACCCCTCATGGCAAAGCCATCATGAACTATCAAACAAGTATATCGCTCTATTAATACCAACTGTGGACACAATCAAACAGCTTCTCACAGGCACATGTGCGCCCCAATATGGAATCGCTCAAGGTTCTAATGTTCTGTTTTTATGAGCGCTCAATGTGTCAGCAATCGCTTGAACTCATTACCAGCTGTTATATCTTCATTTGAATCACTACCACTACATAATATTATAAAACCATGTCCTCCGCCGCATCTATTTGATCAAACACAAAACTGCTTAACGGATTTTCCCGCAATTTTCTCAGGAATAAGATTTTGTAGAAATTGCTTGAAACGTCGGCAAAAGTCAAGCTGTCTGAGAAAGAAATTTTAATTCTGGGAGGACGAAGTTACGGGCGACAGCTAATTGTAGTATAGGTATGTATCATAATGTGTTGAAAAGCAACACGCATAATGACACGTGATTAAAGGTACGTTTAAATTAGAACGAAGCGACCAACGAGGTGGACGGATGACCTGGGTAAGGTCGCGGGTTCACGGTGAATACAAGCCGCTTCCAACCGACGCAACTGGAGGTCTACGGGAGAGGCCTCTGTCCACCAGTGGATGTCCTATGACTGATATAATGATGATGATCATCTTCAGCTTCAATACGTTCCACTGCGGGCACAAGCATCTCAGAATAAAAAGGCTTAGGCAGTACTTCCGACGCTGGCCCAGAGCGATATTTCAAACGCACATAAATTTAATCAGCCAACTAGGCTACCACACCACGGCTTCTTCGAGAGTAAGACTTGCATAATCGGCCAATCATATTTGTGAAATCCACGTCATAATGCCACAACTTTTCGTAGACTGACCTTGAGAGCAGTGATACTCCTCGGAGGACGCTGCTTGCGGTCGCAGCATCGCGTGAGCAGGTAGATGAGCAGTACAGTCAGAGTCAGGATCAGCCACGCGCCCGGGATGGAGCCGAGGATGCCCAGGCTCTGGAAACCACGATCACCATTGCATTAAAGATCTAGCTCAAAATATTGCTGAGGAAGTTAGGATGACAGTGGAAAACAGGGCAGAGTAAGTTTCATAAGCGAAATGGAATTTAAGTTAGGTATTATAGTATACATAAAAACGAACTGAAACTAAGCATTTAGTACTTGCGGGTGGTTGGGCCTTGTGCAAGGTCCGTCCGGATCGCTACCACCATCTTACTCGCTAATCCTGCCGCTAAGTAGCAGAGCTTGCACTGCTGTGTTCCGGTGTGGAGAGTAAGACAGCCGGGGAAATTACGGGCACAAGAGGCATTTCATCTTAGTCCTCTAGGTTGGCAACGCATCTGCAATCCCCCCGGGGTTTCGGGTGTCTATGGGCAGTGGTGATCATTTACCATCAGGTGACCCACTTGCTCGTTTGCCTTCCTATTCACATAAAAAATAAAAAAAATAAAAAAACTGTGTCGGACTAGACAAATTCTGCCCAAATTTAGTAAAACGGTTTTGGTTTTGAATAAGAGGCCTCTTTGGCAAAGCAAAACAGAACAACTGGCCGCTGCTAGATAAGACAATATGGGATCGCCCATGTATAGCACTGACCTCTAGATACACGGGGGAGTCTGGCGCGAAGGTGTCGTTGACGCGGTGCAGCGTCACATTGATGTGCGGCAGCGCATGCAGCAGCCGGGACAGCCGCGGCGGCGTGTACTCATCAGACACGCCCGAAGCGCCCATGGCTGACAAACACCTGGAAATTAACACAGAACAATGAGAACGGCTACGTATAGGCCATTCCATCTTAGTCGTCTAGACCTACTACAATATCTGTAGCCGAAAACTAATATTAGCTATTAATATGTCTTAACAGAGCTCCAGCAGCTAGACACCTGCGTGCTTACACTTCTTTCTTCAAGCCACTAATGATAATACTACAACACCATAAAGATTCAGGATCTAGGCTATACCACCCGTCGTATTGTTCGTTGAAAATCACCCGTATACCCGTAATAAATAAGTAAATTACAATACAATAATGCAGCAAATGAGCTTTTACTCAAGCGCTTGACCAACCCACTGATCCAGTTCTTTTTACAACTCGTAATAGGCGTCTCGCGTGTCGAGTGAACTCGTAAACAGACAATGTAATATAACTGGTGAATATAACGCGCTACCTTTACAAAGTCACGTCCTTGCGTCGAGATATTTTTAATTCTCTGTGTGGTCCGCGAGAAACTAGGGCAATATGTCTATGTCGCCGGGAGTGAGACGCAATGTTGCGTATTCCTTGGCAATGAACAAGGATTTGTGTTAAGAAATACAATGTAACTGCTGAGAGGAAGTAAGCGCAGAATAGAACCACCATCAACCCACTGCAGCTGATAATGTTGCTGCCTAATATCAACAGCTGATTGGGCCACGAAATATATAAGGAACATCGATGATTTTACAGTGATCAAATTGATCATAGATTCAATTTCTAAATGTCACTGATAATTAGAACACATAGAAAAATCCGAAAAGTAAAGCTATGGCCGGGAATCGAACCCGGATGCTCGTCATTCCGTGACGCGTGTTATACCCCTACACCACCCATAAGTAGCAGGTGGGTATATAGACTTCGAATTTTTCTACCTGTTACTAGCTGTCACGTGACCTTGCTACTATGCAAATTTTTGTCGCTAAGCGTCATCTGTCTGAATGACGTGTCTATGTGATCATAGATTACCTATTGATGTTTTAAACGGTTTTTTTAATGCATATAATGAAAGCATATGAAAAGATTCTCATGCAGATGTGACAAAGAAATACGAAGACCTAATTGCCTTAGAGACGACCATGTGTTCCAATAACCATGTCGCAAGCACAAATTTGCTTACCACGAATATTTCCAGAACGGGATAAATTTAGGCGATTTTTAAATCATGAACTTCAACGTTAAAACGACCCAGCTAATGCCGACAATTAAGGAGATAAGCAGATTAAAACCAGCCTCACCGGTTCTCGGTCAAGCTAATAGCGAACAAATTCTATTAAAAATGAAATACTCTTCAAGATAACATCGGCGGCCATTCCAACCACCTGCTACCATATACGAGTGCGTAAAGATCAGTCTCTAAGAATTTATGATGATACAATCTTCCATGCTGGTCTGGGAGCAAAGAAAAAACATAGAATGTACCAGATGCTTCTCTTCCCGCGCTGGTGGTAAAAGGCCATCGAGGTAATAGGCGAAAATCTTTGGAAAGCAACCCATTCCTCCCTTTGGAAAGATTCCCATTTCCACTTATACGCTCTCAATGCCATGCGCGGCCTTTAGATTTTGTAACCTTTATCATCATCATATTCCAATAACAATTGTCAGCCCATACATGGAACTGTCAAAATGAACACGATGGCGATTGCGAGCGAGTCAGATAATAAGCCTATAGGAGCACAGTTGAATTTTTGTAAACAGTCGTGAGGAACACGTAAAATATATAAAGTAAAATTCTATAATTTCGACCGCCACATCTGGCGTCCGATTTTTGAAAGCACATGTGTGAAAATACCACTCGAAAGCGGTGAAAATTTGTGCTCTATTTTAAATACGAGTAGCTTAGAAGACACTTAGGGTTCTCATTAATCTCGTAACTAGTCAAAGCTTTGATTAGAGCTGTAGTTTTGAAGATATAAACATTTTTATACCACTTTCGAGTGGTATTTTCACGCATGTGCTTTCAAAAATCGCCCCCCTGATGATATATGGAGCGAAGCTGTGTGTATAATTCGATAGAATAAACTCCGAGGCCATTCATAGCGTTCCGCATTCAAAACAAAACTCTAAAAGCATGTAACGACAATGACCTACATCATACTAGGATTCGTCTTGAACCATTCTCAAAACTACCGCTTTGTATCACGCATCTTTTGTACACCACGCAGCTGAATACTTGAATTTACAGTCACTGCGGTACCAAATTAGCTATCGACATAGAGCAGACAACCTAATAGAGAGGAAATGCCATGTCACTACATAGTATAAAACAAAGTCGCTTTCCACTGTCTGTCTATCCCTATGTATGCTTAGATCTTTAAAACTACGCAATGGATTATGATGCGATTTTTTTTAATAGATAGAGTGATGAGGAAGGTTTATATGTATAATTCTACGCAGACGAAGTCGCGGGCAGAAGCTAGTCCTCGTAAGTCCCGACTTTTTATAAATCGCGTAGTACTTAGGACCGAGCCAGTTTTGTGATTTTAGGTTAAATTTAAGCGTATTTAAAGTTCTTTCTTCATTGAATAATTTGTACTTCATATAGTACATTCGGCAGTTATTCTTGCTATTAATTTGTACTTCAGGAAGTACGCGAGAACTTACGAGGTTAAAACATAAAATTAAGCCTAGCCAAAATGGCGATTACAGCTTGATAGGTCAGCCGAAGGTCAAACAGGTCAGTAGAGTTGATCAATACAGACAGTTAATGTTTAATCGTTGTGTGGCATAGTGAGTGAAACTCGATTAATATTGGTAATAACAAGAAAGTAAATATATAATCACTTTAATAAAAAATAATTGTTTAAAAGGTATATGGCGAAAAAGTCAGATGTGTTGCCATAATTTTATAGCCTTATTACCACTCTAATAGGTTGTTTCCTCTATGGCCTTGAACGACATCTGGCGTTTTTGCCGCCACACTGCGCACACGTGGTATATTGTTCCAGTGCCGTCGCCAGTCATCCGTACTGTCAAGATGACGGACGAGACACTTCGCCACTCCCTTGGTCTTAAGTTCTATCAATGAATCGAGAATTTATACTTCCCGACTTTTGTATGTTTGTATGTATGTTTACAGTTAACCGGTCATCCTTACTAATCCTTATCCTTACTAATATTATAAATGCGAAAGTAACTCTGTCTGTCTGTGTGTCTGTTACCTTTTCACGCTTAAACCGCTGGGCCGATTTAGTTGAAATTTGGTATACAGATAGTTTGAGTCTCGGGAAAGGACATAGGATAGTTTTTATCCCGGAAAATTGCATAGTTCCCGCGGGATAGCACAGCCCAAACCACTGGACTTAGAGACCTGAAATTTTGCACATAGATACCTTATACAATGTAGGCATCCACTAAGGAAGGATTTTTGGAAATTCCCACGGGATAAGGAAAAAACAGGAATTATATATTCGATTCCGAGTGACGCTATCTCAGTAACTATAATAACTAGACTCTTCAAATTTGATACAAAAGTAGGTGATTACAAAACTAAGAAACTAATTTCAGGATTTTTGTAAATTCCCACGGGATAAGGAAAAAAACGGGATTTATCTACGCGGACGAAGTCGCGGGCATAAGCTAGTAAATTATATTTCTAAACGATACTGAAAACCAGAACACTTGCTATGAGTGGTGTAGGTGTAAAAGCACGCATCACGGAATAATTAGGATCCAGGTTCGATATCCAGCCATACATACACACATAAATCACGTCTTTATCCCTTACGGGGTAGACAGAGCCCAATGCAACATGACCAAGTTTAGCATAATTGTAGCCTAATAGGTGGAAAGGGGAATCAAAATAGTGATGCGTTGCTAGCATGGTGGATTAGCATTGGCAAACTCAGAACCCAGACCCGGACCCGTCGAGTGTCCCAGCGACTACTGCAAGTTAGCAGCTACTGTAGTCGCTGGGACGTCTGACGGGTTAGTGTTCAAATTAATGGACTTACCAGAAGAAGCAAGCAGGGTTTTCGTCTACGACGACATGGCATCAAAGAACGGCTTCACGCCCTCATAGAGGACATCTGTGGACAAGCGAAGGAAACTTTAGTTAAACTTGTAAATCAAGCACACAATCATGCTAAACGTGGCCCTTAAGTCTTGTTTAGGCTCTGTGTGAATCAAAGAGTCAACTGCGGCGATAGTTGTGTATGGTAAGCCCCTCAAATCGGCTAAAATCGTAGAAATCATGTTATAGGCAATGCGGCTGGCATCACTATTTTGATTCCCCTTTCCACCTATATGCCCACATGCTATGCCATCATGCTAAAGGTGACCTTTAAGTCTTGTTTAGTCTCTGTTTACCCCGTAAGGGATAAAGACGTGATTTATGTGTGTATTTTATCTTGGTCACGACATCACGCGTGAACGGCTGGACCGATTTCGCTTATTCTTTTTGTTGTGTCTGTTATGGTCAGAAAGTTCTTATGAAAACTGCTTAAAGGGCAAAGCTGCGGGCAACAGTTAGTCAATTAAAAAAATGAAATCTCATTGAGACGCCAAAGCCCACTGCCTCAGGATAATAGTTAACCTAACCTATCGCGTGGGAATTTGCCACTAGAGGCGCTAGTGTCGCGTGAGGTCCAATAACATTCACTTTTTACTGGTTTTTGACGGTTTCTTTCATTTACCTGTCAAAAACTGATCTTCGTGAAATTATCGCAAATATGGATTATTTGTCGATAAATGTGAAGGCTTTGAAAGCGGATTTTTTCCTAACAAATCGGAACTGCACAACATTGCGACCTAGCTACTCGCTATGATGTTAGTTATTTATAATTAATAAACTTAATGAGATTCAAGATTTAAAACTTTGTTTCGACGCCGATCTTATAAAGTCGCCTTTGACAGCTATACCTCTGGACCTTAGTCAGCAGTGGCGCCAACTGGTGAGCAAAGAAACGATAGTCCCCGTTGAAACTGGACTAGTTGAAACAAGCCAGTAGCACACTAACGGCTAACAAATGGCAAGCCCAAGCGGCCTCGATGGCCCAGTAACCGAGACGGATGTTCCGGCCGCCGGACGTCGGATCTCCGTCCGGCGATGAGCACCGCTCTATTGATTCCCGGACGATATTGGTTTACGGTTAAATTTGTAGTTGGCTTTATAAACCCAATTGAAAAAAAAATGGGTACTTTTGTTTTATTTTGTTTTAAGGAAATTACTTATTTTGACAAAAAAATAACGCTGGAAGAAAGTGGAGCGGGGGTGCTTGCGCATGGGTACATTATGAGCAGAGGGGGGTCCTTTACTTTTTCCAGCGTTCATTTTACATGACGCGAAGTTACTTATATAACTTCAAATCGACTCTCCTTTATTTAACGCAGACGAAGTCGCGGGCAGAAGCTAGCTAGTTACATATACATCCAACCAGTAGAACCGACAAGATTTGACTCACTCTAACATACCAACACGGTAAGTTAAAAAAAAACGTTTGAGAGTATAATTAGGCTATGAAATTTTATTATTTTTTATTAAGATCTGATGATGGGATTCAAGGGAATAAGAAGTTCACTAACATTTTCCGTCTATTTTTTTTTTACTATTCCTAGTCCATTAGTTGGCTGACACTTCACTTCTCTCAAGCCCTAATGCCGTTCAAAATAAAAACAACAATAGCGGCCAGCATATTTATTTTAAAAATCATTGAGTTCACCTCAATACGCGGCGCTCTTCTAACATTAGCAGGCGAGTTAAGTGCGAAGGAGAGGAGGATATACATTAGTGTTTGAATGACTGATAATGACGGAGAACGTCCGAGGCCATCAATTAAGCCACATTGTCGTGATTGATAGGTATTTTAACGGTATTCTAGAAAATTTTATTTAAATATGACTTCGTCGAGACGCCTACCGAAAATTCTAGAAGAAGTTCTACTATGCTTATCTTCATTGACCTGCATATTTCGTGCGTTACGCAAGACATTTTAATAGGGTTTTAATTTTGTAAGGTTTTATTTTCGTGACATCATTTAGGGCCTGTTTAACCATTCTCGGTTATGTTTCAATTATCTTTCGTGTCAGTTAGTATGTCATCAAGTCCGGCATACACACACAAATCACGTCTTTATCCCTTACGGGGTAGACAGAGCCTTAGGTAACAGATACCTACAGGCCACATTTAGCAAGATTGTGGGCTTACTTTCTAACTAAGATCTTTAAAACTACGCAACGGATTTTGATGCGGTTTTTTTTAATAGATAAAGCGATTCAAGAGGAAGGTTTATAAGTATAATACGCAGACCAAGTCGCGGGCAGAAGCTAGTTATTTATACACAGGTCTACCTGGAGCGTACACTTTCAAACTATTTTTAATCTGAAAACAACTGTCAAAAATACAAATACACCAAAACAACACCCCACCATTTGCAGTCAGTTAAAGAGCTCTTGATGGCTTTTAAAGCTTTGATCCCAAAAACAAGAATGTACCAAAAACGCTTGCTGAATCACCACACGGTTAAGTTTGTAGCTTTCTACACTGAACTTTTCTGACTGCAACTTGGCCTGTTTTTTACTCCGCAGAATAAAAGGCTTCTAATAACACAATGCATACCGTTACAAGCACTGGAATGCAACCATTGTTGTTATAAGAGCAATGAACTGAAACCGAGGAGTATTTTGGTTGTAATAGGACCTACAGTACACCTAATAAATGGCCTGATGTACATTCTATGTTTTTTCTTTGCTCCCAGACTAGCTTGCAAGTAGGTATTTGTGTTGTTTTTAGTATTTGTTGTTATAGCGGCAACAGAAACACATCTGTCAAATTTCAACTGTCTAGCTAGCACGGTTCATGAGCTATTGCCGTTGATAGACAGACAGGCGGACAGTGGAATCTTAGTAATAACCCT
The DNA here is from genome assembly GCA_949127965.1 of Pandemis corylana. Lineage (NCBI taxonomy): Eukaryota > Metazoa > Arthropoda > Insecta > Lepidoptera > Tortricidae > Pandemis > Pandemis corylana. Next base: position 2,937,463 of record OX421857.1, read on the forward strand.
TTGGGTACGGAACCCTAAACAACAGTTATTCAATAGCGTCACTTATTTATGTAGGTATGTATGTATACATGTATAACTCTTTATTGTACATATAAAACACAAGAAAAATCAATACAGGACAACACAAATGCACAAAGACGAACTTATCCCTAGAAGGGATCTCTTCCAGTTAAGCTTTGAACGATTGACAGGATATAAGTATTAAGCAAGAGTAGACACACACAAAAAGTTAAAGAACCGATCGAAACCTAAAATAATCCTAAATGGCTAAATTAACAAACGAGCAGACAGACAAACAAACACAAGTAAACAGAGCAGCCGTATTTTTATTCAATATTGTTTATTATCAGTTTTATAACTACGCCTACTGTAAAAATAGATAACAATAATGATAATGTTTAATTTGGGGCTCCACGTGTGGTCAAGAGCTGCGGTTCGTTTTTGGATCCGTCCGGGGGGAAGAGCAGTGCTTGGTCCGGTGCACGCTGAGCATCGGCTAATGATTTCCGGGCTGTTTCTGAGGGATATCATTGACCGTTGGCTAAGAGCCCGACAGGGGGGAGGGGGTCTCTGACCATTACCGTACAACGTTGCTGACATTTTGTCACAAGATTTTTTTTGTTACTTTGACATTGGCCAAGTTGTCGTCGCCATAACGACTTGATACGCCACAAATAAGAAGAAGAATGTTTAATTCTTTCCATATAAAAATCCCTTGTCTACACAACCATTTCAAATCTGTATAAAGTACCTACATTTTATGTAATGACTCAACTCAATAAGAGTTGGTATCTCATACTCTATCGCCATAAAAACTGTCATATTATCTAAATTTATCGTCCAACTGGTCGAGCGACTAGTTCACAGCTTTCATTGCCAAGTGCGCCGCGATTAAAAAACACAGCTCCATCGTATATGGTCATGTAGTTGAAGTGAAAACACATCGCAGTTGCATAGCGTACACAGCGCATAAAAATGCTTAGAAAGAAAAAACTACAAAAGGAACACAGAAAATACGCATTTTTAAAACTTCAAGTGAGTATTAGTATTAGTAGTAGTAGTAGTAGGCCTGAGATTTTGCCTTTCAGCCTTTTATGGCGTCTTACTAGGTACTGGGCAAAGGCCTCGACCTCCACGTCTCTCGGTTCATTATAAAAAGTATAAGCGTCCAAATCGTACCACCATCTCTTTCTTCGTGGAACCTTTTATCATAAATTTTTGCAATAATTTATTTGGCAGGTGTATATGACATTCGCAGTGAAAAACTTTCACGTATAAAAAAGTTACAGAAATGATATGGGACTTAAGTCATTTTTCTAATTTGAACACAATTACTCACACATACAACAAGTCATTTACTTAAGTCTTTCCCTATATGATTCAGTTTCATTCACTGTACACGTACAAAGCCAAGTAGGTTACTTACTGTGCCATGTTACGAATTTAACGCTGTTTCAAATTCATTATTTGTTAGGCGAACGTTCGGCATCAAAATTACTTAAAACTTAATGAATATTTAAGTCTGAGTGACACCAGTCCGCCCTACTCGATTGTTCCGTTCAAAAACGTAGTATGTACGAACGAACGTCGAATTTGGCTCTTTATTTAGTTAACGCTAACTTAACGCCTCAGAATAGATAATTAAATTAATATTTATTTCCAACAAACTTGTGGAGAGCCGAGATAAGTTGCCGACCGTTAATTGTTAATTCAATCAAAGTCACCTATATCTAAATTGATCAATATTAATTAATTGTTGTTCAAACAAAACTCTATCTTTGGTTTAATTAACGTATACAGTTACCTACTCTGTAAGGTCATGGTCGTTTTTTGACTTCTCTTCAAGGACTATAATCTCTTCTAGATTTATACTTCGGTACTGAACACAGTCCCTTGTGACACTATGCATTTTCCAGACAGTTTAGGTTCGCTCGTTGTCAGATCCATACTAAAATGACAGCTAAAACCTGAACTGAGTCAGAATTGAATAGCATTAAGACGTCACGGTAAAGTCCCTGGTGAGATCGTGGAAGCTGTCTCATCTTGCTCTCATAAATACATTATAATACATATTAAACAAGTGTTTTTCCATTACGGGCTAGAAATCTCAGGTTAAGAAAGCCTTAAGGCCACGTTCAGCATGGTTGTGGCCGTATAGGCGGAAGGGGAATCAAACACACAACCAGTGATGGGTTGCTAGCCGCATCGCCTATAACATACCTCCTAAGATTTTCGCCCATTCTGCGCGTAAAAAGAGAAGACCAGCACGTATATTGTCTGGGGACATACTTACGGAGTTATAAACCAAACTAGCTTTTGCCCGCGGCTTCGCACGCGTGAATCATGAGCAAGCGAGCACCCAAACCTGCAAGCATGTAAGTATGCAAGCAGACATGCAAGCAGGCATGCAAGTAGGCATGCAAGCAGGCATGCAAGCAGGCATGCAAGCAGGCATGCAAGCAGGCATGCAAGCAGGCAAGCAAGCATGCAAGCAAGCGTGCAAGCAAGCATGCATGCAAGTAAGCATGCAAAGCAAGGACTCAAGCAAGCATGCAAGCAAGCCCCCGCATTGCCCCACTGCCTTAATTTTTTTCTGAAACTGTAAATATTGCAGGATTTTTATAAAACAAACCTAACCTAACCTATAGAGCTGTCCTAAAATATACCTACCCCAAATATAGCGACTTCATACGCGCTAAGATGTAAAACGAAAAAATAAGTTTTTTCCCGTTCCCGTGAAAATTTTGGGGAGTGCTTTCGGAGTACACTTAAAGCCTTTAAAGAAACACACGTTATAAATGTTAAGTCTCTTTCTTCCGCTGTTTCGTCTGGTAACGTAAAATCCCGTTTTTTCCCGTTTTAGTGTTCCCCTACACTCCCGAATAAACCTACGTGACAAATTTCAACTTTTTATGTCCAGTAGGTAAAACTTAAAATCCCGGTTTTTTCCGTTCCCGTAAAAATGTTAGGAAATCCTTTGTTAATGCTCCCTTACACTCCCTAAGGAAGCTAAATGCTAAATTTCATCTTTCTACGACCAGTAAAACGAAAAATCCCGTATTTCCCTAACCCGTGGGAATTTTGAAAAATACCTACTTAGTGCACCTCTAGGATACTCAAGGTATATGTGTGCCAAATTTCAAGATTCTAGCCATATTATGCCTACCGCAGTATTTCTTTGTAAACAAATATTTTTCCCGTTCCCGTGGGAATTTTGGAAAGTACTCTCTTAATGCTCCTCTGCACTCCCGAAGCAACCTACATGCCGAATTTCAGCTTTCTGCAACCAGTAAAACGAAAAGTCTCGTTTTTCCCGTTCCCGTGGGAATTTCGGGAAATCCTTTTTTTAGTGCTCCCCTACACTCCCCAAGGGAACTTGAAGACCAAATTTCAATTTTATACGACCAGTAAAACGAAAAAATCGATCCTGTAGAGCTTAATATATAAATCCCGTTTTTTTCCTTATCCCAAGGGAATTTCCAAAAATCATTTAAACATTATTTTACTATTATAATCACCTACTTCTATGCCAAATTTGAACAGTCTAGTAATTATAGTTCATAGGATTTCGTTTAACTGAATATATAAATCCCGTTTTTTTCCTTATCCCGTGGGAATTTCCAAAAATCCTGAAATCAGTTTCTTCGTTTTGTAATCACCTACTTTTGTATCAAATTTGAAGAGTCTAGTTATTATAGTTACTGAGATAGCGTCACTCGGAGTCGAATATATAATTCCCGTTTTTTCCTTATCCCGTGGGAATTTCCAAAAATCCTTCCTTAGTGGATGCCTACATTGTATAAGGTATCTATGTGCAAAATTTCAAGTCTCTAAGTCCAGTGGTTTGGGCTGTGCGTTGATATATAGTTAAGTCAGTCAGTCAGTCAGTCAGTCAGTCAGTCAGTCAGGACTTTGAATTTTATATGTATAGATGAGACCTGTCCTAAGTGTCTATAAATGTAGTCCTGAACTCCCGAATAACAATAAAAGACCCTCCCGTTTGTAAGGTGCTATTCTAAATTGTAGGCATGACTCATACTAAGATACCCTAGTTTTGGTTGCTGCGAGGAAGTGTCCAATCATTGCTCGCAATCGTCAGGCTAATTGAGTATCCTAGGCATTGTCTACGGTTAGGTTACAAACCGGTCTAGCGCGAGTGCTTGGCCTAGAATTAGGATGTCAATGTCGATTAGTAATTACTAGATTAAGTACAAGGTTCGAGTTTGTCTGTTAAGCATTCGGACTTGTAAAGAACAAAATTTAACCCTTATAGGATCACTTAGTTGTTTATAATAAATACCCAAAGCGACTCAATTTACATAAAATGTTTAAAATTACCTTGACAAAAACCAAACCAAAAACTATTCAGATCGTAACCGTTTAGAATCAAAATGGTTCGCGAAGCGGCCGTCTCTCGAAGTGGCTAGCTTGATGAAGGGATTAAATATAATTAAGACACACCTAATTGTTTACTTACCAAAGACTTTTGTGCACCTGTGTGGATTCATCCAAAAACCAACTCGTCATCAGTCATCTTTAAAAACAACTTAACTCTACCCTAACATCCTGTCCCAGTTTCCTTTGCCCTTTGTTTTAAAAATGGAACAAAATTAAAAACATAAATTTGGCTCTTTATTTAGTTAACGCTAACTTAACGCCTCAGAATAGATAATTAAATTAATATTTATTTCCAACAAACTTGTGGAGAGCCGAGATAAGTTGCCGACCGTTAATTGTTAATTCAATCAAAGTCACCTATATCTAAATTGATCAATATTAATTAATTGTTGTTCAAACAAAACTCTATCTTTGTTTTAATTAACGTATACAGTTACCGACTCTGTAAGGTCATGGTCGTTTTTTGACTTCTCTTCAAGGACTATAATCTCTTCTAGATTTATACTTCGGTACTGAACACAGTCCCTTGTGATACTATGCATTTTCCAGACAGTTTTGGGGCCTTACCATGACGTGTTAATGCGATTCAATTAGGATTCAGTTTAGGTTCGCTCGTTGTCAGATCCATACTAAAATGACAGCTAAAACCTGAACTGAGTCAGAATTGAATAGCATTAAGACGTCACGGTAAAGTCCCTGGTGAGATCGTGGAAGCTGTCTCATCTTGCTCTCATAAATACATTATAATACATTATTAAACAAGTGTTTTTCCATTACGGGCTAGAAATCTCAGGTTAAGAAAGCCTTAAGGCCACGTTCAGCATGGTTGTGGCCGTATAGGCGGAAGGGGAATCAAACACACAACCAGTGATGGGTTGCTAGCCGCATCGCCTATAACATACCTCCTAAGATTTTCGCCCATTCTGCGCGTAAAAAGAGAAGACCAGCACGTATATTGTCTGGGGACATACTTATGGAGTTATAAACCAAATGAGACCTGTCCTAAGTGTCTATAAATGTAGTCCAGAACTCCCAAATAACAATAAAAGACCCTCCCGTTTGTAAGGTGCTATTCTAAATTGTAGGCATGACTCATACTAAGATACCCTAGTTTTGGTTGCTGCGAGGAAGTGTCCAATCATTGCTCGCAATCGTCAGGCTAATTGAGTATCCTAGGCATTGTCTACGGTTAGGTTACAAACCGGTCTAGCGCGAGTGCTTGGCCTAGAATTAGGATGTCAATGTCGATTAGTAATTACTAGATTAAGTACAAGGTTCGAGTTTGTCTGTTAAGGATTCGGACATGTAAAGAACAAAATTTAACCCTTATAGGATCACTTAGTTGTTTATAATAAATACCCAAAGCGACTCAATTTACATAAAATGTTTAAAATTACCTTGACAAAAACCAAACCAAAAACTATTCAGATCGTAACCGTTTAGAATCAAAATGGTTCGCGAAGCGGCCGTCTCTCGAAGTGGCTAGCTTGATGAAGGGATTAAATATAATTAAGACACACCTAATTGTTTACTTACCAAAGACTTTTGTGCACCTGTGTGGATTCATCCAAAAACCAACTCGTCATCAGTCATCTTTAAAAACAACTTAACTCTACCCTAACATCCTGTCCCAGTTTCCTTTGCCCTTTGTTTTAAAAATGGAACAAAATTAAAAACATAAATTAGGCGTTTCTCACACTCTCTCGTACTCGCAATACTGGCTGTTAAGAGGAAAGCGGGCTCTAATTAAGAAACACTGCTAATATATCAAGAGCCCGTTAAAATTAATAGCCGGGAGAGCGCATGCGCTGTGAAAATAACTGTGTCACGACGGAAAGAAAAACACCATTAGATTTTTAACGGTCAAGGTATGGATCCCGCGGGGCGTGTGTTGATCTCTTACTCATTATTAATGAGTGTGAGGAAGATGGGACTACTGGTGCGTAATTACCAAGTTTTAGGACACTAAGAATTAAGGACTTTAGAATACTAAATTCACTTTTAGTTTCAAATTTAACGCGCGGTGGTTTTATAGGAAAACACCATTGGAGTTTCAATGTTTAAAGTATGCAATGCAAAGTTTGAATGAATCGTTGTTAAACTTATCGTCACTTTTTAAAGATTTCGACCGTCAAGTATGAATGGGCACTTTACTAGGCAAGTGGACTCCATCCTAAATCACATATCCGCTTACCATCAGGCGTGATTGTAATAAAAAGCACACCTACTAAGCATTAAACAAATCTTTATCCAGTTAAAATTACAACTTAGAGCAACTTCTTTACATCTTCAAAAGTTTCTTACACCAAATGATAAACCGCATCGAACGCTGTTTTTATTCGTGTTGCAACAATAATTAAACTCTACTTCCATACAAATCCCTCGGCCAACGTTATGACACATCAATCTTTTATAGTTACGTTAAATTTGACACATGTCATGCCCGTAAAACTCTAGAATCCGATTCCTTCGCGCGTTGTTCGAGTTTTATGTTCGGTGGACATTTTAATGCATCGAATGCACACGTTTTTTTACAGTTTTGTCTCTTGTGGCGTCTCGAATACATCTATCTATACATATAAAATTCAAAGTCCTGACTGACTGACTGACTGACTGACTGACTGACTGACTTAACTATATATCAACGCACAGCCCAAACCACTGGACTTAGAGACTTGAAATTTTGCACATAGATACCTTATACAATGTAGGCATCCACTAAGGAAGGATTTTTGGAAATTCCCACGGGATAAGGAAAAAACGGGAATTATATATTCGACTCCGAGTGACGCTATCTCAGTAACTATAATAACTAGACTCTTCAAATTTGATACAAAAGTAGGTGATTACAAAACGAAGAAACTGATTTCAGGATTTTTGGAAATTCCCACGGGATAAGGAAAAAAACGGGATTTATATATTCAGTTAAACGAAATCCTATGAACTATAATTACTAGACTGTTCAAATTTGGCATAGAAGTAGGTGATTATAATAGTAAAATAATGTTTAAATGATTTTTGGAAATTCCCTTGGGATAAGGAAAAAAACGGGATTTATATATTAAGCTCTACAGGATCGATTTTTTCGTTTTACTGGTCGTATAAAATTGAAATTTGGTCTTCAAGTTCCCTTGGGGAGTGTAGGGGAGCACTAAAAAAAGGATTTCCCGAAATTCCCACGGGAACGGGAAAAACGAGACTTTTCGTTTTACTGGTTGCAGAAAGCTGAAATTCGGCATGTAGGTTGCTTCGGGAGTGCAGAGGAGCATTAAGAGAGTACTTTCCAAAATTCCCACGGGAACGGGAAAAATATTTGTTTACAAAGAAATACTGCGGTAGGCATAATATGGCTAGAATCTTGAAATTTGGCACACATATACCTTGAGTATCCTAGAGGTGCACTAAGTAGGTATTTTTCAAAATTCCCACGGGTTAGGGAAATACGGGATTTTTCGTTTTACTGGTCGTAGAAAGATGAAATTTAGCATTTAGCTTCCTTAGGGAGTGTAAGGGAGCATTAACAAAGGATTTCCTAACATTTTTACGGGAACGGAAAAAACCGGGATTTTAAGTTTTACCTACTGGACATAAAAAGTTGAAATTTGTCACGTAGGTTTATTCGGGAGTGTAGGGGAACACTAAAACGGGAAAAAACGGGATTTTACGTTACCAGACGAAACAGCGGAAGAAAGAGACTTAACATTTATAACGTGTGTTTCTTTAAAGGCTTTAAGTGTACTCCGAAAGCACTCCCCAAAATTTTCACGGGAACGGGAAAAAACTTATTTTTTCGTTTTACATCTTAGCGCGTATGAAGTCGCTATATTTGGGGTAGGTATATTTTAGGACAGCTCTATAGGTTAGGTTAGGTTTGTTTTATAAAAATCCTGCAATATTTACAGTTTCAGAAAAAAATTAAGGCAGTGGGGCAATGCGGGGGCTTGCTTGCATGCTTGCTTGAGTCCTTGCTTTGCATGCTTACTTGCATGCATGCTTGCTTGCACGCTTGCTTGCATGCTTGCTTGCCTGCTTGCATGCCTGCTTGCATGCCTGCTTGCATGCCTGCTTGCATGCCTGCTTGCATGCCTACTTGCATGCCTGCTTGCATGTCTGCTTGCATACTTACATGCTTGCAGGTTTGGGTGCTCGCTTGCTCATGATTCACGCGTGCGAAGCCGCGGGCAAAAGCTAGTTCCAAAATAAGTTGGATTAAGTTTGTAAAACTTCAAAAAAGGAAGTTTTACCAATTCCCTCCACTGACATAAAATAAATACATTTTCACTAACTAAAATTCCTAAAAGGAAAGGAAGGAAGGTTAGGTTAGAATTTTCAGAATAGCTCCAGGAGTTTCAGCTGCTACACGCAAACAGAAGCAAACTAAGTTTAGTTACTTCTTTACTATAATTAGCAGCAGTTGCCTGTTGCTTCTTTTTGGGATTAAAAATGAGTAGGTAAAAAAGAAGAGATCCTATATCGAAACTCACAAACATTATCTCTTTATCTACTCCTAATATTAAAATTGATAGTATAAGTATAGATACAGAGATTACAAACTACATGAAAGACAAGCAAGCGCTTCCGTATTGTAATGAATAGTCTTTACAGCCAATACTGATTGAAGTTTGTACGAGCAAGGCAATCAACCTGTGAGATGCAATAGTGTAATGTAAATCTATTGCCCTTTAATGTGAATGTCTCTAAGGGATAAACTCAAATTAAACATCGATCCAATCACTACTGTGTCTGTAGTGATATCTATTTGTAGGTTATCGCGCCGTAATCTGTATGCAATGATTTTGCAGGCGACAAACAATTAATAACCGTAATAGAGATAATATTTATCACGATAGCGCGAGTTCAACGGATTGATAATAACAATTTGATACATTTAGTTTAGTGTGATGTAGGTCTAATTGAAAACCATGTGGAGGAGCCTGTGCTGCCAGTCGATAGCATAATTACGTTTTTAATAGAGAAGAATTAACTTTGAGTTATGTTTGTTGGTTGTGTATTTGAAGTCACGGCAAGTTCAGATGATCAAAAGTATGAAAAATGTTTTTCCTCCAAGGAAAGCCAGCCTCAGGCGAGAGAGAGCAAGAATAAAGCCATCTTGCCAAATAATAACGTTACGAAAAACAAGCCTTTAATTGGCGATACCTGTCTCGGTCTCAATAAACAATCTAGCAAGTATTTGACCCACTTCTAGATTGACTTTGATATTGATATGTACTATATGAAAATTTAAGGAGATTTTTCAATTGTTTTAGTCTTTTTCTGTTCATGTACCATCAGCCAAGTATGTGGTCTACCACCTTTAGGTTAAAAATCCTTTGCACGTCACGGTATATAATGTCGATAACACGCGGCTGTCAACTAGAAAGTTCGACTTTAACGAATTTTAGTTTGATAGCAAGTTGGATGAAAAGGGATAGACCTAATTAGTGGTCTATCCCTTTTCATTATATTAGGCCGACCGTACCTATGCTATTGTCAAGACAAAAGACGTTATTGACATTGCAGACAGGATCGACTGTACTTTCATCCGACACTGCTGCAGTAGACATGTGCCAGTAGCTGTGACGGAGAGGAGGTACTAATTTAATATAATTTCAACTAATACTGTGATTATTTTCTTTATCAATTAATGTTCTAGAACTTTTATGAATCTTTTTAAATTAAATTAAAATTAAAAATCAAATTATTAATGATATTTCACCTAACGGTAAGAGAGCACCACCACCATGTGTATGTTGTGTGCACTGTAAGGATATTTTCGCTTTCGTCATAATTCAGACCCATAACCAGCATTCAATTTCTTTTTTCAACTTTTCGCTCGTATTTATTCTTATGTATCCTTCCGTGTCTTGTGGGACAGCATGCCGGGGCGGCACGTGGTCCGCGAATGGAGCACGTGGGGCGGGGCGCGCTCGATACGGCGGAGGCTGCGCGCCGCGGCCGGCTCAGCAGGCTGTGTTACTGTAGTAATAACCCGGCCACGACTACAAGGCCTACGAGTATTGTCTAATACAATGCGCGTGTTACCAATCAACCGCTCTGCGATACGCTTGGCAACCACGCAATACACCGAGTGCCGGTCGTGCACACTGCACAGTCCGCCGTCAGCATAGAAAGAGTAACCACTCAAAATGAAAACTGACTAGTGTAAGTTTTCGCATATAAAAACGCCTCGAACGCGTTCACGTAAACGTGTCAATTACTATGGAATAATTGGTAGCGCCACTTGCGGCTCGAAACGGCAACATGTTCTTATAGTATTTGACATTTTAACGCAAACGCGTTCGAGACGTATTTTGTGACAGAAAACTTACACTACTGTTGCAAAATCAAACTCTATCTATTACTTTCGTGTGTTCTAAATTAGAATAGTGTATTATTTTGAGTTGAGATTCTTTTGCTCTAGGTGTGCGAGTTGTATTTAGCTGTAAGTGCTATAAAAAGTAGTAGATATTCGTGGAAATACTTCGATTGGGTAAAAACGGAAAATCGAGAAGGCAAAGTTCGCAGCAAATAACGCGACCGGGAGCAAAGTGAGTGATTTTGTAATAAAGACACTGGCGTATGTTATGGATGAAGTTTGTACAGATTTCGCTTGCTGCGCCGATCGCACGTGTATATTATACATATAACAGCAGTAAAAGATTCATGGATAAAACAAAAGTATAATAGCCCAAAGAAAACACGCGCTCAGCGACAGAAGTATTGGAACTTTACAACTTCGCGTTATTTAAAAAAGTACATACATATATCACGTCTTTATCCCTTACGGGGTAGACAGAGCCTAATGTAACAAAACCTTAAGGCCACGTTTAGCATGATTAAGGGCGTATAGGTGGAAAGGGAAATCAAAATAGTGATGGGTTGCTAGCCACATCGCCTATATTATATACCATGATCCCTAAGATTTTCGCCCAATCCGCAGATGGGCTTTTATCATCAAGAAAGAGAAGCAACTGGTACATAACATGATTCCTAAGACTTTTGCCCATTCCCTCGATGGGCTTTTACCGTCTGCGCAGGAAGAGAAGCAACTGGTAAATTCTATGTTTTTTCTTTACTCCTAGACCAGCATGGAAGAATTAAAAAAGTACAATTAAAATAAATGGACATTTTGCTCCACAGAAAATCTGATGTCTTGGTCATTTTTATACACGGACGTTTCGGTACCGAGCCTCTGATTTTACCAATACAATTTGCTGACATCCGTCTAAAGTGGTCATAAACATTTTATTTCGTATAAATAATGTAACAAGTCAGCAATATGGTAATAAAACAAACGGAATGGTAGGCGGTAATAAATTACGACGCACTTCCTCACATGCATGATGGATGTGATTGTGACAGATTGTGGCTCTTATATGTATCTTATAGATAAATTTCCCCTTATGACTTTCGCTATTAATCTATCGAATATTTTCGCTGAGTTATACTTTGTAATGTAGGTAACGCTTTTCTATAAAAATATTTTCTGTGACTTTTTATCGAATGTAAGTAAAATGTTGACTAATAATAGTACACAATGTTGAAGAAAATAATCTAGTTCCAATAACAAAGAATCAGCACGTACAGTCAGCATCAGAAGTTGATTACCAATCGAACAGCTCAAAATGCACACACGCTCTTTTTACCTTCGCGATAGAGTAGTGTGTGGACAATTTTGAGTTCATCGACAGTTTATAAACTCTCGAAGCTGATTGTACTATCTTTTTAAATGCCTCACCACATATTGGCCAGAAGAACTTCTAAAAACTTCTCCTTTAACTACTGATTGATCGATGCGAAAACTCCTGGCTGTTAATACAGTTAAAAGTTTTACAAGAGTTTCAAGTTATATCTTTAGGGTGCGCTTCTATAAAAGCGTAGTTGAGCGGAGACACGCTGAATCGACCAATCACATTAGTTGAAGTCCACGTCACATTACCCCATTAGGTAGCGGGGCGAGACGTACAATTCAGCTGATGCCATTGGACTGAGTTTACACGCCTCCACTTCTAAAAATTAAATGCCGTTTTTTCAAACTGGCCACTAACAACATAGACTGTCACTTGTCTATGCCACGAATGCCCGGGGGCGAGGCGGCTGCCAATACTTGTATATCTGTGCTCGTGCATCGTTTAAGTTACGATAACTTACTGCCAAAGGCTTAAATTGCACGTGGAATTGCAGGTTCTTTGATAACTGCGCGTTTGTCAGTGTAAACTCGCATTTATAGATCGTTTTCTTCTCGTAAAACTGTGCAAAAATGAGACATAATTTCGATGCCTTTTCTATTAGCCTCAACACGCAATTTGTCCGAAGAAATACCGGGAACAGTAAAACTTACACGAGTCGAGAATCACAAAAATGTATGCCAACTATATCTAACAAATCAATCTCCGCTTTCTTAAACTACACCGCTCTAAGTCAAAGTAAGGGTTGAAATTAGGAAGTTTTATAGGGCTTTATAATGTATGTACCAGGTCCTGGCAAGGTTCTGCGATGAAAGATTTTGTGCGGCCAGTTTCTCAGTAAACAGGTACGACTCACTGAACCGTCTTCAAACGATTTGCCGTGTACTGAGGCATTCAAGAGAAACATTATTTTCATTGAGTGGGAAATGTACTTGAATTGAACATATTTGGCCCCATATTGGGCGCCATTTACAAAAAACCAGTGTTCCGTTCAGAAAATGTTCTGTAAGAATATTTTCTATTTACGATCAAGTGGGAAAGAGTAGTTAAATGCTGCTTCTTGCACTGCCGCAATTCCGTCCTTCCTTGTCTCTCACGAGACAGACAGTAAGACAAAAAAGCATGGCCATGACAAGTGACTCTATCTATGCCAATTTCCACATCAGTCATCGAATTTGTAGCCGTAACATAAACAAACTAAAAATAATACAAAAAGTTACCAGATCTAATTGGCAGCGTATACTACAGCCTTGAAGTGGCGATGAGCTAGGCACAGCTCGTAAAACCGACGGCCGATAGCGCAGCAAGTGTCTCGAGTGGTTGAGACGAGGATGCGGCGCATGTCAGCTCCTTACAAGTGTTACAAGAGACATCAATTAATTAGATTAGGTTGGGCACAGGTGAATACGGTGTCCGACCATCTATTTATTTATTTAATGCAATTCACATGTCACAGGTACAATAGAAAGATGGCAATATGCACAATATAACATATTATGATGAAACCCTGTTGGGCGCAGCATTTTAGAGAGGAAGAGATAGGCCGAAGTTACATAACAGAAATGAATTGCATATATCTAGAGCAGGGGTTACCAAACTTTTTTTCTCGTAGACCACCTTCAAAGTTTTACTGTTTTCGGTAGACCCCTGCTGCTACTACCATCTCAAAACTAAAACTATCATCTCAAAGCTCACATAAACCCATCAGCACATTAGCCAATGTTCGCGTATAGTGAGATTCAAAGGATAAGCTATTATTGATGTTCCCTCGTTAAACGGTGTGCCGGGCTAGTGTTCGGTTATTATCCACTATATTATACTGTATCCTGAACACTCTGGAATAGGTGTACATCCATTCCGATTGCAATTTGTTTCTGTTTTAATCTGTAAATATTTTTAAAATGAAATGTCATGAGTAAAATATACTAGAGTTAAAAAATTCGAATCCGTGCATAGAATTTTACATAAAAACCTTCCTCTTGAATCACTATCTATTTAAAAAAACCGCATCAAAATCCGTTGTGTAGGGACATAGGGACAGAGAAAGCGACTTTGTTTTATACTATGTAGTGATAGTGATATAAAAGAAACAAAGAAATATTTATTTCTCAACAACAACACTCACTCACGACTCACTCGTCCATCCCAAATATAATACTCCTTTCATCCACTCAAAGGTTGACTGGAAGAGATCCCTTAAAGGGATAAGTCCGCCTATGTGCATGTATCTCAGTGTTTGTCAATTGTATTTTGTCTTGTTTAGTTTGCACAATAAAGAGTTTACATACATACATACAACAATAATATAAGTACAGTTTGTATTTAAAAGAGCTTTATATCTAATAGATAGCAACATTTTTAGTTGTTTCAAAACAGGATTCCAACTCAGCATGTGTCGGGGCACAGGGTGCAACAACGCTGTTTTTCAGTGGATTCATTAAACAACACAAAACATACAATTACTTAACCTAAGCAACTCAACCCAAAAGAAGCACGAAAACTGAATACAACCAATTTTTATTTATATAGAAGCCAGCGAGAACCAAACAAAAATACGACAATTTATTACCGGTAGACACAGTCGGCTAGACCGCAGAAATTTGTTCCATAAGTAGATGGAGTTTTAATTTGTTCTTAAAAGCAGTCAATGAAGTGGAATTTCTTATAGGCGGTGGAATATGCTAAAATATACAGCTGACATGATGAAGACAGTTTGCAACCAGCTCACTGAACCGAATAAGATAAAACTCAAACAATATGTTGTTTTTTGCGGGTCGGGATTGACTTTGCACCCATGGTGTCACTTTAATCGTCTCCATTACCATATGGGTAGAAGTACAAAACGACGTTAACCTGTTACAAGATCATAACTAGTTGCTGGCCGCAACTTCGCCTGCATATCGCGGGAAGTTCACAGTTTCTTGGGAAGGAAACTTAAGGTTAATGAGGGGTTGTCGTTGTCGCTTTCTTCAAGCGAAACAGTTTTTATAATTTTTGCTTCCATGTGCACCAGTGCTCGAAGCAAAGAAAAAACATAGCACGTACCAGTTGCTTCTCTTCATGCGCAGATGGTAAGCCTATCGACTACCAACCCATCACTATTTTGATTCCCCTTCCCCTTTCCATCTATACATACATACATACATAAATCACGTCTTTCTCCCTTACGGAGTAGACAGAGCCCAGACGCGTTCATCCCTTACAGGCATATAAACAGTGCTTGTAAGCATACGTAAATATGCCCGACACGCTTCGTACCAATACGGATTTTGTTGGCAATATGCCTACCCTCTGTCAAAATCCACTGCACGCCCCTGACAGAGCCTAAGGTGACAAGACAAGTTTCCATCTATGCGCCCACAATATAATTTTGCTAAACGTCGTCTTATTTCTTTGGGCTGTCTACCCCGTAAAGGATAGTGACATGATTTATGTACATACTTATGTCTTTTTAGAATGTATATCAATCGACAGCTTGTCAGTTGTTTACCTCCAGTCCTAAAATGTAAAAAAAACTGTTATATTGGACATGCGTTCTCTTGAATTAGGACGGCAGTATAATAAGGTATGATGCAGAACGGGTCAGTGGGATACTTTTAATTTAATAATAGGTCATTGTCCTCATACACGCGCGCCAAAATGTGTAACTACTGCTCGCATCACGACAAATATGTAGGATATTTAAGTCCCAGTACTTTCCACATTGCCGTCATTTCTCCCATCCGTTGACGTCGACTTTGTCGGAGTCTAGAACTTAATATAAGTGGGTGCCTGCCAATAATCTCGGCACTAATCTCACGGTCGTTGACCTTTATAGCCGCACGATCGGGCTCGAAGGACCATGGAGCAATAGAGTTGAGCCGGTGCGAGAGAAGTGCCAAAATATACTCGCCAGGAATAAAAAGGGGTCAGATGTCTACGGTGATATACAGGATGTTCCCTAAGTAGTGCGACAAGCCTAAGAAGCAGATAGATAAACTAGTCATCTACCAAATATAGAAAAACTCTCAGAATTCGCTTATTGCTATCCCGCGGGAACTATGATATTTTCCGAGATCAAAACTAACTATAACTAAAACTATATTCTTTCCCGGAACTGAAACGATCTCTATACAAAATTCCATTTCGGTTCACCGATTTAAGCGTGAAAAGGTAACAGACAAACAGACAGACACACTTTCGCATAGTACAAGTGTCACCAAAATTGTATTCCAAAGAGAGGTCAAAATCTAAATACCTTGAAAACAGCGCGAATATTTCTTAGTTCATTTTTCTATATTAGGTAAGATGACCAGGGGCTTTACCGTGACGTCTTAATGCGATTCAATTCCGACTCAGTTCAGGTTTTAGCTGTCATTTTTAGTACGGATCTGACAGCGCGCGAACCTAAACTGGATGGAATTAAGACGTCATGGTAAGGCCCTAGCCTACCTATATCCCCTTAAGTTTGTCGTGCTACTACCGGACCACATTATAGATTCTGAATCTGACCCGTTGTAATTTGTCTCGAGAGTACACCAACTCCTAGCAACCGTTGCTCAGAGTGTATACAGAAACTACAATAATTGTAAACAATATACCAATCAATTAGACCTTCATCACCATATCTCGGCCGTTGTCCAAATTGGTGTGCTCGGTGCCGTATCTAATAAACGCGTCAACCAAATGGAAAAATAGGGACGTGATAATTAGGCAGTGTACCAATATAGAGAAGGAGTCATACACACCAAAAATGCCTAGGTAAATATCAAAGCAAAGACGATGTTTAAAGATACTTAAAAAAATCGCACTAAGACCGAAGATGAACTGAAGGCGTAGTTTTAAACCATTATCTACATACATACATACCGTCACGCCTCTTTCCCACAGGGGTAGGCAGAAACTACTTTGTTCCAAACCATTATCTGCTCCCATAAATAAAGAATGTCGGTTCTTTAGAAACAATATCAGGCTTCTAAGGATTACCGTTAAATTCAATAGTTATGTACATTATTTTATTTTTAGCCGCTCCACTGATTTCGTTTCATTATCTCCAACACGCTTTGACAGCGCTTTCTCCCAATTACTGGCTGTCTATTGTAAAACCTTGGCCACGAATTCTACAGACTTGTCACGTGCCGAAAAAATCGTGCAACCTCAATATCTGTCTTTGTCTAGATAAGCGAGTGCGAAAGAGATGGATTTATCTCCCCGATAAGCCAGTGCAGGAAAAAGTTTTGGTTCTATTTGGCCAAACAACTGTTCACTTTATTGGATATTTCTACGAACCGCCGCCAGCTTTTATTGTCGAACCAACAATAGCCGATATCATAATCGGGACACGAATGAACCGTATTTTTATTTAAATTTCCGATATTAGATTTGCGTTTCCGTTGAATCATTTATTTCCTATCCGGAAGTCGGCTTAGGGAACGTTTTGAATCGACGTACGAGTTTAAAAATTTAAAAACAACGAATGCATGGTTTGTTAGGCTTTTACAAAAACAATGCTTTTCTTTACTGTTTATAAGGAAGGCGATTGAAACGCCATATTTTTAAACTCAGAACAAAACGAATCTACAGGCAGGCGGGGAAGTATGAGGCGGGGGAAATAGAGCTCAAGCGGTGTTACTTTTTAATTTATCTCCAACAACCTTGAAAAGAAAACAGACAGACCTGATGACCTGATGGTAAAACCAGAGATTCAGATGCATGGGCCAAGCTAGAGTTAAGAAATGCCTCTTAAAAGCCGCCCCCTCCCCCTACCTCCACCGGCTGTCGCTTCTGCTTGGGGTGACAGGGTTAGTAAGGACGATGATGATAACTATCCGGGTGGTCCTTCCACAAGCTCGCATCCATTCCACTTTCACCAACGTGGGACCTCCCTGCACCTCTCCTAGCTAATCAATTGCATTGTACACTTATGCATTATAAATTCAAATCCACACTTGCGTCCGAAAACCTGACGTGAATCCACATTGGCATCACGTTGTGATTTATATGGTCAGTAGACGAAGCGAGACCAAGACAATTCAGCTGAAAGCCCCGAATTTCAAGTCGATTACAGATCGATTCTTATCTATTTACGATTACTATCAAACATACACACATACATACATATATCACGTATTTATCCCTTACGGAGTAGACAGAGCCTAAGGTAACAAAACCTTAAGGCCACATTTAGCATGATTAAGGGCGTATAGCTGGAAAGGAAAATCAAAATAGTGATGGGTTGCTACCACATCGCCTGTGACATGATTCCTGACTTTCGCCCATTCCCTCGATGAGTTTTCAGCATCTGAGCGGGAAGAGAAGCAACTGGTAAATTCCATGTTTTTTTCTTTATTCCCAGACCAGCATGGAAGAAACGAGCACTATCATAATAGCAAATTGATGAAAAATTCCTCGAATGAATACGATTCGACATGAGACCTTATTGGTGAACCAATGAAAGGCTGACGAGTTATCTATAACAACGTGATAGGTCGATTGATAGATCGCAGTTCACTTCGATGCCTATAAAGAAAATGTCTCCTTTTCTTACCGACCTTACCGCACAGTACAAGTGATAGCCGAAATCTACACAAATGAAGTACATACGAAGCCCAATCCCCACTCAATCACCCGGATTATGGTCCTATCCTTCTGATCATAAGAGGCCTGTGCCCGGCAGGAGGATATACCTTTATATCTACAGATTTTGTTTTTCTACAAGAAAATATAAAAGAGAAACGTATATTGTAAATGTCAACTCGTGGTAACACAGCAGGTCATACTGAATAAAGATTGAAGCGAGAAGAGAATACGAGGTTACCCCACGATGACGTGACAAGCCTTAATATTTATTGCCTTACCAGAATATTTCATTTTTATTCTATTTTTAAACTCGGTGCCCCCTATTGGCAGACTGCCTTATTTAATTTTCCTTAAGCTCAACTGACGTCGTCTGAAATGTTTTCGAATTTTCGTTTCCATGGTATCCAAAGCCCATAGCTATACATAGTTTAGCTGGTGCTAAAGTTCTCGGCGTGAAGAGTAAGGCAGAGGCCACACGGAAGAGGCGTGGGACGAATCAATTTTCATTCAAAATGTAGAGAAGCGTTGCGATGCAAGCCACACTTACAGTCACGCCTCTTACGCTCTCAGGCAGAGACTTCTTTGTTCCACTAGCTTCGATCCTGACATACCTTTCAGTCATCTCTTCATACACGCCCCTCGGTTTAGGGTACACTTGACCTGACCTTTTTTCAGAAGGCCACACACAAGACGAGCCAATTCATTAAGGCGCCAACGACGCGTCCTCGCCCCGTCTCTTCTGTGGCGGCCTGGACCTTAAGACAGCCGGTGAAACTGCTGGCACAAAACGTTTCCATCATCTCTATGGCCCATTCAGGATTACATTAGAATCTAGAATATGTGATTGTAATCCTTTTTTCATGAAGTTATAATATAATTCGACACAATGTAAACGAAAACAGAAGATAATGGTACACATTAATGTAATGACACCTTTATTACAAACTGTTATTTACCTCTACCTCTTTTCGTGTTTTATACGGAAACTTTATTTTTAAAGTTCAGTAACTACAACTAGGGTTTTGTATTATAAATATACAAATTATGACATGAAAGTCACTACAATTACTGATTGATAAATTGGGTGACGCTTTTTAACATTAGACATCTTATTTTGCACTGGGTTTGGTAACTTAAACACAGAAACGTTACTTACTAAACGACATTTTAAAAAATTGTTCTACAGAGGACCGTTTTTTCTTCTGTCTAATTCCATCCTTAATGGAGCATAGACTGTGTGCAACAAAGCATTTGGAAACGTCTGGAGTCCATGGGTCGGTGTGCCTCAGCTTTATAGCTGTTACTTAAAAAACGCATCTTTCTCAAACATGCGTATTGACATACCAGTGGGATCAAATCTCGCTTATAAGCCGTCATGTCACACGCAAGTGGCGAATAAAGGTCGTGTAACTCCGCCGGCACTACAAAGTGAATGCGTGCACGCTTCAATTACGGCAACTGAATACGTTTGCCAGCGATTTTTATCGGCAAGTATGCAGCTATTCCATATCTTGAGCGTGTCAACTGGCCCTTACTAGGGCTGCTAACAGAGCTGAATAAAGGCTTAGTAAAACTTAACTGTTTTCTAGTTTCTAGGTCTCATTATACGGAGATGTGAACCGAATTTTATTTAAGTAGCTGTAACAATTACAAGTTTTACTACTACTACTACTAGTAGTACTACTATTACTACGATCTCGATGTTCTACCAAGGGTGTGATTCTCTAAACAAAACTCGTCCGTGAAGTTATGACCCTTTCGCTCGTAGATATTGGCTTTTTGACGTTGGTCAACGTCAACGTTAATTCAAGACTAATGTCAAGATAACTGACTCCCTTTAGCGGACAGGTCTGCTTATGATTTTCGGTCGAACTAATGACCCCAGGGATAAAGGATTTTTGTTTAGAATCGCGCTGCTGGGCCTTGCAGCTGTTAGGATACGGACAGCTCCAGCTTTATCCTGGAAATGATGAACAGCAAACATATCGGGGTCTGCATATTTCCGTGGATTTGAATTAGAAGCCATTAGCTAAGAAGAAGACCACACACCTGTCGCGAAGTAGAGAGATGTTTAATTGGTTTTAGTGGACAATATCAAAGATTTTATCAACATAAAGATAAGGCGGTTGAAACTCTTCGGCCTAACCCCCAATTTAGCTATTTTCTCCTCATGTCCAACCCTACGCTAGCTGAGTCACGGGCTGTCAACGACTCGGACATAAAATGGACGATTCGGATTCTTTCGCATGAGTCAGCGGAAAGTGTTGGCTTTTTGCGAATACGCCATTTGGAGAAAGGAGGGCATTGTTTTTAATTATTATTGAGGCAATTGGCGGATTTGAATGGATTCAAATCTTAGGTGAGCGAACAAAACCTTTACCTCCGCTCTCCTCTACGAAATGAAACTTAGATGAGTTTGATCGACATAAGTCAATAGGTACCACGAGTAGTCTCAGCTCCGATTTAACACAATTATCCCTTACGGGGTAGACAGAGACAAAGATAACAAAACCAAGGGCACGTTTAGCACGATTAAGGGCGTATAGGTGGAAAGGGAAATCAAAATAGTGATGGGTTGCTAGCCGCATCGTCTATAACATGATTCGTAAGACTATCGCCCTTTCCCTCGATTCCCCGATTCAAGTGATTGTAAATTACTGAAGTTTCAGTGAAGTACAATCCGCATTAAGTTTGGTATTCTTACCGATTGTCATTCATACAACTAAGACGAATCTAATGATACCTCTCAAGTTCAAATACGACGAGCCGTTTAGGCTCTATACAATAGAGCGTGCCAATGAATTATACACACACACTCGAAAAACATAACCTTCCTTCTGGCGCAGTTGGGTAAAAAATAGATGCTAATAGGGAACTACCGTAGAAAAATTACATCTAAATGTAAAAAAAGCTTTTAAGTCGGGAATTTTGCGTATAAATTTTTACATGACACTTGTTGGACAGTAGGTAATACTGTCCGTGTTTTGGTATTTTGGCACAAAAGCAACGGGATTTCCTTGATGACAACGCCTACGTTAAAAAAAACCGCTATTGTGGACGCTGACTTATTTTTAGTACCTATCGAGTTTTCGGGTTCATCCTTCCTTAAATTGTGATTATTTACACCCGTATAGTTAGAAGCATCCAAGTCGGCCAAATAGTTCGATACACCCTAGATACAGTACGCTGAATGTACATAGCCAATTTTAAATTTTGCTTAAATAATTTTTAAAATTCATCTTGTCCGTTTTACACGTTAAATAAATTTAGCCATTTTTGACAACGATACAATTTGTTTAATTTTAAGGTTAGGTACATAAAATGCTAAAAACTAATTTGATGAAAACCACCTCAATTATCCGCAGTTTCAGACCAAACAAGAAGTAAAGACGGAACAGACGGTGCAGTAAGCACGCACACAAGAGTAATCAAACTTAACAGGCAAAAAGCAAAGTAGGTGAGTTTCGCACACGCACACGAGACCTTGGTCGTTCGCATCAGTATTAACTTTTCATTTGATCAGACTCCCGTAAGCGTTTCAACTAATACTTTTCTTACTACAAAAAGCCTTGTAATCACTAGATAGTATAAAACAAAGTCGCTTTCCGCTGTGTCTGTCTCCCCTATGTATGCTTAAATCTTTAAAACTACGCAACGGATTTTAATGCGGTTTTTTTAAATAGATAAAGCGACTCAAGAGGAAGGTTTATATGTATAATTGTACGCAGACGAAGTCGCGGGCAGATGCTAGTAATATTATAAAGAGTCTGTGAGGTTGTATGGTAATCTCTAGATCTATTAAACCGATTTTGAAAAATCTCTCGCCAATAGAAAGCTACATTAATTGAGTGTCATAGGCTATATAATTCTGTGCTGAGGAATACGCGGGAAACCGCTAGTAAATTATATTGCAACGGTCTTCATAGAAGTCATAGTTCAATTAACAACGCAAACGCTCGTCTATCAAAACTAAATTAAAACAAAACGACGTAATTTAGTAACAGGATTAAATATCAGTGACAGGCGTTCCCGCGTTAGTGTGGCAGATCCATTACGGCGACGCTTGTATCACTGATACAGAGTTGATAATATGTGTCAGCGCTGCTAGGGCGGTGGGTAAATGATGCTTTGACTGCGACAGCGATTAGAAACTGTTCGAGTCACTGATTTAAAAGAGCTTATTTTAAAAGGTACGAGTATGTGACGACGGGTGTCGTTTGCTAGTTGGTTGAAAGTTTGCTAAATAATTTACAAAAGAGGTGTTATAATTGCAATCATAACGGGATTGAAATATCTGTCATTCGCATTACGGTTGTGGTTTAATATGTAACATCATTTATATTATGTAAGAAAACTATCAACCCATCAACCCATCGAGTTACGACCTGGGTGCCTTTAAGAGGCGTGTGTACAATTTTCTGCAGGGCCGACAAAGCACTGGCATCGCGTAAAGCGCTGCGGGTGTCTATGGACAGTGGTGATCATTTAACATCAGGTGACCCACTAGTTTGTTAGTCTGGCCTCTCTAACATAAAAAAAATTTGTTACATACATACATTCAATTCACGTCTTCATCCCTTGCGGGGTAGACAGAAGGTAACAAGACCTAAAGGCCACGTTTAGCATAATTGTGGGCTATTAGTATAATTGTTAGCTAAGTGGAACGGGGAATCAAAACAGTGATGAAAGAAAGAAAGTAAGAAAACGGTTTATTTGGTGCAAAATCCAAAAAAACAAATACCGTCCAAAAAAAGGAACATGATGGGTTGCTAGCCACGTCGCCTATAACATGATTCCTAAGATTTTTGCCCATTCCCTGGACGGGCTTTTACCACGAGAAGAATATACATTCTATGTTTGTTTGCTCCCAAACCAGCATGGAAGTATCAATTATAAGCAGGTAATATTGAGTAAAGGTTTCTCTTGTGACAGCCGTCAAATAGTTGCTTCATTATTAAAATTCTAAATTTACATAAATCACAAATAATTTTGTCGAAGGTCCTTTCATTTTACATTTTAAATTAAAAACAGAGCCTTTATCTCGAATCACACACACAAACACCATGACCTACTGTCACTACTCAGTATAAAACAAAGTCCTCTGCCGCGTCCGTCTGTTCGTTCGCGATAAACTGTGGTTTTTACCAACAGATAGTGATTCACGAGGGAATTTTAGGTGCATAATTTGTCAAGATTTTGTGTAAAAAAACCGATTGTCTCTAAAGTCGGTTTACGGCGATAGTTTTACGTGATAACTCATAAAAAAACATTCGAACTGCTAGCTCTGACGTCACGCGAGAGGATCGTGCCTCTATCGCTTGTTCCGCGCTCTCGCTTGCACGCTCTGACGTCACGCGTAACGTGACACTTTTTCGTGCGTGCAGCCGGTGTTAAAATAAAATTGTTGGAAGTCGGAAAAAGTCTAGCTGCCTGGGATAATTTTAATTCTAAGCGAAGTCACGTATTGTATGATTTATTTGCACTCAGCCGTGTGACGCAAAAGGCATAAGTCACTTTTCCAGATAATAGCTATTCCATATAACAATTAACTCACTAACTTTCCCCAAAGAAAATAATGCGTTGTTTTCAGGGTAAATGTACATGTAATCGAATCTAGGTACATTGAATGAAACTAAACCATTTACCACCGTGGAACCCTGTCTCTGCAAATGTCATAATCATAGCGAGTTACCATACCAGTTTTAATAACTAGCTGTTGCCCGCGACTCCGTTTGCGGAGAATTCGGTTATCGCTATCCCGCGGGAACTATGCAATTTTCCGGGATAAAAAGTAGCCTATAACCAGGCCGGGGATTTATTGGCAGATTAGTAGTTTGCACCAAAATCCATTTAGCCGTTTGGGCTCGCAAATATACAGACAAACGGACAAAATACTAAAAACTGTTGGAACGTGTTCTGTTATCGATTCTATTCTAAGTATCCCACAGCCAATTTTTTTTTAATATATTCCATGTAGGTACAGACTTTCGATTCTCTTCAGCTTTATTATTATGTATAAATTGGGTAGTAGAACTAAATTACTTAAAATGAGAACAAGCAAGACAGAAATTACTAAACGACATTGAAAATTAGAACACAGAAAAATCCGAAAAGTAAAGCTATGGCCGGGAATCGAACCCGGATCCTCGTCATACCGTGACGCGTGCTATACCCCTACCACCCATAGCAGGTGGGTGACTTCGAAGCAGGACAGGTCAAATCCGGCCAGCTGGCAGTAGAATAAAATTAACAGAACTTTCCTCGATCTGACTCTCAAATCCGCTGCATAGTCGAGCGGCGCGATGCGTGTATTATAATATAACTAGAACAGTTTCACAATTGGGCGATAGTTGCGCCAAGTGGGCGGTAGGGGGCGTTTGTTTATGCCATGATCGTGAAACGAGCCGTAGGCCGGAAGCACACTGCAAGAACTTTTACCTCAGTAGGTATGACTAAACATGTTTTCGTTTGGACCGTGTGCTTGATAGAGAAGTTCGGAAGAAGATGCAATAAAGCAGCAGTCGGTTTTTGGAGGAAACCGGTGTAACTTTAATCTGAATACATGAAAATCCGACGAGATATTTCTGAAATTAAAAAAAAACTACATTCGGAGAGAGTTGCCATATCTGTTTTATGCATAGTGCATATTATAAAGAGGATTTTTTTTGTTTGTCAGTTTGTACTGAATAGACTCCGAAATTACTGGACCGATTTGAAAAGTTCTTTCACCTTTACAATCCTACATTATTCCCGATTTCAGCGCGAACGAAGTCGCTGGCAAGAGCTAGTTACAAATAAACGTGAATATGTCCATTGGCCATGCACTTTACGACAAAACAGGTTGAAGCTGCACATGGCTACGTTTAACATCAGAAAAAACATAGTTACCATAAAACTATGGGAATGGATGGAATGGGCGAAATTCTTAGGAATCATGTTATAGGCGATGCGGCTACCAACCCATCACTATTTTGATTCCCCTTTCCACCTACACGCCTTAATGATGAACATGGCCTTTAGGTCTTGTTACCAGGCTCTGTCTATCCCGTAAGGAATATAGACGCTATTTGTGTATGTATGTAAGTAAGTATGTATAAAAGTAAGTCCAGAGACGAAATGTTACAAACAAATAAGTTTGAAACAACCCAAGTTACCCTGCATCTTTTGACTTGTCCGACGACAAAAGGCTTAAGGTAGCAGGATCCTGGCCTAGACGGTGCGTTTGGCCTAATGGCCGCTGTCTCGTTCGATAGCGTAATGAGTTATTGTGGCACTGTTGCTGAGCGTTTACAGTAAAGATCGAGGATCATAAATTTATAGTATAGGATTATACACACATACATACATATCACGTCTTTATCCCTTACGGGGTAGACAGAGCCTAACGTAAGAAAACCTTAAGGCCACGTTTAGCATGATAAAAGGCGTATAGGTGGAAAGGGAAATGAAATTAGTGATGGCTTGCTAGCCCCATCGCCTATAACGTGATTCCTAAGACTTTCGCCCATTCCCTCGATAGGATTACGATACCGGATATAAGTAGTTCAGTAGTAGGCACAACTATGTAGGAGTATCACTGAATATAAGTAGTTCAATAGTAGGCACAACCATATAGTAGTATCACCGAAAAAAGTAGTTCAGTAGGTAGTAGACACAGCTATGTAGTAGTATCACTGAATATGAGTAGTTGAGTAAGCAGTAGGCACAACTATGTAGTAGTATCACCGAATATAAGTAGGTAGTTCAGTAGTAGGCAAAACTATGTAGAAGTAGGTATCACCGAATATAAGTAATTCAGTAGTAGACACAACTATGTAGCAGTATCACCAAATAATCCAGCAGTAGGCACAACTATGCAATAGTATCACCGATATAAGTAGTTCAGTAGTAGGCACAAGTATGCAGTAGTATCACCGAATATAAGTAGTTCAGTAGTAGACACAACTATGCAGTAGTATCACCGAATAATCCAGCAGTAGGCACAACTATGTAGTAGTATCGCTGGATATATTCCAGTAGGCATCAGCTGAGCACGCGGCCCAGTTCCGCGGGTCGTCGCCCCCGGCCTTGCCCAGCGCTGGCCTTGGCCAATGCCTGACAGGTAAACACAGCGATATGGCATAGCAATTGGGAAAACAAGGCGATAAAGTTACAGTTCGTTTGGCATGCACATTTAGAGTTTCAGAGTTTCCGTATAAATTGACGACCGGATAGCTTAGTGGTTATAGATCTGATCAAGCTTGAGGCTCCGGGTTTGATCCCCAGTTGGGGCAGATGTGTATGAAAACTACGAATGATTGTTCTCGAGTCGTGGATGTTTACCTATCTATCTAATAAGTATGTTTAACTTTATCCGTTGACTAGTACCCATATTACAAGCTTTGCTTAGTTTGGAACTAGCTCAATTGGTGTCCAATTGTCCTAAGTTATTTATTATTATTTATTTAAATTATACAATTTTACTGTCGCGAAGAATTGTTGTGTGTCCCTAGTGATCCATAATCATCATCATATCAGCCAGAAGTCGTCCACTGTTGGACATAGGCCTCCTCCATAAACCTCCAGTAGTCTCGGTTGGAAGCGGCTTGCGTCCACCGTGAACCCGCGACTTTAACCAGGTCAGTCCATCCAGGTGGACGTCCTACGCTGCGCTTGCCGCGCGGTCTCCACTCGAGAACCTTTCGGCCCCAACGACCACCTGTTCTCCGTTCTATATGGCCTGCCCATTGCCACTTCAACGAGCTAATTCGCTAGGCTACGTCGGTGACCCTTGTTGTTCTACGTATCTCCTCATTTCTGATGCGATCCCTAGAGGTTAGTGAAGGGAAATCAATTAAATCAAGGTCCTACACGATCCACTGTCTATATCCATTGGCTATAAGTGGCTACAAGATTGTCATATTCCACTGGAATTGAGTTGACTAGCTCGACCCAGCAAGACCTTTTCAAAGAGCGATAAGAAAGTTCGATTCCAGTAGGCTTATTACCTAACTCGCTCGCAATCGCCATCGTGTTCATTTTGACAGTTCATGTATGGGCTGACAATTGGCATCGGAATCAGCTAGCTGTCACATTCATACAAGAACTGTCAAAATGAACACGATGGCGATTGCGAGCGAGTTAGGTAATAAGGCTATAGTTTATCAAACGTGGCGTGGCACACGACGTACGCGCATTGCATGCGATTATAGCGATTACTTTTCGCATCGCATCTTCATACCGCTAATGCATGTCACATTAAAGCCATGCGCGCGCGCCGAAAGCACGAATAAGGCATCGATGTGATCAGTGTGCACTCACCTTAGCACAATGGCAGGAAACCGGCGCGTTGTCACGACTGCAACAAATAAAAACATATTATAGTTGATGATAACACCTATGTCCTATGTACGAGTATCATTTTCATACCTACATACATACACAAACATAAATTATGTATTTATCCCTTACGGGGTAGACAGAGCCGAAGGTCACGTGACATAAAGACTACGTTTAGCATGATTGTGGGCGTATGGATGGAAAGGAGAATCAAAACAGTGATGGGATGCTAACCACATCGCCTATAATAACATGATTCCTAAGATTTTCGCCTATTCCCCGGCTTTTACCATCTGCGCGGGAAGAGAAGCAACTGGTAAATACATTCTATGTTTTTCTTTGCTCCCAGACCAGCATGGAAAATATCTCATTCTTTGAAGAAAGTTCGTTAAAACATAATTTCAACCAATTAAAGTTTTAAAACACAAGTTACAAAGAAACGGACCACGATGACCCTCATAGAGTGACTTTAATTTAACAGAAAACACCCTTTTATTACCAGCTTTAATAGCGTAAGACCGGGCAAAATGGCGTGAAAATGAAGAGGCCTTCCACAGGAGTGGGTGGATGTGGGCCGATTTGATTGATTGATCCTTTAAGAAATGTCAAAGCTACATGAAGACGAAGTACAACATAAAGGAAGTATAGTTTTCAAAACATAAATGGGTGGCGTGTATATCAGGCTATGAACACATAACTTTACGCACTCATTCTATACTGACGAGCAACAATAAAGGGTCATTTTTCATATAGCTTTCTATGGAAGACGACCCTTTGTTTTTGCTCGTTAGTGTATTTTTTTACCGTATACCAACTGTTGAAGTTACATTAAAAGTTCAATAGAGTGCACGCTAGCTTCAAGGACTAGCGAAACAAAGTGATATCTGTAGCCTGCTCATAGGTTAAAATCCAACTCTCACTTGGCGAACGCGGGGTATGAAGCGACGTTCGGGCGCGGTACGCCCTCCGCTTCCCCAGCCCGATCTTCGGCGCTTCCGTCAGCACCGCTACTCGTAACCTAAGGGGTCGTCCATTAATCACGTGAGGCTCCAAAAGGGGGGGAGGTTCGGCAAAAATCACGAAATATCACAAGAGGGGTGTTTGTAGTAAGATATCACGCGATTTCCAAACCGAAAAGCGGCGTGTAGTGTGACCTTGACTCGCCGTTGCCAGGCAACGAACGAAGTCCCCGCGCCTTTTATACCTGTATTTGAAGATAATATTTAAAAAAAAAACTTTGTAGGTACTAAAAATACACGTGATTTTGGATGGGGAAGGGGGGAGGGGGGGTAGTTTTAAACCTCACCACGTATCACCAAGGGGGAGGGGGGGGGGTTAAAAGTGCTAAACAAACATCACATGATTAATGAAGGGCCCCTAACATAAGTGCGCGGGAGATAGGCTACCAGTCTTTTTCTTTGCGTTCATTTTAGAAAGAGACGGGTGCTAGCCGTGCAACCACATGGTCGAAGTTTGCGTGATAGGCGCGGTCCGAAGTGGGGTCACAAGGGACATGACCATCCCCTCCCCCTCCCCCAAATTGTACACGTCAAATTTTTGCTATGTCTAATTTACTCGCCATATTATATTATCAAATTGTCTTTAGTGACCCCCTCCAAAGTTTCGGACTGCGACCGCGCCTGGTGGTAGTGGTGGGAAAGATTAGGCTGTACGTCAGTAGACAGACAGACCCCTTAGTCAGATGACATTTGGACAGGTGTGGATCAGTCTAACACAAAACCTGACAGTTGAGAAGATAAAGAGACCCTTACGCAGCAGTAAATTGATATGGGCTGACTGGAATTGTAAACGAATAAACTTTCTTTCTTTGTAGATCAATAAAATAATTTGCTAAAATTTGGTACAGTTAGCTCCGTTACTTTGACTGATACAGATAAGAATCAGTCGGACTGTCGGACCGCAACCGCAACCGATACCCGATACCGGATCGATGCAGCGCTATTAAAGATTCCGAATGATCATTATACAGCTATAAGCCATTCAAGCGAAGAGTCGATTAGAAGATTGCACACTTGCCTATCTTGCCAATCTTGCAATGCAACCTGCGACTTGCTAAGACTGAACATGTTTTCAAATAGTGACATCAGTAACAGCACGTAAAAAGAATTCTATCTGGAAAAGATATCTAGGAACATTTAGTTCACAGCTAAAATATACGTATTTAACGTTACCTGGACATGACATGTGGACGTGTATAAATAAATACATACCTACACCTACATCCTTTTTTTCTAAGATTTATATACTTATGACTCTGTCAAGTTTTTTGCGGCGCATTCTTCTTGGCAATAATAGTCTTTACGAAGCGTTGGTAGTTTCAAAAAGGGCATGTAAAAGAGTCCGTGGCGGCCTACTCGAAAAATAAACTCTTTCATTTTCATTTTAAGCCAGACAAGTAAACAAGAAAACATTCTAATAGGTACACCTATAAAAATGTATACATACAGTTATGTTAATATCGATTCTACAGTTCAAAGTTATGCGTGTCCCCAGTCCGTGACCTTTGGCATAGTTAAACCAGTGGGTGTAAGTGAAACAGACAATCGCAGATAATAGATGTTTTGTAAGTGTTGACATAATAGTCAACACAATGAAGTGTACCCCATTGTCCTCCACAATAATCTAGCCACCATTGTCCTTTGCCGATACTAACTTCCCTTTACGTTTACCTTCTGTATTTGGCATCATACAGTCGGTTCTATTCGAAAGAAAGAACTTTGAAATATTTGGAGTTGCTTACTCTATTTTCAAATTTTACTAAGACACGTTTAGCTTAGCAGTTTTCCGTGCCAAGACGTCAAACGCTATGGCGATTCAGTTGGCCGTATAATATTTTGGCAAAATGGCTGGACAGAATTTTTTTAACTTAAAATAAATACAGAAACTAATACTTTTGAGAGGTACGAGAAGTAAAATTAAACGTGATCTTATAATAACAAACGCAGCAAGAAAATAAGCTGTTTATAGTTATTTGCTTTTAGAAAGGCGCCATAAAATATGTAAATCAAATTGCCCACTTAATTCCAATGACGAGAAGCGTGTAAGTCATGTGCGAACGTGAAGTGATTCAGACACCCCTTCCGAACCCCACACTTAGCATAGCAGCAATCTTTTTAAAATACGGTTCAAAAGAAAATGTCAAGTAACGCCGCGGAGTAGAGCTAACAAAAGAAACGCACGCGTGCCGTGGCCACATTTTACCGACCTCCACCATGAATCGTAACAAAGAATCGCATTCGCACTGGATAATAACCCTAAGGCATCCACAGGTAAGGCGCAAAATGGGATGGGTGCGACTGTTTCCAAAAAAGGACGGCGACATGGAGTCAAAGTTCAAACTGGGACACAACGTGTGCCAAGATTATAAATGCAATATTGAGGTTGCTGCTCTGTTTGCAAGGATTTAAAGTTCAGGTTTGATTGTTAGGGATTAGTATGGGGTGGTTTTTTTACGTGCTCGTGTCACATTGTTCGCGGCGGGGATTGTTTGCCCAGGAACGCGTCTTGCTCACGAGTCACATGTTTTACTACACGATGGTTCACTTTTGAATTTGCAAATCGGCACATTACATGACGAATGTGCAGCAAAGTTACACGTAGTGTCACTTTAGAATTATTTGTGGCTCGTAATAATAATATGACGGATGCGTAGAAAATATGCAGTTGTGTTACGATTTTGGATGTGTAAAAATAGTAGGTGGACGGGGATAGGTTTTGAAGGTTTTTTTTAGTATTTTCATAATAAGAGCAAGATAATCTGGTGAATTTTGCGATAGTTTCGGACAACAAGGACAAGTCAATTTGGGTAAACATTCCAATTAGGTAATCCAAACATTGAGAATATTTTATTACTGACATTATGATATGACGACTGACATTAGTATTTGCTGAGCACCAGCCGCTTATCAAAGGTATTCTAATGCCAAAATCAGAAGTTCGACAGTTTAATTCAAAAGGGAAACCAATTAAAAGGTTTGTTAGAGAACTCGACAAATTTCCCCCCAATGATTGCCATTGTCACAAAAGTTCTAATCGTCCAAATTTCGTCGCTGACGCTTCGACCATCAAGTATAAATTAGAGGCGAAATTTCAGTCTAAATTTCGTCTAGCATGATTTATGGTGAAGTTTATTCTTTTAACATGACCAACGAATAAAGCTTACTTTCATAATAAAGTGAATACAGCGAAATAATAACTCAGGTACCTACGATAACTAACAAAAACGTGTTTTAAAAAATAGATAAGCGCAGTCCACAAAATCTTCAACACGATAATAATTCGAGAGTTAAGGCAATTTATAATAAATAATAGTGTATCCGAACTTAGTGCACTGCGCATGACCTTGGAAACTGACGAATGGTTCCTAAAATAGGATTTTATAATTGCTAGACATATCAGGAGATGAGCTTCCGTTTGTAGAGTCCGATTCACGAGAAAATAAGTTTGATAGGAAAGGAAGAGTTTGAACTTACAAGAGCAAGTGGCATTGAGATTGTCAGCTGCTTTAGGACTGATCACGTAAACTCTGCTTGTATAATTAACATCATTATTCATGTTAATATCACAAATTAATCAATTGATAACATGGTCTCATCATGTGTCCTATATTTCGGAATTGGGTAAGTATACATAAATTATATAGCATAATATGTAATTTTAACTTTATGTGTAAGAATACATTTTCATCGAAACGTTAGAAATCTTTAGTGGTTTAAATAAAGTGAGAGCAGATGTAAAGTACCTATACTAGAAAGTTTTGGGTAATTAACTAAATGTAAACTATCTTGACGTGTATTTTTATTGAAATATACACTTTAGAAATCTAAATCTTTTCACTTTACAAATTAATTATGAAATAACAATGTAATGAAAAATACATGCCAAGATTGTTTACCTTTAGTTAACTACCCAAACCTTTCTAGTACTTATATACAAAACTTGATAATATATTAATTTTAGCCACGTTTTATATATCTATCAACTTATAAAGCTTTGTTTGAGGATTATAAATCAGATTTTATCGGATAGCCTATAAAATGAGGACGAGTTGATTTCTGAATAAGAATAATAATAATACAATAAAAACAAAGTTTAAATCTGATACACTATGACATCTTGAATACAAAGTTCAAATAAATGTATCTCAAACATCACTAGCATTGTAATGTAATAGCAAACATTGTATTGTTGTGATAGAAGCCGAAATAGTACTTGTGTTAATTAACATTTTAATAATAAAAAGTATGGAAAATTACACTAAACGTAAGGTAAGGATGAAATTGAGATTGAAAATAACGGTCAATATCTTACGATTATTTAGACCCATGTGCGACTTATAGTAACTAAACGATTAATTTAGTAAAATTTTAAGTATGAATTTAATTTAACTGGCGAAAATCTTAGGGATCTAGCAACCCATCACTATTTTGATTCTCCTTTCCACCTATACGCCCACAATCATGCTAAACGTGGCATTTAGGTCTTGTTAAGAAGATCTCTTATAATACCCGATATGATAATAATCAATTCAATCCACCCACCTCAGTCAGATTCAAATCAAATATCACGGTCATCTGAAGTAGTTCAATCGAAACAGAATTAACATAAGAATCGGAAAGAATATCTGGAACCCGAAAAGTTCAATGACCCGCCTTATCTCGGACACTAACTTTATCTATCCACCATTCACATCTACCTCACGCCTTCGAACACTTCGAACACCCCAACACTAAAATGAACTTTACTATTGTAAGAATACAGCGTAACCCAGAACGTCTCCCGGGAAACTCCCGTAATTCCCTATTAAAGGATTTTGAGTTCAATACGAAGTGAATTACAGTCGAGAATTCTGAGTAAGTGATTCGGTAACGATAATAAGGCCACCACGAATTTCGCGATGAACTGAGCCAGTGCCAATATTGGTCTAGATTAGATAAAGTTAAGGGTCGAAATGAACAGACTATATTTTGTCGCGTTTGGTAAACGATTAACTATAATCTACTCGTAAAATATCAGTAAGCTGTAACTGTTACAACGTCTATACCTCTACATGGCTGATGACCTTAATTTAACTGATAACAATAATGATACATTAATCTTTAAACCCATTATGGAATGCACAAATATACTAAGTGCTGGCTACTAGTGACAGTAACAAATGACAATAATCAAAGTAAGCAACGAATTGATTTTCCCTTTGACGTAATTATCATACACCTACACGCTACACACAGCACAAACAGTTACAGATAGGTATTTACATCATTTGAGTCAGAGTCGAGTAAAAAGAAAGCTAACCATGAAACTTTAGAACCGACGCATTCAAGATAAAGTCCTTTCCAACTCCATTACTTTAACGGCGCTACATTACTTCGTCCAAAACAAGCCCAACGACCTCTCAAAAACAATAACGCAGACTTCCAAATGAATTTATAACTAGGATTTCCATAGTTATATCTGTTAGGCGAGCGAATAATGACGGTCGGACCCCAGCGGAACTGCTTCCCTTCGCAGGACGACCTAAAAATAAAACAGGCCAACTGGCAGACGAGCACTATTGTGTTAGTGGCCTGACATCGGCGATTCCAATAGCTTTTTTGATGGCTTGAAACCGGTTCTAGAGGACTCTGTTATAAGATTCCGGGACTATTCTGACGACAAATTAAATTCTTGATTTAGGGAACGTGAGACAAGACTATATTCAACATTACATCAGGAGATAATATTATAAATATTTCATGGGAAGAAACTCTCCAAGCGGTTTAATAAAAGAAAATAAATGGAAGTTTTTGAGGTAAGTTTTGTAACTGTTGTTCGAGCGAAGTTTTTTATTATTTATACCATAGGATTCTCAAAATATTCTTCGCAATTTACGAACGAAAACCGTATCGTAAATCAAAACAGCCGTCATTACGTACGCTCAGCACCGGGAGAGCGCTCTCACGCAATCAACCAGGCAGGGCAGATCTTTCACGATACCGCAATCAACATGATAGAGTAGTAAACCTAGAGGTCTTGCGTAGCTGGCTGTGGTAGTCGAATGACCAGATAAAGAAGAGCTTTGATTTTCGGCGTTGTGTCCTCGTCTGGTTCGGATTTCAGGGAAGTAGAGCGGGCGAAGAGCTCTGAATAATTTGGTATGTGGAGAGCGAGTTCCGGGCGGGGGCTTAGAGCGCAGCCTCCGCAGTATCGAACGGGCGAGCCCGAGCCGACTCCGAGCCACGTGCTCCATTCACCGGCACACAACCACGTGAGAACAGGGCCCAAAATTCACATATTATAAAATGTTGGGGAAATAGAATAACATTTGAGTTGGCAC
This sequence comes from Pandemis corylana, assembly GCA_949127965.1. Lineage (NCBI taxonomy): Eukaryota > Metazoa > Arthropoda > Insecta > Lepidoptera > Tortricidae > Pandemis > Pandemis corylana. The sequence continues at coordinate 2,972,764 of OX421857.1, forward strand.
AGTCTCAGACGTACCTAATGGAATTAGCGCCCTGTGTGGGACTCTTTAGTAGCAAGGCAGGTACAAAGCAATGCCGTACTTGAGAAAGTACGTACGTAAAGATTTGTCACAAGAAATCACTCTAGTGGATATAAATGACTCAGATTTCCCCATTAGTTTATGATAAAATCTCAAATAAGAATAGGAAACCTAACGAAGTTCAGAAACCTTGCATTTTCACATTGAACTAAATGCTTCATTGTAAAGCACTTTGTCAGCAACTTGTCGGAAAACCAGGTATAAACTTCCTGAATCGCCAGAAGACGTATTTAATTAATTCGTCCAAGCCAGCTTAGGCGTTTCACAGAAATAGTAGTCAAATTCAATATGAACTTCTGAAAGCAGAGACTCGTATCGTCATTCAATTTGTAAGCCATTCTTTTGCAATTTATTCGCTTTCGATCGATGACCTGACATATATAAAGGTCGTTATGCACAATAGATAAGGTCCGACGTCAATAGCGAAATTGATCTAGTGCTTTTATGTAATGACTATTGTACATTTGTCATGGCCATTGTTAGACATTCATTTTTGAAATAACACTCAAGTAGATCTATTAAGACTACAGTGGCAATATAAAACTGACAAAACTCCGTCGCTCACAGCACGTGTATGCAAGTTTCCAATAAGCTGGTCAAAATTTCATGAGAATTTATACACTATGATCTTTGATCCAATCGAACAATATAAACAGATGTAGTTTTACTGACGGACGTCACAAGTTCACAATGCATTAGTGTGAGCGCCTCACACTGTTACTTAGAACTTAAAACAGTGTTAAAATTCACACAGTCTGACCAAAATTCGGTAAGTTGATCGCTGGTGCTGACCTGACATATTCAATCTGACATGTCGGGTCGCGGCACCAGCTGCAATCAAACGTCGCTGATTGGATTAACGGTTAAACCAATCAGGCTTCACTTTTGACCCATGGTAACCTGTCAACAGATTCTGTTAACAAACCACTGGGTCAGTGCTATTTAGTTCTGTTTAAATATAAACGTGTCCTGAATTCTCAAAACGTTTTAAGATTAACCATAAACATACAACACGAGGCGAAACAGGAACAGAACCTGGGTACGGCTACCCATGATTTAATAAATAATTTAAACGTGTATTTTCGATGACAACACAGTTAAAATGTCAGACTGAAAATGGTGTTTGAAATTTCAAGTCAAAACTTTTGCAATTCGCAGGAGCAAGCCGAAAAACAAAGGCTTCGTTGGAAGTTGTGAACATTGCACGAGTATTTTATGGGTTATTATTTGAGAGGCTAAAAAGGCCGGTCGTCAAAAATAGGTACATTTACAAATAGGTTGTTTCAAAAATCAATCAGCTCAAAGCGTTCTACATACTTAAACAGAACTAATAGTAATTACTATAAGCTAGAAGCACACTAGAAGCAATTATGTAACCACTGTACGATTACGACTTTAAATTTGTTTTTATCGACGACGCGCTGAGCATTGATGAAGGTCACGTCTTGACATTATGACATATTTATCAAAGAATTTGTATCTTATTGACACTGCAAACATTTAGATGGTTGCGCATTATGTTATGTTATTTATGTTAACCTTGCCTTGTTACTCACACAAACTTTTAATTTAAATTTCCACTTCTAATTACTACTGTAATAATTAGGTCCTTCAACACGATACACTCTGCACAAGCGACTGCGAAGTGCGAGGAAGTTTCCAGTTTGGTAGGAGAATCGGTAACGTGCAAGAACAGTGCAGAAGTTAAACATACCGTTATACACTCCTGTAACAATAAGGAGAACTTTCTGTGGGAATCTTGTTTCCGCTCTTGGTGAGTAATTGTGTATACAATTCTACTAAGTATAATATCCAGTCTTTTACACATTTTCAGACATTCCACGATAAGCCCACAAAGAAAACTGTTGGACAGAAACACTTCTGAAAAGTCAGTATCTTGGTACCCAAATTGTTAAGAACAAACAAATGAAATGGAAGAACTTAAATGCAGCATTGAACAAAATTCACACAAAACTCCGACAGGCACCAGCTAAACAATGTCCATGTAGCATGTCTCTACATCGGCAATATGTTTGTACCGTAGTTATGAATGAAATATGAGTATGGGGAAGGTAAATGCATTGGTATTGAAATATTCGCATGGCTGACGATAGATTTAACGGCGATGTAAGCTTCTTACGTCTAGTTTTCTAGGAATTCAAGATACCTAGTATCTACTTGTGCATCTGGTAAAAAGCATGCTAGCAGCCACCCAGACGGTCTACCGGTGTGGTGAGTAGTGAAAGTTCTGGGGCTCTTTTTTATCCTTTTCAGAGAAAATGAGGTACGCAGATGGGTGTCATAGGTTATTAAACTTATGTCGTGTCAGTGTCAATAGATATTATGCTCGTAATATAGAGAAATAGAGTGGTAATAAGGGATACCCATTTAAAGTACTGGGACTAGTTTTTCGCGATTTTACATGGAACTAAACTAATTTAGTCATTAAAAATATGATTTATGATTAAACAAATTGCATGAAAATTTCATTATATTTTCGTTAATTCCTTTATGGCTTAGAATAACTACGTCTACTATCATCGAATACGCTTTTAATATATTATTCTACACTCTTGAGCTACTCCTACAACAACTATGCTAAAACATTCTTCTGTCGTGTAAATAGATATGTAAATGTTCGCTCGTGAATCATACTACTATTCTTCCAAAGGAAGTCGACCCGATATATCTTGTATTGTCTTCCTACAGGGCGTTAAAAAATAAACACCGAAATAAATCTTGGTGAAACAAAGCAGTGTTCTGTGGCGGGAACTATAATTAAAGTCCATATATCCGCTCGTAGCTGTTCGAAGATAATTTAATGGCCATTAGGTACTATATTTAATGACAAAATAAAAATACATACGTCATCCCAATAAACTAAATACGACTAAAAATAACGTATTGGATAATAAAAATAAAAGTTACGAGTTAGAAGATGTTTCTGATCGTTCATTTGAGTACACGTAACCAGTTTATCAATGTGGAGTTCTTCCACATTCCGGACGTGAACCTAACCAAGAATGTTAAAAGAACTAATCCGGATCCGAGAACAATATCCACACCATTCATCTCCATACAAATCCCGTCACATTATGTTTAGATCAAGTCCACTTCCGCAATTTTGTCGTCCATGTTTAAAAGGGAACTTTACAGCGCACCATTTAAAGTTGGTTCGAAAATGGCGTCGGCCGTTAAACGAATTTGAAACGGGAATTAATATTCTTTGCCGATACAAATAAGTTACAGAATGGCGAGTGTTCTGGTGAGGAATAAAATTCCAAATTGGCGACTCATTCCTCTGAGGATGACACGGATCAATTAATTTAATGAATTCGATGAAGCGAATCTTTTTCAAGTGGCTGCCAGTGCTTTTAGACCGCTATTAATAAATCTTTCTAGTTAATTTCATCTGTTATAGCGTTATAAGAAGTGGGATTGGATAGATTAGTCTGTCGATTGAATACGCTTTGCTTTTTTTCATGGTTGAATGGTTGCTAATGGTTTAACATTTTTCATCAGCCAGTAATCATTTCCAACGAATAGGAGATAATTATAACGGATTTAGTAATTATTCGATCTTACTGGCAGTAAAGAAACTGCAACGCCTTGCGTAAAAAAACATTCTACTTTGCTTTGGAACATTCCTATTGTCTACGAACAGTTCGAACGTCATAGAGGAGGCCATAAACACGTTAACGTCCTCTCTTCTATTTTTAATTAGAACTTTAAAGCGTGTTGGTTGATAGCATCCACCGGATAGTTAGATACCTTTGTTATATTCCTAGAATGATTGGAGCCTTCTAGAAAGCTAATAAGTAATAGTATCCACCCGTACAGTTTTTTTATAATCTTATGTTACGGCACTTCAAAATACACATCATCCGTTCTCATCAAAATAAGCAAGGAACGTTTAAAACATAGATTTTAAATAAGTGTTTCAGGGTGAAGCGACTACATTGAAGAGACAAATCAGTGAGTGACTGTCGGACTTCACAATTGAAATTCTTGTTTAGATATATATCTTTATTGGTATTCTATCGCTTACAAATTTGGACTTAGATCAAATTCGTTATCTTAATTTCTGTTGCACCATTTGCAATCTTGCTACCTCGCTTCTATCAAACATGACATTTTAACTTAGGGATGTCCTATCAAAATAGTGATGGACCTCTACAATCCCTTTCTTTCTTTATAAAATAAGAACCTATTAAATTGATAGTTACAAAGGAAAACATAAGTATCGTTTATTGGGAAATGCTTTTTCAAATACAATCTTGCATTAGATAGACATTTATCAAATCAGTAACTTGTCAGGTCACCAAGATATACTTAGCAACTTTAAGACACATTAATCAATAATAATATTAAAAGACATAATCAAGACATAAGTTTAATAAGCCTTGGCATCACTGAGAACATAAGTTCTCAATACATACAGAGCATGTCCTACGGCTAAACAAATTAAAGAAACCTTGGCGTCATTAAGAACATGAATTCTCAATACATGCAGAGCATGTCCTACGGTTAAGTAAATTTACTAAGCCTTGGCATCACTGAAACATAAGTTATCAATACATACAGAGTATGTCCTACGGCTAATGCGAATACAATTTTAGGATTCTATAGTTTCTATAATCAGACCCAGAACGAAGTCTTTATATTTGGCAGGAGCTTGTCTCTGCCTCTGAGGTAAAGTCTTAGTCTGTGATATTGAGTCAGTCAAGCCAACCCCATCAGGTGTCCCATCTAGAGTCACTTCTGGCTCCTTTCTCTGAACTTCAGTCAGTTCATACCCATTTTCTGGTATAGTTTTGCTTGTGTCAAATCTACGGAGGTCTCTCTCCTTCACGGGCTGGAAGTGGGATGAGTTCCTCCTCACTATTTTTCCTTCAGGAGATTGAGCCGCTACAGAGTTTCCACTCTTCCAGATTACTACATGTTCAGCTGGAGAAAATGGTGTACTTAACTTATTTACTTTTTTTTGTCTTACTAAAACTTTGTCACCTGGTTGGAGGTCAGATACTTTAGCATGTCTTCTTTTATCAGCATATAGCTTGTGTCCATATTTCTTCAACCTGTCCACATCTCTCATTTCTTCATCTGCCAAATCTACGCTTTGTGTCAGTTCTGGAATCTTAGTTTTTAAGTTTCTTCCTCTAAAAACATTTCCAGGGGCTAAGCCAGTGGTGCTGTGTGGTGTAGAACGATATGCAGCTAAATATGTCATCAGTTCCCTTTTCCAGTCTTGTTTTAAGCCCTGTGCAATACGCAATCTCCGCAAAACATTGCGGTTTTGTCTCTCTACTTCTCCATTAGCCTGAGGCCATAATGGAGTAGTATGCCTTAATTTTATCCCATATGTATTTAGGAATTCTGCAAATGTTTTGTCAACGAAAGCTGGCCCATTATCGCAAACGATTTCCTCCATTATTCCTTCCCTGCATATTATTTCCTCTAATGTCTTGATAGTTGCCTCCGCTGTCTGCTGTTTCAGTATCTTTACTTCAAAATACCTGCTATAATAGTCAACAACGAAAAGGAGGTAGTGTCCTGAAGGCAATGGGCCGAGGAAATCTATTGCCACCAGCTGCCATACTCGCTGGGGAAGTTCAGTGGGTACCATTGGTTCTGGAGGAGCACCTCGTCCAACTAAGCGGCAGCCTTCACATGTGTCACACCAGTATTCAATGTCTCCATCCATACCCTTCCACCATACTCTACTTCTTAACTTGGCCTTCATAGCGTTAGCAGCAAGATGACCTTCATGACCGATTTCCAGAATTCTTGGTATTATTTGCTTAGGTATTATGAGTCTAGTTCCTCTAAGGATTACTCCATCTACAACACACAGTTCTGTTTTAATTAGTTCATATTTTCTTAACTCCTTTGCCCAAATATCCTTTTCTATAGCCTCTTTTAGTTCTATTAATTCTTCATCTTTAAAAGTAGCTTCTCGTACATCACTTGTAGTAATGGCTTTCACGCTTGTTTCTATCAGAGCCAGTAAGAATTTATCCTCCTCGTCTTCAGTAGTCTTTATAGATGCATTACTTGTATCCAGCAATCTAGATACGGCATCAGCAATATTGCTTTTGCCTGGTTTATATATGACTTTAAATGTGAAGGGTTGAAGCCTTAAAACCCATCTTTGGATACGAGCACTTGGGTTAGAATTTGGTGAGTATATGATTTCTAAGGGTTTGTGGTCAGATATGATTTTAAATTGTTTTCCCATCAAGTACATATACAAATTTTCACAGGCCCACACAATAGCTAAAGCCTCCTTTTCAGTTTGAGAATATCTCTGCTCTGTTGGAGATAAAGCTTTACTAATGTATTTTATGATTATGGGCTGTTTTTCCCCATTTACCTTCTGATGTTGTATTAAAACAGCTGCTATTCCTACAGGGCTTGCATCTGTGACCAATGTAGTTTCAGCTTCTTTGTCATAAAAACCCAAGGCTGGAGCAGATGTTATTAGCCTTTTTAACTCTTGGAAAGCATCTCCATGCTCCTTATTCCACATAAAGTCTGTGTCCTTTTTAATGATATTTCGCAAAGGTTCAGTGATTGTACTGAAATTTGGTATAAACCTAGCAGAAAAGTTCACAAGTCCTAGAAAGCTTCTTACTTCTGCTTTATTCTGCGGTGCTCTGAAGTCCTGTACTACTTGTTTATTAGTGACTGTTGGTTTTATTCCATATTCTGAAATGTGGTGCCCTAGGAAAACTATTTCTGTGACTCCGAATGAACACTTTTCTTCGTTGAGGGTTAGACCTGCCTGGTGTAAACGATTTAAGACTTGTCGAAGCCTTGAATCATGTTCTTCCCTTGTTCGTCCACCAACACGTATGTCATCTTGGCTATTGGCCACACCTTCTATACCTTGCAATAGATGTGCGATAACCCGTTGAAACATTTCTGACGCACATCGTATGCCAAAAAACAAACGTTTGTACCTGAAGAGCCCTAAGCTGGAACTGAAAACAGTTATGTCCCTTGAATCTTCATCCAGCTCTAATTGATGGTATCCAGATTTGAGGTCAATGGTGGAAAAGTACTTACAGCCATTAAGATCTGCTAGCAGTTCTTCAAAGGTTGGCAGTGGAACACGCTCTCTCATTACTGCTTCATTTGCCTTTCTCATGTCGACTACTAGTCTGAACTGGCCTTCTTCTTTCTTTTTGACTATGTGGGATGGAGATACACAAGGGGTTGGTCCTGTAACAGGTTCGATAATGTTGTTGTCAAGTAGTTCTTTAATAAGTTTTTGTTCTGTGTCTCTTACATTGAATGGTTGTCGCCTAACTGGTTGCGCAATCAACTTAACATTTGGGTCAACAGGAATAGTCAATTTAAAATTTTTAAGTTTACCAATACCATTGAATATGTTTGGGTATTCTTTATTAACAGTATCTTTTGTAAGAGGATCTGATGTTATAAGATTGACCTTGAGAGGTCCCACTCTAAGCAAACCAAGCTGCTCAGATGTTTGTCTGCTAAGCAAAGATGGGCCCGAACCATTATACACTAACATGTTTGATGTAACTTCTAAGTTACTATCTGGAGAAAATAAAGTAGCTTTAAAACATCCTAGCTGTGACACCTCTGCACCTCCATAGGTGTAATATTTCTGCTGATTATCAACTGTCAATTTTCCTGAAAAACCCATCTTTATCAATTTTTTAAATGTATGTTTATCAACAATGTTTATAGAGGCGCCTGAGTCTACAATAAAATTGCAATTTACCTGGTTATTTATTCTTATTTTAAATTTTCTGTCACAGTTACTAGAGTTTATTGTGAAAACTGAATTTATAGATTTTCTAGCACTGCTTTCACATTCACTATCACTGTCTGATGCATCAGAGGTTTCCGAACCGGACTCCACAATGTATCTGATAACCTTCTTCTTCTTTTTGCCAGCATCTTGTGTTTTCTTGAACAATACTTTTGTCTTGCAACACTTGGCAAAGTGCCCTTTTATGCCACACTTGTTACATTTTTCATTCATGGCTCCGCACTCTGTACTTTTAGCTATATGACCTTTTCGGCCACATCTATAACATTCCAAGCTATATACCTTGTTTATATCTGAACTCTCTGGCTCTGGTTTATTAACTGGACCACATATTTGCTTTTCCATCTCATACAGTCTAGATATTTCCAATGCTTTAATTAAAGTCAATTCCTTTCCTTTCTTCAAAAATTTTCTTTTTAAGTTTAAATCTGTGCATCTCTCAATCAGCTGATCAATTAATGCTTCGTCGACGTTAGAGAATCCGCAGTACCTGGCTTGTTTGCGGAGCCTTAAAATAAAATGTTCCATTGACTCCTGGTCTTCCTTTTGTAAGTTTCTAAATTTTTGCCTTTCAAAGTTTGTATTTACTTCAGGATCTAAATGCAAATTTAAACGGTTGACGCACTTGTCATATTCTGTAGCACCTTCTACCTCGACATCTTTAATGCTTTCATAAACTTCTTGCAGTTCGGTGCCCGCTTGGTGAAGTAATCTTGCCACCTTTTGTTTGTCACTGAGCCCTATCTGGCCATCAATATAATATTGATAGTTTGTTCTCCATACCCGCCACCGCTCCGGTATGGTGTTGGCGTCTTCATACGGATTGAATTTTGGACCTGACGTCCCAGCGCCATACTCTTGAGACATGTTTTCTTGCCATGCGTTATTTCGTAATTACGCGTGATTTCTTCCGGTCTCGTCGCCAATAAATATTGTCGGACTTCACAATTGAAATTCTTGTTTAGATATATATCTTTATTGGTATTCTATCGCTTACAAATTTGGACTTAGATCAAATTCGTTATCTTAATTTCTGTTGCACCATTTGCAATCTTGCTACCTCGCTTCTATCAAACATGACATTTTAACTTAGGGATGTCCTATCAAAATAGTGATGGACCTCTACAGTGACCTCATCGATTGACGGCCGAAGGTCGGTTTAATAAAGATGCGTCACATGTTATTCATTCAATTTTGAAACTGGATGACGTTTAGCAATCGAACTTTAAAGACATGACTTCATTCATACCGATCAGCTTATATTTTAAGGATCTCTTACACGGGGCGCGATTCGGGTTACCTCCACGTGTGATCAAGAGCTGCGGTTCGTTTTTGGATCCGTCCAGGGGGGAAGAGCAGTGCTTGGTCCGGCGCACCCTGGGCATCGGCTAATGATTTCCTGGCAGTTTCTGAGGGATATCATTGACCGTTGGCTAAGAGCCCGACAGGGGGGGAGGGGGTCTTTGACCATTATCGTAGGTATAACGTTGCCTACATTTTGTCACAAGATTTTTTAATTATATTTTTGTTACTTTGACATTGGCGAAGTTGTCGCTATAACGACTTGATACGCCTCAACTAAGAAGCAGAAGATCTATTACACGTTACAGTCAGTCGCTTTTTTTGTCAGTCCCTACAGTAAAATTTACTTAGCACATAATTATATTGAAAGCGCCAAGTTTTTGTATAAGTAAAGAATTTTTGACATTTCTGATGATAATGGAAGCAAGTTTAGTACTCATTTGTTTGCTCCTTGTTGTGGAAGTAGGTGGTCCGACTGATGTGTAAGAGAGAGGTTCAAGGTTTGTTTCGATCGCATGTCAACGGATTTCATGATAGGCTCAGAATAAATTTGCATGCAGATGCATGCTATTTGACCCATTTTATGCCTCGAGAATTTTCTAGAAGCTGCAAACGAACGTATGCGATTGAATTACTGCAATATGCGACGAAGCTCTGGGAGAAAGTACGGAAAATGCACAAATGCAACTAAGGCAGTGAATGCTAAGTGGCCCATTGGACTCTTTGACCGACTTAATAGACTCATTACTAGAATAAAAAAAACGGTCCAAGCGCGAGCTGTACCTACTCGCTAACTGTGGGTTCCGTATAAATTTAAGACGAATTACTGATTCGAACGCGTCATAAATAACGGCTTCTTTTGGTACAGATTTGTGGCGTGCCTAAAGCAAATTGTTGTTTTAAGAAAATTATTTGTCTCATTCAGATTATCTTCAACCACACTCACCATTTGGACAGGTATACGCTCTGATTAGACCCTAAAGATATTCTTCTCAACAAAATCAATTAAAAACGAGACTTCAAGATCTCAACTTACAACGAACCGATTAAGCCGTAAAACGTTTACCATTAGATCAAGAACTACGCCAAAGCTGATTAAATATTCCGCCAAGGTACAATATCAAGTCCTTGAGCGAGAGCAGGTCGTAAAAAACTGAATTAATCCCGCGCTTCACCTTTTGCCCTTTCGATTCAACTAACCCTTTATAATATTCCATTTCCGAGATGCGAACAAAGCTTTAAATATTCAGGCGTCAATCAAGATATTCGACAGTACGTAATTGCGGCCGGTGATCTCGTTAGGCGTTGATTGAAACGTTTGAAGCCCTAAGAAGTAATCGTTTGAATTAGCTTTAACATAGCATTATACACTTTGCGAGTAGACTGAAGGGCAAGGTCCTAAATAGCCTGCTTTACGCAGCGCACAAAAAGAAAGAGCTTGGCAACAAAAACTACACACACCACATAATGTTGCCATGAAAGCCAGCACTCGATAATGTTAGGAAAAATACATATCACGTTATCCCAATAAACTCAAATAACTACCGAATAACTATCCAGCCACGAATTTAGAACCGCTTAAAGACGCCGTCAAAAATAATAAGCACGTTTAAAAACAAAAGACATCCGATTCGGTTAGTAACCGAAACAAATTCGGAATCCAAATTTTATTATAGAAGGAATGTTGATGGCCAACAGGAAGCTATAGACAAACAAACCATAGACAAACCGTCTAAAGCTCACAGCCGGACGCAGGGTGCATTGAATCGCGCGGCATATCCGCTGAAGCGGCCAAATATGTACACCTTTGGTTTAAGGAAGTACTTATTTCAGTGCACACCAAGATTGAATTCGTTGATTGAATTATAAACCACGATTCCGACTGTTTATGTAGTGTAAAGCAATCTGCACGTGCACGCGTCACGTCTAAGTCGGGTTGTGTACTTTAGTGACGGCGATGCGCAGATGTGCAGGACTATGCATTGAATACGATACGATACTGTTTACGTTTACATTAGATAGCAGCGAAGATTGGGATTAGTATGGGCTCTGTATTATGGTCCGCTTGCTTTACTGTCCGAGAGGGATGAAGTTATAAGTAAAGAATGAGACGTAAAGATTCGTCGTCTTAACGCATTTGATCGTGCTCTCCGTAACTGAGGCTTCCCGTGACAGTCACGGCCTGTCGCTCGTTGTCTTTCTGCAACCTATCCTACTACATAAATAAGAGCGTAGCGTTTGCTATACAGTAGAGCAAGATAAAAGTATTAACTGGTGCAACGATCGATGATCTGCAGACAGGCTCCAGGGGAATCGCGGATTTAACGAAGTTGATTACCTAATAAGTGAACGATAAAATCAGATTTTCGTCAGTAAGTAACTGAGTTTGAAACGACGTGCGGGATACGATACAGAATTATATTAATTACTAGCTGTTGCCCGCGACTTCGTCCGCGTGTGTTTTTTGTGATACTTAACGGCTTTTCTCGAAATCAAAATTACTATTATTATGACTATTAACTTCGTCACGTGAACCACTGAAAGTGTGTACGAAAATATACTTTTAGAATTACGTCATGAAAATAATAATTTGTGACACGGAATCTTGAAAAAAAAACAGGTGTAAACTGGGTAATGACTCATCACATTTATTTATACCTTATTTTACGAAATAGTTTAATTTATAGTTTCTTTATTCAAAAAAAGCTAAGTACAGTTTTAGTTACCTACATCACTATTAATTTCGCCCAACTATGACGCTTATTGGCGAATACTGCGCTCACTTTAACGATATTTGTACCCTGTTTATTTAAAAAAAAAAACTATTCTAATCAAATAATACATAAATGTTTACCTGTTTTTACCTTACGACTAACAATTCATTTACTAATCCGTTTTAATTAATTATTTTGCGACTCACATTTTTCTAGCAGAACCTTTTTTAATTTATTTTCTTGGTTTAAGTAGGTAGCTACAGATTATCAACACTTATTATCTTTATCTACAAATTAATTACCTACAGGGGCCTTACCATGACGTCGTAATGCGATTCAGTTTAGGTTCGCTCGCTGTCAGATTCATACTAAAAGCACAAACTTTTTTCACAATAAAATTCTGACATGTTCGTATCGCAGACGTAAACGCGCCTTTTGATTTTGCTTTTTTTAGGCAAAGGTATTAAGAGCATACAGCCAAGCGTTTTACGCCGCCCTCATAATATAATATCAGGTTTTCAAATAAGAGTGCGTTCAAAAACCGAACGCGTTGTGAATAATAGCACAATAAATAAAAACAAAGCAACGGTATTGCATATTGAACTTTAGGTGTTAGGTAAAGAACACAATTTAGGACGCCAATTTAGGTTGATTTAGATTTGACAAAAAAGTCTTCGTTGAGAAATACCTGTACAGCATGTAATTATTTTATTAATGTTTTTTCACAATTGACACACTTTTCCGGCTATATGTCTTATGTACATTCGTATGTATCTATTTTCTTCGTAGTATTATTTTGTTTGTAATTATTACCAACTACTTATACCGAGGAAAGCTGATTTTCTTGAGTTCCGCTATTTTGTGCGTAATCACCTCAAAAATTAAATTTCAAGAAAACTGAGAAATTATGTTTAACTGTATTAAATTTGAAGTATTATTTAGCAATTTTAAAAGGTTACACTTCATTGGTTTTTATTGTATAGGTGTATGAAGTTAATTAATTTTAAACACAAAACCCTCTTTTTTGCGTCTCTGGGTGAGATTAAAAAAAAATGCTAAAACAGGTATTTCCTTATTTTTATTACTAAGTATTTATTCTGAGTTTCATGATTCTAGAACAATCTAATTTTATTTTTTCATACTAACTTTAACCCCCCTTTTCACCCCCTTTTTCCAAAAATTTCCAAAATTTCTGTAGCCTAAATCCTATTCTGAATTTATTGAAATAGATTTGTGAACATTTCAACAATATCCGTTCAGTAGTTTTTACGTGATGCTCAGTCAAACAAACAAACAAACAAAAATTTTAAAAATGGTGTTAATATGTTCAGTTACCGATTTTAAGTCACCCTGGTAGGTTTTTTTTTTTAAATCTTCAATGTACAGATTTTTTGGTCTCAACGATTTTTATTATATGTATAGATAGACTGTTAGGTACTGCTACGTTCCGATATCAAATTATGAATTGTGTTCTGAATTTGATCGATAATTAGTTTAGCAGACAACTTCCCGCTGACGCAAAATTTATTTGTGCACTTTAATACTTTTTATCAAAGATGACAATAACATGTCCATTAATGTAGCTGCACGTGTGGCAGCGGAGTAGCAAGATAATACTTAAGTTTCAGTTTAGAGATATAGAACTCCGCAAAGTAATGAGCGATTCAATTAAATATGCCACTGAGGAGTAGGACAATTAAGACATTTACGGATAAAATCAACTGTTGACAGCCAACATCACACGTATAAAGCAGTGTTAGAAAATTTACAAACTTAGAAAAAATAGTAACAAAACCAGTTTTAATTATTAAATCAGACGCGTTAGACGACGTAAACATAACAAACCTGTGTTCTTACTAAGAAAATCAGGTGAGAATGAAACCAGCAAAGATATTCAGTGTGTAGTTAAAATTAAAAATGAAGTTCCAAACGCTGCCAGTATTAATGACCAGAGTAAAGCAAGCAGCGAGTGCTATCGACATCCCCGGACGCCCGCCAACGCGCATGTCGGCACAGATAAGATTACGCTTCGCGAAACTGCAAATATTGTAGATTTCTCGCTAAATAGAATTATCTGTACTGTTACTCTGTACTTTGAAAATCCACTGAATCAATGCTGATTGTCCTTATTATCAGGCAGAAGGGCAGTACTAACAGTAATTAGAGAGCTCTTTTGAATTTTGTTGTCTTTATTGTTGACAAGTTAGCACTTAACTTGATCAGAATTTTCAACATGAAACTACCGTGAGACTTAATCATTATTACACATAAACGGATAACTCACGTATAAAAAGTCGAGTGATGCTCGACATGTTTCGGACTATTTCGTAGTCCTTCTTCCTGGAGCGCTCGCCCCGGCGGCAGCGAAACGAACACTCGACTTTTTATACGTGAGTTATCCGTTTATGTGTAATAATGATCAGAATTTATCAATTGATTAAACCAGAAGATACTAAATACTGGGTACAATGCGGCCTATAAAAGGCAATCATTTTCATAATATCATTTTTCACTTCGATAGAAGTAATCGAAAAAAAATACATTTTCAAATAGGTAACAAAAACCTTTTTTTATTGTATCGTTTTCTGTTTCATAAACATTCAATTAGACAAGCCAGCAGCCGCCCGAGATAAATCTAATATTTTTATTTTCATTCTGAACTAATTTCCGGAGGGATGCGAAAATCAGAGGAGTAAAATAAGATCCAATAATAAAGTCATTGGAACTTGGTATCCTTGTTTAGCATCGGCATATAAATAGAACCAATAGTCATGAATAATGTTCGATTTCACTCGACTATAAAGAGGGCAAAGGCATCTTTCACGTCGGGGGCCGATTACCGATTTATAACTCGGCGAGTCCTTATTTCACTCCGTATAATGCCAACATGACGATAGAAAATTTATTACGTTTGACTGGTATGATGTATGATGATGGCTAACTTAAGAGTTCCAATACTGGCCAGTTAGAAAGGAGTTTGGGACATTTAAAACTAGTATGTTTAAAAGCGACTGGCCAGTCAAGGCGCAATCCTCGGGAGATTGACTTTATGAGTAGTTAGTTCCTATAATAATTCCTACGTGTTTGATTAAATCCACATCCAACAAGCCACTTAATTATTTTAAATGCTTAAAATGATTACATAACTGAAACATCGAAACTCGTCACAGAAAACTTAAGCAAACATCATGCCAAATAAACATCAGTGTATCGATGCGTAGCTTTGTACTCTCCAGTATCTCGCTTCTGCTACAATTCCCCAACTGTACAAGCAAGAGTAAACTTACGTAACGTAGCGTTAACCTTTACGGTTTTGAGGTCACGGATTAGTGACACCATCGGTCTTGCATGCCCTTTATTGTACAGCACAGATCCGCTCGTGACTTAACTAGGTAATGGAAAGAATGCAATTACGAAGTGCAGTTCGACGTAACCGCGTCGTTCATTATTACAGCACGTGTTGGAGATCAAAATATTTTCTAGTCAATAAAGGAATTACGATGAATACTGTAGTAAATGAGAACTTTTCTGTAGTTCCTTTCATCCTAAACCGTGCAATAGAGCTTGCCCAAGCACTGTGAAACGACTGCTAAAAACAGGGAGTTTTCAAAGAAATTCCATGCTAAAGGTAAAGTCGGTTTTCTTTTCAATTTATGATTTCTTCTTCTCAATCAAAAGATTCTTCTTCGTTTTTATTAGGAAGTTTTAGCGCTAACAAATCCACGAAGCCGGCCAGTTTACTGCAATGTTTACGTAGTTTTTATATAAATTCTAATCTCGCACACATCTTACTGGCTGAAGAAGGCTCCGGAAAGCACTCAAAGAGAAAGAAGTAAATAAATCATATCTAGCCACAGATACAGCAACGCCTACCCTCTTCAAGCGTAGTAGTGTTGCCAGTCCTTGTCGTGGCTTGTGGCCTGTGAAACATTTATCTTGCGTAGCTGTCGATTCTGTGATGTGATGTGTCCAAAACGTTTCAGAACCAAATTAAACTGCTTATCTAATAAAAGTATTGTATTAAATCTAGACAACAAATGCAGCTTAGGCTTAAGCCATAATACAAAAATTAAAATCCAGCAGGAAATGTAATAATCTGTGAAACGAGTTTTTTTTGCTTAAGCTTTCGACAAAGGCGGATTAGTTTTAACGGCAGGCGTGGTTTGTATCATAAACTTAGTTAATCCCAGGATTTAACTAAATTAATAAATACCTACCTATAAGCAACATTGAATTATTAAAATCTAGGATTTGTGTGGGCGAACAAAGTTCATCCGGAGTGCAAGTTGATTTTAGCTATGGATACAACTTAACATTATTTCTAATTAAATTGCTTGTCTTAGTAGAGATGGTTTATAACGACAGATAGGACCGTCAACTAACAACCCTGCCTTTTTATTTCTGTGATCTTCAATATAGAATATAGGCATTGTATTTCTCAATATTTCAGTATATGCCCCTGATTTTTATTATAAAAGCTCCTCTGACGATCGGCAATTTGCAGAGATGTACAAAATGGTTTTAAAAAAGCATTTAAATACAAAATGCAAAATACTTTTCAGATTTACTATTTCAAATGCAAAATACCAAATAGTTTTCCGTTTTGTATTTCAAATGCTAAATGCAAAATAGGTATTTTCAAAATACTATTTCAAAATAAAATACCTTTTGATCAATTATCAGACATTTTTAATTATTTTAGGTATATCATGAGAAATAGAGACACAATGGCGAGCCGAACAAAAACGTCTAATAACATGGCACCTTATGCATGACATTTTGGTAAAATTTATCAGTACGCGTATCAATAAATTCTGTTATGTTAATAATCTATACATATAAAATTCAAAGTCCTGACTGACTGACTGACTGACTGACTGACTGACTGACTTAACTATATATCAACGCACAGCCCAAACCACTGGACTTAGAGACTTGAAATTTTGCACATAGATACCTTATACAATGTAGGCATCCACTAAGGAAGGATTTTTGGAAATTCCCACGGGATAAGGAAAAAACGGGAATTATATATTCGACTCCGAGTGACGCTATCTCAGTAACTATAATAACTAGACTCTTCAAATTTGATACAAAAGTAGGTGATTACAAAACGAAGAAACTGATTTCAGGATTTTTGGAAATTCCCACGGGATAAGGAAAAAAACGGGATTTATATATTCAGTTAAACGAAATCCTATGAACTATAATTACTAGACTGTTCAAATTTGGCATAGAAGTAGGTGATTATAATAGTAAAATAATGTTTAAATGATTTTTGGAAATTCCCTTGGGATAAGGAAAAAAACGGGATTTATATATTAAGCTCTACAGGATCGATTTTTTCGTTTTACTGGTCGTATAAAATTGAAATTTGGTCTTCAAGTTCCCTTGGGGAGTGTAGGGGAGCACTAAAAAAAGGATTTCCCGAAATTCCCACGGGAACGGGAAAAACGAGACTTTTCGTTTTACTGGTTGCAGAAAGCTGAAATTCGGCATGTAGGTTGCTTCGGGAGTGCAGAGGAGCATTAAGAGAGTACTTTCCAAAATTCCCACGGGAACGGGAAAAATATTTGTTTACAAAGAAATACTGCGGTAGGCATAATATGGCTAGAATCTTGAAATTTGGCACACATATACCTTGAGTATCCTAGAGGTGCACTAAGTAGGTATTTTTCAAAATTCCCACGGGTTAGGGAAATACGGGATTTTTCGTTTTACTGGTCGTAGAAAGATGAAATTTAGCATTTAGCTTCCTTAGGGAGTGTAAGGGAGCATTAACAAAGGATTTCCTAACATTTTTACGGGAACGGAAAAAACCGGGATTTTAAGTTTTACCTACTGGACATAAAAAGTTGAAATTTGTCACGTAGGTTTATTCGGGAGTGTAGGGGAACACTAAAACGGGAAAAAACGGGATTTTACGTTACCAGACGAAACAGCGGAAGAAAGAGACTTAACATTTATAACGTGTGTTTCTTTAAAGGCTTTAAGTGTACTCCGAAAGCACTCCCCAAAATTTTCACGGGAACGGGAAAAAACTTATTTTTTCGTTTTACATCTTAGCGCGTATGAAGTCGCTATATTTGGGGTAGGTATATTTTAGGACAGCTCTATAGGTTAGGTTAGGTTTGTTTTATAAAAATCCTGCAATATTTACAGTTTCAGAAAAAAATTAAGGCAGTGGGGCAATGCGGGGGCTTGCTTGCATGCTTGCTTGAGTCCTTGCTTTGCATGCTTACTTGCATGCATGCTTGCTTGCACGCTTGCTTGCATGCTTGCTTGCCTGCTTGCATGCCTGCTTGCATGCCTGCTTGCATGCCTGCTTGCATGCCTGCTTGCATGCCTACTTGCATGCCTGCTTGCATGTCTGCTTGCATACTTACATGCTTGCAGGTTTGGGTGCTCGCTTGCTCATGATTCACGCGTGCGAAGCCGCGGGCAAAAGCTAGTTCATAATAATAATGCTCCCTTAAAATAATGTAAAGCAACTAGACTTAACGAAAAGAGAACCATGGCTCCATTTTGTGAATTGTGTGGCCATTTATTTCGGTTGGTTGTGCATCTAGTGCGGCAATACAAGCGCCATTCGTTCATTTCATCTTGTTTGACTGGTAATGTTGGCTAAACTTAATCACAAAGTATTTTGCATTTTGAAATGAATATGAAAAATGCAAAATACGTCTCGAAAGGTATTTCAAATAAAATACAAAATGGTTTTTACTAAAAGGCATTTAAATGCAAAATACAAAATAGGTATTTTGCATTTTGTATTTGCATTTTAAATAGAAGTATTTCAAATAAATCGCATCTCTGCAATTTGGCACAAAACACATTTTCGTACGAAAATTGCGTGCAAGTACCTAATTTATTTTATCCGTTGCATCGTAAATTTAAATTGACTGTCACAAAAATGTTGCCAGACCGAGTGCATAGTGCATCCCACCCATAATGTAATCAACACCATATTGGGAAGGCTAACTCGTGGGCACTAGGGAATGGGAATGCAATCAACTTACCCTCCGAATTCGAACTACTGAATGGGAAAATGCTCTAGTCATTGTAATTAGGTGTTCGTGTTTTACATAACAAAATTACATATCCAATTTGTATGCATTAACTGTAGAATTGAGTTTTGACGAAACCAAAGTATTAGCCATGATTAAACCATTACGAGTGGTTGGTTTGGTGCTTGTAGTGATTCGAGAGAGAGACCTCAGGTATTATTCTTTAAACAAACTTCTGGTATATGGTTTTTTTATACGTATTTAGCGCTGCTCTAGACGTCAACCATAACAAGGCCCGTCCGCTTGTAGACATTATACGGAGTCAGGTGTCTCGACATTGGTCAATGTCAACCTTAAATTACGCAAGCAACCTCGTGACACCTAACTCGGTATAATGTCATCGAATAAACGTTTCCAGTTATAGTTGCCAGCCAAGCGCAGCACTATTATGCAGTTGATACGGCACAACATGACAGGGTAAGATATGCTGCCATAAAAAATATCTAGACGTCGTTTAAAACCTGTATTTTGTAAGGTCGAATGTTGTGTCGCTGCTAACGACTATAAAGACTTTTTGTATGATTTTGTGACTTCGTATCTCGCAAAAAATATAAAGAAATAAATTACAACATATTTGCGTTCACCGCAGAGATGTTTTACAAAAGTAAGTTATCAGTTTATTTAAATACTCTGCGTCGATATAAAGTAAACACTTAAATCGACAAACGCTTTATTGCAATATGACACGAGTAGGTATCGATTGGATTGCATAAAAATAAACACTTTACGAGTCGAACACTTAAAAAAACCCATACAGTAAAAATCCGTTAACCTATCAAGTGTCCAGGCGACTACAGTAGTACCTAACTTTTTCGGGACTTTTTTTAGGGACTGCATAATGCAGTCCCTAGGACATTTCCCGCCCGAAAAAGTTAAGGACTACTGTAGTCGCTTGGACGCTTGACGGGTTAAACACGATCACTTCAATAGATTTCCTACATAAATTTACACTAAAACTTGACATGATTCAAGTACTTTTTTTTCGACTCGGCGATACAGCAAGGCAAGGTGGATGGCCTAGGGCGGCGGTTGAGGGCGTATAGTTACCGTCGGCCAGACACATCATCTGACCCTTTCCCCAGTCGTAGCGGTTTTCCGTTCCACTGAACCAGGAAAGGGAAGGACGAGTGTGTGCACCTGCGTTTGCGCGTACGCCTGTGCACCTTAATATCTCCTGCGCATCTGACTGCTTCCGATTAATGGACTCCGATGACGAAAAGTCCCATGGCGATGGGCTGAGGTAGAGAGGTCCAGTTTGATGCAGACTGGGCTTTGTCTGAGGCCTGCACATGGGCGGCTCTGGGGGTGTTGTACACCGTGGTCGTTTTCGCTCTGCACAGGGGGGACAGAGTGAACTCGGCAGCACCCGGAGTGACAAAGCAGCCCTATTTAGGGAGGCACTGCTTTCCCTGCTCAGCCAGGGAGGGGGCTAGAAAAGGTGCCCTAAATATTGCTCGCCCCAACCCACGAGGATGGTAGTAACCACGGCTGCCTCCGCATCTTACAATTCGTGGTCGACGTTTCAAAAGTAAAAATTATATAAAATCATCTGAATTGACTTTTGGTGCGTGGAATGTGCGAACACTCCTTGATCGTGAAGGAAATGTTTGTCCGGAACGAAAGACCGCCATCGTTGCCCGGGAGCTGCTTCGCTATAACATAGATGTCGCGGCGATTAGCGAAACACATCTTGCCGAAGAAGGGCAGCTGGTGGAACATGGAGGAGGTTACACCTTCTTTTGGAAGGGGCTCGCTAACTCCGAACCGCGACGCTCAGGCGTTGGATTCGCGATCAGGAACGAACTTGTTAAGACACTACAAGAATGTCCCGTTCACATTTCGGACCGCATTACCACACTACGCCTTCACCTGGAGTGCGATAACTATCTAAATGTCATCAGTGTCTATGCACCAACCATGGATAAAACTGATGATATTAAGGATAAGTTTTATGAGGAACTGACACAATGCATCGAAAGCATACGGCCTAGAGAACAGATTCTTCTGTTGGGTGACTTCAATGCCAGAGTTGGGCGAGACTATGAGGCTTGGCCAAAAGTTCTCGGCAGACACGGAGTTGGCAACATGAACAGCAACGGTCAGTTGCTGCTCAGTCTATGTGCGCAATTCAACCTTGCGATCACGAACACTATGTTCAGACTTCCCGCCAAGCTCAAAACTACGTGGATGCATCCAAGGTCCAAACACTGGCATTTGATTGATTTTGCTATCGTGCGCCAAAAAGATGTCTCCCAAGTCCAAATCACCCGCATCATGCGTGGTGCTCACTGCTGGACAGATCACCGGCTCGTAGTAACTAAGTTGCATCTCTGCCTCCGACGGCCGCATAGATCTGGCAAGTCCAAGCACGTGTGCTTGAATATTGATAGACTTAAGGATTGCGAGACAAGAGAGGAATATGTTGATGTCTTGTCTGGTGTGCTACTGTCTGCGCATCAAGGAACCGATGATGTTGAAGCGCGCTGGGGGTCTCTGTCTTCTCATATTCTAGATACAGCCAAGGTTACTCTGGGCCTTAAATTCCACAAAAACGAGGACTGGTTTGATGAGAATGACAGAGTCCTTACAGAAGCGATCAGCAAACACCGAAGGATTCTGCGACAGTATAGCGAAGCACCGCAAAACGGAAGCATTACCGAGATTAGGAAAAGTGATCTGGAGCTGCGAAAACTAACAAGGGAGAAAAAAGACAAGTGGTGGCAGAACAAAGCTCGACAGATGCAGGTTCTCGCTGACACAAACCAACTGGGAGAGTTCTATGGAGAAGTCAGAAAGTTGCTGGGATCATCCTGCTTTTCAAAAGTACCATTAAGGCCGAAAAACGGCGAAGGCCTTCTCAAAAACAGAGATGAGATCCTCAAGCGATGGGCGGAGCACTTTAACACTTTACTTAACGTTGATCGAGCAGCCGACATGAGACACGTTCGCTCCATTCCGCAACTCTCCACTGCCTCCCAGCTGGATGAGCCCCTGTTACGAGACGAAGTTGTTCGTGCCATCAAACAACAACCAAACAACCGAGCGGTTGGCGTAGATTCTATACCGGGAGAACTACTCAAATACGGTGGAGAGGAGTTGCATTCGGTTATATGGGAGCTGTTTGTTCTTATGTGGGAGAAAGAACAAGTCCCAGACACTTTCCGAGTGTCTCTCATTAGGGCATTATACAAGAACAAAGGTGACCGATCTGATTGCGATTCCTACCGCGGTATTTCTCTTTTGTCAGTACCTGGAAAAGTCTTCGCCAGAGTCTTATTAAACCGCCTTATAGAAGTTTCCGAGAGGATTCTGCCGGAAACTCAGTTTGGCTTCCGACCTAACCGAGGCACCTGCGAGGCCATTTTCTCATTGCGTCAACTACAGGAGAAAAGCAGAGAGCAAGGTCGTCATTTGTATCTCTGCTTTGTTGACCTTGAGAAGGCCTTTGACAGCGTGCCTCGAGAAGCTTTATGGTTGGTGCTGGAGAGAATAGGATGCACGAAGAAGTTTGTGAGACTTATGAGACTCCTGCATGACAATATGCAGAGCTGCGTCACCGTCGACGCTGAACAGTCGGACTTCTTCCCCGTTACTTGTGGGGTGAAGCAAGGGTGTGTCTTAGCACCCACACTGTTTGCGTTGTACTTCGCAGTTGCAGTCCGCGAGGTCTTACAGACGAATCCCGAAGGAGTCCGGATCCGTTTCCGCACCGACGGCAGTGTCTTTAACTTAGCCAGGCTTAAAGCTCGTACAAAGATCTCCCATGCGTTAGTCACTGAGATAATGTATGCGGACGATCTATGTTTTGTGGCTGAATCCCCAGAAGGCTTGCAACAGCTCATGTCCAGTTTCGACGAGTCTTGCGGTAAATTTGGCCTGAAGATTAGTGTCAAGAAGACAGAAGTGATGTCTTTAGGCATGTACGGTCATGAGACACTGGCCATTAAGCTCGGCGAGGATGTACTGAAGCAGGTCGACAAGTTTCGATATCTGGGAAGCACATTAACCTCCAAATGCGACCTTGATGCTGAAGTCAACAGCAGGATCGGTGCTGCAGCTGCAGCATTCGGGAAGCTAAATGCTAAGGTCTTCAGCTCACATGACTTAAAGCTGGCTACAAAAATTGGGATTTATATGGCGGTAGTACTGCCTAACATATTGTACTCTGCCGAAACGTGGACTCCTTACCGTCACCACATTCGAGCGCTTGACAAATTCCACCTCAAATGTTTGCGCAAGATCCTTAAGATCAAATGGACTGATCGCGTACGGAACACTGAGGTACTGCGAAGAGCGAATGTGAGTGGCATCGAGGCCTATCTAATGCGTAGACAGCTCCGGTGGTGTGGACATGTCTCGCGGATGGAGGACGTGCGAGTGGCAAAGCGCATCTTCTACAGCGAACTTGAGGAGGGCAAGCGAAAGCATGGCGGACAACTCCTCAGGTATAAGGATGTGCTAAAGCGGCATATGAAAAAGTGCAATATTGAGCCTACGCAATGGGAACAGCGCGCCTCAAAGCGGCCGGAATGGAGAACTTTGGTGGCAAACAAAGTCCAAGTTTTTGAAACTCGTCGTTGCTCTGAGTTGGATACCAAGCGCGATGAATTGAAAGCTCGACCACCTGCGGCAATCAATTATAACTATATTGATGGGGTGCTCACATGTCCGCAATGCGCGCGAACTTTTGTAAAAAAGATTGGCTACATAAGTCACATGCGAGCACACGGTCGTACTCTAGGAAGGAGTTGAGGCGGTCGCCATGGTCGGAAACGGCCGGGAGTACATCATCACTTTTTTTTATAAGTCCGTTTTATTTTTCCCGGGTGTATTTGACTTTTTCACGTCCGTACGAAAAATAATTCAACTAGCGGTATAAACAGAAATACAATTCGTATAGGTTGGATTCCGTGGTGTTAAATAATTAAATGGAATGGGAAGTTGTCAACAATGAAAAACGAACACTAATTGAAATATAGTGTCCTCTCCATTGTTGGATAGAATAGACCAAATAGGTTCCCAAATTGGGCGCCATTGAAACATAGTAAAGAATTCTGATTATCTCTCTCCTTACTTAGGCATTTATTCGTTTTGAGTACTTTCGAGATCTTGATACAAATTTATTCATCCGTGATTGAGACAATTTAATGAATGTTCTTTAGAAAGGAATCGTTACTTTAACATAAACATAAATGACACTGCTTTGCTTGTACCTTGGAATTCAATACCGACAGTTTTAAGTTACAATCCCATTTGTATTTTAAAAATAACTTGTTTTATTCGTACCATTCGAAATAAACACAGGATACCTTTTTAAATTACCAACGATGTTTTTTCCCGTTCGCACTGGCAACATTTTTGACAATTCCGAGGAGTATTTTCCTTTTTTTATCTCACCGAGTAATGAGTCAGGACGTGTATTTTTCTAAAGTTTTTGAACAAGTTGTGGCTCGTTAGCACCCGAGAGGTGAGTGCAACTTTTTCATTTTTAGTGTATTCAAAATTGGGCCCTGTGTTTAGGCACGTGGTTCAATTTTACCTTAAAAACCAAGATACGACTTTGTGTAGTGAAATAACGAGTCGTTATATTATCGCGAGTGCTATCTCGGTAGAGAACACTGACCGGTGACCGCAGAGGGTTTTTGACCTTAATTTACTTTTCATAACGTTAGCTTTTGTTTTGTCTGTGGTGTTAAGTAAATAAAAAGTCCTTATACCTTGGCAGGCTGGAGGTGGCCTATGTCCAACAGTGGACGTCCTACGGCTGATATGATGATATCTTGGCAGCAGCTCGTTGCGCGCTTATGGTTCTTAAACGTACGCTTTGACGATTGGCTTAACTATCAATAACTAGTGAAACTTTCTGAGTCATTTTTTGACGACCGGATAAAACTAGTGGTGAGAGAACCCGAATAATGTTGACGTCCAAGCTTCGATTTTCGGTCTTGGCACATAGAATTAAAGCAAATGTATTGACTGTTTGTTTTCAGGGCTTGGGTTTGTATTTCATTGTACCACGTTATTTATTTTATTGTAGATATAACTAGTAGAAAATTACTTGAGTCAAGTTACGATGTAATAGCAAACTGAGAATACGATTAACTCTTAAATAGCTGTATGTATACGTTAATTTGTAAATGTTTCTACATTTCATTTAGCTTATGTATGTTTACTAACTCAATAAAAATGTTGGTTTATCTGTTAACGAAAGCTGCCAAGGTAAATGTAGATACCGAAAAAACAAATTCAATATCCGGTTCGGAGAACCACGTTGCCAAATTAATTAAGGAAGTAAACATTAGTTAAAAATACATTAAACCCTTGTTAGGTATCTTCAACTTGTAAACCAAACAAAAGCTGAAGTTTTTGGTATGCTTCGCATAAACAAAGGAATTCTTCAATAGAATGCGTTGGGGAATAGAACTAGGGTTAACAACTTGTTTTAATGTCAGGCGTATTGAAAAAAAAAGCACTAAACTGATTTCATTCGGAGGATTTATTCGTTGGATGTCTTTAATCTAACAGAAATGGCAAAAGTTCCTAAGCAGACCTATTACAAACAAAACAATATCAACATTTTTGTAGAGCTTATTCCTACACTTCATCATCTATTTTTTTTAATTATTTATACACGATCATAACAAACAAGTTTGGGTACTTTTTATATGTATTATATAGTTTTTGGGGGCAAAATAAACCGAAAATACTAGTAGCTGTCGGCGTCGGTGTGCCCTCTATTTGATTTGCAAACTGACACAATATCGCGTCTAAATTCGACAACCCTGAATCGAGTCATTAAGTAAACAAAACAATTCACAGCTGGATACCAATAACACTGATTACCGCCCAAGTTATTACCGCCTGAGTTACTTTATAGGCCTCCTGATAATCCCTGTGGAGATGTCATAAATTAACATTACTAGCCCTAGGGCTGACAAGAAACATTTCAATCCTAAGAACATTTTTTGAAATGCTAACTTCTTATGGGAGGGTAAACCGCTTTGTAACGTAACGCGTTACGGTGCCAGTCTGTCTGGCTTCCCTTTCTCTGACGCATACGGTAGCGGTAGGCATGCTCTTCCTCTCTCACCCTAACCCACAGCGCTAGTCGTATTGCCCTTCCCCCTCTCTGTTCTGTGTTTAGTGTGCGATAGTCATATACTGTTAGTAACTTAGATTAGTTTTAAGTTATCACTTCTGTCGGGCGTCCCAAGACGCACTCGTTTTTTTGTATTTCATAAGTAATCTTGGTAACTAATTGCGAGTTTTCAATATTTGTTTACTAGTAAGCTTTCATTGAAACAATTTTTAACTTCTTTTTTTCATGCTGCCTCTAGGGTACAATACAACCTCGTGAAGTTGACCTGAGGGTCAGCTGTTTTTTGGAAGGAGGAAACCTGATCGTACGCGGAAGTCGTGGCGGAGGAATATCAGGGAGTGGTCGGGCATTCCGAGCGCCGCCGAACTCCTTAGCCATTCCGAGGACAATTTCTGCCTGAACCTTTGAAAAATGTAACTAGCTGTTGCCTGCGACTTCGTCGTCGCAGAATTAAATATAGCATAATGTAGTATACAAATAATGTCTTTTTTTTTCAAAATTGGTTAAGTGGATTCAGCGATTACCCCCTAGAACCTCACAAACTTTACCTCTTTATAATATTAGTTAGTATAGATTAAAAATATAAAGGGGTTGACAACCCTATTTTTACTCTATAACATCACTAGCTTTATTTAGTTAGCTTTGACGCACCAGAATCGAACCTTCCATTGAACCACACAGGGTTTAAGTTTGACCACCCTCACCATAAAACATAGGATGTTTCATAATAAATCATCGACATGGCAGAGATAAGTTGAAACTTTCATCGATATAAAGTTGATTGAAAATAATTGCAGGGTTTATTGAACTGAATTGATGTCTGCATGAACAGGTAATTTAATTATTTCCTGTTATATCCGCGAGGCTATAAAAAATTGTAGAGGTAGCTTGTCTTGCTATCTCACTTACTCTTATGGATTTGATACTTAAATCGGCCGATGGTACTCAAAACTCGTATGGCATTCTAAGAGCTCACGGACTGTAACAGTATAATTTCGACACCTTATTTATTTTAACTTGTGATTTTTTTTAAATATATAACGGGGTCGGTAGTACCTACATGTAAACATAAGAGCGAATATGGAATATTTATATTCAGCATTTGTCGAGTAACGGTAGTTATCATAACTTATATTATGCTGCATAGTCAAGGCAGACTGATATTTAAAAAAACAACTATCAAACAAGACTAAAACGAGACGTAGCGTCTCGTGCGGCAGTTGTTTTACTGCAAATTGGACTGCGTCCTGCAGACATTTTAGCCGGCAACGTGTATGCAAATAAAAGGTATCTTCGTGTCACAGTTCGTACAATCTGTCAAAAATGCGCACGACGACATTACGAAGCGACACTTGAGCCAAGTTCTCTAATTTCAAATGGAAAACCGCATAAAATGGAATACCTATGCTCGCTGTTTCCATACAAATCTGCGGTACTCATCCTAAGAGCGCAAAGCTTCCCATTCGCGTAGTTGCATGCAATCACCATGTTTGTGTGTTTTAGATTTAACCAATTCATAATGCTGTAGTACGCGGTCCGTGCACTGACAAAAAGTGCAAAGAATTCACTCGGCGGTGCAATACGATTTCGTAACCGCCTGGCATTTGCTTTTTACGCAACGTCGAGCCTCTGAAGAGCTTGAACGCTCTACTGTTTTCGTTCGGCTTAATTGCTTTAAAAGAGCTTCGGGTAGGCATGTTGTTATGAAACGTTTAATCTGCAGTTTATTATGCGTCATAAACTTGTTTTAGTTGGATTAAAGTGCGTGGCGCTCGAATGGTGCACTTAGATTTTGTTTTGATTTAACAGGGTACATAAGTAAACGTATTTGTGTTGTATCACTTGTATCCTTCTAAATATGCGTTGGCGGGAATCGAGACAGACCTTTGACTAGTCTAACTATTGTAATTTAGCGAGCGATTTTTAATTCTAATTCTGTAATTTAGCTACCAGAAATACCAGAATACGTAATTGTATTGTACACATAATATTTATTTACAGTATTGGTAACAAACAACGAAGGAAACTGCTCATACAGCTTGTCACGATCCGGGAATATGATGTTGAAGGATGACATACGTTTAGGTATAGTTAATAGCCAATATTTAATGGAAACACAAAATTAGAAATAAGGTTGATGTTGATGCTCAAAAAATTATTTTAGCCTTGTTACAAGCCTAGTCC
Organism: Pandemis corylana; assembly: GCA_949127965.1. Taxonomy (NCBI): domain Eukaryota; kingdom Metazoa; phylum Arthropoda; class Insecta; order Lepidoptera; family Tortricidae; genus Pandemis; species Pandemis corylana. Next base: position 3,001,012 of record OX421857.1, read on the forward strand.
ATTGTTAAACTTTAACCTATGGTAATGCAAACATCGCGCTTCATCGTCGATTCGAAACCAAAACATGGCCAGGGCACTTGCCCATTCTGCTACTAATGTGCGAATTAATATTCCAATAATACCGAAACCCCGTCAGGCCATAAAGCAAGTGAGTCACAGGGGTGGCCAGGGGTAACAGATCACCCCTGTTCGGGCGGCCTTGAGCTTCCCCTGTATTGTAATTAAAACGGAATTGGGTTTACGATAACTGTGGGGCTTGATCGTATAATTAGGTTCCGCCGCGGAGGTCTGAGGTGTGAGCAAACTAAGCAGGCTGTCAATTTCCGTCCAGATCTCCTTGATTATCATTGTGATCTCTACTGTTAGATTGTAATGGAAAAACCAATATAGTTGTGTCCTCTCGTGATCGGGATAATTCTTGAGCATAGATTGGTATGGTAAATGTACGCTCGTCCACTAACACATCGATCGGTGCAGGTTAGGTGCCCAAAAATATCTAAACACGCATTTACCATTGTAATAGGTCTGTGTTGACATATTTTGGGGCTCCCAAGGCGACAGTACCTCGTGGAAAAGGTATTTGAGTAACAATTTGGCCATTGAGATGTTATGCTAGGCAGACAGAATACTACAGCTTGTCTTTACTTATCACTCTTCTAATCCAACTTAAGGCAATCACAACTTCTATGTATAATTCTATTAAACTTAAACAATTGCAATGTTATGCAAGATGAGTCAATAAATTCTATGATTCTATCAAACTTAAATAATTGTAATGTTATTCAAGATGAGTCAATGATGTAACTTATAGGTAGGTACATAGAAGAGTTTAATCATAACAATTGAGATACCTAAGTACTTAGCATAGACACTGTTAGGCATACCTAAGTTAGTTCATAGAACAAAGCAGATACCTAATACATATTTATACAAACTAGATAACATAATAAGCTACATAAGTATAAACATACACTTCCTTTATGATATGGTCATAATCAAGTCTATGGTAAGTATGGTATAAACAGGATGTGCATTGAATCACCAAGTTTTGCAAGCAAAATGTCCAAATTATAAATTCTGAACTTGTAAAATGTCGGCCAAACTTGTCATACATACAAAGTAGTGTAGAAAATTTGCATATGGAGCATACGAAGAGACATTGTAGCAACACTTTGTATTCACGGAGTGTGTGAAGTTAATGGGTCAAGTCACAATTGAGAGGATCATCATTTTGCAAAAGTAATTGCACATGCAGTGTCTGCATTATATTCACTTATTTATTTTTCATCAAAAAAATTTAAGTATCTTCCATAATATAACAATATGCAAGTCAAATGACGATTTACATGTAGCATTAAAATTGAATACCCCATACTCCATTCTTCATTCTGTTCCTGCTTACTCATTTTTGTTTAGTTTTCTTTTTTGTTCCTATATTTATTTATTTCAAGTACCTAATGTGAGCTCATAGACAACAGGAAAAATACACCAAACTGGATCAAGTGCATTATGGATCTTGATAAGGGTATCCAAAACTATCACATTTCCAAATAGAAAACTAAATGAAACCATGAGAAAATTCGACAAGTACTATAGTTTTGAATAATTTTTGATAGAGCGGAGTCTACATGAGACACAATATGACAGAATTTCACCCAGCCATATCATTTTCTGTTTTCTCTTATGATTTAAAATGACTATCAATTACCAAAACTACCAGATGTTCCCACTTTGAATCATATCAATTATCCATATCCATATCCGAAACTTCATATCCCAACTGAACATCCCTGATCTGGAGAAGTACTTAGGTGTGTGTCTAATGAATTTGTTTACTTTACTAATTAAAACAAAACATGCTTGTCCTTTTAGGCAGTTATGGAACAATATAGAATAGCGATATGGGTAACTTATTCTTAGTAAAGTAATCTTATCTGTTAATTTGTTATTGTAAATAATTTGTGACCAATACAATAACAATCTAAGGAACAGAATCTACTATCTGTTATCTTTTTTTCTATTTACTTTATTTTCTGTACCTAATTTAAATTGCTGCCAAGTCTCTAGCAATAACTATAGGTAAATGTGAAATAGTTACTAAGAGGTGCTAAAACATTAACAAACATTCCATAAATAATCTTAATAACTTTATTAAATACTAGCTGTTCAACCACATAAACTTGAAATACTGGCTTGTTTCTGTGTCTATATTCTTCTTCTTTTTTTGTTTCTAAATTCGAATTCATTTCCTTCTATCTTCATAAAACCTGGCAAATAGGCAATTAGTTTAGTCATTAGGTAAAATGTAGCCTGAAACGGGCAAACTCAACACATTTGATTTATTATTTAGCTAATGTGCAATAGAACGCGAAGTAAATTTAGTTCGAGTTCATTCCGAGGATCCGATGAAAAGAACAATAAAAGAACACGAACGTATGAGTTAGAATAACGCACGAACCAAACGTTTCCATGTTTGATAGTAAAGGGCAAAAGAATATTTCTCGGTTTATAAAGTCATCTTGCGATCGCCCTCCATCGGGTTTAACGAGGGGTGGGTCGGGAGTCGCCCGATACTACGAGACCCGCATTTATTACGCCGCCCGCACCACAAGACATGTTTACTTACTACTCCATGCCGAATTCTACGATCATCAACATTCATTATCAATTAATTAAATACTATATTACCTGAGAACAACGTCACAGCGCCGACCGTCGCGAGCCAAAGTCGAGAACAAAATCCTTGCACAACCACAAAATGAACTCAAAAGCTACGCAAAAGAAATACACTTGCACGCGCGCAACACCATCTACTCTATTGAAAATGAACACAGAAAACAATATCACAAACAAATTATGTCATAAAACGTCCAATAATCTTGTGTGTATTGAGAAAAAAAAATCATTTCCTAATAAGAATACCGGTTCGCATTGTACACAGCCACCGCTACAAAAATCTTTACAAAACTGAAGAATTTTTGATTTCGCCACTACGGCGCCACAGTCGACGCGTAAGGCGCAAGCGCTGTCAAAAGTAGGACCGGCCGAGCTGAAGCTTTACTTGCATAGGGTAGATAAATCCAGGATTCTTAAAAATATATTTTAGCTAAACATAAATGCTAGGAGCTTTGTTTCCCTTGAAGAAAAAACATAATTTCTTACATTGTATTTTCAGAATTTCAACACGTTGAACAGTATGGAACCAGCTGTATACTAGACATTTTTGTTTACCGTCTAAGCGAAGTACTTTTTGTTTTGTGCGTGCAACAGAACGTAAAAACAGAGACGTTCTTCATAAAAGACAGTGATAGGTTTACTTGGTTTACGCGAATGTTTCGTCAACCAAAACCATGCTTGCTAATATTGACCTGTCATAAAATTGTAAAACGCCTTAATGATAGGTCTCATCTGTCATTCTGTAATTTTCTGGTGTTGTGTTGACTTTTTTGACATTCTGAAATTATATTTTTCCTTTTACTGACCGTTTCAAGATGTTGGACGACGTTAAACGTGTTATTTTAGTTTTATCAGGAAAAGGAGGCGTTGGAAAATCAACAGTTAGCACTCAACTAGCTTTAACATTGAAAGAGAAAGGTTATAAGGTGAGAACTAACATTTATTTTTATACTGTATTACTTGATTTTTTCACATATGATTCCTGTAATGGACCTGTTATTACCGTTTTACGGCTCCTTAATTTATCGGGTTGTTTAAAAATGCTTAAATTCTTTCAAAATGTTGCTTCAGGTGGGTCTACTGGATGTAGATTTATGCGGGCCCAGCGTGCCTTATCTACTCAACTTAGAGAACCAAAACGTGCACCAAGGGCCTCAGGGATGGGTCCCCGTGTATACAGATGCAGACCAGAAGCTCGGCGTCATGTCTATAGGCTTTTTACTGAGTTCACGGAATGATGCAGTAGTGTGGAGAGGGCCTAAGAAAACATCAATGATTAAGCAGTTTTTGGAAGATGTTTACTGGCAAGAACTTGATTACTTGGTGATAGATACACCTCCAGGTAATGACTATGCTACATACTTGAATTGAATTTGGTTGGAAGTTACTGAATAATATTGTTTTTTTGTGAAAATATGTCCAATGCATACTTTTACTTTACTATCTTTTTTGTGATTAATTTCCAAGTTCATAACTATAAAAACACAAATTGTGTTCCAAATATTTTTATCTACATATTTACTTAACTATGAATTGCAGAAACCTTATTGTAATGTGATAAGAATTATGGTCAGATATGGATAATTAAATCTTAATTTTGTTTAAGGTGTGTTTGTATTTTTTTCATTTTTATATCAAAGGCAGGATGACAAGCTTAACACTTTTTTAAAGGTACGTCAGATGAGCATATAACGGTAATGGAGAACTTGCGCCAAGTGCCCCAGTGCTCGGCCATTCTCGTGACCACTCCGCAACAAGTGGCTATTGAGGATGTGCGTAAAGAAATAACCTTCTGCAAAAAGACCGGGATAGCCATCATGGGTATTATCGAAAACATGAGTGGGTAAGTGTCGAAAGTTTGCATTCAAAATCTAAACGGTTAATCGTTACTTACTCGTCATCATCTCATCCTGTAATCCCCGATTAGGGACATAAGGCTATCAGCATATTCTTCCAATTACATACATACACAAATCATGTCTATATCCCTTACAGGATGACAGAGCCTAAGGTAACAAGACCCACAGGCCAAGTTTAGCAAGATTAGGCATATAGGTAGAATATGGAATCAAAATTGTTATGGGTTGCTAACCGCATCACCTATAACATGACTCTTATGATTTTCGCCCATTCCCGCGATGGGCTGTTACCATCAGCGCGGGAAGAAAAGCAACTGGTACATTCTATGTTATTTCTTTGCTCCCAGACCAACATGGACATAGCTATCTCATGCCCAGGCATTTCTATTCCCTTTCAACAGAGTGCTGACATGTTGTATGGTATATTAAATGTATTTTTAAGAATGCTTATGACATGAAAAGGATTTATCATTGTTACGTTTCATACTCTGATATTGGTAGTCATCTGTGTAGTCGGGGTAAGAAGAAGTTCAACACTTTTTGACATCGATTTATTGACATTAAGGTACAAAAGTGTCGAACCTTTTCTTACCCTGACTATATAAATATATGACAATTTCAGTACATCGTGTAGTCTTTCTTTTTTTTATATAAATAATGCGTAATTCGGCGTGCCTCATGGCATAGACCTCCTCCATTTATTGGAGGGTTGACAAATACATAGGGATGCGAGTCGGGTTACCTCAGCGTGTGACCAAGAGCTGCGGTTCGTTTTTGAATCCGTCCGAGGGGAAGAGCAGTGCTTGATCCGGTGCACCTTGGGTCTCGGTCTCCAAAGGAAAACATTATCCGTTAGCTAAGAGCCCGACGGCGGAGGTGGTCTTTAGACCGTGTTCTACCGTACAACGTTGCCGACATTTTTGTCACAAGATTTATATATTACTTTGACATTGGCGAAATCATCGCATCGATCGATGGGGCCGTATTAAAAAAAAGAAGAAGACTATACATAAAATTAAAATTAATGTATGCAAAGTAAACAAGAATGCGAGGCAGTTGTCGTATTATTATGGTGCTGAATATCGGAATTGGATAGTCACATTCATGCATCCCTTTTATAAATGTGGCCAATACTCATAAACATCCTAACCATAGTTAAAAAATCATTTCAGATATCTAAAACTTGTTTAAATTATTTTTCAGCTATGAATGTCCGAACTGCAGTGAGTGCACCAACATATTCTCCAGCGGAGGTGGCAAGTCCCTAGCCGAATATGCCAAGATCCCATTCTTGGGCAGTGTGCCCATTGACCCACGCGTGGGCAAGCTGGCTGGGCAGGGTCTTGCTGCTGTTAAAAAATTGCCCGAGTCAAATACGAGCAAAGTTTTTAACGAGTTAGTTAGGTTACTAGCTGATAATAACAGTAACGGAAGTATGTAGCAATAAATTGAAGGAAGGAGCCATTTAAAGTAAGATTTGCTATCTAAAAAGTTGGTCATTGGTGACTGGACACAATGTAGTGGGAAGATCGATTGTAAATAGAAAGATGTAGGTAATTACTCTTATTAAGTGGAAATTTGGAATACATACATTGTCATACATACATACACAAATCACGTCTATATCCCTTATGGGGTAGTAGCCTGACCTGAGGTAACAAAACCTAAAGGCCATGTTTAGCATGATTGTAGGCATATGGGTGTAAAAAGGAATCAAAATAGTAATGGGTTGCTAGCCGCATCGCCTATAGCATGATTCGAATGGCCATTCCCTCGATGGGTTTTTACCATCTGCGCGGGACGAGAAGCAACTGGTACATTTTGTTTTTCCTTTGCTCCCAGACCAGCATGGAAGAAAATTTATATATGTTTTATATATTAATATTCTTTCAATTAATTGTAACACCTGCTAGTACCATGATATGTGTGATATAAGTAAAAAGATTGTTCAAATTGTAAAACTGCTAAAACAAGTTAAGCTACTATAGTATGATCCAGTTAACCTTGATGTGCCTTATTTCTGGGTCGTACTATAGCTAGCAGGTTGTGCTCATTTTCAGGTAGCCATATGAGTTATATGACTACTCAGGTCAATAGGCTTATTATCTAATTCGCTCGCAATCGCCATCGTGTTCATTTTGACAGTTCATGTATGGGCTGACAATTGGCATCGGAATCAGCCAGCTGTCACATTCATTCAAGAAATGTCAAAATGAATACGGTAGCGATTGCGAGCGAGTAAGAAATAAGCCTACTGGTCATAAATATGTCGTGGTTAAGCTAAAATCGAATGCTTTTTGACATTAGTTCTTCTTTGTTGTCCTTGTTGATCAGATACGATCAGCTTCCAATATTTTTTTATCATATACGAAGAGAATTGTCGTGCAGGCTACTGCCCATTATTATTATAGATAGATAGATAGCTATACATATTTAGATAGATATCTATCTATCTATGATTATTATTATCTATAATTATTGTTATTGTACAGTTGATAAGAAAGCATTCCTATAATTTTTGATCCATTTATTTGTAAATAAAACATTTATGAGTTATATACGACATTTATTTCGACTAAGTCCTATGTTGTATACAAATATTCAATATACTATTACAAAATGCATAACCCTATCCTGGGTATTATTTAATATTATAGTACATAAAAAATCGTACAAACTGTATCAATACCCTGATATTGTATTTAATTTGGTTCATGAAATATATACCTACTATGTTTACTATTAGTAATCCTTTACGTCATAGTCTCATAGGATATATTCAACTATTTATATATACGTTTTATATTAACTGATCTCAATTCGAGTTCTTATTCTACATCAGCACAATATAGACTATAAAACATCCTTCTTTACTAACTAGGCCTCTTGACGTGTTTTATATTTGAGATTATATAGGTATTTTATATTTAAGAGGACATGGTTGAAACCGATACGCTACAACAATTATTATTATCTACTTATTTCCTAGCTCAAACCAAAATAATAAGCGACATAAATCGTAAAATTTCGAAAACCAGCCCGATAGACCGACCGCTTAAATGAGTCCTCGCCCGCGCGGCACAGGGGCGCGGGGTAGGACGACAAAGGGGGCCGAGAGAGGTGCGGGCGGGAAGTGCGCCTGCCGCCCGCACAGAGGCCCCCGCCATCGTCCCACCCCGCGCCCCTGCACCACGCGGGCGAGGACTCATTTAAACGGTCGGTCTATAGCCCTTAAACGTCCCACTGCTGGGCCCAGGCCTAACTGAACAGCAGTGCCGGCGTTACGACTACTTACACCCCGGGCAATTTGCCGGAGGAAGCATCGCCCCCTGAAATTTGGCGCCCTGGGCCGTCGCCCCATTGCCCCCCCCCCCCCCCCCCAACACCGGCACTGGCCCAGCGGATTCAGAACTTCATACACACATTGAACTGCTATGCATGTGTGCATTACCTCCCGACGTTTCCCTTCAGCCAAAATCTCAAATATAATTTCGCAATTAAATTCGGAAAACTAACTGCGAATCTAGGTTCGCACCCAAACCCTTTGGCCCCATGGCTCTGTTTAAGAGGCCATAGGTAAAAGATATGCTACAACGAATTATTACCTACTTATTTCCTAGCTCAAACCAAAACTAGTTTTTCCTTAGAATCAAAACAAACTGGCAATAGAATCTTCACAAAATTAACAAAATATAAAACATTTATAATTCCAAGAAAAACTGGAAGAGATCATTCAAGGAATTGGAAGATAAAAAGGTAAGCTCGCGTTTACTAAATAATTGAATACATACATACATAAATTACGGGGTAGACAGAGCCTAAGTTAACAAGACTTACAGGCCACGCCCAGTGTCATTTGCACGTTACATTATTCATATCGTCACATAAAAGAGTAGATATTAAACGAGGGCGCCACTATCTACGTAACTCGCATTTACAACGCAAAATGCTTGAATATGGCAACAATTTTGTATGCAAATATTTATGTGGGAGTGTCGTGTGCGGTCGCTTAAGCCATGTCGGCTATTGTAGAGGCGTCGTCATGGAGCCACATAAACTGGCGGATTTCTTCCTCGGACGACGGGCAGCAGTGTGGCGGCGCCTTTTGAAGCATATGACGCAGCTCCTGTAACAAAAGTGAGTACTGCAAAAGGCTTTGACGCCATGGGCATACTTTTCATGAGATCATTAACCACCTATCATCATTCATCATCATCATCATCATCATCATTTAACGACCGGATAGCCTAGTGGTTAGTGACCCTGACTATGAAGCTAGAGGTCCCGGGTTCGAATCCCGGTAGGGGCAGACAATTGTATGATGAATACGAATGTTTGTGCCCGAGTCATGGATGTTGTATGTATTTAATTATGTATTTATCTACATTATATAAGTATGTCTATCCGTTGCCTGGTACCCATAGTACAAGCTTTGCTTAGTTTGGGGCTGGGTCAATTGGTGTAAGTTTTCCCAAGATATTTATTTATTTATTAAACGCGACTCCCTCAGAGTTTGTTTGGAACTTTTCACAGAATGATGTATTTCTGTTGCCGCTATAACAAACACTACAGAATATTTTTATGTCGGTCTGTCTATGTCAGTACCTAACCAAGATAAAATGACCTCACACTGCTTGCATTTTTTTATAATAACTTCCGTGTTGGTCTGGGAGCAAAGAAAAAACATAGAATGTACCAGTTGCTTCTCTTCCCGCGCAGATGGTAAAACGGTAAAAGCCCATCGAGGGAACGGGCGAAAATCATAGGAATCATGTTAGAGGCGACGCGGCTAGCAACCCATCACTATTTTGATTAAATTTTTTGCCATCTGTACGGCAACAATCTTGCTAATCGTGGCCTAGGTTTTGCCACCTTAGGCTCTGACTACCGCGTAAGGGATAAAGACGTGATTTGTGTATGTATGTTGCCGAATTTTCACGGAACTCTCGGTGCGAGAGTCCGAGTCGTACTTAGCCGGTTTTTATCATCCGTCTACTCTTGCCTTTGGTCTAAGCAACAGACCGCTTGAATAAGTCCTCGCCCTTGCGGTGCAGACGCGGGGTGGGACGACCGCGGGGGGCTCTGTGCGGGGGCAGGCGCACTCCCCGCCCGCACCGAGAGCCCCCCCCCCCCCCCCCCCCTGTCGTCACCCCGCGCCCCGCAGCCGCGCGACGACACATTTAAGCGGCCGCTCTATAATCTCCATCTCTCCATCTTAAGGCGGTTGCTCTTCCATACAAACCTTCCGTGCAGCTGCATTTCGTCCACAGGCTTAATTTCAATGCGGTTTTTTGAGGATAGTTAGCTATGGATATATTGTCTGCGCAAATTACAAAACAGAGTGCATTTATCATACCTAAATTGCAGTATGATGCAGTAAATTTCGATGCATTTTACAATAGTGTGAGTAGCTAGTGTCAAATAAAACATGTTGTAAAAACCAATCGGCTATTTCGAGCTGTCACGTGACCTCCAATCTGGCTCAGTGGTCGTGACTTAAAGGACTGAATAGTTAGTGACCAAGTTCAAATCTCGAGGCCGTGAACGATTCTTTTTTAATTTTATAAACATTGTTTTTAATAACTTACTTACTTAGTAATACTATCTCGATGAGATGTAGAAAACTTTGTGGTAAATTCAATATTTTTCTTGTCAAATCAAACCAAAGAAAGTACTACCTAAGTGGTTTTTAAACAACCTCAAGCTTACCCTAATTAGATTTTACTGTTTACGATAAATGGTCTATACCATCAATTAGTTGAAAATAAAATATACTTGTGATGGTAAACTTACTCTAGCCAAGATTTTTTTTTAAACTAACACATAGTTTTGTATTTTTTTTGTATAACCTTGTAGCAGTGAGGCATCGCCAATTTGACTGGTTAAGCGGGTGGCATTGCCAGTCCTAAACTTGGCAAAGCTTTCATGCCTAGTAAGTTCTCTAGTATTAGGATCACACGTGCTTATTAATTTGGAATAGATGGTGGCGCCCCCCAGTCATATTGCCGCCTTAAAAACACGTATTATATATTTAAAAAAAAGTACTCGACCACAGAAAGTTAAAAATAAAAAAGGCTTCCAGTTAATTTTGCACTAATGCTTCTCACGAGAATCGAACCCTAACCCTCTGCATCAAATCACGGCCATATACCACGGCAATGATTCGTGAAATCCGACAAGTGCTAAATACAAAATAGGCCGAGTAAATAGGTTTTCTCAATTGCAGAACAATTAAAAAAAAACACGCGAGTCAAAAACCTGGCTGGTTAGACAGGTAATAAAAAAACAATGATATGAATTGTCATAAACTAATGGTTGACAGAACATGGTGTCTTAAAATAAAAATAATCTATTCATTTTATTCGTAATTAATTTAAGTCAAAGGAAGGAAGTAAAAGACGTTACAAGCTACGATATTGGACGCAGCGTAGATATTTATTTGTACGTACACGTGCAGGTATGTACTTATCAATTAATCATAATAATTTTTTGTAAGATACAAAATTCCAACGTTTGTGTGATTGGTACAAATTATTTTTGTAAACGCAATTGAAGTGCTCAGTCCCGGTGTCTGCATGTAATCAAATCTTGCAAGTGAATTTTGACCCATTTCTAATTGATCAGATTGATGTGAAATCTGGCATAAGCATAAGTCTGATGACAATACAGTAATCTTGAAGTGAAATTCTGGTGACCCAGCCAGGGTCGCTTCCGCAGTTGGACACTCATCAACAGAAAGAGTAGCAACTAACCATACATTACGCTTACATCTAATTATAACTCTTAGAACTTAGAGGAATCTTTAGTGCTCGAATCGAACTTGCTATTGACCAGCTTTTTTAGGGTTCCGTACCCAAAGGGTGAAAACGGGACTCTATTACTAAGATTCCACTGTCCGTCTGTATGTCTATATGTTTGTCTGTCCGTCTGTCTGTCACCAGGCTGTATCTCGTGATGATGCATACAGATGATGTATTTCTGTGGCCGCTATAACAACAGATACTAAACAGAATATTTTTGTCAATCTTTCTATGTAAGTAACCAATGGAGGAGCTTATGTATTACTAAGTTCACGCTGTATCGTGGTTTATTTTATGGCCACATTGTTCAAATCCGTCCGTCTATGTCTGTCAATCTGTCCGTCTGTCTAACTATAGCTTTTTTACCCATACTCGATACTAGGTAGCTATCTTCTACTCCCTTTCATGCTGGTCTGGAAGTAAAGAAAAAACATAGAATGTACCAGTTGCTTCTCTTCCCGCGTTGATGGTAAATGCAAAAATATATGGAATCAAGTTATACGCGATAGGGCAATCCATCACTATTTTGATTCCGCCTATACGCCCACAATCATGCTTGTTCTTGGTGGCTTTAAGGTGTTATCTTAGGCCCTGTCTACCCCGTAAGGGATATAGACGTGATTTGTGTATGAATGTATATTTTACGTCCGAATCGGCGAACGCAAGTCAAAATGATAATTAAAAACTACGTATGTACATTGAAAGGTATAAGAGAGGTGAAATATACACACATGACTGTATTGTCTGATTTTTTTAGGGTTTCTTACGTCATATAGAAAAAAGGAACCATTGTTAGAAGCACATATATTTTGTAGGTCCGTCTGTTTGTCGGCCTATCTTTCCGTCTGTCCAGTCTTCTGGGCCATTTTGTGACAATTTATTTATCAGTGGCTTTTATATTTTTAGCTTTTTTATGTTTAGATACTTCTGTTTTTTAACTTCTTTTGTGATAAATAAAAATCTTCTTTAAATATTTCTGACTGTCTGTCTTTTTGTCTGTGCGTCCGATCATCCATCCGGCAGTCCATCCATCCGTACGTCTATCTATCTGCCTGCCTGTCTGTATGTATGTATGTATGTATGTATGTATGTATGTATGTATGTCTGTCTGTCAGTTTGTCTGTTTGTCCAACCATCAATCCGGCGGTCCATCCGTTGGTTTGTCTGTCTGTTTGTCTATGCTTCCGACCATCCGTCCGTCCGTCTGTCCGTCCGTCCGTCTGCTTGTTAATCTGTACGTCCAATCATCCGTCCGTTTGTCTTTCTGTTTGTCCGTCTTTCTGTCGCTAATAGTATGATTATAAAATAAATTAATTTTTCAGATTCACATTGGATTCGGAAAGTAATTTTTGTGCATTAACAGGAAATAAGTGAATCATATATTCACTGGACGCGAGATTTTACTTGCTATTGTTGTGCAAGAAGAGCAAGAACTTTACTGCTGGTGTGATGACAAAAAAAATTGATTGGGTCTAAAAACACAGATTTTTATTGATGTAATTTGTAATAACGTTACGAGGTAAAAACCTCGTTATGCTTTACTGAGTATGTATATGCACAGGAGACCCAAAAACTGTCATAGAAAAACCTAAGAAAGTCTTAATTACAGTAAAAATCTCGATTTAATCGATATGGTCTGTTTTTGTTTCATCCAAACTATCAATATACGTTCTTACATGCTGGTCTGGGAGTAAAGAAAGCTTAGAATGTACCAGTTGCTTCTCTTCCCGCGCAGATGGTAAAATCCCATCGAGGATGGGCGAAAATCTTAGGAATCATGTTATAGGCGATGTGGCTAGCAATCCATCACTATTTTGATTCCTCTTTTCCATCTATACGCCCAAAATCACGCTAAATGTGGCCTTTAGGTCTTGTTACCTTAGGCTCTGTTTACCCCGTAAAGGATAAAGACGTGACATGTATGTATGTATGTATCCATAGTGCGGTGTTGCAAAATTTTGTAACCCCTATTACCACTCTAATTGGTTAATTACTTTATGTTACTAGGGAAATTATCAAGACCGTGAATTTCCAGATGTCCTACAGCGGAGATTTGCCAACCCTGTTCTGAAGACTTGAAGACTTTTAGTCCGTCTTTCATGTTCCCATTACCTATGATCGGTAGAAAGAAGGAAAAGGAAACTATATTATACAGAATGATATTAATATCAACGTCCAAGTTTTAGGTTGACCTAAGTATCATATGCAACCTTATAGGTACCGTGTAAGTCGCGGGTTCATGGTATCATGGTGAATGCAAGCCACTTCCAACCGAGGCAACTGGAGTTCTATGGGCGGTATCTGAAGGCCTATATCCAACAGTGGACGTCCCACACCTGATATGATGAGGATGATAATGATGACAGTTATCATTTAATGATACCATTTGCAATATTTTAACACCAAACTTAAAAATAATGCTTGTATTCGTCGTGTTGTTTCTTTTGACGGTGATAAAAAAAGTCCGCCTATATTATTCTAAGTAGAAAAATAAGTTATGATTGTTCTTGTATGCATGCAAAAAAATATTTTTTGTGGACAATAAATAAGTGGCAAATTTCCATTACATGTAATTCAGTTAGGTATGTAATATTTTATGAATTGAAATATGTTGCGTGATCTACAAACTACAATTTCGTAACAACACGTAACAACACGTCATAAGATTCAATATGGCCTGACGTGTTTTTTATTCTAGCGAAGCTCATCTCTTGACGTTGACAATCACCGAGAAGAGTACCAACTTGTCAGTGATCGTCTCATCTCTTTCATTTGGAGCCTGACGCCTGGTATATAGAAAACATCTAATCATTACAATATATGTTCTTGACTTTGAAGTGTGTAGTTATGTCAATGTTTCCTTTTTAAATACCCTGATAATAATGGCCTGATTTTGCCAATATGATTGATTACATACATCATAAAAGAGTTTTCATTTAAAAAAGTATTAAGTTTTATTTAAAAAATGTCGAGGTCTTTTTTTAAACTATCAGTGCTTTGATAAATCAACCCTTATGTGCGCATACCACGTGTTGCGTGGCGTATTGGCCTAGCTATTGTGGGATCTCATGTAACGCCTATAATAAACTAGACGGTCAGCATTTGAACTGCAAGCTAGCTGCAAATTGACTGTGCAGTTTGTTTGCAGTCTACCCGTAGCCCACCTAATTTGTCCACCCAGAAAACCACTGAGGTTCCAATACCCAGAAAAAGGAGCTCCACCCAGGAGCGGAGCTCTGTCAAAAACCAGGTGGCCAAACTGCAGGTGGATCATGGTTACAGACCGAAAAAAATATCTAGAGAGTTTCGTAGTTTAGCACGTCTCTGTTCCCTGTTTCACTGGTCGACACGCGTATAGTACAGACGCTATTGCTGCACGACACTAGCAAAATTCTTTGTCATTTTTATGCACACGATTTGTGCCTAAATATATGACGCTTTTGTCCTGGGCCTACTCTATATTATGGACTACTAGTTGTGCCATTAGAAATTTCACTCCACCGTAAGATTGACGGCGGGGTTCCTATTTCTATTCGGTTTGCCCTTCGGGCATTTGAAGATGCCTAATGAACCTAACCTAATTTTACTATCTATAATGAGAATTTTTATTTTTATAAGCCCGAAATTCCTATTGGCACAACCAGTTGTGCATATAGAGTTGGTCCATGCGCTGATATAATTCGCGTCGAGCTGCAAATTTTTATTTTTCGCGTGTGGACTAGACACCGTGAGAATCTGCTTTATCCCACTGTTGGTAACGCTACTCAAAACCATCGATGGATGAAGTTCGACTTTTGTGGAAGTAAGTATCAGTAAGTAAAAGTGAGTTCAGATGGATTCAATTTGTTTTGGAGTTGTCATTATTTATTTGTCGTACCTACCTATTGCAAAGTCATCATAATTATTAATTATTATCTAATATTATTTTTCCTTTTATGCGATGTACCATGAATTAGTAAATAAAAAGGCAGGTCGCAACTCCGGAACAAATATCTAACCGAAAACCACCTGTCTAGCTCACCTGGATGGACCAAGGGCAATTTTTCTTGCCAATGGTCCACTTCAGTAAACCTAAGTGAACCATGGGCACTTTTTGGACCATGACCCATAGTCATTTGCCCGTGGTTCACCTGGGTGTTCTGAGGTGGAACATTGGCAAGAAAATGTGCCCGTGGTCCACCCAGGTGAACTAGGCAGGTGGCCCACGACCGATGACTACCAAAATCCCTAGCCAAGAAGCAGTCAGACGTAGTCCCTACGCGATATGCGTTATTATTTAATTTCCTTTATGTGATCCTATACTCCAATGCATTTTGGTGAAAGGAAAGGATCCGAATGGCTAGCACGAATGACTTCGTCTCATTGTTATAAGCAGACTGATTCTCAAGTTACCTGTTTACGAAAGCCTATGACGCGAAACGACAATACCTATAGTATAGCGCTAGTTGTTTAGATGCCCCAGACGAAACGTTTGTAATGCAATGCATAGGAGTATTAATAAAATGTCAGACGATGGTGATGATGATGTCTCTACGTGTGAGCGAATATCAGATATGAATCGCGGGTTCCTACATACTAAATACTCAAAGACATTTCAAGATACTAGCAATGACGGCATATGAATTCGCCGCTAGAGGCGCTATTGCAACTTGAGGTATTAAAAAGAAACGTAAAATTAGTACTACCTACAAGTTGCATATTCCGGCTTTACTTTACATTGTTTCCGAATATTTTCGCAGACATACGACAGGTTTGTTAAAATATTAAAAGAAAAACTATGAAAAGTAGGAGCCAAACTAAGAAGGCAAATAAAATGACAGCTAATTAAGAGGATAAACGGGACTGTGCAACACGGTGGATAATAAATAACTTGCTATTAAAGATAAATTAAAAGAAATCCTGAATAATCTGATATGATATATACCTTACTCTACAGTGGCGCCAACTAGTGAGTACAAATACGATAGCCCTCTATCTAACAAAGTACAAAAAATTACTCCCTAGTATTCAAAAAGGGTTGAAGGTGGCATTGATTCACATGTTTGCATCTGCTAGACTCATTTATAATATTATTATGTATTTGTAACTAGCCGAGCTGGCAAAGAATATTCCGCCTTAAAGTCAGTTTTTGTCAGAGATGGCGCTGCATACGAAAAATTAAAGAGTTTTTTTTTGTGCATTTATCATATTTATGATAAGATATTTGGCTATTCGAGGAAGAGAGAAAGCTAACAAATCAAAAATCATAAAAATCCGTGCAGCCATTCCAAAGTTATAAATGGTTGAAATAACACGACTTAAGTTTTCTACCTACGTAGATTTGTAAAATTTCTGGTAAAATTAAAGTTGATATAAAAACGTAAATATAGCGTGAAAAATTACGCTAACAGCTTAGCAAGGTGTTGCAATATTTTTCCGCCAGTTGCCGCCTCCTATTTGCATGTGTGTGTAAGACCTAGTATCTGTATAGGGCCGTTAGTGACACCAGCGTTTGTGCAGCTATTCTCCGAATTGGTGCATTGTTACCTTCTGAGTGTAGTCTCAAAAAATCGGCCGTATTAAACTGTGTGCGCAAATCAATTGATAATCTATAAGTGTTCTAAGAATCTTCTAAAAACTACAAAAAACACACATCATTGATTACAGCGCCATCTAACGGGACTTCTTCAATGAGCTAACACGAGCATCCGCCTTAAGTATGATTGCGGGCAGAATGGATTGTGCCTATATGACACATTGTGGGGAACTACATGCGCCCACCAGTGTAATAATGTGGTAGTATTGTATGTACTTTGGAGCACTATCTGTCATCTTGTGCATGAATCTTGTAGCTGGCTTTTTTAGGTATGTGTGTATGTGTCTATTTATATCTCCATTTATTATAAATTTGTGTTTCATGTATAATATATTACGTATTTACGTAGTATATTAATATATATAATATATGTTCTAAATTGCACCACCTGCTCAGATCTGTTCTGTTCTCCAGTCCATTATGGTTGCCTGGAAGAGATCGCTCTGTAGCAATAAGGCCGCCTATTGTTACCTTGTAATATTCTGTATACCTTTTTTTCTGTTTCGGTTGTTATATGTGGTGTTCAATAAAGAGTTATTGTATTGTATTGTATTGTATCGTACTTTGCAGTGCCCCCATCTTACGTTTATTGTATGTGTTATGTGTTATTTAATTGTAACTAACCCCTTAGTGTAAGTAGTACTAACAACATATGTGTCACTTAGTTACACGAAATAAATGGATTTTATTATTTACTAGCGACCCGCCCCGGCTTCGCACGGTATATTATGCATGTATTATACACATAAACCTTCCTCTTGAATCACTCTATCTATTAAAAAAAACCGCATCCAAATCCGTTGTGTGGTTTTGAAAATATAAGCATACATAGGGACACGGGGACAGAAAAAGCGACTTTATTTTATACTATGTATTGATTTGATGTGTACTTCACCTGCATAGCGTCCCGGTTTCTCTTCGCTGCCTCTAGGTGGTCGATGATAGGCTCCGGGTAGTGGGTGCCGATTACGCACTTCGCGCGCTCCTGCACATCGATTGGCGCCTTCCAAGGCTCGTAGCTGCAATAAATGCAACCAATCACCGCCCTATTCCCCGTGCAAGAAACCTAAGTTTGTGCGACACGTGTATAAAGAAATAAATATCATGGGACGATTGTCAATTTTTTTAAATAGTCCCTAACTAAGCTTGTACGGAGTAAGGGCTAAGACTCGAGAGTAAACATTCGTGTTTTTATCACACATGCATACATAATAGTTATTTGCCCCGACCGGGGTTCGAACCAGGGACGTCATTCACAGTCGGGATCTCACCACTAGGCTATCCGATTGTCAAATATTCCTCAGTCAAATAAAAAATGAAAAATTGTGTGAAGTGACAGGGTGTCTTTTTGTGAATGAAAGGTCACCGCCAGGGTCTGACAAGTTATTTAAGTGTTTGGTAAGAGTTGTGAGAGTGTGTGGGCCTCTCTTATTTTGTGTGCGTGTGTGTGTGTGTGACTCACATGTAGCGGCCCGGCATGTTGGTGAGCTCGGGCACGTAGCGGCGCACGTACTCGCCGCTCGGGTCCAGCCGCTGGCCGAGGCGCACGGGGCAGGCGCACTCGCTGGTGTCCAGCAACGCTTCGAACGCGCTCGAGGACACCCACATCCAATTACCCGCACACACAGACCTAGGGCCATGGGGGGCGTTCAAGTATTACGTAAGCGCTTGAATGGGGCGGGGGTCTTTGCTTTGCTTATTTTTGATTACGTCAGCAGTTTCAATTCGAACTGCTGCTCACGAATCAATAAAAAACAATCCATTAAAAGAAAAATGCATACCTATAGGTACCAATGATTACGGAAGCATGGGTGGGGGGAGGGGTAAGAGGTTTGCTTACTTTTGCTGACAAGGGGTAGGGGGTAAATAATTGTAAAAAAAATCTGCTTACGTAATACTTGAAAGGCCCCATAGAGTAAATAACCAATTAGAGTTGTGATAAGGGCTATTCAACTGTGGCAACTTTTGCGCGATTGTTTTTACTTGAAAAAAGAGTGAGTGCAGGAAACATGGTCAATGGAGCGCTGCGCGCCTTTGTGAGCAGTGAGAAGGTGTCAAGAAAGTCGCGTCTGGCCGTCCACAGGGGGGTGCTCGTTCCTACACTAATGTACGGCAGCGATAGTTGGGTATGGCAAAAGAAACATGAAATTAGAATAAATGCAGTAGAATTTAGAGCGTTAAGAAGTATGAAAGGGGTGAAACTGAAAGACAGAATAACAAATAGTGTGATTAGGGAACGTGCTGGTGTGAAAGAAGATACAGTGACTAGGATAGAAAGAAAGAAGTATGCTTAGTTCGTTTGGTCACTAAGTAGACTAACTAAACAGTTAGTATATGGGGAGTGTGAATGGTTGCGTTGGGAAGGGAAGGCCTAGACGGACGTTCCTGGACCAAATAGGAGACGTTTTGAAAAAAGGGCAGGTCAGGAGTACCCGAAACCGGCGAGCATGTATGAGGAGATTGATGAATGTGGATGAAGCGAAAGAGGTATGTCAGAATCGTAGCAAGTGCCTTCCCCTCCCAACGTAACCATTCACACTCCCCCTATAGATCTCTTTAGTTAGTCTACTTTCATCCATCCGCTCTACGTGACCAAACCAACTAAGGGCCGATTTTTCAATCCTCAGATAAGCACTTAACTGACAGATACCCATAGAGTTATCCGTCGAATAGGGCTTATCTGACGATTGAAAAATCGGCCCTAAGCATACTTTTTTATTGATTCTGAAAATATCCGCACTTAATTTTCCAGCACCTTATATATACTGACCAATCGGCGTCCAGCAGGTACTTGAGGAAGTGCCTGAGCCCGTGCTCCCAGGAGAGCCAGAGCGTGCCCCTCGTGAGGAAGGAGGCCACGGTGTTGCGCACCGAGTGGTGCAGCCAGCCCTCCAAGCGGAGCTGGCGCATCGCCGCGTCGATGAACGGGAAGCCGGTGCGCCCCTCGATCCAGCTGCGGACCGCGCGGGGCACAATAGAGAGAAAATGTATTCATGGTTTTAGAATTTGACATTGTATTTTTATTAATTCTTCCATGCTGGTCTGGGAGTTAAAAAAATATAGAATTTACCAGTTGCTTCTCTTCCCGCGCAGGTAAAAGGCCATCGAGGGAATGGGCGAGTCTTAGGAATCATGTTATAGGCGATGCGGCTAACAACACATCACTATTCTGATTTCGCTTTCCACCTATACGCCCTTAATCATGCTAAACGTGGCCTTAAGGTTTTGTTACCTTTGGCTCTGTCTACCCCGTAAGGGATAAAGACGTGATATATGTATGTACGTATGTATGTATTTTTATTATTTTGTTATTATTTATAAATTTTGACCATCTCAACAGAAAACTTAAATTTGTGACATGCAAGTTTTTATATATTTTTTTTGGGTAAATTAATAAATGTAAATCTAATTAATAAAAGTTCACTTCCATGCTGGTCTGGAAGCAAAATAGTGGCTTCTCTTCCTGCGCCGATGGTAAAAGCTTATCGTGAGAACGGGCCAAAATCTTAGGAATCATGTTATAGTTAAAGGTTTTGATTCCCCTTTCCATCTATACGCTCACAATCATGCTAAACGTAGCATTTAGGTCGGTCAGGACCGAATAGGGAATCCGTGTAGTGTTTAGTGGGTATGCCGTCGCGGGAGAGCCCCACATACCCCCGGTAACCCCGTACCGGGCGGATGCATATGGCGCATTTTCCACACCATAAAAAAAGGCTGTGTACCCTGCAAGGGATATAGTCACACGTGATTTGTGTGTATGTATTAAAGTTTGTGATTGGTAACCTGTTCAATTCATCCCCCTCGGGTTCCTTCCAGGGTATGTCGAGGCAAATGGGATTGCCGCTCATCTGACCGTACTCGGGGTTGTTGACGCTCATCGTGTAGAAATATTCGCGCCAAATCAGCTGCCCTGCTCACAAATAACATAAAAAACCAGTTAAAATCATTTTTTTATAACTTTGGAGTCACAAATTATATTAATTTCGCGACCACAAAACTGTGAGAGAAAGAAAGAAAAAAAGTTTATTGCCAAAAAAATTTTTCAACACGTACATCAAAACCGAGAAAAAAATTCAAAGAATCATTTCTGTGGCATAATGGACCGGCTCAGCATAAGCTGAAGCCGCACAGCGAGCTGCTCAGCCTCGACGCTGGTTTCACCCGCACCCTTCCATCTCTGAGCTAACATTAAACTACTCTAAGGTTAAGGTTAAGGTTATTCTGTATAATATCTTATATTTGTGTGTCTTGCAAAAAGGAATAAATGTCTTCTTTCTTTCTTTCTTTCTAAGGAGAGTAGCGACGTGCTGACAAAGTAAACTAACAAACACCAGATATAAATTTATGCTATAATATCATAAAGAGAAAACAATTAAACATTTGCATTTTGTTGCCTAAGAATACACTCAAAAACTACTGGCTATCTTAGGTAACTAACAACAAGAAAAAAAATACAACATTACAACAGAATATCACTCAGCCCTCCTCGGGGCATTGTGGCTCCGACTGGGCTCCGATACTAAAGTGTATACGTATAAACATCGATTGTTATTAATTCCATTTTTTATTTTCTCCTAACCCGCGACACCATGACTGGCTGGAACATGTTTGTGGCCCTTGAAAAAAAGGTTGAGCATCACTGCTCTAGTCCCTATAGTGCTTGTCTTGGTCTTAGACTAACAGCCACGAATACTAAAAGAAGAACTATGGTATATAAAACAAGGGTATCTCACCTGTTATAAAGTGAGAGGGAGGCAGACGGCCCTGATGCACGTGCCGGAACAGGTCTTGGATGGACCAGTAGAAACTGAAAATATCAACTTGCTATAAAATGAATGGCTTTTAAGCAACAACAGCGTATATGAATAACAGATTGCTCCATTTGATGTTTTTAATTTTAACTTTTTATTGTTAAAGTGGGACGTATATAGGCTGGTGATGATGATGATGATTGTTAACTAGCTGTTACCCGCGACTCCGTCTGCGCAGAATTCGCTTATCGCTATCCCGCGGGAACTATGCGATTTTCCGAGATAAAAACTATCCTATGTCCATCTTCGGAAATGAAACTATCTCTATTCCAAATTTCATTAAAATCGGCTCAGTAGTTTAGGCTTGAAAGCGTAACAGACAAACAGAGTTACTTTCACATTTATAAAATTAGTATGGCTTTTATTCTTGTTTCTTGTAGATACTTTTCTTGAACTAATTAACCTATCACTTTCAAATAAATGACACTGGTGATTCCACGTATTTGTAGTAAGGTATACCCGACATGTTTAAACCCAATCAGAAGTTCGTATTTATGGTTCATCGACCAAGCAAGGATTGGTTCGGAATGCAGTAGAATCCGGATATAACGACATTCAAGGGACCAGCACGTCTACCACGAGAGCGCACAAGAGTCACGTCGCGCGCGAGATAGATTGCCCGTCCTTTTCTTACTGTACCAACAAGAAAGAGACGGGTAGTCCAACTCGCGCGCGACGCGACTTTCGTGCGCTCTCGTGCTAGCGGGGCTGTGTACTACGAGTATGTCGTACTAACCGGATGACGTACTAAACGGCAGGATTATTTCTTAAGTACATTTTGCGAAAGTTTGATTTTCCTATATAAATAAAACATTTTGTAGGATATTTAATTACATATGCTTTATTTTAATGGTTCTTAGGTACACATTCCAAATTACAAACATAGGTACATAATGTACCTACTGTAATACAAAGAGATAAATTACATACACACGCACTACACGAAAAACTCTGTTACTAACTAACGTAGAAAGTCTGTTATTTGAATTTGTTTTTGACAAGCTTTTGTTTGGAAAGAACTTCGTACGGAACTGTGAATTCGTGACATCATTGTTTTCATAAGAGCATCATCGAAGTTAGTCTGAACAAACACACTGAGCGTTTCCGCAGCTTTCAGAGCTTCAGACACACTCGCGGTAGGATGATTCTCCTCTGGTTCGTCATCACCACCGTCGCTATCTTTGCCATTCGCGTTGTTGGAGATGATATTTTCCACAATGTTTTCATCAGACAGTTCTTCACATGTGGTGACAGCATCATCGATACACGCGTATTGTTCAAAGTCCTCGTTTGTTATGGGTAACCGATGCTTATCAATAGCCTTCGCCCAAGTGCTCAGCGGTACGTCGTCTTCATCGTTAAAATCATGTGCGTTCGATGTTATGCTACAGTCTACATTGCTTCGGACGAAACCAGCGTGTTTGTAACAGTTAAAAATTGACTCTTGCTTGAGTTGGGTCCAGGCATCTTGAATAATTAGAATAGCATCAAGAACAGTGATATTTGGGTACTCAACTCTACTGCTTCCACGGCCGTCTAGTAACTGGATCATTTTCAGGACAAGGTTTTTACGAAAATCTGTTTTCAAAGGTCGAATAATCCCTTGATCCATGGGTTGCAACACCGATGTCGTGTTTGGAGGCAGAAACACCAGAGTTATGTTTTTCAAGTTCTCAATATGGGAATGTGCAGGACAGTTGTCAACTAAAAGCAGGATTTTCTTGTTCTTTTTTGTAAGTTCACGATCCCATGCGCATACCCATTTGTTAAAAATGTCAGTAGTCATCCAGGCTCTTCGGTTGCTCTCATAATCCACTGGCAAATGCCGTACATTTTTAAAACAACTGGGACGTTGAGATTTTCCGATTACGAGAAGTTTTTTTTTAACAGTGTCACTCATGTTGGCTGCCACCATCACAGTAATTCTCTCCTTTGATAATTTTCCTCCTGTACATTTTTCACCTTTGAATTTCAAAGTCTTGTCTGGGGTTAATTTATAAAACAGCCCGGTCTCATACGCATTAAAAATTTCATCATCTCTAAATTGCGCACGTAGAGTAGGCCAAACCTTTTCTAACCAATCGACTACATCACCTTGTTGAACTGATAAAGACCCGCGCAGCAATCTTACCACAGACGATGTTGTGTCTTACTTTGAAACGGTTTATCCAACTCATGGAACATGTGAAATTTTGCATGTCTAACTGTCTAGCAAAAAAGTTTGCTTTCTCTTGTAGCAGAGGTCCATTCACGGGTATTCCTCGGTCGCGCTGAAGCTTGAACCACTGTAACAATGCCTTATCCACCTGCTCATGAGTAGGAGTCCTTACACGTTTGCATTTCAAAATATTGGCACTAAACAGCGACTCCATCTTATCTTTATTCTTCTTTATTGTTGATATTGTAGAATGACATACGCCAAACTCCTTTGCGAGGGTTGCATTTGATTCACCGGCTTCTAATCGGTGTAATATTGCACTTTTTTCTTCAATTGTAAAACACTTTCGCTTCACAGAACTCATTTTGTCGAGCTTTAAGAACTTGTCATAACAAGTGACATACACTAACTGTGATTCACGCGCCAATAAGGAGAAGTGAAGAGTGCGAGGCGGGGCGGGGTATTAGTGCGTAGGGTAGGTTGTGTAAACAAAACATTGCGCGTCGTTTTAACCGGACGTATTATCATAATTAATGGTCGCTATAAGCAGTTGGTCGCTTAAACCGGAGTCGCACTAAATGGTTATATTTTCTCAGTACCTAACTTGAATAAAATTATCGTCGTTAAAACCGGTTAGTTGTTACAAGCGAAGTCGTTGTATATGAATTCTACTGTATGTAAGTGAACAATTTTATTCATTTATATTGTTTTTAAATCAATTCGTCAGTTCAAGCTACAAGTTTCGTCTACAACATATCTGACGTAGCTATGTTAGCGAGGTAACTAAGTAGCACGCGAGAAAAGATTCCACCAATAGCAAAGCTGCGCTGAGCGAGGCTGGGAGAATGCAGGAATCCTATTGGTTAATTATTTACTCGCAAAGCCCTGTGCGACCGAGTACCGATTCCCCGTTTGATACATAACAATCGTACATACGCATAATGACACTTTCGTATCGATGTGTCGCAAAACAAATTATATTTTGTTATCCATTATGCATTACTGGAGCCGAAGTTGAAAGTTGTTTTGTAATGTTTTATGTATTTTCTGTGTGGCATTTTGCATGATAGAATTTTCATGATTCGTAGTTAAGTGCCTTTGTTTGTTTCTAAATGTCTAGTGTGAATTGTAAATAGTCTTGACGGAGACATTTACGCATCGCCATTTTCTCCTTTTGAGTTGTTTTTGTGCATTTACCGCTGACGTGATGTTGTAATAGCCGATAGCCACAGCTTCGTCTGTATTCCGTGGACCTATGCAAATCAGGGATACCAGCCTCTATCACTAAGAATTTTTAAATACAATTCAGTAGTTTCAAACTTCAATTACGTAGTACATCAACGTCTGTCAACCCACGCGAACGGTGAAATGCGTCCACGAAAACAAATGCTAATGGCGAAAAATGCGACTGCGAATTTTGCTACGCGGGACAAAAAAAGTATGGGGAACTGATCTAGTTACTCGTGTAATTTAAAAACAAATACTAGAGTAAAAAATACAGAAAAAGTAACGAAAATGTTTCAAACAAACAATCAAACAGCTCTCAATAGTTCTGGACATATAATTAAAGTCTAAATTGATGTTTCTGAGTTAACGTGCTATACGTACCCTCTCACGGAGAGACATCCGAACCGCAGCGCCGGGCTCAAAGAAATAAGCGGGCCAAGCAAATCCGGGTTCCCGTGCGAAGGCAGGAACGAGCCTCTACATTGATCATAAAAACAGTGGAATAATCACAAACAAATGTAATTAATTTGTGGCGACCCTAGCGCCATCTAGTCATCAACTACGTAACTACTACGGCGCACGGGAAGCTAGAGCCGGTGACGTCATCTGTTCTGCTTCGCAGTATAGAAATTTCTTAACGCTGATGCTTAAATACAGCTTCCGACTCCTTCGGATGTCGGTCCAGGGCATAAAATCTCTCTATCGTGGCCTTTCCTCACAAATGAAACGATATCTGCTATTTTTTTTATATAAATAAAGAAAAAACATAGAATGTACCGGTTGCTCTCTTCCCGTGCAGATGGTAAAAGCCCATCGAGGGAATGGGCGAGAATCTTAGGAATCATGACGTTACAGGCGATGCGGCTACAATCCCTATTTTGATTCCCTTTTTCCCCTATACGTCCACAATCATGCTAAACGTGGCATTTAGGTAGTTACCTTAGGCTCTGTCTACCCCGTAAGGGATAAAGACGTGATTTATGTATGTAAGATTTTTTTATCGTGGTCACCTGCAGAAGGTCTCGCGCTCGACGGCGAGGCGTTGCTTCATCTGTTCGAGGGCGCTCGTCTCCCCGCCCACCCATCGGATCATCCGGATGTCCTCTTCATTCTCGCGAAACAAGCCGAAATCTTCTGGCTTAGGCGCCTGTAAGTCACGAACAAAAGCAGACTTTTGAAACTCAACTGTTTTTAACCGAGGAGTTTTATTTTTAATACAACCTCTTTTTTGATGACATGTTTGTATACAGATATACCCATAGAAAAAAGAAAAAGTAGAAGTGGCATATAAACGAGACACGCGTGCCGCCTTTATGCGCAAATTGCATTCTCATAGGGGTAGACAGACACTACTTTGTTCCACTTGCTACGATCCTGACATCTCTCGCTTCATCCACATTCATCAATCTCTTTAGCTGGCCGGTTTCGGGGACTCCTGACCTGTAGGCTTATTACCTAACTCGCTCGCAATCGCCATCGTGTTCATTTTGACAGTTCATGTATGGGCTGACAATTGGCATCGGAATCAGCTAGCTGTCACATTCATACAAGAACTGTCAGAATGAACACGATGGCGATTGCGAGCGAGTTCGGTAATAAGCCTACTGACCTTTCAAAACGTCTCCTATTTGGTCCGGGAACGTCCCCACATAGCCTTGAAACTTACCTTGTCAAAAACGGTGAACTCCTTATAGAAACTATCAGGCAGCCAACCGAACTGTACTCCGTTGAGATCAACATTAGGAACGGGACGCGGCGGGTCCCCGATCGTCGCCACCGTATGCTAAAACAAGATGGCGTTGGGAAACAGTGTAACAGTGCCAACATAAGTGTAAGGGCCGAGTGGACGCTCGAAGTATATTTCATAATTTTGTTTTTTTTTCTCTTCGACATCGGAGATATCTCCAATTAATTTATTTGACGGTGGAGGCGTTTTACATCTCCACTGAACTTAAATTATTTTTATTGATTTTTTCTGACTAGTAGAGACTATACATCTCTACTATAGACTAATATAATTTATGGCTCGGGGACCTTATACATCCCTTTTTATAAACGTATTTAATTTAAGTAGAATTTAAGTATTCTTACTGTATTTTATTGAAAAAAAATTACTTTCTGCCTAGTTTCTTGCGGCGCATTCTTCTTGTCCATGATAGTCTTTCCGAATGCGCTGCTAGTTTCAAAAAAAACATGTAAAAGAGCCCTTGGCGGCCAATTTGCAAAAATAACATTTTGATTTTGAAGCGGAGCGTTCGGCGGAGCGTGCGGCGCGGCGGGCAGCGGCAAAGGCCTCTGTGGAGCGTCGACTCAGGACACCAGTACGGGTTTCATTTGTTTCACATGCACGCCGCACGCCCAGCCCCGCCGTACGCCCAACTCGAGCAGCCACTCAGGTCTTACCCTAAAGTGTCTTAAGGCTAACGTCCACTAGGCACGCCGAGGCGTATTTGATAGCTACATTATCCAAGTCAATCGACGCAGTGTGCTAGTATTATATGTAAGGCGAGTTATTGCGATTTGATTCGCCGAGCCTGGTGGACGCCTGCCTTTAGAATTATTCTGGAATATTGCAGCAGGTTGGGTTAGCTTGAGTGACGCTTATTAGGTTTTTCATCACAAAGTTATACGATAAGTTTTTGCCACGTTGTTCTTATATTATGTTTACGTCGTATCGCTACTAAAGTTCGCTAATTTAGTGATCTCAAACCCTTTGCAATGTAAAAACTGCGTTGCGAACTTGGCATTTTTTTAAATTTGGCTTCGTCTCTTACCAAGAACATTTGATGGGTGAGCGGCGGGATGCCCTCGTTGGCCCGTATGACCGTGTCGGGCTCCCACAGCGTGTGCGACACGTGCTCGTGGCACGTCACGCCTATCTCACGGCACGCCGTCTTCACGCTCTCGTTTCTTACCAAGAACATCTGATGGGTGAGTGGCGGGATGCCCCCATTGGCCCGTATGACCGTGTCAGGCTCCCACAGCGTGTGAGACACGTGCTCGTGGCACGTCACGCCTATCTCACGGCACGCCGTCTTCACGCTCTCGTCTCTTACCAAGAACATCTGATGGGTGAGCGGCGGGATGCCCCCGTTGGCCCGTATGACCATGTCAGGCTCCCACAGCGTGTGCGACACGTGCTCGTGGCACGTCATGCCTATCTCACGGCACGCCGTCTTCACGCTCTCGTCTCTTACCAAGAACATCTGATGGGTGAGCGGCGGGATGCCCCCGTTGGCCCGTATGACCGTGTCGGGCTCCCACAGCGTGTGCGACACGTGCTCGTGGCACGTCACGCCTATCTCACGGCACGCCGTCTTCACGCTCTCGTCCCGCGCACGCCACACCGGCTCGCAGTCTTGCTCGAAACAGAGGTTGCGAATACCTGTCGAAAGATACAAGATATAGGTATTCGACGTAAAACGCTTGAACATGGCAACTTTTTAAAATCGAAATATACAGTTTAGTTTTACTACATTCTCTAGTAAGCTGTAACCGTTAGATATGTACTTTGATAAACTCACGTATTAGTGACCTTCACTAGATCCTAGTGATCTTTAATCCTTAAATATCCTTACTAATATTATAAATATGAAAGTAACTGTTTGTCTACCTGTCTGTTTGTTACGCTTTGAGTCGCGACGGCTAGCTACATAATAATAGTTTTAATGAAAAATACCTCCATCAAATAACTCACCAAACTCCTCCCAGAGGCGGCGAATGACGGCAGTCGGTTGACCCTTCACCATGAAGAGCCGGCCGCCATGTTTCCGAAACTGGTTGTCCAAATCATCTAGCGCCTCCAGCAGGTAACGCATCCGGTTGTAGCCCACCACCTTCGTACCTGATGACAGACTACAATTTAAGAGAGGAAAATACAGTTGAAAGCTAAATCAGAATGGTGGTCCTCCAGCAGTTTCTCCTACGAAGAGAAGACGGGTAAGAAGCTGCATGAACGGTATTCAAGGACATAGGCGCCAGGTCAGCTTAAAAAATTTATAGCCGTGACTCACCACCAGTTCCACCATCGAAGATAAAGACGGGGAGGAAAGGCCGCGAGAGGTCCATGAGCGCGGAGGTAACCGCCAGGCCGGCTTGACGACCCTAGTGAGAGAATACATAGCAGTGGCTCACCAGCAGTTTCTCCATCGAAGATGAAGAGAGGGAAGAAAGGTCGCGAGCGATCTTTCAACGCAGAGTGAAGTGCTGGGTTGTCGTGCAGCCTCAGCCCGTGGCGGAACCAGAGAATGCTTCCGCCTAACATGGTTTACTGATGCTGGAAGAAAGAGTTTGGTTTGAGAACTGTAACGTGGGATGGATGTGAGGTCAGTGTTCATTTTTGGAGCAGAAATGACGCATATGATTAGGACTATCATTAGAGGGATTAGGTATTATGTAAATCAAACGGTCACCGGCGTGGGAGGATGGAAAATCCCGAGCCCGCAGTCAACGGTGCCGTTGTCATCTGTCCCATCTCGGGGCGGCCAGTGGGCGTCGCGGTGACACCTATTGCTCCCGTAACGCTCACAGACAATGTCCAGGAGGGAACGTGTCGGTTTTTAGACGGTAGGCATCTCCCCTCCTTCCGTTAGGGAAGGCAGCAGTGAGCTGGAGAGCCCGTCATACCCCTGTTGCTGCCCCGAGCGCGGGAATGCATAAGGTGCATTTTCCACACGTTAAAAAAAGAGGAATCGTACTGTGTTTCCACATTATACTTGCGGATCGAAGCAGCGACTAACTGTTCTCATAGTATTTGACATTTTAACGCAAACGCGTTCGAGACGTATTTTGTGACGGAAAACCTTTTTTTTTTTTTTTTTTTAACGTGTGGAAAATGCGCCTTATGCATCTCCGCGCTCGGGGCAGCATACGAACGGAGGTATGACGGGCTCTCCATCTCGCCGCTGCCTTCCCTATGGAAGGAGGGGAGAGGCCTACCGTCTAAAAACACACACGTTCCCTCCAGGCCTTGAACTGCGGGCGTTGCGGGCGCACACGGTGACCACCGCAACGTCCACTGGCCGCCCCGGGATGGGGCAGGTGGCGACGGCACCGTTGAATGCGGGTTCCGGAATCCCCGCTTGTGACGGAAAACCTACACTAAGCATACGGGACATTCACGACTTTTTCCATCAGTTTTTTTTACTTACAATCAACATAAAAAACACATAGTGAGTGTGAACTACGTCTACAAAAATGGCAGGAATCTTCAAAACAGGCTTTTTCTCGTGACTTTTCTATCTTCCGTGTGTTAACCCTAGAATCCCTAGACAGAGGAGAGGTACAGTTAAATTCTTACAAAATGAATATAAACTCAGTCACAATCTCCTACATAATAGTTATACACATTGCAGTCGATGCTCGAGTTTCTTCGATTGTGCATCGGCTGTTTGTTGACACAAGACCCGCGAACATAATACTACTTATTGCTTACTCATGTAATTATCTTGACCTTCATAATCGATAACACGTTACAACATAGTGTGGAGTTGGAGTAGTTAAAGGAGTTAAGTATCATTCCACAAATAGCAGCGATCAATCAATTTTTACACGCTTATTATAGAATAGAATAGAATAGAATCGTTTATTGCAAGTCACATTACAACTATCAATTATTATCAACTATGTATGTATAAAAAAAAAAAAAGTATGCTTAGTTGGTTTGGGCATGTAGAGCGGATGGATGAAAGTAGACTAAATAAACAGATCTATATGGGGAGTACGAATGGTTGCGTTGGGAGGGGAAGGCCTAGACGGACGTTCCGAGACCAAATAGGAGACGTTTTGGAAAAAGGTCAGGTCAGGAGTACCCGAAACCGACGAGCATGTATGAAGAGATTGATGACTGTGGATGAAGCGAAAGAAATATGTCAGGATCGTAGCAAGTGGAATAAAGTAGTCTCTGCCTACCCCTGTGGGAAAGAGGCGTGACGGTATGTATGTATGTATGTATGTATGTATGTATGTAAGTATGTTTGTCCGGGTGGAATGTTGCGACTCAATTTTGTAGCTATCTTCAACCGATCGAGCTGCAATTTTGCATACTTAAGTCGGATGACAATACATAATCAGGCAGTGGAGTTCTAGTTCTGGTGACTCGGGGTCGTCTCCGCAAGAGAACTCTTCAACGGGTGGTCCATTGACTTAAAATTTGGTACACATATTAAGACGGCGACATTTGAAATTTACCATTAGCTTTTCGGTGAAGGAAAACATCGGGAGCAAACAGAATTCTACATATTTGGCTGATGGTACAGTCAGCCACCTTTACATTCTTCAAATGCCGTTCGTTACCTTTCAATATGTAGCTACTTTAGAAGTAGTTTCACAGTTACCAACTGAAAAATAATGTCGTAAAACGTACTGGTTATATTCTCTTTGCAGTCAGCTGCAGAGAAAATGGACCCCCTCAGTATGGTTGCTATTACGGGAAATAGGAAGGGGGAGGGGGCATTCTCTGCAACTGACTGACTGTATTCACGCGCAAAAAATAAGAGGGCGTTTTACATATACAGTTGTGACAAGTGTCCCGTTACTTCTGCTCGTGAGTGTAGTTACAGGCGATGAGCGCTTGTTCCCCGTACATAACTATTTTACATTACCAGGAGTCCAGGACATTCTAAGGTAAAATAAAGACAATTTCTAAATTAAAACAAACATGTTCGCGGCTTAGGGGTGGCCCAAGGGCCGCACCTAAACCTAAATTAATCCAAATTAATCATCCTACGTTGGTTTTACCAGTGCCGGTTACGTAACTTGGTTATGTACGGGGAACAAGCTGTGATGAATTTTCCCTGTGTGATTTGGCAATAGAGAAATGGTTCCGTAACTGGTGTTGCAAGAAAAGTCACTCACTCGTTGATTTATTTACTTCATTTTTAAACCGCGACGCAAAAAGAGGAGTGTATTTTGTCAGCCTGTGGCACAGTAACTCTTAAACGGGTGAAACGATTTCGATGCGAATTCTTTGTTTGAAAACAAGCTTTCTAGTGGTGGTTCTTAGACATGTTTTTATCAAAATCGGTTCGGTTGTTTTTGCGTTGATTCTGTATAATAATAATCTACACTTCTACAGATTGAACATTTAGCTACGATCAAATTATTTTCTGATTGATTTATTTAATGAATATAATACAAATTCAAACTGAATATTGAATAATCGACGAGGCAACGGGCGAAAATCTTAGGAAACATGTTAAAGGTGATGCGGCTAGCAATCCGTCACTATTTGAATACCCCTTTCTACATATACGCCCACAAATATGCTAAACGTGGCCTTTAGGTCTTGTTAACTTAGGCTCTGTCTACCCCGAGATAGAGACGTGATTTATGTATGTATAATTGACTAAAGTCGTCACAATACCAAGCGGGCAATGTTTAGGTAAGTAAAATACAAGCATATCTGCCTACTTTCATGAATAGGAACCCATTTGACCTGATTCACTACTCGTACCTACTCGTAGTTACAGGTAAGTACTCGTAGGTATGTGAAAGGTACAATTTTTATTATATGTAGGTACAATTTTGTGGTAAGATTCGATGAGGAATGGTACATTTATAGTATAGAGTCTATAGTAAACGACCACGGGCGTTTATTCGACACCATCGGGTCTAATCTAACTGATGCACTCAACTCAGAGACACCAAGGGTATGTTTTACCACTCTCTGTAAAGTTGCGGTTATCCTAAGTGTCAGTTATCTATGTTGTCTCTGTCGGTTTTGTACTAAGAAATAGAAACAGAGAGTGGTGAGACAGACTAGGGATACAGAGGTTCAGAAATGAAGATTTTTAGGATTGTCGCTTCGCAAAAAATCCATTTTAATTAATGTATTTGATACGTATCCAACCCGATTGTTTTTTGAGCTAACGTATGCTAAGAAATGTCTAAAAGTTCGGCAATTAGTGAAAAACAGAACACGCGTACATCAGGGTTCCGTTGTTAAAATATTGTTTGACTCAAATATACACAATGAATTTTCATAGGTCAGAAACTTTAAGACCTCCAAAGTTCAACGTAGTTCACCACATGTATCTACCTAAATATGTATAGTTGTTTTTTTATTACTTAAACTGAACGAAATAGGAACTTAAGTGTCGTTTCAGTACTTTCAATACCTACATATCTAGTTTTGGCTACCAATATCGTCTTTACAAACGAAATCTCATGATGATCAATAATTACAATGAGTGACTAAAAGGGCACCCTGACAGACGGACAAACAATGCCGAAATTAAATTTCTAAACGAAACTGAAAATTAGAAGACAGAAAAATCCGAAAAGTAAAGGCATGGTAAACAGCGCCTTCTCTCGTCCCTGGTGAGCAGTAGATGTTCCACGGGAGTTTGTAATTGTGTCGTACAGACGCATCATTCAAACATGACGCTTGGCGACAAAAAATCGCATAGTAACAAGGTCACGTGACAGCTAGTAACAAATAGAAAAATTCGAAAGCTTACTCACCTGCTATGGGTGGTGTAGCGGTATCACGTTTCACGGTATGCTGAGGATCCGCGTTCGATTCCCGGCCGATTTTTCAGTGTCGTTTAGAAATTTAATTTCTAACGGATAAAACCGTAATGATAAATACAAAAAATCAAGAAGTAAAATTCTTGATTAATTTGATACTAATGTTAATAATGATACTACGGAACCCTAAAAATAAAAATTACGTATATATCTCTATCCAACATCTAACCTACAGCTAAAGACTGGGAAATGTAATTATGCGTACCTTGAACAGGAATCTTCAAATCGAATAAAAATTTATAAAACGCTTGTTGCAAATCGCAAAGGACATCTGCCCGCTAGAAGCTTCGCTGTGTAACTGAAACGCAGGATCGGGGCGGCCATTTCCCAGCACTTTCTAGGAGCTTCCCGAAAATTCGAGAAAGTTCCATAACTGTTGCGAAACGTCGAAGTGAAGCCATTGTGAAATGACGTCTTTAGAAAATAAAAGTACGCTAAGGGTTATTTTTTGCGGTCTTCTGGCGACTAAATTTACCTACCCCTTTATAAAGGCATAAAGTTTCCGTTAGTTAAAAAATGGTCGAAATTTCATGTATCTATCTAGTGTGGATCTTATTTATTTTAGTTACAAAATAGGCTGTCAATAAATGTTAGCAGCGATTCGAGCTTGCATCTCATGATTTGTTGGTCTTCTAAGGAAACTCATTTTAATTTACGTTTGGAAGCGACCACAGCTTTCGCTGTACCTAGTTTTAAAATAATTTGAAATCGACACCATGTTTCGGCTGAGAAAGAGGGTATTAACAGACACGGGCAACAAAGTGATTTTGTAACGGGTTCCTTTTACTTTTACGGAACTCTAAAAAGGTACCTAACAAAAATGTATACGACGTATACGTAAACGATAACATTTATTCCAAACGAAGTTTGTCATTACTCTAGATTTTACAGAAGTCTTATAAAGTGGTTGTTGGCTTGTTGGACGGTCCATTGAAAGGTTTCCGAGAAACAAGTACAATTGGAAAGTTTTATAAAAGAGAATATACAAAAAAAATGTTGCGTCGTCTGGAGAAAAATATCGTCACGTAACTGCATCGAAATAAACCTATTGTTTTGATAAATATCTTCGAACTAAAGACCACGTAACGACCAAACGATCATTTGACCAAACAATTATTCGACCATCCGATATAGACCCGGTTGCTATCGAGGCTACACAAAGCTAGCACAAAGTACGCAGCTGTGTCGCGCGCGAGATGGACTACCTAGGGTCCATCCATAAATTACGTCACACGAATTTTTGGATTTTTGGATCCCTCCCCCCGTCCTTGTCAACGGTTGTCTCATTTGTAGCCCCCCCCCCCCCCTCATGTGACGTCACACATTTTTCAAATTAATTCATATATTTTAAAATAATCAAAAGCGGGCACTCGCCGACGACTTAAACCTATTTAAACCCTTACTATTTAGAACTTTTGTAAAATTTGCTATTTCACTTGCATTAGTAAGCCGCTCTCGAAGCTAAATTTTGTTGCATGAGAGATAATCTCATAGCGAGAGTACAAAATTATTAATAAACATAGATCAGTCGTAAATTCTTAATTTTTTTTTACATATAAAAATTTCGTGCTTTAGAAGGTATTTGCCGGCTTTAATGTAAAAAAAAACTGTCCAAAAAAGCATTTTTGTCGAGATGTCGAGTTCTACTCAATGCTAGCCTTAGTCCCAACTAGAAGCTAGCTAACTAACCGATACCTCCATCTCGATTGCATAATAGCCCCCCCGACAACGTGACTCGTTTGTTGGCAAAACCAACCATGCACCCACAATGATCCTTAATCCAACAACATAAGAAACATTCCACAACACAACAGTAACAGAAACAAAACAATAATACAGAAGGACTACTCAGTTTATAAATTCGATGTTCGTTTTGCGCCGTTCCGCTCACACTAACAGACATTATAGCAGAGTGAGAGTGACGGCAAGATATGAAGTTCGAATTTCGAATTACTGAATAGCCTCCAGTTGACATAATCCTTATCGCAACCACGTAGGTAAGACTTGTTTCACTTTACAAGCGTTCAAATACAAACTACCCAACAATCCAATCTCACCCGTACATCAAAAACTTAAGGTATACTTTAGCTTTAAGTCGCTTCTAAAACGGCAGTTATATTAGCAAAACGCAATGCAGGTATCGTAAACCTTTATTCTTACGATTTAAAGCTGCTTGTTCGTCGAAGCTTCCGCACATCAGTTTATTGGGTACCTATTGCGTGTATTGTATCTGTATAGTGCATTCGATAGCGGCGGCTGCGTTGGAAGTATTGAAACAATTGAATGCACATTGCACGTGCAAGATACGTAACTAATTGAAATTGCTGAGCGGCTGGATTGACAACTTGCCGGCTTCACGTGCAGTTTCATTTCGTTGCCTATGACATGGATTACGAATACGCTCAATATTATCGTGTAATCCATTCATATCACGATCCATATCACTAATTATTGATGCCTAAAGCAGCTATCCCGTTGTTTTGAAATCCACGATCCTATATTGACATACCAACATCACAATAATATTGACCATCTAACTAATCCATGCCTATTTACTATGTCTATATCTCTATCTCCAGCCTATATATGTCCCACTGCTGGACACAGGCTTGCTCTCTGCACGCTTGGCTTGGGCTATAGTTCCCACACGGGCCCAGTGCGACTTGAGAATTTCACACACACCAGTGAGTTTTGCAGGTGTATGCAGGTTTTCTCAATATGTTTTCCTTCAACTCAAGTATGAGATTTCGCGCATAAACTCGTATTAAATTTAATTATAATTCTTATTAGTATTATTGTAATTCTTTTATTAAAGCGGTGGGACTATCGGAATCAAAATAAAATATTTTTCTTTTTTATTTCTTAAATTCCAAAATGGTGCCCAAAGATGCGAGCCAGGGATTCGAACTCACAACTCGGCTTGAGAGGCCATAGGTCAAACCACTAGGCTACCAGGGGTGTATACCCTCAGATTAAGTAAACAGTTTTTATTTAATCTGGGTCTAAATATAAACATTTGTATTGTATTTTATTTTATCAATGGTGGTCCCAAGGGGAGGGGGTTTTTGGGAGGGGGCATGTTTAGTACATAGATACTTTAGGTTAAAACAGTAATTTCTTCCAGTAGTTCCTGCCCTTAGTGTTATGGTGATATAATTTTTTTTTATGGTTTTTTTTTCAGAAATCTATTTTTGTGTGGTATCAATCAAATAAAATAGTGACATAAGCCCGTTTTAAAAATATAACACAATAGGCAACACCTTTCTGCCACATGATTTCTGAAAATTCTATTTTTTTTTTCAAAACATACCAAGTTTGGACTAGTCGAGCTAAGAGACGAATATGTTTTTTTTAATAAACCCACATCAAAGGTTGCTTAACAGACAGTGAGTAACAAACACCCTTTACAATAATTCACAATAGCAATGTGAGCTAAAAAAATAAAAATAAAAATTGGATTTATAAAAAAACCCTCATAAAAAAATAATGAATAATCCTTATATTTCTCAAGGTTGTGTGCCTCTTGTTTTTACTTATGGTCATATTTGTAGAATTTTGTGACCACCCACTCATGCAAGTCCAACCCCTTATTGCAAAGAATGAGAGAGAGTGCAGAGGTCTCACTCACTCTTGTTTAAGTCTGGAGCATATAGGGTGGTGCTGGCCTAAACCTTGTTATTTCTGTTGTCATATCATGATATGATATTATCAATTATCATAATATGATGTTGGTCAATGTTTATCATTTAAGTTAAGTATGACAAATGAAATTAAATATTATGTGTAAACATGTAGCAATGCCCCAAAAATTTCCACAAACTATTTTGTAAAAGCATAACTAAATCATATAACTTTAGATTGTTATATTACCTTCAGGGGGTCATTGACCACAAAGTTATTGACGTTTGTTGAAACTACGAAAAGTTGCAGCCCTGATAAGAGCTATTTTTAGCCCTTAAAAGGCCATGTAAAATGATAAATAATAGATTTAATTTACCACGACGTCCAATACGTCGTGTTCGCCGCCAACTTTCACACACTTTCGTTGACGCTTCTTAATTAAATTTGCTCTAATGCTATACCAATTAATAGCTGAGACTATTCGCGAGCTTCTTCATTTCATGTCTTCTGTCTTAGTTAATTAATTACCCGTCTAGATGTAAGTAAGTATGGTTATTTAAAAAAATTTACATTTGCAGTGCCCTTACAGGATTTGATCTTGTATCTTGTATCAAGGCAAATAAAAGTTTGAGTTTGAGCTCACTTACTTTTAAAACAGGAGAATTACTGATGCTTAAGATAAACTTAACAACACATGTCACGCGCGAGAGGCTGCTAGCTCAAACATAAATAATGCAAACCCTGTTTGCCCTCTAGAGGAGAGGAGTATTCACTTAATTTACATTCACATTGATCACAACACAGCATGGAAAAAATTGCAGACGTCTGTTGTCAACAAAACATAAATATTTTCGAATATGTACTGTATTTCTCGAACAGTAAAGTTGTGATTTTTAGAACAAGTCGATTTGACAGATGATAAGACGAATGCTGCCATGCTCATGTTACAATTTCGCTCGTTTAATAAATAAATTGAAAATTTGATATAATCCGTTTTTTTTATGGTATTCCCTGTATAGGTTTTAGTTTAAATAAAATCGCTTTTTTTCTTGTACTGGTTAGTAATGGGAATGTTGGGACTTGCCTTCTATTTACAAACAAAAGCTAGTTAGATTTCTGAATTGTACTTTTTGTAGACTGAACTATGCTTTTTTGTCCTGATGTCGTGGTTTTCTTACTTGCATGAAAAAAAGATAAAAAATATATCAACTTTAAAACCATTTTGGAGGTGGAATATAATATGTTAATTCCAGTTATAAATTTAAATTTATTTATGTGTATTGAATGTCAAATACAAAAATGTGACCTCTGCCACTCGTCATTACTGTCCTTTTGTCATAGTCAATTTGAGCCATATCAACAGTGTAAATTAAATTTAAATTTTGGAAGTACCTACTTGTATTTTTGTGACCCAACACCGACGGACATTGTAAATTAATGAATAAGATTTTTATTTTTTTCTTATTTGGGTACCAACTTTACCGTGACATAAAATATTAAATTATTTTGTTTAAATCTATTAAAAAATTTACTTCCAATTATTTTGTTCCTTAATTAACTTCATTTTTCGGTGTTGTTGTTTTGGTGGCAACACTAAAATGACGTTCATGAAAAGCTATTTCAGAAAATTAAAAAACAGCTTGACATTTATAAAATAAATACACGTTGTCTAAAAAAATCGCGCAGTATATGTTTGCGCCTATGTTTATTGAGCATTTTTTTTTTCAATCAAGTAATTTAAATGATTGATTTCTTACCATACGTGAGTAAAATGACTTGAAGTAGATAATAAAAAACTGCAAACCTTACTTTTACTGATTTGACTTTTCTTTGGCTGTCATCGTAACATCAATACTAAATTGACATAATGACATTGACAGGAAGGGAACACAGCTAGAATAAATAATGAAATAAATCGCAGCAGCTGATTGCTCAAATGCGTGTGCAAAACATCATCCGCTTATTAAGCGACCGCCCGCTGGTCGCGGCATTCGTACATCCGGTGAAATAATCAGACGGAGTATGTTCTAGTGCAGTATCTTCATAAAATGAATAGCGTTACTCGTGTTGTCAGTTCAAAGTGTTTGGGTTCAGGATGGCATAGGTTCTTTTCTGTTTCGGCGCCAAAAAACAAAACTCATTCGTAAGTTACAAATTTATTATTTACGAAATTTGCATCGCTGTGTCAAGCGCCATTATGTAGAAACTTAATGTACTTGTGACTTTCGCAGTGCGCCCATAAAAACATTATTAAGTACTTACTGTTTTAAGAATAGTTTTGGGAGGCATTGCGCAACAAGTAGGTATCATATTAAGCTATCAGCTGTATTGCAACCATGACCATTCTTTATGGATTGTTCGTAATTGGCCATTGTTTCATATTCTGTCATTGTTAAGTGATTTGTTATTCAGTGCTGAATATG
The DNA here is from genome assembly GCA_949127965.1 of Pandemis corylana. Lineage (NCBI taxonomy): Eukaryota > Metazoa > Arthropoda > Insecta > Lepidoptera > Tortricidae > Pandemis > Pandemis corylana. The sequence continues at coordinate 3,040,694 of OX421857.1, forward strand.
GAACAGATATTTCCCTTGCCTATTCCTAGAGGCTGAAAAAATTAAAGCTTTATTTATAGTGAAAAAGGACTGATGAATTTGCTACTACCAGATATTACAGTTACACCACCTACACCATGCCTATAAAGTTTTAAACTTACATTATGAAGAGATAAAGTGGCATAAATAAATTATGATGTCATCTACCTATACTAAGTTGGTTATAGCCAGCAGCTACTAACAAATAACAATTCAATGGTTTGACACTTATAAAAGAGAGTTTTACAGTGCAAATTGGGAATTTTATTACTGTTTGCACTTGGCTCATCCAATCAAGGAACATTTACATGTGAATGCACAGGAATGGTCGATGACATCGCGATTGTAGCTCCCCCTAGCGTCAACTACAAGCCGCGGAAGCCACATACATCTGCTTGTTTTCTCGTAGCATGAACTAGCTGCACCCAAAAATTTTAAAGCTTTCCAAATTAGAAGCCCCCGTTTAATTTTATATAAAACTGAATTGCTTCGCAGATGTGTGCAGGTTTCCTCCAGATGTTTTCCTTCACCGAAAAGCTCATGGCGAATGTCAAATGTAATTTGACAATTACTGATAAAAAATTTCTAATATTATGTTTGACTCAACAAGTCTGCTATTTGATTCAATGTTAATGTTTTGTTGTGTAAAATGTAACAAACCTCTTCTTCCTTCAAAGGTTAACTGGAAGAGACACTTTGTAGGTATAAGTTCAAGTGTTGATTGGTCACTCAAAATCCCTTTATTTTTGTATGTCAGCTCGTGAGAAAGTGTAATAATAGCAGTAACCTTAGCAGGTGACCTTGCACTTTGTAAATTTAATTGTCTTGCTAAGTGCAAAACTCAAGAACAACATCAAAAGAGAAAAATTTGAACATCTCACAGTCTTGCTAAACGTTGCCTGTAGGTCTTGTTACCTTGGGCCCCCTCTACCAGTGGCGTGGCGTCCATAGAACTCGATTCCCACCGGCTTGCCTATTTTAAGGCAGTTGGCACTTTTACTGTTCAGAATTAGAGGTAAAGGCTAGTTAAATTCCCTTGAGCTTGCCTTCTGATATACTTAACGCTACGCCACTGCTGTCTACCCCGTAAGGGATAAAGACGTGACTTGTTTGTTGTTGTTTGTGTTCGAAAATTTGCTCTGGAAAGTTTTTGACAAAACAATATCAGTTGCATCAACTATACTAATAAGAATATTATCTTGCAGATGTAAGTTACTGGTGGTGGGGGGAGGGTCAGGGGGGTGCACTATCGCAGCGAAGTTTGGACGGAGGCTTCCAAAGGATGCTGTCATTGTCCTCGAACCAAGTGACGTAAGTGTTATATATATATATATATATATATATATATACATACATATATCACGTCTTTATCCCTTACGAGGTAGACAAAGCTTAAGCTAACAAGACCTAAAGACCATGTTTAGCATGATTGTGGGCGTATGGATAAAATAAATAAATAAAAAAGACAAGAAAAAGAAAAGAAAAAATGATTGTTTGTGGAATATACAAAAATGCAACTCAAGTAAGTAAATGCTTTATTGTAGAAATATAAAAAAAACAGATAAAATTAACAAAAAAAAAATTAATATATCCACAAAGGCGAACTTATCCCTATAAGGGATGTCTACCAGTTAACCTTAATTTAATTATTTTATTTTGTTTCTCACTTTTGCAATCTCTTTGCAACACAATGTTTATCGTAAATGTCAACTGCAAAGTAAACAAAATATACGATAGGATGACGTAATATTGACTGATCAGGTATTCTACCGGCCTCAAGTGTATTCGGTATCTATTTAATATATTATTTTGCCATTGGTATTTTTGCTAGTCCCACCGTATGACCCTGTCGCAATTGGCATTGTTCATTTTTTTTAGTATGCTCCAATTCGAAAACCATTTCGAGGAAAACCATCAATTATCCGATTTATCTTGTCCGATTTCAAAAATACTTTATGATTGCAGATATTTTTGTAAAAGTACTTTGAACCTTTGTTTGACCGAACGACCGGGTTTTTAGACAGAATCCAGCATCGAATGTTTGCCACAAAAATGAAAAAAAAAGTTTGGCTACGGCAACTGTCACGTGTCACTGTCAAATCTACAAAACCATAGACAAAGCCGTTTATTTTATAGCCAGCCGAACGAAGGCGATTGGGATTCTGTCTAAATTCACGAATTATCAAAGAGCGAAAAAATATTTATTATTAATTAACAAAGCTACGTAAAAGCATAATATTCAAATTAGTTGCTTGAAATAGTCCATTTTATCAAATAAAGGTGTTAAAAGCACAGCTTAAAAAAAATGAACAATGCCAATTGACTGGCCACCACCTGCTTGCCGAATAGCTTTACCTTTCGGACTTTTCTATGTGCTCTAATTTTCAGTATCGTTTAGAAATTTAATTTCTAACGGTAAAACCGTAAAAGTAAAACAAAAAATCAAGAAGTAAAAATTCTTGATTCATTTGATAGTGCTTTGTTAGAGCTTCAAATTTCACTCAAACCGATTGTGAACGACAGAAAACCAGAACAAACTGAACTGTTGTAACCGATGTCTTACACAAGAGCGGCTACCGCGAAACGCAACTGTCGTCTGTGTATCCCTCTCTGTCGCACGCATTCGCAGCTTTGATAGAGGGAGATATTCGAACGAACGTTGATTGTTCTCTCTTCTCCCTCCAGGTCCACTATTATCAGCCTCTCTGGACGCTCGTGGGGGCCGGCGTGACCAGTGTCGGAAGCACATGTCGTCCCGCTCGGAGCGTGCTCCCGCGGCAGGCCCGGTGGCTCCGGGACACGGCCTCGAGCGTCGACCCGGCGCGGCAGGCCGTTATCACGAGGAACGGAGACACCATCAACTACGAGTATATTGTGATTGCTGTGGGCTTGCTGAACGATTATTGCAAGGTACGTTCGACCACAGATCCGATAGACTATATATATGTCGAAGAACAAAAGAGGATGGATAGATGGAGCTGTTCATGTTGGTCAGGATTCAAATAAGCTAATGGGTGCTAAGGATGCTAAAAGGAAACAAAGCACTCCACAATAAATATAACTCTATATTCAGAAGGAAACACTGGAGAATAATATATACAGGTAGAAAATGGAAACGTATCTAGACACGGAATAGGGAAATTAGAAAACAATAAGGAATAAGCGCGTAGTAAGGATGACAGATCACTACGGCAAAAAATGCTGTAAAACATACATACAATGATTTATATCTACTCCTATACGATACGAACTATATAATAAAGTAGTAAACTTTGATAGTATTTTCGTGTGTCTTAGTATGTGTGGGGTAATCTCGGGAACTACCCCACTGATTCCCACCGTTCTTGTACTAGTAAAAAGCTTTGCTATCCCTGAGTCGCATTGGCTCTTAGCTTAGAGAGAGAGAGAGAGAGAGAGAGAGACGGCACGAACGCCAGTGGAAAGCACTTCACAAACAAACTGACAAATATACGGAAGTATGTATGACAACACTCGATTTACATACACATACACACACATACATAAATCACGTCTTTATCCCTTACCTTACGGGGTAGACAAAGCCTAAGGTAACAAGACCTAAAGACCACGTTTAGCATTATTGTGGGTGTATGGATGGAAAGGGGAATCAAAATAGTGATGGGTTGCTAGCCACATCGCCTATAACATGATTCCAAAGATTTTCACCCATTCCCTCGATGGGCTTTTACCACCTGCACGGGAAGAGAAGCAACTGGTACATTCTATGCTATTTCTTTGCTCCCAGACCGGCATGGAAGTGCTGTAAATAAAAGCTTTGTTTTTCCGCTATGGGCACAATGCCCATAAGCGAGTGGTAGGGCCTTGTGCAAGGTCCGTCCGGATCGCTACCACCATCTTACTCACTAATCCTGCCGCTAAGTAGCAGTGCTTGCACTGCTGTGTTCCGGTGTGGAGAGTAAGACAGCCGGGGAAATTACGGGCACAAGAGGCATTGCATCTTAGTCCTCTAGGTTGGCAACGCATCTGCAATCCCTCCGGGGTTGCGGGTGTCTATGGGCAGTGGTGATCACTTACCATCAGGTGACCCACTTGCTCGTTTGCCTTCCTATTCATATAAAATAAAAAATAAAAAAAAAGCACTTTACTACGCTACTTCGATGGATAATCCGACTACGCCTATCCATTTCTTTTTTTCTATCTTCCCAGGTCCCAGGCCTCACCGAAGCCCTGGCCATAAAGGACAGCGGGGTCTCCACGATATACTCGGCCGACCACTGCGAGAAGACCTGGGGGGATCTGCAGCGGTTCAAGGGTGGGGAGGTGCTGTTCACGTACCCTGACACGCCCATCAAGTGCCCCGGGGCACCACAGAAGATAGCCTATCTCGCTGACTCTTACTTTACCAAGGTATACTGAACTCGCTATATAATTCTTCTTGCTCTGGTGTACGTAATAACATAGTATTGTGTTAAGATGTTATATCTATCTATCTATATTTATAAAAGAAAGTCGTGTTACTTACACTATTTATAACTCGAGAACGGCTGAACTGATTTGGCTGAAAATTGGTGGGTAGCTTACAACCAGGAGACGGATATAGGATACTTTTTATTCTGAGTTTCCAGCGGGATTGGAAAATCCCGAAATGTTGTACCAATAAAGCTACATTTGGCATACCTTTAATTATTCCTTCATTAGTATAAAGGTGCACTGCAAAGGATTTTTTCAAATTTCCCACGGGATAAAAACACGAGGTAAATAATTAAGACTATAATTAGTAGATAATATTCCTAGAGGATCACGTAGGTGCTCTAAGAAGGGATTTTCCGAATTTCCCACGTGATAGGAAATAAAAACCTTATATATGGAGACATGAGTGGATGTATGGGCTGTGTCGTCACTCTGACGTTATCTGCGCGGACGAAGTCGCGGGCAAAAGCTAGTTTCTAATAAATGAACTCAGTGAAACAGTAAGCTTATGAATAACCGACCAGCCAAATATGAACCACAGTCCACGCTCTCAAAAAAATACATACATACATACATACATACACAAATCACGTTTTTATCCCTTACGGGGTAGACAGAGCCTAAGGTAACAGGTAGATACCTACTGGCCTCATTTAGCAAGATTGTGGGCGTATAAATGGAAAATGGAATCAAAATAGTGATGGGTTGCTAGCCTCATCGCCTATAACATGATTCTTAATATTTTCGCCCATTCCCTCGATGGGTTTTTACCATCTGCGCGGGTAGAGAAGCAACTGGTACATTCTATGTTTTTTCTTTGCTCCCAGACCAGCATGGAAGGTAATAAAAAAGGCTAAAAAAAAAATAGGTACCTTAAATTATATTCGTCTATCATAGAGATGTATGGGATCGCATTAAGACGTTATGCTAAGGGCCCCCAGTACATCAAGTATTCCATCTTAACCAGGGGGCTAGTGAGGCTGTCAACGCAATCCTTTGGTATATCTTGTGTCCGTGGGTGGCGGTGATCGATTACCAACACGTGACACTGGCTCGTTTGTCACGCACGTTTGTCTGGTACGCTAGTTTAAGAAGAAAATCAATGAATTACTGTTCCAGTATTGTTTTATTGCATTCTGCGGTACAACATTCTTAACTGATTTTTCATAGCAATCTACCATTGTCCAATGTACAATTCAATGTTGACATAACGTCACATGACGATGTTTTCTAAATATGATTGTTTGATGACTTTTAAAGTGATAAACAAATGCTGTAATTATAATGTACGGTCAAGTGCAAAAATAAGTATCGATAGGAACTTCTCAAAAATATGTCCCACGACCTTATTACGCTGGTGTAAAAGCGTAATAATATGTATCTAGACAAAGTTTCAAAAATAAGTATTTTGTCTAGAGACATATTATTACACTTGACTGTACCTATGCTTATAATGTTTGTTGCTTATAATAATTGTGTCAGTAATGGTAAAACAGATTGATGCGATAACGGTAGGTAATCTTCGATAACACGTTACACAATGTCGTGTCGCATCCACACTTTAACGTTGAAGTTTAACATCTACGAAGCTGATAAATGCATTATACCTACGATAATCATTATCACCATCATGCAACATTTAGCATTAATACAGAAATGTGACGTTTTCCGTGGAATGGTACTTTGTTTTTGACAAGGACTTATTGATAGTTCAATAATCAACATATGCATTTAAATACCGAAGCGTGTAAAAATCATGCGTGCCTAAAGATCTTAGACTTAATTTTTTTTTATTATTGAAAGACCAAAATGATAACAACCATACATACACAAATCACGTCTTTATCCCTTACGGGGTAGACAGAGTATGAGGTAACAAAACCTAAAGGCCACGTTTAGTATGATTGTAGGCGTATAGGTGGAAAAAGGAATCAAACTATTGATGGCCGCATCGCCTATAACATGATTCCTAAGAATTTCGCCCATTCCCTCGATGGGCTTTTACCATCTGCACGAGACGAGAAGCAACTGGTACATTCTATGTTTTTCCTTTGCTCCCAGACCAGCATGGTAGTATAACAACGATCCTATGTATACATATATCCCGGGACTTAAACTATCTGTATAGTATACGAAAAAATTCAACAAAATTGGTCCAGCGCTTTAAACGTGAAAAGGTAGACAGACAGCATTAAAATATCTCACCACTCTATGCCTAAAATATGCGTTTCAACAAATAAGTTCAAATAAAAAGCGTTTAATTTCAGACAAATGTCCGTTCCAAAACAACTTTAACCTACAACACATGCATGCCCGTCATATTCGGGGTCAAGAAATACGCGGACGCTCTCATGAAGGTCGTTGAACGGAAGAAGATCAACGTCAACTACCAGACAGTGCTGAAAGAAGTCAACTATGAGAAGAAGGAGGCTGTCTTCTTTAACACCGCCGATAAGACCAAGGTGAGTTAAAAATACACTGTATTTTAAAATTTATCCAGAATACTTTTGACCCTTTTTTTTTTTGCGGCGGAAAAATGCGTTACGCATACGACCGCGCCTTGGGGACGGCGCGGCAGTTATGTGGGACTCTCCTCCCCGCCCCCCTCCCCGGGCAGGGGGAAGCGGAGGAAGCCTACCCACTAAAAAACCGCCGGTATTCCCTCTCTGCCATTGGAGGGGCGCCGTGGGAGCATAATGGTGTCACCACGCACGCCCCGCCGGCCGCCCCAGCCTGAACGCCGGGGCTCCCGCGCCAAGAGAGGGGGCCGGGAATACTAGGCCCCCCCCTAGACTCGTGGGCCTCTACAGGCAAGCAGGGGATAGAATACTTTTAACCCTGCCTGTGCTGTTGCTTAAGTCTACGGGACCTCGAACTGATTGAGCGTACAGCATACAGTAAAGACGGAACATTGATGCGCTTTAGATCCGAAGAAAGAAGAAGAACACCTTCCATCTGATGAATTTGCCACGGGCCCCAGAGGTTATGCCCCTGTGTATGCTTTTGAGTTTTTTTTTCTGTGATTACCGCATATTTTTGTGCGGTGAATGTGTGTGCGTCTTTTTAGGTGTGTAATCGATGACTAGGGCTGCCGACGCATCCCTTAAGACACCCCCCCACTCCGGCTGGGTTTATTAACCCTTAAAACGGCAGTGGTGATTTAGCGACCATATTTAGTTACGTATAGTCTTATACATAGAATCTTAACTTGCAGTTGTGTTTATTAAAAATTTTACTTGCCCAGTCAAAATCTAAGGAATCATGAGGCGATGCGGCTAGCAACCCGTCACTATTTTGATTCCTCTTTCCACCTATACGGCCACAAACATCCTAAACGTAGGTCTTGTTACCCTAGGTTCTGTCTAACTGCCCTTTCACCAACTCGACAATTGTCGGAGACAAGTGACAATTCGAATTGTCACGCGTGGTCAATATGAAGGCAATTGGCGTTGATTTTGTCGAGTTTGTAATGCAAACAGAATTGACACTTGTCAGCGACTATTGTCGAGATGGTTAAATATGGGCCTGGTAATGGATAAAGGCATAATTTGTGTATTTTTTTTTTCATGCTAATCTGGGAGCAAAGGGAAAACATAGAATGTACCAGTTGCTTCTCGTCCCGCGCCGATGGTAAAAGCCCATCAAGGCAATGGGCGAAATTCTTAGGAACCACGTTATAGGCGATGCGGCTAGCAACCCATCACTATTTTGATTCCTTTTTCCATCTATACGCCTACAGTCGTGCTAAACGTGGCCTTTAGGTTTTGTTACCTCAGGCTCTGTCTACCCCGTAAGGGATGTGAATGTATGTTTTTTTTCATCCCCCAGGAAATGACGATGCCATACAACATCCTCCACGTGGCGCCGCCCATGAAGACGCCCGACTTCATCCACAGCAACCCCGACATCGTGGACGGCGCCGGCTTCCTCAGCGTCGACAAGTACACGCTCCAGCACACCAAGTACCCCAACATGTACGGGATAGGGGACTGCACTAACACGCCGAACAGCAAGACCGCTGCGGCTATTGGTGAGCATAGACTCTAAATATAATTTTCTCAAAAATGTCCGTTAAAGTCGTCATTGTTAACTGCATATCAGAACAGGAAGTTAATTGTTGCCGGTTAATCCAAAATTAAAAAAAAAACATTACTGTAGCGCTAAACTCTCTAGTAATGTCGCATACAAATCCCATTACTGTCTAGTTATTAACTTTTTTAAAATGCAAATCACCATTATAAAAAATAAAGGCACAAGACTTAAAACACCAAATTAAAAAAAAAAAAAAACTAGTACGACAACGTGTTTATCTGTGTCTGAAATAGCTTTAGATGTTCTGGGTAGAAAAATACTCTCATCAAATGCCATTGATAGAAAAAGGCGGCAAAGCAAAAATAATTAATAATTTATGTCAATTACATTTTCATTTATTTTTGTTGTTGTTTTCTTTTTCGATTTTTGAGAAAAGCACTATACTTACCTCGGCCAGAATAGCATTGCTGGCTTCGTATTATTAAACGGACTCGCAAGCTCGACCGTTCAAACCAATACTCAGCCAGCAATTGCCTACTTCCTGGCCTAGACAGTAATGTACTAATAAATAGAGTCATATCACAATGCCCTCCGAACCTAACCAATTTTACCCCAAAGGGGGTTATTACTCCCAGGTTAGGAACTCAGGCTCTATACTATATTCATATATTCCAGCGAAACAATGCTACGTGCTGGAGCAGAATCTGCTAGCGACGATGGCGAAGGACAGCCCCAAGGAGAAGTACAACGGGTACGGCGCGTGCCCCCTGGTCACCTCGTACAGCACCTGCATCCTCGCCGAGTTCGTGTACGACGGCGTGCCCAGAGAGACGCTGCCTTTCAACCAGGTACGCCTCATTTTAAACTAGTCAAGTTTCGCCAAGGGAGAGCAGAGGGGATGCTGACAAAGGCGACGGATAAATAAACATACTTGTATAATGTAGGTAAATACATGCAACATCCATGACTCGGGGACAAACGTATTCATCATACAACTGCCCCTGCCGGGATTCGAACCCGGGACCTCTAGCTTCATAGTCAGGGTCACTAACCACTAGGATATCCGGTCGGCATACGACAATGACGCAAATTAATTTCATTACATCGTTCATTCTTTCATTCACTCGCTATTTAATATTCGCTAAAAACTGACAACACCGAAAGTGACATTTTACTGCAGTGTTCTATCTGCCAGACTATAGTCGTTTACCCCAAAAGCCTTGACGTATCAGTCAGTCAGTAACTCGGTGCTTTACTACTATTATAATATAAAGAGGTAAAGTCTGTGAGCTTGTAAGGTTGTATCTGGATTTACAAACCGATTTAGAAAAATCTTTCCAATTGAAAAAGTCTTTGTAATGCAAAATTACAGCTTTCGAATTCCAAGAATTTGGATGGCCATTCATTGATTCAGCGTTTTTTTACTAACATAAAATTATTTGTTCGACAGGCTAGAGAGAGCACGATAGCGTACTACATGAAGAGAGATCTCTTTCCCTTCTTGTATTGGAACCTGATGCTTAAAGGGTACTACCATGGGCCAGAGTTCATAAGGAGGATTATCAACCCGCTGGCGAAGTAAAGGTTCATTTAGTGAAGGTATTGTAACAGTAATGGCGTTCATATACACGATGAATTTTAATCGGTGATTAGTTGAAAAATATTAACAATCAATTAAAATTTAATTTAATAGGTGAGGTCTTACGCGATTATCACACTATTTAATTAATTGTGACTATGATATTGTTAAGACCAATAACAACTGGATACGGTCATCCTACATCAATTACTGAAGCAAAATGGATACCGATGTATTCCTCGTAAGTCTTAGACTAGGCGCGCATGGGAAACATTTTGTCACGGCGGCAGTGGGATCTCTCTGTCTTTACAAAGATAAAAACAGAGAGATCCGACTGCTACCGTGACAATATGTCACCCGGTGCGCACCTAACCTTAGATCTTAAGTCAAAAATCACGACTTGGTTAGAATTGACAATGACAACTTATATACTACTTATTACTCATAAGGCAAGTATTGCTGTTGAAAGAGGTTGTAGGTTCATAGAATAAACCATAAATTGGGTGACAGTGAAAATAGGTCTAAAAATTACTCGGGATTAAAATGATCATAGAAAAAAAGAGCTTGGCTCGATGTAACTGCGTTTTAACGTGACCTCTTTCAATTACTGAATTAGAAAAATTGGTACCTGATCATCGCTTAAAAGTCATCGTGTATAGCTGTGTGCTTTCAAACGGCTCAAAAAATAGTAAAACATTTTAACATAAAGAAAGAAAGTAAAAGTTTGAAGTAAACTAAACTTAAAAGTGCTCTTAAAGGGCGATTAAAATTGTGGTATTGCTGGCTGTCGGTTGTTCGAACAACGAGCAATTTAGTGGAGCAATTCGAAATGAAGTTGCCGTAATAATTGCTACAGTTACTACGCGAGTTATATAAGCTTGTTCCACACTAGTTGCCTTGATTTGTTTGGCGATTGTTGCCGGCCATTAATTGCCTGATAATTGCCTCTGACAAGAGCACTTTCAAATGTAACTAATGGTTGCAGTGGTAATTAAGAGTAGTGACAAAAATATACTTTTTCAATTGTTGTCTGAATTTTACCTTTTTTTTCGACTAATTGAGATTGTTTGTTGATCCCTAAATATTTTATATACTCTTGTTATTTGTTAAAATATATGTATATTTCCATATGTTAAATACGTGATCTAAAACAAAGCCATTCGCGAGATTATTAATATTGCACTAATTTTATTTTAAATCACAATAAATATTGCAACAATACAATTAGGTTATGTATTTTTTAATTATATCGTTTAAAAACCATGTGAAACTTAAGTCACAATTTTTTAGTGTATTATGTAAATATCACATGTTTAAAAATAAAATAAAACTTTACATGTTACAATGCGTTTTATTTTGTATTAACCTTAAAATTCAGAACGTCATTAATAAACATTATATTTCTGTTATTATAATCTAGTTGGCTAAGGGGACATCAAAACATCAAATACACAACAATGACCTGAACTATCCACCAAATTAATTTAATAACATTCACAAATGGCTGTATTATTACACAAACTTATTTGCAAACATGTTGCGTCACAGATTAATATCAGATTGGCATCTTCTCTACAATGCGGGAACAAGTACAAGTAAGTATGGATAATTACGTCTTAGGTGTCATAACAGAAATAATCTCAATACGTTAAAAAAGTCACAGAATATCTTAAATAATATCGGAAAGAAAAATCGAACATACATATATAAATCACGTCTTTATCCCTTACGGGGTAGACATTAAGCATAATTGTGGGTGTGTAAGGTGGCAAGGGGAATCAAAATAGTGATGGGGTCAGTGGCGTAACTATAACGTCTGGGGCCCTCGGCAAATTCGTCAGATGGGGCTCCTTCCTCAATATAAAGAAGTGCATCAGCGTCCGTTCTGTGCTCTAAACCAACTCAGTTCGGGGCCCCGTAGATCTAGGGGCCCCTGGCATTTTGCCACTCCTGCCACCCTATAGTTACGCCAGTGGGGGGTGCTAGCCGTTTTCGCCAATTCCCTCGATGGGCTTTTACCATCTGCGCAGTAAGAGACGCAACTGGTGGAAAGTTATTTTTAGATGTTAATTACTCATACTGTCATTTTTCGTCAACATATTATGTTGTGTTCCGTTTTAGATGTAAGTTACTTATAATCGGCGGTGGCGCAGGCGGCTGCAGCGTCGCCTGGCGGTTTTCTAGGAAACTAAAGGATAATGAAATATGTGTCATAGACCCGGCCGAAGTAAGTAATCGATTACAGAATATCTACAGGAGCATTCCTCACTGAGAGCATTCTTATCCGACCATTTGTAAACGGGAAATCACTGTAAGCTTTGAAACGCTCATCTCAACGTCCACACTCGAATAATCGACGCCGAATGCTTATTACACGTGAATACTCTTGGCGAGGACGCGAAGAAGATAGATAGAATCCCACGAAACACATTATTTGAATCCAAGCCTGGACCATCTTCTAATACAATAAATAGATGGGCCATTTCATCCATCCTGATAGTAGAAAAAAATTACCAAAAATTCCATTCATTATCAGGCTTAGAATTTGATTGCATTCCGTTGCCGCCATACAAATTTGTAATAATGAAGTAACGAAATGGAAAAGGTAATTTTGGGACGTTTTTTTTCTCCTATCAGGATCAGTGCTCGTGATCCTGCGAACCGAAAATAAAACTAAAATCCCAGAAGATAGTTGAGTGTACAATTTTTAATGAAATGGCCCAGATTTCTATTTATACAGAAAAATATATTTTAACAACTTTATAAGCCCAATTGTTAATTACAGTTTCATTACTACCAACCTCTCTTCACCATGGTGGCGGCCGGCATAAAGCCCTTTGCCGAAAGCAGGAAACCTCTTGCATCAGTGCTGCCACCAACCGTGTGTTTACTCAAAGACTATGCGCAGGAATTTGATCCTTGCAACAGCGTGGTCCGCACGAAACGCGGGGACAGAATTTATTATGACTTCCTGGTGATTGCTGTGGGTGTCATGAACGATTATTATAAGGTAAGATATGATTAGCAAACACACTTGAGCTCTCATTCCAATTCCCGAGACTTTCACAATGACCTTTATTTTGCCCTAGATCCCTGGCCTTAAGCCAGCTTTGGACGACCCATGCAGCCCCGTAACCACCATGTACGCCCCGGAGTACTGCTCCAAGACCTGGTCGGTCATCAGCAAGGCCAAAGGCGGTCACGCGCTGTTCACCTTCCCCGCAGCGGGGGCCAAGTGCTCGGGAGCCGCGCAGAAAATCATGTACCTAGCTGATGATTATTATAGAAAGGTAAATTAAATTCTTTTTACGTATAAATTATGCTTTATCTATGTTTACCATCAGGCATGATTGTGATCAAGCGCATGCCTACTTCACATAATAAAAATTAAAAAAAAATGAAGGGACGACATATTAGAGAGAGGTCTCGAGGCAATTGTTATGCCGGGCACCGAAGAAAGAGAGTTAAAAGTGGTAATTATTCTGACGTCACTGGCGATAGGTACTCGTGCGTCGTAGAAGTTGATATAGTCGGTGGCGCTACGGTCGCTACTTTTTCATGCATTCATTAAATTGCATTTCCCGTCCCATGTGATTGCTGTTGTTTCTAGCAATATTTTCTTTTTTTTTAAAGGTAAAGAAAATGGTCCATGCCATGCACTTTGTTTGATATTTAATTTTAACAATTTATAACAAAGATTTTGGTTAGGTAGATGCTTTGATAGAGAGGTTAGGTACCTACGTAATAAAGTAGGTAGCCGCATCTGGTTTCATATTAGACCTCGTAACTCTTCGCAGTAGAAGAACTGCGTTACCCGCTATAAGTAGGTGCCAGGTGGGTATAAGTAGATAGGATTTTTTTATTGATGATTCGAAGTTTCTTTCAGAAAAAAAACCGTGAACTGTTCAACATAACCTACAACACGGGTTCGGAGGCAATCTTCGGTGTACGAAAGTACGCCGCGGCGCTAAATCGCGTGGCCTCAAGGCGCAGTATCGCTGTCAACAGCTGCTGCGAGCTGGTGGAGGTCAGGCCGCAACACGCTGTCTTTAACGACGCTTCTGGAGTGGTAAGGCTCTAGCTTAACTTACAAAATGCCTTCTACAAATTTAAAAGTACAGTCCGCGAGCTCTTAGAATGCTATTCAGCTTTGTCTTGCCGTCTCTTTCACTCGGCCGATTCAAGTATCAAACCTATAATGAGTGACAGAAGTTTTTTTTTTCTAAAAGAGGCCGAAAGTAACTTTGTCAAAGTTTTTATCCCGATGCAACATTCCCGAGAAATAACGTTAACCGAAGACGACGCTGATAAGATATTGGTTTAAACTGGGATCGCAAATAAAGAAACAATTAAATAATGCTGTAAAAAAACGTAATAATTAAATTTCGAGCTCTACGGTAAGTTGACAAAAGGTCGGGTCAAGAGTCCCACTCTGTGAGCTTGTATGAAGAGATTGATGAATGTAGTTGAAGCGAAAGAGGTATGTCTGACACGTAGCAAGTGGAACAAAGTGCTTTTTGCCGATTCCTATGGGAAATATGTGTAGGTATGCATATGTATATGGTAATTTGGATAATTCTCTTTGTACCCTCAGCCAATAGTGCTCCCCTACAACCTCCTCCACGTGACGCCGCCCATGTCGCCGCCGCCCTGCGTCTCTTGCTCGCCGCTGGCCGAGGCCACTGGCTACCTCGACGTGGACCCCCTCACGCTGCGGCACAAGCAGTACCACAATGTGTACGGGATAGGTGACTGCACTAACACGCCTAACAGCAAGACTGCTGCCGCCGCCGGTAAGTGTATTAACCTGTGACTTCCTCTATTCAAAACTAGATGGTGCTAAGAGTCGCGCTGCACTAACACGCCTGACAGCTGATGCCGCCGTTGAGTTGACCGTGTCACTTCCTCTATTCACAACTAGATGGCGCTAAGGGTCGCGCTACACTAACACGCCTGACAGCTATGCCGATGGTAAGTGTATTAACCGTGTGGGGTGCGAGACGGGTTACCTCCGCGTGTGGTCAAGAGCTGCGGTTCGTTTTTGGAGTCGTCCGGGGGGAAGAGCAGTGCTTGGTCCGGTGCACCCTGGGCATCGGCTAATGATTTCCTGGCAGTTTCTGAGGGATATAATTGACCGCTGGCTAAGAGCCCGACAGGGGGGAGGGGGGTCTTTGACCGTATCACCGTACAACGTTGCCGACATTTTATAATTATATGCTTTACCGCACACTTGTCATTTAAACTGACATTGACCCAAGCCTTACGGCCGCCATTAAGGAGAAGAGAGATATATTAACCGTGTCACTTCCTCTATTCAAAACTAGATGGCGCTAAGAGTCGCGCTGCACTAACACGCCACCGAGACTTAGGGCCTGTTCCACCACTCTCTGTAAAGTTCCAGTTATCTTATTTGTCAGTTATCTATGATGACGTCACTATTTATTACTACGAAACAAACATTTTAATGGGATCTCCTTCCTAGCTCGCCAAAGCTACGTGGTAGAGCAAAACCTCGCCAAGTCGATGGCTGGGCAAGAACCGACGGCCGAATACGACGGGTACGGCGCATGCGCGCTGCTGACCTCATACCGCACCGGCATACTAGCTGAGTTCTTGTACGACAAGCGGCCTTGCGAAACGTTCCCCTTCGATCAGGTAAATGATGCCTGGAATACATTTTATTAGGGCTCCGGACCCAAAGGGTCAAAACGGGACCCTATTACTAAGACTACTGTCAGTCTGTCTGTCATGGTTGTATCTCATAAACTGATGGCTAGACAGTTGGAATTTTCACAGATGATGTATTGCTGTGGCCGCTATAACAACAAATACTAAAAACAGAATATTTTTTCATGTGTAACAAAGACAGTGTAACCAATATTAAATGACCTCACACTGTCTACCCTTAGCTTGGGAGGCAGGGCTCTGCTAGCACTGGAATTTATATTCACTGTCCAATTTTGTACGGAACGCTCGGTGCGCATGCGCGAGTCTGACTCGTACTTGGCTGGTTTTTTTATTTATTTGTGGATGGTAGCACAGGGCCTTACAGCTGGTCCGTAAGACTATTGCGATAAGTTGGGTAGGTACTGCTCAGTGAGCTATAATCGTAACTATTGCACGTCAATGTAACAAAACCTTGCGGCAGGCTCGCGAGCCACGTCCACACTAGGGTTTTTGGTTACTGTAACTTCTAAGGAATCATGTTTTAGGCGATCTAGCAACCCATCACTATTTTGACTTTCCCTTTTCACCTATATGCAACGATCATGCTAAACGTAGCTTTTAGGTCTTGTTACCTTAGGCTCTGC
Organism: Pandemis corylana; assembly: GCA_949127965.1. NCBI lineage: Eukaryota > Metazoa > Arthropoda > Insecta > Lepidoptera > Tortricidae > Pandemis > Pandemis corylana. The sequence goes on from OX421857.1 coordinate 3,057,086, forward strand.
CTACCCCATAAAGAATAAAGACGTGATTTATGTATGTATGTAACGTGCAACAGTTACGGTGCACAGATGAGTAACCCGGTTTTAGTCGCAATAAATCCCCTTACCTGTAGTCCACCTAGTTTGTCCACCTGGATTTTGACATGGCGGAGCTCCTTTTTCTGTGTATTATCCCTGAACTGAAGATATCTAACTAACCTAACCTACTACGTATCTATTTTTGTACAATAAAATATTATTGTGTGTTATCAAATGAATTAAGAATTTTATTTTTGACGACCGGATAGCCTAGTGGTTAGTGACCCTGACTATGAAGCTAGAGGTCCTGGGTTCGAATCCCGGTAGGGGCAGACAGTTGTATGATGAATACGAATGTTTGCGCCCGAGTCATGGATGTTGTATGTATTTAAGTATGTGTTTATCTACATTATATAAGTATGTTTATCCGTTGCCTGGTACCCATAGTACAAGCTTTGCTTAGTTTGGGGCTGGGTCAATTGGTGTAATTGGTCCCAAGATATTTATTTTATTTATTTATTTATTTACTTGATTTTTTGCAAGTAGGTACTTATTATTACGGTAAACTATTAAATTTCTAAACGACACTGAAAATTAGAACACAGAAAAATCCGAAAAGCAAACATATATTCCGTGATGCGTGCCATACCGCGACACCACCCATAGCAGGTGAGTAAGCCTTCGAATTTTTCTATCTGTACCGCCATAGCTTTATTTTTCGGATTTTTCTATATGTTCTGATGTTCAGTGTCGTTTAGATTTTTTTATATTATTGAGTGGTTCAAATTGATGGCAACATTTTTTCAAGGTGGTCAGATTAAGTGGACCATGGTAATAGACTATAAATCCTAGTACGCTGACTTAATCGACATTCACAGATTGTTAAAACATCAGTTCCTCACTAAATTAAAATTAATAATTTATTCACAGAGTAAAGAACGAAAGCTCTTTTATTACATGAACAGGAATGTTTTCCCCCGCTTGTATTGGAATAAGGCAATCAAGGGCAAATGGGACGGCCCGGGCAAACTGCGCCGGATGCTCAACCCGCTAGGGAAGAAAAGATAATTGGACAACAAAAATATATTTATAATAACTTACAATATTTAATACTATTTGTTCACGAAACTACTATACAGAAAAAATATGTGCTCTATCACTAATCTATATTTACAAAGGAACTATAAATATTGCTTTTTTCATACTTAATGTTTCATTTCTTAAATTCAGTAGATTCTGCATTGGAATTTTTATTAAAAATTAAAACAATTCCTACTGAAAAGTGTATGTTCAGACAAACTGATGAAGCATCTGCTGATATATCCCAGACTCATTTTGCAACACTTTGCATAGTTGCTGTGGGAACGACAAAAAGATTTGAGTCGATTAGGTAATACATAAATTTTTATGGCACTAGGACCAGGATTTTGACTACTTATCACAATTCTTACAGAATAATAATAATAATATAGCCTTTTTATTCCGAATTCGCTACAATTTCATTTTTTTTTTTGTTGTTGTTTTTTTTTATTATTATTAAATTGTCGCGTAATTCGGCGTGCCTCATGGCATAGGCCTCCTCCGTGTATTGGAGGGTCTTACAGAATACTGGAGTTTAAAAAAAACTGGTTAGAAAATGCTTAGATACTTTGGTAAAAAAAATAAAAATTGAACTGACAATGGTGTGATATTTTTACATAGACAGTGGCGCCGCCATCGAGTGCTTTTTCAATTCACGTATAAAGGAGCGACCACACCGCTGCGTACGCAGTGACATGTCACATGCGTCACGTTTCTTCATACATTTTGTTGCGTAAACGCACCGTCAACGTCTTTTACACACTGGTGTGGCCGGACCTTAGTTTCGTATTTCTCGTCTCGATAGCTAACTGTAGGGTATGTTACATGACCATTTTGTCAACCGCCTTATTCATGAACGCTTGTTTTTGTATTGGTTTAACATCCGTTTGTCTTTACCAGATACTTTGATAGTTGCCTTTAGCTGACAAAAACAATTTAGTTTTAACCAGCCAGTAACTTTTTATGAAGACGTGAGTTAGAATCTATTACAAATTCTAAGTCTATGTAATCTCATCTCAGAGTAACGCCCGTTTCAATAAATTATCTTAATTTTTATTAACCTACGCCTTATTTAACGCAGAAAACTGCTCCTTCTCGTTCCCGTTCCTCTCGTCGTATGCGCTCTGTCTCTTTCTCTTCAACGCAGCCTGTCTCACTCGGTAGCGCTTCCGACTCTTGACGAGGTACACGGAGAGGGCGATGGCGATTAAAAGCGCCACGATCACGCAGCTACCCAGGATTATGCCGAGCCGGCTGATTGTCGGCACGCCTTGGTCCGTGGATGGTTGGAGCTGGAAAAAAAAGTGGGTTGGTTAGGACAGCGGTATCCAAAATGGCGTAGCGTGATGACGCGTGCTTATTCGTAACTCATAACCATACAAAATAATTTATATAAAGACATGGACGAAAAGGAACAAGGAGGAGATTCAATGTAATAAATAAGACTCTAACTACCGAACTTTACAATTCGGTCCAATGCGATAAGCTACAAGCCCTATTTTTTTTTCGTCCCATGCTCAGTCAGTCCGTGTTCAGTGTTGCCGTATCCAATTTTAAGACTGTGCGAATTGTGGATTTTGTGTTGCTTTAATTATACAACACGAATAATTAGCATTTTCTGAAACTCGTAGCCAAGGGGGTGATCATAACCTAATTGACCACTGTGGATCTCCCACTGTGGATCTCCCACTGAATGTAATCGTATATTAATATCAGTACCTACCTGAATGACCGAGCTAGTGTTCTAAAAATGAAATCTAGCTAGAACCAGTTATCGCCCACGAAAATCGTTGGAGCCGTTTCCGAGATTCATATTATGAATTGCTCGTTTTAAGGTATTACGAGTACATGTTTGTACACCCGCTATGACAAATGAACATTCATTCAGTCATTCATTTAAGCAAAGACATTAGAACCCAGCGTGTAAATAAAGCTGCGGGACCGAGTCCGGAACGAGCTCGTTAGACAACGCACGAAAGTGGTCGACGCACAGTGCGATGAAACCCCGATCTAGGTGGACAATATTTTATCTATGTGGACAATATTATTTAAGCCTCAAAACCGACTCTAGTAGGTCATATTATGATGTCAAAATAGAAATGAAATGAAAGAAATTACAAAATCACATTAAAATTAAAAACCAGTATAAGCTGACCTATTGGTACTAAGAATTACTACACGCGTGAAGGCCAATTTATATTGGTAATTGTTTTAGGCAGTATAAATGTAGTTTTTGACACACATTTAATATTCATATTATTTTTATTATATTTGCTGCGTCACGATGACCAGATAACCTCGTAGATACCTCGGCAGCAATTCCTAATTCTTTGTGATTACAAGATTGCACTAAGTGTTCTACGCGTCTTTTTTTGGTTTTAAATGAAGCATCATTAAAATCGATTCTTGGCCGACCAGGTCCAGAAGTCTGGGGAGGATCACATCCAAATGAAGACGTAGAAGGTTGTATATAATATTGAATTGTAAACTTAAGCTGTTCACTAGTTAGCCATCCAACACCTAATGGTAGTGCTTCGAATACTTCTTGTTTTCTCCCGCAAGCAACCCACTTTCCTAATAATTTCCCAGAATTTCCCAGAAATACGAGCTATATTTCTTAGTGAATCTGGCGTGACTCTGCTGAAATCAAATTTAATTGAAAAATAATCGAAAAGACGGTTATTTTTATCCTTTTTAGCGTGTTTTAACCATTCTTCATAAAACTCCCTCCTAGGTACGGATAGTTCGATTTCTAAAAAAAAGTCAAAGACTTGCATCAGATCGCAGTTTCTAACATGCATCAAACGAAAGAACATTAAAAACTCTATCATTAAAAAAAAATCCAGCCTGGGGGCAAGGGGGGGCATCCTTTTCCTTGTCTATGAAACACGAAACTCATGCAAAAAAATTGGAACTTTTTACGTTAAAGTTGATTTTTATTGGCAAAGGAATATCCGTTTTTAACAATTAATATTTTAAAATGTAGTCCTTACCATTTACTTCACGATCCATGACTAGAAGTAGCACGATCTGATTGATAATTATTATAAAATATTGATAAGCGAAGTGCAGTAAAACGCACGATTTCACTATCGATGACAGTGTTTCGGTTCGCTTCGACATTATTTATTAATTTTATGAGGGTAGTAGGACAAAACTATTACTGGAATCATTCCTTCTAGGATGTTGGCTATCGCTATAGCCACCACAGATAATGAAATAGCGTGACCCTTTTTGTCCACCTAGATCGGGGTTTCATCGCACTGTGCGACGTGGGGCACAGAGTCGCCAAGCTAACATGGGCGTGGGCCGGCCATGTGTGCCAACGACACGACGTACGGTGGAGCATGCGCATTCTGGACTTTAGACCCCGGCTAGGCAGACCACTAGCCCGATGGTCCGATGACATAAGGGAGACAGGAGGACCAGTCTGGAAGAGGGAAACGGGCAACCGTTCGGGATGGAGACGGACTGGAGAGGCGTATGCCCAACGGTGGGCGGTTACACGCTGAAGAGGAAGAGAGAAGAAGTGTAATTTTTTGTACACGTCTGCGGCGCCTTTCATTATCTATATTGTCTCGGCCGCTTGTATTTGAATTAGGAAGGTACCTACTAGGTTAATAACTTACCATGTAGGTGCCATGAGGACCGGAGTGTAGGTAGTTGTCTCCACAGAACGCCTGCTCGGTCCAGTTGTACCAGTGGACAAGTCGTAGGCCTTCGATGGCGCGCGGGGCGCCGCACCTGGACAATTAATCACAAATTAAACAACTTGAAAAAATTACCCTTAATTAGACTTAACTTTTTTTATGTATGTGTATCCGTGATTCGATATCGATAGTTATTTTATTGTTCGTGTATGTTTTAGAGGCGGTTCTATATCACTTTTGTCAAAATTGGTTCAGCTATTATAATTTAATTCTAGCTGAAATTAGATTAATTACTTATTTATACCGTTTAAAAAAATGCATTTACACCTACCTTCTTTGATACAACCATGAACCAGTCCAGAGGATCTTCAATTCATAGAGCAAAGAACAAATAACAGTACAAACGAGACTTAAGTCCGGTTCAAAGGACCACCCTCACCTCAGCTCTGTCAGAAGCCTAGAATGTTCCGTGTACATCTGCGGTAGCAGCGAGTCCAGCACCCACTGCAGGTCGCAGTCGCAGTGCCACGGGTTGTGCTGCAGGTCAACGCCCTCGGCAATGCTCGACCATTCCAGAAGGTTCTTTGAAAGGCGAGTCAGGTTGTTTTTGCTTAGGTCCAGCTGAAAAATTCAGATAAAATCATTATAATACTAAATGCAAAGACTCGCGGCTGTACGCTCTTAAAATTAATCTTATTTGCTTAGAAAATTAAAACTCACCATACACAAGGACGTAGCATCAAACGCTCCTTCCTTTATCTCGCTCAAATGGTGACAGTTGGACAGAAAGAGAGAGAAACAATTCTCATCCGTCCCGTCCAACCCCCGCCCCACAACGTTACTAAAAGCCTTGTCGTCCACCGCTACCAACTTACTAAACTCATTCATATACAGCCTCTTTACCGCGATTATGTTTTTAAAATAAATGTTCTCCAAAGGGTTGCCATCTAAACGCAATTCCTCTAGATTGGGGAAATTTTGGCTGCTCAAACTCTTTGGCACCTCGGTGAATAAGTTATAGGATATGTCTAAACTGAATAGCTTTGGTAGTTTCTTTTCCATGGCTAAGTCTTTTATTTGGTTTCCTGCTATATTTAGGACCTGAAAAGAAATAAAATTACAAGATTATATACAGGCCTCTTAAGATTGCTTTCGAATATTTGAGAAGTTGGGTTTGACGTGTAAATATTTTCCAGGATTTTTGAATCATAGTTGACAAATATTTCCATACTTTAATCGATATTCAAAGTGAATCGCGTCTAGGGCGGAACTAAATTTTAAATCAAAAATTTAAATGAAAAATCTTGAGACTTGAGACCTTCTAAATTTAACTGTCAACTTACCTCCAAATTATCAAATCGGGCTTCTATCTCATCATACACTTCGGATAGCCTGTTATACGATAGATCGATATATGTTATACCGGCGGGGAAGGTCGGCCAGTGATACAGGGTGTTAAGTTTTAGCATAGCGATCTGGAGGGTCGGCGGCAGAGCGAATGTAAACGTTATGTTGTTCTGCGCAAGGTTCAGCTCGCGGAGACTGGTGCAAGTGTTGAAGGCTTCGGCCTCTATGATTTCTATAATGTTGTTTGACAGGTCTAGGAGTTCGCTGGAATAGAAATACAGTTACAGTAGGTATTTAAACTTACACATACAACGTACCTACTTTAGCTTAGGACACAAAAAATACAAATGATCTACAAGAGTTCTAATTACAAAAATACAAAATCATTGTTCTAATGCGGGATTCGAAACTTAGCACTGGCAACACCACTTCCCTAAGTTTAATTCAAATATTAGTTATAATAAAATTATAAATAGACTCCGACTGAAGGTCTTCGCATCCAAAAGTCATGAAATAAATTAAAAAAAAAATCCCTTCCCCGATATCATTTGACATTGCCAGTATTACATGAAAAAAAAACTTACATCGTGTTATTAACAGGAAAAGAATCCTTCATAACCGCTCTGATTCGATTCCCGTTCAAATTGAGCCGCTTCAAACCTTTCATGGTGTCTCCATCAACTCTTTGTAGCAACACATCGAATATCCCATTCTTTCCCAGATCCAAGTCCTCTAATGCGGTCATCGGCTGTAACGCGCGCACGGGGATCTTCTTCAACTGGTTGCTTTGCAAGTTTAACCTCCGCACATGATTTAAAGACTTAAAATCCATCGAATTGAAATCGGCCAACTTGTTGTAGGATATATCTAAGTCTTCCAATGCGTGCACTTTTGTGAATAAGTCGGGTGTTATTTCGGTTATGTCGTTTTGGGAGAAGGAGAGCTTTTTCAAATTTGGAACGTCGCTGAACGGATCTGGCCAGTACGTTTGAATCGCGTTGTTGCTGAAGCGGAGGGTCTCTACTTGAGTGTTTGGGGGTAGCCTAAAAAAAAACAAAAATAAATGTCAGTTGTATCAAGAAGACTACCTATGGTAGATATATGATACGATAGGTTATTTAGGGTTCCGCACCCAAAGGGTAAACGGGACCCTATTACTAAGACTCCACTGTCCGTCTGTCTGTCTGTCAGCAGGCTGTATCTGATCTGTGATAGCTGGACAGTTGAAATTTTCACAGAAGACGTATATATTTCTGTTGCCGCTATAACAACCAATACTAAAAATCTGTTTTTTACATTACTACATTTTTGCTTATGAGCAGGGCTCTGCTAAAACTGTATTTTATATTCACTTGCCGAATGTACGGAACCCTCATTGCGCAAGTCCGACTCGCACTTGGCCTGTCTTTTTAAAAAGATGAGTTTTGTACTATAACACGCTTCAAAGTGATAGGTCACCTAAAGAACTACGACAAAAAAAACCCTGCATTTATGTTAACGTTTGGTTTTATAATCATTGTAAGTATGTCAGTGACTAATTAAGTAATTAAAATTATATAATTAATAAAGAATTGAGGCATCACGGTTTTCTGGTTACAACTGCTGCAAAAATTACCATTTCAATTGTTTCAAACACTTGATTAAACGACATTCTTCGAAGAACGCCAGCCGCCTACTTCTCGCAAGTAGGCGAACGGCGTTTAGTCCATTTAGGAACGCCTGCGCCGATCGCAATTGTTTCCGGCAGTCAATGCTAATTCCAGAGCCCACTGTAGCCGTGAGCTACGCGAGCCACGTCCACACTAAAGTTTAACAAGCCTTATTTTAACATGTCTCTTCCACGGTCAGGGGCGTGCAGTGGGTTCTGACAGAGGGTAGGTAATAGGCATATAGACAACAAAACCCGTATTGGAACTAAACGTGTCGGGCACATTTACGTATGCTTACAAACAAGCACTGCTTATATGCCTGTAAGGGATGAACGCGTCTGTCCACGGTGCACTGGGAGTAAAGAAAAAACATAGGATGTACCAGTTGCTTCTCTTCCCGCGCAGATGGTGAAAACCCATCGTGGGAATGGGCGAAAATCTTAGGAATCATGTTATATGCGATGCGGCTAGCAATCCATCACTATTTTGATTACCCTTACCATCTATAGGTACGCTTACAATCATGCTAAACGTGGCCTTTAGGTTACTACCTTAGGCTCTGTCTACCCCGTAAGGGATAAAGACGTGATTTATGTGTGTTATATTAACTTGCAACGTGTGTGTGTATGTAAGTAATTTTGTCCGGTTGGAATCTTGCGACTCAATTTTGAAGCAGATATCTTGAATCAATTAAGCTGAAAATGTGCATACTTGTAGAAGTCTGATGACATTATAATAATCTGGTAGTAGAATTCTGGTGGTCCAGCCAGGACCGTCTCTGCAGGATTGAACTCTTCAACGGTTGGTCCGATTGACTTGAAATTTGATTCACTCATAATGCAAGTACAGTCAGCTTATAAAAAAAATTCTAAACGGCACTGAAAATTTAGAACACAGAAAAATACGAAAAGTAAAGCTATGACCGGGAATCGAACCCGGACCCTCATCATTCCGTGCTCCGTGCTATAGGTACCGCTACACCAACAGGTGAGTAAGCCCTCGAATTTTCCTATGTTACTAGCTGTTACGTGACCTTGTTACTATGCGATTTTTTGTCGCCAAGCGTTATCTGTTTGAATGATGTGTCTATACGACACAATTACAAACTAGCTTTTATCTAAAATATTTTTTATAGGTTACGTTACTGGTTACTGTAACGCGTAACAGCGTTACGTTACAGCTCGCTGTTGAGTCACCGGCTTTATAGTCACATTGCCCAGACTTCTAGGTTAGAACACGGAGATATGCCGTACTCATCTAATCGGCTAAACTCGGTCATTTCCGGCAGATGTCGTGTCACGTGTGATTCGCAAAGCTAATAATGTTGGTAGCAACGAAGTCAGTGCCAAGTTAATGCTGCCGTTGGCGCCACTGTCGCGGTTACCAGCCTACACAGACCTCATAGTATAGCTACTATAAAATTCGATTTTCAAACTTCGTTTGCTGCCGTTCCGCTGGTAATAATCATCATCATCATCGGCCTGAAGACGTCCACTGTTGAATCCGGTCCCTTATCCGAATCCGAAAAAAATAGTTTTATTAGATTACCCCTCCCACTATGAACGACATTTGGTCGAGCACCACCCGTCTATCTCGATATGCCTGAGATATTCGCGTTTCAATTTTGTATGGCAGCCATCTTGAAAAAACTGACCGGCGCACCCATTGGCTGGCTGTTCTGAGCGACTTTAGTTCCGGGCAAACTGGATAGGTCGAGCCGTTGCGGAGAACTGCCCCATGCGTCAGGTTAGTCTCCACTTTCAGGTCAGTTTTGCGTTATTTTTCTAAATGTTTCTTTGCAAATACAATTTTTTAAAGTTGATAAATGTAAAACCACGCCATTTTCTATGCTGATAGCTCTTTAATTGTATTTAGAACTCTTTTTTTCAAGTTTTTTAATGTTCGTTGTGAAAATTTGTATGAGCCACTCGGGAGCAAAATTATTTCCAACTTGGGCGTTAACACCTGAATCCCTCATTACGCTCTGGATTCAATGTAGCGCCGCCGTAAATATATCCTTTCGCTCCCTAGTGTACAATTTTAAACAGTGATTTTTAGTTCCATCTTTGCCCACCAGCGCGGGCCAACTTGCCAGACATGATTGATGGCAATAATCACTGACAGGCGACCGCGTTTGTTCTAGATAGCGTGGACATTAACCTTAACTCTTAAGGCTAAATTAGCGAATAGTTTAAGATTCTGGGACATGGTCCTTCGAACCGGATAGATTTTAACTTTACTTTACAAACATTCTTTTCAGTTGTATCGCCTATTGCAGAGGTATTTCAGATCCTTGTTTTAGATAGAAATTAATATCCCTGAAATGTATGCTGTATGGATTATGCTTCTTGTAAAAGTATTCTTAATAGCACATTAAAAAAGTCGCTATTAATACATACATATTATCACGTCTTTATCCCTTACGGGGTAGACAGAGCCTAAGGTAACCAAACCTTAAGGCCACGTTTAGCATGATTAAGGGCGTATAGGTGCAAAGGGAAATCAAAATAGTGATGTGTTGCTAGCCGCATCGCCTATAATATGATTCTTAAGACGTTTCGCTTTTGCTAATAATACGTTATCAGAAATGCCCAAACGCGACCGTTGTTAGCCAGGTGTACGTTTACTTCCTGTTGAAAAGGTCCACATTTTAATAAAAATTGATGTCAATTTTGATACCGTATGCATTTAAGGGTTAAATAGACTAAAGGGAATAATAATAAGACTAAAAAAACATAAAATGTACCAGTTGCGTCTCTTTCCGCGCAGATGGTAAAAGCCCATCCAGGAAATGGGCGAAAACCTTAGGAATCATGTCATGGGCGATGCGGCTAGCAACCCATCACTATTTTGATTCCACTTTCCACCTATACGCCCAGTCATGCTAAACGTGGCCTTTAGGTCTTTATCCCTTACGGGATAGACAGAGCCTAACGTATCAGGTACCTACTGGCCACATTTAGCAGGATTATAGCCTCATCTAGGCTAAAAGCTAGCCTCATCGCTTTTGATTCCTACGATATCGGCTTTTCTACTACAAATAATAACATTATCAAATTAATTAGGTATTTTAAAGTCATTGTTAGTTTGTTAGTGCTTATCTAAGATATTTACTGGGTGAGTACTGAATCATATTTCTGAACATCACACACAAGAACGGCTTTTATGACAAGGTGAAATACCTACTGACACTTGAGTATGGAAGTTAACTCTCATACTTAATCAGTTTTATATTTAGATCTGATATTGGTTCTCGTAGGTATTAATGTGCCTTTTAAATGGGCTGTCAACAGATAAAGGATTTAATCAAGTTTGTTGTGAAATATTAAGACTAACCACATTTTAGTCATTTTCTTGCTAAAAATATGTCACCTGTTCAGATTCAGTTTGAGCATTTCTTGATCCGGCTTGAAGGACCATAAAAATAAGTGTTTTTTTTTTAAAGTCTCATAAGTTTGAGACACAAAGGGGTTTGTTTTTCTACACTTTATAGTGTACAAAAACAAATGTCACTTGTTAGTATTCAGGTTGAGCACTTCTTGATCCGGCTTGAAGGACCATAATTTTTTTTTTTAATTCTCGTAAGTTTGAGACACAAAGAGGTTTGTTTTTGTACACTATAAAGCAGTAAAGTGTTATCACGCAACGTTCATTTAAAATAATAACTTGGTCTATTATTAAATCTGACAGATAGTATACCTATTCATCTCGGCGATTCAAACCAGTCTAAAATTTTTTGTTATACGGCCACAAAAACCCTCCTTCATAGTATCGCAAACAAATGCCGTAGGTACCTAACAGCTAGGTCATGGATAGGCAATAGCCGCCATAACCTAAGATCATACAAGAGACAGAATTCTTCGAAAAAAGTAAGACCACTCACGCACACATGAACCCAAACGCGACTGTGTGTGTGCAATTGTGTATGCACACGGCCGGGGCGTAGTTTAACCGGTCTCGCTTCATGTTCGCAGAATTCTGTCTTTACGTAATTTTTATTGGGTATAGTTTTATAATACAGTAAAGTTATTAAAAACCCAACGTAAGACACTTATCTTAAGAAAATACAATTACCATACAATGGGCAAATACATAAAATGAATCTTCGTATAAACAACGAAAAGGGCCTTTTTTAAAAAGCAAGCAAACAAGATAAGCAGCCAAGGCGAATCAAGTGCCAGTTACGGCTGATTAACTACGGCATTTACTTTGAATTTGGACTTCCAAAATGAGGTCAGGCGAAATACGTAACTAAGGAATCATAATAATAACATATTTAGCTGATACTAATTCTAATTGAAAGTGTGCAAAGAGCCTTATGTCCATGAAGGTCGAGAGCATTACTACTTAAAAATACCTGGCCATAGATTAAAAAAAACTTACTTGCTCAAGGTCGAAAGTCCCAAGCCTTCGAACGCCGCGGATATCTTCAGCCCGTTCGGATTCTCCGGCCACTCGATCTTATCCAAATCCGGAACATTTTCAATCCGATCCAACTCGGAACACTGTATATTGAACACCAAATGCGTTCCATCAATCTCCGGTATTTCACTGCACGTGCAAACTTCACACAACTTTATCAAATCCCTAGGCTTTTCCGTAGCGTCCTGGCCACTCGCGGAATTTAAAAGTAAAAAAGCGAACGTCAAAATTTTGGCGCGCATTGTTTTTTTTTATTTAACCGCGGCACTGATACAAGCGCGTTCGGCTTTCGATCGAGGAGGAATGATAAGGTTCTTTATCGAGGCCTTATCTCTGTATCGGGTGTGTATGTGTACATTGCTGAAAGTGACGCATAAAGATAATGGATTAAAGGTAACTGGTGACTGTGTGGTACACATAATGCTTGTACACAAACATAGCTTTTCGGCAAATTCAGGAAGCGATGGACATTAGCCCTCATAACACTAAGGGAATGTGCAAACAATAGCTTGGCTTAGACACAACCGCGCGGTCTGTAGACCTATACACTATGGCATAGCCATGTATCGGGTTATAGCCTGAGAGCTAACCTCTAAAATTCACTTTATTTCACTACAGAAAAACAAGTGTTTCAATGAAGATTTTTTTCGATAGGCAGTTAAAAACGAATTATTTTTTTATTTTAATGCTTAAAAATATAGCAAAACCGATAACTTTGTTTTAAACAATAAGTAAGCACACTGGCATATGAAACGAAACTTAAAAAACGATGAACTACGTAAATAATTATGTGGCCACACTGATTTCAAAAATTGAATTGCTTTATAATTGAACGACTTCTAAGTAATTTGCGTAGTCACAAAGCGGGTACTTAGTAAACTTAGATAATAGAAACATTCATTCATATACTAATTATAATCATTATATCTGCATTAACGTAATTAAGAACACGCTTCAACCCATGGGCGTAGCCAGGGGGGTGGTTTTGGGGGTTCACGCCCCTCCCCTCCCCCCAATACTACAACCTACCAAAATCGCACGTGCTTGTCGGCAGAGTAAATAGTGAAATAAATATTTACATAAAATGACATCAAATTTTGAATGTGTACAGATACCCTCAATTTGTAACATTTTTTGTACAAGTCAACGGTTGTCAAACCTATCATGTTTGACACATAATTAAGTGTTGCCACCACATGGAAAACAAAACCCCGAACAAATCCCCGAAAAATGGGGATAATAATGAAACTCCAAGAAACAAAAACCTAGTTCAACAGGTATTTCACAAAAGTATGTTTTCAAAAGAAGCAACTCGCACAACAGAAAATGTTACAAATGAAAACACTTCAATGCAACAGCCAGAATGGCAAAGAGCACCCACTCTCAAACGTAGGCGTGTCTCAGACTCACCGCCACAACAACAAAATGCATCATCAGGCAACAGATTCACAGGTTTGCCTCTAGATACCCCATGTGATAGTAAACAACCTAAAAAAGACTACAAACCACCCCCGCTTATATTGTATGGGATCGAAGATGTTAATAAGCTAAGAGAAACTATTGAATCTACTCTGGATAACAGTCACTATATATTAAAAATACTAAACAAAAACGAAATGAGAATCAACTGCACAACCATCGATTCCTATAAAAAACTCATAACCCTGGCCCGTGAAAAGAATATCATTGGACATACTTTTACCAACAAGCAAGATAAATGTTATCGGATTGTCATCAAAAATCTACACTACACCACGCCCCATAGTGCCATCATAGAGGAAATAGCAAAAACTGGAAACATGGTGAAAGGAGAGATAATCAACGCTCGGATAGGCCCTGAAAAAAGACCAAGCAACACATTTTTTGTTAATATAGTTCCAGATGTAAACAATAAGGAAGTCAAAAACATTAAATATATTTACAACACTGCGGTAAAAATAGAGGACCCGAGGAAAAGTAAAACAATAGTACAATGCACAAGATGTCAACAATATGGACACACAAAAAATAATTGTCTAAGACCATACCGCTGTGTAAAATGTGCAGAACCTCATAAAACGTCTGAGTGCCCAAAAAATGACCGAAACAGCCCAGCAAAGTGTGCTCTTTGTCTTGGCAGCCATCCTGCAAGCTACAAGGGGTGCGAAGTATACAGAGAGATATTGTCTAGAAAACGTATGGGAACTAGGCCGAACATTAGATCAAACAACCAACAACAAGGGACACTGAACAACAACGAGCAGTTTTTAGCCACAACTACGCAAAATGAAATACCACAAGCGCACTCCGATGCCATCAACAACCAGGCACCCAGAAATCCGGGAGAAAGACGAACATATGCGAGTGTACTTAAAAACAATAACCAATGTGAAAACAACATTGAGCCAACACAAGTCTTCAGAGATTTTATGATACAACAATCACAAAAAATGGACACACTGCTACAACAATTAAGCTCTCTGATGGGAGTCTTAATTACACTAATCGAGCGATTGTCAAAATGACTTTATTAAAAATTGCAACCTGGAACATTAATGGCCTTTCGCCAAACATACAAGAAGCTGAAACACTGCTGCATTTACATAATTTGGATGTACTTCTTATCTCAGAGTCCCACTTAACTTCTAGAAATCTGATTCGGATCAAAGACTTTAACATCTACCACACAAACCACCCAGATGGAACAGCTCATGGTGGCACAGCTATCATAATAAAAACTTCCATCAAGCATTATGAACTTCCCTGCTACCGGACAGACCACATACAGGCGACAACAGTATGTATCTATACTAAAAATGGCAACGTAAATCTATCTTCAGTATACTGCCCTCCAAAGCACAAAATTACAGAGGAACTATTTACTGAGTACTTTGACACCCTGGGACATCGCTTTATAGCAGGTGGTGATTGGAATTCCAAACATGTTTTCTGGGGGTCCAGGCTAAGTACTACAAGAGGCAGAGAACTGAAAAGGAGTATTGATACGAACCACGTGATTCCAGTTGCACCAAAAGAACCTACGCACTGGCCGACTGACACCAATAAATTACCAGACCTGATAGACTTCTTCCTTATCAAAGGACTGGGAGGCATGTACCTAGAAGCTGAAACATGCCTAGATGGTTCATCCAATCATGTACCTGTTATACTAACGGTTAGCACCACAGTTTTAAACAGTGAAACTCATCTGAAATTGTACAATAAACACACGGACTGGAACTTATTCCGCGAGTTACTGGATGAAAGACTGGAGCTACGAGTTTCGCTCAAGAGTTCGGAAGATATAGAAAACGCTGTAAAAAACATCACCAATATCATACAGGTCGCTTGTTGGGAATGTACACCAGAACAAAATTTTACGAAAGCCAAGAATAAATCGATACCACTCGAAATCAAACAGAAAATTCAGGAGAAAAGAAGATTGCGCCGAGTATGGCATACCAGCCGTCATCGACAAGATAAAACGGCCTTTAACAAAATCTCAAGCGAGCTAAAAACCATGATTAGAGAAGCTGAGAATGAAACACTGCAAGCTCATTTGACGTCACTAACAGCTACATCACTCACAAACTACTCTCTATGGAAGGTTGCTGCTAACTTTAACCGACCTCAAAATGTGAAACCACCTCTTAGACTTGAAAGTAATGCTTGGGCTAGAACCAATCAAGAAAAGGCAGATGTATTTGCTAAGCATCTATGCCAAGTATTCACACCAAATAAATCCGATTCCACAGATTTCGAAAGAACCATAGATCTAGTACTAGAACAGCCATTTCAAATGGACTTACCCATAAAACCAACAAGTCCCAGAGAAGTGTGTAGACAAATAAGGCTTCTTAAGGACAAGAAGGCACCAGGTTTCGATCTAATTACGAAAGAAATCCTCAAGGAGTTACCAAAAAGAGCAATAGTGTTTCTAACCATGATCTTCAACAGTATCTTAAGAACGGGATACTACCCAAAACTATGGAAAGTGTCCCAAATATTAATGTTGCACAAGCCTGGAAAGTCAATTCATGATGTAGCATCACACAGACCAATAAGTCTGCTGCCACTGCACTCAAAGCTCTTTGAAAAGATACTACTAGATAGACTGCTGCCAGTCTTGGCAAAGAGTAGCATCATACCTGAGCATCAATTCGGATTTAGAGCACACCACGCGACAACCGAACAAGTTCACAGAGTTTGCAACACCATAAGAAAATCCCTTGAGAATAAAGAATATTGTTCCTCTGCCTTCCTTGACGTGCAGCAGGCATTTGATAGGGTGTGGCACAAAGGCTTATTATATAAAATAAAAACACTTGTTCCTCACACATTTTACACATTACTAGAATCCTACTTGTGTGAAAGGATTTTTCAAGTTAAGGAAGGCGACTGTACATCCAAGTTTTTTGATATAAAAGCGGGAGTCCCGCAAGGATCTGTTCTGGGCCCCATACTTTATGTGCTCTTCACATCAGACCTACCAGAGGTTCACGGTGTAATAACCGCAACTTTCGCTGATGATACTGCCATTCTGGCAAGTAGCATAAACCCAGAAGAAGCCACGGCAAAACTGCAGGAAGGGTTAAACCAAATTAACGAATGGCAAAAGAAGTGGCGCATAAAAGCCAGTGCTACTAAGTCAACCCATGTAACCTTTGCGCTACGAAAAGGAAACTGCCCACCTGTTAAACTCGGAAATAATGAACTCCCTCACAGCAATGACGTAAAGTATCTTGGAATGCACCTGGACCGCAGACTTACATGGAAGAAACACATACAGTCAAAAAGAAATGAAGCTAACCTTAGATACAAGGGACTATACTGGTTGCTCAACAGAAACTCTAAGCTATCAATCGACAATAAGCTATTGATTTACAAGGCAACGATAAAACCTATCTGGACATACGGGCTTCAACTCTGGGGCTCAGCGTGCACCTCAAACATAAACATCATACAACGTCTTCAAAACTGTATACTGAAAAACTTATCAAATGCGCCTTGGTTCATCAAGAATACAGAGGTGCATCAATACCTACAGATGAGCACTGTGAAAGAAGAGATTGACCATCATGTCAAGCGATACAAAGACCGCCTAAATAACCACCCAAATCAGCTGGCGGTAAAACTTACAATACCCGAATATATAAAACGACTCAAACGACGAGATATCTTGGAACATAGTAGCATGCCCTAACTAAAGCTAACTGCTATGCATTGCCGGCGGAAAAGCTGACTTATTAAGGAGCGAGTGTCAATGGAGACGCGCTCCCCACGCCTTGAACTACCAACCAACACATCTGCTTATAGTCAGAACGACTGATCGTAGATAATACCTATATGAGAAAAAAAAAAAAAAAAAAAAAATTTTGAATCCTAGCTCCTGGCCTAAGGTATCACTCTGTGTAAGACTAGCTGCGTCTCACGTTACGCAGTGATCTAATGACTACATTACGAATCGCCATTAACTATCGGAATGTCATATCCCGCTGGGTAACTGCGACAGGGTTCTAAGCTTTACCCATATTAACAGTCAAAAGTGAACTCTGTTCCTGAACTTGTATGATACCGTTTTGAGAATTTTGAAATGAAATATAGGATGTTGTCATCAAATCAGGTTTTGAAAGTGAACAAAATTATTATAGATTTTAGGTATGTGTAGTCTGTCAATTATTAATTCAGACGTTACTTTGTGGACACATAGACGTACATACATATTTTATGTATATGTTTGGAAAATTTGCTTGCAGAGTAGCAAGGTTGACATTTTATAGGACCTAGAATACTTTCATTACATTTTATTGTGGACCTTTGTTGTTCGTAAATAAATAAATTATTATATGTATAGATAATAATTTAACAACGATCTTAAACACTTAGTAATCTTTGTAATTTAGTTTCTAAAATTTACTGTAGTATTTTTCAAAGAAAAAAAACGTGCTATTCGAAAAATATATATTTTATAATAGTTACGGATACATTTTACTGTTATACTTACACAGCTATTACTTTTCACCTTACATAATAACCAACTTTTACAAAAGCAGGTTTGTCATCCTTATAATAACTGAGTAACTTTAAAATATCGCTGGAAGACTAATACAAGTAGTTTAAAGGCATGATTTTTTACATTTGAAAAAAAAACATTATCAATATTCCTTAAGCCAAATTAGAACACCCTGTACAATTTCATAAAACAAAACCTAAAAGTCGACCAAATAAATTAAAATAAATTTTTGGAATGTTAGCTAAAATAACTTTGTTAAAAGGATCGTATCTTAAATCGATATGTAAACTAAAATGAACCCTGAAACACACAGAATAAAGTCGAGTTAAGATGAAAGATTTTGAGATACGACCTTTTTTAAAATTAGTGAGGAGTTTCAAGATAGAAAAAGTCAAAATCGTAGAAAGTAAAAATAAAGAAAAGACTAACATAGAATACAGAATACTTAGTACTTACCTACTTATGTGGAATTAAAACAATATGGTCGTCAGTTGCTGAGCATTCGTAAACTTTATCACAATGTGGTAAGGTCTACGAATTGACAGTTAATGTGTCACACATAAAATACCATCACTACATAGTATAAAACAAAGTCGCTTTCTGCTGTCTGTCTGTCTGAATGTATGCTTAGATCTTTAAAACTACGCAACGAATTTCGATGCGGTTTTTTTTTATAGCTAGAGTGATTCGAGAGGAAGGTTTATATGTATAATACGCGGACCAAGTCGCGGGCAGAAGCTAGTACTTTATAAATTATGAAAAAATAGACCCTTTCATGTGTTGATGAAAATATATCTTGATATTTTTTGATTAGTTAATGACACAATTCTAGATGACTATAGGTGACTGTGAGTTGCATAAAGTCACCATAACATTGACAGAAAACCTATGAAAGATATGTAATAATCTATGGTTAAGGTTATCGCTATTGTTATAGCAACTGGGCGCAATTCACTAAATAATTTCTAACTTACAGGCTGATTGTTCAAAAATCTACAACCAATTCAGAAATTAAGATAAAAAGTCGTATTTGATAAAAAATAATTACTTATTATTAACAAATTCGTTAAAACACATGTACTAGTGGATCTTAAGGATAGTTTTCGACATTAAGCATTTACGAGACTAGATTATTAACTAGAGGCGAAACAGAAAACGACAAAACGACTGGCAAACAACCATCATACCTAAAGACAGCCAAGACAACTCTGTGAGGACAATCAGTCGTTTCCCAGTGTAATAACCAGTGCCGTAAATAGGGCGGAGCCACCGGTGCCCAGGCACAGGGCGTAGACTCAGGGGGGCGCAAGAATTAAATGGCCAGGCAAGGCTGGCCAGACAATATTAGATAATTGGTCCACCAACAAGTTCCTTGTGCTTTATTTTATCACACTGAATGAAATAAAGTAGGCCTATACATAGCATTGCTGTACCTATGCATGTACCTATCATATCTAAAAAACCAAGGGCGCAGTTATAGAATCTCGCACAGGGCGCAGAAAAGGCTTTTTACGGCACTGGTAATGAGCCCAAAAAGGAAGGACCGAAACTAGTATCTGAGCGTTTTCCAAAAGTACATAATCAATTTTTACAGAATTTTACTATTTTAGGTTTTTCTTAGGTACTCAGAATCGTTTGCCCTATCGATCCTTATGCACAAAAAAATGTGACCCAAAACTTCCATTCAAGACGTCACTAGGACACATTTGTGAGGAAAAATATGGAAAGTTCGGCCGGCGGGGACCGGGTAAAAATAGTACATTACACGCCGAGAGTGGTGAAATAAAGAATGTCTCAGATAGCAGGAACTTGTCGCACGAGCCAAAGGCGAGGGCGATAAACAGGCGACCTGAGGCTTTCTTTATCATCGCCCGAGGTGTGTACACAATATTACGTCTTCCCTTGGCCAGAAAGTGGAATTTTCCGATCGCATAGCGGATGATAAATTGCTACATCCTGCCCAGGGCGGGCGACGTAAAAAAATATAAAAACACTTGATTTACGAAGCTTAAGTAGACGTTCCGTTATAGACCGACCGTTTAAATGAGTCCTCGCCCGCGCGGCTGCGGGGCGCGGGGTAGGACGACCGGGGGAGCTCTCTCGGTGCGGGCGGGTAGTGCGCCTGCCCTGAGAGAGGCCCCCGCGGTCGTCCCAACCCACGCCCATGTACAGTCAAGTGTAATAATATATATCCAGAAAAAGTTTCAAAAATAAGTACCATACGCTCTTACGCTAGCGTAATAAGGTTGTGGGACATATTTTTGAGAAGTTCCTATCGATACTTATTTTTGCACTTGACCGTACCACGCGGGCGAGGTCTATTAGCGGTCGGTCTATAGATCCTTGTTGGTAAAAGTTTAATCTACAAGGCACTGGATGGTGTAGTGAGCCGGGCGTTACCGGGCGCCCGCTGGCCCGGCGGCATCAGAGCGCGTCGTGCTCCTTCAGCAGGAAGTGGCCCACGAGACGCTTCTGTATGTCCGTCACGCCGCCGTATATCTGCGTGCCGCGGGCATCCCTGCAAAGAATACCTTAATTACTTCTTCTTTTTTTTTAATCTATATATATAAAAGAAAGTCGTGTTAGTTACACTATTTATAGCTTAGAACCAGGAGACGGACATAGGATACTTTTTATCCCGATTTTCCCACGGGATTGGAAAATTCCGAAATGTTGTACTAATAAAGCTACAGACATTAAATTTAGCATGCCTACACATTATTCCTTGATTAATATAAAGATACACTTACAAAGGAATTTTTCAAATTTTCCACGGGATAAAAACACAAGGTAAATAATTAAGACTATAATTAGTAGATAATATTCCTAGAGGATCTGTAGGTGCTCTAAGAAGGGATTTTCCGAATTTCCCACGAGATAGGCAATAAAAACCTTATACTTGGAGACATGAGTGGATGTATGGGGTGTGTCGTCACTCTGACGTTATGTGCGCGGACGAAGTCGCGGGGAAAAGCTAGTCTTGTGATAAAAATGTCGGCAACGTTGTACGGTAGAACACGGTCAAAAGACCCCCCTACATCGGGCTCTTAGCTAACGGATAGTGATATCCCTCAGAACCTGCCAGGAAATCATTAACCGTTGCCTAGGGTGCACCGGACCAAGCACTGCTCTTCCCCTCGGACGGATCCAAAACGAACCGCAGCTCTTGACCACACGCGGCGGTAACCCGACTCGCACCCAACCAAAATTAAAATCATGAGATTGTTGAGATTGTTGAGGGTCCCAGGCCACGAGGAAGATTGCCTATGAGGTGGACTGACCAGATAAAAGCGGCAGTAAATGGCTCGTCATCACTGCATGAATGCACAAGGAAGGCGGCCATCAGAGAAGAGTGGTGGCGTTGTGAAGCTTGCCTCCAATACCTGAAGTGATGACCACGACCACTCTGTCAAGAGTGATACCGACAAGGAATCTTGGAAGAAATTTTGCGGGTGGTAGGGCCTTGTGCAAGGTCCGTCCGGATCGCTACCACCATCTTACTCGCTAATCCTGCCGCTAAGTAGCAGAGCTTGCACTGCTGTGTTCCGGTGTGGAGAGTAAGACAGCCGGGGAAATTACGGGCACAAGAGGCATTTCATCTTAGTCCTCTAGGTTGGCAACGCATCTGCAATCCCCCTGGGGTTGCGGGTGTCTATGGGCAGTGGTGATCACTTACCATCAGGTGACCCACTTGCTCGTTTGCCTTCCTATTCACATAAAAAAAAAAAAGAAGAAGAAGATACGTCGGTACCTGAAGTGTCTCTCGGCCGGGTAGTCGGTGGACAGGCCGCGGCCGCCCAGGATTTGCACGCAGTGGTCGGCCACCGCGGCCGCGTTCCTGCCGGCGACGTACTTCGCCATGGAGCTGTTCTTCGTGCTGACGTCCGTCGCAGCGCGGTACGTCAGTAGCCGGGCGGACTCCACTAGGATCGCCATGTCGGTGAGCCGGTCCTGGAACGAGGATGCTGTTTAGTTTATAAGCATATGAGATACCAGCTATGGCCCGCACTACGCAATTTTACGGGATAAAAAGTAGCCAATGTGTACCAGACCATAATCTATCTCTGTTCCAAATTTTACCCAGATCCGTTAAGCCGCACTGGCGTGAAACGGTAACAGACATCCATACATCCTCACAAACTTTCGCATTTGTAATGTTAGTAATATTTAATGGAGCATTCAATTATTGGAAACTAGCTGTTGCCCGCAACTTCGTCTGCATAAATTTGTTTATCGCTATCCCGCAGGAATTACGCAATTTTCCGGGATAAAAAGTAGCCTATGTGTTATTCCAGACTATAATCTATCTATGTTCCAAATTTCATCCAGATCTGTCCAGCCGTTCTGGCGTGAAAGAGTAACAAACATCCAAAGATTCTCACAATCTTTCACATTTATAATATTAGTAGGATGAAATGAAAGTAGAAAGTGGAATCAAAATAGTGATGGGCTGCTATAGACCGACTGCTAAATGAGTCCTCGCCTGCGCGGTGCAGACGCGCGGGGTGGGAGCTCTGTGCGTCGGCAGGCGCACTACCCGCCCGCACCGAGAGCTCCCCGCGGTCGTCCTACCCCGCGCCCCGCAGCCGCGCGGGCGAGGACTCATTGAAGCAATCGGTCTATAGCAGCCGATCACTATTTTGATTCCTATGATTTTCGCCGAAACATGATTTCTTCTTTTTTAATATGGCCCCATCGATCGTTGCGATAATTTCGCCAATTTCAAAGTAATAAATACAGTATTCATTACACATAAACGGATAACACACGTATAAAAAGTCGAGTGATGAGTGATGCGTTCATGTGTAATGATGGTTAAGTCTCACGGTAGTTTCATGTTGAAATACAGTATTATTAATTTTTAGTCTTAGTTTTAGTTTTAGCCAGCTTCCCTTTTTGTGTCCATTTTGCTTCATTTAGTAGTTACCGGTGAAGTTTATTATACTGTAAACATGTGACCAAATAAATATATTTTCTTTCTTCTTTCTTTCTATTCAAAAATCTTGTGACAAAAATGTCGGCAACGTTGTACGGTAGAACACGGTCTAAAGACCCCTCCCCCCCCCCCCCCATCGGGCTCTTAGCCAACGGATAATGATATCCCTCGGATTCTGCCAGGAAATCATTAACCGATGCCCAGGGTGCACCGGAGCAAGCACTGCTCTTCGCCTCGAACTGATCCAAAAACGAACCGCAGCTGACCACACGCGGAAGTAGCCCGACTCGCACCCCGAAATATGATTTTGCTGATAAAATCGATGGTAGCAACTAGTAATAAACAAATGTCACCTTGACAGACGGCAGCCTGGTGAGGTTCTTGCCGAAAGCGACCCGCTCTTTGGCGTAATTGATGGCCGTGTCGAGCGCAGCCTGCGCGATCCCTGCGAAACATTACAAGAGTATTATTAGGAGGGGGCAAAAGTAGGGGATCTCGATAAAAAAATATCTATGACATATGTGTAAGAAAATGTGTATTTTTTAGTGTCTAGCTAGTGTATAAAGTTATGATGCTGTATTTTCTTTTTCTCAAACATTGTTGTAAATGTCGTCATTGTATTCCAAGTAACAGAACATGAAAGTTGTTGACGGCCGAATTACATTGCAGGCGCGATTTTCTGACCATAAATCGGATTGCTGTATTCTTGTTTCATTTGTTTTTAAATTTTTAAAAAGTCAAAGAGGCTATGGAATAATGAACAACAGTGCGCGTTTTGTTCGAGTTTAATGTTTTCATCAGTCTCAAATAGCGGTGACAGACAAACAAAAAAAAACTTGAGAAAAAAGGCGGGAACGTGAACCTGCGGTTCGTGTTTTTAAACAAGTATCTTTAGTTAATAAAACATAGAATGTACCAGTTGCTTCTCCTCCAGCGCAGATGGTAAAAAACATCGAGGGAATGGGCATAGGAATCATATAAGCGACGCGGCTAGCTACCCATCACTATTTTGATTCTCCTTTCCACCTATACGCCCACAATCATGCTAAACGTGGCCTTTAGGTCTTGTTACCTTAGGCTCTGTCTACCCCGTAAGGGATAACGACGTGATTTGTGTGGGTGTGTGTGGATCTCCGAAAGTAAATAGATTAATAAAAACTCCACATATTTCAATACATAAATATAACTCGAAGTTTAATAATCTTATCCATGTTACGCTTTCGTCACCATATTTCATCCATCAGTTGTTCAAGTACTCACCGACGGCGTGCGCGGCGATGCCGATGCGGCCCTGGTCGAGCTGCGCCATGGCCAGGCGGAAGCCCTCGCCGGCGCCGCCCACGAGCCACGCGTGCGGCACGCGCACGTCCTGCAGGCTCAGGTCGCACGCCGTCGCCGCCCTGTGGCACACGCTTCACTGCTGCATTATCAGCCCCTTTTGTTTCCAGGATCGAGAGGACACAACAGGGATGGGAAGGTACAGGATATGTGACCAATCAACAGATATTCTTCCACACAACTTCCAAGCTGGTCTGCCAGTAATTTCTAAATGTCGGTGAAAATTAGAACAAATAGAAAAATCCGAAAAGTAAAGTGGCCGGGAATCGAACCCGGATCCTCGTCATTCCGTGACGCGTGCTATACCGCTACACCACCCATAGCAGGTGGGTAGTCTTCGAATTTTCCTACCTGTTACTAGATGTCACGTGACCTTTGTTACTATGCGAATTTTTGTCGCTAAGCGTCATCTGTTTGAATGATGTGTCTGTACGACACAATTACAAACCATAATAAAAGCCAGTAATGAAAAAAACATAGAATGTACCAGTTGCTCCTATTCCCGCGAAGATGGTAAAAACCCATCTAGGGAATCGGCGAAAATCGTAAGAATCAAGTTTTAGGCTATACGGCTAGCAACCCATCATTACTTTGATTCCCATTTCCACGTGGCCTTCGCTCTCGTTACCTTATGCTCTGTCTACCCCGTAAGGATAACGAAGCCGTGATTAATGTACTCTGCTCGGACTGCCCGAGAGCCTGCCGCGAGCAGAATGTTACGTCCACTAGGGTATGTGAGCTAGGAAAGCACAGAAAAAACAAACAATGTACCACTTACCTGACTCCAATGATGGGCTCCTTGTTGCCTCTAAAAACACCTTCAGCCTCCAAAGGCACCAGGAAACCTGAAGATGAACATCGATACGTTTATATTTAAGCAAACCAACAGCAATATATATAAATATAGATGTTGGCCACGACTCCGTCTGTGCAGAAATCGCTTATCGCTATCCCGCGGGAACTATGCAATTTTCCGGGATAAAAACTATCCTAAGTCCTTCCCTGGGACTCAAACTATCTGTATACCAAATTTCAACTATATTCAAATATACCCCTATGGGAAAGAGGCGCGACGGTATTACAGCAATATTCAAACACGGAAATAATGTCTTAGGAACATTAGAGAAAGAGCCAAGAAGGTGGGCCAAAATGAAATCTGCTGAGCTGAAGAAACCTTTGTCGGAGAGGCTTCAGAATTACTCACAAGCCAGTCCTTTGTGCCTCAACTCAGGGTCGAAGGTGGCGAAGATGGCAGTAGCCTTGCCCTCTATGGCGGATGTGACCCAGCTCTTCTTGCCGTTAAGGATCCAGTAGTCGCCATCGCGACGCGCCGTAGTCTTGATATTGGCAACATCACTGCCCGCGTCTGGAACAATAAGTCATTGTTTAGGTACACACAGCAAAATAATGCGGTTAGCACAGCCACGCACACGTCTATGCGTGTTGAGTATCGACATGAACGTTAAGTAGAATCTATGACATGTGAATGTGTGAGTGAGTTCGATCATAAAATCTACCCCCTAAGTACAGATTTTTTAGCAACAAGATGAATGAGCAATGTCGCTGTAAATTACCTGTTTATTGAATAAACAACCACTAACTATAAAATAACAATGAAGAAAGTTACAACTATTTAAGTTAGTTTATAATAAATTAAGTAAAAAATAATTACAAATTAAATGAAAATAATCCCCCCCGGTATTGTCACACTCAAAGGCTGAAAATGCAATATCTCCGGTTTCAGTTACTTCTACAAAAATAATGTAAAAGTATTTTTTTTATTTACTGTCCTAAAAATATTTTACCTAATCTTACATTGGATATTGTCATCCCCAGTGTAAGCGAGAGAACCGAATCGAAGCTTCCTTCGACCTTGAATCTTCAAATTTATGCAATCCCACGCATTGAACTATTATTACTAGCGAAGAGTAGTTACCATCTCACTGATGCGACGATGTTATATTATTATTTCTCAACAAGTCTGAGATTCCAATTCCAAAGCAATATTCCTCACAACCAGCATGGCCATTGAAATAACATCCAAAAATGTCATTTTATTATTACTATTTTATATTCCGTTTTCTTCGGATACGAACCCGGTTCACTAAAGCAGAAGTCAAATCTTCGACCTGTCTTTGACCGCTAGGCCACCGAGGTATGCAAGTTACATGGTGAATTTATGAATTATGTTCAATCTGCGACTACTGTATTGCAATTTGTGTAAATAGCTGTTTTATGAGCTTTGAAATAAGGTTGAAATTATAATTTATTTTTTTCCGTAACTATTTAATTTTATGGTGGTTGCAGTCTGTTGTATGTATAATTTTACTCTTATATAATATGTTAAAAACGCAAACGTATTGTGTTTTCTTTTAATATAATTATTAATAGGTATGACTCTTTTTACTGGAGTTTAAAAGTTGCTAGCTGATGGCTATTTTGATCGTTATCGTCTTAAACAATATAAAATGTTTTCTACCCTCAAATTTCTAATAATATGATTTTGTGAACAAACAACTGTCACCGCTGGCAGCCATTATTAGCTGCGGGATGAACCGTGTGTTATACTTACGAACTGTTTAATTTTGCCTTTCGAATACCTTGTGATTTGCAAAACATGGATTTTCATTTATCTTTGTTGAAAAGAGCAAAACAATATAACTATTTATATAAGGAATCGCTAGGCGTTTTTGGATATGGGTAAGTAGACAAACGGTGTTAAAAACAATGACTTATTATTTTATCGGTAATGTTTTAAACAACTTTCTTTGACGAAAAATGTTTTTATTTAAACTTCATTTATTTTGCAGCGGAAGACTGTGCAATTATGGATTCACCCTTACGCAGACTTCGGACACGATAAAAATATTCGTTCTGGGCCTAAACCTGAAGCCTCATCTCCTGCCATTTGGTTTGGACATTGTAGTGGTCGCACCCGCTAGTGACCCATTTCACAGCAACAAGACACAATGCTACGTTGCAACCTGTGCGAAACCATCTGCATGCTGCAGGATTGCATTAGCAGTAGACCAGCAAAAAACACGCTTTAACGGACCAGCATAGAAGAAATCTTTGCTCGTGAATATCTTGACTTTGATTATTACATCAATCAAAGTCAAATGTAGTGATTTTTAGTGATGAAGACGAAATATATTAACTTAATTAAATATATAAACACAGTAATGTTTTACAGTGCAGAACGAGTGGCAGTGTTACTTTAGGCTATGGGGTTGGATGTCATCGATGGGCCCTGGTGTCCAAATCCAAACCAAATCGAGATAGGTAGCTTAGTCGCTTCAAAGTGGAGATTATAAACCAGTGTGAAATGATGTTATTGTTAATGGCTGTCATTTAACATGTCTATTCATTTCACCACTGACTTACACGTCCGCAAATAAAACGTTTCGTTCATCTTTATCAGACTTAAACCTAATAAACCAGAATTTAAGATATTAATTATGTGTCATCTTAAAAATAGCCCTATTATGGTTGTGTATTCAATTTGCAAGATAATTATTATGTTAGTGACATAAGACTTTTTAGTAAACATAAAATCATACTGGCCTCTAAAGTGTGTGTTATTTTATGAATATTATTCTATAAGGAAAAGTGTGCAGTTTTATTTAGCTAATTTAATTACTTTTGGTAATAATAATAATAACACAAATAGAGGCTAATACAATAAAAATTAAATGTTGCAATAAACAATTTGAACCAATAATTGCATTTTATTGTTTTATTCTTTTACGTCCTTTTTTTCTTGTTTTAGGTAAACATGAGTTTATTTTGAGATTAGTAATTTAAAATTGAAAACAAAAAAGATACACTTGTGCAGGATTCGAACCCGGTTCTTTAGGTTTCATAACTCTAGGTCAATACACCTGAGCCACCACGCTTATAATACTGGTGGCAAAATTATGCTTCCATTGAACAAAATACCAGCAGGTTTGAATAACTATGCGTGAAGGTAGTCAGAAAACACAATTAGCACAGATAGGGCATTTTGTTGTGTGCGTAATAAGGCAGCGGATAAGTGCGGATGTGTGTATAGAATGACACACGTGGATAACTAGGGTGCTCACCGATTCGCTTTGCTGTGTGTACATGAAGTAGTGGACTGTTGTGTGTGGGAGGCTATTTGCAGCTTAAGGTTTTATATTTTCAAATATCTATCGTATACTAGCTGATAACGAAGCATTTTAATGGTGAAAGAATTTTTAATATCAGTCCAGCAGCTCCAGAGTTTATTCGTTACAAACGCGCATATAAAAATATTAATCTATATTGGTGTAGACTACTCACAATAACAGTTTAATCGGTAAAATGAAAATATAAAGAAACATGTGTATTTCTATCATCAAAGGACGCAAAACACACTCTGCAAGTTAATTTTCAAGTAGACAACATGGAAATGACGTCTTTATTTTCAATATTTTATTGAATAAGGCGTTACCTTGCGGGCATCCATTTCAATGAACAAAAAATATTTACCTTGCTACTCCGCTACTCATGCGCAAGATAACCAAGCCTGTGTGAAATATATATGTTACCATACGTTTTGCACGTGTAACAGTTGTGCTCATTAAACTTTGATAACGATCCCGTAGAGGGATCGAAACGCGTCAGTGTTTGTGTGGTGTAAGGGATAATTAAGTTTGTAGGATTTATATGTGTTTTATGTGGCAGTAGTGGAGCGAGGCATTGCATGAAAAACATATATATTTCACACAGGCTTGGTCATCTTGCACGTGAGTACCGGAGTAGCATGCTAAATAATTTTTGTTCGTCTTTATTTTCAACCAGAATTTAAACTTTTGTAAGTTGGAGCTTGTACAGAGTTTTTCAAACAACCAAGATAATTAATTATATCAAAATAAAGCAGACGTACACCAGGCGATATGGTGTCAAACATTTGATACTACCGAGATTTGATAAAACCGACCGCGCATCAAGACAATGAATTACGTCAATAGTTATCTCTTTTGCGCAAGCTTGATATCATATATTATATCATTGAGAGAATATGAATGTAAATCTGACCACACCGAAGATAACACCTATATTGTCCTATATCGAAAGACATCGTATACTTATTTATTCGTCAATTCGAATGTTCTAAGTGAATTTTGTTTGTTTTTTTTGTTTCAATAACCTTATACTTATTTCACTTGTTTTTTTTTTTCGTTGAAAGCTTGACCCACTTCCACTGGTAGAATTGACTCGGAATTTGGTACACATTTACAGACCTTCGATGACACTTAAACTGTCAATGGTTACCAAAAAAGCTAGTTAGAAACATTTTTTATTTACCAATATTTTTTTTAATTCTTAGAAGTCCGTGGAGTTTCTATGCACTATAATTCTTTATTCGTCCTCACAATGAAAACCACGGATATAAGCTAATTAAGTCCAACAAAAAAATTAAGAAAAAAACTAATTTTTCACCTGGTTCGCTCAGCGCAAAGCAGCCAATCGAGCCTTGAGTAAACTCCTTCAAGAACAACTCCTTTTGCTCGGGCGTTCCCTTCTCGTTAACCAAGTTGGCATAAAGGAAGTTATGTATGGAGAGGATCATGCCGGTGCTGGCGCAGCCCCGGGACAGCTCTTCCACGGCCACGGCCAGGGATAAGTAGTCGAGCCCTAGGCCTCCGCTCTCGGCGTCCACGCAAGCCCCCATGAGGCCGAGGCTAGTTAGTTTTTTTATCTGCAAAAATTTTTCAGAATAAAAAAAACGTCTTTTCGCCTGTTTTCGGTACAAGGATCGGTTGCACGGTCTGGGGTTAAAAAATATATTCGTTAAACCTACGTTTGGATGGACAGTTCCATACATTTTGACATTACTTAACCCTGAGTTAACATTTATCTCGGAGTTTAATTATAAAGTTGTATTTAAGAATATCAGACATATTACGCGAGTACCTAATCCGGTGTGATACATGTATCGAATTAAATTACGCCCGGGTATTACGGTAGTTTCAATTTAAAAACATCTACTATATAAAAATAAGTCGGGTTTTCCTTCCTGACGCTATAACTCCAGAACGCACGAACCGATTTCCACGGTTTTGCATTCGTTGGAAAGGTCTCGGGCTCCGTGAGGTTTATAGCAAAGAGCGAATCCATCGCAGACGGAGTCGCGGGCAACAGCTAGTTTTTTATAATTTTAAATTATATGCTGCACCAATATCATCACTTAAAATTACTGAGAACGAATCGCTCAACAAAGCGCTCGATCTTCGTAATTTCAACATTGTATTTTTTTCCACTTTACAGGTGAGATAAAAAAAAACTAGTGATCGCATGTTACCTCCCTCGCGTGTGAAATTATAAGTGATTCAAATAAATTACTTGCTAGTGACAATACGACTCCCAATTTTCTATGATTACGCAACGACACTGTATTAACAGATGTGGAATGAGTTAAACACAACATAGTGACTCACTTGACAAGACACACCTTTATTTAACATCGAAGCAATATTTGTTTACAAGATGTTTATGCATAATTTATAGAGCATTATTTTTTATTACTTATTCTTAACATTCAAAACCCTTTGTCATCCTAACTCCAATGTCACCAATAAAACAAAACACTATTTTATTGCAAAGTGACGACCGGCTAGTCTAGTGGTTAGAGAATCTGACCAAGATGCTTTAGCTTACTGTAGCCTGTAAACTATTTTGATCTTATTCATACCATATTGTATGTCGATTAGTTGTTGAAACCATATGTATCTTCATTGCAGATAGTAACTGGTAGTTATCCCACCGAAAACTGGCAAGTATTGAACAAGACGTCCGCCTACTTGCCGTGTCTTTTCCAACCTCGACACTGGCAGAATCATCAAAAAATTGATGGAGCCACTTTTTCCTAAATTTGAATTGACCAAGAAGCTTTTGCTCTCGGATCTTCGATGTTTAATATACAAACATTTAATCCGTTATCTAGTACCTATATTACAAGTTTTGCTTAGTTTCCGACTAGGTCAATTGGTGTCAATCGTCCCAAGATATTTTTTTATTATTTTTAAAGTCTGTTCGATCGCTACCATCATTTTGGCCATTCCCTCGATGGGCTTTTACCATCTGCGCGGGTAGAGAAGCAATTGGTACATTCTATGTTTTTTCCTTGCTCCCAGACCAGCATGGAAGAAGTTCACCCACTATTAAATTATTACGCTATGATGCAACTACGTAAACATATAAAATGATCGCCATAGATATAGAAAAGTGATTACGTAATGAAAAATATAACATATAAGACAGTACCAATATTGATCTTGGTATTTAAGATAAGAATGACTGATAAACTGTGGTTTATTGAAAATACCTAAATATAACTGGAAATATAGGTTTCTGTGGTGCTGCGCGGCTTTCTCGAATATAATTTCATGTGTGTGCGTGCGTGCATGGTGTTCGTGTGTGTGAGTTCATGTGTATGCGTGTGTGCATCGTGCAAACCGATGGACCAATTTGGTGGCGGTTTTTTTATATATACGAAAGTCTTCTTTGAGGTGGTCCTTAGCCATGTTTTGTAAAAATCGGTCTAGCAGTTTGAAAGTTATAGGTAAGCTCTTTTCCAAAATGATGTGAGACATTTTTGGAATAAAACTGTAATTAGGGTTCCGTACCTCTAGGAAAAATGAAACCCTTGTAAGATCGCTTCGCTGTCCGTCTGTCTGTCTGTCCGTCACAAACATTTTTCTCAGGAACGCGTGGAGATATAACATTGAAATTGTTACGAAATGAGAGAATAGGCCAAAATCTTAG
Organism: Pandemis corylana; assembly: GCA_949127965.1. NCBI lineage: Eukaryota > Metazoa > Arthropoda > Insecta > Lepidoptera > Tortricidae > Pandemis > Pandemis corylana. The sequence continues at coordinate 3,089,285 of OX421857.1, forward strand.
GACTCATGTTATAGGCGATGTGGCTAGCAACCCATCACTATTTTGATTTCCCTTTCCATCCATACGCCCACAATCATGTCATGCTAAACGTGGTCTTTGGGTCTTCTTTCCTTGGGCTCTGTCTACCCCGTAAGGGATAAAGACGTGATTTATGTATGTATGTAAGTATGTGTATGATATGAAATACTGAGGTCTGCGGTCCCTTGGGGCTGTGAAAAAATGAACCCTCTCAGTCAATTTAATGAAAAGATATGGTCATTAGATAATGTTTCCATACAAATTGCCGAGCTCCCGAAACATATGGGGTACTTCCAGTTGTCCTAAAAATTTGAAATTTGGTATGACGGTAGCTCTTATAGCACAACTAAATAAATAAATCTAAAAAACAGATTTTTTAATGTCTGTCTATGTAAGTGACCAATACAAAATGACCTCACACCGCCTTAATTTTGTTTAAGTGTAGGGTTTTGCTAACACTGGATTTTATAATAATTTGGCGAATTTATACGGAAGCCTCGGAGCGCGAGTCCGACTCGCACTTGGCCGTTTTTTTTAAGTTACGTGTGATTACTCGATTAATGCGTTAGTTTTTTTTTTACTTTTTAATTTAATATTATATGCATACATACATATATCACGTCTTTATCCCTTACGGGGTAGACAAAGCCTGAGGTGACAAGACCACGACCAAGAGCCACGTTTAGCAAGATTGTGGGCGTATAGGTGGAAAGGGAAATCAAAATAGTGTTGGGTTGCTAGCCGCATCGCCTATAACATGATTCCTAAGACTCGCCCATTCCCTCGATGGGCTTTTACTATTTGCGCGGGAAGAGAAGCAACTGGTAAGTTCTGTGTTTTTTCTTTACTCCCAGACCAGCATGGAAGAAGATTTTATATGCATGTTCTCGACTATAAAAACTCGAAAATAAAACTGCATACACGAATTGTTCAAGGTTGCACACAACGCACTCGGCGAGCCTTATGCGCAGGTGACGGGGTCAACGCACTGCAGTTACCGTTGTCAGGTTATACCTGTGACTGGGCAATCAGCCAAACAAGTCCAAGTAGTATAAATAAGGGGAAGTTACAGAAATCGAGTCAGGCGGCATCTCAATCCTACCTACACACATAGCTCCGTGAGCTCTTAGGACATTTCGGTTTCGAATACAGATAAGAGTAAGTGCGACAGCAAGACAAACATGAAAGTCGTTCTAGGAGCCCATGGACTGCAATTAGGTACAATTAAAATCCAAATTACATAAATGGGTTTGTTCCATGAAAATTTTTCTAATCTTATAAATGCGAGAGTTTGTGAGGATGGTCTGATGGATTGTGACGATGCGAGTGTGTATGTTTGTTCCTTCTTCACGCTGAAACGGCTGCACGGATTTGGATAAAATTTGGAACGGAGTTAGCTGGTACCCTAATTTACCACATAGGCAACTTTTTATTCCGGAAAATTGCATAGTTCCCGCGGGATAGCGATAAACATGTCAAAGGTCGTAGCTGCTTAGAGTCGCGACGTTAATAATTAATGCAGAATATACTTTTATACTTTTTAATTTACAGCTAGGGTTTACGTTACCTTAGGCTTTGTCTGCCCTGTAAGGAATAAAGACGTGATTTGTGTATGTAGTTATGTTGTAGAACTTACAGGGTCAAAGGGAAACCGGGCCTTTCTGTCCAAGCTGCTGGCTTGAGGCTTGAGCTGTTCCTTGCTGAAGTCCCGTGCCAGGTCCCTGATCTCCTGCTGCTGCTCCGACAGTTGTGTAGTGAATGTTCGGCATTGTGATGCTACGGTCTTTGCACTCTGTAGCGTGTACACTGAAAATAATACAGCACAATGCTTAATTTTAAAAGTATTGATAAAGATAACACCGACTGGTCATCGCAAAAGAATTGTAACAAGGTATAGAACAATAACTGTGACAGCAATGCAAAAATACTGTGTTGTGATTCTATAGCTGACCTGTATGGTCATGAACAAATGGACAAAATAAATTTATCTTAGTAAGGATTTGCTTTTTTTTACAATGTTTGAAACCCCATGAATATTAATACATGAGAGATGATAGTCATAGTCATGTTCACTTCTTATTGCAAGAGTTGGTCTAAATAAAGGCAACTAGAGTAATCAAACTTTCTTTTTTCATTTTGTTGCTACATCTGAACCAAAGGGAACAAGGATCATAGAAATAATGAAACAAACAAACAAATATTATTTACGGAGCACCACAAATCAGCTCAAAAAGATCAACTCAAAACTGCCAAGTTAATAAGACAGCCTGTAGATGTTTTTGAGCTATTTAATTTAACTCGTTTTCAATTATACAATGGGATTACAAAAATAAAAACGTTAAAACTGGGTATTGTACCAACATTTTTTTTTTTTTTTTGTTATTGTTATATCTGCCATCAGTCGCAAGACTATAATCAGATCTGTTGAGAGTTTAGTGGCGATTGTGAGGAGGTGGACCATCGACCAACTCTCACATCCTTAAGGGAACACATTAGCCCTTTTTAGTCGTTTGAGATTGCTAGACTCCAACAATAGCCCCATAGATATTATCACTGATTCCTCAATGTCACGGTTGAAGAAAACGCTATCAGTTCTTAATGTGTGTTTATCTAACATGTGAATGTTCGGAAAAGTGGCTAACATTAAGTAATGACGTAAGTAGCGCACGCAAATTACGAGGCTACAGAATAATGAAGTTTACAATTACACGCTATTTTAAAAAAACTAGGTAATCTGTTACTTGGCCTTTAAAAGAGAGTACTGAGAAAACAAAGCGGTGACGCTTGATTTTTTCCGCAATTTCAGCACAATCACTACAGCAATTATCATCATTATTATCTCTAGTCTGTTATACATCCCACTGCTTTACAGGCCTCCTCTCAAAATGAGCACAATTACAAAAATAATAATATGTCTGTAGTAAACAGTGGCGGCGTAAGGCGTGGGCGACGTGGGCCACTGCCTACGGCCTCGCGGTACAAGGGGCCTTACGCCTCAAAAATCCTTATGCATTGCTTCAAAGCGAGAATAAAATAAAATAAGATATAAATTCAGATCACCACAGAACAGGGCCTCCCAAAATCTGTCTTGCCCACATCAAATTGAGGTCTTGCCCCACCACTGGTAGTAAATTATGTAAGAATCAGATTGTGCACTCTGCTCAGTTTTTATAACTTCATGGCTTAGGCATGGCATAGGGTGTGCAGTAAATTAAAAAATAAATGAATAAACAAAACTTGGAATTGGTTACAACACAGCTAAAGCTCAATATTGACATTTAGAATTGATAAGCAAGTGGGTGATGATTACTGCCCGGCCCTCTGACATAATGAATGAATTCATTATTAAAGCAGATAGGTAGATAGTTACAGAAGGTTGAAGAAACAATAAGGTCAACACACTTAAGTTGGTTTTGAGTTGTTACCATAATTATTTGAGGAAAACAATATGTAAATATATTTTAATGCCCAACCGAGTAGTCCATTAGTGCATAAGCGAGTTGGCCTCTAAAATCATGTTATAGGCGATGCGGCTGGCTAGCAACCCATCGCTATTTTGAATCCATTTTCCATCTATACGCCCACAATCTTGCTAATCGTGCCCTGTATGTCTAGTCACCTTAGGCTTTGTCTACCCCATAAGGGATAAAGACATGATTTGTGTATGTATGTGTGCTCTAAAAAAAAATGTTATTTTTATTTACTTACAAGTAAACTTGGTCGTTTTTAGAAGTCCTCCCGCTGCCATGGTTAACGGAGATAAAAGCAGAATATATCACAGGATCGACGAATCTGATACGAATTAACACTTGACATAAAATATACGATAAGAATGATAATGACCAAGGTCGCCGCGTACACCAAAACTTCGAAAAGTTGTTTTCCCACCGGTTGTAAACTGAAAGTGACAGTGATTCGATAGTAAAAATGCAAGCACAAATGGTCAGCTTAATAGAATTTAAACAATTTAAGCTTTTTCAACCTCTTTAGCCCCTTAAGTAAGTAAATACTTGATGAATACTGAAATAATTAAATGAAAAATATATAAATACAAACACGGTACCGCGCCGCGCGTATTTGATACGCGATGACACTGACAGCAGTGACCACAGATTAGAGAGATATAGGCAGTGACAGTGACCAGTGAGTGACAGCAACAGCAGGCGCTGACAGCATTCAGGCGTTATTTTGTCAGCGGTCTCAAATACACGCTTGAAATAAAAGTTTTAGTCAATTGTGTATATTTCAAAGTGTTTTTACAAGGCATAATACTTTATAAACAGTTTATAAGGCATTCAAAGTTTTATAAAGCATCAAATTTAAATAAAACCTTTAAATTGTAATGGTAGATGGAAATGACAGACACTTAACCTACATGCTTGTGATTAAAAATAAAGGAAAACCGTCTTCTGGTTTAAAGACGTTTTTACGTATGTAAACACAAGCTAGTCTGTGACCCTGTAATTTTGACGTACATACACATTATGCCTAAATGATTGTCGAAAAATGGATCTGTTCTGTCATTGATTGAACATAAATAAAGATGAAGACTTGGCTGTATGGTGTAAAACCCTCGCCTATTCCCTTGCGGAATGAATTTTAAAAACAACATAAATAAAGTGGTTTTCATGTTGGAAAATATTGCTCAAATATAAGGAATATCTGGTAAATCGGGTAAGTGTAATAGTTTATTTGCAAGTTCAAATATAAATCTTTCCGTAAGCCTGAGGTTCAAGGCCTATTTCAACGTTTCCAAAGCAACTTGATGAATTTATTGCAGTGGGCGTTGAATGAAACTTACAAAGTGATAAAGGCTCCGAAGTCACAATGACTTCAATAATCGATCAGATGGAGCAAGCCTCGCAGGTCTCAGCGAGGTTTCAGCCCGCTCCAGAGCCCATGACGTCCTCTGGCTACATAAATATGCAGCTTGAGGACAATACGCCAATGTTTTCGAAGCAGAAAATGAAGTTCAACGCTACTGACTCTATAACTCATGTCGCCGTGGCCAGTGACTACCTGGTACTCGCTATGGCTAATGGAAAATTGTTTCGCATGGATTTAAAAAAGCCAGAACTGAATGAAGGTTTGTACATTTTTTTTAAGCCTGCTTTTACGAGGACAGAAGTGGTCATCCTAGAATTTTCAAATGTTGTAAAAAACAAATCACAAAACATTGACTCAACATAAATAAATGTGCTACTTACATGATGTAAATTTTCAAAATTATTTATTCACATGTAGTTCATATACTGTTTTATTATAGGTATTGTTGTTTAGGTACAATAATATGTCTGGCCCATTATCTGTAAATATCGTAATGAGAAATAAATATGTACTGTTAGTTAATTAACTAGCAAGTTATCCTCAAACTGATTGGAATAATTCAGTAAAGTTATGAATACAACCAAAAATGTTTCTAAACTTATTTAATGACATAACTATTTATGTGCATTATTTTGAATTTTGTAACTTTTCTTTCAGAGCTCCAATACTCAAAATTTGACCAACCAAACACGAAGCTTACTGGCATATTTCTAGACCCTCTTGGCTACCACCTTCTCCTAGCATTCGCAGCTAGAAACAAAGATGGCAACCCTGAACTAGTGTACTTACACCGCAAAAGTTCCAAACTAAAGTCCGTAACAAAGTCCAGGAACTATGAAGTTACAGAAGTTGGTTGGAATAATGAAAACATGTCTGAGATTACAACGGGACCTATTTTACTGGGGACTTCTCAGGGGCACATTTTGGAGACTGAATTAGAAGCCGATAGTGACAAGATGTTTACAGCTAACCAACAGTACTGGCGGCAGGTAATTTTAACCAGTACATGGCTGGTTCCATAGATGTTTATGTCTCTATAATCATTATATATCTGTTATAATAATTAGAATATAATATGGTATAGTCTTATTTCTGATTTAAATGTTTACTTCTTTCTCAGCTTCATTTTTACAAATAAGTCATTTATTCTTATGTATGTCCTTTTCTTCTCTTGCAAGCTGCCTAATTATCTCCCGCTGTATGGAGGCAAGGAGATTGACGGTTTGGTAACTAAGGACTTTGCTTCTTGCATCTTGTTCTATTTTTATTTCGCACTCAATTTCTGGCAAACAGTTTTAATGATTATAAAATTTTCATGTTTCGAAAACTTTGCATAAAACACATACATACATTAGTTAAATCAAATTGTGATACATAAATCAAACCATTATTATTTGTAGACTCCAACTTCAAATAGTAGAAAACAAATGAAAAAGGAACTATAAATATTCATTCTTAGTGGTAACCATGTTCAAACATTCCACCAAAAATGTGAGAGTTACGAAGTGGCATCCTAATTTAGTCTTCTCTTTATTGTTGCCGTCCATATTTTTTGTTTGATTTGATTCAAAACTGCCTTTTAAATGGAATAGTTTGTTTCCAGATCTTCGACATAGTGGACAAGGAAACGAACCCACCGATCACCGGTATCCAGTTCCACCGTGTCAACAACACAAGCAAGTTCTTTGTGTTCATCACCACTCCCACCAAGCTGTACCAGTTCATTGGACATGCCGCCACCACCGATGGGAAACTGTCGCTGCAGTCCATTTTCCACAGGTAAAGTCGACACGACTAAAACTCTAATTAACTGTTTAGAAGTCGGCATTTCGAACGATTTTTCTGTTTCACGTCTCGTTGCATGACATGATTGACAACGCAAACTAACTTGCCCACGCGGCTTGGCGACGTTCGTGGCTAACTTATAAAGCATAAAGGGAACCTCTTAGCTAAACTTTCAACTGTCAAGATGTTTGGGTCAACACTTGATTGTGGATAGTAGATTCTTAAGATGAGTGTTGTTTTTTATGTGTTTTTTACAGATATCTTACAATCCCAGAGACAGGCATACAAGAGATTCCTTCGAACCTGAAGTATTCCAAGCTGCAGTTTTATTTTGACAAGAATAATGTGCCTAAGACGTTCGCTTGGCTCACTGGCCCTGGAATATTTTATGGACAGGTACACATGGCATGATACAATCTCTCATCTCATCCCAATTTTTGGTTAACAATCTTTTAAATTATTAGGTCTAGCCAAATTCAGGAAATATACTTAGCATATGCCGTAAATTTTTGCTAGGCAACGAGCGTATAACCAAAAGAGTTTAAACAAATATTTATAAATTAATGTAGCAAAGTTCCTTAAACCACCTTAATCCGGTCCTGTCGCTAAATTATTTCAGACAGACAATCGCGGTTGCCTTTTATTTACAATACAATAACAATTCATTGCACTGTGGTCCCACTCATAGGTCATAAGTCTAGATAATCAACAATACTTGGGCTGAGATTAGTACTCGGCTATATCGTCACTAGTACAGCTGACACCCAAAACTACAAATAGTTTTATAGTGATAAGCTTACATCATTGTATTCCGGACCTCCGAAGGGAACACATCTACAGCGCGCTTTGAGTCTTATCAGCAATCCGTTAAAGTGGAAGTTGTTTGTTGACGAAGTTCCAACAATTTGGTTTTTGTAACCTACTGATTCATAATGGATATTAATGACAAAGGTATGTATATTTATTATTGTAATTTATTTTGTTATTTTTACATTAAACATTTGGATTTATAAGGGAGCTACGAGATGCCTAAATTAACAAGAATTTTTCCTTGAAGGTGTTTTTAACTTTGAGTTTCAACAATGTTCCCCCGCTAACCCCGTAATAATTTTGCATAGAAAATTAGCTTACAGTACTGTAGTTACTAGGACAATTATTAGTACTTGCAGGAAATTGCCGGAAGTTTTAGTAATTTGACCTCTACGCCAATCGTAGCGTGCTACGAATTTTGACCACTTTCTAATTGTAAACAATTCTCTTTGTTCAGGTTCTTTTCTTTTCAGGTACAGTTTTCAAAAATGTTCCTATTTGAACAGTGGCATCTTGTAAAAGGAATCGATATAGAATAAGCTCGACGTGTACTTGAGACAGAGTGCTCAGAATAGTGCCGGATGCTGAGAACGTTGAAATCGACATTCTTCGTAAACACATTCAATACATGACCAAAAAGCTGGCAGAATATTGGAAAAAACAAATAGAACATGGCATTTACTAATCAGTACACGCCTAGAATGGTTGAGCGTCATTGAAACTATAGACATCGCGAAGAATGTGGCCGAACCGACAAGTGCAAAACGATTGTCTGGTCAAGACCATTATACATTCAGTATCCGTTGACCAAAGAAAAACTTTGAAGATTGCAGTAAGCGACACAGCAAAGAAGAATAGCGGACCTCTCAAAAATTGATAATCCTGCCATTATTTAGTACTATCATACTTCATCGACATCGTGTGAACAAAGTGATATTAATAAATGTGAGGTAAACCCAGATGAGATTTTGTCTTTAATATAACAGAAGCCAAATTAACAAAACACCAATACCTTTTAATTAAAGAGTTTATTAACAACAAAACATCTCCACTTTTGCCTTCGTATCAAAAGGTTTTAAATGCGAAAAAGCAGTGTTACCCTAAAAACCTGAAAATTAAAGTTCTGCAAAAGTAGAGTTACAAAGTTTATTGGACTACACAGATTTTTAATCGTTTAAATTTAGCATTTTAGCATAAGAGCAATTTAGCATAAGAGTTTTTTTATTTAAGAGTTTGCAAAGAATTAATTAATTCATTTAATAAAATTTTCATCGTCTAACATGAGAGTAACAAAACAGCCTGTTTAAAAATAGTTTCTCTTAAAGTGCATTTAAATATTAATTAAATAATAAAAAATGACATTTTGTTTTATTTTTCAACTCAAAATTTATTTAATAATACAAAATACTACGTCTCAAAACCGCATACACAAGTGTTAGTAAAATTGTAAAATAACTGATTCCTTCATTTTTTTAATTTTCCCTACTTTATTTAAAATAAAACATTTATTTTTAACAAATTACAATAGATTTTATAGTAAAGAATCGAAACATAAAAGTATTTTATAATTTTTCTTAGTATTACAAATGATATCGACTTTTGACACTTGCTCCATACAAGCTGGACCACAGTGCATTGGTTTGAAATCTGCGGCTCTGATTTGAAAGTTGGGCCTCCTACATCGTTATCGGCAGCGATAGCCAATGTTACGTTATTAATGACAAAACACGGTTTGGTTTCTGGGCTAGTAATGCCAGTAGGTTATGTCCTCGACATTGCGAAATAACTCGCACGATTTTCCGACGTGACTGTGTCTTGCATCGTATCATGTTGAAAACTGTAATGCTTCTTTGTAATAGCATTTTTATCGCCTATTCCAAAACACAAAGTTACATTCACGACAAAACAGTATCACAAAATGTTTCACTAACTTCCAGCTGGATCCTACGTCTCAGCAAAACTCCAACTCTCTCTTCACTCAAGCAGGTCTCATAAACTATCCTCCCGACGACAGAGATAGAGAGAAAGCACCCCTCTCTTTCGTGCTCACAGAGTTCCACGCCCTGCTCATGTACTCCGACCGCGTCAAAGCCGTGTCTCTATTAAATCACGAATTAGTTTACGAAGACTTTTATTCCGAAGCTCATGGGAAATTAAAGAATATAGTCAAGGATTTCAGGAGACGGACAATTTGGGCGGTCACTGATAAGACTTTGTTTAGATACAAAATTGTTAGGGAAGAAAGGGATGTCTGGTTGATTTACTCTGACAAAGAACAGTTTGATTTAGCAAAGGAGTATTGCTTCAATAACCCGGCTTATATAGACATTATAAATGTGAAGCAAGCAGAACTGCTTTTTGCTAAAGGTGACTATGGAAAGAGCGCTGAGATATTCGCCGACACGCAGAGCAGTTTTGAAACAGTGTGCCTTAAATTCTTAGAAGCCGACCAAACTGAGGCCCTAAAGATATACTTAAACAGACGTCTAGAAGCTCTAAATGAAGACGATAAAACTCTAATTTCAATGATAGTTATCTGGATGACCGAGCTGTATCTCTCTCAGCTGGGTTTGCTCAGAAGAACGGGACAGCAGGATTCGCAGACATACCATCAAATTCAAAGCGATTTCGAAGTGTTCCTCGTGCAACCTAGAGTTGAAAAGTGCATGCAGCACGTCAAATCCGTCATTTACGACTTAATGTCGTCGCATGGTGACAAGCAGAACTTAATAAAACTCACGAATTTGAACGAGGACTACGAGAATGTGATAGCGCAGAATATTTACAAGAAGTCGTATCAGGAGGCGTTGGATACGCTTCAGAAGTTGAAGAAGCCGGATCTGTTTTATCAGTTCGCGCCGGTTTTGATGGAGGAAGCTCCGAAGATTACAGTGAACGCGTTGATTTCTCAAGGGATGCGGCTGAGCCCTTTGAAGCTGTTGCCCGCGTTTCTGTCGTGTGAGAACGACGAAGCTCACGTGTGTGAGATAATGAGGTACTTGGAGTTTGTGATGCTGAACTTCAACGTGAAAGACAAGGCGATACACAACTACTTGCTGACGTTGTACGCGGAGCACGACCACCTGGCGCTGATGCGCTATCTGGAGAGGCAGGGGCAGGACATCATGTTGGTCAACTATGACGTTCATTACGCTTTGAGGTGAGTGGGCTTCATTTGTTTTATAATTAGTATAACGCATGGATAGTACAAATGGAGTGAAACTGAGTCGTGTGACAAGGTTTTGCGATCTGAGACAATCTTTATTTGGCCACCTTCGGAATGTAATGTACTGTTGCAGGTTGTGCCGCGAGAAGGAGCTGTCGGAGGCCTGCGTGAACCTGTCCGCGCTGCTGGGGCTGTGGGAGGCGGCGGCGGCCCTGGCGCTGCGCGTGCACCCCGCGCTGGCGCGCCGCGTGGCCGCCATGCCCGCGGCGCCCGCCATGCAGCGCACGCTGTGGCTCACCATAGGTAACTGCTGGGGCTGTGAGAGCCACTTCTTAAGCCACTTACCAATGTTTGTAACTTAACTACGCCGACAAAGTGGTAAAATAAAATCTTGAATATTTTTTTAAAGTACCTCTCCTACAAATAAAGTGGGGATGTTTTTTCTCGTTTTTCCCCATAGTGTGGGGTGCCGTTGAAAAGTTCGTTCAAAAATATTGTGGGGATGGGAAAACCATTTTTCAATTCAAGGATCCGTTTGCAAAATATAAGCTTTAAATTCTACTTATCATTAGAGTCAAGTGTCCCTCCCCCTTGCCAGCTAAACGGTTGTGTTTAAATAAAAACTATCATAGCTAGGATGACTACAATTTAACGAGTAATAGTCAACCTTATAAAATGTACTTGAAACCGTGAACTTCATAGTATCAAATAAAAATTAAAAATAATAATTATGTAAATAATATTCGCCTACTGTGACAGGTAACTACGGAACCCTGCGCGTGGCCCGACACGCTCTTGGCCGGGTTTTTTCGTATCTATATCGGTATCTGGTACCCATGCCTATAACACAAGCCATTCCAGAGCTTACTTTGGGACTAGGCCAATATGTGTGTTTTGTTCCCTGATATTTATTTATTACTTATGTCATCAATCGTACTTATAGCGGAGCACGTGATAACCCAGAACCAGGACCTGAAGGAGGCGATGAGCTTCCTGGCGGAGTGCCCGCTACTCAAGATCGAGGACCTTCTGCCGTTCTTCAGCGACGTCGTCACCATCGACCACTTCCGCGACCCCATATGCCAGTCGCTGGAGGTACATATATAAATCACATCTGTTTCCCTTCTGGAGTAGACGGAGCCTAGGGTAACGGTAGCAGCCTGAAAGTAGACTCGCATTTTAACGACTTCTCGAGACATTACCATTGTCTCTTCTCATCTTACGTCGGAAATGTTAATTAACCGGCCCAAATAAGTTTTCGTGATAAGTTTTATTTTTAATTAGGGTTTTTTATAGAGTGTACTCTTTGTTGACTATACTTGCACTGTCATCCATCCTACATAGGTGCACCAAATTTCACGGCAATTCGACCACTAAAGGCTTTCAAAAACATTTTTCTTGTGTGAGGATCCTAATTAATTTTAACATTTATTATGTTTTATAGCTGACAATCTGTGAAGATTGAAACATAAAACTATTACTTAAACGCTGTGACAGACGAATGGACAGGCATACACGCAACGGAGCCTTGCCTTAGTAGGGTCTTTGTGACCACCACCACACCATAACGCACCATGTGACATCCGTCACAGTCTTGACTGACTAACTCAACAAGACACGGGCCGAATCCTTAGACCAAGAAAGCTGAAATTTACCTTAGAAGATTAGCTAGATTAGCTATAATTTTTCTTCTGGTCTACTCAAATCGAGACATGGCGCTTTCAAAAATTTGATCGTCCACAAACAGTTTTTTGTTTTTTTTTTTCAGGAATACAACTGCCAAATAAAAGAGTTGAAAGCGGAAATGGACGAAGCCACACAGGCCGCTGAATCGGTAAGTTTAAAACTCGACATCATGCTTGGATGGTAATGTTTACTAAAAATACCTAATTACAACTTTTTTTTGTTATTAATGTATTTGTCCAACAAAATTTCCTTAATTTTTAATAAAAAGATGTGTCGTTAAAAAAAACATTGTGGTTTATGAAACCACAAAACAAGTAAAACTTTATTAGGCATTTAGCTGAAAATTTTTGGCAAAATTATTCAATTTAGGATATTAAGAACGTGTTCTGTATCTTAAGTTAATAATTACAAAATGGGAATGATACATAATTGAAAACAACACACAAATATCGCGGAGCACTTGCATGCACAAGTGAGAGAGAACGTAAATGCTACACGGCCAGCTGATGCTCTGCCGAGCGCCTGTCACTTTATCCCCACTCGCGGCCGCTGTAATGCGACACCCGATAGATGGACGAAAAAATTTGACCGAATAAAAAAAGTTTCTCTTCAAAAATTATAGAATTAGTTTCAGTGCCTGGTAAGGACAGAATCGTTTCTATCTCGGAAAATGGCAATATTGCCTCGGGGTAGCGAACAACTTCTTAAGTCGTAGGCAACAGTTGGCTTATAAAGGGTTCATTTGTTTCAGGTCCGTTCCGACATCAAGTCGTTCCGGAACCGGAGCGTGAAGGTATCCGTGTCGGAGACGTGCTGCCTGTGCGAGATCGCGCTGCTGCTCCGGCCCTTCTACCTGTTCCCGTGCGGACACAAGTTCCACAGCGACTGCTTGCTGACCGAGGCTCAGCCTATACTTGGTCAGTATGCCACATGCATAAAACAGTTCTTTATCCCTTACGGGGTAGCGAGTCAAAGACAGTGGGCAAACTTTTTTCATGGCGGACCAGAAAATTACAGATGTAGGGCCAGAATTATACCAAAATGCATATCGTTTTGAATGTTTTGACACATGAATTGGCATTGTTCATTTTTTTTAAGCTGTGCTTTTAACACCTTTATTTGATAAAATGGACTATTTCAAGCAACTAATTTGAATATTATGCTTTTACGTAGCTTTGTTAATTAATAATAAATATTTTTTCGCTGTTTGATAATTCGTGAATTTAGACAGAATCCCAATCGCCTTCGTTCGGCTGGCTATAAAAAAAACGGCTTTGTCTATGGTTTTGTTAGATTTGACAGTGACACGTGACAGTTGCCATAGCTAAACTTTTTTTTTCATTTTTGTGGCAAACATTCGATGCTGGATTCTGTCTAAAAACCCGGTCGTTCGGTCAAACAAAGGTTCAAAGTACTTTTACAAAAATATCTGAAATCATAAAGTATTTTTGAAATCGGACAAGATAAATCGGATAATTGACGGTTTTCCTCGAAATGGTTTTCGAATTGGAGCATACTAAAAAAAATGAACAATGCCAATTATGTGCTGGCTAGTCTAACTGGCTCCTTTGGTAACAAGACCTAAAGGCCACGTTTAGCATGACTAGATAGATTAATAACTGACATTTTATAATGCTACATGACGTACGCACATTTGCTTTGCCTTATGCAAACTGTTTGTAGCACCATCTCAGGCCCAAATAGAAAGTTGTCAGACACATTATGTTTTGAATCCTACAGGTCCTGCCCGCCGCAATAAGCTAGCCGACCTCCAGCGCCAGTTAAACGTGCTCTCAAAAATAGAACTGTCCACCCTCACGTCCAGTGGGCTGCCTCTGCGCGAACTGCTACGCAACGAGATAGACGACATAGTTGCCAACGAGTGCATCTTCTGTGGGGAGCACATGATCAACTGTATAGACAAGCCTTTCATAGCCGAAGAAGACTGGGACAGGGTTATGAAGGAATGGGAGTAAGCGAGCAGGAACGAGTTTATATGATAATGATGTCAGCAGGGACAAAGGGCTCGAAGTAGACTTCCACGCGCGGTCCTGTGCTGAATAAATAGTTTTTGTAGCATCGAACAATTGACTGAAATGGATCTATTTTCGAAATTATGAGAAATCGTCGTCAGCGATTAAAATTAAGTGTTGGCGCTGATAAATACGAGTAGTGGATTAGGCAGGCGTCACAGTCTTCAATACTATAGACCGTACCTCTCTCGCCCGCTTTGTCGCCTACCCCGCGCCCCTGTGCCACGTGGGCGAGGACTATAGTCTGAATGAATCTGAACTCGGCTGCCTTTTCTAATATTTAGTTTTCAGATTGATTTGCCTCGCGAGTCTAAATAAACTATAATGATTGCTCTGACGAGATCAGCCTTAATTTTTTTTTTTAATTTCGTAGATTAACGTCATGTAGAGTACTATATTGGAATGATCTAAATTTGGATAAAAGAGGAACTGCATATTCTTGTTATGAGTGTAAGTTTCTAAAAAATACATGCGTCCTTCCTTCATCATCGGGCGGAAACGCCAGCTGATGCCAGATATTTATTTTCGCCGGTTTTTATAGTGTAGGGTAGTAAATGTGATCCCTCCCCTATTTGAGTGTTCCTCTTCAGTCTCCTAATTGTAACCGCTTTCTGTGATATGATATACATAATATTATCTTTATTTCGCCATGTATTCTATAAATTATGTATCTAATGTTTAAGGGAAATTCGAAATAAACATTTTGAATACATTTTGTGAAATCATCATTTATTGAGAAAATTGTGTTATCAGATAGCGATAAACAATAAATTAATTAAATATATAAGGATTCAATTAAGAAGAGACCACTTCAAATCCTAGGCGTAAGGACACTGTCCTTGTTTCGTATTAGAGACTTATATTGTACAAACATAAACACATGTCAACACCTTTGTTATATTATGCACAGTGGCCCCGAGGCGCGCTCGAGGCGTGTATCTACAGACAATTGACTAAGGCAATTCATTGACTAGCTGCGGCACCGTCGACCTCCATCTGCTGGGGTTCTGTCTTGTCTCCCTTATCGTCTATTTGCATAGAATCTACATTCTTCACCTGCTCAGCGTCTTCCTTAGGGCTATCTTTATTTTTATCTTTGCTCTTGTCGCGTTTCTTTACGACTTTTGTACTTTTTTTGGGACTGCCTTTCTTGTCTGCATCTTCGCTTTTGTCTTCGGGTTTCTCTACTAGGACGGCTCGATTCTCCACGGGTCGCGTGTCGGCGGCTTCGGGCTTCGACTCTTCCTTAATCTCTTCCGGTTTCGCTTCGACTTCGACACGCTCCTCGTGCTTCTGTCGGTCGTTCTCCTGCGCCGCGTCTTTCGTCTCTCGAGTATCAGGCGCTGTCTCCTCTTTGGTGTCCTTCGCCTCGACCTCCCCGTTCTCGGGCGCCTTGTCTCCCGGCGCCGGGTCCGCGGGCGGCGCGGCCGGCGCGGCGGTCCGGCCGTCGGCTTTGGCCTCCAGCACGGCTATACATTTCTCGATACACTTGATCGCTTCCCTCCGCGCCTGCCGGATGTTGTCCTTGCCCTCCGTTTCGATATTGTCTAATTTGATAAGATTCCTCGTGAGCATCTCGTCGAGGTACATGTATTTCTTGTCTTTTTTCGTCCCTACGAAGGTTTCGACTTCGGACATGAGGTTGAGAACGTCGGTCTGAATACTGAGGATCAAAGTGATCGGGTCCTTGGACGACGGCTGGGGCTTCGGCGGCGGCGAAGCGGCGGGCGGCGCCGGGGGCTGCGGGGGCGGCGGCTGCTGCGGGGGCTGCGGGGAGGGCTGCGCGCGCGCCGGCTCGTGCCTCGCGTGCTGCTCCTCCTGATGCTGCGACGCTTTGGGAGACTGCGAGCGCTGCGGGGACGCCCCTCTCGTGAACGCGGTCTGGGGGTACACCTTCTGCTGCACGAAGGGCTGCGGGCCCTGGCGGAAGCCTTTGTTGAAGGGCGTACCGAATGCGCGGGAGAAGTTGGGCGGGTGGTGGAAGGTGGGGGGGCCGTCGTCGGCGAAGTACTGGTCGCGGTCGGGCGGCGGCGGCGCGTAGTGCGGCTTGGGCTCGTGCTCGGGGCGCGTGAGCACGGGCTCGTCGCGGCCCTCCACGAAGATGGGGATGTGGCGCACGGTGGCGTGCTGGTCGGGCGGGCTGCTCATGCTGGCGGCGGGCGGCGCGGACATCGACCTCTGGCCGCGCTCTGAAGCATCGACCGACGGGTCCGCGGCGCTCTTCTGGCCGAGGTCGACCGTGTTCCGGAGACCGTACTGCGGCAGGTGCGGGGAGTCGGGCGAGGGGCCGGGCGGCTCCGTCTGCGTGGCGGCGCTGCTGTGCTGCGGCTGCGGGGCCGCGGGGGTCGCGGGGGGCGGCGGCTGCTGCGGCGGGGGCTCCTCGAACCGCCTCGCCCAGGTCGCGGGGAAGTGCTCGCGGAACTCGGCCGGGATGTCGTCGAAGGGGAATCTGTCGAATTCGCCGAATCTGTCGCCGAAATCTGCAAACATTAAACGTTTCGATACAAAACCTGCAAGCAAAAAACATTCGATCAGAATGTTGTTCGCTTAATATACTACCACTTTTAGAGGCAGGGCAAAAACGGATACTGACACTCGTCGGTTTGTCTCTGTCTATCACCAGGCTGTGTCATGAACCGTGATAGCTACAGTTGAAATTTTCACAGATGATATATTACTGTTGCCACTATAACAACAAATACTAAAAACAGAATATTTTTATGTCCGTCTGTGTAAAGTAACCATTTTGCTTAAAAGGCAGAACTCTTCTAACTCTGGATTTTATATTTACTTGCCGAATTTGTACGGAACCCTTTATACGCGAGTTCAACTCGCACTTGTTGATTTAAGAGCCAATGAAAAACCAATTGTTACCTACAAACTGAATCAAGGATCCTCGATCCTCTAAGTGTATTACTTTGAGTAACGTAACCAAGCGTCACGTACCCACGTACGAGTATAATATAGATGTCTCGGTTATCGTGTGCAACGTACCGTCGCCGGCGTCCTGGCTGGAGGGCCGCCGCTTGCGCGCCCAGGTGGCGGGGCGCTGGCGCAGGCGCGCCGCTATGTCGGGATGCCGCGCCGCGAGCGAACTCCACGCGCCCGAACCCTCCTCCTCATCAAACGGGAAGCCTCGCTGTTGACAACCAACACCACAGATTAAATAATACTGTTATAAAAATACATAAACAAGGTTGATTCACTCTATACTTTGGTCTTTGTTTACGGTAGATACCTGCAAGCTTTTAATAAATAAGGCAAAAAATTATTTACACAATTTTTAATGCAGACTGTGCTCTTACAGTCTCTTGGCAAATAAACGCTACATCTATTAAGATGTTACTATTGTTAAGATAGAACTAGAATTTGTTTGTCCACTACAGTCACTAAAGATACAGCAGTGTATTTTTAATTTCGGAATCAGACGAGACGTCTTTAATCTTCATCGATATCGCTGATTGTGTCAATTTCATTGGAGCATACTTTAAATACTTTTTTAAAAACGTACAAATCATCAGATAGATACACATTAAAACAGCAGCGCATGTGTGGTAAAGACCTAGACTTATCTATAAATTGAGGTCGTTGCTTTAAAAAACGAAGACGTTCGAGTTATCTTTAAGAAAGTGCGACACAGCGTTATTGTAACAAGCAAACGCCAAATGTCACACATCCTGCTAAAACGGGCTTGCTCATAGTAAATACAGGAAACCTTGTTTATTTTTAACGTGTCACAGTTCGTAAAAAACCCAGGTGCGGAGTACGGTAGTGGCGAGGAGCCGGCCATATAAGGCAAGGACGGCCGAGGGCGGCCTCAAGCCGAGACTTTCTTACGGACCGTGTTATGTTAATTCCAGTTCGGAACAACAGCTTATAAATACAATATTGAATATTGTTTTGGTGTTGGACTATTCGGGTAGGTCGGCGGGAGAACGCGAGGCAACAAAAAACAACTCACAAACATTGATTCATATGTAAATATATATCTTAACATCCTCCGGCTGAAAATTACTTTTAAATCGTAGCTATTATTGCCCGGGTGAAAAATGTGCGAACATTCATCAAAACAGTCTGGCTGGTTTCTGTCTAACTTTACCAGTACCTACCACTAAACTTACGTTAATCGCCAACCTCAAGCTTGTACAGTCCATGAGCTCTTAGATTGCTATTCGCGTTTGTCTTGCTGTCTCACTCTTATGGGTTGGATACTAAATCGGCCGAGTGAGAGAGACTGCAAAAGCATTCTAAGAGCTCACTGATTGGAAGTACGCAGGCAAAATAAAAACAATGTCAAGATACAACTGTGTCCACAGAGCGCATCATCATCGCTCAACCGCGAGCATACCATTGTCGCGAGTCAACCGCCTGCACAAATTACAAGCCATTACAGCAAATGCGCTCAAATTATAACGAATGCGAATCATTTGGCAAACGACTCGAGACTTGTTTATCGGACTGTTAAAACCCATATTCATAACCAATCGCGGCAATCAGAAGCGTCCAGTTCCATTGAAAATAAATTGCCGCGCATGTATAAACTTATGGTGATTTTTATCTCTGACAAATTGTTACTAATTTATCTTATAGTTCGTATTCGGAATTCACTTTTATTATTTTAAACTGGGAAGGTAAATAACATTTCATTAATATCATCGTAAGTATCGAAACTGGCATTTTTCTAAATTAGCTTTAATCAAAAATAGTAAATAAAAGTATTAGGTACAATTTCAATTAGGACATGCTCGAAATAAGTGAATAAATAAGTACCTAGGAAAAACTGTTACGACGTTTTAAAAATAACTTATGACTTATTCGACCGTTCGACGCTGTTTACTCTAACTTTACCTCAATTCCATTCATCGACACCACGCACTGACCAAATCTAAAATGTGAATAAATTAGGTCGACTTCTCAGAACTACAGATTCGCATTTAAATCCTGCGTGGGAGGATTATGCTCTTTTATATTAGCTGTAGCTGTAGGTAAATAAACCGTAAATCACTCGGCATGTGTCAATCCGGAGAGATCGCGAATGCAACGCATTAGGATGTTAATGACATATTAACGACACAATAAAATTATTGTTTACGACGATACTTATTGTGTAAGTGACGATAAAAAAGATAAATTAAAGTTTGATTTAAAGGTCGTTCATTATAAATGACTAAATAATCAGGTTGCGACCGTCTTGTCGCAAAAACTTAAGATATTACCACCAATCGAAGAATAAATTACGTCTACTTAAAAATCAGTATCATACTGCTTAAGAATGCTATTACTGCGCTGAAGAATGTTCCATAAAACGTAGTGTAATAATTTAGCTGTATTATCACACCAATACTAAATGCGTCAAGCACTTTACTAATGATAAAACTAACATTCACTCAGGATATAGGACCTCATATTGACTGAATAGAACAGCGCAAATCCATTTGCTTATTTACCGAAATACCGACCGTCTGATATCTTTTAAAGTCTCTACAAGACTACGCATGTAGACCTTTCTAAAATAATCCTAATAGAAGGGTTAATTTATGTCCATATGTATAATTCTCTACTAAAGTAATACCTGTAGAAAGTCCAAGAATTTCACACACGAACACCCATCATGTTTGTTTAGAATATTAAGCAACATACAACACTTGCGAAAAGTTTCTCTCTTACGTATCACTCGAGTTATGAGGACGACCGCAACGACCGTGCATCAATGGATGTACAACATGAGATCATCGTGGACGAAGCAAAAACCGATTACCACAATATTAGCACTGCTGATTAGGTAACTGCGTCGCATGAAAATATAAACAACTCTTCATTATCATATTAAGGTAGACAACTTAAATTTAAAAGCCGCCATTAAATGTAGACTTTGGGTGCTGACTTGCTGAGTTAATAGCAAATTGATAACTTAGCACTAGCAGTCTGAGTTGCTAAAAAAGTAATTTGCGTCGCAAAATAAAACATATCTTCACCAGTTTTTTTCGCAAGTCAATGACCAAGCGTTGATGGCAATGAGGCAAAAAATCTTTTGAACGTTAAAAATTAAGGTTATTGTTGGCCAACGAGACGTGGGCAGTTCGGATATTATCTTGCGGCGACAACACAATAAGGAACCATTTAGTACCTACTTAGCACAGCATGCGCAATGTGACGATACTGAAAACTAGATGCTGTCGATTTTATAAGGCATTGAAAGAAGTGAGTCTGATCTGATCTTTCATCCTGGTCCAATGTAAACATAAAAATAGACGCACTATACCGTTATAGTAATTGAACCATAAAGATACTTCTCAAACGTGTCATCCTTAAAAGGAAAACAAGATCTTGTGTAAAAGCAGCTGATGTAAAACTCCCTTGCATTGCACAATCCATAAAGATGGTCGAGAATGAAAACGACTTCCGTTCGTAGAAGGAAACATTTAGAAATCTTAGTAATTATTCGTATGCTAATAAAGGTATAGTGTTGGTCATCGAGAACAGTATTGGATCCGCCATATTTAGCCGAGTGTGGGTGTTACGTCGCGGTGGCGTCACGAGACAACTTTGAGTCCGTTTATGTGCAAACGATGGATTTGCCGTCTAAGCTAAATTGTGGGATGACATCATCTCCTCGACTTAGAATATTTACAAGAAGAATAGCCGTGAACGTGACCGAACACCGGGTAAGGCCGAAAAGTCAACAGTCCAGCAAGAACTGCGAGCCATTGGGTAAGTACTAAATCAATAGCCACTTTTAACTAATCTCCTTTCAAAGATTACTTTTATCTAATAAACCAAACCACTTTTTTAATGATAACAATGTATCTATAGGGTACTAGTATTTTCACTTTTGGTGGACGGACACTGCAATATCAAATAATCAAAATATCTATTGCTATACGTAGCTAAATAAATATCAAATGTTAATCAATCGTGAAATTCAGGATGGTTCCATCCCAAGTGATCTTAGTGAACCAGAAGCCTGTAACAAACTTGACAATACTGCAGAATATCAAGACCTATTAATTTTTATATTATTTATTTTAATGAACATGGACTGTATCCTGTGCCCTGCTTCTTTACTTGTACAGACCTATGCTTTCAATTGAAACTGACTATTGGAACAGCCAGCGGAAGTAAACTTCCTAGAAACATTGAGTTCCCTAGTCACAGCCATCATATTAGCTGGAAGACATCTACTACTGGGCATATCTATAGTCCTTCCCCAATCCCTAACGATCTCCATCTCGATTGGTGCTGTTTTATCCGCATCTAATAACTTCCTGCGGTATTCAGGTTGGAATGACTACGTTTATTAATTTATTGGGATAGACAAGATTATAAATAAAAATAAAAATAACTATAAACGTTCAATTCGACATCACAGAAGCTCTAGATTTACAGCTTAAATAATTATTTACCGATCCGCAATCGGCAATATCTGACCCAACTAATGGTGGCCTATTTACATGCACATTTACGATCACGGTAAATTTACATTTACACGTGTTCCTAGTTGCAGTCTTGCAACTGTTACAGCCGTTAACCAGCTTATTCAGCGTATTCGGGACACGCACTACCCGTAAGTGATAAATGGGGTATTTCAGGCGAGTAGCACTCGTGCTACTTTGTTTGTTTTAGGTTTGATGGAGGCCGGAGTATGTCGAGAAAAGTAATTAAAAGTTAACTAAGCGAGTCTTCAAAGTCCGCAGTATTTAAAACTAACGCAATAAAACGGAATCATAAAGTTGTTTGCGTAATTTGAAAGGAAAATTTATACACTTTAAAAAGTGCCGAGGAAATTTTTCAACATCATACGCACAACAAGACATAACAATTTGTATTTTTACACGAGATATTGGCAAACTTGACGCTGATTCAAGAAAACCTGAGTTACCATATTACCTTACCATGTTGTTATTTATTTCTTCACAAGAAACATCAGCTGATCTTAAAACCAGCTGATTCTGTTTTTACCAATCTAGTAATCTGCTTCCATAAAAACATCCGCATTAACATTAACTCGTGTCAATCCATTACTGGTTTTTAACCACATCAATATGCTGTATTTTCTCCGAACACGCGTATTTCCAAACACTCGGACACAATGTCTTCGTAACAAGATTATGAGACAATCGGCTGCGCATGCGCGCGGTGACTCAGCGCGACGTCACAGGCTTGTGTTTACATGCTATCTTCTGGTACTTCTTTGGCTCTGGCATTGCCAAAAGAAATTTACCGTCCTTCAGTCAGTACCTCTATTCCCGCCCTTAAATATTAGCGTTAGGTATTCCCCACTCATCTGGCAGCAAAATGAATTGGGAAGAAACCATTAATTGTTTGATAATCATAAAACCAAAAGCTAAAAACCTCGTAAAAATAATATTTCCGTTTTATTGGCAAGTTTAGATTAACCAAGGCTTGTCAATTTACAGTCGAGTAGTTTACAAAGCATTGAGGTGGTTATGTTTACATGTGTTGTTTTTGTACCGTGTTGTTTTATTATTACTTAACTGCGACAAAACAGTAAACTTTCTCTTTCACACGCATTTTATCTAATACACGTAATAAACGAAAACTACGATTAATTTGCGTAAATAATGCAAACCTTCGTTCAACACAAATCAAATGCTAAAACCACTGCAGCAGTAGCCTAGTACATCGAGTTCCACCAACCAAATCGCAAAGCAAGTATTGATTGCAAAATTTGGAGAGGTCAATGCACCTGCAGACTGCAGTCTGCAGTGTGCATCCTGAAGGCGAGCTCACCAAATCTACAGAAACGAGAACAAAACCGAAACAACTTTGCGGGAACTAATTCAAATAACGATTGTAATTAAACTTATCGCTTTTCTTACTCTTTTACTGTGATAATCGTTTCTATTAATGATTACTTTAATGTAATTTAGTCAAAGGAATAACGAATTCTGTATTAACTAACTTAAAAACATTTATGTATATCTATTTATTCTATAAATAACAAAGGGCTCTTTTACATGACGAACCAATCATGTAAATTTTTAGGTAGAAGAATACCCTGGCCCCTTTAAAGAAATACAATTGTGTATAAGAGAATGTAGGTGGTAAATTGTTTAATACGCAGTGCGCAAATGGCTGGATACTTGTGAATCATTAAGATGCATAAGCACCACCCACGGACTATCCGCAACCTACGGGCAAAATTATAACTTACTTATGACAAAATGTTAAAACAACATTTTAAAATGTACAGAAAATCTGCTAGTTTCTTACAAAATACCTCATAAACGTCCTCATTTACACCATTAACTGTTACAAGGGTACCTATTCCAAAAATGAACTAAAACGTTACCCTGTGCTACTCGAGACAAGGTTTCCTGTTAAATAATCATAGAGCCACAATGTTGTCAGGTAGTTTCAAGGAAGCTTTCGAATTTTCGTAAAACATCTTCCTAATTATATTTCCTTATAGGTGTGAAGAGAAGTCTTTATTTTGGGGTCCAGGTGTTACTCACTGGCTAATTGCGCTACCCTGGCCACCTGCCAACTGCTCACATGGAAGTTGTTTGAACATTTATATTTTTGGTATTACGCTCGGTTTCCGACATTATTTAAATTAACACAATATAATTAGGCTCAATTTTTAAATAGTTTTTATAACTTTAATCCGTAGATATTTATAATAATTGACTAAAGTTAAACCGTGTTTGTTTCATAATAAAATAAATAATCTTAAATAAACTAATGTTCAGTATTAAAACTAAATAAAAAGTTTGTGAAAAGTTCAAAGTCCTACTGTAAACTCTTACCTCATCGGCCTTGCCGTGGTATTCCGGGGGCTTATCTAAAACAACAGGCGATTCCATTTCCTTAATCCTAAACACTGGAATGTATCACAAATAAACACTTCACTCGAATGCGTGTAACACGCCAAATATTAATACTGATGTATGAAACGTTCTGTATCGTGTCTCAGTTTATACTGAAGCCGACAGCGTTTAACGCTCGTACTTATAGAGGCGGTGGGAGCCGTTCGAGAACCGTCTGGATTGTTCGAGAACGCAACTCCGCCAGACGTTTCGATGCGATCGTTGACAGTACAAACGCGTCCATTGCTTCGTCTCAAGGCGTACCCGTCGGTTTTAGCATTCGATTCGTAACAAAAACCGCAATGTATAAGGAGGGACTCTACAATTTGATCGCCTACTAGGGGAGAATAAAAAGCGCGCATGCGTACACAACCTTACGAACTTTCGAGTTCCTTTACTTAAAACAGTATAAAAAACCGAGCGCCCTTTGATAACCATTTATATAAACAAAAACTTTTATACATTTCCCTAGATTAATTTATTCATTTTTTTGACACAATTACCAATTTCACCAGATAGGGGAATGAAAAGAATAATTTATGTTTTATTTTACTCGATGCCATATGTGATTCACCGAATGCAATTTATTTGTTGTAGTGACAAGACAATGCCAATTACAAGTGTGTGTTTATTATTAACCTTTCCTTCAGCATCCATATACATAGACGACTGATTCAAACTTTCGTAATGTCATGAGCAATGAAGGAAGACGTACACACGGGTACATAACTTCTAACTAAATTTGGAAAAAATACTACACCGAATTAAAGAGTTCATTCTGTAAACTCATAACCAGCTTAGGTACATACTTTTAATTCAGTAGTTTGTTTCTTTGTGACGACACATGCGCATAAACAACAAACTCGCCTTCGTATTTACCTACTAAATATCCGATTCTATTGTTTAATACCATGTGTTCATTAAATTTTAACCCACCTCTTCTAGATTTTCTTTTGTGCTAAAGAACCCTCTTTACCTGACATGATATTATCCTATTCTATTATCCCTAAATTCTTCGTTTCCTTAGAAATATATTTAAATAGGCTTGCAGATAAGGCATGCCTTCGTTTTAATACAACGTGGCGACCCCGAAAACAATAGGTGGGTGGAGCGATAGCTGTAAAGTCTGGTTTCAAACGATCGTCTACAATGTAACAGCAAAGTAAAGGGTAGAGCTATTCTAATTCCTCAAATTCCGTTTCAATCCGTATAACAATAATTTCTATGGTTCAGGGTTTTTTTTGAAAGCACATCACTCGAAAGTGGTATAAGTCTGTTCATATCTTCAAAACTACAACACGAATCAAATAAGCTACTTCTCTTTCAAATTCCCCATAATTTTTCACCACTTTCGAATGGTATATTCACACGTGCTTTCAAAAATCGAGCCCCAGGTACTTTTTCAACAGACTACAGACCAGCGGCGTTTACTATAAGTATTGAAAGGTCATTGACCGTTATAGAAAACGCATTTAGATCACTCAATGCAGATGGAATACTAAGGCACGTCCGTACGTATTATAATTGCATTGTAGACGCGTAGGTATTTTAATTAAAATCTCAAACAGGGTCTCCTAAGGCCCCAGTACACAATGGCGTATGCTAGCCCATTTCAGGCGCTCGCCATTACCATTGCGTACAGTTTTGTCAGCCACTATATACCATTACCCCCTGTACACAATGGCGATCGCGTGAAATGGGCCAGCATACGCCATTGTGTACTGGGGCCTTTAAAATAGTTTCGAAGTATTGCGGCAGCTGTCTGGGATAGTTTGACTAAATACTCGTAGGCTTGTAAAAACTTTAGGATTTTTGAATCTTAGTATTCACTATTCATAGTTGAGAAATGTTCCCGTACAGTTGATCGATGTTCAAAATGAACCGCGTCAAGGGCGGGACTAAATTTTGAATCAATTTTTTTTTTTACATATATCACGTCTTACTTTATCCCTTACGGGGTAGACAGAGCCTAAGGTAACAAAACCTTAAGGCCACGTTTAGCATGATTATGGGCGTATAGGTGGAAAGGGGAATCAAGACAGTGATGGGTTGCTAGCCGCATCGCCTATTAGACGATTCCTTAGATTTACGCCCGCTCCCTCGATGGGCTTTTACCATCTGCGCGGGAAGAGAAGCAACTGGTACATTCTATGTTTTTTCTTTACTCCCAGACCAGCATGGAAGTTAGGATCAAAAATTGAAATGAAAAATCCCTGTAGGGGTGTCCAATGTCCATGTCCAGTCGAACTAACGCAACCACCACCTGCTAAAATATTCCAAAAAAAATCTGAGACCTAGTAAGAATCGGTCGTTTAGGTAAACATATTAATGTATGACGTTTATTGTTGAAAAGTAAATTCAAACCCCAGTATTTAAGTACAGCCACAGCGTTGCTTCGGAAGAAAGACAACATGTGCGTCTGATCTGAACTGAACAAAGTCAAACGTCAAAGTGGCAGACAAAGACCAACGAATATCAAGTTGAGCTTAACAGGCGAATAAAAGGTAAAATAACAATGTTTTGCATCATATATAATAGAATTACTCAACAGATCGAAAACACAAAAGAGCGATGTAATACGCGTACCTACGAGATTTATAGGATTCTCGAAACGAAAAGTCGTTTCGAGAATCCTTCCATGTTGTGTGTAAGTAAGCCCATTGACACTCGTAATTGAAAGGAGTAATGCTTCTTTTTCTTTGACATGCGTCGAAAGTTGTCATTTTTAGTCTCGGTTTATATTTCAGCGCCTATCTAATCGAACGAAGTAATTACATACTAATCTTTGGTTGTTATTGGTACCTAAAAATAAAGTGTAATAAATTTTAAAGTTTTTTTTTTGTAAATCTTTTAGTTTAGACTGAAGTGACTCTCGTTGCCCCTCTTTTACTCGACAAACCTTTAAATACGCTAAAATAATCTACAGAGTTAACCTAAAAAAAGTGTGTGCTACATTCAAAACAATTTGATAATCGAGGAAACCGAAACCTCATAAACTTCCATCGAGCAGTGAAGTCTATGCGATGTTGCGTATGACTTGTATCCTTTTTAATTGCCTGATCACCAATAAACAAGTCTTCAGCACAAAGAAATTCAAGTTTACGTTTTCCCAGTATCTTATTTCTGTGGCAGTTGTGTTTTGAATTAGTTAGTGTGTTGTTTGTTTCTACATCAGTCTGAATAAGCGGCTAACAGCCCACAGAATTCAGAATCGGTTGGAGTTGGAACTCCCAAGGCTGATCGAAACCAGTAAACATCACAACTGGGGCATACCGAAGCGTGTAGGACGCCGACTGAGTTCTAAATACAGAAGTTTTGGTAAATATTGCGTAATAAATACACGCGAAAATTATTGGTGACCTAAAAAACTCAGGGAAATTAGGTCTACTGGGTGTTTCACACGCACAATATTTCAATTTATTAATATTGAGTAAATCAAATATTAAGTCGTACAATAATTCTGTCATGTAGAATTACGCTACCAACATTCTTATTATATTTAGCGCATTAGTCAATGTTATGACGAAGAAAGGAGATAGAGAGACCAAGCGAATGTCATTCCGCGATACATTTACGATACTAGACTTTTATAAAACCCACAGGAAAAGAATAAAAATCATGATCAAAGCTGAAATGTATAGTGTAAACAAAACGTTAAGATATTGGCAGTCCCGTAGCGTTACCAACAACACAGATATTCCAACTATTTATAACATGTGATCGTTCGACAGCCGAACGTCTCTGCGTACTCACGTTTCGCTTCATCTCACAATGTCATCGTCTAGTGACTCAGTGTTGACAAATGTTCTAACCAACTAAAGGTTTGTTTCTTGAATCGGACACTACACAATCCTTATAATCCTCGCTTGGAACACCACTCACTCGGCCAGCTCTGCGTTTCGTTTTGCATGTACTGTGGGTGGTTGCCGCGAACCACCGAAATAGAACTTTTGGAATAACTCTACACAAATTATATTGCCTGCGTCACTCCGTAAAGAATACTAGACGGATGAAGATCAAGAGCGGATACACGTCGCTCGGAGTATGAACTTGGGTGATTTACGTTCTCGGTGACCGATTTCGTGAAAATAAAACTATTGCCAAGCATGCAGTAGAGAGTGCAACGTTATCTTTCTAGATGATTATATTTTCGGCAATGCCATTGTAACCAATACGTGTCACAAACACACTAATGTGTCGTTTACTCATGCGTTGTATTTTGTTCGAGCAATCTTTCATGTCGACAGCGCATTTGCACAAAAGCTAAATGGCTTCCTTCCTCTAGAGTCGTAGTAGAAGGGAGTCCTTGAAGCCAGCCTGAATCATTAGCACCCACATGCTCTGAGCAAATTGCAAGCCATTGGTCGGAACGGTACCCAAGTCAGACAGTCTATTCTACTGCATCATTGCAGCGTGGGTGCATCGATTAGGGCTGCCTCTGTGCAATAATACTGCTGATGCATGCGTTTGCACTTGCTACCTACATTCATCATAATGCATCAGGAAATTTGATTTCCTCGTCCAAGACACTTTAATATGAATTAAACAGTTATTCGCAATTCTCCACTTACATACCAATTCCACAGCCTTGAAAATAAATACAGTCAAACAAGAAAATCTTCTATATTAAGACAATAGTCGAGTGGCGATATTTTTGAGCGATGTAAACACATCTAATGTAATGCTACACAACTACACAGCCACACGCTCGACGAGTAGCATGGGTAGTGGTGAGGAAATGAGGCGCAGAGACGTAGCGAGGCTGCGTTACACGCCTTGGCTTTTTTCTCTGTCTATCACAGATTCTCTTTAAGAGGTGATAATCGCGGCAGCGTGGGCAGTGCCAGTAGCACATGTTATATGTAGTGTGGCTGAAGCGTCAAACATGTTCAGTAAAGTAACCCTTTTACATTTTATAATTTTATCTGCAAGATAATACTGATTGACCATCTGTAACAACCCTAAATCAATTATTCGGCTGAACTACTAACGCTAACGATTATAAATTAGTATGTAAGAGTTGTTGTTACCAGAGCCTCTTATGTTACATGGTATATCCACTTATTTCAAATTAAATCAAACCACACTGCGATGGATGTCATTGATTGACAGTCTTGGCCATGCATTTGTTACGTGGCCATCATAGGATTAATAGGGGGCCTAGAATCAGTTCAGAAAATAAGGTTCTTAACAAGCGGATATAAAGATTCTACTCGTGTTAACATCGCCTGATAGTTCACGCTTAAAAATAAACCTTACAAAACTTACATGTCACGCAAGTGTGAAATTATTTCACTAATTTGAAGCAACCTTTAGGGCGCAGCCACTACTCACCGGACAATGATTTGACACAAAATGCCGCAGCGAAAATTCTATCTTTAGCCAAAACAGATTTAAAGTTTTAATTGTTTTGGTAAACTTTTACCGTAGACAAGCTAAGTTTCTGACTGTTTCTGAGTGACTACTGCTCTATACAGTGTACACATTGTAGAATCAACAAACTGGCGAGCCTCTACAAGGTAGTGTTAGAAAGCCCTTGACGATGCCGTCAGCTTCCCAGAACGACCTAGATAGCGGTATGGTAGCCGGTGGTGAATAAAGAATTGTAAGTTGTATAAAGCTCTATATTTGTGGAAAAAGTTGCTGTTTTGATAAGTTTGCTCAACATTTGAGAAATCGATGCAAACAGTGTTTATACTTATGATCAGTTGGTCACTTTTATCAAATCACACAGGGAAAACTTGACAAGTTATTATATTATCTAGGATATGATCACGCATCACGTCATACAATTGTATAGGTACATGTATTATGTAGAACATGACGGCATTTCCTTTATACCTATGTCAACTTGTGTTGTCCTTTTGATTTATGGAAATCTATTTTAACACCATAAAACAAGGTAGGCTTCATAAAAGAGACCGTTGTTTTGCTTGGAACCACCACTAGCTCCTCTAGATGGTTCTCCCAAAACGAAAATAAAACAACTACGGTCCAAATCGCGAGTGCTATATTGAGCACATTAGCAGATAAATAGCAAGTTCCCAGCACTCGCTCTAATGGCGTGTATGAAACGTGTATATTTTTAAATGCTCTTTCAAATTAATCTATCTTTGATTTGGTATGTAGGCTATAGTGTACTGGAATGTTGGCGTGGATAATGAAACTTTTACACGCAAATTTGTTCGTGTCGTTCAACTCTGGTAGACAGAACCGTAATATAAAATCGCGGTAGATTTATTACCGCGTATGTGCCTAGCACGTGAGCGAAAAACAAGATACAACATACGTAATATCGGAGTTCTTGACGATCTAGGTTTATACGAAGTCTACATTCGTAGGCTGATGATGATTGATGAGGCACTAAACGTGTATCATCATGATATTAATCATGAAACGGCATGGTTTGCGAACAAATCAACTGTCCATTGATAGCAGGACAAGGTGTAACTGCAGCGTTCTTTGTTAAGTTAAAACCCTTCCTTTAAACAGATTAATAGGTGACGCTTCGAGAATAATGTACTTCCAAACCACAACAAACAACAGGCACGGCACGGCACGGCATAATTGGATCAAGTTACCGTTTCATTAAAGTTTCAGGGAGTTTTAGAGTTTTAGAATTCAGTGGAGCGAAAAATGTGCTACAAAATACCAGTTCACGATGTTTAAACAGTCTGAAAATGGGATATTCCTGTTCTGACGTCAGACCGGGACATTTCAGTGACTCGTCTCGATTTCATTTGTTCCCTGCGTCCGATGAAACGTAAACACTCATAACAAAGCACCAATGACTACGGATTTTAGGACACTGGAAGAACATTTACGCATTCGTTGACTTAAGGCGGGTTTTCACAGTAAGACTACAATAATTTTACAGAACGCCACTGTATAAGTTTTTTGGGATT
Source organism: Pandemis corylana (assembly GCA_949127965.1). Lineage (NCBI taxonomy): Eukaryota > Metazoa > Arthropoda > Insecta > Lepidoptera > Tortricidae > Pandemis > Pandemis corylana. The sequence goes on from OX421857.1 coordinate 3,120,345, forward strand.
TATTAATTGTGGTTGACAAATGTTTCCATACACTCATTGGTCGATGTTCAAGGGTACTGAATTTTGAAACAAAAATTACAAAAAATCAACAGGAGTATTCAATTTAATTTAAGTAACCTAGCCACCCGCTAAAATATCCCAGAACAAAATTTAAATAGCTTGTAAGTAAACATAAATACATCCTACTAATCCTACTACATCACTACATAGTATAAAACAAAGTCGCTTTCTCTGTCCCTATGTCCCAATGTCCCTATGACAGAAGCTAGTAGAGAAATAAACATAACATCCATAACTGAAGTACAAATCATTCGTAAGGTCTGCTCCTACCAGAATTCAAACCTGGGACCTCTAGCTTTATAGCCTGGGTCCAAACCAGCTATCCGGCCAACAAATCTATACTCGTAATACCTACCTAAATTGTGCTAAAACCAGAGAGTATACCAAGCTCGCTAGCCTCAAGATTCAGCCAACAGGATAGCAACAATAAACGTTAGCAAACTTATTGAATGAAATATACGAGGAAATTTAAATAGCTAACAATGACAACACGTCATCAATGCAACATTTAGACATAATAAGAGGTAGCAATCATTTAAATGACATTATACAAGGCGGTCGAATCTATCGCAGAAGCGCGGAGAATCGATCGACCACCGGTAATTGTCTGGTTTAATAATTGCCCTTGAACTTTGTGGACAACTGGCATATGCAGTCAGCATTAAACATTAAATACGTGAACATAAAGTTCGTTCAAAGTTTAATGGTTCATCAAAAAAATGCTAATGGTAGAGCCGATCGATGAGACGTATTTTTATTGAAAAATTATCACAACTTTTTAAATTGCGGAATGAAAAATATTACAATATGCTTAGTGTAGGTTTTCGGTCACAAAATACGTCTCGTAAACTTAAAATGTCAAATACTATGAGAACAATTTGTTGCCGTTTCGATACGCTAGTGGCGCTGCCAATTGTTCCATAGTAATTGAGACGTTTACGTGAACGCGTTCGAGACGTTTTTATATGCGAAAACTTACACTAGGCACAGGCTTGGTTATCTTGCACGTGAGTAGCGGAGTAGGAAGGTAAATATTTTTTGTTCATTAAAATGGACATCCGCAAAGTAACGCCTGTTTCAATAAAGTAATTAAAATTACCAATTTTCTGTAATGTAAACAAACATACGTAAGAGGCGTCTAACCGAGATTAGTTTTGATGAAATTGCTACGCTATTAAAATTTAATATTATCAGCATCTGGCTTGAAGTACCAACATTTCCACTAGAAAAACCACAGATCACGTTACGGATTGAAGAAACTTCCAAATATCATTGCACCAATCAGCATTAAATGTTCCTATCGTATTTAGACAATTTCGCCGCTACGATATATCTATCATACTCATACGCTGACTTTAAGGCGACACACGCACACGCTACGCGCACGAAATGACCAATGGACCCACGTGTCTGACACTTATAGCGTGTCCGTGCACAGCGTGCGTAGCAGTGGGGCGCCGCCTTTACTCAATAATACCCACTATTGAGTAACTTCATCATTTTGTTTAACCCAAAACTGCTTTGTACTCTTACAACATAGCTTAATTACTACCAATAGAAAAAAAGAAACGAGCCAACATGTGGGTTGACCACTTGGCAAGGTAATTTGTAGATAGTCCAAAGTAGAAATTGATTTATATCTCGACTTTTTCGAGCAATGTTTGCGAAGAATAAAATTATGACAAAGGACTAGCCTATGTTAAAAAATAGTATCATAATCATAAATAATGTCTGTCTCGCTTTAACTCCAGCTGATATAGGTTTTATTTCTTTATTATACATATGTACATTCATACATACACATACACAAATCACGTCCTTATCCCTTACGGGGTAGACAGAGCTTAAGATAATAAGACCTACAGGTTATGTTTAGCAGGACTGTGGGCGTATAGGTAGGTATTATAATAATGATAAATGAGTAGACGACCTAACATGTAGAAATATTAAACGACTATTTACATTATGCAATTGAAAACACAGTACTTTGGAAATACCATTCGAAAGTGGTAAATATACCTAGAGATATTAAAACTACAGAGGTATTGCTGCAAAACTAGAGATTTTAGTTAGATTTTTATAGACCTACAGGCTTATTGTCTAACTCGCTCGCAATCGCCATCGGTTCATTTTGACAGTTCTTGTATGAATGTGACAGCTAGCTGATTCCGATGCCAATTGTCAGCCCATACATGAACTGTCAAAATGAACACGCTGGCGATTGCGAGCGAGTTAGATAATAAGCCTACTGGTCAGATCATCTGATCCAGATGTGGGATTTGATATGAACTATGTGATCAGGGTAATCAGGATATAGGCATGGGTATGTGTAATAATAATAATAATGATGTCTAGATGTAACGTATACTCTTGAGACTTCACGGTCCGTTGGTTTGTCGTATTGTTACAATACAACCCAGGTATAACACATACGAAAGGTGTATTGGTTTCAATTCAAAGAACAAAAACGGATGCGATAGAGCGTGAATGAAGTCAGTCAGTACAAAATTTTATTTGAATACGATACGTCTGATTTGATTTGATCTGACTGATATTTTTATTTATTTTTACTTCTTATAAAATCATCAAAAAACAAATTCGTTGATTCAATTTCAAGTAATAATTACCTATATTGATTCGAACTTTGCCATATGTAACGATAATTACGACTCGGGCAACAATATACCTCCATAATTGAATCATCCATTGATTACTCATTAATCAATGCGATTATTTTATGTTACCGCCTGGAACGAATGTTTTCATTTTGACTCATACTCGTACTATGTGGAACGAAAAATTAGTTTCGCAATCATTGTTGTAGGCACATATCGTTTTATTTTCACGAGAAGTTATTTTCAATGAAATACTCCTAGCATCCAAGAGCACCGAAAAATACTAAACACTTCGTCTCTAGGCTGTCAAGAAACTAGATTGATAAGAGAAACTAGTGCCAAAATTCATTGGACACAACGGTTTAATTTCGCAAAAACATTTCAACAATATCAATTTGCTTCGAAACATTCAAAGATTGAAACAAAATAGTAATTGTCGCAACAATGGACCGTTCACAAACATTTTAAATGAGTGACACACACATTATTTTACAGAAATGCAAACCTACGGCTTGCGGTTATTACTCTTTAAAATATAAAGTAAATAAAATAAGTTAATGAAACAGAAGTCGCTTTACGAAAGTAAAATAAAAAATTTAATGCAACTGAAATGCAAACGACGAGGGAATGCCATACTTGAGTAAAGATCCAAGACAGTACAAGTATTTAGGAGCTTGGGTAAATGACGCATGGGCATGGGGGAATCCGATCAAGAAATCGGGACCCAGATTGAAACTGCTCGGGCCTCTTTTAAATAAAATGAGATAGTCCTGTGCTGTCGTCACTAAGTCCGAATAAGACTACGCTTGCAGGCATTTGAGATGTGGTGCTACCATCGCATGTTCCGCATTAATTGGACTCGAAAAGTCAAGAATTAGACCGGGCTTCAGCGCTTTCATATGTCCCGGGAATTGATGCCATGTATCAAAAGGCGCAAGATGGAACATCTCCATGTGCTCAGAAACGAACACGCAGCTGAGTTGGTAATGATGGGCAAAATGGAGGGAAATAAAAGCACTCGGCGAAGAAAGAAATCGTTGTTACGGAACATTAGGGAGTGAACCGGCATAGCCTCATTGCCTCCGTCGAACAGCTGTTCCGGCCGGCTGCAGATAGAGCAGAGCAAGGATTGAAGAGGCACTGGACGATGAAGGTATTCTCAGACTTCGCGCGTGGACTAAAGACTAAAGAAGACTAATATCGCAAGTGCTTAATGAAGAAACACAGACAGTTCCTACTGTTCTTTGAGGGAGGGTTCTTTGTGGTACAGATTTATTCCAACAGATTATGATAGTGATGATTTTAATGCTTAACGGAACGGAAGATAGAATGATCCAAAATTTTCTACATTTCTGTGTTTAAGCGACCAATGCGCACAGCTCACAGCATATCATCTAATAGTCCAACGATGAACAAAGAAAGAGATAAAGTCAGTGTTTCGACTCCTTGAGCTGTCACCGTCGGCGCCCACTGTCCACCCACCTATCACGAGCGTGCAGAGCACGTGCAGTGACCACTGAGCATTGAGCACTGACCACAATTCTAATTGTACATCGAAATACTTCAATTGTGTTACTGAAAACCGCAAGTTTCATTCAATAGCCGATATGGCCGTCCATTAAGAACGATCGTTCATTGACAATAATAAATTAACCAGCCCCGTAGGCACTTAGGCAGCCGTTTGTGTTTAAAATGGATACAAATAAATAAAAGACGGTCAAGTGCAAGTCATAGGATTCCGTACAAATTTTAAAATTGTGAATTTTACCACAAGCAAATATAACTTTGTTTAGATACAAATCATACGGTATTTCTTCGAAATACATTTATTTTTGTAGGTGGAAAACTATAATAAAATGACATGGCCAGTCATCGTCATCATCATCATCTCCAGCCTATATACATCCCACTGCTGGGCACAGTCGTCATAAATTTATAAAATTCAATTCATAGATAGATGGGAATATAATTTTGGAGGGGGGGTTGTTTCTCGCGTGACTCGCCTCGACAATCACGTTCCACCAATCAGTCAGTATCCTGACTGACTGACAGACAAAACACAGCTTAAATTACTGGAAATTGAAATCTAGCAGAACACATCTTGCTATACTCAGCTTGCAGTGCACAAGGGAGGTATTTTTGAAAACAAAACTGAAAGCCGTGGGCCTTGGGCATAATCTAGTAAAAAAAAGTTTAAAACGTATTGACAAGCCAGTCCTTCTTTAAGATGTTTAAATAAATATGTTTCCGCGTATCAGCCGGCCAGGCCTGTTCGTCGCGATTTCTTTTCCAAACACGACACTACCTCACTACCGTGTACTCAGAAACTCAGATAATTGGAATGCTAAACAATAAGGCTTGGAATGCAAACGACAGCAAGCCTCATTTCTCGGTAGCGACTCAAGGTCGCAGAGATAATGAGACTCTGACAAAACGCAAAATGGTGTAAAATTAGTTTAGTGTCGCCGCTAATCAAGATAATAGACGCGGCGCTGAGATTAATGCTAGTTGCCGCCAAGCGATCGTATACAATTCCTGTATTAAGGACAGATAGGCAATATTAACATTCATTACAGGAATATCTGGTGTCTTCATACATATCTAATAAGTACCTTATATTATGTGGGGTATATTACCCTCAGTGCAAGTCTTACAAGCACTTGTGTTTTTTATTTAATCTTAATTTTTACAAGCTCCACCTGTGTCTATCAAATTCTTTAAACACTTCCTTGCCCACTGCCAGCCTCTTCGGCAGCAAGCTGTTTTTTCCTATTAAAGGGTTATGTACTTTCTATACCCATGTCCCACCCATGTCCCATGTTCACCCATTCCCTCAATGGGCTTTTATCACCTGCGCGGGACGAGAAGCAACTGGTACATCATATGTTTTTCCTTTGCTCCCAGACCAGCATGGAAGTAAATTAATTGTACTGAAGTAATATGCCCCTTTGCATACAACACCATACCACATTCTGTTATTTATGTTCTGTATCTCATAAAAACGCAACCAATCACAGCATGGCCAGCATTGTATGGTTTCTGTGAATTTAGACCAAATTTCACACTACCACCGCAGCGGCACAGGGTTCCACATGAAATAGTGTCTTACAAGTAACATCTTATACTACACAATTCTATCACAACCAAAAATACAATTACAAAAAAATTAACAAAACAAAATTCAAACTGACCTCAAGCAGTTAGGGGCCACTCGGGAGCACTAGTGTCTAGTGTTAGCAGGCGTCAACCGTCCTGTGGAAGACCACCGCATCAGAAAACATCCAAACACTCTAGCAAATAAAACACAACATTAATATTCCACCAGTAGCTATGCAGCTATATGTTAGGCTTATTCAAAATACAGTCAAAATACAGTTACAAATTTGTACTGCCCACATGTCACTAATTTTTGCTTTAGCATATGACCACATCTTTCTCAACCAGGATTACCATCACAGAATTTAAATATTGGACCCAAGTGGAACCATGGTCAAAGTTTTAAATGCTACTGAAAGTAGACAAATAAATTGCTAGGGACTGCCAATGTAAATATGACAGAGTTCTACAGGGCACAACCATTAATGTCTGCGACCGTACATGATAGTATTAGGCTTAAGTCAAGATAGCATCATAATCCTCGGAGGTTATTACACAGTCAAGTACACCACCGTTGGCAGGCTGCCAAAAATGTTGTTGCACAGATGAAACATGCGAAAATGAAAATCATCAAACCAAAACATTTTCAATTAAACACACACGGTAAAATATCACCTAGGTTAAGAGGTAAGTTTGCGGAATGACGCGGAGTGCAACCAAGGTCATCATCAAGGATACAAAATAGTGACAATATCGGCGACGCGATAGTTAGAAAAATAGTAGTCAGCGCATGACAAAAAATGAGTGGTTAAAAGATATCGAGTAACACGGCAATGGACACTTACGAAACTGCTTCCTCTCAGCGGCATTTCAGTCAGAAATTTAAGAAAGCACGCACTTTTTAAAGTCACGTATTAATTGAAAAACACGAAACACTCGTTACACAAACAAAATATTTAAAACTAAACTTAAAATTGCCTTTCGCCTCAGCGGACTAAGTTGCTTGCTCGCTGCTGCACATAAAAATTTTGACAGCTCGCTCACGCTCACACACAGCCAGCAGCAGTCAGAGTTCGTTTCTAGAACAATCACATGCCGTAAACCATCCATAAAAAATGATGCAAGCCATGGCAATTAAACATGGTAAGTAATTAATTGTGTTTTAGGTAATCCAAATAAAATAAAATATAATTAATTGATAATTTTACGCATTGTTAATCAAAATAATAAACAAAACTTCATTATTGTTAATTCGACAAATTAGTGGCAAGACAACGCGGTGAACAAAACGCATTGAAGCGTTTTAATTGGACCGCAACCGCAACGACGAGGAGGAAAGGATCGCATGGAAATTGCTAAACTGACAAGAGCCCAGAGTGAGATTGACGATATGATATTTTGCTAGTTTGCTTTGTCGTGCAAAAAAAACTTCAGTCAGCAAACTGGTTCATAGTAATCACCGTCACCAGCTCTCGATCACGGAATTGTTCTCTGAAAAACACCTTTAGGCTGTCAATGTCAGCTGTCTATGTCAGTGAACATTCAATGACAGAACAATTGTCATTCTCGTTTTTGAGGTTCACTTCACAGGATAAAATTAGTAACGCAAAAACAAACTTATCTCATTGCATTAATGATAATTATTCAACATCGTCTAAATAAACAGAGCATAGCAGCGTGTGCCAGTAAACTCTAGCTACCTTCAGACGAAACGAATCGTGTGAAAAAATGAGATAGAACGAACGAAACTAAAATAATGTGCAAGAAACGTTGATTGAGAAGAACGTGGGCGTCACGGTTCCTAAGAGTGAACCACAGATTAGAGAGATATGAGTGAACAGTCTTTGGAGTGAACGAGATAATCCGGCTGTTTGTTTTTAAGAGTATTTTGCTGCTGCGTAGTGTTATGATTGATAATAATGAGGCAAATAAGGAAGTTATATTCAGTGGTGTATTGAAAACGTGAACCATATTCTAAGTGGCTCTTTAAACATCACTAAACATGGCTTGTAACCCAAAAAATGTGGAGACTTCGGCTGTAAATAAATTTAAATTGTTGTTCGTAAAAATTAATGAACCATCATGTGTTATGGACAATTATTACACTGACAGTTTGATCAACAAAATTATAGAGACCAGAAAAGGTAAAAAAGTCCTAAAATACAGATGTTTATTTATTTTGTGCTTTATTTTTATTACATTGAAACTAGAGTATTAACTATGTGCATTTAATTCCATTAGGTATGCTCTTTCTTAAAAGCACAAGCATATCTATCAGAATAATTACTTATATCATAAAAAAAATGATTTAAATGTTTCAGTTACTACAATGAAATAGTAGCTACTCCTGTCTTTACGAGGCTTAAGTGGACTTCTCCATAACAACACTAAATAATGTTTTTTTTTTTGCAGATAACAACTACATCTGTTACATAGCAGACCTGCTCCTCGAACCCCTACAGAATTTGGATAAATACCATGTCTCAGTGCAAGTGTTCCTGATCAGATTACTGGCATTCTGTGTCAGCAAGGAGTTGTACTTCACTAAAATAATGTGTAAGAAAAGTAACTCACTGAGCAAAGCTTACAGCGAGCTGAGTTCACCAAAAATGGTCCCGAGCCTTCGCGTGGCGTATCTTGAGGTGGCCTTGTCCCTGGTGGAGCACCACACCGGCCTCTACTGGCTGCTCGAAAGTGGCATGTGGAAGGAAATCCTCAGCGCTAATAACGATTTCCAAACTGTGTTTGTTACCAGGCAAAGATACAAATTCATTTCCAAACTTATCTGGAGAATCAATGATTTAGAAGATGAAGCTAACTTAAAGCTAGTGCTTAGTTATACAATGAAGCCCCTGGAAACAGATTTTGTTATAACAGATTCAATTACTCTTGATGAAGAGACAGAAACATGCAAAGAATTTGAGCAGATGCTACAAATGTTGAACTCCATCTTGAGTAATACGAGTCAGGTCATAAGGTCCACTATGGTCATGAACATGTTTCTGAACGATTATAAAATAGTTTCACATCTACTCATAGTATGTGATAGATTCCGTAAGGAAAGTTTAACATCAATCCTGAATAAAGTGGTCTTTCGTTTGGTCCTAGCTAAAATATTTCATCAAAAACCATTGACAGATGAAACTGTTTATGGTGTGGAAGACTTCCTTGAACTTCGGGTCATATATTTCAATACATTACAGTTCTTAATAATGAGGCGCAATGCAATGGCAATACTAGACTACTGCCATTCCTGTAATGTGATTTGGAACACGGTCTGGAATGACAGAAAACCAGAAATGTGTAAGCATGACGGTAAAAAAGTAGATTTGCAGAATAAAATGTTATTTTTGTGTTTGGTGCCCGCCTTAACTTTTATAAGCAGGACCCAACGTTTGAATACCATGGAGGACAAGGTGCAGGCGTACATAATGAGATTGATCAATGCGAGTTGTGAGCACACAGCTAAGGCAGCCATGGGGCTGCGGGACCTGACTCTGGAATTAGATACTGAGTCCATTGTTCTGCAGAGTGTGAAAAGACTATCTAGCTTGAACAATTCGATGAACAATGAACAAGCTAACTTGATTTTCCAAGGGTTGTTTTATATACTGAAGCAGTTTGACCCCACCGAAGTCTGTGGGGACTCGACCCCTGAGGCCATGTTTCAGGAGGATCAAGAGAACCTCTTTGTGTTCACTTATGTCCTGGAAGCAGTGCTCCTGTTAGTTAAGAACTATGACATCAACTGGCAAGAGAGTTTAGAAGTCATTTGTTTATACAATGTTGTTTATAATATTTTGAAGAAAACAAATCTTTCAACTAAGGTGAGCATGTTTTGTTTATATTTAAGGTGTGTCTGAACTGTCTTATACTCTGAACCGGGCATTTTATGCACTTTATCATTGTGATAATGATAATGAAATGTCTCAAGCTCAATGACCAGAGTGGAGGTGTAGCATTACATGCAACTTTTATTTTTCTTCTCATTCAGCGTTTATATAATAGTACAAAAATATTGACTCATGCGTAAATGCTTTTTAATCGTAGACAAGTTATCTAATTATGCCTACCTGTAGATAGTGATTGAATTTAATTTAATCTGATATTGTTCAAACATTTATACATTTATTTTATTACTAGCTGTTGCCCGCGAGTCTGTCTGCGCAAAATTAACTATGCTATTTTCCGGGATAAAAACTATCCTGTGTCCTTCCCCTGGACTGAAACTATCTGTATACCAAATTCCAGCTAAATCGAGTCTATGGTTTAAGCGTGGAAACGTTACAGACAGACAGATACTGTAAATGAATAATGTAATTTGATTTAACTAGCCAGACTAGAAAAACTTCTATCACATATTCTCTTCACTTTTCATGAATGTAAATAAGGAGTACCCACAGGAAGTACATACCTATAATATGTTGAATGAGCGATTTGTGACCTAGAAATAATTCAATGCACGAGACATCCCTACAAATCTTACAATTGTTTCCTTAAACCTCATTAATTCCACCTCGTTGATTCAGGGATGTACAACGTGATAATTCGTTTTTCCCATGTATTTTAAGCAAATCATCAGGTCACAAATTGCAAACCATTTAGATTCATAAATTAACTGGGTCCATTCCATCTTCCAGTTTGTAGTAACAGCCCTGAACGTGATAGCAGTGACTGTGAAGAAGTTCCTTCCCCCGAACCTCAGCCTGCTGATGGAGTCCAAGCCGGGTTCCGCCATCCACGACCTCGGGCGGCTCATCTACATGAAGATGCATGACCTTCACTGGGAGGTGCGCGACTCTGCGCTGGAACTGCTCTATGTGTGCACAGAGATCTCTTATATAAGTAAGTGGACCGTCTTCTGATCTCTATAGATACCCTCACCATATTATATCTATAGATACCCTCTCCATATCATCTATATAGCCTCACCATATCATCTATAGATACCCTCACCATCTCATCTAAAAACCCTCACAATGTCACCAATAGATATAGCTCTTGCAATTCACGATGGCGATTGAGTTTTACTTGTAGTAAACACGAATCAGCATACGTGTCAAAGTGTGTGTGAGAGCGAAAGCGGATATGGTAAGCAAAAAAAATAGGAGCAACCCATCACTATTTTGATTTCATTTTTCACCTATACGCCCACAATCTTGCTAAATGTGGCCTGTAGGTGTCTGTTACCTTAGGCTCTGTCTACCCGTAAGGGATAAAGACGTGATTTGTGTATGTATGTATTTCAGCGGCACAATCAAGATTGGTATCATATTAACCAAGTCCACAATGTAATGTAGTCTGTGAGCTCTTAAAACGTCATTCGGGCTTCGGGTACCATCGACCGATTCAATTATCAAACCCATGAGAGTGAGTGAGACAACAAGACAAACTCAAATGTCGTTCTAGGAGCTCACGGACTGTAACAACACTCAACTATAGGTGTTGCTCATGCGCCCCGTAAATCTAGTCGCAAGGCAGTGTATCAGCCAAGTTCGCAAAAAAGTACACACTGGCCGTGGATTACATTACTTTGTCTAACAAACTAAGAGTTTACGCGCAATTACCCTAAAAGTTTTGCTGTCATATAAAATTAACAATATTAACATGTACCTATTTGGATGCTGTCTGTGTCGTTTAAGTTTACATTCAAAACTGCAAGTCATGCTACTGACCATCCCAATGTAGTAAGCTAGTCCGTCAAACTATTGGCAAAAAAACAGAGCTCATTACGAAAAAATTATCAACTCCCAGTTCAGTTAAGGTCATCATTTTTATCAGCTTAAGGTCAATTGTACGCTAAAATATGTCTTGCTTATAAATCCTTTATCTCGAAAGTTAGTCTAGGAAATATGTATATGTATTTTTTTTGCAACACTGGTACAAGCGACACTTTTACCGATATTAGTTAGCTAAACATGGCCCATGGCTCTGAAAATATAGGTTCTAACGATAGTAGATTAGAGCAGAAATAGTACAAGCGACAAAATTGTCACGTCACCATATTTGGGACTGATAAATCCGAGAGGAGGCCTGTGCTAGCGGTGGTACTTTTACATGCTGGATTTATATCACTACCACTAGGTACATAGTATAAAATAAAGTCGCTTTCTCTGTCCCTATGTCCCTATGTATGTTTATATCTTCAAAACTACACAACGGATTTTGATGCGGTTTTTTTTAATAGATAGAGTCGCAATTTAATCTTCGCAGACGAAGTCGCGGGCAGAAGCTAGTTATGTATGTTATGTTAATCTCTACTTGCCATCTACTCGTAGTTAAAACAAATCTATACATATAATAAATCAGTAGAAAGTTCGTGTCTGTACATTAAATAAACTCATCAAAAATAGAGTGCTAAATAGGGAAGAGTACTAAATAAAACACAAAAAAGTTGATTTTTAAATTTTTGTTTGTGTACGTATGTATGGATGTGTACCTTTACCTGTGTCTGTGTTCGCTAATCTCCAGAACTGTTGGACCGATTTAAATGAAATTTTGCGTGGTGGTACCTTATAGCCTTGGTCAATATTTTATATACTTTTAATCCCGGAAAATTAAAGAGTTCCCGTGGGATAGTTAAAAAACTATAACTTATGCAGCTTAGTTCACAACAACTTAAGCATCTAATTAAGTAAAATTGGTGTGCTGACATATTATATTGCCGCGATTACATTAAACATACATACATAATTAGTTGCAATATGGTATACAGTTAGTTTCAGTCCCAGGGACGGACATAGGATCGTTTTTATCCCAGAAAACAGCATAGTTCTCGCGGGATAGCGATAAGCGAATCAAGCGCCGACGGAGTCGCGGGTAACAGCTAGTATATAATAAATATCTATGGTTAAATGGTATGGACAGTCGAACGCAGTTTTGCGAATTCTTGTAATCGAGATAAATCACGATTTAAAGGCATCCTGAAAATGTCCTGTACCTGCATGCTTTTATTTTTTGGGGCAATACCACATCACTTGAGAATTTAACTCGGAAATTAATCGATAGTGAAGCTATAACGAACCTTCAAAGCTGGAACAGCCCATCCCTGGTGGTGATATGATAAGATAGCATATCTCTATACGATAACTAATAATGATAATATGTCTGAGTATTTTTATCTGAGTACATTTTATGCTTAGGTATTATTAGTTGCCGTTGCCGATATATTCTGTCACAATCGGAGACGTTACTAGTAATTTTCATTTTTGGAAAAAAAAAAAAATTGGTTACTTACTCCCATCACAAACCTTCGAATCCCGGTGTATAGGGTGGATGTTTCTACCCAAATCGTGGATGTTATATGTATTTAAGCGCGTGTTTATGTATATAAAATATGTTTATCAGTTATTTTGTATTTGTAGCGACTTTTTTTTTAAATGTCGCTGCTGCGCAGTCGTTATACGCATCAGTGGCGGATTTACAATTTTCAAGGTATAGGCTGAATTTTTGCCGCCCTTGCAAAATCTGTTGCACTTCTTAAAATTTTTATTATGAGGTAAAAAAAAAAAAAAAAGGTCGTGCCCCAAATCTGCCGCCCCCAAAATTCCAAATTTGCCGCCCCCAAAATCTGCCGCCCTAGGCTCGAGCCTTCTCAGCCTTATGGTAAATCCGCCACTGATACGCATACGTCTTAAGTTGGTCACCGTTGTAATCTGAACGAATCAATACATAACGATGACTCTAAAAATCGCAAACAATAGTTTCTAAGCTCTGCAGCTTTTATATCTAGTCACGGAAAGATTGCTCAATGATTCAATAATTATAATATGTATGTACCTATATGTGATAGTAATTGTTTGTGACTGGTTTATTTTCTTTTCTCTGTCTAACATTCGTTATCTGAGCGTAATACACAATATATGCGGTGGATTATGCAATAATATTGTTTTGTCAAGATTTGAGCCGAGCGGGACATGAAGGTCAGACGAAGAGTCTATAATGTCTTATTATCATCCTCTCGGCACCTAATTCCAGCTCTATGCCACTGTTCATAGGATCCACACTTGAAATTCATTTTACCAGTCACTCATCATTGTCATCAATTAGAGTCTTCGCTAACTACGTTTTTTACTGTCATATTTGTTATTGTATGTACATAATGGCTGTGACCTTAAAGCAAATATATTATTATTATTTTAATAGAATAATTGCCTCGTAAAAGTCCGTCCTAATCGCTACCGCCGTCTTACTCGCTAATCTTCCCGCCAAGCAACAGTGTTTGCGCAGCTATGTTCCGGCGTGTAACAGAGAGTAAGACAGCTGGTGTAATTCCTAGCGCATGAAGTACTCTATCTTAGGGTGTTACCACACCGATCGATCGTAGAATGGAACAGTCGTCGTCGATCAATAGTTTCTACTAGACCAACGCTACCACACCAATCGATCGATTGGATTATCCGACAATCGTCCAAAGCTAGCCCTTACACCATTCGCCCTCTAGACTGGCAACGCATCTGTAACCCTCTTGTGTTCCAAGTGTCCATAAGTGGTCATGCTCACTTACCTACTATCTGGTGACCCACTTCCTCGTTCGCCATGTCATACAAATTAAAACAAGGAAAACTGTATTAAATGTATCTGTTTTATTTTTCCAGAATTCCCGCCGTTCCAGAAGCAGATAATAGAGAATGACCTGATGGTGGTGGCGGCGGCCGTCGCGCTGAACGACCACGAGTTCTACGTGACGGCGTCGGCGCTCAAGTGCCTCGGCGCCGCCTGCAAGATCACCGCCATATGGGACCAGCTTAAGAACAAGCACCCCGACATACAGGTGGGCCATTGCCCGACTCCTTTAAACTCGTAGGACGCGTAGGTGTACCATCGTTAAGGGCTGACAGGGCTAACTGTAACTTGCTAGAAACCTGACTGCTTAATTTTGCACGTCAATACATACATACACAAATGACATCTGTATCCCTTACGGGGTAGACGGAGCCTTTTTTTTTTTTAATGGAGAGGAATCCTTATAGATGCCCTAGGCACGGGGATGCCTAAGGTTATGTGGGACTCCCCCGCGAAGGGGTATACCCAAACTAAAAACTCTCCGGCATTGCTTCAATCCGGTGTAATGGGGACGCAGTGGGATGCCACTAGGGTTTCACCACAACCCCCCCCCCCCCCCCCCCGGCCCCGGCTTCCGCCAGGACAGCGCCAAGAAGGGGAGGGCCCGTCTTCACCGAGTTCGCCTTTTCCCCCCTCGTCTGCGCAAGGATGATTGTGGCCATATAAGCCGCATCGCCTATAACGTGATGCCTAAGATTTTCTCCAATCCCTTGACGGGCTTTTACCATCTGCGTCTGCGCGGGACGCGAAACAGCTTGTATTTTACTTCCTTATCTTTAAAGCAGTATGTCTCATTTTCAGGACCTGTTGTTAGGAGTGCTCCGTAACAACCAAGAGGGGTTAGTGCGCAAGGAGGTCTGCAACGTCCTCAGCGAGATTTACCTCAACATCAAACTCATGCCCGCCTTCAAGCAGAAGCTCTATGAGCAGATGGTCACCGCTGCCATCAGCGACTTCCACTGGGAAGTCCAACTCGCCGCCCTCAAGTTCTGGAAGAACGTTATCCGGTCCAGAATGTGCGAGCAAGGCATGCTCGACGGAACCTTCCCACCCGTAACCTTCTCCAAAGAATCCAGAAAGATAGTCACCCTGAACAAAGCGGAAATACAACGGAGACTCCTGAGAATGCTGGACAATCTCGCTTCAGTAGGATGCCTCACTGTACTAACGAAACTTTTGCACGAAGACACGGAAGTAGAAATCATGGACGCGAACCTGTCACTGTCAATGCTCCTGCTCGATATATTAAAGCGTTACGAGGTACCAGAATGCTTGAAACCTGGCGACGGGGAACCGCGCACGATGCAAGAGTTCTTGGCTGATCCTAGCAAAGACGAAAGCATGGAAGATGATGACGTTATTATAAAAACTGAGGATAACGAATCAGATAATGTCATAGAAGGTATTATAAACGTTGATGATATGAACTTGCTAACGCATATCTATGAAAGGCATATGAAATTACAGAATAACAAGCCGGAGTTGCAAGCAAAGCCCTTGATCAAACTGCTGAGGTATGTTCCGCCGTATTTGTTCGTGACGCATCTCATGAGCAAAGACTTTAAAGGTGTCATTGAGTACAAGAAGCAGTGGAGGAATGGGATTCGAAGCGTCGAGTCGCTGCTGGACGACGTGCTCGGCATTTACGAAGTAGGCGAGGAAGTCAACAACTTGGATTGTTACTGAGATTAATACCAAATCTATTTTGTATAGGGTAATATTAGAATAAAAATAATATGTACGAAATTCGTTGAACTTTTTACTGAGACCTCGTTTAGTTCAATATATTTTTTTACTAACATATCACAACATTATAAAAACCTTATAAATATATTTGTGTGAAACAGAGAGCTTTGCAACCGTTAGCGTTACTGTGCACGCATGCTAATATTCACCACAGGAATGTTTATTAATGAAGTTTTTGACACGCATGCTGCAGACATTTACCGCGATTCATTCTTTCTTTGGTTTATTCATGTGAGTGGTGAACGGAACGGTTAGAATGCTCTCAGGTTTCGAAATGACTTTAAATTTTCACATCGTATACGCAAAACGTGACAGCCTGCTTTATCGACCCTTGGACCCCTCGTATGCTTAAGACCACGGATCCGTGCCAAAGGCTATATTTTTGTATTTTTATTTAAATCAGCAGAATTTGCGCGTCTTAAAACAGATGAGACTAGAATGCAGTACCTACTTTTTTTAGCTCCCGCATACGAGGGAATCAAAGTGCGTGAGACTTCCTTATCAACTACAATTTTTTAGTTCTAGTGACTTAAAAATAACTACATATCTGACTGCGGACTACATTGGTTGCGCTTCGCCGACGCGAGCGGCGACACCAGCTCAAATATTAACGTGTCCAAGTCTGTGGGCACGTTCGGCTTTTTCTTATTTTCTATGATAGTTTTGTAATCCGTGGATTTGAATAAATCTATGAACTTGTTTGGATGGAGTATCTCCACTGTATTTAAGGTGTCTTCCGGTGAACAATTCGTGTCGAAACTGTCGAAGAGTTGGGAAATTATATCAGTCTGGTCCGGCTTGACCGCACCGGGCGGCGAAGGCTTGATAGTTCTCATCTCTACGTCGCCATTCGGCTTGGAGTCGTTACTGGAGCAGGGTTTCTGTTCAATGGAGAGCTTTTCGTTCGCGCGATACTTGTAAAAATCTAGCGCAGCGACGAGTTTACTCGCTAGGTTGTATGTTTTTTCTATTACTTCTATATGGTTATGCGCGCTCATGCAGCTTAAGAGGACTGTTAAGAAACCCGAGGCGGACAGGTGGTCCATGATGGCTTCCAGCTGTTTGAGTATCTCTCTGTCATCTAGCGTTATTATTTTTCTTTTCTCCTTTGAGAAAGTGACTGTTGGGAACCTTCCGTCGATCATTCCTCTGTCTGTAAACAGGTTGTGCGTGACTTGCTTCCAGTAGTGGAGGGCGGCGAGCTGCACCTCCCAGTGCGCGTCCTCAATCGCCGCCTTGGCCATGACGCGGGAGACTTGCGTCGTGAACGCCTTCGTGACTCTGTGGTTGATGTACACGTGGGTGAGTACGTTGGCAGCTTCCTTTCTCACCTCACCCTCGGGATTGTACCTTAATGTGTGCAACAACTGCTCCTGAAATCGAGAACAGGACATTTTTAATGAAACGCGATAGGTGACCGGTATAATCTACCCGCGGCTTATCAAGGTGATATCTTTAGGTTGTTATCTAGATTAATGGTTCTGAGTATTTATCTGTTAGTCATAACTAAATCTAGAAATGGACGGAAACGGAAGATTTAGGAATCGTGAGTCAAACATTTATCAGGTGCTTACAACAAGGACACTGTAGGTAAATTTAGTTTTACTGGACGCTTTTAGCTCGGGCCAGCGATTTCGTCTACAAAGAAATCGCACACCACTGGAACTATGCATTTTCCGTGAGGAAATATAGCCTAATTTTATTCCTTAATGTTCAAACTATCTTGTCAGATTATATCAAATCAAAATTGGTGCTAACTGCGATTGTGCCGTGAAGAGATCAGACATGGAAAAACAGGACACAAATGATTGAATAATGTTAAACGCGGATTACGTTACAGTACCATACGTGGATCAACAAATCTGATGAAACGCTGAACAATACAATAGATATGTACTCGTAACAAGTGTTGCAACATTATTAAGTATTTATGTAACTGATAACGACAATTGCCAAACAATGACTTTCGTAAAAATATACTGAGGCGCCTACTATTTTTGAACAAGCAATCTTAGTGACTCAATAGATGGATATATAGAAAGTTTGATTTTAAATAAGCTTGTACAAATTTACTGCAAAATATCTACCGGGTCTCAAGTCACTAATTAATAGGCAATCGATCGTACAATTGTTACTACAATACCTCGTGTCGTTTAGAAATTTAATTTCTAACGGTAAAACCGTAAAAGTAAACATAAAAAATCAAGAAGTAAAAATTATTGATTCATTTGATAGTACCCATCATTTGAAAAACAGCGCCTTCTCTCGTCCCTGGTGAGCAGTAGAGGTTCCACGGGAGTTTGTAATTGTGTCGTACAGATACATAATTCAAACAGATAACGCTTAGCGACAAAAATTCGCATAGTAACAAGTTCACGTGACAGCTAGTAACAGATAGAAAAATTCGAAGGCTACCCACCTGCTATGGGTGGTGTATGGGGTATAGCACGCGTCACGGAATGACGAGGATCCGGGTTCGATTCCCGGCCATAGCTATACGTTTCGGATTATTCTGTTCTATTTTTAAGTGTCGTTTTGAAACTACAATACCTAAATTCGTCATGCGTCCCTCCTGTCTGCTTTGGCTCTGCTAGTCTGCTACGGCCGTCGGACAGTGAGCTTAGTGGCTAGAGTGTACGATTGATTTCAAAACGTAGCAAAGAATTTTCACATGCACATAAACGGTGGGCATAACCAAAATCTCGGCGCCCCCTTAACAGTATGCGTCTCAAATCATTCTCAATTTTCTCATCAAGTCATTGCTTTGTGACTGTAGCTATGTAACTAACAAATCGCATGAAGTAAAGTACACTTTTTGTACTTGTAAAAGCCCAATAGCCGACGGTAGTTTTTTCTGACCTTCGTCGCATATTATCTTATTGAGTTTTTATTTCTTTCACACGCCAGTTCGACAGTAGTTAGGTACGATTAGAGGAAAAATATCGTCTGGTCTCTAATCTACGATGCGATTACATTTGCTGTTGCTGTAGAAATTGATACATAAACGGTTTTAATTAATTACTATTCTGACTTTAGGTACCTACCTAGTTAACGCTACGATATTGAGTGATCATCATCATCTCCGGCCTGTATACGTCCCACTGCTGGGCACAGGCCTCCTCTCAGAATGAGAGGGCTTGGGCTATAGTTCTCACGCGGGCCCATTTGAGAACTTCACACACACCATTGAAAATTGCTTCGCAGATTGAGTGATCAGAGTAGACAAATTTTATTCTAATATCGCCACTTTCATTTGCCATCGAGTTGCATTTGATGCAGACTACATTATACACCATATCGAGGCCTCGTCCCACTGCTCTTCTACTTGCCATGCGCCTAAGGCGTATGTAGTTCAAACCGGCCTCACATTACCGGTCGCAGTACTTACTCCGTCTTGTCTTTTTATTTAGTCTAAGCCGTAAAATAATCATTATGCGCTAGACCATGGTTGCCCAACCCTAGGCCCGCGGGCCAAAATGTGGCCCGCGAACGAATTTTAAATGGCCCGCCGCCCGCGTGAGCAAGTTTCAAACTTGCGAAATCATTCTGCACTAAAAGAAAAATAAACTTCTTCAGAATAATTTGTAGATTTCTGGAAATTGGTACCAAAAGAAGATGATATGAGTGGTCAGTGGCTCGCCTGTGATTTTTGAATTTGCTCGACTGTTGAAAAGGTTGGACAGCCTTGCGCTAGACATATTATCAACAGTATACAGACCGCGATTCGACGACCCCTAACGATCTCTTGATATTTCGACACAGTTGTATGCATCATGAATTTAAATCACGGGCAAACGGGGCGCGTTAAGTATCCCGTTGATAATGTCTGTCTGATTAACCGTGTATCTTTTTTTTTAAATGTATATTAAAACCGACAAACGGGCAAGTGATCACCGCCGTCCATGGACAACTACAGCACCAATGGGACTGCTAGCGCGTTGCCGGCCTTGCAAGAAATGGTACACTCGCCTCTTAAAGGTATATCCATGTCATAGCCAGTTGGAAAAACCCCAGCCGCCAGCCCATTCCAAATTTTGCACGTACGGGGCAAGAAAGACCGCTTAAATCTATTTTAATCTGTTAACCTCTGTACATTATACGTACATAAAGATCCCGATGCTGCATGAGTAGCTCCTTCCACACGCACTCGCACTTGGTGGCGGCGGCGAGGCAGCGCAGCGCGCAGGCTCGGACGCGCGGCGAGGGGTCCCGTAGCGCCGCGCGCGCCGCCGCCAGCAGCAGACCGTGCTCAGAGATCACGCTGCGGAGGGGGATGAACTCTGCAATCAGGGGGGCATCAAACACCACCGTTATTAACCCCACATCCCTAAGAACCTCAAGTCCCGTTTCGCAGCCAGCTTCGAATCGGGATTATTTCTCCCACTTGGAAACCAGCTTCAAAACCTGGCTTCAAAATTCCCACTTGAGAATTCCCGTTTCGCAGCCAGTTTCGAATCGGGATTATTTCTCGTACTTGGAAACCAGTCTCCCATGCTGGTCTGGGACTGGGAGCAAAGGAAAAACATAGAATGTACCAGTTGCTTCTCGTCCCGCGCAGATGGTAAAAGCCCATCGAGGGAATGGGCGTAATTCTTAGGAATTATGTTATAGGCGATGCGGCTAGCAACCCATCACTATTTTGATTCCTTTTTCCACCTATACACCCACAATCTTGCTAAACGTGGCCTGTAGGTCTTGTTACCTTAGGCTCTGTCTACCCCGTAAGGGATAAAGACGTGATTTGTGTATGTGTATGTATGTATTGGAAACCAGCTTCAAATCCGATGGGTTCGAAGTGGGACTTAAGAATTCCCGTTTCGCAGTCAGCTTCGAATTGGGATTATGTCTCATTTGGAAGCCAGCTACCAAATCTGGCTGTGGGATTCATATTCATGCGGATGGAGAGGTTACTTTGACTAAACATATAAAAGTTTTTCATATATCAATATTTGTCAACCACAAGTTAGAAATTCCGTATAACGTTTACTTGTGCATAGTCAAACTGACCCGGCCACTTGCTGAAGTATTCCGTCAGACAGAGACAGTGTAGACTTCCAAGAAAAATCTGCTAGTCGCATTACATTGCCGCGCTGTGTCAACGACTATGAACCCGTTCGTATCACGGCCAGGCAATGTAATGAATCTTGCAGAATGTTTCAGCAAGTCTAAACGGGGCTTTACGACAATGCTTGCCAATTGGCATTGTTCATTTTTTTTAAGCTGTGCTTTTAACACCTTTGTTTGATAAAATGGACGATTTCAAGCAACTAATTTGAATATTATGATTTTACGTAGCTTTGTTAATTAATAATAAATATTTTTTCGCTGTTTGATAATTCGTGAATTTAGACAGAATCCCAATCGCCTTCGTTCGGCTGGCTATAAAAAAAACGGCTTTGTCTATGGTTTTGTAGATTTGACAGTGACACGTGACAGTTGCCGTAGCCAAACTTTTTTTTTTCATTTTTGTGGCAAACATTCGATGCTGGATTCTGTCTAAAAACCCGGTCGTTCGGTCAAACAAAGGTTCAAAGTACTTTTACAAAAATATCTGCAATCATAAAGTATTTTTGAAATCGGACAAGATAAATCGGATAATTGATGGTTTTCCTCGATATGGTTTTCGAATTGGAGCATACTAAAAAAAATGAACAATGCCAATTTATCCCACACTAGTCTAAGCCCACGTGGTAATATAAAATAAATCGTATTACATTGTGGCACTGTATTATGCTTCCAAATAAAAGATGTAAATCACGTCTTTATCCCTTACGGGGTAGACAGAGCCCAAGGTAACAAGACTCAAAGACCAAACTTTAACATGGTTGTGGGCGTATGGATGGAAAGGGGAATCAAAATAGTGATGGGTTGCTAGACTTGCTAGCCTCATCACCTATAACATGATTGGCTAAGATTTTCACCCATACCCTCGATGGTTTTTTACCACCTGTGCGGGAAGAGAAGCAACTGGTACATTCTATGTTTTTTATTTGCTCCCAGACCAGTATGGAAGGCCTTTACTATATAATAATAAGTTAAATTGGAATTGTCTTGAAACGTTGCGTGGATAATTTCCATCCAATCAACAAAGCAATTACCCATCTATACCTGACTACTAAGAATACGACAAATTACTGGGTGGATAAGTTGATGATACAACATCAAGTATCTAATGACTAAGGAAACCGCATTGATATGTCTTTAGGACAACTCCAAACTCAACATTAAATTTGTTAAAACTTCATTTTTTTCCAAGCTTTTTTGGCTGACTGTACTTGTGTTGTCTATATCTACATCCTAAAAACATTATACCAAATTTCAAGTTCATTCGACCATTGGAAGTGGGTCAAATTCGCGCTGACTCGCTATTGTCATTGGCAAGTAATAATTTGCAAAGATAGATACGACAAGCTCGTCGTGTTGAACCAGTGGTTCCTATTCCTAACCTTTTCTTGGAAACGCATCCTAGAACATTCTAGAGAGTTGTTGTTTATTCCATAAGAACAATTTCAACTCAAATAGGTTATGACGCCTCCGTGACCTCCGTCGCATTTCCATGCATTATACGATGGATGGCATTCTTGCACGTTACCCTTCTAGGAACATTTGTGTCGTTCGGGTTTGAACCTACATTTAAACTTTCAATAGGTCCCTTTGCGCCCGGAAACGTAATAGCAAGGCTTCAATTTAATATCCCAGTACTCACTAACGTAAGCGATTTCTGTGAAGCTGTAGAGTAGGTCGAGGGCGGCCTCTCGCGCCTCGCACTCGGTCCGGCGCAGCAGGTCGCGCGCGGCGCCGCCCACCTCGCGCAGCGAGCCGCCGCGCTCCGACTGCAGCAGCAGCGCCAGCTCCGGCGACAGCGCCTTGCGGACGCTCACCGTGATCAGCTGCATCACCTGCACCAGCAGCTGCAACACCCAACACGCTAACTAACCCGGCCGGAGCCAGACGCAACCACACGCTCATACGGGACGTTTGTAAGTTTGACTTTGAGCTGGGTGGAAGCCAAATGGAAATAGATACAGGAGACGATCGCCTCTTAGGAAAATACGCCACAGGACGTTCAGCTCACCTTGGTCGGCAAAATACTCTGCTTTATCAAATTCATCAGGGCCGCCTGCAGATTTACAATCTCTAAGCTCTCGTACCAGTTGATCTCGTGGTCTTCTATTAGCATTTTGATGGCGTCGAGGGTCGCGGAGAGCAACAGCACGTCCTCGGGCGTGCGCAACGGGTTTTCGACCAGCACCAGGTCGCCACAGCCGTCGGATAGCACGTAGTGCGTAAGCGTGTAGTACACGGTTTGGAACACGATGCCGGCCTGCCGCCGGCCCAGGTGCCCGCGCAGCTTCAGCACCTCGCGCACCGAGCACACGCACGCCGGCAGCATGCCCGTCTCGTGGATCAGGTCGCGCATGCTGTACGCAGCCTTTATGATGTCGTGCGGCACTATCGCCGCCAGCCCGTACGTGAACGTCTCTATGGCCTCTTGTAACTCGGCGTCATTGACCAGCCTCTGTTTAGCCTTGTGCTTCACTAAGATTGGCACCAGTATCATGATTAAAAATTGATTTTGTAATTGAAACTGCCGCCCGAATCTTTCGAAATTAACCGTTTGGCCAGTCTGTTCCACTTTGTGCCAGAAAATGTGGCATCTGCAGATGAAATCTAAAATGGTGGAGACCGATCGCTTCTTGACGAGAGTGCATACGATTTTGTTGAAGGCCATGTTGAGCTCGTCGTTGATGCGGTTCTCTTCGGTCTGGTCGTGCAGCACGGCGAGCCGCGACGCCGCGTAGTAGTAGCGCAGGCACACCTCCGCGACCAGACACGCCAGCTCCGCGTCGTGAGTCTCCTCTAGGATCATCGTGAGCTTCGACTCAATCAAGAAGTATTGCGACAAAATCGGCACCACATAGTTGAATTGGTTCAACCGCTCTATGTCACCCAAGATGGTCACTAGTGTATGGAGATACGTTATGAGCTGATCGGCGGTAGTTCTTTCGCAGTCCTTGCCGATGGTTACGGCGGCCTGGTAGTCGGTGGCGATGATGGGTTGCACGATGATCTGGAGGGCTTCGAGGAGTAGCCCTTCCTCGTCGTATTCGTTGAGTTTCCAGACGAGGCGGGCCATGACGTCGTAGATGCGGCTCGCGAGCATCGCGGGCCGGTGGTGCGTATAGGGGCGCAGGATGCGCGTACCCAGCTGTTTCTCCATCACGAACTTGACACCCGAGTAGTGCGCTGTGAGCGCCATGCCCTGGTCGATGTAGGCGAGGTGCAGGTCGGACGGCATCGCGAGCACGTCTACTCTGTCCTTCTTCACCAGCTTATCGAACCCTTTTATCTGATGAAACCGGTTGAAGTGAACTTCATTGCGTAGGCCTATGCTCAGCAGCTTCACTATGAACACCTGCACGGAGGTGGTCACGTTATCAAAGTTCATGAGCGCGTGGACGATTAGGTCTGTGAAGAACGGCGTCTCGAGAATCTTCTCGGCGCCTGAAATAAATAACAAAGCAATGATTAACGTACTAACCGGTTACTAACAAGCGCCTTGGGTATTTTTTTATTGTGCGTTTTAATATGTTGAATACAAAATAAAAAGGCTTACATATTTTTGATAATACACATACCTACCTAGACATGTGTCTAGGGAGGGCTAAGGGTTGATAGAGCGCCATCAAAATAATTTCATTTTTAACACCAATTATGGTCAAAAAGTAATTATCTAAATAAAGACTTTACAGCCGTATTCATAAAAAGTTAGAGGCTCGCTATAGGCTCGCTATAGGACCGATGCAAAAAAACGTGATTCATAAACGTCTGTTAGCGCTAATCAGTCCATCAAGGCTCTGTTAAGTAGTCCCTAAGTTAGAGGACCGTGGACCCTCCTTTATCTCTCTGCTAACTCACAAAATGGCCGCCAAAAATGTGAACAGCTGATTTTGACAAGAGTAAAACCATACCCAAGAGAAGATTTTTAACGAAGGGATTATAAAGTGGGTTTTGTTCTTCCTTATAATTGGGTATTTAGTATGATGAAATAAAATTAAGATGATTAACATAGTTACGGATTTTTGCACTTACAACATTACATGTACCTAGTTATAATTATTCTTCCATGCTGGTCTGGGAGCAAAGAAAAAACATAGAATTATAGCTTCTCTACCCGCGCAGATGGTAAAAGGCCATCGAGGGAATGGGCGAAAATCATAGGAATCATGTTATAGGCGATGAGGCTAGCAACCCATCACTATTTTGGTTTCATTTTTCACCTATACGCCCGCAATCTTGCTAAATGTGGCATATAGGATATAGGTATCTGTTCTGTTAAAAATAAATAGAATTTAGTAAGAAGCTTTATTAAAGTATAAAACACAATAAGGTACCTACCTATACAAAAGTATGCTGATGGATGTATGTCTAAAGTTAACTTTAAAGATGTCTACACTTTTACTTTTGAAGAAAAATTTGTGTTCATACCTGTAACCTTTTATTTATAATATTTTCTAGCATAACATGTATCACTTAATTATTTTTATTTGCAATTTTGCTTACTTATTAAAGTTGACAGAGAAAATAACATAAAAAAAATTATAAGTAGGTAAAAGAAACTTCATGTCATGACATATAAAAATACATTTATTTTTGAAATTTACAAAATACATACAGCTAGAAAACAAAGAGAGAGAAAAGAAAAAACAATGGAGTCAGAATAATTACTTTTAACAAAATTGAACTAATTATTCATTTTACTTTTAAAATATTCAATTCTTTTAAATCCAGGATTATTTTTTTCTTTACTTCATTATGCTTTCTCCTCTCTTCATTTTCTAGCTGTATTTTGTGCAGCTCATTGCGACACTTGATTTCATTGGCAGCAATATCTGATGCCACCTGTCCAGAAGGTTGAGAGATCTGAAAGAAAAAAAACTTATTAAATATAAACAAGGCGCTCCCGACAATCAACTCCGGATTGTACCGCAAACTTCGCGGGTATGGAAGACCCCAGCTCCGACTACTAATCGGAGCCCTGATTGGACATGCCTTGCTTAACAAGCACTTATAACTTAGGTGTCACAGCAGCCTCCTATGCAGAGCGTGCATGGAGGCAGAAGAAACGGTCACACATATTCTGCTCGTGTGTTCCGGAGTGGCGAGCTACAGGGCACAACACCTCGGGTCACCGAGGATGTTCCAGGAAGTCTTCGGCAATGTAAAGGATTTGCTAGGCTTCTTTCAGGAGCTGGGCTGGCACGAATATTGCTGCAGCCCACCACGCAAAATAGACACAGTTTATAGTCATATAGATGTGGAAAACAGCCTGTTACAACATAACATAACAATATAACATATCTATACTTAGGCCTAACATAATATTATAATTAGAATTGAAGTAATTTACTTTTCTTTTCTTAGTTTTAAAGCGTGATGACATAACTTCCTGAGCAGGCCGAGCATGTGGGGCTAGGGAAGGTTCCACGGCAGGTGGTGTGGCTTCTTTGATTTGCACTACTGGAACACTGGTACTGACCACTACTGGAGCCGTCAGAATCTGAAGAAAAAAAAGTTGTTTAATTAAAATATATTTTGAGCTGACATACTTTTGTTTTTAACTCAATCTACCATGGGCATACCCTGCATTTTTAAGGCGTGGGGCAGCATAAATAAGAAATAATATTTGTTTTCATTATGTTAATTATGCCTAAATATTTTTAGCTTCGGGTCAGTGAGCCGGGTGCAACAAATGTCCCACCCTGCCTTACCAAGGGTATTCTCTATAAGTAAGCTTATCTAAACTTACTTAGAACACATCTTTATATCTTTATTTTTTTATCTTTATTTTTTAGAACTGTGTGAGCTAGCAGGTACTAAATTTCTCATTGGGTGCATTCACCTGATTGAAGCATTTTATTGTTAAGATAACATGACTGATTGACTAACATTGATTTTACAGATATCAAAGGGATACAAAGTGGGATAGATATTCTTTTGGGGCATAATCTCATCAACAGTTATCTAACAGGTCAAATTAAATTACATAGTTATTTGTTTTGTTCACTGTTAAAACTTGTTAAAGTTTTCCTGCATGAAATTTTAGGCACTTTAAAGAAGAAAACATAAGTATGAAAATAACGATTAGTATACTATTTAGACAGGTAAGCAACCTCGGACGGATACCTATGTTTAAAGCACGATTATCTAAATTATATTGACTTATTCACATGATTTAAAATACTAACCTACCAATACTGTCTTCATGTACAGACCTTCCTCATTGAAATTTAGGTTGCTACCTACGCTTGCAGAGCGGCTGTTTATCAGGATAATGATAAGTAGCATTAACAATGGATAAAACGATTCACAGCAACATTTTTTTTATTGACAACAGTACTTAAAACTTGAACTCGTTCGCTACCCACACACACACACACACCCAGCTAACTCCTTAATACGTTAGAAAGCAGTTTTATTATGTAGTTTATATAAATGATATTGTTTGTTGATAATTTATCAGTCAACAGAACTTCATAGGTCTTATAGAACTAATATTATTATTTTACTGTATATATAGTTACGTCAAATTTAAAACGTCAAGGTGTGAACATTTACCACTTCAAAACGTAGATACGTTCAGATACTACAACTTCTCACGTCGGTCAATACAAATCACTTAATGCAATACAATTTTAGTTTAATACGATCCTGAAATATGATATTGATGATGGGATGGCCCAAGCTTTATATCTAGGTATTTCAAACTGAAACTTGTGGACATTTTCAGCATTAAAACAAAAGTGAAATATAAAAAATATATGACCAAATCATACCAACCTGATTTATAAAGTCCGAATCAAACTCGTTGTTGTCAGTTTCGAACTCTTGCGGCAACCAGGCTCTTATAGAGTTCGAAGAAATGGGTTCTTCTCGCGGAGGCAGGCTACCTCCGGTCTCAAATCGCGCTTTTCTCTCGGTGCTAATTAGCCGTTTCTCAGCGGATTTGAGAGTTCCCCACTGATTTTTTATTTGCGCGACAGATCTTTCGACGCCGTTCCGCATTATATTGAAACTAAAAGCGAAAAGCAATAGGGATATATATTAACAACATTGTGTTTGCAATGATATTTGGTCATTTCAATTCAGCCCACGCAGCGATCTTGCGGTTATTCATATTAGTATCAGTTTGCTTATTCTCTAAGATCGCCACTCTCTCTTTTACAAGCTCTTGAAGCAAAATCTGAAAAGGACGTTCAGTGTTTAGATTCAATAGGAACATTAAAGGTAGGTAAGCAATGATCCACAACACAATATATCACCAAACAAAGGTAGGTAAATGATTTGCTTTTCTTACTTTATCCTCCGCTGTCCAATTATCATTCCTTTTTTTGTAGTATTCATTTTATGATGTAGTTCACTTGTGTAGTGTACCTAACTTTGCAAAAGTGGTTTGCAGTTTCCCGCATTAATTCGCTGTCATTTTTTTTTTTAATTCACGAGTTTGCCATTTTTTGTCTATGATTTGTCAATATCGGCAACATAACGCGTCTAATCAACCTATTAGCAGCTCATTAGTTAGCAGACTGCTAGCAAGCGTTTATGAATCACACTTCTTAACAATCGTCCAATAAGCTTAATCAGTCTGTTAACTAACAGACTGATCAAGCCTCCATTAAGGAATTTTTATGAATACGGCTGTTAATGCGTACTTAATTTAATAAGTTACCTACCAGAATAAATTCGAAATCCATATCTTTTCCAACATTTAAACGTTACTAGCTAGTTAGTCCCTCAGTCAAATGTTTACCAAATCGAAGTCTGTGAATTATAATAGGCGTCCTTGGATTCTTTGTGTTACACGCATCTGTTTGGATATACTGCTATTTTTAAAGCTTCAATAAGTGAAATTCGCTCTTACGGCATACAGCACAAAGATCATAGATTAGTTAAAACTATCTTGGTTCAAGGTAGTCAAGTTCACAACAAACATGTTTGACTCGTGAAGAGAACTTACAGTGCCCGCGGCTGCCATCGAGGTATTTGAAGAGGTTCTCCGAATGATACGCACTTATTTCAAAGGTGGGCTCCAAAAGTTTATCGAACAGCAGTTTGAACTTTCTTTTATAACCACTCACGTCCATTTTAACATGTGATTAATAAATCAAAACACGTTTCACTGTTTTATCGCGCGGCGTAAGGTATTGAAGCTGTGTTGGACAGCGTCGAACTGCGCGGCGTGATAGCGGCTCCGTAGATAATGATAAGGCGGCGACGGCGATGCGCGCCCAGCCCGCGCCGGCGCAGCAATGAGGCGCTGCTCTCCACCAGACACTGTTATTATTTACATTACACGAGCTGAAACTTAGAAGCCGTTGACGTATTGATAGAAGCTGATACCTACAATGAATCTATCAACTACGGAATGAGAATTCCGTAGGTATAAGGTGCAGCGATTGCCATGGCACAGTATATATATAAGCTAAAGCAGTAAGGAAACTACGAACAAATCGGTTGAAACGAAACACGCACACAGGCGCGCGTTTTACACGGCTCCTAAGCGGACCTCGTCCACTCCGCTCAGGCTCAGGTCCGCTTAGGGGCCGTGTAAAGCGCGCGCCTGTGTGCGTGTTTCGTTTCAACCGATTTGTTCGTAGTTTCCTTACTGCTTTAGCTTATATATATACTGTGGCCATGGTTCAATCCATGAATTGATTTGGAATATTTTAAGCGAAATTGTTCTAACTGCTCTACAATTAAAGGGTAAGTACCGATTGCCATTCGTTATGTTTGCAACTAATAGCGTTTAGGGAAGGGACCAATGAAAATAGGATTGATAGCCACTTAAAAAAGTGAATTTTCACAATAAAATTTTTGGAAGATCAAAAGATACTAGCACATAGAATTGCAAATAACTCAATTATAAGTACACAAAACTATTATCAACAAAAAACCTGTTAGAATTCTGTATTTACCTTTTATTACTATGCAAATCCAAACGTAAGTGTTAAGCAAATATAATTCATTTTGCCTGAATTACGTGCTCATATCTCTCCTTGCTAGGATATCTGCTTGCCTTTGACCCAAGAATTATTCATATTAGTTTTACTGATAACTAAGAAAGTGTGTAATCAAATCTTGCAACAAAATTTTTACCTACTTTGGTCTAACAGGAATAAATGGTCCGATAAATGGAGGAGGCCATGCCATGAGGCACGCCGAATTACGCGATAATTTATTTAAATAAAAGACTACACAATGTACTGAAATTGTAGCGAAACGGAATAAAAGGGGCTGTATATAATGGTCTAACAGAAATTACAGACAGTACATTTATAGAGCTCCAATAACAGTGTAATAATCTAATGCCATCTATAAAATGAGTGAATTAAAAATGTAATTTTTTACAAAATCTAATTTCATTGTAGATAACGATTGACAGCCAATCCCTCAAACTACATTACAGCACAATTATTGGTGAGTCATTTATTCAATTTAAAAATAGACAAACTAATAATAGACCATTGTCAAGTGTTTTTGCAAAGGTAATGGAATTTCGTTTTTTTATTTATACATACATACATACACAAATCACGTCTTTATCCCTAACGGTTTTTTATTTATGCCTATTTAATTTGTTTGTGCTATTTATACAATTTTGATAAGTTAATTGTGATACTTTAGTTGAAAGTGTTTTTAACATAGTTACATAAGTATGATGTAGAAAAAAATCTATAAAGTGTAGTTGGCACCACCAGAATGTAAAAGCCAATGAAAAAATCATAATAACAGTGAACCGTATGAACTACTGTGAACAACTGGCTTTCTATTTTCATTTTAATAAATTTAAAAATCATGATAAATGCCATTAGAAACACAACTATTTTATTTCTCTATAGTATAATATAATTATAAACTAAAAATATATCTACATAATATTCTAGTCAATTTCTATGACGGCTCCAACTTTGGTAAGTGCTTCCTTGAGTTTCTCCGCCTCATCCTTGGAAATATCAGCCTTGACCACAGTGGGGACACTCTCAACAAACTTCTTCGCCTGCACCAGGTTGAACCCTTCTAGAAGACTCTTCACTTCTTTGATGAGTGCCACTTTTTGTTTGTCATCGAACTTGGTCATTTTAACCTGTTCAAAACAATAGCGTTAGAAATTGCAACAGAATAAGACAATGTTATAAGACATAATATTTAATCCATATAACTAAAACTCCAATCAATGCTGCAAAAGTTCCCAAGTTACATTCACTTTAAAAACACTAATTATTGCTCAAAAGAGGTTGAAATACCTACAAATCCAAATAAGCATGGAGGCCAGTGTAAAGTGCTAGATATCCTATCCAGATCACTATAATTTCAAGAAATAAGTAGTGTTATTATGAGTTAACCTTCTTTGGGTTATGGGACTTATTTCATTGCAATACACAGGCAAATTTATAATAAACCCCATAACCATGTATGTAAGTAAGACTCACTGTAAAACTAGTCTTCACAGCCTTAGGAGCTGCTTCCTCTTCCTCAGCCGCCGGCGCCGCCGCCGCGAACCCGCCCATCGGCATCACAGGCGCGTCGGGCAGGTTCAGCCGCTTCTTTAACACTTGGCTCAGTTCCGATACTTCCAATAGGTTGAGCGTCGTAATCTCAGCGACCAACTTTTCGATCTTCGGTGACGCGGGCTTATCGACGCCTTCCGGCACCGGGATGGATAGCGGCGCCGCCGCTTGCACTACTTCTTGATGCAATGCCGACCTAGAATATAACAATATAGTAGTAAAGAATCCATTGAAAGAAAGGGGTTATCGTAATCTTAACCTCAAAATAAAATCCAATTTACCATCTTGAAAATGAACGCAACTGACGCAAGTGCAGGTTTTTGATCATTCTGAAACCGTTCATGATATCAAATAATGTATGTTTTATTTGTATGATCAAGAAAATTTAACTTTTTCCGTTAAGTTCCGCTGGTTCACCCAGGGCCGTGTGACAGTTGGTTGACAGATCTAGTGTTGCGATAGTGAAGTTGTGTCTAGTCTATTTGCAAATTCCGATTTTTTTGAATAATCGAATCAGCATTGTGTTGATTTAAGTATCGATACTAAAATTGACTACAGATAGGAGAGATAAAATACTTATTAGCAATTGAAATGGAATTATAGTTTTATTTTATTTCATGGTTAAAATTAATTCATTTATATGCTATTAATTGAAAACCTAGTACGAAATATGTATACTAAATATAAATCTCGGCGTTTTAATGAATGTCTTGAAGAGTCGTAAAAATCAAAACAATCAAAAACATGGCGGACGATGACGAGATTGACGTATTGGGAGATTTTTCTTTTAATTCTTGTTTAGCCCAAAATAGTCAAGGCATGTGAGTAGTATTTTATCAGTTACGAATATTGGGACTCAATTTAGTATAATTTTCATGTAACCGAATAAATAGGATTTATTTTCTCATATAAATATTTTGTATTCGGGTTTGTTGACATCAGTTACTACGTACCAAAATATTTTTGTTGCATTGGTTACACAATTCAATTACAATTCACAAGCAATAAAAAAAAAACGTGATTCTTTCTCCACACGCAAGGAATTAGTTTTGTCTGTTTGACCCAATTTATTCGTATTAATTGACGTAAATTATCTTCGTTTCGGTC
Source organism: Pandemis corylana (assembly GCA_949127965.1). Classification (NCBI taxonomy): domain Eukaryota; kingdom Metazoa; phylum Arthropoda; class Insecta; order Lepidoptera; family Tortricidae; genus Pandemis; species Pandemis corylana. Next base: position 3,153,103 of record OX421857.1, read on the forward strand.
CTTAAAATTAATTTTGAAAACTAACTGGGATTCTGTTATCTCGAAAGAGTCTTTAAACCTTTTGGTCTCGGTCCTGTATTCTTCTTGGGCATTATAAATTGTTGAGTAAAAGACCGTTCTCTGAGTTCCAAGTGATTAGAAAAAAAATGCAAATTGACACTTTGTTTTCGTTTGTAGACCGTCTTGCTCTAGTCGTGAGGACACTGTGCACCCGCAATGGCTACTGGACTCTGCCACCACAACAGTCACCAACTGGTATGACAATGACAGAGAGAAAAGGTGAGCACTACTTTTTGTGAAGAATTAAATAAAAAAAATTAAATATGTTTTTTTTACTTGTTGCAAATATTATATGAATGTTTCAGGGTAAAACTTGGACCAGCAAGGAAGTTATCAGGGACAGGCGCAATGAACAGAAACTTCAGAGTGAGGCACTCCTCATGGAACCAAGCCGAGAGAGACTTGCTTGTAAAAGAAATGGTAATATCAGAATATCTTATATATACATACATAAATCACATCTTTATCCCTTATGGGGTAGGCAGAGCTTAAGGTCACAAGACCCTAAGGGCCATGTTTAGCATTATTCTGGGCATATAGTTGGCTTATATTAATATTATATTATACATTATAATGAGTATGAACAATTTATTAATATACAAACTATTAAAAACTAAATAATAATAAGGATCACTAAAACTACGAAAGTTGATTCAAAGTAAATTATGTTAAAAATTATTAAAATAACATAATTACATAATTTTTTGTGCTGAAGTAGTTCCTTGGTTTTGTATTTTTTAAGTTAGGGTTTAGTTGTATTTTTAAGTTTTGTACAGAAAAATTATAATATTTTACAGGCTAAATATGGAAGGAACATACAAAAAATTGCCCAAACTCTGAAAACTAAGACAGCTGCAGAAATCCAAGCTTTAATAGATGCAGAGTATGGTATTAATTTAGAAACACCTTCATTTGGACTCACAAAGAATGTAGACCAAGAAGATGTACCCAATGTTGTACAAGAAGAAATTGTAACAGATGAGTCCAGTATTACTAATGTTTTGAACTTAGTTGCGACAGCATCACCTACCATAACTGTGCCTATAAAACACCCATTTAGAAAGAAAAGCAATAACATAAAAGCTGAATGCCATGTCAAACATACTGCTCAAGAAAATTATCTCACTGTCAATGCCTCTGAAATATTCTATGATGATGAGATGATAATAGGCTCCACAGAGTCAGTGGGATCTGATATTGATTCTATAGATTCAGTAGCAAAAACTATGGTGAAACAGCATAAGGAGAAAGTAAAAGCTGTCAAAAAGATTGGCAATCATCGGAGGAAAGTGTCAAGGAACTTAGACAAGGGTAGAGCCAGGACGAGCAGCAAGGAATTGTTAAAGTCCCCACAGGAGAGGCGGAGAAAGGACTCTGGTTTAACAGAAGACAGCACAAAGAGCCCTAAGCTGCAGATTGTTTTAGGCTCTGGACAAGCCTTGCCTATTTCTGAAGGAGAACAAGTGGTAAAATTCTACTTAAATTTTTATTTTTATTTTGTTTGTGCAAATATTTATTTAAGGGCCGATTTTTCTGTCCTTGGTTAAGCACTTAACTGACAGATACCCATAGCGTTGTTCGTCAAATAGAACCTATATGACGGTTGAAAAATCTGCCCTAAGTAAAATTTTGAAAAGAATGCCATTGTGTTTTTTTGTTACTAAGGTGTTGTCTATTTTTTCAGATCAAGATTGAAAAGAAGAAAGACTCCGAATCTGATAGTGACATAGAGATAGACATTGATAGTGACAATGAAGGGTCCAATAAGAAAAGTAATGTAAAGACTGAGCCGGAATGTTCACCATCAGAGATGGTGGAAGCTCCTATAGCAGTGCCTTTAGCCAAGTTTGAGCCCATGCCAAAGAGGCAGAAGAAAATTAATTTGGTAAGGTTACTACCAATTTACAATGTTAAAAACCTTGTTTGGAGAATTGAAAAATGTTTGGTCGTTAATATTTGTACCGGCTTGAACATTTGCGGTCAAGCTTTATGTTATAGTGAGTGACTAATAAGACCGTATGACGCATTTTTTGATAGAGAGCAGCTGGTTTAAAATTAGTCAATTGTAGGACGGGGGCGGCGGCTACACGATAATGCACACGGCGGCCGGCGACCTGTACCGCGTGGACGCGGAGCCCCGCCGCGAGCGCGCGCCGCGGCCCAGGCCCGACCCCATCAGCCTCATACACTGCCGCCTTTACAATGATGAACGGCCGGTTAGTGCCAAGATCAACAAAAGCCTGTACAGTCACCGGCCATATCAGATCTAGAAAAAATGTCTCATAAGATCGTATCAGCTGTTTCGAGGTTTCTTTTGTTGCCGGTGACTGTAAATCTGTTACAGAGAAGAATCAGTTGTAAGACAAAAATTATTGCTTTATTTTTGTCTCGGAGTCTGTCGGAATCTAGACATCCCTTTGAATATGTTGCTCACATTTTTTTTATCAGGTACAGTTTTTCAGCCATATTTGTCGGCAGCGACTATCATGAACTCGTAAGATAATGCGAACGTTGTGTCTAGGCGCCGTACTCGGTGAGCCTGCATGTGTCGACGCTGATCCTGATGGACGCGCACGCGCACGCGTCGCGCGCGGAGGTCATGGGGCTCCTGGGCGGCGCGCTGCGGGGCGACGGGCCCGGCGCAGCGCCCGAGCTCGTGCTCAGCGGCTACAGGCCCGCGCGCGCCGCCGCCGGCAGCACGCACTGCGACATGGACCCGGGTGAGGGACGAGGGCCGGGGCGCCGGGGCCGGCGCGGCGTGGGCGCCGTGTAGTAACGTGGGTGCTGGTCCGCAGTGTCGCAGGCGGCGGCGGGCTCGTGGCTGCGCGCGCGGGGGCTGCGCGTGCTGGGCTGGCACCACTCGCACCCCGCGTTCCCGCCGGCGCCCTCGCGCCGCGACCTGGCCAGCCAGCGCCAGCTGCAGCAAGCGCTCGACCCTTTCCTGGCGCTGATCACCAGCCAGCACTGGCCCGCCGGACGGACCGCCTCCATGTACAGGTCGGCCTGATAAAATTTACATCCTTTGCATAACGCCTTGGTTTCCCATAGGGGTAGGTAAAGGCTACTCTGTTCCATTTGCTACAAGCCTGCCATGTTTCTTTAGCTCTATTCCCATTCATCAGTCTCTTCACGCATATTTGTCGGTTTGGGGCACTCTGGACTGCCCATTTCCTTCTTTTTTTTTCTCTTTCTCTTCCAATATTTGAATTTGATTTGAATAGCTGTCAGCTAGTCTGTGACATCATTAATTACGCGGTTGAATAACGAACAATGACAAGTGGCTCCACAATTCCGGCTCGCGACCGTATATTGTTTTAATATTTACTTAGGTGTTTCCGCGTGGAAGAGGAAGACGGTGATCCTGAGGGCATAGGGTTCCAGCTGCGCGTGCGCCTGGTGCGCGACGTGGCGGCCGGCGCGCTGCTGCCGCAGCTGGCCGCCGTGCTGCGCGCCGCCGCCAGCGAGCCGCACGCGCTCAGGATGGACACCGACGTCTGCCCGCAGGCCAAACTCACCTACCTTGAGAAGGTATTGACCCTTTAATTGTACTGCACTTTTTTGCTGTGTACATTTTGCAAGAATAAAATGGACAAGAAATTTAAATTACTGTGCTGGTTAGTTTGTAGTATCAACATCCTAATGCGCTTCTAAGATAAAATATGCATCTCCACGCACACACACACACAGAGAGAGAGAGAGAGAGAGAGAGAGAGTGAGACATCCTCCTCGGAAGTATTGGATGTGAGGTTTGCGCAACTAAATAAAATCAATTGAATTTCCATTTTTAGTTTTATTTTTCGCAGTGCATATCGAGCGTGAAACAGCACCTGCGTTCCGCTGGCTACGCCGACAGCGACCCCGCCGTCACGCAGCTCGTGGAAGGCATCCGAGACATCTTCAGATAGCGTCCGCATGGCTTGTATGCAACTGGTCAACGGTGCAGCAATCTAGACTATTCGGAACCGTGCTAAGTAGTTTCTTATTATTTATACGTTTGTAAGTGCCCTTTTATTTAGTGCGTAAGGCAGATTTGCATCAATATAATTAGGTAATTATCTATCTAAAAGCAATACAGCAGTTTTCGTGTAGCGTATAATAGATTTGTTTAGACGATATGACAGGTGCCAAATGATTATGTTCAGCAGAATTTTATTCGACTTAGAACTGCAATAGAAAAACTGATCCCCCCAAAAGACGTATGTATTGGAGTTAGGTTGCCAGTGTTGATATAATTTATTTGATTTGTAAATAATGTATGCTTCTATTTAGGGTTCCTAGATATTTATTTTATTCTGTTTATATTTTTGTACATAATTATGACAGTATTATATGTTCTTTATAGCAATAATATTCAATTATGTGTCGACGGTGCGTACGAGACAATAAAATAAGTAATTCAAATAAATAATATAATTTTAGAAACGGAAGTAAATTGTATTTATTATCTCTTAATTACTTTTTTCCCAATTACATATTTGGCGAAGTGAAATAAAACTTTTCAGTCTTGACTGTTTTATTTAGAAGCCAGTATTCATGGCAGTTTTTAACTAAGTCCTAGAAATAATCTTCAGAGTTTCAGATTGCTTAACCCTGTTTTTGTAAGTCTTTACTTTTGGTAGCGCAACGTCGGTAACAAACAGCAACCAAGCATCTGAGTCTCCTGGTGCCTGCTATCAATTGCAACCCATCGAAAAAGATTAAAATTCGTATAAATAAAAATAAATCGTAAGGGATAAAGACGTGATTTATTATGTTATGTATGTATACTTATTTATATCGCGTAGTTACGAAATAGATGGTAAATGAAAGTCGTAAGCATATGGCACAGTTCCAGTTTATTTTTTAAATGTTACATGTCCTAGATAAAAAAATAATACAGTCCGATTATAGCAATGAAATTCTTTAGCCGCGCGAACGCGGCGACACAGACATCTCTGAAAGTAATACTTACGTCAACATAGAGTTTACATGATCTGTTGCACATCGTATATACTCTTAACTCGGAAAACATTTTATTTTTACAATTTTAACAAGCTTCGAGTCCGCGAGGACTTTGGTACACGATAGTTTTATTATAAGGTACTTTGAGACGCTACAGTGTACTGAAAGTGCCCTATAATTATATAAATTTATTAAAAATGATCAGTTGATATATTTATACAGTTCAGCGGCCTCTGCCGCGCGCATGGACACGCCTCTCAGACACGGTCGGGGCACTCGCGAACTATCACTTCCAACTACAACATTTATGAAATGTTTCACTTTATAAATCTTTTACCTCTGGCACTTGCAACTGGTCATACACAGAATTTAAAAATAAAAGTGAACTGTTTACAGCAAACATTTTTATGTTATTTGCGCATGAACGGCGCCTGGCCAGCTTTTAGCTCATTCAAAAAACATGACTTTGAAGACTCCAAGTTTACACTTTATGTCCACAAAAATTACAACTTATGTTTCTTATACAGTGTGTGACCATCATTGAAGCAAAAGCAACTATATATTATCTTTATTTTTGTAATAAACGTTGCGATATCTGAACATGTATGTATTTACTTTATAAGATGGGAAATAACTGTTAAATTAAAGTTTGAGCTTGGACACACAGTAACAAACAAATCATTGGCAGTGACAATTGCTATTTATGAAAAGATCGAGGCGTTGCCAGCGGCACAAAAGATGCATTTCTACGTTAAATAGGAAGTCGAAGTGTCTGAGAAGTCCGCGACAAGGCAATAAATAAAAAAATGATTCGTTTGTCATTAAATTAAATAAAAAATAAAGTTAGAATTCAAGTAGCGTTACATCTATATTTACAAGTGTTAACTTACGACTAATAGAAGCATCAACTATGAAAAATGTATTAACATTGAAGGCACATATTTCCGCACCCGATTCTCGATTCGCGCACGCGCGGTGCAGGCCGCGGCGCGAGTCCCTCCCCTCTCGCTACCCGCTGCGGCCGGATAAACAACCTAACTTACCATTAACTATATTTTACAAGTAGGCGAAATAATAAGTACTTTATGAGACATTATTCGGCGCATGGCGCGGCGAGCGAGGGCAAAACTCAACGCTACCCTTAGAAACAAGTTTTCGAGACAAGGTAGTCATTATCGGTCTCGAACTGCTGTGTTGGGCGCTTTGTATGGCACGCCTCGCTCGCGCGTCGTGCGCCGCACAAGTAGACTAGTTGCAGGTCAAACAGACTGCGGGAATAGGCGATCCTCGACAACACGACACAGCTGTTGCAGAAATTCAGAGTATTAATATTTACGGAGCACCCATGCCGCAACAGAACAGTCAAGGTCAAAAATATGGATCTGCTCTAAGTAAAAATACACTGATGACCTTGACTCCACGTTTAAATTTAACAAAAAAATAGACACTGAAAGTGGCGCTTTGAAAATATCATAACTGAAACTTTTAACGGTAGCTTGTGTCATGTTGCAGTAGACTGTCTTTATACGGATCGTATATTATTATGAGAAGCGACTGAGCAGCGTCACCAAATTGACGTTACATGTAAAAAAAATTCGCATGAGCGAGGTTATTATTATAATGGATAAATCTAACATGTTTCACAGAATGTTCAGTAGGAAATGATTTTTAGATTTGTTCAGAGTGGCATGTTCATGAAACTTGACAAAGTTATTCATTAGCATAATAAACTGTACATAATACTGGTTCTGTTTTACACGTCCAGTGTAAGCAACGCGCATGTTGTAGGAACAGTGAAGTGACCAGTCTGAAATAACCGACTCTTATGCTATTTCGCTAAGTAAGTTCTATTCACAGCTGCAGAACGGAAATATTATCTGTTTCATTGTTCGTTCAACTATCGTAGTTCATTAAAAATTTAATTTAACCATTGAGATCCCCGCACGCGATGGAAGATATAAAATTCATTGTAGCAACTGCTTGATAAAGATAATACTGATTTTGTATTACTTATAAAAAAATGATTACAATTGTATTTTTAAAAAAGTAATTACTTATAAATTTATTTAAAATTTGAGAAGTATAAACGCTTCATTTTCTACTGTGGTCATAAAATTACAATAAAATCAACTCAAAAATCAGTATCACCTTTGTCAAACCGTAATTCATTAACATCTCAAAATTCCGAAGCCAATTCAACGAAGTAATAATAATTTTAAACAGAACACGTCGTAATTAGAGCTAAGTTATTAATTTAAAAATATACAAACTAAGCAGTCATTCAAATAACACTAAGCACAGCTGGACACGACCGACCCCGGACAGCGGGCTTTCACTTATATTAAAGTACTAATTTGCATTGTCATTGTTTCTTAATTGTAATGGCAGCGGTATCGAGTCGTGGGGCTGTATATTAAATTAATAATAAAAAATCCGTGGCTTACCAAGCGGCTTAAAATATATCGTACAGATAGTAAGCGTACTCAACTAGCTCCATGTAAAAAAATAAACTACCTGACCATTTTGTTGTGACACTTGCCGCGAAGGCGTCCAGTCTCGGCGCAAGTGTCAACTCAAATTGGTACTATCAAGCCCTATACAGTGACAGAGGAACCGAATAAAATATACAAAATTAGTCGCTTTTCGCGATTGTACTTGGGCGTCTTGGAGTTTGAATAAATAATTTAAAAATAATTCTAGCGTCGCACCTCAAGCGAGCAAATTGTCATAAGAAACTATTCGATGACAATAGTTTGTAATCTAAAGATTCGTTTACATAACCACGTATGTATAGCGGAGATACAATAATAATTGTATACGTCCCGTATTCACAATAAATAATGTTTCTTTTTTAAAGTGTAGCGTTTTAGGCGAAACGAAACGCGTAAGCATGTAGGTCACTAGACGCGCTTTGCTTGTCTTTATTTCATAAGCCATGGCCGATTAAAATAATAAGAAGCTACTAGTAACCATAGATATAGTACACACTTTAGATTAGATCGGCACTGAAATAACTGAAACGAGACCGAAAAATTGTACAGCAGCCGGCGCGAGTCACCGCATGGAATTATTCTTCTCAATTCGTCACCGAGTTTTCTAAGGTGTATAAAGAAAATGGTCTCGTCTATCCCGCCCTGGCACACTCATTACATAGCTCTCTTGCTTTGCCGATCTATTACTATATTCTATATCTACGGCAGTGACCATCCTAGCCATGTAAAATATCGATTTTCAAAGTTCATCTCGTGCTATTTCGCTCACACCAACAAACTGTAATTTGAGAGCGAGGGGGATGATACGAACTTCGATAATCGTATTTCGGAGTAGCCCTGTTCGTGGTGCTATTGGATGCGACGCCGGTGCGTGTTCACTCTATGGCCTTGACGCGCGCCATGACCTTCCCGTCGAACATGGGCAGCGTGTCGCTGTCGTTGCTGACCTCCTCCTGTATCACCGTGTTGTCCAGGTCAGCGCACTCCGTCTTGAAGAAGTATCTGGTGGCACGGTAAGGGAATGATATACTCAAATTCTAGTTCTTACCGACATCATGACGTATTTGTGTATCAGAGTTTCATCGCAAGTCAATGTGGAATCATTTTACGATAAACGATAGTAAATTATTGTGACCTATTAGAACATTATATCAATAATACAACGAAAAAGTCAAAAGTCTTAGACAGTCTAAGACATACGGATCTGAGACATGGACGTTAACGATGGGCCTCGTGAGGAAGCTCAAAGTCACTCAAAGGGCTATGGAAAGGGCTATCTCTGCGGGCTAGAATCAGAAATTATTATATCCGCAGTAGAACAAAGGTTACCGACATAGCCCGAAGAATTGCGAAACTGAAATGGCAGTAGGCGGGGCACATTGATCGCAGGACTGATGGCTGATGGGGTCAGAAGGTTAGGAAGGTCGGTAGGCCTCCAACAAGACAGAGCGACGAACTGATTAAGATCGCGGGATCGCGGTGGATGCATGATGCTCGGTGGGATTGGCTGCGGGCGTCGCGAGCGCGAGCGTTACTTACCGCACTAGGGTTTCATGGCAAGAAAAAAGCCTGAGGGTTTTATATGGGGCTTACGGCTATATTAACCTGCATGTTTTGATACCGTTTACGAGCAAGTGTGATGAAAAATTACTTAAGGGGGCGCACGCTCGTGAGTGAATATGACGTGTCGATGTGTGTCAGTTACCTGTAGTTGCCCTTCCTGGGCAGGAAGTCCTTGAAGATGCGCAGCGTGAGCGGCGCCGCGGGCACCTTGAAGCGGTACGGCACCGCCTCATCCAGGAACGACACCACCACCACCGTGCAGGCCTCCGCGCTGCCCGCCGCCTTGCCGCTGCACACATACACACACATTATTAATACATATAGAACACACACACACACACACACACACATATTTGTTATTAATATTCTAATTTTCAGTCTATTTTTTTTCTAGTTTATGGAAGTTGTGGCCTTCCAACGCAGCGTACTTACGGTTCAAAATTTAGCATAATGAGAGTTCCCAACCCCACCGTTTATCACTACATAGTATAAAACAAAGTCGCTTTCCGCTGTCCATCTGTCTGTTCCTATGTATGCTTATATCTTTAACACTACGCGACGTATTTTGATGCAGTTTTTTTAATAGATAGATTCAAGAGGAAGGTTTATTTATATATGTAAAATTCTACGCAGACGAAGTCGCGGGCAGAAGCTAGTTATTTATATAGTAAGAACTTCTCTCTACAAGACATGAAAGTGTTTTTTTTTTAAGATTTTTACACAGCCTAAATGTGACCCATGATTGCGCTTCATATACCTCATAGGGTTAATAAAATAAACCTTGTAACTGCCTCAATCCGATATGACGTACGGATGGTTTCTGTTTTAAAACTAAACTCGTAACTCCCTAGGGAGTTGCAAATATTCAAAACTCCCGTACGAGCCCTTAACGGGCTAGCGTGATGCAAATAATACAAGCGTGACATGTTACCGCGGCCTGGAGGGCGGCTGCCGGCGGCGCTCGCGGTCGGCGGAGGAGCCCCGCGAGTGGTCCTTGTCGGCGCGCCGGCGCTCGCCCTCCGCCACCCACAGCAGCACGCGGCCCTCGCTGGCGCCCGAGCTCACCACCGACACGCCGCTGTCCGTCAGCTCCGGCGCCGTCTTCTTGCTGAACGACCTGACCGAACACGAACATAGTATTATACAAGCTTTATATTAACTCGCAACGTACGTTTGTCCCGGTGGAATCTTGCTACTCGATTTTGAAGCAGATATCTGTAACCGATCGAGCTGAAATTTTGCAGACTCGAGTAAGTCAGATGACGACACAATAATCTGGTGGTGGAGTTCTGGTGACTCAGCCAGGATCGTCTCCGGATGTCTCAGGATGACAATGCAAGTACAGTCAGCAAAAAAACCTTGTATTAAAAAAATGCAATTTTTGATGGAAACTTATTTTAATTACTTACTTTAATGTCTCGTTGCTAGGCACACCCTTTTGTCACACAGGTGGTATCACAGATTACTTACTTGTCTATCATTCATCTAGCTGGTATGCGACTGCTGAATACACGTTTTAGGTCGAAATGCGGATAATAACGTGAGCACTCACAACTAAATCGTCATTAAGGTTTGTAAGTATGTTTATTTGTCTGTTAGGACTGCGTGCGCCCGGTGCGCGTGTACCTGCAGTGCGGGGGCGGGGGCAGCAGCTCGGAGGCGTCGCAGTGCCCGGAGTCTGCGGAGAGCGCGGAGGGCGCGCGGCGCGCGGCGTGCGGGGCGGCGTGCGGGGCGCGGGGGGGGGGGCGCCCGGTGCGCGTGTACCTGCAGTGCGGGGGCGGGGGCAGCAGCTCGGAGGCGTCGCAGTGCCCGGAGTCTGCGGAGAGCGCGGAGGGCGCGCGGCGCGCGGCGTGCGGGGCGGCGTGCGGGGCGCGGGGGGGGGGGCGCCCGGTGCGCGTGTACCTGCAGTGCGGGGGCGGGGGCAGCAGCTCGGAGGCGTCGCAGTGCCCGGAGTCTGCGGAGAGCGCGGAGGGCGCGCGGCGCGCGGCGTGCGGGGCGGCGTGCGGGGCGCGGGGGGGGGGGCGCCCGGTGCGCGTGTACCTGCAGTGCGGGGGCGGGGGCAGCAGCTCGGAGGCGTCGCAGTGCCCGGAGTCTGCGGAGAGCGCGGAGGGCGCGCGGCGCGCGGCGTGCGGGGCGGCGTGCGGGGCGCGGGGGGGGGGGCGCCCGGTGCGCGTGTACCTGCAGTGCGGGGGCGGGGGCAGCAGCTCGGAGGCGTCGCAGTGCCCGGAGTCTGCGGAGAGCGCGGAGGGCGCGCGGCGCGCGGCGTGCGGGGCGGCGTGCGGGGCGCGGGGGGGGGGGCGCCCGGTGCGCGTGTACCTGCAGTGCGGGGGCGGGGGCAGCAGCTCGGAGGCGTCGCAGTGCCCGGAGTCTGCGGAGAGCGCGGAGGGCGCGCGGCGCGCGGCGTGCGGGGCGGCGTGCGGGGCGCGGGGGGGGGGCGCCCGGTGCGCGTGTACCTGCAGTGCGGGGGCGGGGGCAGCAGCTCGGAGGCGTCGCAGTGCCCGGAGTCTGCGGAGAGCGCGGAGGGCGCGCGGCGCGCGGCGTGCGGGGCGGCGTGCGGGGCGCGGGGGGGGGGGCGCCCGGTGCGCGTGTACCTGCAGTGCGGGGGCGGGGGCAGCAGCTCGGAGGCGTCGCAGTGCCCGGAGTCTGCGGAGAGCGCGGAGGGCGCGCGGCGCGCGGCGTGCGGGGCGGCGTGCGGGGCGCGGGGGGGGGGGCGCCCGGTGCGCGTGTACCTGCAGTGCGGGGGCGGGGGCAGCAGCTCGGAGGCGTCGCAGTGCCCGGAGTCTGCGGAGAGCGCGGAGGGCGCGCGGCGCGCGGCGTGCGGGGCGGCGTGCGGGGCGCGGGGGCGGCGGCGCCCGCCCGGCGGGGACGCGCCCGGCGTGCGCTCCGACCACACGCGCGACACGTGCTGATCTGTACACAATACTACTTTATACACCGAGGGAAGTAAGGATCCCATACGAGACTCTATTAGAAGCCTGACCCCGAAGGGTTTTTGATGACTCGAGTTTGTGATTCCATTGACGTCCATAACACACAATATTCTTGATCATATTTGCGAGGAAATAAAAAAAATACAAAAGATTTAAATTATATAATCGAGTTGGAAGTGATTGTGATTCTACAATTACTTTATTTAAATTTTGAGACGTAAACCTTGATTATTGTAAGACATAAATAAATAAACCTTGGCTGATTTGAAATGACGTACGAGTGGGTTCTATATTATAATCTAAACACCTAACAGACACACTCTACGTCATCATCATTTTATAACTCCCACGGGAGAAGTCAGCTACAACTGCTGTGTAAGCAGCAACGTGTAATAACACCCTATACGAGCCAAAGCTGATAAAAAAGTCGATCACGTTATCGACACACTTATACATCATAAATGTGCCATAGGAGCTCCTCCGAGCGGAGCGAAGACGCGCAAAATCTGCCAATTTCTATGACTTGGGTTTAAATGAATGCGGCTCAATCAGCCTTTCAGAGCATAGCCTCTGCGTAGACAGTTTGTTAATGACGTGACGAGTTATATGGACACTCACCAAGTATGTCCTGATCGTTGTCGTCGTCGAGCTGTAGTTTCTCACGGATGGCGGCGGCGACCAGCTGCGGCGGCAGCGCCAACGTCGACGCGTCCTCGCCGTCGCCCTGATATTAATAAAATATAACTTAATTAACTCACAAAATAGTTATTTATGATACAAGGGCGGAAAGTAAACCATTCCCAACGGGTGCCGAAGAATTTAAAACAAGAGCGAAGCGAGTGATTTAAACCGGCACGAGTGGACTGACGATCTGATAAAGATCGCGGGAAGCCATTGGCTGCGGCCGCTGCGGGTAGCACAAAACCTACCGTCCTGTGGATTCCTGGGGAGTGGACGTTTCCCAGCTGATATAATGATGATCTATGATCCGCATCCGACCTCATTAAGTTTAAGGTCTGTTAGAGTTACACGTGCAGTACCTCCTGCAGGCGGCGCTCCAGCCGCTCCTTGAGCTCCTGGTCGCGGCGCACGCGCTCCAGCTTCTCGATGAGCAGCGGCGCGAACTCGGCCGGCGGCAGCACGCGCAGCGCCTCCGCCGACATGCGCTGCGTGCGCGGGATCACCTGCACGCGGAACACATACCACTGCCTGACTTGAATTTGTTGCACGTTTGGGGATCGAGCAAAAATAAATCTACATTTGAGACCTTTTATTTTATTCAATATCATTTGCAGGGGTGTACTTTTCTAACCAAAACTTGTCGTGACTCTATTTCAGACACGCACAAAAACGTGGTAATACAAACTGATTAAGAGGCAAGCTGTCGCCCGCAACTTTTTCTCCATAGAATATTTTCATCGCAATCCCGCGGGAATCACGCAATTTTCCAGGAAAAAAGTAAATTATGTGTCGTTCCAGGGAATAATCTGTCTCTGTGCCAAAAGTCATCCAAATCTGTTCGGTCGTTGTCGTTTGAGTAACAAACATCCATACATCCATAAATACATCCTCACAAACTTTCTCATTCACAATATTAATAGTAACAACAACACCAACACGAGAATTTGTACGCAACAAGGCTGGCGAGTTCATCGCTCCAGTAAATTTGTGTTAGTAGCTTGACAACGACAAGTTTAGTCGTGAGTGCACTGACCATGTTGGTGTCCTGCTCCTTGTTGATGACGGCGTTCTTGTCGAGGCCGGGCAGCCGCGGGCGCCGGCGCTCGCGCTCGCGGCCGCCGCGCGCAGACAGCCCGTCCCTGCAACACCGCACACCACTCTTCATTGACACTATTACACGCGAACCTACTTACTAATCTACACTGAATACTTCCTGCATTATAAATAGGCATTATTAGATAACGAGTTATCAGGAGTCGAGAGCAAATAGGATTTAACTTCTTCCCCAAGCGAGTCGCAGCCCCAATTGCTTTGCTGATCTACCGCTGGAGTGTATTGAGGATTTGGTTAAAAAGTGTTGTCTGAATAGTAGTAGTAGTAGTAGATAGTTAAAATTATAACCTTAGTTTGATAAATGTGGGATGATTCAAATTAAAATGAAGCTAAGAATACAATGCTCAAACATTCTATGACATTATTAAAAGCAGAATTCTTGGAACTAAGTAAAAGCTTAATTAAAAACGACATCAAAAGTCTAACTGATCGTGCATGAATTCTTTGAAGGAATCGCTAATTCAAAACGTCATCGGCACAAAAAAAATTACTTACCGTCATAAAAAAGATTTGCCTTTGACGACTCGAAGAAACGATTCCGCTTACCTTGGATATAACACTTTAATTAGAATAAATACACTTACTGTATACGAAAACCGCAACGATTGAAACTTCGAGAATCGAATCTAACGACGTGAAACGGAGTACCATGCTGGTCTTCTCTCGTAAGGATTAAATTTTGGCGACAGGCTCGTGGTGCGGCGTGGCGGGTCTGATGGTCTGGTGTGGTCCGCTCGGTACTCACAGGCTGCTGCCGGAGACGGAGATGGCGTCGCTGTCGGCGCGGCCGCTGCTGAGGCTGGCGCGCTCGGAGTCCTGCCGCGACGCGGGCGTGTAGCCGGCGTACGTCACGTGCGCGCTGTACACTGACTTCGCGCGGTGCTTGCTGTTGCCACCCGACCGTGCCCGGCAGCGGGGAGCGCGGGGGACGCGGGGCGGGACGGGGGCCATGGCGAAGTAGTGGGTTACGAGGTGTTAAACGGGTTTTGTTGGATCGGTAAGGGATGGCGTTTATATCGGTGGCAACACAGCGTATGCGAGGCAGGTGCGGGGCCATGCAGCGAGGACACACATGGGGGGCAAACGGTACACATCAGACAAGCTGCCGGAGCAACTGAATAAAAAAAACGGTAGCTTCAAAATTGTGCCGAAAATTCTGCAACACCTCTGGCGGCCCGAAGTCAAATTTTGGTTGTTGGATTTAAAATCTAGTGCCATTCATGTAAAATTCAATTTTTCTGACAGTTGTCCTTTATTTAGGACATTGGGCGGTAGGAGGTTAAATCAGGTACATTTTAAAAGAAAAGTTTTTGCAGAATTCTTAGCACAGGGCTAGGGTATTATTACGAATTTGCTACATGCTATGAGGTCAAAATTACGTTCTATGAAATTAAATGTAAAAAGCGGCTAAGGATGGGGTCACACGGCATGAGCAGATGTGTCAGATTATTATGTTCAAAATCAATTTAAAACATACGGGTGATTATTTGAAATTTGGTTAACTTGGTGTTAGCGTCAATTTTCACATATTTATATTAATTTTATCCAATATTTGAAACTACTAAGCGATGTTATAAAATCCACTTAATTCGGTCACTCATTTTTATATATATCATAATATTATTAATTTCCAAAAATTGCCACTTCTTTCTCCAAATATCAGGCCCTAGCCATGTAAGATCTCCCGAATTTAGTATTCATTTCAGTGTAATTATGATTCTATAAGAATAATTTGATTGAACTTCATTTAAACTCGTTTACTATTACATTACTAACATTGTCATTACCATATAATTTATAATAACATTATGTTTCATCACTTTGTTTCAAGTCAAAAAGTGTAAGCGATAAAAAATATCAGGCCCTAGTCATTTACAAAATTCAAAAATACGCGGCATCCAAGCATACGGCTTTTTCATAACTCACTCAATACGATAACATCGGTGTGAAGTTATTTGCAAACACGACCCAAGCCGCGGCAGCCATTTTGTTATTAGTGCGGTCGCCGACTTTGCTGCGGAAACACGTGCTGTGCCAGTCAAATTCTCAGGCCCTAGGTAAGTCGTTTTAAAGATAGTTAATGACTAATTGATCTCATTGCTTATTGTAAATATGAGTTTATCCTGCCTTGTTATTTTGACCGCCTATTGGTTTTGATGTTGATTTTAAATAATAGATTTCATTTGATTTTGTTTCGTTTCGTCAGTCCCTAGACCGTCAGGCCCTAGTCGTTATAGTGACTAGGGCCTGACGCCACATCTAAGGACTGTTTGTGCATGGTTTTAAACATAATACCACAATGTATTTGTTGTAGAATATGGCGCCCAGAAAGAAAAAAACGTTATCTAAAGAGGAAATTGCAAAAAAAAAGTCTGATCAGGCAAAGAGGCGATTGGAAAAAATAAAAAATGACCCTGTTTTGCTGGCAGAGTACAAAGAAAAGGAACGACTAAAATATCTAAAGAAAAAAGAAAAAGGACAACGGAAATGTGTAAAAGACATGACTCCGCGTGAACACAGAAAGGCAAGAAAAAACTGGGTCCTATTCATCAGATTATAGAAACAAACAAAAGATTCGTGAAAATACTGATAAATTCGTGGACCAAAATACGCCGCCATCATCGGAAGATGAAATTATTCCTGAGGTTCCTTTATTAAATAAGGAAAGAGAAGCTGAAGCAAGAAGGAGAAGTATAGTTCAACGGAAAAAAAGAAATAGTATACTGAAGAAGAAGGACTTACTTATTGAAAATTTAAAGAAAAAACTTGCCAGCGAACAACAAAGAAACAGAAGACTGAAACATAGAATGATAAAAAAGAAGCAAGCACTTACACCAAAAAGTAAAATTTTAGAAATGGCCAACGACCCTAATCAAAAAGCAGAATTGATAAAAAAAGCGTTATTTGGCGATGTTATTCAGAAGCAAATTTTGGATACAAAGATTGAAACACACCAAAAAAAAACCTGTTTAAAAACGATTTTGTCCAGTCCACTGACTCATAAATATAAGATATGGAGACTTGGAAACAAAGCTATTACATATAAAAAGATGGGATTTAATCGTACAAAATATGAAGCTAAACGAAATAAAAAGAGAGTTGAAGAAATCATACACAAGTTTTATGAAGATGACAATAATAGTCGTTGTGCGGCCGGAAAAAAAGAATGCATCACTCGCAAAAAAAATAAAAAACAAAAAAGATATTTACTGGATTCCTTGAAAAACTTGCATCAAAAGTTTCTCAATACGAGTTTGATGAAAATTGGGTATGGTTCGTTCTGTAAATTGCGTCCATTTTGGGTTGTTGTGCCTCAACTTACAGACCGTGACACCTGTGCTTGTGTTACTCATGAAAACATCAATTTAAAATTAGTTGCCTTAAAAAATGCAAATGTTCTTGACTTTGCAACACATCAAACTGCACTGGACTCAATTTGCTGTGATCGTTACTCGGAAAAATGCTTATCGAGAACTTGCCAGGACTGCTCGATAAAGACTTTACCATACAAGGAGTTTGATAATAGTATGGACATTGCAGTCAAACAATGGAAGCATGGCAAGGAATTGATTAAGGACATTAAAACTAAACAGGATCGATATGTCACAAAGTACAAGAAAGAGATGTACAACTTAAAACCTCGTGATTTAGTTATGCAATTAGAAGAGAGTGATCTTCCGAAATTATTCCAACATGAACAGAACATCGTCCATCAATATAAAACTATTAAATCTTTGAAAGAGTCGCTTACAGAAAAGGATGCACTAATTCACATGGACTTCTCGGAAAACTACACCACTAAATGCAACCAAGAAATTCAGTCGTATCATTTTGGCGGCTCCAGGACTCAAATTTCGTTGCATACAGTGGTGGTTTACACAAAGGATAAAGTAACATCTCATTGCACTGTGTCGTTAAATTTATCTCACAACGCTGGAGCCATTTGGGCACATTTACAGCCTGTCCTCATAGGATTGCCGTCCTCTGTAGAAAACCTGCATTTTTTGAGCGACGGTCCTGTAACCCAATATCGAAATAAAACCATGTTTTATATTTTGGGTTGCAGAATCCAGGATTTCTATCCACTGGCTATGAAATACACGTGGAATTTCCATGAGGCGGGACATGGTAAAGGGGCACCAGATGGCATCGGAGCTACATGCAAACGTACTGCAGACCAACTCATAGCTCAGAGAGGCGACATCACAAACTTGTACGACTTTGTAGCCGTGCTTCGAGAAAGGTGTCCAAATATACAGATTTCTGTTATCGAAGATGTTGACATAGAAAAAGTTAACAAAATGATCAAGGACCATGAGAAAGAGCAGAAAGCATTTAAAGGAACTCTCTTAGTGCATCAAGTCTCGGGTCATATTTATAACCCTAATAAACTTGTCTTCAAGTCACTAAGTTGCTTCTGTGATAATGATGATTGTAATGATTATAACTTGGGGACTATAACGTACGAAACCAATACACAGCGGCTTCAAGTTTCAGATATTTTCACGGATTCTGAAGATGATATGCCGTTAGCAAGTATGAGCCACATTGCGCAAGAAAAGTCTAAAACGAGCTATGGCAGTGGAGATTATGTTCTAGTCAAGTTAATAATGGGGAGAAAAGAATACCGATACGCCGCAATTTGCTCAAAATATGATGATGAAGATGGAGAGCTGACAGTTACATTCCTTAAAGTTTGCAATGAAGATGGCACAGAATTTAAAATAAATGATAATGATATTGCTGACGTGCCTTACGACGACGTCATAGAAAAACTGCCAATTCCTAATCTAATCGTCAAGAGAAAAACAGTATTATACAAATTTAAAAAACCCATTAATGTTTACGAGAAGTGAAATAAATAGCGATAAAAATTAAATACGAGGTATTAGATAGTTTAAGTTTGAAATATTTGTGATCTCATAATTATTAACGAAAGTCTGAATATTGTGCTCAAATTAAAATTTAGTTACTCAGAACTTTAAAAGGCTGATTATTTAAAATAATTGTTAATTACTTAAAGTATTAAACTCAAAGTACAATTTGATTGTTAAGAAATATTGATAGGTATATTATTTTCATATGCATAATTAATAAGAAAAATGTTGTGATTATTGTTCATAGAATATGTGAACTCAAGAGATAATTTGTTGTTACAGTTGATTTTGCAATAAAAATGTGATTTGACATAATAACCGTGTTTGGCGTCAGTCCCTATCACGTCTCATCAGTCCCTAGAACACTGATTTTAAAAAATCATAAATTTCTCTAAATATATCAAGTAAAGTGACTGGCCCTTTTAGATGCAGCAAAGTAGACGTTATACACACAGCATAGAGTATAAACTGTACTGATTTTTAACTAAAAACACCACTTTCAAAATTAGGTCTGAAGTTAACCAAATTTCAGATAACCACCCATACAAAAAGAACAACGACATGTACAACCTATTACAGTGATGCTATTCTCTTGTGTTCTCTTCGGTTTTCATCTGAACTGACGCAACACGAAGTTTGCCGAGAGGCATTAAGAAACACTACATTATCAAACAACAAATTTTTGGGGCAACTGACACATCTCACTCTCTACGTACTATACAAAATTAACCTCTTCGCCGCCACACTATACATGAAGTGCGCTCTGTACGCTACAGAAAAAACAAACGACATACTAGCTTGATTTTTATTCCATCGCAAGATTAATTTCGAGTCGAATGTCGGTCATTTATCGACGACCGTGGCGTACGAGGCATTCCATCGGCAGTCACGACTAGACGACTGGGGCGGTGGAGAGGTTAAACGTAAACTCTACAATCGGTAATGACGCGAAACATCCTCGATAGTAGACTACAGGTGACTACCACAAGGCTATTGGCAGTGTAATGTTAGGTGTGTGGTACTGACGGCGCGTGGTCGGCGTGCAGACGGCGCGCCTGCGTGGCCAGCAGCGCGTCGTGCGTGAGCCGCGCCGGCGCGCCCGCCCCCGCCCCCGCGCCCGCGCCCGCGCCCGCCGCCAGCTCCAGGCCCTCGTGCAGCGTGGCCAGCCCGCCCGCACCCGCGCCCGCCTGACGTCACATAAACGGACCTTACACATATTTGGAACCACAGACTTCAAATAAAACCATAGTACAGTCGCTGGTGGCTAGTGGTGAGCCGACTCGATAATCCTGCCACGCAATAGGCACAGAGAGCGAGACGCTTTCAGAAATGACCAACTCGCGAGCCGATAAAAATACATGAGAAAAAAATTTTTTTGCTTCACTATGATCCAAAAAACACCTAAACCACTGCCAGCTCGGCGATCGCCGGACTCGCAACATAGACGGCCTCGCTGCCGCTCGGCCTTCCACTCGCTCGTCCGATGATCGCCTACGTACATCTACAAGCATACCTCTCTAGGCGGCGGCGGGAGCGGCGCGGGCGGCGACGCGTCGGCCGAGGACAGCGGCTGAGTGGCCGCACTCACGTAGGACACGTACGCCTCCGAGCGCAGAAACGCCTGGTACGTCGACTCCGTTATGGCCCGCGTCACCTGACCGAACAAACAAACGTTACATTACCATTACAAGCGGAGACCCGTGCCTAGCACTAAAATACAAATACAGGATGTGATCTATCGTTGAACAGCGCCATCCTTCGTTGTGCCGGTTAAACATTATTTATTACTAGCTGACCCGGCGAACTTTGTTCCGCCTTAAATTTGAAAAATTCCTTTGAGGGTGCATTTTTATACTAATCAAGGAATAATGTGTAGGCATGCTAAATTTAATGTCTGTAGCTTTATTAGTACAACATTTCGGAATTTTCCAATCCCGTGGGGAAATCGGGATAAAAAGTATCCTATGTCCGTCTCCTGGTTCAAAGCTACCTCCCTACCAATTTTCAGCCAAATCGGTTCAGCCGTTCTCGAGTTATAAATAGTGTAACTAACACGAATTTCTTTTATATATATATAGATTAAAACAGATGGCGCTACGCGTTAAACAATCATTTAGTAATTTGAAATAAATCTTATAATAATTTACAGCACGCATAACATTGATGGGGGTCCGGGGTCTGATTTCCAGCATAGCTTTGCTTTCGGATTTTCCCGTGTCGTAATTTCAGGCGGTACCTCGTGCTCCATGTGGTCGAACACGGTCTTCTCGAGCGGCGCGCCGTCCCGCAGCGCCGCCTTCACGCGCGCCTTCAGCTCGTCCGGCATCGCCAGCGCTGACTTGCGAAGGAACCTGCACGAACAATACTTTATTGAAACAGGCGTTGCTTTGCGGAGGTACATTTCAATAAACGAATAATACTGTGTATAAGGGCGGTAAGTAAGGAATTACGATCGAGGCTCTAATAGAAACTCGAAGTCGAAGTTTGAGGGCTTTCTGAGTCGAGGTTGCCGAACCGCCCGTGAAACATACAATGTTTTTCATCACATTTGCGAATAAATAAATGTAATAAGGTACTTAATAGATCAACAACAAGTCAATACAACAACTTTACAAAGTTCGGGACTGTTTTTTTATGCGGATGGCGCGCGTTCACCCACAAATAATACAAATGTTGCGTTCAGCTACGTTAAAAGCAAAGACTTTTACAGCCATGCATGACATATTATAAAAAAAATTACATTTTACACAAAATAGTATTTAATTTTTTGACATAAATATTAGTATTGTATTTATCTAGCGATATTTCAATGAGATTCCTGTGTAGATATTTTTTTTAGATAAAGTTTTAATTTCGAGCTGTTGGACCTCTTTGGTTGTTATTGAACCTGAATTGTCTAGTACCTATAAACATTTTTTCCAGAATTTAACTATTTTGGGATTTGGATCCTTACACATGAAAAAATGTGTCCCAAAACTCCCATTCCAGTTCGTCACTTTTTTGTTCGTAGTTTTTTTTTATGTATGGAACGTGACTTACAGGAATAAATGCATAGTAAAATCTGGAACATATTTTCTTGTATAGGGATCGACAGGATAAACGATCCTTAGTAAGAAAAACCAAAAATAGTTAAATTCTAGAAAAAATTACCATGTAGACTTTTTTTGAAAAACACTCAGTCGCGATTAATGAGCAAGCTATGAAGAACTAACAAAAATGTATTCTATCAATAAAAAAACGAATTAATTAAGCTATAAGAGAAGGTTAAATCGCCGGTTCGTTTCCTGGCAGGAGTGAGAGTGCGGTGTGGTGTCGTCCGTAGCATATAGTGTGCGTACTTGTAGATGGCGGAGACGACCTGCCGGATCTTGTGGTGGTCGGCCTCCTGGCGCAGCCCCTGCACCGCGAAGTGGAAGTTGAGCCGGTCCACGTGCAGCGCGCCCGCAGACCCCACGAACTTGCGGAACAGGCGCACGCCCTCCGCGTCCTGCACGCAAACACACGCCTTACAAAACTGGTGTTAAACTCTACATTGGTGGAAATTGTGACCAACGTGAACAAAACTTTTAGCCGCATGCTGACCAGTAACTAGGTTTTTAATATTTTGGATTCACATTGTAGATATTCTCTCTAAACACTGCTAAATACAAATGATATTACAAAAATTTGAAAAAAATATCAGAAATTTGGTTTCATAGTTCGCAATTTCTACCAGCGTAGACTTTAAACACCAAACAAGACCAGCAAAATTCTATCCCACTCTTGCTCGTAAGGATGCTCATTGGGATGCGTGTTCACGGTGGAGGTGAAAGCGAAGCAACTTGAACTTCAACTGATGTGATTGTTCGATACGCGTACGTCTGCCGATAAAGTTATGAAGCAAAAGTCTTTACTGCACAAATGCTGTAGTATAGTATTTTGACTATCGTAGAGGGTTAGACGGTGGTGTGAGCTGCCCGACGATCCCTCCGTCTCCCTCCCGCGCTCACCTCGAGCAGGTCGTGCAGGCTGCGCGCCCAGCGCATGTACGGCGGCGAGGCGAGCGAGCGCGCCGACTGCGCCGAGCTGCCCGACGATCCCTCCGTCTCCGAGCGCCAAGCGCCCGCGCCCCCGCCGCTCGCTCCTTGTCTGTAATCACACGAGATAAACACACAAATTTCAAGATCAGGCCTTCTCGGAACTCATACAATACACTGCTCAAATTAATCCGGAATAGTTCAGCAGGTGGTGGGGTTACATTGACTGACATGTTCTTCAGGAGTTTCCCTAAATTGGTCAATGTTCAAAGTATATTTGAATTCAAAATTACCATGAAAATTCCTTCCATCAGCTGTGTTCAGTCAAAGTTACGCAATCACCTATTAAGAATTCTAAGACCTTTAGATATTTCCTAGAACATGACAAGCGCATCGCGCAGTGATGCAAAAATGGAAAACTAGTCAAAGAGAAAAATGGCCGCATAGCTGCTGATTGCTATGCTGCCAAGAGTGACTTACTTGGACATTTGTGGCTGTGCGAAGACATGTTTGGAGTGAGATTTGATCTTCTCCTCCCCAGACGCTGGCGGCAGCGAGGACCTGTCGGCAAGCTTGTGGTCCCAACCTACAACAAAACCACACCATCTCAGAAGCCAACCACAATAGGTAGCTTGAAGGAAATACCCATTATGTTTTAGTTGATTGAAGCTTTAAAAATGGTCAAGCATTTTAGTAACTCAAGTAAACGATAACCTCAACGACTTCATACACTAGGTACATTTATTTAAACGAGTAAAGTCATTAACTCATTACGTAGAAAATGAGAAAATGGGACAGATAAGTATAAATTAACCGTTTTTCTGTGTCATTCTGGTAACAAGAATTCTTTTGACCTTTTTGATTTTGCCCAACAGGGCAGAATATTAATTTAATAAATATGTCGTATCGAACAGAGGACCAGGTTTGCGCCCCTAAAAATATCGCAGCATATAACGCCTTTTGAACTTTCAAAGATAAAACCTCACAGAGGATTTTAATATTACCTCGCAGACGCTCGGCGACGGGTACAATGATAATTCGTAAAGGCTTCTTTCGGCTCGCTAACGTTATTAAAAGTAATATTTTATCTATCCCACGCGCCTCTTTCGACTGTTATCATCAAAATGCCATTTAAGGTTTTATTTGAAAGCGCGAAGCATTTTGTCCAGCGAAAATTAGAAATATATATAGTACTTACGCGTGCTTGAAATTGCACAAAAAAGCATAGACAGACAATAGAAAAGTAACGAGGGACATGTGTTACGTTTTATATCGACACAAACAAACCTTACGCGTATTAGGATAGTTTCGAACGCGTCGTTCACTCTGAGCTCGTTGAGCATTATCGCACCCGTACGTGTTACAAGTTTCCATATTGAAATATCGTATTATCATAGTGAAATTGCCGCAAAAAGAGTTACAAGAGTGTTTTAAATGAATTACACTTTTTGTCGGCAGACGCCAGTTCTACTGAACATTGCAAAAAACATTGTCCAGGGAGTAGGGACACAGAGCAGTGGTTAGAAAGGGAATTTAACATTAGTTTCAATTCTGCATCAAAAGTTCATGTGTTACGCTTTTGGGCATCGATTTAGCTTACCTATTAACGCAAGGGACGTGGTAAAATAAAGCGCCAGAAGCTGAATTTGGCCCAAGATGTCAATTTAGCATATGATAGCGCAGTCATTACGAGTTTACCGGCTCAAAACACCTTCTGCTATCGCTAACATAGTAGTAGCTACATGTGCATATTGCACAGGGGATGACATGAAAGGGCGGGCATGTGACGCCAGCACCGTATACGTCAAATTGGCGGAGCTCTACTTCTAAAACTTAGTGGGTGTTTTAACGGACTTACCTTGCGGGTGGCCGCCTACAGGAGTGTGGCTCATGGCGCACAGGCCCTGCTCCCACCCGCGCGCTGCATGGCGAGATACCACCTATAGACAAACAAACACCATCATATTAAATATCATCTATCTGCCTTATAATACAGTCAAGGTCAAAAATTACTTTACAATTACCTGAACGCCACTATAATAAGGTGTTTACATATTTTTTGTCACTTTGGAGTGTGTACATATTGGTGACCTTGACTGTATAGGACATATCACTAAAAAACCGTCCTTCTTGCAAATGATTGATTGTGAATGAATGTGGTATGATTACCCTTTAGTACGTATTTATGAATGGTTTTTTTTTAACAAAAAAATAGCTTACACTCATGGCTTTACACAAGCTGCACAATTTTGCACAGTGTTTTCTAAAACACAACAATAAATATTTTAGTGGATTTTACTAAGGAACAAAATATAATTTTAATCAAAATAATAGTATTTATAGTAATAATAGTATGTAAATCAAAATAATGCATGGTAATTATTTACAAATTAATCATATAATAAAAGCAGCAAAAAAAGTATCTCTATCAAATATGGAAGCATATCCATCCATGCATAACATCTAAAATGTCTGCGTCACAATCACAAGAAACCACCAACCCACCAAAAAAATCAATACATCACACAATGAGGATCATATACAGCATTACAACTCATTTGTATAGGTTAGAACGGGACAACAATAAAAAATGAGACAGCGGACCCAAGTCAAGAGTCTCCGGCATCGATCGGGAACCGAGGTGTTGCACCGAGTAGTATAAAGAAAGAGCCCAAAAATCGTTTATAAGCCAGTTTACCATTACAAATTAGAGTATTACTATCAACAAACAATATCAAATTTCAAAAAACACTTGAAAAAAAGCGAAATTCCAAAAATTACACAAATCTCTTTCACCAATCATGCCTGTACTGTATTGCACAAAAAGTTTAACATAATAAGGGCATGTCAAAACACATTAAATCATAACTTCACGGTTCATTGAACAAGTTATGAAAAAAAACCTAAGGGCAAAAAATTATAATAGACCTTACCATGCTCATTGTGAGAAAACAAACAATGCACAGAAGGCACTGCACCAGTTAATGGAAGTACTTTTTAATATTATAAGATCTTTATTAATATTTAGAGTAAAAAATCTTTGAATTGATCTGGCACAACTGCGCAAAGCAACGGCTGTGGTAAGAGTGATCCGCGCACGGAGGCTGAATGATCCACACAATGGGTCCGTAGCAGTGAAGCTTTGGACCCTCACAAATTATGCAGTGGTTGCATTTATGATAGGGTTTAAATTTAATAATAAATCAATAATTCCACATCAATTATATGCATTCATAGAGCACCATGCCTTTTTTTTCTTACAGGTTAATAGATATGAGCTCTTGAAATTTTAGTTTGGTTATTTGCGTGTTTACACCACTTACTTGAAACAAGGTTACTGAGAATATCACTCGTCAAGGACAGCTAAAGGCTATGCAGGCTTTTGTTTTATTTTCGAGACAATAACGTGTTAAAAAAAGCGCCATTTTTCAAGGATGGTCTTAAGTAATAAGTGTAATTATGTTAGGAGTAACTTTATCCAGTAATAAATGCGGTTCCCATTGATGAAACCCGACTCTCAGGACAGGAAACAAACTATAAACAAACTTGTCACATTCCGTAGCACGCACTAAAATGAAACCCTGCGACAATAATACGGTGTCCTCGGCCAACTCCAGTCTTCTTAAGCCTCCGAACATTCGCTTAATCACATCTTTAAATATTTTAGAAGGATAAAGACGATATTTGTCCCCAAATCATTGGTTAAATCGGGAGACGTTAACGCCTAATTTATGAGTGAAACACTGGAAATCTTTTGTTCTTACTTGTTGCAACAATGAAGGTGGCCGTTCCAAAGGCAAACAGGAGACATTAACAGAAAAGTTTCTTGAAAATTAATAATAAATTAGCTTGGTTTGGTTTTGTATACAACAGTGACAAGAATTTGACAGTCAACCAACCATGACAGACAGCTGTCAACTAGCGCCATCTCTCGACGACGCCCTAAACTTCGACAAACGGCCGTCACGAAGCACGCGCCAAACGCATTTGCATACGTCAAAAGTTCATGACAGATGGCAGTATCGTCTACTTTGTAACATGGAAAGCCGGCTACGGTTTTGGCGGGAAACTAAAATAACAGTTGCGCTCGCTTCTGAACTTCAATAACTTTAGCTTTTCTACGATTAACTTTATAAAGCTCAAACTTGTGAATGAACTAACCTGCGTAGCAGCTTAGTGCCGCTGCATTTTGTTATTTTTTGTCTCACGACGTAGGCAAGATAATAATCTGTAACAAATAAGTTAAAACGACGTTAATGTTGTTCATTACATTTAAAAAGAGGTAAAGTGTTTGGGAAATAACAATTGTAAACCAATAAGATCTTGTAGAAAAATGGTGACGGTGCTATAATGCCATCGGATTCGGAACTCACGCACGCATTTCCAAAATCAATTTCAAAATTTGAAAAAAAAAGTCCGATACTTTTGATCGACTCCGAATTTCATTAGTAATAGGTATCTATAATAGCGAGTCAGAAAGAACGATTTTATTTTTTGGAGTAATAACATTATTCAATAGTCCTTCAGTTCGTACTGAATTGGCATACACCCGCCGTCTTGACTATCAGAATAGCGTGTACCTATCTCTATATCGTAATAACTTTTTGTTGAGGGGTACAATTTTCTTTAAAATAGGTAAGTACTAAATAGTACAAATTTGGTATTTTTTTTTAGTAGAATCATTTTATATATTTATGAAGGTACATCCGCCAGTCTGACTCACCTATAATAAACACGAATCAGAGATAAATAAAGTCGCCTACGCGACGATATTAACACGTCACACACATCAATAAAATAGAAATTAACGAACCTATCCAGCTATAAAATTGTACCGAGTGTTAATTAAAGTGACCCCGATAAACCTGCTCATCACATTTTATTGTTTTATTGATTCGGGATTTATGATAGTTGTATTTTCGGTAGCCTCATATGGTACGCAGCGCAGCTAACGAACAAATTTACCTACACGCTATATTACCCACGACGGAACGTTTTTTTTTATGCTACGTTGGTGGCAAACACGCGTACGGCCCTGATGGTAAGCGGCTATCATGTAGCCCATGGGCGCTTACAAGTCCAAGGAACTAGCATTCGTGTTGCCGACGTATAAGCGTAAAAAGGACTACGAAATAGTCCGAAACATGTCGAGCATCACTCGACTTTTTATACGTGAGTTATCCGTTTATGTGTAATAATGATTAAGTCTCACGATAGTTTCATGTTGAAAATATAAGCGTTAAGTTGAGAGGTTGTTTCTCAGTTAAATATTAAAGCCGCTGCATGGAGTAGGTTTGGTATTATAGATTTGACTGTCCAGAGTCAATGTTGTCAATACATACATACATACATTGGCGCGTTATAGATGTAGTAGATGACATGAGTAGAAAGGTACCTGATATGAAGTAATATTTAATTGATTTCGCTAAATATTGCAATTAAACTTTAATTTCACTGCCTCGAAGATAACTTTTGAAACTCGTGCAACAGTCACGACAAACAGTTACAAGCTTGCTATAGCAATAGTAGATTAATGCCGGCCTGGGAAGTTACGAATCCAGCAATTGCTCATCCAGCTTAGGCAGATATAATGTTTTTCTCAAACATTGAGAGGAAGTGAAAATAAATTTTGCACTAAACTTCCTCTTCCTCGCAATTTAGGTGGTTTTCACGTTCCCGCATTTTTTCTTAAGTTTTTTTTAATGTCATCTGTCACCGTAAGCTATTTGAGACATTGATAAAAACGTTAAGACTCGAACAAAACGCGCACTCCTAGGCCATCGACTTGGCTGTATGATATTGTTGTTCATTATTCCATAGTCTCTTTGACTTTAAAAAAAGTTAAAAACAAATGAAAAACAATCCAGCAATCCGATTTATGGTCAGAAAATTACGCCAACAAGGTCTTTCGTGTTCTGTTACTTAGAATACAATGACGACATTTACGACAATGTTTGAGAAAAATATTATGTTCTATGTCCGGCGAAGACAGTCAGGTGACGGATAAAGACAAACCCGTTTTTTAAGTTCACACGCCCGCTTATGAATAAGGGAGTTAAAGTTCAGTGAGTCATAATTCATAATGTAGTAGCTGTAGATTTTATGGCAAATTTGCACGCAACTTATCAAAGAAAGGCCTATCAATCTCAGAATCGGGTGCCACCACTGATAAGTCATTCCTAATGGGTCTCTAACGCTACACTCACATGTAACAGACAGGAGTAGCCGCCACCTAACTCCACACTCACGGATAACTAATCGGAATAACTTGGCCGTTCTCATCTCCGCGATCCATCTAACGCGCGACTGTACCGGCCACCTAACTCCACACTCACGGGTAAATAATTGGCATAACTTTGCCGTTCCCACCTTCGCGATCCATCTAACGCGCGACTGTATCGACCACCTAACCCCACACTCACGGGTAACAAATTGGAATTACTTGGCCTACCTACCTTAGCGATCCGTCCACCGCGCGAGTGTAGCGGGCCACCAAACAGTCATTAGCCCGTGCGCACACTAAGCGACTCTTTGATGTGCGCAAACTTTCCGGTTTTCCTTTGATTGGTATAATGGAACTGCGCGCTGTTATTACACTAATTGAATTTTCCCATTTGGAATTCGAACACGGCGTGTGGTGCGTACCTACGACTACGAGACAGATTCGACAATTAACGAGCCACGCACGGTCAGGGATGAATGATTGGGTGTATCCGCGCGCCGAATATGGGATTACACGCGGAAACAGAAACAAGGAATCAAAGAACACTAACCATATACTACTGCCATACATTTACTGGTGATAAAAAAACGAATAAGTTTTTTTTTTTGAGCTGACGGAGTAACACAACACGGAAACTAAGACACATCGAGACACCAAGCATACCAATGTCGTAGAGTTGGTGTTTACGTACAAATTTTGGATGCTGATGGTGGAAATGATGATGATGATGATGACGATGAAGTCATAAGTCATAACACTATCGACGTTATCAGCGAATTAGCGATTTTTTATTTGAAGCACCGCGAATTGAAGTTGTAAGGAAAATGGATGATTGGTTCTACGTCTGCGAATACGACATCAAAGCGACGGTAATCCTTTCATTCTAGAACTGATTACTCGTGCCGCAAAAAGCGTAATAATTTTGCACACTAACAACACGCTATTAAGGTGAAATATTTTCTTTTATCATGCAAATTATCATATAACTGCTGAAGCGCCGTGACTTTAGGGTCGGTTTTGCGGTTTGACAGTTTGTGAACCAGACCAGAGTGCTCTTTGATGAGTTATAACTTACCTACCAACCTATTATTATTTAATTCGGCCAAAATTGTCTCCGTCCATACTAGAAACGATCTTAAAGTGTTTTATTTTTATTTTATAAAAGGCTTACAATCAACTTTCATGTTTTACACGCAAATTATTAGGTACCCACCATTTTCGGACTTTTCTCATTTTCGGAAGACAGAAGGCCGATTTCTCTAACGAAATGACCTTTCTTCGCGGAGGCAGCGAAAAAGTGTAAAAAATACAAAGCGAAATATTTGTCTGTTTCCAAACATTGTGTTTAGGGTTGCCAACCGTACTATAATATATAGTATTGTATTATATTTCGGGTCTGCGTACTATACACTGTTGAAGAAATATATAGTACGCAAAAATACTATATTTTCAACACCGAACAAAATCTGACAAACAAATATTTATAAAAAAAAAAAATTTGCGCGCCTTTAGATAAAATTTTGAGTAAGGCGTGTTCGTGTAACCGAATCCCGGACTCCGAACGCATCCAAAATCTTTTGTCTTTGGTTCCTAAATGGCTTTCATTGCTTCCTTGTGTGGCCAACATACTTTTGAAGTGGAAATCTTTGAGTGATTATTTTTTTAGTTTAAGGGGGTAAGTTTTTAGTTTACTAGTTCATTTGTCTGGCCTAAAAGAGTGCTACACATTATTTAACATATTTTGATGATGAATTAAATCAATGGCATAGCAAAATACAAAATCTTTTTGCTTTTTGTAAGCCATTTTTGACATAACTTTCATAAAGCTGTTAAACAACTTGAAGGCAACAGTATCACAGTCTTAGATGTGTATAACATTATGTTCGACTTAATCGGTGCAAGAACAACGTAAAAAAGATTCTTTTTTTGGTTATGAAACCAAAAAATGTAATCTTTATAACTAAATTCCTCCACAGAAAGATATGAAATTCTAAAGATTTTTATGGTATTTATTGATAGATGTTTAGACTATCTTAATAAACGGTTTGATTTTGGTGAAAGCAATTGGTTATGCAAAAACTAAAAATTTTAATTTAAAACAAGAGCTTTCCTTTAATGACTTTGAGGTAATAACAGAAATCCTAAATTTACGAGAAAAATTGAGTATCGAAATGGACAATCTTTACTCGGAAACAACACCATTGAATTAAATCTTTGCAAAGATTGAGATGACAGTGAGTTTACTGAATAAACTACAAGGCAAAAATGGCAGCATATTTTAAACAATACTGAAAATAACTTTCCCAATTTATTTAAAGTAATTTCATTCTTTGCCCTCTATTCCCGCCACTTTCGCATTTACAGAAAGGATTTTTTCAGTTATGAATTCGAAATGGCGAGAAGAGAGAAACAGAAGTAGTATCTCATTAATAAAAAAAGAGCTTTTGATTTACATTAATGTAAAAATTGAATGTCATGGCATATGACACTTTTATTTCAGACAAATATTGTCAAAAAAAGAAAGTACATAAAAAATATTTTTACCAAAAATAATCAAGTAACGAATATATCTTTGTCTATTTTAAAATTTTCCACAAAATGCTATATTTTTTAAAAGTGCACTATATTTTTTAATAGCTTATTTAGAAAAATACTGTACCTACTTCGCTGAAAAAATGTTGGCAACCCTAATCGTGTATGAAAAGCGTAACTA
The DNA here is from genome assembly GCA_949127965.1 of Pandemis corylana. NCBI lineage: Eukaryota > Metazoa > Arthropoda > Insecta > Lepidoptera > Tortricidae > Pandemis > Pandemis corylana. The sequence goes on from OX421857.1 coordinate 3,184,712, forward strand.
ATAGTAACTAGAGATCAAAACGGTAAGGGTTGTTCAGTATTAGTGATCCGTCATCAAAGGGGGACGACCACTTTGATCGGACCGCTTCCTGAGAAATTCCTTTAGCACTACATAACATACTAATCAATCGCTGGGATATACCCAATCGGAAAAGGCATTAAAGGCAATAGTTTCAGCTTGCGGTAAACTGTTTGCGAGCGTGGGGGATGTTCTCTGTACATCAAAGGCGCGCCGAGACAAAGCTCTAAGAGCCTTTTAACTTTATTTAGCGGAGTGGTAAGTTTAGCCGGTCGCGAATCGCGCAGGTTAAAGAGTAACACACTCACTTTGAGCCAGAGACGTGGGGGCACCGGCCGCTAGGGTTGCCTAGGGACCACAACTCAATTAATCCAATGGAATAACAACGACACCTCAGACACTTCAACTGCCAAATATATAAGTATACGACAAAGTTATGCCTTTACCTTTGCACCTTAAGGTTCAATATCAGTTGTACGACTTCATAAATTAATGACTATTTATTTTCACTTACCATATGAATCAAATTTATTGCTTTTTCTTATGATGTAGGAATTGTCACAAAACTGTCTATACAAACGATCAAGTGAAGAGTAGAAGCTGTATCTACCTTCTCCATTTTTTACAAATTCTATTAGCAGTAGAAAGACGCCAAAACACAACGTTACAGTATCGCTAACATCTCGAATACACCTTGAAGACTTTTCACAGGACTATATTCAAGTAACTTTACATCCATATTAAAGGCGTGAGTTCAGAGTGGTCACAAAGTCAAAGGTTTGCGAACTTCAGCACAAAAAGCTAGGGCATTTGGAGTGTCCTAGTCCTAGACACGTCGCCTCGCAACCCTAGCGGAGGGTGGGGGTACATCAAACGGGCCGCTAATGCCGCCCGCACCGCGGCGTCGCTTTGTCGGCGCCCTTTGAGTCGCGATGCCGCGTGCGCCACCTAAGCCTCGGACGATCCGTCGCTGGAGATCGGAGACGGTCGTGCAAACTTGACAATGGATCATCACTGATCGTGTTTGTACGTAAACAAATTGCGAAGTCTCTGGCTGGAGGCGTGTGAGCGTAAGGTACAGGTCATAAGGTTGATTAGATTGCATTGGTCCAGTGTACTTTCTGACTGCAAATAATAGGAACGTGCTTTAATCGAAGCCTGCGCTGGATGCTAACATATTGGGTACAAGAGGCTTTGAACGTAGGCCAATCAGTGTAGGTTGTAGTTTTAGTAACTACGTTCTAGTTAACAACTACTTTCGTTGGTCCGTAAAACATGGGCATAACCATCATAAATAAATCAGAGAAGTAATGACTCCCTCATTCATAAAATTGTTACTAACTAGTTATCTAAATTATATTCTGTCTCAAAAGATACCTACTAAAGTGGCAAGCGTTTAGAATCAAAATTAACATTTCGACTAATATCGAACGAACCAATACCAAAAGTAGTTTAATAAATCTTATTACAATGCATATAAATTGAAAAGCCTCGCCTTATTGACTTGAGTCACCAACATTCATCAGCTCTTGGACTGAGAAAGCTGAAATTTTGCTTGTACTTGTCCTTTTTGTACTCGACAAGGAATAAGGATGAATTTTGCAAAATTCCCACAAGGATATTGAGTTATTTCTTTAGCGTCGCAAGCTAAATCAGAATAATTTTTAAATGAAGTAACAAAATCAAATTTAAACACCTGTGAATTATATAAACAGAAAAGATTAAATCTACTTAAACAATGATATCCCTAGATCCCAGGCTGAAGCCATGCATGGCTAGTTAAATCTGATCATTAAATTCAACCTGCGTACGTATCAAATCCCCACTAGCCAGCTAGAGTGCGTTGATTACCATAAGCTGGCACAAAGGGACGCACCCTTTGACGAATTAGCGCCACTAACATAGCCCATGTTTATCTATCAGGATCTATATCTTACACAAAATGCGTTACCCGAGTTGCCATGCAAACCGACAATGCTGTTACAAGCTTTTATTCAACTTTCAATGTAAGATTGTTCAGGCCAAATCAAGCAAATCATTTTGAACAATATCATATTTCTGTTCAAGATAAGATATACTCGTCAATCGTCAACACTAACTAATGCTAAATAACCAGATCACATCAAAATTAAAAGAACTGTATAAAGAGCGTAATCGATAATTCATAAATGTTTTTTTTTTATGAATTTTATTTTATTGTAAAGACAGACGTAAATAATAAACGGTAAACAGGTTACGTATATACAAAGACATTGTTGTGATAACTGCAACAGGTACACTGACCCTGGTTATCGAATCCATGAGGAGCAGGTTGCCGAAAATGGTCGAGTTAATACAGATGACCAACCAACGATTCACATCTGTAATGTCTGTACTACTACCAACCTTTCACCAAACATCTCACTTGGGAAATCGTATCGTGCAGCAGTATCGCTTATGCCGCACACACTGGGACAATCAGAACAAGACAGACGAATAGCTGCAATACCCTTTGAGCGTCAAATAAGGCATTCAACAAAAACAAAATGCCAAATACGAGCGCGAATGTGTAATTGCGAAATGTTATGTTCATTTCACAAGTTTTAACAGGATTCCAGCGGGTCCGTAACTTGTGGGGGAGGCGATGAAATTGATTTCCCAGTGATCAAAAGAATGAAATTCGCAAAGGGAAGGAAGGTAATTTATTTGACCAAAGCGTTGACAGAACGCTGCTACCTCTCCCAATGTTCCTGGACACGGGAATATTAAATCTGCGTCGAGTGAAAGGTAAAGGTGTTTGACTAAGTAATAAATTTATTGATATTTGTTTCACGTCCTAAACTTTCACACTGTTATGCAGTTCAAAGGAATAGGTACACGGTTCTTATCGTATTCTTAGGTTGCCTCTTGGCTTGTCTCGGCTAGTCTTCGTGATTCGGAGGATTTCACTAATTTAATTAAATAGTAAACAGAGCTCACATTAAAACATCTACTGTTGCGACTGTGGCTCTGGTCTCTTTAAGCTTTATATGTTTATTTTCATATGTTCATTCATCGGTTAAGATTTTAATAGCATCGTCCCTATAAAGCCGATTTAATCGGATGCATAACTAACTGGTACCTTAATCTACGGGTGTGCGTGTGCCACCATCGATAATAATTTCTATTGTTCCGTTACAAAGGCGGAGCAAACTAAATCACCTCACGGTAACGTCGTTACGATACATAGGTAGTGTATCGCCGAGTTATAATGAGCCGACTATTTTGCGTACGGCACATGCATATAAAGGTAATTTACTTCGTTAGCCAGCACTATAACTGTGTTAATGGAGTGTTCCTTGAATGCTTTAGTGCCCTTGTGAATATACTATCACTCGGCTTGAACATGGCTAATTAAATATTAGTCCACGAAGATTGCTTTAAGCTCTACTTATGCCCGGTTTATTTTAATCTCAGAAGCTTAAGCCTACTGTGACTTTTGTTTAACATTTTTCGAGTATTTGGTCACGATCAGTATCTCAGACATATATTTTTAAATTATTGTTTAAAAATATAGTACTAAATCCAATATTGTATGGTAAATTTGGAATTATGTGTCGGGAAGGCGGCCGGCGGAGCGTGGTCTGCCCGCCCTCAAGTCTGGCGGCCGGCAGAGCGGAGAATTTTTGCCTCAGCCGTACGCATCTTGACCGCGAGCGTCGCCGGGAATTCCATATCTGAATACATTTCTCGTTGGACAATTTTACAAAATATTCCCGTACCGGTTCGAGACGAGATCCATAATACTTGTTTACAGAAGCGGAACGCATTCGGTACTACTATGGGTTCGATCTAAGTACGGTGTAACAATATAACTATGTTATGCTTCGATTAATCACTCGTTCTGTGTCACTAAAAAAAAAAAACTCAAGAAAATTTGCACAATAATTCAAGATGTGGAAATATTTATGCACCAATCAAGGCAGTCAACGTTTCCATAGTACGTCTCCACTTAATTGAAACGGAAGTCTGAACAGCAGTTTTACAAGTCAAAGCGTCCAATCAGATTCATTCATGTGTCTCCAATTGTCACCCAACCCGACGGGACCCTTCACAATTTGCCCCACGTACCTTCGGGGAGTGTGAGGAAATTGACCATCGCACGTGCCACACTCGTTTCGACTCCACATGGATACACCTATGAATCTACCGACGTAAAAACTGCACCAAACACCTCTGGATACGACTTAAAATCGAGTAATGCTGAACAAGAGTGGAAAAGTCACGTGTAGCAGCCGCAGGTACAGTAGCTGAATTCTATTCGATAGAAAATCATTCGTGCGCAATTTCTTATGCAATAAGGAAGACGCCTAAATTGTCACCAGGGAATTGAATAAAGTTAGCTACGTGGCGCGGAATATTTGCGATCCTGACTTCCACAAAATTACTTTAAGCTTTTATACAATAGAATAGACACGCTTTTATTAGTAACGTGCTTCAATTACTCAGTATCCTACCTTTTTCCCTCAATGACATGTACTCGGAAGCTAAACAAACCCTCGGGCACTAGCTACGACATTTCAATCTCGCATTCGGGGAGCTGGCATTGTTTTTCTGGATTACCTGCCTGATTAACCCGGCAGTCTGTCGGTGACGTCTCCAGGTGAGGCTGCTGCAATCACCCGTGGAATGGGATCCGTAGCCCTCGGCTCCGTGAATAATGGAAAAGTCCGTAATCTTGGCGAACAATAACGTCGTCTGCACGCGACGTTTTGCATACAATGACTCGAAACGAATGAGTTGAAAAAGCGACTGTCTCACTTGATGCATTTTAGAATTTTCATTTTAAGATCCAGTACTTCTGATAATGAATCTCGTTAAGTTTTAAGTCGTCAGGTGTCTCTCAACCTGACTAAAATTAAGTGCCTTTAAGTTGAAAGATCCTCGGGCGCAATAAGTGCTCACATCGCATTATATGATACGACGTCATCAATTTTCCTTCAGGAGGCCAGTCTGTTAAAAGTATTGTAATTTTACTATTTACACGATTTGCATTTCAAAAATTACATACTGATCACGATGCGTGTTTCACAGGAAAGGTTTACGTATAAAGTTCTATCAATAACATGCCTATGACACGGGCCGGGTTTACAATATCCCAAATAATCAGACAGCGTTTCTCTCTTTGCAGTAGTTCCTCTCCTACCAGTTAATACTTAAACCGCCAACTGTCAATCCATCAGCCAAACTGCCTTTACAATAGGTTGTAAAAATTCATATTGTTTTAGTAAACCCCGCTGGTCGACAAGCGACATGTTCGATGGGTCTGCGCCGCAAACCGATCCGGGCTGTGGCGGGCTGCACGTCGGCTGCGGACAAGTGCAGGGTAATAGAAAATGCTTTTTTAGTTTTATCTACTCTGTCAATATTCATTTCGGCAGTACAAACTGAATAAGATGGTGCGAATCAAATTTGGTACTGTCAGAGAAAATAATGCAAGCAATTACAACGCACGCATTAATTATTAGAACAATTGCAACCAATACAATTTCATACAATAACTTTCCGTGTTCACACAATCTCAAGCTACTTGCATATTTATATAAAACTTATTTCTCATTAAAAGCAAATTCATTACAATGAGAAAGTTTACCGTTTGAACCGTTTCCATAATGTTCATGGAATTTAAAATGGGAGCTTAAACAAAGGCAATCCGTTATCCATCCCGCTCGGGAGACAACGGTTGGAATGAGAGGATGAATGGGCAATACAGCAGATATAATAATTTGGGTGGGCCGACGCCTCCTGAGAGCACTTGCGGAGGATGATTGGTCTGATGAATAAAAGATCTGTCAATTTGTGTAATACGCGGACGGCCGCGGATTATGCGACACTCAATTTACGGTCCTGTTGCCGCGACGCCAATTATTTTTGGCGTTTAGGAAAACAATAGCAAATAGGGGATCATTTAGAATGAATTGCTGAGAGTCGAGAGACAAATGAGACAATGAATACGCTATTAAGTCCAAATTGACTGATGACATTTTTAAGAGTAATAAATAATATAACGAGACGAAAAACTGCTAAATTTAACATTATAATTATAGGTAGGATCACTTTCGTGGCGAGACGGAATAAACACCTGATGATAGTGGTGTAGTACATCCGTACATTAATATGTGCGGTGTCACTATCACAATAAATACGCACTTGTTAACAAAATTTTCAATAATTAGGGACAGTCACTTGGACCTACGATTATATCAAACTTTCTCTATCAGGCAATGAAATTATTTTCATTATTAAAATAAAACAAGCCTCTGAAAACGTACCCTAGATGAATTAGTAAAGTGTAGTAATCGTTCATGCGAGCGGCCATGTCTGCTGCACGCGAAAGGGTTGCGGATGATCGAAAAGCGATTGAGTGGAACGAAATGCTTTGAATTATTAAATGTTTGTTTGTTATGCCAAAAGCAGAAACTGCATCCGTTAAAAAAGGTATGTTTAGTAATTATGGAGATGCAATAAGTGCAATAAGCAATAAATGACATTTACAAGACGTTCACAAATAATCGAGTAACTTTTTAGTCTTCGTACACTTATAGGTTGATTATTGTAATCGAATCGAAATCCTCACTTTCAGATAGAATTACCGACGTATTTACATATCAAGGTATAACCAAAACAAGTTAAACACAATCACTAGCCCACAGAGTGCCAACCAGGATCGCTCTCGGTTAAAAGTTACCCCGGTTTTCATGTCGGTTACTGAACTAACTTGCGCAATCTAATCACTTAACAGCAACCGCTATATCCGTTTTGCTGGAATTGTTTTAGTTCGCTACGATGCGTAGGAGTTAAAAGCTTTTAAACGACTTAAATTAGCTAACCCTTACGTCCTAAAGATCGTACTCTGTTGGGAGTGTTGGGGTACGGATATCGGAGCATGTTGACAATTTGTACGACATAAAACTGTTTGAGCGTTTACCTTTCCATTTATTTATTTATTTATTTATTTATTCATCAAACAATTTACACAGCATTACAGTAAAGACCAAAGCGCTGGAAAACTTAATTTTAACAAGTACATACCATTAAATACATTCATCAAATAAGTAATTTTATAACATAAAAATTAAATTTAACCAAAAACGCTGATTTTATGACAAGCTCCCTAAAAATAAAATAATTCTAGACAGAAGTGCCACCCAACGATCAGCGAACACATCAGCATCCTGGATCTTGGACAGAAAGTTGTTCTTTTACAGTCGCTATCAGAAACAACGGAGCCGTGTTTGTGCCCAAAAATATGTGAACACTTACTATCAAATTCAGCAATTGACAATTATTGTTACGTTCAGATATTTCTGAGCACCTGGACCAGGATAGAACTTTTTTTTAAATATATTATCCGTCTGATTAGACTCAACACAGATGCACGCACTCATTTTACCAGAGATCGGACAAAATAAGCGTCACATTACTCCTAATAATATGGACATGACTCTAATGATTAATTAATTGATTTAGGTATATATTGTAGTATGATGTGCTTGATGCTATATACACATACCCTATGAAAGAATCAGAAAGTAATGAATGTCAGCATAGTTAACTCATTGTACAAAAATATATTGTTTTTTTTTTAAGGAACTCTAAGAAGGTTTAGCAAGAAAACTAAACTTCTTTCTTTCATTATCCCACTTAAATATATATGATAATTTTTCTACGAAATCAATTAATATTTCGAGTCATATTCACGAGTAACCACGAACATTATGTCCGATCCTGTTAATAACGTAAACAATTCGTCACGTTTTACCATGCAATTTCACTTTTATAAGGGTTCCTCCACGTTTTTCCGCGTGATCACCCGGGCGAGATGGTTGCGCAAGGGCGCGGGCCGGTCCAAGAAGTCAGGTGTTGGTAAACAAACCGCGCACGGGCCGCGCCTCGTGATCGTGGCCGCCCCCGGGCCCACTGCGAGCGGGCACGGGCTAATTTGCTCTGCCTACCTTACTACATGGCTATAGCTGTGTCTATTCTACTAGTCTTCTTGTTAGCGATGGTATAACATGAGGCCAAATACATTTTCAATCTGCAAACGCGCTCTATTGCCGCGCGATATTCGGCATGCTATTAAGTATTTATCAATCCATAACTTAAATACCAAATTATATTAATAACCGGTACTAAACTGGGAGCACGGAAAACCAAGAGCGAGAAGAACAATATTTTCCAGACTATTTCAGACGGTCATTGGGTTAGTTTAAATGACTGAAGACCCCTACAAATATTTTTCATTAAAATTTTTGATTCAAAACTTAGTTCCCCCCATGACGCGGTTCACTTTGAACATGTATGAAAACATTTATCAACTATGATTCAAAAATCCTAAAAACATCTATAGGGCTACTCAAACTAACCCAACTGCCTGCAGAAATATTTCGGAGCCATGTTAAGAGACCATCGTTTCATTATTGTGCATCTTCATAAATTGCTCCAAATATGGAACGATATTGAACGACGAATAAATTAAGATCATAATTGAAGGAAAGGTTGAAGGGAATCGGAAGAGAGGAAGGCCAAGAAGAACATATATACACCAGGTGAAAGAAGTCAAAGAAAAGGCCCTGGAAAGGACCACATGGAAATTGCTCCACCGATAAGAGCCTAGCTCTTAAGTTTAAGAAGATTAAGAGACCCTGAATACCTACCCAGTATATTCAAGTCTCTCATTCACGACCATTAGCGCTAAAAATCAGATGTCTAGGCGTGTGCAAACTGCAAACATGTGCTTCGATCTGATAAAAAAATTATGTTGAATATCTGCGATTTTGAATACTCTTGAATACTTGAGAATTGTTCAGTGCAATAGTGCCCAACCCCTCGCAGCCCGCCCGGAGCGAGCCGACAGGCCTCGGCCTGCGACCGACGTTCATGACAATCAGTCATCGCCAGGGGAATTTACATTTACGAGCATTGTGCAGGGCAGGACAGATGTTGTTGAACTTGCTGACAGTTTCCAATTGATAACGCGTGATTTGACAGCATTTTTTTTATCACAAATGCGGGGAATAGGTACGCGGTTCCAGAACCGTACGAACCACAGTGGGGTTATTAACTTACACAGACTAGTAAGCATAAATTCTTGGTCGTCTGTGTTTAATTATCTTATTTTGCTGCAGATTCCGCAGAGGCGTAGAAGTAGAACCTAGCACATTTATTTTGACTTTTTTCCCAAGGTGTGCAAAGTGGATCATACTTAATATGGTTCCTCTATACAGAAGATTATCTTTATCAGCTCAAAATATATAGAACTATATAAGTGTTGTTTTGAAATCTTAGATTAGAAGCTAGAAAGTCTTTGACACCTTTTTCAATTCCAGGAATTACCGAGCTCTATTTTGTGAATATCCTAGTATAGTCAATATTGTAACTAATATAAAATATGAAATGTCGCTAGTTTTAAAGAAATATGCACTCGCTTATTTCCATATCGCAATATGATTACTTATTGCTCCTGCTGGGAGGGCTCTGCTGCAAATGGGATTTGTCATTCTGCGTTCCGAGACTAAATTAAAGCATGTAGCGATAGCGACCCTATGTTTACGTCATAGCTTTTCCTTACATTTTATGTAAAAACCAATATTAAGTAAGATACCGGTTGATATTCACAGCATTGATTTACTTGATCCAAGTTCGTCTGAAAAAAAGTCGCGTCCTGTCCAGTGAAAATTTACCAACATCATTTAATGCCCGAAATTAAGTAGTTACAGAACTGATAGGGTAACTTGTTAAGTTCGAGATAATGTATGACTCTAGCTATAATACTAACGACGATAAGTTTAACAGAAACGTAACCTGCGTATAGAATGAAGGAACTAATTCGTCATGTCAACTAGCATCTTTTCCGAAAATTCGTCACAGGTAAGTTGCTTACTTGCTACAAAACAAATTTGAAAAATTGAAACCTGAAGCGAGCTCGTTAAAGCCTTTCACGTCAGAGCCAAATCCCCTCATATCACTTTAATAAGATAACTGAAGAGGCAATATTCCGGCATAGAGATTTCGCGTCCACTGCAGTAAGACACAATGCCTTAATCTCCTACATTATTACAAAGTAGAAGACGTTGCCGAAGCCATTGTGGCCGTATGATTGTGTAGTGCCCCTTCTTTCTGATATTAACTAGCTCTGATGATAGTAGGATTCTATATAAATCTATTCTCTACAGCTCTTTGCAAGCCTTTGTTTTCATAACACGAGTTTTTACGCCTAATTAAAATTAACTTAGACAAAGTCAAAGGAGTGTTCCAAATAAAGCTTTCTGTAGATTATTTTATTCAGTTCTCTATAATGCCGTTGTCTGACAAACGAAACACCGAGAGCGAAGCTTTTACTAGGTAGGTACGCTTTTTTAATTTATCTTTTAGAATCCTGGCAAGTTTTTTTTAGTTTTTTATTTATGTTTGAAGCAAGCAAAGTATTTTGTAGAGCAAATATAATCCATGTTAAATATTAAAACCCCTCAGTCATAAAAAGTTACAAACCTGTTACTATATGTAAAAAAGGAACTTATGTTTTGTCTGTGTCTAGCTGTCTAGTGTCTAGCAAAGGCGCTAATCTCTAGTGATATAAGCAGATAAAGACAAACGAATATTAAAAGAAAGCCTAACAAGCGTTAATGTATCAATAACTAGTATAATTAAGTTTGATGTATGAAAAACTGTTTACGGCTTGTAATTTCTTTCACAACGAGGACGACGCAATCCTATTGAACTGTCAATAAAAATCTAGGAAACGATTTAGTAACGTAATTGGAAAGAAATGGGAACAGAATTAGATAAGGAGGAATTCTTTGAATAAGAATCGCAGCTGTCTGACGGTAAGTGGGGGAATGGCATCGGACGAACCATTTACGCAGGTATTATCTGCTACGTTTTACATTTAACATTATAATTTAAAAAGAACGAATTAAAATTATTTACAACTACGCTTTTGACGCACCATTAGTATTGAAATTACTACACAGGCGAAACAAGGTTAGGAGAAAATAACCTAATGCGTACTAATAATAATATTTAAGAATGAGAAAAGTTTCTCAAGTAGGTACTACAGGTGTAATACTTTCATAGATCCACTTAGAACTATTATTTTTCTTGGTCTAAAGAACCTCAGATAGCTTCTTATTTTTAACCAGGGTAATTCTAGATCAATACTTGCTAATAACACGTTTTGTGTCCTTTTCATTGTTTTATAATATAGCTCGCTTTAGCCGCACACTATAAAAGCAGCGAGCGGCGGCGGCCGCGGCGAACACTACAGCGCCTACCGGTGCGTTACAACAGCCCTCCGCTTTCACGTCCCCAGCATTATACCTCTAATGTCACTTAATTTGCCGTCTAGAGCCTCCTCACGTGAATGCAGCTGGTTTAATATAAAATTTTCCCTTTTTCATGCGACGCTGCACGCCACTTTTGGATGTAAACGCTCACGAGTAATGGGATCGAAATTCAGATGCATGTAATGGTAGCCGCGTTATTTTTGTAGCAATCCGTGTACTGAGAACTGCAATTAACATAGATATAGTTGTACGTATGGCAGTTTGAGTGCGCCGCGACAGAATTGAGTAGAATATTTTATCTACTTTTATAAGCTATTTTGCAATTTATTAAGTTACCGAACTACTTCGTTGCTTTCGTAGGCTACTAATGAGGTGAACTACGAAGTAGTAAGGTGTAAAGTAGGAAGAATGGTTGTTAGTCGGTCCGTCCACATTACAACTCTACACTATACTAACGTGTATTAAAACTGTGTTTGTTAATCTACGGGAGTCCCACAACTGGGCAAGGGGTGGGCCCTGGTTTAATATATCTAAACAATCATGAACATAAAATCTAATTTCTGCATCATAGTTCCCAACCAACTATATTTAATAACCGTCCACTGCACCAAAACTATCACATCAGCTTTACCAAGAAAGCGAAAAACAGAACGGACAAAGCGAAATGAATCGTTATTATACTTATTATAACCGTGACGCAATAAAGAGCCCGCGGCACATATCGCTGACGCGACCGGAAAAAGGACGAATTTAATTGGTAATTTTCTGCCGTTAACAACGTTCGTTCTGCTGATTTCTAAATGTCGTGGGTCTTATTGCCATTTTTTTATTTAGTATTTCTTTCTTCGTTATAAAGGATCCGTCACACTGGAATCCTTCTGGAACTGGCGACCCTGTCAGAGCGATCGGAGCCCGCATATTGTGAAAACGTCATATGCGTTCTCATAATTAAAGTAGCACTACGAAATGATATAGATATAGTAGAGCTACCCCGTGCGTGTTCCCACATTGGGTTGCACAGTTGGGCTGCTAGGAATTTTGAAACGACATCTGACATCCTCGAAAGTGATAAAAATCCGTAGGTGTAACTTTTCAACAACTTAAAATTAGATTAAAATTATATTTTGATTCCTCTTTCCACCTTTACGCCCACAATCATGCTAAACGTGGCCTTTAGGTCTTGTTACCTTAGGCTCTGTCTACCCCGTAAGAGATAAAGACGTGATATATGTATATTATTAATCTACTCACATTAAAATTCTCAATTTAAACAACCTGCCCATAGCAGGAGCGACTAGTGACTGCAATGTAGCGTCAGAGACCGCTAATGCATATTTTATTCAATTTGAGATAAATGTTAAAATTACTATTGGTCTCAATTAATTATTAAATCGTTACAGAGATATCATAAGAAAATTAAAAAGTATAACTGATGACAAAACTCCCCACTGACGTCCGCATAAAAAAGATAAACAACTCTCTCAAGACGGTAACTTTTAACTTGGCATTAACTCTACAACGGACCGTGTAATCTTCAAAGACTCGCGCCTTCTATTGTTCCCACTAAGAGGATCACTGTAAAACATTAAACAAAACAAATTACCCGGTAATTTCACTTACCTTAATCTTAGCTAAATGGCGCCGAATACGAGGAGGATATCATCCTGCAACAAAAGAAATTTAAATCATTTTTATTGCTGCTTTAAAAATTACACTGAGAAGACTTAAATTCATCAAATTCAAACGTTTAATTACTACTTTAGGTTACAAAGATCTCAAAATTGATCAACGCAAAACGCAACTAGAGCAAAACCGTAAGCGCGTCCTTCTACACTGATATTATAAAAAGGAAATATTTGACTGTTTGTTTGCATTGAATAGGCTCCGGAACTACTGGAGCGATTTGAAAAATTATTATCCCTGATGAACACATTACTGATGTTTAATTCTGCGCGATGAAAGTCGCCCTCAGCACCCAGTATTGGATAGTTTCGAAATTCAACCTCAAATTAAAACAAACAAGATAAATCTACCGAATATCAAAAACTCGCCAGGTTATTCGGTTTCTCACAACCTCTGCAAAGTTTCATACTCTAATAATAACTTTTTTTTTTTTTTTTTTTATGTGAATAGGAAGGCAAACGAGCAAGTGGGTCACCTGATGGTAAGTGATCACCACTGCCCATAGACACCCGCAACCCCGGAGGGATTGCAGATGCGTTGCCAACCTAGAGGACTAAGATGAAATGCCTCTTGTGCCCGTAATTTCCCCGGCTGTCTTACTCTCCGCACCGGAACACAGCAGTGCAAGCACTGCTACTTAGCGGCAGGATTAGCGAGTAAGATGGTGGTAGCGATCCGGACGGACCTTGCACAAGGCCCTACCACCCGCAAGCACTAAAAACAAATTTAACACTCGTTAGCAAGATGGCCAATGAAATAGATGGATAACTTTACTTTGCTACTCCGCGATATAGTGAAAGGAGTCAAGTCATGCACTCAGGTCAGGGGCAGGTTAGTAGGCTTATTGACTAACTCATGTGTTCATGACAGTTCATGTATAGGCTGACAATTGGTATCGGAATCAGCTAGCTGTCACATTCATACAAGAACTGTCAAAATTAACACGATTGCCATTGCGAGCGAGTTCGATAATACGCCTACATCGTTTCAGCTGTCATTTTTAGTATGGATCTGACAGCGAGCGAACCTAAACTGAATCGGAATTGAATCGCATTAAGAAGTCATGGTAACCCTCCTGGTCAGCCACTTCGACGTCCGAGCGTGTCCAGAGTATTTCTCATTGTGGTGGTGGTTTTGATTGTGGGTTGATCGGTTGTTAATGTTATTTTCGTTGATTATTTCAACTTCAACATTTTTTTTTTTTTTATATGAATAGGAAGGCAAACGAGCAAGTGGGTCACCTGATGGTAAGTGATCACCACTGCCCATAGACACCCGCAACCCCGGAGGGATTGCAGATGCGTTGCCAACCTAGAGGGCTAAGATGAAATGCCTCTTGTGCCCGTAATTTCCCCGGCTGTCTTACTCTCCACACCGGAACACAGCAGTGCAAGCACTGCTACTTAGCGGTAGGATTAGCGAGTAAGATGGTGGTAGCGATCCGGACGGACCTTGCACAAGGCCCTACCACCCAAACATCTCTTTGCTATTTCTTTAGTATTTATTGGTAAATTGCCGAAATGAATATCTTAATTTGCAGAGATGTACAAAATGGTTTTAAAAAAGCATTTAAATACAAAATGCAAAATACTTTTCAGATTTACTATTTCAAATGCAAAATACCAAATAGTTTTGCGTTTTGTATTTCAAATGCTAAATGCAAAATAGGTATTTTCAAAATACTTTTTCAAAATAAAATACCTTTTGATCAAATATCAGAAATTTTTATTTATTTTAGGTATTTATCATGAGAAATAGAGACACAATGGCGAGCCGAACAAAAACGTCTAATAACATGGCACCTTATGCATGACATTTTGGTCAAATTTATCAGTACGCGTATCAATTAATTCTGTTACGTTAATAATTAATCATAATAATACTCCTTTCAACATGAAACTACCGTGAGACTTAATCATCATTCCTACACATAAACGGATAACTCACGTATAAAAAGTCGAGTGATACTCGACATGTTTCGGACTATTAAATTTCGTAGTCCTTCTTCTTGGAGCGCTCGCCCCGGCGGCAGCAAAACGAACACTGCGCGCCAGCGCTCTGCTCGCGCGGCTGTTCGACGCAACTGACAGCGGAGCACAACTACCCTCGTTTTCATCGTCATTTTTAACGTTTTTTTGTGTTCGTTTCGCTGCCGCCGGGGCGAGCGCTCCGAGAAGAAGGACTACGAAATAGTCCGAAACATGTCGAGCATCACTCGACTTTTTATACGTGAGTTATCCGTTTATGTGTAGTGAATAATAATACTCACTTAAAATAATGCAAAGCAAGTAGACTAATGAAAAGAGAGCCATGGCTCCATTTTGTGAATTGTGTGGCCATTTATTTCGGTTGATTGTGCATCTAGTGCGGCAATACAAGCGTCATTCGTTCATTTCATTTTGTTTGAGTGGTAATGTTGGCTGAACTTAATCAAAAAGTATTTTGCATTTTGAAATGAATATGAAAATGCAAAATACATCTCGAAAGGTATTTCAAATAAAATACAAAATGGTTTTTACTAAAAGGCATTTAAATGCAAAATACAAAATAGGTATTTTGCATTTTGTATTTGCATTTTAAATAGAAGTATTTCAAATAAATCGCATCTCTGTTAATTTGGTAGTAAAACTTAGTTTAAACTTGTTATAGCCCTATACATTACTAAAGTGAGCTTAACACAAAATCGATACTTTATTTTCCAACAAGTAACTACATATTAAATGTTGTTTGTTTATAAATATATCTATCTCCAAAATTAACAATCGGGAAAACAGCACATCGAGATCTTATGCTAAATTATTTTATTAATAAAGAAACATACCTAAACAAGCTACCGGCATACATTCACATAGGTGTATCTACGTTTTGATGTTTTAAATATTAACTTCAACGCATCTTCAAAGGGCTAAAATGTGATATTTTTGAAACGCGACCTGTCAAGGTAGATTTAAGAGGTGAAGTCAAACATAAAGCGTTCAATTGCAATCAGAAACGTACGCAACGAACAAACAATTCAATCCCGTTTCAAAATTCAGAGTTTCATTCACAAAATACTGGTTTCTTTAAAAGTCCATTCAATAGTCATACAATAAAAAATAGATAAAGATTAGGAGTGTGACTACAGCAGTGGTGTGGCATCCATAGAACTCGATTCCCACCGGCATGCCTCATTTAAGGCAGTTGGACACTTTTATTGTTCAGAATTAGAGGAAAAGGCTAGTTAAATTCCCTTCGGCTTGCCTTCTGACTTGACGCCACGCCACTGCTGTACAGTCGATGGCATAAATATCGGTACAGCAAAACACGTCAAATATATCTCCAACCTTATTATTCGTGGCATAAAGGTGTCTAGATGTTTTTGACGTCTCGGTAACGTACATAACATTTATGCTCTTGACTGTACCTACGCTCGGCCATAAGGCCTTAACTGTCAGCGAGCATGCGTATAATGAATTAATTAATGTATGCAAGTTTACTAGCCAACGCGGCCACGCTGTATATTAATGTACTATAGGTACATCTATTATTTGGACGGCGACAATCAGCTAATGCGACGTCGCGATGATCCTGTTTGCAGAGCCATCGACGGCGCCCGCTTTGAAGCTTTCGCGAGCTTGCTTGCTCGCGTTTTTATTTCCACAATAAATAACGGGTTGGAGGATTCTAAGAATAATATTTATAAACAACGGACGGATTAGATGGGCAGCGTTTTGAAGGATTTGCGAACGGTGGCCAATGGCGATGTGTACCTCTACACTTCAGCACAGAACAGAGTCAAATGACCGTAAGTATAAATTTACCGCAGAATATGTTTTGGAACTATGGAAAGTAATTAATAAGTAATTAATGGAAAGACATTAACAAATCAATATTGCACACAATATATTATGATGTTGCATTTTAAGATTTTAACAACATACCTATACGTACGTATTTTTAATGCAAAACAATAAGCACGCCTTTAAGTGGGAGATGATGTAGCTAGCATAGAGCACACTTGTCTAATAAACGCACAATACATCCACCATAGATTTCAATACTGCTAACATCATCCACGTTCAGGGAACAGACACAACCAGGAAATTCCAATTTAACGGAATCAAAATCAAGGGTAGGTACTTATAAGATAAGTTATATATATTTAGATTTATGTAATAAAACAATGAGCTTGGCCAAATATTAACTTGAACCCCCTAATCAGATTAATCATTAAACCACGACACAAGACGCCAAAGTTCCATACAACACACAAATATGTCATAAATTACACGGGTTGGTCAGCCTTTGTTTTAAAAAGTTCGCTTTAAGCTTACGGAGCGATATCAAATATTTGCAACGTGTTTTATCGGTCTGGGCTGGCGCCGAGCCGCCGCGTGGACAGCGCGCGCGCAGCCAAAGCAAAAAGCCGCCGACGCCGCGCGGCATTCCTCCGACCGGTCCCTGCTCAATGGGAGCCGATGCTAACCCTTGCCCAGCTACACAGTACACTGTGAAACTATAACATCCCTTTCTTATTCAACGTAGGGGAAAAGGAAGGCAGACTTGTAGGTTAAGCTTAAGAAACACAAAGTTTGAGGTCAGATATTTAGAAATGGCTCTTTAATATATTTTTCGAAAGCAGTCAAAATGTACGTTGAATTTGGCATAGTGTCGAAAAGTTTATTGCAGCGGCATTTTTATAGAGACACAATTTTCACAAACAAAAGGCAAACGTATCCCTTTAAGGGATCACTACCAGTTAAAGCTCGAGTGGATGAAAGGAGCATTCGACTAAAATGGTAATAAAAATAGTAGCGAGAAAATTACGGTCATATCATTCTTATACCAGAAAAAAAACGGATTGATGGCAGCGGAATATTAAATAGAAGCTTAATGGCGCCGCCGCGGAACGAAAGCGCAGAAGGCTGCATCATCCATCATTAAAGATTTCACAGCGAAGTGCGTCTCTTGATCAGATAACTATAACATAGACGGAGAACGGGTATTGGGTGAGCATAGTCCACTTTAGCCTAGTAATTTGCTGTTCAATAGCCATCAGAACAGTCAGCTCCGCAAACCTATCACAAAATACAGAAAAGTACAATCAATCAAAATAAAACGGCATAAAATAACGCAAATCCAATCCCACTCAATGAAGGTAGAATTCCATTGCTGCTAGAACAAAGTAAACGTCGTAATCACTTCGCAAACATCCACAACACACACGAAAAGAAGTCGGACAAAGTAGATCAAATATCAGAACTAAATAAGCATACACCATACTTCAATTAAGAGGGCAAGAAACCAAACATTGGGGTGTGTGACGTCATAAAGGGACGCGGAGTTTGAACCGGGCAAAGATCTAATCTTTCGTCGTTTATTTTTAACCTTGTTTAAAAGAGGGTAGCGCTGAGATTTGTGTGGTGTGGCGAAGGCGGCGCGGGCGCAGGCTCGCGGCCTTGGTTCCAGGAACAGCCGTCGTAAACTCGCCCACAAAGCCGTACCAGGCTTGTTGTCGGATTTAAAATTCCATATTTTTTTTGTAAATAAATTCCAATCGTATTCCATGACGTCATCCTAGACAAATGTAGATTCGGGTGATTGGAAACCTTTCGTTTCAGTTGCCAAAGTAGATTTACTGGCACATTTGATGTTAAGTATTTATTATTCATTAACAACATTTTTGTAAATGCTAATTAAATTAAAAGTACCTTCAGTCGCCAACTCGCTATTATTAGAAACATCGGAGCGACCAAGTTGCTAAAAATATTCATGCCTTTGATGACAGAGTTGTAGTCAACTATTTTAAAGCTCCTTGACAGTTAGATATTGTTTTAAAGGAAAGTAATTAAGTGCGAGCAAAGTCATCGATAAAATATACCATTTCACTATTATATCGTAAGTTTCTTCACAAACTGGTTGCTTCTTAAATTAAGCAAAACTCCGTAAATTGTTATTAAAAAATGTAAATGCAAAACCTTCCTGGTTTCATTTCAACACAAACCTTTACAAACCTAAATTGCCAAGAAATAAGAATAAGTGCGCCTTTGTGTTAAGAAATTCAAGTTTAGTAGAAGTTATGCTTGTTTCTAAGGCTTCAGAACTTTGGGAAACCTAACCGTTGCCTTTCATCTCTTCAGTGCTGTTATACATTTCCATCAACGACTCTGTACTTTCACTTTGAGAATTTTTAAGTGTCCTAGATTATTCTGTAGCAACTTTGTTATTATTATTTCAATATGTACCTTAATTAGAGTGGGACTTGGGCACGTGTAATAATATATCAGCACAAACATGCCAGTGGAGGAAAGTTTCCGCAGAGCATAGTCGTGTAAGCACGCGACGGCCTGAAGTTGATAGGACATTCCGTATTAATTAACTAAATAAGTCTGGCAAAGCGAGGCGCGCTGAAACAGAGTCGGCGGAGTTGGCTAGCAAGTACGAGTAAGTTATCAGTCGCGTGTCAATAAGACAGCGAGAGACACGGTGGATTTAAGAATGGGGCCGGGGGCGTCGGGCGGCGCCTCCCCAGTGTGTGGTTTCCTTTTGATGTCATCTTCGCGCAAACTTTGCTACGGATCGGCTTTGAGATAGAGAGACGGAGAGTGACTAATTTGGCCCAGCATTTGATCTCGAGAACTCCGGTGTCTGCGTCCCGCTCGCACCCGCCTCCCGGCCGCCGCCGCCGGGAAGCTCTTTGCAAAATTTCGCTTTGATCGCAAAGTTAAATTATATGGGAATTGGGCATTAAATGGATACACATGTGAGACTGTGCTCGCGAGGCGCGGCGCGGGCGGCGCGGCCGCTCGGACGCGCCTTCGCCGGCGCCGAACGGGTAATATACTCAAAAATGAAGCTCCAGGGAGTCGTTTGAGGATTACGACGACTTACATAAATGATGAGCGAAGAGTCACTTTCAAAGTTATACATTTGTGAGAACGGCGCTTGTATTTAACTCCGCCTAATTTGCCGCGAGTACGCTGTACCTTTGAGAGCTCGTTTTTACTAGTTTACGAAACAGATATTTGCGCCCGCCTTTCCCTTTGATACGGCACTTTGTGGAGCATTTTACACGAGTTTCTTTTGAGGCCATTCAGACGGTGAGTAACGAAAGGCTGTCTTTGATAAACACGTGCGAGGACTCTTCAGTACTTATTAGGGGTGCTCGCTTTGAAAGCGTTTTCTTGTGAAATCTTACTTGAAACGTTCACAAT
Organism: Pandemis corylana; assembly: GCA_949127965.1. Taxonomy (NCBI): domain Eukaryota; kingdom Metazoa; phylum Arthropoda; class Insecta; order Lepidoptera; family Tortricidae; genus Pandemis; species Pandemis corylana. The sequence continues at coordinate 3,204,909 of OX421857.1, forward strand.
CTGAGAGCAGCTGCGCTAATTAAACTGGCAATAATTAAATTATGTAAAAAATTAAATCTCGTTTGACGCCGGCTCGATGTCGGGGACGTACTTGCTTCGTGTAGTGTCGTTATTTGCTTTACTTTGTGTTAGCTTTCAGGTTTGGTGAATAATTAAGTGTTGGGGCGCAGCACTAGGTGGCGCACGTGTGGCGCTGTTGGTGCTGCGGGTTATTAATGTGGGTCGCAAGCTCGCGCAAGTCAAAGACGAGTTGGCAAAGTGGCGCCTTTGTGCGCCGCCGCGCCAGCCGGCAGGGCTGCCCGACCTGCCGGCTGCCCAAAACTAACATCATAATAAACTACAATCGTACTTTCTTAATAATAAATACCGATAACGCAAAAAATAATTTGTCAACCATCATGTTCCGTCAAATCTGTCAACTGAGCTATAAACGACATAGGGAAGAGACCTATCTAATAATTCAATGCAAGAACATGCCATCTACAGACAGCTGCTGCCGATAGACGAAAATCCCTATTTCGAGCACGATCGCTCTAAGCTGAAGCCATAACGTTTCTTTTCTCTCTAGTTTTTACTAACGTAGGTATTTAAAGGCACTACAAAACACGCAAAATATTTAAGGATGTGACATATACATACATAAACACCCAAGAACCATCCTATTACAAGCAATAGATACGTGGTGTGTATTCGATGTATGTTACATTCAATGATCGACTGGTATCACAAATGTTTTTTACAAACAATTTTACATTGGGTCGGCCCTGGCAGCCCTGTTGCCGCGTGTGTTTTAACTCCCGCGACAAACTCTTTGTGTAGCGGCGCCTTTACAATGCACCACTCGCACAACTAAACCAAACGAATTCATTGACAATGTGCAACATTAACATTTTACGCTTCAAACAAAGACTGTTATGATAGAATTATTCATTCATTTTTTATCTGGCTTCATTCAAGTTTCTTGATATTTACAAGTTTTAGTATTGTGTATAATTTCGTATGAATAGTTTAAGTATAGGCGGGGTATCACGAAACGCTAATTCATGTAACCGTCAGGATAGTTGGCCTAAACACCCCTGAGAAGTTTCGTTTTGTGTGGTTTGATTATGAACATGTTCTAACATGTTGGGTTAATTAGTAATATTATTTAAGCTAACGAATTATTACATGTATTTCAGTACTGCGTTTTCAGTATCCATTCATTATACATTCATAATTATTTTCAATTTTCAATACTTAATTAGAATACGAAACTGCAGAGGTATTCTGATTCAGTACATTACATATCCTTACAAGTTTTTTAATCATTTTACAATTTACAGATTAAAGGAGGTCTGATGATGCTGATATATAGATGTCATAGCGTAGGAATAGAAGACGTCAATACCTGCTTGCAAAACACTAGGTACGCATACAAAATTGCATACAACTACAACGTAGTCGCCACTACCTTCAAAGGCGGAATGTAATTTATTAACAGAGAATTCATGTCGTTTAAAATCCTTACATAAAAGCGGAGAACATTTTACATAAGCAACAATATATTCTTGTAATGCCGAAATATTCAAAATTTCCAATATTGATGACCTGTTTGAGATCAAAGACGCGATAGACTTTGATGTTCCAATCTAAAGGGACTTTTAACAGAGTGTCTTTTTCGTGGAAATTCGAGGTTTTACCTCAAACTGGTGGGAACATAAGGTTCTTTGAAAATCGACAACACGAGTTTCCTTGGAACTGCTTTATGATCATTCATTGTCACGTACTTAATTAAAATCGAACAGCTACTTATTTAGAAGTCTGTCATCATTGAATTAAGAAATCGCTTAGATAAGTAGGTACTCGTACAAAATTTCCGTTTACAAACTATTCGAAGTAATTTCTATCGGGTTTTTGTACACCTATTCACACGTCACAGATCTAATTTTGTAAGGCTGTTGAAGATAAAATGAAACAATTTTTTTTTTCAGATTATCTGCCTTAGCCGCGTAAGTAACCTTAAGAATCCAAAAATTAAGCAATTAAACAAACTCAATCACTAATTTAGATAACCGTGGTGTACCCAATTAACCTATTCAGATTTCTTTTACCTTGTTTAAACTTAGCGTAGGTTCCGGACCGCAGCATTGTGGTGGATAACGAAAGCATTTTTAAACCAAATAATTGACACCAATTTCCAGCCCACGTCCCCAATGATAATAGAATACATTGAAAAAGGTACACCTTTGCACGCCTTATAATATTCCATTACACCCCCCCCCCCCCTCCACCCCCCAACGTCTCACGCAATAAACAGTCTCAAAGTACAGCAGCGAAGAAATCAAAGGGCCGTAATTGACAAATTGCAATTACATCGGTAGCCGGACGGAGCACAAATAAATAAATTTAGAGCGAGCAGATTAGGAACACTAAATTTAATTACAAAGTGAACTCGAATATAACAAATTGAAGAGGATAAACGCGACAAAGTAAAAGAGAAAACACGCCAAAAGGAAACTCGGAGCATTGATATAAACGAAATTTAAATTAAGTACAAAGGGAAAGAAGATGAAAAAAAAAATCCTTTCATTGAAAGCACTCATCCCCGGAGTCAGAGGGCCGCTACATCAAAGACACCTTCTCCGCCTGTCCTTATCTGTGAGAAACCGAGTTTGGAAATTAGCACAGAGCGATCCTTTTTGTGCGGCTACACCAGGCGCCCGCGACGGGCACCTGACGTCGTCGAGGCACTAGTTAAAACATAATTAGAAATTATTTATATTATTTTTAATGTTAGCGAATTTATAGTTAATTTATTGTAGAATCGGACAAGATTTTGAATAAGATAACATTCGGCACACATTACAGTGTATTCTATTATTTCCTATAGTCACGGTAAATTTAGAGTTTGTTGTAATTGTGATAGATCATAAGGAGATATTTATATTAGACACCTATTAAATATTAAGAGTAATTCTATGTCATATTTTCTACAGAATTTAGACCGTCATTACGATCTATAACCCATAGAAAATATGTGCTTGTATTTAAAACTGTTAAGAGCGATCGGGTGTTACCATTATGGCAATATTTTACAAAAAAAATAGTTTGTAATCCAACATACAAAGCTATTTGTTACGTTTGTAAATAAAGAGGGTGATGGTCTTACTATTACCGCACTAACTTTAAAGTTAAATTAAATATGAAGCAGTACGTTATTTAGCGACGTACGAAATAGCCCAGCGGGATCTCGCGCTAGGCGGCGGCCGCGTGTGCGCACCCTTTCAACTGCATTACGCTTTGACGGACCTCTGTATAATTCACGCCTTAAGTAATGCTAATAATGACATGTTTAAATAATTCATCTATTTAAAATTGTACAAGAAAAAAAAGTTGGCAAGTAAATATTTATATTAGGTAGGTACACATTTATACCCGATAGAGCATCTAACATGATATGACGACTAAAATTATTAGTATAGGTATGAAATTGAAAACATTAATAATTCCTTCAGATTATGACGTTATTTCCATGATAAAATTATTAGTATCCGTAAAAAGCGTATCGTATCGTAGTAAACTATAGCTTGTTTATTTAATTCTCATTAACTGTGTGTAATCACAAAAAATACATGGAAAATAGTTTCTTGTTTAAATTACACGTAATTTTTATGTCATTAGGAACCATTTTTTTTTAATTCTGTAATTGATGACGATCACACACAATGAAGTTACAATGACATGGACTACTTACGCATTTTTATAGATAATTAATGTAGAGTGACCAACTATCAGGTTATTTATTCGTTTTAACATTATCATTAATTGTAATTAATAAAACAGTAAGTAAGAGACCGTGTCATTTCCCCTATCCTATTGTATTCAATTTTGTCAAGTTATTAATATTTTTTCAACTCCTGAGCCAGTACGAACCGAAGATGAAATCTTTTAGGTCTTGTTACCTTAGGCCCTGTCTACCCCGTAAGGGATAAAGGCGTGATTTAGGTATATATGCATGAATGTATGTAATGGATAGAGTTCATCAGCTAACTTTAATCATACTTAATTCTATTATTTTACAATAAACGGTTTTTCTACTAAATCATTTCTTTTCATCAACGTCAAAAAAATAAAAAAAAGATCAACTTTGTATTATATACTTAAATACGAAAGAACATATAGATAGGCCAACGGTCGGCAACAGGCGGACCGTGGAAGTTCGAATCTCGGACCGCCATCAAATATTTGTAATGTTTTGTAAACCAAGTATCAATTAATAAGTACCTAGATAAGATATCCCAGCCACAGCTGTACTTTTCGGATTTTTCTGTGTTCTAATTTTCAATGTCTTTTAGAAATGTAGATAAGGTACTTATACTTGTTTTTTTCTGGATCTCGTTAATATTTTCTCACAGTATCCGGACCCCAACTAAAACTACTTGCCGACCAAAAATAAAGGCTACCAAAATTACAATGACTTCAATAACCCCTTTAACATTGTAGACTAAAAGTTTAAACATCGAAGAATGTTCGATCGCGTGCGATTCGAGCGCGTTGATGTCTTTTCTTAAAGAAAGAAACGCAAGAACTTCGACGTCTCACCGTACAAAGTTGCAAAGACATGTTAAAACTTTACTTAAACAAATCCATACTACATTGTAACAGCCATAACATAAATATTAAACAGCCACGCTACAAAACATTAAACAAGCGGCGAAAACTAATTCAATAACGACGAACGTAAACAATAAAAATAATAAACAAACGCACAAAAGTGCTATTAAGCTTTGAAACAATAGAAAGCATTAACAAGCAGCGTAACAACGCAACAATGGCAAATACGAGCCCAGCCACAAAGGGGGCATTACAATAAACATTTAGAACAAGCATGCGTTCTCACCGGTGCCGCCACCTTATAAAACCGTCCCAAGTTTTTATACTTCAAAGTTATACCTGCTGTTCAAAGTCTCATCCGATTTAAGTCAATCCCAAGTCACTTAACACAACACTACGACATAAACACTATCATATTTTTTATATGTAACTTATACACAAAAGTTCTGCTCACTTTCGCAAACGTAAAGTATCTGACAACATCAAATATATCAATTATTCCGCAGTCACTTATCACAACACTACGCTACAGATTACCTAGGACTTATTAAATTTATTAGAAAAGTTTCATCAACTTTTGCGTAAGAATCGAAGTGTACGTCAATCGCAAAGAGCGTATCCGAGAGCGTAGACACAGTGCGAGGTCGGCGCGCCGCTCGCGACTACCGCGCGCCGCCGCGCCGCGTGCGCGCGACGCACGTGGCTCCAACAGGGGGCGGGGCAACCTCCAACACAGGCCACCCATTGGCCGAGCATCCCCTTTGATCAGCCGCCGACAACTAACTACATCGCTCTGCGCCTTAATCTCAGTACTAACGTCCTTTTAAAACAGGTAATTTTATTACAAAATGCGGAATTTTACGGTTAAATGCCCTGAAGATTTTTTCACATGCAACCCTGTGACAGTGAATGCAATCCCGATACCGTACCACCGTCAAAGGATGAAAGCTGACGACTTTGGCTGTATTAAAACAGTTTCGGAAACTACGTAGCCCTTTGATGCACACATCAAAGACCAGCATCAAAACAGATTAATATCACGAGCGGCCGATGGGACATGACATGTGCAAAGAAAATACTCGTATCAGTGTGCATATGGTGTTATTGCACTGTAATAACATCGACGGAGAGCATGCCTACGAGACGGTATTTATTGCTACGAGGAATTTTCCGCTGCAAGAGTTGCATCAGTAGCATTCATAAGGCCGCCGCGGGCGCAGCATCGCGCTCCGACCGCATATTGAGGCAGGCATGGCGGCACAATCGCGCCGATATTAATAAGAGGCTCGCTAGCTCGGGCCGCGGCGCCGCGTGCCGCCGCCGGCGCCGGCTCGTCTCGCTGCACACACACTGCGCACACAGCCACCCACACACCCGCGCGCCCCACATATAATGTCAAAGGGTGAGCGCGCCGCCTCACAAAGCGTAAGTGCAACCACTAAAAGCCAATCCTAAGTTTTATTGATACACATTGTATTGCGACAAAGTCTCCGTCGTCGGCGCCCCCACTCACCCCACGCGCGCACAAAGACAATATCGCGACGTCAAAGGAGCGGCGGCCCGCCGCCCGCCCCCGCCCGCGCGCCGCCGCCCAAAGGAAATGAAAAATTAAAATTAAATTGTCAACACATTTAATATCTGCGAAAACGTGCCGCGCCGCCTTTGAGCGCGCTTCCTTTGCGGAACCTCTGCGGCGCCAGCTTTAAGTATTAAAATTTCAGTCGTATAATTGAAAGTCTGTTTAGGTTTAATTAGTCGTCGGTGGTTAGTCCGGAGCCGAAGTCGCGCGGATCGGCTAATGAGGCCGGCACACGTCGCGGCTCGCGGGGGGGCCGCGGCGCCCCGACCGTTTGATCGGCGCCGCCGCTTTGACAATTATTAAAATTTGCCTCGTACCTCTCGGGCCTCATCTTTTTCCGTCGCCTCGATTACGCCACGGGTTTGTCTCATTAGGGCTTTTGTATGGTATCGCGAGCTCCCCTTTGATGTGAGCGGGGGCGGCGCGGGCAGCTCCACCTGCACTTTTATTGTTCCAATTTGCTCCACTTTGGCTTGTCTCTTTACGATTAGCGGCTGGACGCTCTTTGACGGCCCACTACTGCTACTGGTACGACACCACCCGTTTTTTTGTTCAAAACATCTACATTAACATCGATTCGTGGTATAACACACACTGACATTAATGAGATTTCGGTCCAAAGGCACGTAACATTTATTAATAATTTATAGGTCAATAGAAAATTAACCTACCTTTAATTAGATGTTGAATTATCGAGCACGGTGCGGCCGGCGCTTGCGACTCGCGGCAACACTCGACACCCCTTTATTACTTTTGTGCTTTGAACTCCGTCATCATCGAGCATACGGCTCGAATTAAACTTTAAACGACAACCACAAGGTCGCATGTACCACCCGAAGGGTAAACAAAACATTTAAATTTGAGCTTTTACGTTGAGAGTTAAAATTTGAGTACGTTAGGAGATATGGAACCCAGCAGCCAATAAGTGACGATCAGTAAGTGGCGCCCAACGTAGGACATACAAAAAGGAAACAAAAGACAAGCAATAAGTACCTAGTAACAAGTTTTACTTTTTTTTTTATTGGAAACTGGCCTTTTTTGGACTGGTTCAATTTTCCACCTATACGCCCACAATCTTGTTAAATGTCGCCTGTACGTACTGTTACTTTAGGCTCTGTCTACCCCGTAAGGGATAGAGACGTGATTTTTGTATATGTATGTATTCTTCCATGCTGGTGTGGGAGCAAAGAAAAAACATAGAATATACCAGTTGCTTCTCTACCCGCGCAGATGGTAAAAGCCCATCGAGGGAATGGGTGAAAATCATAGGAATCATGTTATAGGCGATGAGGCTAGCAACCCATCACTATTTTGATTTCATTTTTCACCTATACACCCACAATCTTGCTAAATGTGGCCTGTAGATATCTGTTACCTTAGGCTCTGTCTACCCCGTAAGGGATAAAGACGTGATTTGTGTATATATATGGACTTTTCGCGTGCCTTTGCATATTTAATTTAAAGCTTACTTAAATTTATTAATTCGTTTCATTTCTATTATGAAGTTTTGAAAGTAACCGTGATAATAGACAATATAGTAACTGATAATCATACGCGGGCGATAAATAAACGTAATTTAACTCATTTCAAATTAAAAGCCCATTTTGCATTCAAAGCATTAGGTACTATCAAAGTTTTTTAGCACACAAACAAATCTAAAGTTCTTCCTGTATTTAAAACAGCAAAGAACACAGTTTGCTTAGCGAAATCATTTCTATATACGATAATTCCAACGCGCATAAAAATAAAGAGTCGCAAAGAAAACCCGGCAAATAAACGAGTTGGGACTACATAAACACGAAGACGTTAAAAAATAAACCCCCGAGATAAAGGAATTTCAACCTTTTGTTTTACGATCGCAGAAATGACATGGGCGTTAGATTTGACGCTGCGACTGCGAAGGCTTTATAGATATTACAAATACGTCTCCCTTAACATTACAATTATGTAACATAAGTGAAGTAAGGCAGGTAACACAGCAGTCGACGGCACCAGCAGACCGATAGCGAAGTTCAGATGGCAACAGGCAGGGAGACATGGCTCCAACAACTGATTCGTAGTGCAGAGCTATTCTGGATAAGAGGATATGGGAGCAAAAGGACCGTTGTCACTACTCAGAATAGATTGGAATGGAAGCGGTTAAAGGTCTAAACTTGGTAGAAAAAGTCTGAGAAGAGAGAAGAAGTGAAGTACAATAAAGAACTTCAATTAATTTACAAGTGCCGACAGTAAATAGTCTCAACCACTGAACATAATCATTAATAAAGAGCTGTTTCTACAATGCTCGTGATGGTCTAACGGATTCCATAATTAAACTAGAAGTCCTATTTCAGTTTAGTACTATGACACTCAAAAGGCGCACATATGAATCATAACGCCAATCCGTTTCCGCATCAAACGGTCAATCATCAAGACAGGGACTCGGACGCACCGACGTGAAAAAGTCAGCAACCCTTGACCGGGGTCGAACGGGGGTAGAGGCAGTCAAACCGGAGACAAAGCTTTGTGCCGAACGCAGCTTTCATCTCCCGCCCTCGCAGGGCTGAACTCTACGAGCAGATAAGTTTGTTTGCTTCAAACTAAAATATTTTTAGACCTAACCAGTTTGACAGCAAATTTAACTTGACATCATAATATTTAACGTAATACATGTATTACCTGCTAACTCCGTGCCTGCTAATAAAAAAAACAAGAAATGTAAATACATACCTATTTGATAAATGAAGAAAATTAAAGGATATATTATGAATTTATTAAGCATTGACAAAAAGTTCTAAGTCTGATTTCTCGGTTTTGTTACATTATTGTTTTTTTAGGAAGGTATTTCCATTTTTCAAATAGCAGCAGTTTAAGTCGCAGTTTGTTCAAGCAATTATAAGATTAAAAAATAAAAACTAGTAACGTACCTATTTCCGCATAAGAACCAGTTAATAACAAACCGCGTAGCGCTAGCCCTACCGCTAGTGCATTCCTTTTGATGTAGAGGAGTAACCTCTAGACGCCGCTTTTCTTATTATCAACTTGGCCGTGAATCGCGTAAATATGCATCCCTGAGCAAAACATCATCCACCTAGTTTTATTAGTATAAATTTACATCTTAAGATGCCTCGTTCAGAGTTTCAGAACAATATCTCGTTTCAAAGCAAAATATTATGGGGAAAATAAAATAAATCAATATTTTGTGTCTGGACCTCAGATCAGAATTGTTGACAATAAGTTCTACCCTAAGTAGTTACGCAAGGATAACATAAATTTTGGTCTCGGTCCGATCAGGTTTTAATTAGTCAATAAGGCAAATCTTTTACCTATAACGGAGAAATTGAAGAAAGTCACAAATTAAATCGATTCTAAATACACTTTCCGAATCGTTGTTTTTGGGCATTACACGCAAATTGCCTTTATATCATTGGGCCCAGTCGTTTCTTCAGAAAAATCCAATATTCCATCCTTCAGTCATCCATCAGGTATAATAAAAGCATTGCGTCTCCGTCTCGAGATGGGATCGCAGATTGAAATAGTAATTTGGGCGGATCCGCTGCACTCGCTACGCTAAGTAAATCTTGCGATTCTTGCGGTTCGCGATTGCACGGGCCACACGGAGAAGGGTGCACTGCTATGGAGTATTTTCATACAAATACCTAACTAGGTGTAAAGTTTTTGACCAGATGATAGAAGAAAGGAAACTGAGTTTTTTTTTCACATCTTAGATACTATCCGCAGATAAACTCAGCCGAGCGTTAAAATTTTTGCTTTTTTTGCCTTCGAAATTCGAAATAATAGGGCCTTTCCTCATGTATTTCCAGCATTGTGATTTTACACAATACAAACGCGTGAATCGCACCCACGGAATAGCATAAGCATAGCCACGGAGTATCAAAATAACATGTGTCAGCTCATTCCAAATGAAATATTTCGTAGCTGGAACTCGTTTGCAATTGCGTCTCGTGCGCGAGGCCCGTCGGTACATTTTTCTATTCTTCGGCTGCAGATGTTCCCGGATTGAATAGGCAATGTGATAAATTCGGTTCGAGACGGCGCGGCGCCACCGCGATACCGCTCCATAATGTAATAGCCCCGGAGAGACACAAATTGCATTTTACCTTCAGATTTGTTGATTTGCATGTTTTAGGAGAAAGCATTTGGAGTAATTTTATATATGGGACGACTTTACGGGTTATTGTCGTCTGATTGAGTGTAGTTAGAAGTTATTAACTGTAGACAAATACCATTTTCATGCATGCCCATGCCGTAATTCATTAGATACCTTTCAAAAGACCGTGTAATTACATACACATGAATAAGTAAATTAGCAGATTAATAGATACCTAGTTTATATTATGTATGAGTGTGCGATGCGCGTATCAGTGACAAACTATCGCAGAACTGCTTTCCAATTTTAAACCAATCAGCTATAAGCATAATGAATTACTGTTAGACAAGCAGCCCATTTGCAGAGTAATCCTAAAACTTCGGTCACGAGTTCAATATTGCTTTAGAGATTGATATCTGGCGGAGCGATATTATCAAACTTGCTCGGTTTGACACTAAGCCACGGGGCCCAACTAATCCAAACTTGGCTTATGCCACCTACAAGACGCTAAGGTCCGGGCAGCACCAGGCACGGCCTTTGCTTGGTGAACATTTTTCGTCGAAACAATTAATAGTTTGCTGTTGATACGTGCCGTTCATAATAATCGAGACGTTAATGTGAACGCAATTTGTCAAAAACTTCATTGGAGACACAGAACTGTAGTAATGTCGAGTGCATATCTTTTTCAGAAGCTCGCCTATTGATAGCTCTAAGAACAACGTGTTTTATCGCTACTATTTAAATCTATGATGCTTAATTACGAATACATAAACAAGCTTTCGAGTACAAACAAAGTTTTCTACGTTGTTCATTATAGCTGTCAAAAGCAATATGAAAGGTTGCCACTTTTAATGTTGACTGTACTCGGGCAGCAATTAACTGTGATGCATACTCTGACAGATCAAGCGTTTTATTTAGCAGCCATACCCGCAGTGCGTTTGAACAATTAGAAAAAAAAAACTTATTTGCGACGAATGTCAAATATTACTTGCGAACTCGAACACACGTAATCTTACATGTTTGAATTACGTAAACAGTTGATAATAAGATTAATGAGAAAGTACTAAAAATTATTAATCGTGAACTGGATTCCCAATGAAAAACATTGTAAACTTTTAAATTGTAATTGAGTCGTGTAACTGGCAGTAACAAGACGGTTAGAAGACGTTTGATCTCCCGCGTGTACAGGTATTTGATAATTGAATGAAATTGAAGGCATGTAAGAACAGAGTCGGTTCCTCACACCGCGCCGGAGACAAGGCGAGTCAAAAGGCTCACTTAACCTTAGCGAAACTCAATAACTTTCACTTTAAATAATAAATTTTCCTTTGAAGCAGGCCCAACAAACCTGGCGCAGGGTTGTCGCACGCGAAACAATCCCGACTGCGATTGGGATTAATAATTTTAAAATACGAGCCGGATTTATTTGGCATTAAACAATCGAGACCTGGGTGATCGCATCGGGTTTAAAAGAACAGACGTAAGATATAGGTAAAAAACTTGAGTAAATGACCAGGGGCCCGATTTTAAAAGCACATCATTCGAAAGTGGTATAAATCTGTTTATGTCTTCAAAACTACAGCTCTAATCAAATTTTTGACTCGGTCACAAGATTAATGTGAGCCGTAAGTATCTTCTAAGCTACTCGTATTTCAAATTCAGCACAATTTTTCACCGCTTTCGAGTGGTATTTTCACATATATGTAGGTATACAGTGCTCTGTGCAAATAGACAAATTGACGTTCCAAATTAGAGAAATGATCTATAAGTCCCATCCCATATCAGTTCTGTACACTAAATACATACGACAGGTCATTTACTTAATTTTTAGGGTTCCGTACCTCAAAAGGAAAAAACGGAACCCTTATAGGATCACTTTGTTGTCCGTCTGTCCGTCCGTCCGTCTGTCAAGACCCTTTTTCTCAGGAACGCGTGGAGGTATGAAGCTGAAATTTATATCAATTACTCAGGTCTACTGTCCCTTGAAGCTGTGAAAAAATCAAACTTCTAAGCCAACGCAATCAAAAGATACAGCCGTTTATGCCGCAAATTTCCGCAAATTTTCAACTCTCAAGGGAATCAAAACCTACAAGGTAGTTCCCGTGAACGCAGAATCTTGAAATTTGGTATGAAGGTAGGTCTTATAGCACAGATTAAAGAATAATTGCGAAAACCGTAAATGTGTATGTATGTCTGTATATAGCAGTGACCAATATAAAGTAACCCCACACTGCGTACATTTTGCTTTGGAACAGGGCTCTGCTTACACTGGTTTTAGATATTTATAGATAATGATACGGAACCCTCGGTGCGCGAGTCCGACTCGCACTTGACCGGTTTTTTTCACCTATACTCATGTTTTAATGGTATTTCTATTTCAGCTCAAACCATAAAAAAAAGGGATGACCCATTACATACTTAGTTTGTTTGCTAAATCAATATTATTTTTGATATAATACAGTTTCCCAATACTGCCAGCCCTATCGTGCAAAAATTGGTACTATCGGAGGAGTCCGTGGAATCCTTTTAATACAAAGAATTGATTTTGATTGCGAAACGTAGACAGAGCACCGTACCTTTGTAAAATACGTTCGTTTTATCCGCAAAAGGATATGGTATTGTTAATTTCGCAAATGTCCGTCTGTTAAGCCTTCAACAGGTTTTTCTTTAGTTTCAAGCACACGAATTTAAATTGAATCTGGGATAGGTAAGCGCTGAAATGTTTTTTGTGATATGGATTCAGGTACCTAGTCTAGCTAGTTTAATGTTATAACTTAAGCAATAAAAAAGGTTTTAATTCTAGAAACAGGTTAGCCGATTATTATCAAACGAGCATATCCAGATATCACATAAATAAACAAGTTTTCTCTGCGTAGGAGGCTAAAAAACGAAAATGATAACCCCGCTTTTCAAATTATACAACAAATATAAAGTGAAAGCATCGATAAAAACCCTGTGATCCCTACTTAAAGGAGTGTAAGTTCTCATTTATCTCCCTTTGAACTGAGGTTTTCCCTTTATTCTTTATTCGCGCGGGGCGATCGTGTTGCGACTTCATAATTAAATCATTCCTTCGGATTAAATCTGGTTCGTTCAGATATGGCCTGTATTCAGCTATCGAGTGTTCTCCAGGCGTGACGGATCGTCGCCTTTCATCTTTTAAATATAACGCGTAATGGATGCTCAACAAAGCGCTCAAGAGACAACGTCAAATTACAAATAATGTGTGTGAAATAAGACGCATTTCGACTCTATTTACGAATTTTGCGGGTGGTAGGGCCTTGTGCAAGGTCCGTCCGGATCGCTACCACCATCTTACTCGCTAATCCTGCCGCTAAGTAGCAGTGCTTACACTGCTGTGTTCCGGTGTGGAGAGTAAGACAGCCGGGGAAATTACGGGCACAAGAGGCATTGCATCTTAGTTCTCTAGGTTGGCAACGCATCTGCAATCCCTCCGGGGTTGCGGGTGTCTATGGGCAGTGGTGATCACTTACCATCAGGTGACCCACTTGCTCGTTTGTCTTCCTATTCATATAAAAAAAAAAAAAAAAAAAAAAAAAAAAGAATTAATAAGAGCAAATTGTTAAAATTCAATACTCACACCTTTTTAACACCATCATTTGTTTTAATTTCATCTGTAACTATGTAAACAATTCCAGCAAGTCGATTTCCCTCCCTTCCAATCAATGGTCCGATCGAAGTCCTGACTGTCCGATGACAATGCAAGAATGAGAGTACGGTTGGTTTCGAAGCTTTAATTTTTACCAAACATTCAACAGAGGTATATTTTGAGACTGCAATATTATGAATAGAGAGCAAACTCAGACTAATTAGCGTTTCGTTGCAATTTGCTTTTGGAGGTTAATCGGTTTATTTGCGTCCGGCTATTCGCCGGTGCCTGTGCCGGCGCGAGTGCCCGGCCGGCGCCCGCGGCACCGCCAATCAAATTAACCAAAATTGCATTGACAACGAGAAAAGCACCAGGTGAACTTCGGGACATCTTCAAACGGGACCTCAACTCCATACTTTACTTAGGGTTCATGAGAATTGTAAGTTTCACCAAACTGCATTTTCCTAATCCAGTTAAAGGACGGAAACACGCCATATTATTTCAACAGCGGCGTGCCTCCCAAGAGCTTAGAAGGCATGATAAAGCATTTCACTCGTTTGCATCATCTCAAGAGTTATTTTAAGTATTACAAAGGCGCTATATATCTATTTTTTAAAACCGGCTGCAACTTATAAATGACGAAATAAACGGTAAAACATGGCAATGTCTTATTTAAAATTTCACAAAAAAAACGACAAGGACTCACCTCGTTTAGCTTTATCTTTATTTTGCTACGTTCCTACGAGGATTAAAAAATAACTCAAATGCAAAACATTCACACAAATTAACTTTCCCATTGGTACCACTACCACGCCACTTACACACACATAAATACCCCTCCCATCCCGTAGGTAAAGTTAATGTGTCCGATGTGGTCGCACCTTGTAAACATCTCGGTATGATCCTCTTTTTAAAGCCGATTAAAAACAAAACTAACTTCAAATATCAAGTCGAAAGGGATAACAAATAGTATGTACTTGCATCCAAACACCAGCATGAGGTGCGCAATGCGCATCGATTAAAGTTTTGGTGTCTCATTTTGATCTTCCGGCAAACAAAGCTATGGCGTCAAAGGCTCTGTGTAAAAAGGAATCCAGTGATAGAGGCAGTCAACAATGGGCCAGATAAGAGAATGGCCTAAGTGACCGAGTTCAAGCGATAGTATTTAGTTTTAATTCTGATATATTTTTTACCTTTCATCTTCAAGTCAAATTGGTGCTTCAGTTAGGGCTATCTATCTCATAACACGAAGAAGAATTTGTAATAATATACCGCTAATAATATACTCGGGAGCAAAGAAACCGGGTCACTTTTTGTCCAATTTTCTTCGGGAAGTGTGTTCCCAGGTATACAATACGTCTTAGTGCGAGTTGGACTGCACCAAGTTACTTTAACAATGACATTTGGTGCAACTCACGCTTTAATGTCCAAGCATCGCGAATTTCTGTCCTACTGTAGCATACTAGCTTATAATCCAATACTCCTCTTACATAATTCACAACAAAAAAAAGTACTATTGTTTTATTAAAATAAACTGTTGTGAAAACTAAACTTTGTCGAGTTTTAACCTTAACAGCTCTTTTGGACCAAACGCAATATTGTCTATAAAAAAAACGAATTCCACTAAATTTACACAAAAGGATAACTCACGTATATTTAAAAGTCTAGTGATGCTCGACATGTTTTGGACAAATTCGTAGTCCTTCCTCCTGAAGCACTCGCCCCGGCGGCAGCGAAATCCATTATCTCGTTCAAAAAGCCTGGTCTATTGGACCTAAGACTAATATGGCCAACATCTCGTCGCCAACTTAATTCGCCCGCTGCCGCTCGCCGCCTGCGCCCGCGCCCGTCGCGAGGTGGGCTTCCGGCGCCGCTTTGTGCCGCATTGATACAGCACCGCCGATAAATATTGTGGCGAGCTTTGACTAGGGACGCGCCGCTGCAATATTATAAAACACAAAGACTCGCAAATCTTCTGTCTCCTCTCAGTACAGATTCATCTGCATCCTGCAACCCTTGTTGTGTCTACAACCGACGACGCGAAAGTAGCACAGTCTGAACTGTATTTCTCAAATATTTGCTTTCATGGATCAAAGAGAGTAGGTACTCGCATCGGAAGACTTTAGCTTCAAGATATTTCTTAAAAAGATCCTTTCGCAAGATAATTAATTTAATACAATAAGCTATCCTAAGTCGAAACCATCGTCTATGCCAAGCTTGGACACTCGTTCAACTCTGGCAATTCTATTAAAGAATCACAGAGAAGTCTCCATTCGTCGTCAGAGCTAACACGATAATCCCATCCCTACTCGGCACACATTGTCGCTGTATCGTATCGCCGTCTCCCAAAGTCCCGGCAACTCAAATATCATAAGTCGGGCGTCTGCATCGGTCGCTTTGTCGGCGAACACCTCCAGTCGTTATGATCCTCCTTTGACAAGACGAGCTGCGCGGAGTGTGCGGTCACATAACTCGTTTGTGTGCTGAATTAATATGACTATTTGACTTCACGTAACTTTACGATTTAATTGAGATTCGAAATGGGCGGGCGGTAGGTTTGATGCTCGAAATAACCAAGGCGCTCTTTGATTATTCTTGTACTTTATCCATGCGATATATACTAAGGTTGGATTGACGTAAAAACTAGTTAAATTTAATCCTGTCTGGAACATATCAATAAAGGTTGAGACTTTTAAGGGGCTTTAATACATGAACTAAATTTCATGTGTGTAGGTTAAATATAAGTATTCCGAGTTATTAATGGACCGGAAGAAATTCGACAGTGTCCGTGTAATAAATATATTACATTGCTGTTGCACTGCACGTTTTAATTTTTTTTGAACTTGGCTTAAGACGTAACCCTGTGTCTAATAAATCAGCTCTTTTTCTGCTCTAGTTGTGTCTGAAGGGAGAATAGAAGCCAGAACCGTTCATTCTTTTTTTCCATTTTCTTTTCCCCAATAACACACTGCATTCCTAATAGCTTCGGACATAAACACGTTGTAATCTCGGATATAACTTTAGCCAGCAAGTGGCGCGTGCAGCAGAGCGGTAAGGTCAGCAGAATGCGCCGCCGCGGCCTTTGTCTCTCTGCTTTGATGTCGCGCTGTGATTGATATCACATTTGCTGGCGTTACGAGCGCACTTTTTTTTATTATAAAAGACCAACCAGCCAAGGACTCGTACAAATATGTTCAGGACGGTATTGCTCTTTTAATAAATGGTTTCTTTATGCGAAATACGGCACAAATTTTGCATTCAAAATATTGTCTTGTAAATTTTTTGAGGATAGGATTATCGATCACAGGGCTTTATTTTAATATTTCAAGATTACATTATGTAGTTGTTTAGTACACAAATTGCTAGTTTGTTACTGAATTCTTCTACTAAAAAATTTCTAATAGTGGCTAACGATCATCCATAAATGGCACAATATCGTAACAATAAGGACTTCGAAAATGCCTAGCTCTTTCAACGTCTACACTATATTTCCTAGTTCCCCTGTCAGCACATCGTGTCACAGCCGCGGCGCTAATGAGCTCGCGCCACAAGTGTGCCCGCAGAAGGCACGTGCCCGCGAATTTTTCGACATCAACACATGTTTTAATACAAGCTGTACTTGGCGAACTTGACTCACTGCACAAAGGAATTTTCAGTGGTATGCCAAGTCAACAAGACTAGGACGATGTTTCCTCTATCCATAATTTGCAAGTAAATTTTATAACGATGTTCGCTTTGCAATTCGCAATTGACTAATCCGGCCTGAAGGACCATGTAGGTGTGGCAATGCTAATTTAAAAAAATCAAATTAAGTTTTAAAATACTGCAACATTGTGACAGTATAGAAAAAGGTATCATCATGGTTTGGCCTACTTATAAGCCAGTAAATGACAATAAATCACATTACAAGTTCTTTATCGGAGTTAAATCTACTGAGCAGTAAAAATTGTCTCGGAGGCTATTACAGGGGCGATAGATGCGTGTCAAATTGTTTGATAGATGGCCGCCGGCTGCACATGAATAATACATGACGGCAATTTCGCCATAACCCTGGACAATGGCAATAAACTTTATGTTGCCACATCAATCACGACTTCGACATAAAACCTGTGCTCTCATAATAACTTGCAACCTTTGAAGCGCCGGTTTATTAAAACTAAAACGGGCAGCGGCGCTTTGTGAATCTGCAACGTATATCGCATATTGGTGCGTATGTACAGGCCGGTGCGTCTTAATGCCAACTGAAATCTTTATTGCCATAATTGCAACGCCTTTGAAGCTTCAAAATGGGTTTAAATTCCACACAAACGCAAACTAAATGACTTGTCAAAGGTGCCTGAGGTGTGAAGCGCCATGCCCCGTGAAATTATACAAATAAATAGCGGTAAAGATAATAAATTACGGGGAAATTGCTAATGATGAGTGGTGCGGGGCCGCGGGCGCTGCATTAAGCCGGCGGCAAACATCAAAGGGCCCTTTGACCGAGCCGACACTCCCACACCCTCCCGGCCCGGCAGCCCGGGAGCTACTAATACACTAGTTTGTGTGAACAACTGATATCAATTAATCAATGTTTGACTCCTGTTTCGAGACAAACGGAGGGGCTTCCTGTACGGAGCGGTTCTTTCTTGCCTCTTCCGACGACACTAATTATTTTATAGTAGTTCTATAGTTACATATTTTATTTATATGAGCCCTATGTATTTTACCACTCGTTGAACACTAGTTTCTTTTTTAGCTATGTTTTCTAATGTAATTTAATTATCTATGATTGCTTTCGAAACATGCAAATAAGTAATCTGCATTCAGCATGCACAAAAAATAGAAAACGCAAAGCAATTTTTTTTTTCTAATTACAAAGCTGCCTACTAGCTATAAAAAATTCAGAACTACCAAACTAAAAAAAAAACGTAAAATGACTATATCCGATACCTACTCCATTACGGCGACTTGAAAAAAATCCAAAAGTGAGAGCTCCAACAAATACCACCATCAAAGACAGATGTCCCAGGAAACGAATATCTTCTTCTAAAAATCTGTCGCGACATCAATCTTCGTACAGCGCAGCTCCGCGGCGGCGCCGCTCCGTCTCCCCCGCCTCCGCGACAAGCATGCATCAAATACAAATCGACGACTTGTTTAACTTTTACAACCGAACAGCTACAAACCGACTGAGAACTTTCTGAAAACATGCTTTGGTGTCTCGAGACGGAAAATTATCTTATAATGTTGTAACACGATTTCCCAAATTAAAATACTCGGGAATGGTTCCTTTGATTATTCTTGTCTGAGGGAATTATTCCTTCTCTAATCTCCATTTGCAAAAACTAAACGGAAAAAAGGAGTAAAATTAGAGTGTTTAATGAATTACAAGTTTTAGGGAAGAAAGAACTCCTATTCTGCATAGGTACGTTTAACGTGTTGTATGTTACTGAGGTGTGAAGATTGTATTGTAGATTATACTATGTAGTGATTATGACTTGTACATACTTTTATTTGTCTATTGAAAATACAAAGTCACCGAGATCTCTATAAAATCTATAATAAGCATTAGCAGCAACGTAACATCTCCAATACTCCGAAGCGCAGATGGTCGCATAGCACTATCAGAAGTAGCATTTCTAACGAGTTGCACGTATCGTTAGGGCGCGCCGAGAGCGTGATAACGACTCTTCGCGCCTCGCGAGCACCCTCGCCGTAAGCGCCGCGATCCAACTTTGTCGCCACACGTGCATGTTATCTGTATCTTCGCGTCATAAAGGCGCAGGGCTGCTGACATTGTTCCGAATGAAGAGTGCTCGCCGGTGCAACGCTGTTTACTTTGCTTGGTGACTCGGAAACACTCTGCTATTTGTTAACAACTTGCCGAGTCACCCAGTGTGAAACAGCGGGGTGAAGCAATTTTACGGTGCAAAACATAGACTTACAATTTTCTACTGAGTAATTATCGACCGTATCACCGAATAGCATATAGGCAGAACAGATATAACACCATTTACAGCGGCAGTTAGTAGCAGTAAACAGTTTTGTCATAGTTGCAGCAAACACGTCGAGACGTATCTAGGAAACAAACGTCCTCAGAGATAGCTAATACGGTGTAATTGGCATGGTCGGTCGCCGCAGATTGTGTGGTCCACTCGGCCCGAGAGCTATCGACCGGATCTGATTCTTGTGCAATTAAACTGCACTGCACTGCACAGAGCCAGCTACACAGAAATGTCCTTTTTTACCTCTTAAGAATTTTTCAGACAGTAACAAACGTCTGTTGAAGCAATAAACGCTTTTGTGTGGCTCTGGCTTCCTTTTTGCGAGTCACAAGAGTTTTTTTTTTAAGATTTGCGCAAATCTTCAATGTACAAGTTGATTTAGTTAAGTTATATACACACTTGTGAATATTGTTTCTCCTAGTAACCACTCGGTACAACGTGGTCGTATCTGCCCGAACCTCAACGAGCGCACGATTTATCAAGTATGAATACCGTTTGTCATCTCGACTCAACATCAACTGTTGACAACCGAGCACGGTTCGGTCTGTCGCCGCATCGCCGGTCCACGCCTCAAGTGTCACTAGACTAGTGGCTCAAAGCCGAGTGTTTGCCCCTTTGTCTTACCGGGCAATTAGTGCAGTCCGTTCATTTAATTCTATCGGTCGATTAGCAGTGGAGCCAGGTGGCCATTAATTGTACGCCATCAATTTGAATATGGCTCCCTGTTGGCCAGCTTTATGCCCGTGCGCTGCACAGACCTATCTGGAATTCTATCTCAATTAATAGTGGTGATGTTGTATACGTATTTATAGAGTAATTACACATAGCAACAAGGAAACAGACTGAATTTGTTGTGCATGAATTCTCAGACTATTATACAAGAATGAAAGACTAGTATCTAATCCGTACAAAATAGCTGTGTTCCAGATGATCTCTAAATACTTTCACAGTCAACAACATAGTTAATATAATTCAAAGAAAACGAAGAGTCTAAATAAACTTTCAGCCCGCATTTATATAATCATCGAGTCTTAGTTCTGAAGCAGATTTCCGAAGATAAATAGCCATTGGAAAGATTCGGAAAAGTTGGCAAATCGCGTCTCAGCGTGCCCGCATATCAACTTGAGACGGACTTTTACATTAAAGTATTACATGAGGAATCTTTCGATTTCCATTTGAGAAACTTTGTATTAGTGAGGCCGCAACTTGGAACTTAAGCCACCCGTTTAAGTAACGTACAGACGAAATGAGCATTCTTATTCTTACTGATAAAAAAGGTTAAAGCATCTGCTTAGTGCCTTTTGCAATGTCTACATCTAAAGGCAGTAAGTCCCACTTACATGACAAAGCCTGAATCGTCCCCTTTAGTCTGGCTGCAACTGTTTCCATTCTAAAACGCCGTAATAGTCTCATCAATCTGGCACATTATCATTTTTAATTACCGACCTATCAAAAGTATAAATTCAAACAAATCAAACTTAACATGACTACATTTAAACAGAAACGCTTTGAGTATGGAAATGTAGCAAAATATGAATCGGCACCACAAGAACCACTCCCGAATAAAAATCTTTTGATGTTGAAAAATCTGTGTTTATCACAGATTTGTTTGAAGACGTAAACGTGTCTTGTCAAGTGAAAGGTCAAGATCCACCTCGGCCGTAGCGGGCGCCGGGGCGGCCAAACCGCGACACATCAAAAGGGCAATAAAAGACAAACTAATTATGCCTTCGCAAATTACTTCACGAGATCGGTTTGAGCACGTATTGCGTAATGAAATCCGTGGGACTACAATTAATTTTAGACGACATTTTAACGTCAGCGTGAAAGTACATCCATATATTAATTAGTCAGATTGGAGCAGGTTAAATTATGTCAAATTTACCTACATGAAAAGGAACCGTGAATTGGAAATTAAAAACCTGGAACGTAGTCGCAGGTGGTTGTTTTGTTTTATACACGTGTTGAAGTAAACAAGTGAACAAGAGGATTTTGAAAAAAGTATTTTTTTTACTTTCTTTGTTTTACTGTAACTAAACTATTCCGGTAAAGGTCCCAAATATGCTTAAAAATATAAAATAGAGCGAATAGCTTTCAGACACTTCGACTAGCACACCGAAACCAATCAACACAAAAAAATTACCCAAAAATTTAAAACCGTAAATTAGATTTCCCAACGTTTTTGATAAAGCTAGATTGAAATGTGTACAAAAGTCGGTTACGCCGTTTCTGCATGCGGGGGCGGTATTAGCGCTCGGTCGCATCTTCAGAGGGCGGCGAGATCAAAGGATAGGTACAGAGTAACCGCTCCCATTGATGTCGTGCACAAAGGGAATTGATTGTTGCAAAACTCTTTTAAAAAAAAGTAGGGATCCATGACACATTTTGCTTTGTTTCTATCGTGTTGGACGCGTGTACGGTTATGTTGTGATCGCTGTTTGTGCGCTAATAGGTTTAAGCATGTGTGTTACTGTTTCATTTTATTAATGAAACTTTTATGTAATTTTTTCACATTTTGAACCTTCTTCACATAACAGTATTATGAAGGGGTATTTCGGTATGCAAATTATGTTTAGGTAATTTTCAAATGTTTTTTTTGTGTTTATAAAAGTATTTATGGCACAGACCAGAGTAATGAGTGTTATATTTCATTAAATACGTATATTAAATAAACTAATAAATATTTAAATAAGCAATTCTTTTATATAACTGCTCTAACGATTTTGATGAACTGTACTGTGTAGGGATCTTTGAGGGCTTCCCATCAATCCAGCTCGAATCTAGAACAGCAAAATGTCTTTTCTAGGAAAACGCATTTTTTCGAGTCTTGCAAATACCAAGCTCTTTCGCCCAAGTAATTTCATTCACTATTCATTAAATAAATAATCCCATCAAGGGAATGAACGAAAATCATAGGTATCGTGTTATAGGCGATGCGGCTACCAACCCTTCATTGTTTTGATTCCACTTTCCACCTATACGCCGACAATCACGCTAAAGTAGCCTTTAGGTCTTGTTAGATGTAATTTAATATACATAATATATGTGTGTATGTACGTTTATAAATATAACCTACATTGGGTATTTTTTTGGGTACAGCATTAAATACCACCTAATCTGGCTCTCGTTAGGTTAGTAGGTATTATTGCTAGTACTTGGATGACCATTTTTTTTGGTACATTTTCTAAAAATGAAACCTAACTAGATCGATTTAACACCCCTGTAACCCTCTGCATACAAAATTTCATGAAAATATTGTTGGAGCCGTTTCCAAGACTATATACAAGAATTACTTGTTTAAAGGTATTAGATAGATTACTACATATTAGTGAGATTAAAACAACTATCACTTACATTCATATTTTAAGTAAGTGTGTATATGGAATAATGTTTGTTCTATTCCCAGTCATCGGAAGTCCTACAATAGCAAAAGTCATCTCCATAGTGTTTCCTTGTTGTTAGGAGTTGTCTTATTTCTATCTTTAAATACTACACTCCATCCACGGAATATGGTTCAATGTCGAATTTACACCCATATTGTTTAACCTCTGTGGACAGTAGTACTTACTATGATACTTTTAAATGATTCATGTTTAATGCATTGCAAGCAGCTACATTTAAACATCAGGAACTGATTAAGGTAATTAGGATTTATATCCTATGGAAAATACATCTAGTATACTTACTGTTATGTTACAAAATAAGAAGCAAATCAACTTGATACTAGAGCTGGTCCTAAGTGGCATATTGTTATTTTTTTTAATTATGAATCTATTAGGCGATTGTTTTTTTTTATGCAACTGGGAAGGCATACAAGCAAGTGGGCCATGTGAGCATCACCATCCAAAGACATCTGCAACACTAGCGGATTGCAGATGCGTCGCCAGCCTAGAGAGCTAAGACAGAGTACTTTGTGTGCCAGTAATTTCACTTGCTTTCTTAGTCTCCAAACTGGAACACATTGCAACCATAAAATTGGGCCTAGACAGGACACCAATAGCCGAGCAAGGTGCCCCAGTGTCTAACGAGCCAGCTCACTTTTAAAACACATTCACAAATATGCATTTAGGTTAAGAAATATGTATTCCCTGTGGTAGATTACAGTACATATCATATACATTTGCAACTGGACTAAGACATATTTAGTTAATTCCTTATACTAAAGAGTTTCTTTTCAGTTGAAAGAATTTAATATCTTCTTTTTTTTTTTGACTTGACACTACTTACAATAAATCTGTACTATACTCCATTGGTTGTAAAGTGTAAAGATTTAGATTTTTAAAGTGTATATTAAAATAAAAAGACATGTCAAGATTGTTTGCCTTTAGTTACCTAAAACAATGGAGTATACTAAAGTTTATTAAATTTGAATTAAAACTGTTCACTTTGAGTCTTACATGTTTATTTTATTATTTTTTATTTGTTTCATGGATGCTTTATTGGCTTCCACATGGAGTGCCTTATCAGAAACCCAATAAACGTCTCTGCTCATAGAGCTAAATAGTTAATATTCTTAAATATTAAGTTTTTCACTTACTCATATCTTTGAATTACATTTTAAAGTTTCTGTGCACGAAAAATTATTCTAGTGAACTCAATGTAATTTAGTTCAATCTTAATTACCTTTTGAATGTCGACAGGTAACAACCGAAACAATTATGTAAATAAAAATACACTTTTATGTTTTCTGAAGCAACAGAAAGTAACTTTTCGAAACGAAAAAAGTTTTATAAAAGTTTCTCAAAACCTCTCGATTGACAAAACTTTAATGCTAGTCGCTACAAAATCGTTCACACATTATTACTGGAAGAACACATCCATACAGAACACAAAACATCCTAACCTATACAAAGTATTATTTATAACCATTACCTGTATCCTATCGAAACGAGAATAAATGAAGCTAATTATGAATGTCTGAAGCGTAAATATGCGAGTTAGTACCAAAAGCGTTAATTATAGAAGTCGTAATCTTGGAATAAGCTTCGGTTTCTTACCTCGTTGACACCTGAATTCCCAAAAGTGAGCGATCCCAGAGTTCGTTACAACTTCAAACACTAAACTTTCAACTTTCCAGGCAAAATAACAACACTTAGTCGAAGATAAACACTTGTGTTAACTTTGTAACTAGTAATTTAACTTATAAAAGGCTTGAAAACAACATTTTTTCACTTAAAAAACAAAAATTTAATCACACGATTGACGTCGCTGCCCAAAGTGTTGATGCACTTTGGCGGCCTCTCGTGGCACTTTATGTAACTGTCAATGCGTTTCGTTTCTGCTTTGTAGAACCTTTAAATAAAGTCATATTTTGCCGACCAAAATAATAACATGAAAAATCTAAAAATATTTTTAAACGAGCCATACACATTCATATTAATGTCTATTATCAGGCTATTATTGTAGATTTATTTATTTCCTCCGGTGACCTTGGAAGTGGCTGTAACCATTTTGGATAAAACTATTGATTCGAGATGGCAAATCGATCTAGCAAAGGTTAGCAAACCGATGTGTATGTCCCCGTACGGATAATCGAAGTCAAATAATATGTATGTATAGTACTTTTATATATACCAAACTGTAAGCCAATTCGACTACAAGTGAGCTTAATTTGATTTGCAAGGTTTGACATAAACAACAAACGCACGTACAAACAACACAAGTTAAATAAAATCTTGTACAGAAATAGCATAAATTTCGATTTAGGGACAATACTCGAGCATTGCGAGACAGTAATTTATTTTCTTAATGTAACAAAAAAACAACATTTGTCAGAAAACACACTTTATTTTATTTATTTCAAACATTGACACACTTAGGTACAAAGATAAACTGAAATTCGACGTCACAGTCGGGATATCATCTGAATACCCCAATACCACACTTGAATATAAAATAGTTTTAAATTTAAACTATTGAATAACATTTCTCAAAATTTGTCAAAATAAAATTGCCTTTCAGTTGAGCAGGTACGATAATAACTAAACGCAATAACAATAAAACTACGAAAATGACTAAATCAATGACTGTCTTTCTTAGTTCTAAACAATAAATAGTTATAATAAAGAGAACTGTTGAGGTATTTCTTAAGATAAAACACACATTGCCAACTCTGCTTCAGGTTCTATCTTTCTTAGTCATCTTTATTAGGAATGAAACGACAATACACGCTAAGGAACACATGGCATAGTGAGGTTTTAACTTGGCAAAAAGAACTTTCAGAGCTGGTATCCAATAGAACATGGTCATTTTACGTAATAAACAAGTGACAGAACCAATAACACATTCTTAAACTAGTCTTAACTAAACAATACACAGAACATGAACTGTGAACACAGTATACAGCAAAGTACAATTATTTCCATGGCTAACATATACACACAGCTTCACAAATTATTATGTTACCTGCGATGACTTACTAATCTTATTATTACAAAGGAATTACTAAGAACCAGTGAATCTAGTCAACTATTGCAAAGCGATATTATTAAACGGGAGCTAATTCGGTTTACTACTATAACTCAGCGATCTAAAACAAAACAATAATAAAGACAATACTTTTTATTTCTGACAGATACGCAATTACGCAAACTTACTTTGCACTCCGTCGATAAAGAGTAGAAATTAATTTAAAAAACAATTTTTTCTAATTAGTGCCATTTCCGAGGAAGCTATGGTTTAATTTCTACTTCTAATCTTTATTGTTGCACTAATTCTCAGCCGCCTTCTACATAACACACAATCTATTTCCACTTTATCTAGACTACTTCGTAACACAATCAGTAATACGCAAGCTGTGAATCGTAATATACTTGTACAAAAAAAAAACGGTTTGAAATCACTAGCAATTAATAAACATCAGGCATTTCTAATTAGCCCAACGAAAGGTTGAAAAGACCTGTGTAAAGTATTAAGGTCATACCGTTTAACGCATACACCATTCCTTTCTGTCAAACGGGCAAAAATTACGGATAGAAAGAGATGGTGAATACGATTTCGAGCGCCGCGCGTTCGACAATAAGGCAACTGGATCTCATTTAAACGCTTTTCAAGAATGCATAACGTCTATTTAGAATAAGAGATACACAAGAACCCAGTTAAAGCGTATTTCTTTAAGTCCTAGTACTACCTTCTACAAACGTTTCATCATGGTACAGCAAAAATAATAACAATTCAATTTAAGTTGCGAAGACACAGCAATAAAAGTGCGACGGAACAAAAAAGTGTATTTAACATTATACATAAACGTTCTTGCCTGTCTCCGCTGTCAAACAAATAAAATTCATTTTAAAAACAAAATAGTTTCCAACAACTGATTTGGTGTAAGCCTCTCCGTTTAGGTCAGTGTTTCATAACCTTTGGATACGATGGACCGGACCACTCCGCGAATACTCAAACTTGTCATCACCAATGTTTTTCGGTGACAAAAGTTCACAGCATCCATAATCTAAAACTTGTAGCACGAGAATAAAGCATAAAACAGACGGACGCCCACTTTCTTCGTAACCGTCACATTTGACGTACAATTCTTGAAATATGGCAACAATTTTGTATGCAAACTTTTAGTACCTGCCTCTTTGTTCTGTTTTATACTATACTCTTGCGTTTTCTCAGATAAAACCACTGGTTTACGTATTAATCCTATTCAAGCTTTGAATGAAATTAGTCATGTCGTACTCCTCCTCGTACTGGCGATCGTCCCAAAGATCGGGGAGGGTCTCTAGTACGGAGTGGACGCCAGAGGCTCCAGGGCCCCCCGAGGGGCCGGGCTGCGGCTGCGAGCCCCCCGGGCTATCCCCGGACAGCTGGAACAGGTCGAGCAGCTGCTCCGTGCCCATGGTTTCTATGGCCGCGTTTTCGCTGCTGATCACTGTGTTGGCCGTTAGGAGTTTGAACTTTTGTAATCTGGAATAATAAACAGACAAATATTTCATCATTTTTTTCGAAACGTGTATGCAGTTTAGAAAACAACTAGGTAGGTACTATATATATTATAACGAGTAACAAATCTATGAACACGCAAAATAACCGTGGGACATCGAATCTGGAAACAAACGTGCGACTAGTAGAAGAGCTGGGACCATTTTTAGGTAGGTATTTGAGGCAAGCTGAAAACTTGTCATATAGCTCTCCTATTATACCCCAACACGGAACTGCAGACCTGTCTGGTGAGAAGCGGAGCTAAATCAACCCCTGATTTTTTTTAAATATTTTGTATGTGCTGTAGTTTAACGTTTAAAGAATTAAAAAAATTGTCGGGGTTGTAACATTGCCAGACGCGTCCAAAAATATCTATTGAAGTTTCATTTTTGCCACGAAAATTCCGCCCTCTGGTCAGCAGTGTGGTAAGTGTCAGGTGTCACTGACCCCATGATCTTCTCCTCGAGCGTGGCACGCGTGATGAGGCGGTATACGTTGACGACGCGGCGCTGGCCGAGCCGGTGCGCGCGGTCCATGGCCTGAAGGTCACGCATGGGGTTCCAAGCGTGCTCCACGAAGATCACCGTGTCCGCGCCCGTCAGGTTCAGACCCAGGCCACCCACCTGGCAACACAGACACAAGTCAAGTATGAGTTGGACAAACTAAGCTCGCGCGGCTCCATTGTACTCCCCAGAAGTTGCAAAAATGTATACGTTTATACTGCGAAAGAAAACTTTTGATGTTTGCTTGTGCGGACTAGGGTTAACTATACAAAGATAGCGTCATCCGCGGGAAAACTCGTGAATTTATCAAAATTAAATTAAGCAACATATAATAAGGACAGTCATACTCGTATTTATCAGGACAAAGTGTCAAGTCTACACGTTTCTAATTAAAAAACACGAAATGTACGAGCTTCTACACTTGAATTTCATAATTATAATTTTTTGACTGGTAACATTTTATTAAAAAACTAGCTCTTTTTAAAATTTGTATTCCATCAACAACCCGACTTTTTCCGACGCTTCCAACAATATCGTTATATTTCAAACAATTGACACAAAACCTTCACAACTCATACTCTCTCCTCCTTCTCTTCTTCCTCGAGAATCACTCTATCTATGGATGAAAACCGCATGAAATCCAAACGTCGCAGGCGAGAGACGCGGCGGAACTCGTTCTACAAAACGTAAGCAGTGACAAAACCTCCAAAGGCTACTCACAGCAGTGGTCAACAGCAGCAGATCGATGGACACGTCGTTGTTGAACCTGTTGACGAGCGCGTGCCTCTGGTGCGGCGGCACGGCGCCGTCCAGGCGCAGGTAGGTGACGGCGGGCAGATGGCGCTGCAGCAGGTCGCGCTCCACGATGTCGAGCATCTTCTTCAGCTGGCAGAACACCAGCGCGCGGTGCTGGGACACCACGGCGCCGCCCTCCGACGTGTCCGCAGACACGCCGATGCCGCAGTCCAGCAGCAGTTGCCTGGAACGTTGGGCTCGCGTTACGGAGATTACTGATAACGTCGCGCGTTTAGGAGTGCGAGCGGCCGCATTGGCGACTTTTCCCGCGAATACAAAAATGGCGGTGATGCCGCCCAACTTCTTGAGATTCGTGCGACGTGGTGGGGGTTTACCACCAAAAAAAATAACTCTTTTTGTACGCCAAACTTAACTAAATAATAAAACTAGTTTCCTCCTGATGTCCTACCGCGTGTATGATACAATGGCGACATGTGGTGATGCGTGTGTATGATAGGCCGCTGTGTGTATTTTACCTTTCGATCGAGCGTCTCCGTCTCCCTTCCCATCCCTTAACGTATGTTTTGCATTATTATTATAATAGTTTTGTTGTAGTTTCACAGTGCAACAGTCGATAAAGGTAAGCTGTAAGGCTGTGTCAACTCCATGAACATATTAAAATCAATATCCACGTCAAACTTAATACCCCTCTTTTTGCGTCGGGGGTTAAAATAGCGTACTTGAGCGCGGGCAGCTTGGCGGAGTGGTCGATGTCGTCGAGGCTGGAGCCCCTAGCGGCCAGCTGCAGGCGCACGCGCGCCGCCTCGGGGTGCTCCGCCGTCAGCACCAGCTTCGGGTGGTTGCACACGTTCTGCAGGTAGTGCAGCGACTGCACACAAACAATACCCGACATGCATTTAAACGTATTATCATTTTCTTAACAAAATATGAAACTATCAACATGATACTACCGTGAGACTTAATCATTATTACACATAAACGGATAACTCACGTATAAAAAGTCGAGTGATGCTCGACATGTTTCGGACTATTTCGTAGTCCTTCTTCCTGGAGCGCTCGCCCCGGCGGCAGCGAAACGAACACGAGAAGGAAGAAGGACTGCAAAACACTCCGAAACATGTCGAGCATCACTCGACTTTTTATACGTGAGTTATCTGTTTATGTGTAATAAATATGAAACTATCCTAAAATTAAATTAAAAGTAAAATCGGTCGAGAAATACGGAAAATATAAGAATTTTTAACAACTTATTTTATGCAGCGATTAGAAAGAGAGATCGACGATGGTGTCAAACGAAAAACTAAGACTCACAAGCAGGTCACAGGACGAGCCCACGTCTCTGTTAGTTCCGAATTGCATCGTAAGCAGGAAGATGAACTGTCTCAAGCGCGGAACAATGGCGTGCAAGCGGGAAGGTAACAACACAATAAGTATGCACTGCCTACTCTGAGGATCCCCCACCCTAGGCGAGGACACATTCACATCACCATCCACTATTCTCAGTTGGCTACAACAAATCTCCATGTCCATTTTTTTTTATATGATGGCAATTCGGAACAGCTTGCAAACGGACTTTTACTTTAGGAGGGCGTACCCCCTGGTTGGAAAGTCCTGGCCCATATATAATCTGTCTCCGTACCTGGAACACGTGGACCTGCTGCCTGCCTGGCTGCGGCATGTGCGTCCGCGAGAACTGCTCGTACAGCCGCCGCTGCAGCGGGCTCAGCTCGCAGTAGTAGTCCTGAGTGATCTTCGGAGGCAGCTCCTTTAGCACGTCTTCTTTCACACGCCGCAGCAAGAACGGCAGCACCTGAAAGGTTGATTTAGATAACCAATTAGATGCGTTCACATTTTGACCTTCTTTTTGGGCTCTAGCAGGAAGGTATATATAACAGGAGTCGAGATATTATTATCATGGATGCAACTCATTTCAAAATTAAATAATTCACGGAAGGTAGATCAGATATTGTTAAATGGGTGGATTAACTATTGGTAGGTATACTCTTGTTGTTATCGTCTCATCAGCGAGGGGACAAAAGTAGTAGTTTATTAGAAGAAAATTGTTGTGTCACATTATACTAACAGCTGCATAATTGGTGACCCATCATCCAAAGAGGCTTAAAACTACCAATAAAATGCATCTGTCACTTTGACATTTACCTTTCACATATAAGGATAAACGATTGTTGAGTAACAGCTTTTATCTGTGATGCATTGTTTTGCGTCTTGCATAATTTGTCTAAACTGAGCTGAAACTTGAGAGGACATAACCGTTTGACAAAAACGAACATCAACCGTGCGCGTGTTAGACAAGCCTATAGGATGCACTAAGCAGCAAAGCGAGCCTTTGCGGGCTCTCTGGGCATTGATAAGTCAGCTACCGTGAGAGGGTCTGACCTGGCGGTGCAGCGCCTCGACGGCGAGCGCGCCGGCCTGCAGCTGCGGCGGCGTGGCCTTGGGGTCGCGCGCCGCCAGGATCGGGCGCGAGTAGCGCGCCGTGAACTGCCGCTCCGTGCCCAGCAGCCCCGGCATCAGGAAGTCGAACAGCGACCACAGCTCCAACACATTGTTCTGCAAACAAACACAACATCATAACACGAGTTCACGTCAGTGCTAGGCGTCCAATCCAATTAGCCAGGCAATGATTTCGAAGACATAGTTAACGCCTTCTGCAAACCCACACCCAAGTTTAATTAATTGGACACTGTGGTATCACCTAGGCAACAACCCACACCCCCCCCCCCCCCCCCCCAATCCCCCCTGCACATCCAATGAACACGATGGCACGAAGGTCATCTTAAATTAGTCTTATATGATCATAATATTCAGCAGAACCATGGACCGTTTCAAACTTCTTGTTAAGTTTACTTAACAAGAATTTTCGCTCTTGTTTCATATTTCGAACAGCTAAGGATTGAAATAGCCTGCCTGCGTGTGGGTTCCCCGATCATCTTTAGGGTATTTACTAAGCAGGCGTGCTTTATTTAACCTTTTCGACGCCAACGACACATCAGCACCGCAGGTTGAACGCCAACGACCCATATACAGGATGTTTGGTAGCTAGATCCAAAGCTTTAAGGGGATGATAGCCGAGGTATTTTAGCCATATATGTCTTAGTCGAAATTTGTTTTTTTTTTTAAATTGAAGACTTAGAAATTTTAGGAAAATACCCAGAATTTGATAGTCACGAGTCAATATTGCCCCAATGAGCGTTAATTTGGAAACAAAATCTTTTATTTCGGATAGTTTAATGTGTATTGGACCAAATGAAATAATTTTTAAGTGTCTTTCTTGCCACTAAAACAAAATGGAGGCATTCGAAATTACTTAAAATGTCTTAGGTTGGAACAAAGTTATTTTTCTGTGCCATAAATTAAAAAAAAAATCCTTGAAAAAATGTTGAAACATTTTTAGAAACATGCCTGTTTATTGTTCTTTCTTTTAAGGTATCACTCATTCACATTGCTTGCAAAATCTGAGATAAAAAGTAAAAACCAAATTCAGGGAGCACTCGCTAAGAGAATGTACTAGTCTTGGAATTTCACGTTAAAGGTACTTAACTAGTAAATTACATAAAAAAAAGATTAAAATTAAATCATTAATCTTCGGTTTGTTGTGATTTGAATACTAAATTAATTAATTTTAACATTTTTTTTACATTAATAAATCAAATGTATAAAAATTAAAAAAAAAAACAAATTTCGGCTAAGACATATGGCTAAAAATGTTCAAAAATACCTCGGCTATCATTCCCTTAAAGCTTTGTATCTAGCCACCAAATACCCTGTATACGTCCATTACTTCTATACAAAAGCAACCATCATTCAATTGGGTTCTGGTTCAGCTAAAGCTATCGCAATAAACAAATCTGGCGTATATCTGACGTCTCTTGTATTTGACGTGGCGGCGCAAAGGTTAAGACGGTCAAACGCAAGCCTAATTTAAATTAAAAAAAAAACTCACCTGTATCGGCGTCCCCGATAATATTAACCTATGATTAGCGACTAGTTGCTTTATGGCTTTGAACGCCTTCGTCTTCCCGTTCTTGATGACGTGCCCCTCGTCGAGGATACAGTAGTTCCACTTGATGCCGCTGAAGAACCCGATGTCCTTCCTCACGATGTCGTAGGAGGCGACTATGAGGTTGTAGTTCTTGACCTGGTAGCGAAGCCGCTCGCGCTCCACTGGGGGCCCCACGTATTGCAGCGGCTTGAGGCATTTGGTTGGGATGAACTTGTTCACTTCAAACACCCAGTGACCTGGAATTTTAGTTAATAAGGCTTTTTAATTTCATAGTTTCATCTGAAATGGTATAATGGATGTTTTTGCGTTTACTTAAAATTATAATTATAATGCTCAAAGGAAAATTACTTGATTTTTCCCTTATTGCCCACAATGATTGAGTAGAACACTACACAAAACTCTGCCGCAAAGGCTACACTGGACTCTAATAATAGACGGCCTCGCTGGCACTCGGTCTCCCGACACTACGAGCGAGGGCGCCGGGCGGCCGCGCTCGGCCAGCTCGGCGTGCAGCCGGTGCTCGTGCAGTACCTGTGAGCGTGGGCGGGCAGACGACGAGCGAGGGCGCCGGGCGGCCGCGCTCGGCCAGCTCGGCGTGCAGCCGGTGCTCGTGCAGTACCTGTGAGCGTGGGCGGGCAGACGACGAGCGAGGGCGCCGGGCGGCCGCGCTCGGCCAGCTCGGCGTGCAGCCGGTGCTCGTGCAGTACCTGTGAGCGTGGGCGGGCAGACGACGAGCGAGGGCGCCGGGCGGCCGCGCTCGGCCAGCTCGGCGTGCAGCCGGTGCTCGTGCAGTACCTGTGAGCGTGGGCGGGCAGACGACGAGCGAGGGCGCCGGGCGGCCGCGCTCGGCCAGCTCGGCGTGCAGCCGGTGCTCGTGCAGTACCTGTGAGCGTGGGCGGGCAGACGACGAGCGAGGGCGCCGGGCGGCCGCGCTCGGCCAGCTCGGCGTGCAGCCGGTGCTCGTGCAGTACCTGTGAGCGTGGGCGGGCAGACGACGAGCGAGGGCGCCGGGCGGCCGCGCTCGGCCAGCTCGGCGTGCAGCCGGTGCTCGTGCAGTACCTGTGAGCGTGGGCGGGCAGACGACGAGCGAGGGCGCCGGGCGGCCGCGCTCGGCCAGCTCGGCGTGCAGCCGGTGCTCGTGCAGTACCTGTGAGCGTGGGCGGGCAGACGACGAGCGAGGGCGCCGGGCGGCCGCGCTCGGCCAGCTCGGCGTGCAGCCGGTGCTCGTGCAGTACCTGTGAGCGTGGGCGGGCAGACGACGAGCGAGGGCGCCGGGCGGCCGCGCTCGGCCAGCTCGGCGTGCAGCCGGTGCTCGTGCAGTACCTGTGAGCGTGGGCGGGCAGACGACGAGCGAGGGCGCCGGGCGGCCGCGCTCGGCCAGCTCGGCGTGCAGCCGGTGCTCGTGCAGTACCTGTGAGCGTGGGCGGGCAGACGACGAGCGAGGGCGCCGGGCGGCCGCGCTCGGCCAGCTCGGCGTGCAGCCGGTGCTCGTGCAGTACCTGTGAGCGTGGGCGGGCAGACGACGAGCGAGGGCGCCGGGCGGCCGCGCTCGGCCAGCTCGGCGTGCAGCCGGTGCTCGTGCAGTACCTGTGAGCGTGGGCGGGCAGACGACGAGCGAGGGCGCCGGGCGGCCGCGCTCGGCCAGCTCGGCGTGCGAGCCGGCGACCACCGCCACGGACTGCAGCGTCTTGCCAAGCCCCATGTCGTCGCACAGCACGCCGTGCAGCCGGTACTCGTGCAGGAAGCGCAGCCAGTTCACGCCCGCCTGACAATAAACGTGGACATAAAATCCAGTGTTAGCAGAGCCCTGTAGTCTAGCCGACAAGTTCAATATGGTCCAAAATAGAGATACTGCTCTTAAAATTATGTGCGATAGCTCATTGGATGCGGAATAACGCCTAGAAAATTGTGCTAAAAGAGTGTATTAGCACATAAAAATTGCAAAAGTTATAAACAATTAAAGATGAAAAAAAAGGCATTTCGTTTTTCGCCAATATTTCATAGACTATTCATATTTAAGACATTTCAAAAATAGAGTCGTAAAGAGGAGGAAATTTCCAATAAAAAAACTCCTAGCTCTTGGAACTCTATCTCCATTATTTATAATTTTAATTTAAAGCTGAAAATGGGTCTCCGCGCTTCATTTTTAGGTTGCGCGCGTGGTGTCAAAAGCGAGTACGACACATTAATTAATGTTTTTAAGTTATTGAATATATTTTTAAAAATTTGAAAAAATTATAGTGTATTTTGAACACTTCAAAGAACTTAACCCCGTTGGAAATTTTACTTAAAGTATACAAACATTTTGAATTAAAAAAAAAATGTAATAGCTTATAATTGTTTTTTTTTTTTACATTTCTATTGTTCAAATACTTAAGAATTTATTTTTATTTAAAAATTATAATTAACAGTACTCTATTAAGTAACAAAAAAAACTTTTTTTTATCAACAATTCCATTGTTTATTAACTTATCTTAGCTTTGTTAGGTATATATTTTTTCTCAAACTTCTAAAAATTACAAAAACAACCGTATATGTGAGCATAGAAAAAAAATATTTACAATAAAATTAAAAATATTTTTTTCTATACTTTGTTATATATGGTTGTTTTTGTAATTTTTAGAAGTTTGAGAAAAAAATATAACAAAGTTACAACTACTCTCAAATTATAAATGTCGAACATCACTCGACTTTTATACCCGAGTTACCCGTTTGTGTAAATGATAAAGGGACAGCAATTTATTTTACAACAGTAATTTTATAACCATATTATTATTATATTTAAATTAAGAATTACGTATCCTTTACTAACCTGCTGGTAACTCCGCAACTCAGCCGACACCGGCACCGGTATCTTATAGTCCCTGATCTTCTTGGGATCGAACAGCTGGTCGAGGAACTGCTTGTCGGCCAGCCGGCGCTCGCGCAGCTCCGGCGCCAGACCCTCGGGCTCCGGCACGCTGCCGTCGAGCGGCATCAGCTGGATGAGGGACGCGAAGCACCGGGTCGACATCACTCTGACGGCTTCGCAGTGGTCGCTCATGCGCCCTGTAACAGTTCAAAGGAAGATGTAAAACCATCACTCAATAAAGCTGGCTTTAGGCTGCTTATCCACCTGAAGTAGTGCTGACCGAGGTTAGGAAATCGACGCATAGTATTACTACAGAAACCGGGAAGGGGTTGTCAGCCAAAAACATATAGACAGTCGTGCGTGAGCAAGGCTGGATATTTGAGGCTCGCAACCCTTTTTCCCGCCGAGGTTTGTTATAGTTATTTTCTCAAACATGCGATGAAGTAAATCAAAAACCTCCAAAAAATTAAAGATTTATTTCTAATGAAACTAAAAGTAAACTAGACAAAATGTAACAAATATCGTTTAATTTTTTTTTTAAATAAAGTTAATGACTAAATTGTCATAACGCCGGAAAACAAATATTGCGGACAGTTGTTTTTTAGTAGCTGAATGGTTACAAATATGTGGAACGGAAATTATAAAAGTTGTAGAAATCTCATTAAAGACCTCTCGTCTAGTCGCACCTGAAATGTGACACTTTGCAGCCTAACACAAGGAACATAACATCAATATTTCATTGCACGTTTGAGAAATAGTACATTACTGCAGAGGCCGTGAAGTAAGGGATTGCTGGACGAGTTTGGGGTAGGTGGCCGAGTCGAAGACGAGGCCAGATAGAACGAGTCCTGCAATCCCTGTTCCGGCCAAAGCTTGTATAGTGTTTTTCTCAAACAATGTGAGGAAATATTAAAATTAAAATAACTACTAGACAATCAAGTAAAATCTCTTTACTTTTTTCCGGTAGCATATTTTGCATAGCTAAATTTGCCTCCTCTTTTAAATGAGGCGGAGTACAGTTCATAAGTTCCCCGTCACTTTCATCACTAGAAGTCATTTTTATTTCTGTTAAATTATAATAACA
Source organism: Pandemis corylana (assembly GCA_949127965.1). Lineage (NCBI taxonomy): Eukaryota > Metazoa > Arthropoda > Insecta > Lepidoptera > Tortricidae > Pandemis > Pandemis corylana. The sequence continues at coordinate 3,241,906 of OX421857.1, forward strand.
ATCACTACGAAATACGCATAAGCAGAAAAAAAGATTTTCGATTTGCCACCTTTTTTATTTTTTAAATGTACTAATTTGATCCAGCTATTTGAGCACCATGTTTAACCGCACATAAATATAGTACCATAGATTTTTCTTTTTTATGTCGCAATTATGCTTAGGTACAGATTGTGGTGGTGGTTGGCTGTATGTAATTTTTTCCTTTGCCAATTTAATTTTAGTATAGAAATTTAAAAAATTAGAGCAGCGGACAAAAATGGATTTTCATACTAACATTTGTGGCCTAAGCCAAGAAGTAATGTAGGGAGCCATAAACGAGAAACTTCATGTCCTCATATCGGGACATTAACGCATACATTTCCGAGCATGTTTGAGAAAAGAATTATTAAAGGGTGTAGTATAGTAGCGAGCACTGACCAAGCAGCGGCACCACGAGCAGCGCGATGTAGGGCACCACCTGCAGCTGCAGCGCCTCCACCACGCGCGCCAGCGCCTCCGCCGCGCCGCAGCGCACGCGCACGCTGCTCGCCTCGCTCAGGGTGTAGTATAGTAGCGAGCACTGACCAAGCAGCGGCACCACGAGCAGCGCGATGTAGGGCACCACCTGCAGCTGCAGCGCCTCCACCACGCGCGCCAGCGCCTCCGCCGCGCCGCAGCGCACGCGCACGCTGCTCGCCTCGCTCAGGGTGTAGTATAGTAGCGAGCACTGACCAAGCAGCGGCACCACGAGCAGCGCGATGTAGGGCACCACCTGCAGCTGCAGCGCCTCCACCACGCGCGCCAGCGCCTCCGCCGCGCCGCAGCGCACGCGCACGCTGCTCGCCTCGCTCAGGGTGTAGTATAGTAGCGAGCACTGACCAAGCAGCGGCACCACGAGCAGCGCGATGTAGGGCACCACCTGCAGCTGCAGCGCCTCCACCACGCGCGCCAGCGCCTCCGCCGCGCCGCAGCGCACGCGCACGCTGCTCGCCTCGCTCAGGGTGTAGTATAGTAGCGAGCACTGACCAAGCAGCGGCACCACGAGCAGCGCGATGTAGGGCACCACCTGCAGCTGCAGCGCCTCCACCACGCGCGCCAGCGCCTCCGCCGCGCCGCAGCGCACGCGCACGCTGCTCGCCTCGCTCAGGGTGTAGTATAGTAGCGAGCACTGACCAAGCAGCGGCACCACGAGCAGCGCGATGTAGGGCACCACCTGCAGCTGCAGCGCCTCCACCACGCGCGCCAGCGCCTCCGCCGCGCCGCAGCGCACGCGCACGCTGCTCGCCTCGCTCAGGGTGTAGTATAGTAGCGAGCACTGACCAAGCAGCGGCACCACGAGCAGCGCGATGTAGGGCACCACCTGCAGCTGCAGCGCCTCCACCACGCGCGCCAGCGCCTCCGCCGCGCCGCAGCGCACGCGCACGCTGCTCGCCTCGCTCAGGGTGTAGTATAGTAGCGAGCACTGACCAAGCAGCGGCACCACGAGCAGCGCGATGTAGGGCACCACCTGCAGCTGCAGCGCCTCCACCACGCGCGCCAGCGCCTCCGCCGCGCCGCAGCGCACGCGCACGCTGCTCGCCTCGCTCAGGGTGTAGTATAGTAGCGAGCACTGACCAAGCAGCGGCACCACGAGCAGCGCGATGTAGGGCACCACCTGCAGCTGCAGCGCCTCCACCACGCGCGCCAGCGCCTCCGCCGCGCCGCAGCGCACGCGCACGCTGCTCGCCTCGCTCAGGGTGTAGTATAGTAGCGAGCACTGACCAAGCAGCGGCACCACGAGCAGCGCGATGTAGGGCACCACCTGCAGCTGCAGCGCCTCCACCACGCGCGCCAGCGCCTCCGCCGCGCCGCAGCGCACGCGCACGCTGCTCGCCTCGCTCAGGGTGTAGTATAGTAGCGAGCACTGACCAAGCAGCGGCACCACGAGCAGCGCGATGTAGGGCACCACCTGCAGCTGCAGCGCCTCCACCACGCGCGCCAGCGCCTCCGCCGCGCCGCAGCGCACGCGCACGCTGCTCGCCTCGCTCAGGGTGTAGTATAGTAGCGAGCACTGACCAAGCAGCGGCACCACGAGCAGCGCGATGTAGGGCACCACCTGCAGCTGCAGCGCCTCCACCACGCGCGCCAGCGCCTCCGCCGCGCCGCAGCGCACGCGCACGCTGCTCGCCTCGCTCAGGGTGTAGTATAGTAGCGAGCACTGACCAAGCAGCGGCACCACGAGCAGCGCGATGTAGGGCACCACCTGCAGCTGCAGCGCCTCCACCACGCGCGCCAGCGCCTCCGCCGCGCCGCAGCGCACGCGCACGCTGCTCGCCTCGCTCAGGGTGTAGTATAGTAGCGAGCACTGACCAAGCAGCGGCACCACGAGCAGCGCGATGTAGGGCACCACCTGCAGCTGCAGCGCCTCCACCACGCGCGCCAGCGCCTCCGCCGCGCCGCAGCGCACGCGCACGCTGCTCGCCTCGCTCAGGGTGTAGTATAGTAGCGAGCACTGACCAAGCAGCGGCACCACGAGCAGCGCGATGTAGGGCACCACCTGCAGCTGCAGCGCCTCCACCACGCGCGCCAGCGCCTCCGCCGCGCCGCAGCGCACGCGCACGCTGCTCGCCTCGCTCAGGGTGTAGTATAGTAGCGAGCACTGACCAAGCAGCGGCACCACGAGCAGCGCGATGTAGGGCACCACCTGCAGCTGCAGCGCCTCCACCACGCGCGCCAGCGCCTCCGCCGCGCCGCAGCGCACGCGCACGCTGCTCGCCTCGCTCAGGGTGTAGTATAGTAGCGAGCACTGACCAAGCAGCGGCACCACGAGCAGCGCGATGTAGGGCACCACCTGCAGCTGCAGCGCCTCCACCACGCGCGCCAGCGCCTCCGCCGCGCCGCAGCGCACGCGCACGCTGCTCGCCTCGCTCAGGGTGTAGTATAGTAGCGAGCACTGACCAAGCAGCGGCACCACGAGCAGCGCGATGTAGGGCACCACCTGCAGCTGCAGCGCCTCCACCACGCGCGCCAGCGCCTCCGCCGCGCCGCAGCGCACGCGCACGCTGCTCGCCTCGCTCAGGGTGTAGTATAGTAGCGAGCACTGACCAAGCAGCGGCACCACGAGCAGCGCGATGTAGGGCACCACCTGCAGCTGCAGCGCCTCCACCACGCGCGCCAGCGCCTCCGCCGCGCCGCAGCGCACGCGCACGCTGCTCGCCTCGCTCAGGGTGTAGTATAGTAGCGAGCACTGACCAAGCAGCGGCACCACGAGCAGCGCGATGTAGGGCACCACCTGCAGCTGCAGCGCCTCCACCACGCGCGCCAGCGCCTCCGCCGCGCCGCAGCGCACGCGCACGCTGCTCGCCTCGCTCAGGGTGTAGTATAGTAGCGAGCACTGACCAAGCAGCGGCACCACGAGCAGCGCGATGTAGGGCACCACCTGCAGCTGCAGCGCCTCCACCACGCGCGCCAGCGCCTCCGCCGCGCCGCAGCGCACGCGCACGCTGCTCGCCTCGCTCAGGGTGTAGTATAGTAGCGAGCACTGACCAAGCAGCGGCACCACGAGCAGCGCGATGTAGGGCACCACCTGCAGCTGCAGCGCCTCCACCACGCGCGCCAGCGCCTCCGCCGCGCCGCAGCGCACGCGCACGCTGCTCGCCTCACTCAGGGTGTAGTATAGTAGCGAGCACTGACCAAGCAGCGGCACCACGAGCAGCGCGATGTAGGGCACCACCTGCAGCTGCAGCGCCTCCACCACGCGCGCCAGCGCCTCCGCCGCGCCGCAGCGCACGCGCACGCTGCTCGCCTCGCTCAGGGTGTAGTATAGTAGCGAGCACTGACCAAGCAGCGGCACCACGAGCAGCGCGATGTAGGGCACCACCTGCAGCTGCAGCGCCTCCACCACGCGCGCCAGCGCCTCCGCCGCGCCGCAGCGCACGCGCACGCTGCTCGCCTCGCTCAGGGTGTAGTATAGTAGCGAGCACTGACCAAGCAGCGGCACCACGAGCAGCGCGATGTAGGGCACCACCTGCAGCTGCAGCGCCTCCACCACGCGCGCCAGCGCCTCCGCCGCGCCGCAGCGCACGCGCACGCTGCTCGCCTCGCTCAGGGTGTAGTATAGTAGCGAGCACTGACCAAGCAGCGGCACCACGAGCAGCGCGATGTAGGGCACCACCTGCAGCTGCAGCGCCTCCACCACGCGCGCCAGCGCCTCCGCCGCGCCGCAGCGCACGCGCACGCTGCTCGCCTCGCTCAGGGTGTAGTATAGTAGCGAGCACTGACCAAGCAGCGGCACCACGAGCAGCGCGATGTAGGGCACCACCTGCAGCTGCAGCGCCTCCACCACGCGCGCCAGCGCCTCCGCCGCGCCGCAGCGCACGCGCACGCTGCTCGCCTCGCTCAGGGTGTAGTATAGTAGCGAGCACTGACCAAGCAGCGGCACCACGAGCAGCGCGATGTAGGGCACCACCTGCAGCTGCAGCGCCTCCACCACGCGCGCCAGCGCCTCCGCCGCGCCGCAGCGCACGCGCACGCTGCTCGCCTCGCTCAGGGTGTAGTATAGTAGCGAGCACTGACCAAGCAGCGGCACCACGAGCAGCGCGATGTAGGGCACCACCTGCAGCTGCAGCGCCTCCACCACGCGCGCCAGCGCCTCCGCCGCGCCGCAGCGCACGCGCACGCTGCTCGCCTCGCTCAGGGTGTAGTATAGTAGCGAGCACTGACCAAGCAGCGGCACCACGAGCAGCGCGATGTAGGGCACCACCTGCAGCTGCAGCGCCTCCACCACGCGCGCCAGCGCCTCCGCCGCGCCGCAGCGCACGCGCACGCTGCTCGCCTCGCTCAGGGTGTAGTATAGTAGCGAGCACTGACCAAGCAGCGGCACCACGAGCAGCGCGATGTAGGGCACCACCTGCAGCTGCAGCGCCTCCACCACGCGCGCCAGCGCCTCCGCCGCGCCGCAGCGCACGCGCACGCTGCTCGCCTCGCTCAGGGTGTAGTATAGTAGCGAGCACTGACCAAGCAGCGGCACCACGAGCAGCGCGATGTAGGGCACCACCTGCAGCTGCAGCGCCTCCACCACGCGCGCCAGCGCCTCCGCCGCGCCGCAGCGCACGCGCACGCTGCTCGCCTCGCTCAGGGTGTAGTATAGTAGCGAGCACTGACCAAGCAGCGGCACCACGAGCAGCGCGATGTAGGGCACCACCTGCAGCTGCAGCGCCTCCACCACGCGCGCCAGCGCCTCCGCCGCGCCGCAGCGCACGCGCACGCTGCTCGCCTCGCTCAGGGTGTAGTATAGTAGCGAGCACTGACCAAGCAGCGGCACCACGAGCAGCGCGATGTAGGGCACCACCTGCAGCTGCAGCGCCTCCACCACGCGCGCCAGCGCCTCCGCCGCGCCGCAGCGCACGCGCACGCTGCTCGCCTCGCTCAGGGTGTAGTATAGTAGCGAGCACTGACCAAGCAGCGGCACCACGAGCAGCGCGATGTAGGGCACCACCTGCAGCTGCAGCGCCTCCACCACGCGCGCCAGCGCCTCCGCCGCGCCGCAGCGCACGCGCACGCTGCTCGCCTCGCTCAGGGTGTAGTATAGTAGCGAGCACTGACCAAGCAGCGGCACCACGAGCAGCGCGATGTAGGGCACCACCTGCAGCTGCAGCGCCTCCACCACGCGCGCCAGCGCCTCCGCCGCGCCGCAGCGCACGCGCACGCTGCTCGCCTCGCTCAGGGTGTAGTATAGTAGCGAGCACTGACCAAGCAGCGGCACCACGAGCAGCGCGATGTAGGGCACCACCTGCAGCTGCAGCGCCTCCACCACGCGCGCCAGCGCCTCCGCCGCGCCGCAGCGCACGCGCACGCTGCTCGCCTCGCTCAGGGTGTAGTATAGTAGCGAGCACTGACCAAGCAGCGGCACCACGAGCAGCGCGATGTAGGGCACCACCTGCAGCTGCAGCGCCTCCACCACGCGCGCCAGCGCCTCCGCCGCGCCGCAGCGCACGCGCACGCTGCTCGCCTCGCTCAGGGTGTAGTATAGTAGCGAGCACTGACCAAGCAGCGGCACCACGAGCAGCGCGATGTAGGGCACCACCTGCAGCTGCAGCGCCTCCACCACGCGCGCCAGCGCCTCCGCCGCGCCGCAGCGCACGCGCACGCTGCTCGCCTCGCTCAGGGTGTAGTATAGTAGCGAGCACTGACCAAGCAGCGGCACCACGAGCAGCGCGATGTAGGGCACCACCTGCAGCTGCAGCGCCTCCACCACGCGCGCCAGCGCCTCCGCCGCGCCGCAGCGCACGCGCACGCTGCTCGCCTCGCTCAGGGTGTAGTATAGTAGCGAGCACTGACCAAGCAGCGGCACCACGAGCAGCGCGATGTAGGGCACCACCTGCAGCTGCAGCGCCTCCACCACGCGCGCCAGCGCCTCCGCCGCGCCGCAGCGCACGCGCACGCTGCTCGCCTCGCTCAGGGTGTAGTATAGTAGCGAGCACTGACCAAGCAGCGGCACCACGAGCAGCGCGATGTAGGGCACCACCTGCAGCTGCAGCGCCTCCACCACGCGCGCCAGCGCCTCCGCCGCGCCGCAGCGCACGCGCACGCTGCTCGCCTCGCTCAGGGTGTAGTATAGTAGCGAGCACTGACCAAGCAGCGGCACCACGAGCAGCGCGATGTAGGGCACCACCTGCAGCTGCAGCGCCTCCACCACGCGCGCCAGCGCCTCCGCCGCGCCGCAGCGCACGCGCACGCTGCTCGCCTCGTTCAGCGTCGGCACCAACTGCCACAAACAAAACGATTATTATAATAATAACGTAATTATATTTCAAGTATCGCTGTCGATTTCGTGTAATTCGGTGAGGTCGAATTTGAAATTTAGGATCCATGATGGCAGCCGACTGTACTGTGCGGGCTGGCTCACCTCGTGTATGACGGTAGCCATGACGGCGTGCGGGTGGCGGCGCGCCATGGCGGCCAGCGCGCGCGCAGCCATGTGCCTGGCGGCGGTGTGCGGGTGCCGCGTGAGCGCCGCGCACGCCGCCGCGCCGCAGGACACGCTGCGCCACGCTCCCGCGCCTATCGCCCCGCACACGGCTTCAAACACTTGCAACCGCGATATCAGCTCCTCAGACCGTTCCACGTCAGGATTGTCGAGCTCTGAAAATAACACACAAAATTCAAATAGGCAAGACGTCGTAAAATTAATCCAGAATATTTTAACAGGCGATTGGGTCGATTGGATTGAATACTACTTGCTGTTTTTTTCGTTGTTTTAAGTTCAAAATTCAGTCACATAGGCCAATTAAATTTACTATACAGTTAAAAAATCCTGAAAAACATTTACAGGAACGTTCAGTTAAACTCACCCAACACCTGCTGAAGTATTTTGAATTAATATTAAGACACTGTACAATGAAGCTTCAACCACAGACTTGTATATTTCAGTCAAAAAATCACATTCTGCGCGTACTCTTAAAGGTTGGCGCACACATAATCGCTCGGCACCGGATCAGCACCACCTCAACTCGAGCCGTTCAGTATTCTCTGTCTCTATGAAACTCCATATTGTGACGGACACTTATCGGCATCGAAACGGCGTTGCCTCGCCTCGGCACAAGCTTGTGCGTGCAGTGCGTGGGCAACTCGCCGTCACCACCCTTACGTCTCGTCGCCGCCGCGGGGGCGGCCCTCGAACGCCCCGCCGCTTGCCTCGCTGACATCGCCGACCGTCGACGTTAACCGCTATCCGCCAAATATTCGCCGGCTCGCGGTAAGTGCGTATCCGTACCGAGCCACTTCCGTTACGAGCTTGCGTATGGCTGACGGCAAGCCGATGAGCCGAGGCGCTGCCATTCCGGTACCGAACGGTTATGTCTGTTGACAAACTTTACCTAGTCTTGTAATAGGTAAAGTCCCTCACAATAACCTAGAGATATTACGCACCGGCCTCAGTCATGACGGTCGCGAACGGCTCCGTGACGAACTCCCACAGCTTGGGCAGCTTCTGCGGCAGCTCGTCGCCGAAGTGGCGCGCGAGGCTCGTGAACGCGAGCGTCGCGCCTCGCCGCTGCACGCGAAGCTTCTTGCGGTTCTGTCCAACGTAACATGAGTATAGCCGTCAGATCAGTGTAGGATATTGCGTACTATCATGATTTTATTGCTCATTTACTAAGCATGTAAGTATAATGTTTACAACACAATTTCTTCTAATGAACTGTACTAATTTTGTCCCTTCGCTGACCTTAAGACCTTTTGTATTGACTATGCTCTGACAATTACATATTTGAATTTGAATTTACAAGTAAATTTTGATCCGCTTCCAGTGGTCGGATGACAAAATATAAGTCCAGTGACAATACAATAATCTTGAACTGAAATTCTGTTGACCCAGCCAGGACCGTCTCCGCGAAGGGAACTCTTCAACGGCTTGTCCGATTTACTTCAAATTCGATGTACACATGCAGGATATTTGACAATGCAAGTACAGTCAACAAAAGGTACAGCCAGAAAAAAATGCCTGTATTAAAAGTGTTTTTTTTTTACATACTTACACAAATCAAGTCTATATCCCTTACGGGGTAGAAAGAAACAAGACCCAAACGCCACGCTTAGCATGATTGTGGGCCTGTATGTGGAAAGGTGAATCAGAATAGTGATGGATCGCTGCTGCATCGCCTATAACATAATTCCTAAGATATACGTCCATTCCCTCGATGGGCTTTTACAGTCTGCGCGGGACGAGAATCTTTGCTCCCAGACCAGCGTGGAAGTTAAGTATGCTTTTTTTTAGGTTAGGTTATTTTTTTGTTTACCTCGTCCTCCTGGTGCTTCATCAGCTCGCCGACGGCGGCCAGCGCGGCGGGCGCGGCGGGCGGGCGGCCGCGGCGCGGCGACACGCGCTCCGCCGCGCGCTGCTGCTCCCACAGCGTCAGTATACCATTGTACTTGTCCACTACGCACGGGAAGACCATAGTTAAACCTTGCAGTGTTACGCCAATGACGTCACACTAATGTTTCTTAACACTTTCGCCGCCATTGACATTGTAAAATGCACCTTCATTTGTCAAGATAAAGTTGACAGTTGCAAGTGAGACAAATGATGCTTGGCGGTGAAAATATCAATGCGTTTCTATTCAGACTTCGGGCCCCAAGCATAACATCTGCCCGGGGAGATCTCTCCATTGTGGCCTCTCCCCACAACCTCATCGATAGAATCGCAAGGTGTCCTTGGCTTATGCTGGAATGTTTCAACCAGTGCTACTATTACAGAAAGTTAATTCAAAAATGAAGTTTGAACCAATCGAAATATTCTGTTTTTTTTTTACTGGGTTTTGAGTCAAGCCAACACGACCACCTGCGGAAGTATTCCTACATACATATATCACGTCTTTATCCCTGGGGTAGACAAAGCCTAAAGTAACAAAACCTCAAGGCCACGTTTAGCATGATTGAGGGCGTATAGGTGGAAAGGGAAATCAAAATAATGATGGGTTGCTAGCCGCATCGTCTATAACATGATTCCTAAGACTTTTCCCCCTTTTTGCCCTCGATGGGCTTTTACCATCTGCGCGGGAAAAGTGTTCGGGCTCCTTTCGGCTTTTTACCGACAGTTCGTGCTAGTGGCTACACTGCTGTATACATATGTTAGCATGTGTGTGTGGCTGCACCCAACACCCTACGTTCCTATATTAAATACATCAGTGTGCTACCGACTTGCTTGTGTATTACCCGCATCCCGCGCTCCCATACTTATCAACTTCAAAACTTCTTTCAATTCATTCATTCATTTGACCGATTTAGTTCACCTGAAGCTTTTCGGGTATATGTGGGTAATGTACCCGCAGCATTACAAAGAAAAGTACGTAAGTTAGTTGTAAAGAGTGGGTAGTCTGTCTCGCTCGCGACATAGCTCTCGCTGCCGTGCTATATTATGAGTGTAACAAACTCACTGGTGGGTCCCTTCGCCGGGCGCTCGGGCCGGCCCTCGCCGCCGCTGTCGCCGCTGCCGGAGTCCCCGTGGCTCTCCTCCGTGTTCTCCGCTAGAGACACGTGCGGCGTGTACTCGGGGTCACATCTATATTTTAAAAAAAAGTTGCCTCGCTAATAACCAACAACCACGCGTGTTCATTCAAACAATTCGCTACGGCGTTTCAAACTCTCTACCAATTCATTCTCAATGCTACTATGAAAACATTATCAACACTCAACAAAACTATCCCTCAAGCCAACCAACGAGGCATTAACTAAACAACATTCACATAAAATTACTTACATTATTTTCCCCAAATAAAGTGTCAAAAGTAACTGCTTATTACAGCTAATGCAACAAGGCCATTTACTACTAAAGTATTCCAATAAATTATAAAAAAAATATACCCGACAGAGTCGATTTTTATAATTTTCTTTTTTTATATACCCCATGTCACTTTTTACAACTAAGACGAATCTAATGATACCTCTCAAGCTCAAAAAGTGCTAAATCATATACATACATACATACACTCGAAAAACATAACTATTCTTTTAGCGGAGTCGGGTAAAAACAAAGTAAAACTAACCTCAGAAACGTCTTCAAGTTCTGCAATATCTTGTTGTTGGGACTAGGCTCGCGGCTCACCAGACGCGCCGCCAGCAAAGCCAGCGATTCCGCCGAATGCGCCTGCAGCTCCTCCCAAATCTCCTTCTTGATGCTCTCCATCAACGGGCGTACCACTGGGTTCAACTTCTCAGGCAGCGAGTTCAAACTCGCGCACGCCCCAGCCAAAGCGGCCTGCACTGATATATTCAACACAGTCTGTTCACTAGAGCACTGGTTCACAGCCGTCTGGAGATTCTTCCTCCGTTCTTCTAGAGTCGTGGCGACGCGTTTCGCCTTCAACGACGCGACCATCGCCTCTGTCACGGTCGTCATGTGCATCACCTGTTCTAGCCTCAGCATATTGTTGAACTCTTCGCCGTCCACCGGCAGTTTGTAATGCTTCATCATCGCCAGCAGATCGCGCGCCTCTTGGAGTATTTTGTTGCAGCTGAGCGCGACCTCGTCGTAGTACAACACTTGGTTTAGAGCTGCGTGAAGTGTGATCGTCAACGCGGGCGGGGCGAGGCGAGACAGAGGGTCTTCGCCTGATTCACTGTCTTTTTCACTAGGATTTAACACATTTGGGGGGAACAGATTGTGATGCTGCGAGCGTCGCGCCCAAGCGGACACCACTAGACTGGCGACTAATCTTTGAAGGGCACTCGAAGATTTTAAATACACTAACACTACTTTAACAAAACAGTCTATGGGGCTCTCGTCCTCAGCTTTGTACTCGATGCCAGGCGCCGGCTGTACTAGATAGCAAGACAGGTAGCCTAGTACTTCGGCAGCGAGGCACCGCGCTCTGGTAACGTTTTGGTCCCGCACGCAGGTCGGCAGTGATTCGCTGCCGCCGAGAAACCACTTCTGATTGGGGCGGAGTTCGGGCGGCACGGTTTCTGACTGGCTGGTGGTGCGCGTCCGGCGTTCCTTTGGCGGGGGGTGCAGGAGTAAGTTTGGTGCGATGGGTAACTTTGCAGGCTGCATGGCGAGGCACAGCCACGTGGCGAGCAGCGGGCACGCTGCGACTAGAACCACCCCTAATGGTGCGTATCGTAGTAAATTCTCCCACACTTGGACTGCTATGAGCTGTATGTCCCCGACGTGTTCGAATAATATTCTTTGGTAGATATGCCTCATGGCTTCCTGTAGCAGCTCTGGCGTCCACATCAAGTACTGCACGCCATTAGCGATACCGGCTTCTTTGGGTTCGTTCGGTTCTGAAACTTTATCCCCGTTCGTCTCTTCAGTCTTTTGGGTGCTGCAGCCATTTTTTCCGCTAATAACACCAGCCGTAATGAGCGGTCTGGTGAGGGTGCGAAGAGTTTGGAGAGAAGCTTTTCTGACGGAGCTGGTGGAGTGGTCGAGATAGGGCCACAGTCTCGGCAGGACGTCGACCAAGTCTATGGGGTACAGCAACTTCGCCGCCTGCGGAAGCGCCATTAGAGACGCCAGCAGCGCCATGTAGCTGTTGGCCGGCGCGGCCAAGTCGTCCTGATAACGAAGTTAAATTAAATTAATTCAGGATTACAACAAGCATACCCAGCGATCGCATTACAGGGCTACGAAAGAATGCCTAATCCGACAGTAATTTCACCTGCCGTCTCACTTCCTACGTCGGACCCAGCAGCGGAAGCGGAGCGAGTAAGACGACGGTAGCCATCCCGGACGGACTCGAGGCAAGTCAAGGTGATGTCAATCGCGGAGCGTTGTAGTGTATGTACCTGGTCGTGCAGCAGCTGCCACAGCCTGGCCACGACGGCGGGCAGCACGCTGGCGCGCGCGGCGGCCAGCGCGGCCGCGGCCGGCGCCAGCGCGCCCGCCGCCACCGCCGACACGTCCTCCGCGCCGTCGCTCAGCCCCGCCAGCAGGTGCTGCAGTGTGTGTACCTGGTCGTGCAGCAGCTGCCACAGCCTGGCCACAACGGCGGGCAGCACGCTGGCGCGCGCGGCGGCCAGCGCGGCCGCGGCTGGCGCCAGCGCGCCCGCCGCCACCGCCGGCACGTCCTCCGCGCCGTCGCTCAGCCCCGCCAGCAGGTGCTGCAGTGTGTGTACCTGGTCGTGCAGCAGCTGCCACAGCCTGGCCACGACGGCGGGCAGCACGCTGGCGCGCGCGGCGGCCAGCGCGGCCGCGGCCGGCGCCAGCGCGCCCGCCGCCACCGCCGGCACGTCCTCCGCGCCGTCGCTCAGCCCCGCCAGCAGGTGCTGCAGTGTGTGTACCTGGTCGTGCAGCAGCTGCCACAGCCTGGCCACGACGGCGGGCAGCACGCTGGCGCGCGCGGCGGCCAGCGCGGCCGCGGCTGGCGCCAGCGCGCCCGCCGCCACCGCCGACACGTCCTCCGCGCCGTCGCTCAGCCCCGCCAGCAGGTGCTGCAGTGTGTGTACCTGGTCGTGCAGCAGCTGCCACAGCCTGGCCACGACGGCGGGCAGCACGCTGGCGCGCGCGGCGGCCAGCGCGGCCGCGGCTGGCGCCAGCGCGCCCGCCGCCACCGCCGACACGTCCTCCGCGCCGTCGCTCAGCCCCGCCAGCAGGTGCTGCAGTGTGTGTACCTGGTCGTGCAGCAGCTGCCACAGCCTGGCCACGACGGCGGGCAGCACGCTGGCGCGCGCGGCGGCCAGCGCGGCCGCGGCTGGCGCCAGCGCGCCCGCCGCCACCGCCGACACGTCCTCCGCGCCGTCGCTCAGCCCCGCCAGCAGGTGCTGCAGTGTGTGTACCTGGTCGTGCAGCAGCTGCCACAGCCTGGCCACGACGGCGGGCAGCACGCTGGCGCGCGCGGCGGCCAGCGCGGCCGCGGCTGGCGCCAGCGCGCCCGCCGCCACCGCCGACACGTCCTCCGCGCCGTCGCTCAGCCCCGCCAGCAGGTGCTGCAGTGTGTGTACCTGGTCGTGCAGCAGCTGCCACAGCCTGGCCACGACGGCGGGCAGCACGCTGGCGCGCGCGGCGGCCAGCGCGGCCGCGGCTGGCGCCAGCGCGCCCGCCGCCACCGCCGACACGTCCTCCGCGCCGTCGCTCAGCCCCGCCAGCAGGTGCTGCAGTGTGTGTACCTGGTCGTGCAGCAGCTGCCACAGCCTGGCCACGACGGCGGGCAGCACGCTGGCGCGCGCGGCGGCCAGCGCGGCCGCGGCTGGCGCCAGCGCGCCCGCCGCCACCGCCGACACGTCCTCCGCGCCGTCGCTCAGCCCCGCCAGCAGGTGCTGCAGTGTGTGTACCTGGTCGTGCAGCAGCTGCCACAGCCTGGCCACGACGGCGGGCAGCACGCTGGCGCGCGCGGCGGCCAGCGCGGCCGCGGCTGGCGCCAGCGCGCCCGCCGCCACCGCCGACACGTCCTCCGCGCCGTCGCTCAGCCCCGCCAGCAGGTGCTGCAGTGTGTGTACCTGGTCGTGCAGCAGCTGCCACAGCCTGGCCACGACGGCGGGCAGCACGCTGGCGCGCGCGGCGGCCAGCGCGGCCGCGGCTGGCGCCAGCGCGCCCGCCGCCACCGCCGACACGTCCTCCGCGCCGTCGCTCAGCCCCGCCAGCAGGTGCTGCAGTGTGTGTACCTGGTCGTGCAGCAGCTGCCACAGCCTGGCCACGACGGCGGGCAGCACGCTGGCGCGCGCGGCGGCCAGCGCGGCCGCGGCTGGCGCCAGCGCGCCCGCCGCCACCGCCGACACGTCCTCCGCGCCGTCGCTCAGCCCCGCCAGCAGGTGCTGCAGTGTGTGTACCTGGTCGTGCAGCAGCTGCCACAGCCTGGCCACGACGGCGGGCAGCACGCTGGCGCGCGCGGCGGCCAGCGCGGCCGCGGCTGGCGCCAGCGCGCCCGCCGCCACCGCCGACACGTCCTCCGCGCCGTCGCTCAGCCCCGCCAGCAGGTGCTGCAGTGTGTGTACCTGGTCGTGCAGCAGCTGCCACAGCCTGGCCACGACGGCGGGCAGCACGCTGGCGCGCGCGGCGGCCAGCGCGGCCGCGGCTGGCGCCAGCGCGCCCGCCGCCACCGCCGACACGTCCTCCGCGCCGTCGCTCAGCCCCGCCAGCAGGTGCTGCAGTGTGTGTACCTGGTCGTGCAGCAGCTGCCACAGCCTGGCCACGACGGCGGGCAGCACGCTGGCGCGCGCGGCGGCCAGCGCGGCCGCGGCTGGCGCCAGCGCGCCCGCCGCCACCGCCGACACGTCCTCCGCGCCGTCGCTCAGCCCCGCCAGCAGGTGCTGCAGTGTGTGTACCTGGTCGTGCAGCAGCTGCCACAGCCTGGCCACGACGGCGGGCAGCACGCTGGCGCGCGCGGCGGCCAGCGCGGCCGCGGCTGGCGCCAGCGCGCCCGCCGCCACCGCCGACACGTCCTCCGCGCCGTCGCTCAGCCCCGCCATCAGGTGCTCCAGCGCGCCGCAAGAGCACGCCACGTCCTGCAACATCGGAACCACGTCAGCACCCAAAGGTACGAAGCTGCGCTGCGCTACTGCGCCGACTCGGTTCATTACGCTACTCATTCGCCAGCGTGTCCCGCCGGTACTGACCTGGCGCGCCGCGAGCAGGTACTTGAAGCCGAGCAGCGCGCCGTGCCGCGCCTCCCACTGGCGCTGGCGGGCCAGCGTGGCCAGCAGCACGGCGACTTGAGGCACGCGGCCGGCCCGCAGCTGCGCCAGCGTCACGCCCAGCGTCTGCGCACACGTCTCGCGCACCGGCGCCACTACCTACGGTGACAAACGCTTACTAAATGTACGAAGAATCCCGACTGAATAATGTATGCACGCGTCGAGTTAAATTACCTGATCGGAAACGAAATCACCGAAACGATCCAAAGCAAGGACGCATAGTAACCTTAACGCCATGTCTTCTAACCATTCTTGATGCGCGTCTTCCATCTGAAAATAACAATAAAGTTGAACGAACACCATTTTTTTTTCTAGATACACTCGTACCCTCCGTATTCATAACACGGTTTCAAATTAACTATTAATGAATAAGCAATTTTCAGACCACACAGAATTCAAACCCAGCAGTCTTACAATACAACGCATGACTGTCTCACTGTCTCCACTGACCTGTTCGAGCGTGTCACCTGCCGATTTCCCCGCGGAGGCGGATATGGGCGCTCGCAGCAGCTCCCGCAGCGCGGAGGCGGCCCCGTGGCGCGCCTCCCACGCTACGCTGAACAGGCCGGCCTGCAGCGCACCGCACCAGCTCTCCAGAGGCCAGGACGAACTTTCACCCCAAGCGCCAGAACAGTCTGGAACCGCCAGTGACGTCTCCACTAGGAAAAAAAATGTTCATCCATTGGCACTACTCATATGATCGGTTCTACGTAAACATTGTAGACACTATAAAACCTTCAAGCTCATTAGAGCCTGACTAGTTGATTAGGCTATTAAGCCTTTATATCAAGAAGACCCGGAAACCCTTGAGAAGCGACAACATAATGATTTTGTCTTCTCGTTCTCGCGCTCTGGTGTACCGTATCAGATTTATGTCAGCTTCAAAAGAATTTAACGGGCAAGAAAGTGAATAATTTGAGTTCGTAACAAATCTCTACGAACCTTCTCACCAGGAGTCTGTATAGGAGCTATTCTATTAGTAGTAATTAACTCACTGCTGAACTCCTCAACCTCCAGCTTGATCTTCTTCCGGTCGGGCTCCGCAGGTGGAGTGGGCGGCGGCGTGGGCTCGTCACATTCGCGCGACTTCTGTTTGCAGAACGCGGCTTGTCGCGCGCGCCGCTTCGCGAGGTTCATCTCACGTGAGCTCAGCGGCTTAGATGATGAAGGGACTAGCTCTTGGACTGGCATCTGTAGAAGAGTGATGTTTGATTGGTGTTGGTGAAAAAGAGGTGGTCATATTTCCCAGAATAACTGCCGTCTTTGCACCTCAGCTATTTCCGCATTACGTGGTATAAATATTTGAAATGGCAACTGACTTAAAAACACGATGTAAGCCCAAATACCACAAAAGCAGAGCCGTAAAAAGCTATTAACTAGAAGGGAGGTACTAGTGAAGATTTTCATACCAACTTTTTACAAATGAACAACTTGAGTCGGCATTACTGTTAGATGTTATTGACTCATTTAAAGACTAACTTTAGACGGTTTCCTTCAAATGAGAAAACATCCTACAGCAGCGGATCAAATGGTACACAGCCCAAGATCCCCAGCCTAACTAGAGGTTCCTAAATCATAGTAAACTCACAAAAATATTGAACATTACCAGTACACACGACCAAATATCTGGAAAATAATGAAGGAGGTCCAATATGGTATTAACAAGTCGGCACATCACACTCACCCTGATCTCGATCTTGACAGGAGTGGTCGGTTTAACGGAGCACAGGTCCTCGTTGGTGCATAAAGCAGCAGTGAGGTCCATGCCCAGTTTGGACGCGACGTCGAGCCCTAAACGCGCGTTGAGCTGCTGACGCTGGCGTGCCAAACGCTCGTTTATATCTGTTGACAAAGGCGATAAACCATCATCAGCAGCTGATCAGTAACCGCAACAAAGACGCCTTCGAGTGTTAAACCTGCAAAGCTGCCAGAGCTTTGCGAGGTAGCTACAAGCGCTATGAGAAGAATAACCATCAATAAGAGATCTGAGTGATTGCTCGATATTTTATATGCACACGTCGTACAGCTCAAGTGGGCACCGGGCGCGAAATCCAATTTGGCAGGAGGAGTCGAAATCATCGACCGAAGGGCGCCAAAAGACCACCTGACACCAGACAGGCTTGCACGTTAGCAAATTTTAGAACTTCGTTCGAGTTATCTATCGTTTACGCTACTCAGACTTAAGGTCCTTAGGACATGCAAAGTCCATGAACACGGCTATAAACACAAAACCGCTAATGCATCCTTACAATGAGAGGGAACATGTCTTAGCTTTCCATTCATGACAACGCCCGTCGCGTTCCATATCTACTTTCTGCATTACTCTGTCTGCCTTACCGTAGACAGCGAATTCGATCACTCACCTGCAGCGTTGAGGGCGTCCTCGTCGAGATCGTACTCGTTCCCCTCGGAGCCCATCAGGTGCGCGCCGTGCCTCAGCACCTTCTCTATGTCGAACGTCTCGCAGCGTAAGCGCCCGTCGCATTCTAATTTCTCTTCTGTCGACAACGGATTTATGATTCTGTTAGAATGCGCTAGTGCTAGGGTGAAAGGCGCCATAAACCGTCATTCAGACTGATCGAAAACACGAATAGAGTATCAATAATCGTCTCACTTTCGATCACACAGGTCTAACCATCGGAATCGGAGTTTATGGAGCTCTTATATAATACCTAGCAGGTATAACGGATCGGCCAGCTATGCATATGCACGACACAGCAAGCTTTTTTCTAATACATTGCGTGTTTTAAAGTAACCGCTGTGTGGCGAGCGTGTTGACCGTGCAATGTACAATTTTTTACAAAAGTTGCCGACTTTTTTACATAACTTAACTAAAAACTCTTGAGCCTGGTGATAAGTACTTAAAGTGGGAAAACGATCTGGTTATTTTCAAACAATACCTAACCAAGTCGTGTGGGAGTTATGGTCTTTCCGGCGCTTCCGTTTTTTTCGCACAGATTTCGAAGGTCAAAACAAAAACCAAATCTTGGCAAGGATCTGGCGAGATATTTCTGTATATTCGTAAAAAGATTATTAATTGATTCCATATTGTAAACAAGCCGAATCGGTGGCTCTGTAGGGAAGGTGACCCGCGCATTGGAGCAATAAGCTGAGAGCCGTGACTCACGCAGTCGGGACTATTTCATGCAATTATTCTATTTTTAAACTTCATGCGTGCTACTAACAGCCTGTATTCTAGAGGTATTTTATGACTGCAAAATGCTGCTAGCAAAATGTGAATGGCAAATCCACAGTAACGTCATCACATCACAAGAGCCTATGTGGTAGCCTAATGGTTTGATGTATGGCTTCTCGAAGCGACGGGATCGAATCCGAGCTCGCACCTCTGTTTTTCGGAATTTATGTGCGAAATAACATTTGAAATTTACCATGAGTTTTTCAGTAAAGGAAAAATCGTGAGAAAATATACATATATCTGCGAAGCAATTCAAGTGCGAGATGAAACTCCACTCCATCACAAAGGAAGCGCGTGCTAAGAAAGGAGTATTAAAAATATTATTTGCTTTGATGTGACAGCCAGTGACTGAGCGAAGTTACAAGGCTAGGCTAAAGTGGCAGGGTTAAGTGCCATACAGAAGCTGTTAGTTGTCAGTTCGTCTCAGCAGGCGGAAATCGTGGGATGAATTTGATGCCTATATATGTATGTGAGCATATTAAAAGTTTAACAATGCTGCAGTTTAAAATAAATAATATTTTCCTTTTTTGCCGCTTAGTAGGAGGTAGAACACTAATAATATTGAAAGCTAACTATATAGTAAGTAACTATTTATTTGTTTACTTTAGTAATGGTCACAAAAGGCCTGTGCAAGTATTGTTTTAAAGCAAGTTTTTTTTTGCTAGCGGTACTTTATGGCATTGCCATGGACCCTAATAAATGTTTAAATTTTCTTGTCAATCCGACCATTGGAAATACATAGATCAACATTCAAAAACTCCGCTGACAGGACGCAGAAACTGACGCCAACCAAAATTAGCATGGATGACATCATTATCATCTTCATTTAAAATTACGCTACCGTACATACCTGTATTATAATAAATCAGTAGAGAGAAAACAATTCGAACATTGGAGATATTTAAGACACTCCGTATTTGAAATTTTCGCAGTTAATCTACAAAACTACTCAAACTCAATGCATAGTGTTTTCACAGGTAGATTAAGCTTAGCATAAATGCGAAATTTACAGGAACGAAGTTAGTTGCCAGTTAGTTCATGATGTTAGTCTGGCTTGGGATTGAAATAATCTGCAATAGCTGTACAAAAAAAAAAATTACTACATACCTACCACCATAACGCAATTCGTGTAGCTGAAAACTGCTACAATTATAAACTCATTTTACCTATAAATACCAAGCCTAAACTTATCGAGAATAAAAACCACATCATCTAAAAAAATACTTTGCTTCCATCATTGCTAAACATAAACACCCGTCATTACGCAGAGAGAGCAGTCATAGCCTCATAGCAAAATAATTGATAAAAATGACATGTCAAAGTTATTGAAGTCAACAAAGGACATTATAACAGACATAAATAGTATACATATCAATATTATGATTATGAAGCGAACATTTTAGGCCACAGGTAATCCGGCCCCGCTGTTTCTAATACCTAACAATACCTAACAAGATTCGATGCAATATAAACCCAAGTATAATGTTATATGTATTCTGGATGGCTGACACTGACACGAGTGGTTAAATTATATTTTATTGTTTAGCGCGTCCTATTCCTTCTTTCAAAGTAGAGATAATGTTCAGAGTCTATTTTGATCCAAGTTGTTGCGAAAGTCACAATACCTAATCGTGGAACTCTAAGGGCTTTCTTTACCCGAGCGGTAGAAAGTGAATATTCAATTCATACCTATTCTATTATACGTGTCTACATATTCGCTTTACTGTATTATTTTCAGCTACAAAATCATTGTTACAAAGCCAAGACGTCAATTGCGAAGTTGAGATTGGAATAAACGCTATCACGTCAGTACGATCGAAGAGGTGCAAGGTCGGAGAGATATGCCTCTATGCCAGATCTGGGTCGAGCTGCCAATGCACTGCGCAAGGAGCGAACAAAGAGGTTTCTCATGCTAAATACTTGCTCCAAAGGAAAGGATAACGACGTTCTTACACACATACCTAGATAATATAGAAATACATACAAAGCCCCCTGCTAAAGTTGCTATATTAACTGCAGAATACGTTAACGTTTAATTTGACTTGGCAAGGGCCTTAGTTTCGTTCCTCAATAAAATTTCTCATTAAGTATACCTACTGCAGTCCTTGATTGTCATACATTGGGCAAAGCGGAAGCACCCGTTACCTTAATGGACCCATATTTATTTCCAGAAGTAACAATCATTCATAGAAACTGGTAATTCACTGCAATGATGATCCACGTTCAGTATTCCTGCTCAGTTGAATGTCATTCTGATGTCCGACTTCAGCAGCGTTGCTAATATCTTTTGTTCGACATAACAGCGAGAATTACTATACCTACTTGGTATGCAAATAAGAGGTCATAATCGCAGTGCTTCCGAAACCTCCGGAATTACTTATACCAAGTATCTACTAAGCATGCAATCCCTGCGTATTAAAACGCCTTCTGATATGTAAACTCACAATATGGAAAATATACTTTTTAAACCCCTAACAAAACTGCCCCATCGTAGTCGCTTTTTATTGATTAATCTATTTATACGATCGTCACTGGGTCGCCGCGACCCGTTCCCTAGCTTGCCTAATTACTGATTCACCGTATATGCATAAAGTATTTCGATCAATACCATTGCAGGTCTGCCCCACAAAAGTAGTTGGCCATAACTCTATATATTTATAGGTGAAAAAAAACACTTTATTAAGGAAATTAGCATACGCATATTTTAGCGGGATTTTCCCTGTTCGTCTCAAGTTCTAAGATTACACTTTTATCAAGTGTCCTTTTGATAAAAGTTTTCGTATTGTAACAAAACATCCCCCCCCCCTACTCTAAATTTTCTTAAATATTAAAAATATGTATTTAAAAAACCTGTCATTTAAATTTATTTCGAATTAATTCTAATAACGCTCCTAACGCGCCTAACGTACCTAAGCTACATAGCTCAATCCAACGCGTACTTAATATAGAAGGTAAATAAAGCCGCCTACTAATAAAATATATATGTCGTGAAAGCCTAACAAAACTATACTGGTCGTGATACGCGATATATTGAAGATATGGCCATGTGATCGTCTAGTGTGTGAATCGTCTAGTAATTAAATTAAATACCCTTCGTTGTGTCCGCATCCTACGTAACCCTGGGAACGTTTAGTGACGAGTAAAGATTGATCTTCCTATAAAGTAAAACTAACATGTATACGCGACGGCTAGCAACACTACGCTTAAAGGATTTTAGTTTGCGCTGACTAGAAGAAATGACGATTAAGCTATCTGATTGGAAGGAAGTTTATGCCGAGTTAATGAGGTATAGAGTATAATAGTTAGGTGATCATTTGGGCAAGTACGGAAATAAGTCAAACATATTAAATAAATTATAAAGATCGTCAAGTAGTAGTATACGGTAAAGTAAGTAAGTCGATGGCTAATAGCGTAGCAAGGAAACACGTTATGATTAAAGTTTCATGGGGAACTATGGAATGTAAACACAAAATACTTTACTTCACACGCGCTTGCATTTATGATAATTATACTTTAAGATAAAAAGTGCTTTCATGGATCTAACAGAATGTAAATAACCTGTAATTTAGTCTATTAGACATTATGCTGAAATACTGATCAACTTGTGATCAACTTAAGGAAATCCGCTGTTAGGAAGTATGTATGTACACAAAATCAGATTGTCAGTGGAAAATAGAAGTGCACGCTATAAACACAGTTATAAAAGATATGTGATATATTATTTATTTCCCCCCCTTATCCCCGACCGTCACAGTAGACCTTAATAGGCATGAGTTTGGGTTCCCTTCAATAGAGAACAGCAAGTCTGAGTTTGTTTTCGAGTAGTATTCTTTCACTACTGTATGACTTCATACTGTACTTCGATATAGGCAACTAACCAAACCAATGCGCTACCGGATGAGGTATGGTCTCCCCGTCCATGATTCAATAGTGATATGAAATTACTCACTTTAATAAAGACTTCAATTTACAAGTCTAATAAATAACATGTACACTGTTATTGTAGTAACTTTGCGATCGCAAAGAATAGTTTCACAAGGTAAATCAATCATGTGATGATGATAGCAGATTCCATTTCCACTATTAATTGATCATAATTTAGATGATGATGGTGGTGATGACTCTCAATGCATTTGTAGCGCTTCCCGTCTAGGTAAAACAACTACATGCGAGTCTTGACGACGTAAAATTAGTTTCAAATGAGGTGTTGATTAATCTACCCTCAAAACAATCCAGCCAAGGCAAATTCAACAATTAGTGAAAGTAAATGATTCAAAAGTAAGTAATTCATATGACCGTTGAATACAGACATAATGAATAAGTAAGACTGCATAATATCAGCCTAAGCTCACATATCACAAACAAAGTAACACAAAACAAAAGAAATCACTCACTCAGTATTTCCTCCGTGACAGCTCCGTAGATCAGGAACTCTGAAAATATACACCCTAATAACCTATGAATCCTATCCATGTCTAATAGGAATCTATGCGACATTTGTATATCTCACAGCTAGAGGTGATGGTTACCTCACATTTACATTAATTGCGTGGTGTGTAATGTGACTAATCTGAACTAACTAGGGGGTTGAGGTGGCATCCTCGGTGTGTTCCTAACCCTATTTCCTACGCCATGTGTAATAACCCCATCCGCTGGCCGAAACCAGGTTGCGAATGGAGTAGGGCGGAGAGATAGTTGTGCGAATAAATAAATATATAGATATAGAGACCAACGCTACCAGTCCTATGCACTGACCAGCAGATACACAGAGCCTGATAACGCTAGGGGGAAGTTTCTCGACTGCCATACGGCAGACGAGCGCCAGGTCGATCCCCAACGCCTGACTCCGTCCCGAAAGACGTTAAACCCCAAGCTTTGTTAACACCGCCAGGTTGCCTTGGGGCCGGGAACCTCGTCCCGTAAAGTCCCTACTTCAAGCGTGACAGATTTAGAACACACAATCAGAATTCATGGCCAATAATCATACGTCATGACAATGACGATGATGGAGGTAATTTCTCTGCCGATACCCCGGACTCTGGGTACCGATCATGATACTGACGGCTAAAGGTGTCCTGGCCACAGAGAAATCGGAATAGGGAAGGATCAAGGATATTGGTGAGGTTGGTATGGTAATTGGTTCACGAACGCTGATTGCGAAGCACAATAAACAATTAAACAATTAAACTAAGTTAAATAATTAAACTAAATAATTAAACTTTGTCAAAGTAAATAAACTGCGAACCGATATCGCTTACAACAGCAAGACCTCGCTTGAAGAAATTCCGAAAATAACTAATCCCGATTCCCTGAAGAGCCGTTCTATTTATACCCATTATCTGCATCTCGTGCGTCTCGTGCGTCTCGTGCGTCTCGTGCGTCTCGTGCGTCTCGTGCATCTCGTGCATCTCGTGCATCTCGTGCGTCTCGTGCATCTCGTGCGTCTCGTGCATCTCGTGCGTCTCGTGCATCTCGTGCGTCTCGTGCATCTCGTGCGTCTCGTGCATCTCGTGCATCTCGTGCATCTCGTGCGTCTCGTGCATCTCGTGCATCTCGTGCATCTCGTGCGTCTCGTGCATCTCGTGCATCTCGTGCATCTCGTGCGTCTCGTGCATCTCGTGCGTCTCGTGCATCTCGTGCATCTCGTGCATCTCGTGCGTCTCGTGCATCTCGTGCGTCTCGTGCATCTCGTGCATCTCGTGCGTCTCGTGCATCATTTGAACAAGAACGATCCTTACGCTCTACCCAATAAGGTCGAATTTCGCTATTCTCCGTGAGTCTCGCATCGTAACCAAACAACAACATACATACCTATCTTATAGTTAAGTCAGTGTGTGAAAGAGATAGAATGCACCTCAGATACAACCAACATGAAACAACACGATCAATGAAAATTACGTCAATTCATTCTAGTTGCAAGGAAGCACTTACGATGCTGTTTACGCAATTATCGAACATTTTGATGTCATATACTACTTGTGTAGTCTACTCAGCCTTTATGTAGTATTTAGTACATTCCTACTCATCCAGTTATCACCCTCGTACAGAAATTCCAGCTTAATTATTATTTAGTCCATACATCTTATAAAAAGGAAAAGGAAAGGCTTACATAATATATTAATTGTATAATTCTAATATTATTAATTGACTATGGGCAACGCCCAAACATATATTTGTGAAATTAACGGTAAAATACGCTATGTACCGTTACAACCACCCCCCAATGTTTGCGCAAGTGGAAAGCTGACAAGCTGATAAACTGAAGTAAACAGTTAAACTCTCTTGTATTCACAAATATATGAACCTTCAAAATTGATCACTCTTAATTTAATAGCATTTTTCCCATGAGTGTATTTGGAATGTGTGGTGTGTATTTAAACCGAAAGGTAGTAACTAAAGTAACAATTGAACCCATCAAATTCACGACTAAATAATTATGAACGAATATCACCCTCACAAGGCAGTCTAGTCTTAGATAGGGAGACTGTTTTGTGAGAACAATCCACGGCTCTAGTAGCACGTATGACCAGTCCCGCCATACCAGTCTTGCTCCTGCATATCGACCGAATATGGAAATTCCGGAAAAATCCCTTCCAAAACCAGACTACGTTAATAGATGTTGGGCCATAACCATCCGTTAATCAATAGTCTCACTCGAAAGGCCCCTTCAATACAGTAATCACTATTCCTTCGGTGAGTGTGTAGTGTGTGAAGATTTAAGCATTGCATCCTAGCTTCTGCTTGGTTGCACCACATGTAAAGTAATGATATTCTGGTGCCAGCCTCATAGCTGATGTCAATTTGACTTAACCTAACTCCATTCGCACTGGAAAATCATTTGTAGTGTGCTGTTCAGGGGTTGAATGCCAATAAACCGTCCTTATTAACCCCAAATTTGCTAAGTTGCTGCAGCCCCTCATACTATAGCATAACGTCATTTTGGTCTCGTCAAGAAGTCAACATAACATCAATACACAACATTGTTCTTCCTTCCCCATTCCAATCGCAATTTCATACCTAGCTACACCAAATCAGCAATTTTATCAGGTAACTTAGACGTAAGTGGAATATATATAACGGACTGATTCAGTCGTTATTTTTCGAAGGTTCATACATATGGACAAAAACAATTACATCACCACATCTCGCAACAAGTGCAAAACAACCTTGTCTGTGCAATATGCGCACTGACACGCAACTTGAAATTCGTAAATATAAAACACGCAGGCAAAACCGTCCAACACCCTATATTACGGAGTAGCAAGGCAACCGTTTTCATCCTAATTAAATCAAATTAACTTAATTTAATAATTTATCCATCCATCCTACTTATTTGTAAGAGCCAATCGCTTTCCACCGGCACAAGTCAAATCTTCTAACTTTAAATTATTTTCCCGCACTTATATCTGCTCTATCCTATAATTAGCATAACATAACCTTATGATAAACTTAATGGATTAATTCTATGATCTTAAGCTAAGACTTATAACTAGACTAAACCCGTGGTAGCTCAGTGTTCTAGCCTGCGACCCAACTCGCGGCAGGGTTCGCAACCCCCAGAGTCTTCCAGAATTCAAACAGGGTAGCGTGAGAAAACCCGCGGAGCAAATTAATAGGTGAAGTCCCCAACCCACACAAAGCCCGCGCAGAACCTAGACGATGTCGTTGAACAATTGGATAGACTTAACTAAATACTAAGAAAATATATAAACTAACTCACCTAAATACTAAAAAAAAAAGATATAAACCTGAAAATGTAAATGTAAAATAAAATACCCAGCGACGGTAATCGCTAAAATCAAGACATCCGTACTTACTTACATTACCAGTAATAAAGTACCTAATTAAATTCAGAACCAACCATTCAAAATACTATGCCCAAATAACCACCAACTCAATCATAAATTCAGATAGGCTATAGGTAGATAACGTATGAAACCGATAGGTAATGCGTGCATATGCTGTACGCACTTACGAATAAGATTAAGAACAGAAAAGAACAAGTGAGTGTAATATTTATGCCAATACCTCTTACGTCAAAATAATTACAATTTACACAAATTCGTGTATCTTTTTTTTTTTTTTTTTCCAGTGGATAATATTGTGATAATCAGTTAAGGCAATGATCTGTCTAAAATATTCAAAATTCCTACTACTCAAGTTACCGCCAACCGAGTTTACACTATCATCAACTATGCACACTAGAGGGCGTTATGAACAAAAATACAACAATTAACGTTGATGCGTATCGAACCTTTTCATTATAATAACTTTCAAAGTATTCAATTATCTTTATTGCCTTGAAAAGTACGTTTAAAATAAACAACTATTTTAATTTTGTTTAAAATTAGCCTACTGTAAGTTATCAATCGAAAGTCATAAAACGAAACGCAATTCCAATTCAATAGTATTCATTTAAAATAAGGGTAGGCATGCGCTGTACTGCGCCGGCCCGATCAAACTACCCTTCCTTTTTTCATGTAAGTGCACTGCCACGGTGTTAAGTCAATATTTGTAAGACAAAACTCGACCTTAAGTAATGGACATACTGGGTTACTAACCATGCTCGCTTCTCGTATTTGTGAATGACTACGCTATATAGCAAAAGCCAACTTAATATACTGTTACGTAACTGACACAATGTTATCAAAGAGTAAATTTTCTCAAGAATTAAACGCTAAAGTGTGAATTGAATCACAAATATGCAAAGGAAGCAAACATCTTAAAGTTGAATGCGGGTGGTAGATTCCTACTAAGTGTGCTCATTCATTTTTTTTATAGAGTTCCGTACTATATCTGTACCTTATGGGAAAATCTGCGTAATCGGTTACTACGTCTATTCGCATCTTATATCTGTGAATGTATACGCTATAGTAAGGCTCACTTGGTAAACCGTTAAACAAGAACTGCAATAGTAAATAAGAACTGAACGATAGTAAAATGTTTAGAATTATTTCTGAAATCAAAAGAAATAATTGCGAATGAAACTTCTTCACGAAAAGGAAACAACAAAATTGTAAAGTTAACTCGAGTGTCGAGTTTTACGAGTTCTAAGTGTGTGTGTCCGTTGTTCACACCGTAATTACTCTATAATTATTGATTACAGGAAAATCCATAAAAGTTTAAAAACTTGCGTAGCTAAAATAATTTGTTAAAACATGTGCTCACGCACCACGGCGCCACCTAGCGAACGTCAAACGAACTATCAATCATAACACCGAGCATAGTTCAAGAAAGCTCTAAGCGCCTCTACAAGATGCGCCGGACCGTGCTGTACTAGTGCTGCCACCTATCG
Organism: Pandemis corylana; assembly: GCA_949127965.1. Lineage (NCBI taxonomy): Eukaryota > Metazoa > Arthropoda > Insecta > Lepidoptera > Tortricidae > Pandemis > Pandemis corylana. Next base: position 3,269,487 of record OX421857.1, read on the forward strand.
ATTAGTTTTACGTTTTTGTATATATTTATTTCAAGTCATGATCTCAGGACAAGCATCCGCTTAATCGTAACGGGCACAATAAAATTATCGTTATAAATATCAAATAATAACCAGTCATTCTGCCCTGCGTTGTACTAGACTTTAATATAGGCTGGAATTGATAGAGACTGAGAAGGGAGAGCAAAACCTGAGGCTGACTGCAGCGACCTACCAGATCCCCAACATATGTGCTACAGACGATAACCTTACATGCCAATAACCAATATAAAATGAGTCCACACTACATAGATTTTGCTTAAGGGCAGGGCTCTTTTGTCACTGGACTATCATAGCTACGACTGTTCATAGTGAACACTAGATACCAGCCTAACCATGTACCTGCATACCTATAAACTTGCACTAGACACGTTTCCATGTCTATCTGTCTTCGTAATCTACAAATATAAAACGACCTCACACTATCTTCGTTTTACCTAGGCACCGGGCTCTATTAACACTGGATTGCTATTTTCACTAGTCTACTTACAAACATACCTGCATACATACACACAATTACAATGACATACTTACAATTCTGAACCTATTTTTCATGAAATATATTCGGCTCTGAAAATGTTTAACATAATACGACAAATTCACAATAATAAAACAAAGCATACCCGTACTAATTACAAAAGACAGGGATTTCTACATTCTATTGAACTAAAGCTCAAAATTATTATCATCTTTCTGGGTTCGTAGCAAGTGAAACAAGGCATAAAGTAGCAAGTCCTATCTACCCCCAAGAGAAAGAGGCGTGATAGTCCGTACGTATTATCAAAGTTGTGACGTAAACAAGGCACTAATTGTGCATCTAAAATCTAAGTAGTAGCTGCTGAACCAATTTTAATGATAATATTTGTTGTTTAAGTATAGGATTGTATGGAACCTGGAAAAGCCATACAAAAGCACATTAATGAGTTTAAAATTTAACTGATACATTATATGACGGCCCCTGCATACTAATGAATATACAAATACCATTGGAGCTACCTGTAAGTACACTACTAGATAAACAATTATACAAATTACTTTACCTACCTACAGTATGAATAACCGCTACATATTTAGAACCAAAGCGTGATCTACTATCAATCGTATTTGTGGAAAGGAGGTAGAAATCGGTGAATCATTAGTCAATTGATAAAATCACTTCAAAATGTTATCCTACCCTATTTTATTCTATTCTACTATCCTACTAATAAAAATGTAAAACCACAGTTTCGCATGGATGCATGGTTGATATGGATGTATGGGGGGTACAGACGTATGAATGCATACCACTCTTTCCACATCAGAACGGCTGAATAAATCTAGATGAAATTTGGCATAACTAACGATAAATTATAGACTTAAATAACGCGTGCCTTTTATCCCTAAACATACGTAATTCCTGCGGGTTAGCGATAAACAACCTCTTTGCAGACAAAGCCGCAAGATGCAGCTAGTCTTTTCGGCATCTACTTAAAATGTACAACAAGGGAAACAAACTAGCAAGTGGGTTACTCGATAGTAAACAACCATCACTGCTCATGGACATCTGCAACACCGGAGCATTTGCAGATGCGTTACCGGTTCAGTGAGTCAGGGTGAAATACCTGGTGTGTTGTGCCAGTAATTTTATCGACTATCCTACGGTGAACACAGCAGCGCTAGTACTGCTGCTGGGCGGCAGGATTAACAAATAAGATAGTACATTTTTAATAGAAGCTTCTTTTCTTACTTTATTTGGCTATACCTTGTGCAATCAACTCATTTACACACAAACATGCATACATACAAATTAAATTAAATGAAATTAAATATCTTGGGACAAATTACACCAATTCACCCAGCCTTAAACTAAGCAAAGCTTGTACTATGGTATCAGGCAACGGGTCAACATACTTATATAATGTAGATAGACATACTTAATTACAAAAATTGTACATTGTACAACATCCATGACTCAGGCACAACCATTCGTATTTATCATACAACTGTCTGTCCCAACCGGGATTCGAACCCAGGACCTCTAGATTCATAGTCAGGGTCACAAACCACTGGGCTATCCGGTTGTCAGTACCAAGTGCCTAAAGTGAACTGGCCGCGACCTACAGGACCCAACAAATAAACAAACAAACATATGAAAATTGCAAGATAAATATAAGCTTGCATAATATGAAGTTGTATAGAAACGTAATACACATTCCTTAACATACCTACCTACCATCATTTTTTTTCTATCATCATCATCATTATCACTATCCACTATCATAAACATCATTATCTAACAACTAACGTCATCATAATCATCATCAACCCACACACGTCCCACCGCTGGGCACAGAACCCCTGTCCGAATGAGAGGACGCCTACCAAGGCACCTGAACGGGCCTACCCACCATATTGTATACCTAATTTACTGATCTTACGAGTACCTATCAAATTCTTAGTAAAGTCAACCTTTGAAACAACCACAATACATACGAGCTTAGAGTCAGTTTATTTCTCAATGATACTGACAGCATAAAATAAGAAAGGAAAGCATCGATAATGGACAAGAAAGCATTTCAATACCAACTAAACTTACTTAAAGTCAGCCTTCGTCTAAATTTCTACAGTAAATTTAATGTAGACTTAATAGTATTCCAGAGTAAACAATGACATGATCGTGTCTTATCAACCGATACCTACTACAGAGAAATAATAACTGAACTATACTTATATACTATACACTACAATTTTTAAATCAAAATTTGAAAAAGACAATCCTATGACCAACGGTGGCCATCCTGCCTTCTCATGGTGTAATACCTTCCTACACTAAATAGAATCAGTCTATTATAATATAACTTTGACATCAGTTGTTACCCCTCCCTAATGATATCATAGATACCACTTTTGTGAACTGTATCAAAACTAAAGATGGTAAAAGTTCTAGACATCCTCAGTCTTTATTGGGAGGCCTAAGACAGACAAACTATAACTCACACTCAATACATACTTACAACTATCACGCAATGTAATAAAATAATGCACTCTAATTAACCCCAAGAAATTACTTCTATATTTTGACTTAAATACCCCCATATACATATCACACATAACTTACTATCGCCAAGTATACGCAGGTACCTTACTTACAAAGCTCATACAACCATAATGAAACATCAAAAGAAATAAGAGTACATTCACTAATACAGTAAATCAATTTAAATGCTCCGAGATAGGTACGACTGTCACTAAACATAAAAACTCGCAGCAGTTGCACATCGCCAATTTTCGAACTCAATTTGTATAACATTCCTATTTTTATTTTGTAAACACTATATACATACTAGTCATTACTACCGTTCGAAAATTTAATCAGTTTGTTATAACTGAGCATATATACACTTAAGTCTCTGTCTACCCTATATTCCTGAGCACATGAGCCTACCTTAGTAGTAAAATTTCCTAATAAACAAAACAAGGGTTCCTTAATGTCAAGCCCCGGCCATGAACTATTCTATAAAACCTATTTATTAAAAATATCAATTTTCCCCACAAGAACACTACCCCCGTTCACTAGCTTACTATAATCACCGTAATTAAAAACAAATGTATTTATTACACCCCCCCGACCTTGCAATCTTTAAAACCTTATTAGTACTCTCAGCCTAATGGAAATCATTCAAAGATAACTATGCACCCCCCCGACTTTACAATCTTATAAATCTAGCGTACATTATAAGCAATGTCACCTATAAAGTATCAGAGTAATTAATATACCCTATCTGGTTATTCAAGACATTGTAATCATAAATCTACCTACAGTCAAATGAACATTCAATTTTAATTTAATAGTGCATCTAAAACAGTAATTCGTTTACTAACTAGTTAAATATTCTAACACGTTCTTAAGTCACGAAAATATTTTGTATCTACTCCGAGAACCCTAAATCAACTTTTATAAAGAAGGTAGGCATCACATAAACCAAACCGAAATCTACCCTAAACGAATCGATAATTCGAGAAGTCTACCTATATTTGACCGGCTTATATCTATCCTTCCAATTAAGGGGCAATTCTATTGCTGCATCCGACATGCACTGTAAACACATTACATACACACGGGAAGTCACGTCTAAACCACCACGGGGTAAACAGAGCCTATGGCAACATTAGAGAAAGACATTAATTCATCATAATATGCTATGATAGTAAAAAAAAACACAATCTAAAAACATCGAGAGCACCTATCTTAATAGTAATAAACCTAAAATAATTACACTAAGATCCACGAATAGGACAAAGTATATCAGTAGGACCTCTAGATTAAGATTAGATAAACCTAAAGTAACGTAAGTGCAAAAATACAAGATTTTTGTTGGCTAAACTAGTTTGAGACAAGTTCGGCAACTCAACAAAGCGAACGCAACAGTGCAATTGCTCCTTAACATATAATCCTACCAACGTAAAATGTTAACATTATTGTTAGTTAGCTAGCAATACCCTACCTACAACGGACGTCGTTTAAAGTAAGAGTGCAAATGGATAAATTACATTTACACCAATAATGACCGAACGTAATATACAAGTGAATACATCAACTAAGAGTGGACTGAACAAGTTTAGAGAAAAAGAACAGAGTTTACAACGTAAAGTGCAAAAATGGTTGTTAGTTAGCTAGCGGTATCCTACAACGGATATTGATTATATTCTAAAGGTAAGGGTGCGAAGTGGATAAGAAATAGCAAAGATCTTCACGGAACGCAATGAATGAGCGAGATCATGAACCAATGGAACTATGGAATGAAGTGGACCAATGAACGTTTACGACAATAGTGATAAGGTAACGTTAAGTGCAAAGTGAACAAAGAGAATGTGAAAACATCGAGACGAAAGTGACTATCAAATATCATAACAGAACTTTAACTATGAATGCTTATAATAAGTGTTGTGAAAATAAAATGCTACAGTAATAATTTAAAAAATTATGTAAAGGTCAATATTAAATTTTTATTCTGAAGGTGATTGTTTGAACTATATCCAACTAATAATATATTTTAGTAACCTATAAAAAATATCAATCCTTACTCTCACTTTTCCATTACACGGCAACACTGTGTCCAACAATTGCTTTTTTTTTTAAATGAAAAAGCAACTGTTGGACAATTCCTAGGTAACCTACCTATGTTGAAAGTTTAAAAGACAAACAGACTTATAAAATACGAGCTAAAAATATCTTCTTATTACGATAAGATATTATAACGAAATAATAAAATGAGCTATGTATTATCAGCTGACGAGTATTGATATACGACCTAAATAAACCAGGACCTAAAATAATCCTAAATCCTGGTCACGCGAACCACTGTAACAATACATCCCCCCCCCCTACTCTAAATTTTCTTAAATATTAAAAATATGTATTTAAAAAACCTGTCATTTAAATTTATTTCGAATTAATTCTAATAACGCTCCTAACGCGCCTAACGTACCTAAGCTACATAGCTCAATCCAACGCGTACTTAATATAGAAGGTAAATAAAGCCGCCTACTAATAAAATATATATGTCGTGAAAGCCTAACAAAACTATACTGGTCGTGATACGCGATATATTGAAGATATGGCCATGTGATCGTCTAGTGTGTGAATCGTCTAGTAATTAAATTAAATACCCTTCGTTGTGTCCGCATCCTACGTAACCCTGGGAACGTTTAGTGACGAGTAAAGATTGATCTTCCTATAAAGTAAAACTAACATGTATACGCGACGGCTAGCAACACTACGCTTAAAGGATTTTAGTTTGCGCTGACTAGAAGAAATGACGATTAAGCTATCTGATTGGAAGGAAGTTTATGCCGAGTTAATGAGGTATAGAGTATAATAGTTAGGTGATCATTTGGGCAAGTACGGAAATAAGTCAAACATATTAAATAAATTATAAAGATCGTCAAGTAGTAGTATACGGTAAAGTAAGTAAGTCGATGGCTAATAGCGTAGCAAGGAAACACGTTATGATTAAAGTTTCATGGGGAACTATGGAATGTAAACACAAAATACTTTACTTCACACGCGCTTGCATTTATGATAATTATACTTTAAGATAAAAAGTGCTTTCATGGATCTAACAGAATGTAAATAACCTGTAATTTAGTCTATTAGACATTATGCTGAAATACTGATCAACTTGTGATCAACTTAAGGAAATCCGCTGTTAGGAAGTATGTATGTACACAAAATCAGATTGTCAGTGGAAAATAGAAGTGCACGCTATAAACACAGTTATAAAAGATATGTGATATATTATTTATTTCCCCCCCTTATCCCCGACCGTCACAGTAGACCTTAATAGGCATGAGTTTGGGTTCCCTTCAATAGAGAACAGCAAGTCTGAGTTTGTTTTCGAGTAGTATTCTTTCACTACTGTATGACTTCATACTGTACTTCGATATAGGCAACTAACCAAACCAATGCGCTACCGGATGAGGTATGGTCTCCCCGTCCATGATTCAATAGTGATATGAAATTACTCACTTTAATAAAGACTTCAATTTACAAGTCTAATAAATAACATGTACACTGTTATTGTAGTAACTTTGCGATCGCAAAGAATAGTTTCACAAGGTAAATCAATCATGTGATGATGATAGCAGATTCCATTTCCACTATTAATTGATCATAATTTAGATGATGATGGTGGTGATGACTCTCAATGCATTTGTAGCGCTTCCCGTCTAGGTAAAACAACTACATGCGAGTCTTGACGACGTAAAATTAGTTTCAAATGAGGTGTTGATTAATCTACCCTCAAAACAATCCAGCCAAGGCAAATTCAACAATTAGTGAAAGTAAATGATTCAAAAGTAAGTAATTCATATGACCGTTGAATACAGACATAATGAATAAGTAAGACTGCATAATATCAGCCTAAGCTCACATATCACAAACAAAGTAACACAAAACAAAAGAAATCACTCACTCAGTATTTCCTCCGTGACAGCTCCGTAGATCAGGAACTCTGAAAATATACACCCTAATAACCTATGAATCCTATCCATGTCTAATAGGAATCTATGCGACATTTGTATATCTCACAGCTAGAGGTGATGGTTACCTCACATTTACATTAATTGCGTGGTGTGTAATGTGACTAATCTGAACTAACTAGGGGGTTGAGGTGGCATCCTCGGTGTGTTCCTAACCCTATTTCCTACGCCATGTGTAATAACCCCATCCGCTGGCCGAAACCAGGTTGCGAATGGAGTAGGGCGGAGAGATAGTTGTGCGAATAAATAAATATATAGATATAGAGACCAACGCTACCAGTCCTATGCACTGACCAGCAGATACACAGAGCCTGATAACGCTAGGGGGAAGTTTCTCGACTGCCATACGGCAGACGAGCGCCAGGTCGATCCCCAACGCCTGACTCCGTCCCGAAAGACGTTAAACCCCAAGCTTTGTTAACACCGCCAGGTTGCCTTGGGGCCGGGAACCTCGTCCCGTAAAGTCCCTACTTCAAGCGTGACAGATTTAGAACACACAATCAGAATTCATGGCCAATAATCATACGTCATGACAATGACGATGATGGAGGTAATTTCTCTGCCGATACCCCGGACTCTGGGTACCGATCATGATACTGACGGCTAAAGGTGTCCTGGCCACAGAGAAATCGGAATAGGGAAGGATCAAGGATATTGGTGAGGTTGGTATGGTAATTGGTTCACGAACGCTGATTGCGAAGCACAATAAACAATTAAACAATTAAACTAAGTTAAATAATTAAACTAAATAATTAAACTTTGTCAAAGTAAATAAACTGCGAACCGATATCGCTTACAACAGCAAGACCTCGCTTGAAGAAATTCCGAAAATAACTAATCCCGATTCCCTGAAGAGCCGTTCTATTTATACCCATTATCTGCATCTCGTGCGTCTCGTGCGTCTCGTGCGTCTCGTGCGTCTCGTGCGTCTCGTGCATCTCGTGCATCTCGTGCATCTCGTGCGTCTCGTGCATCTCGTGCGTCTCGTGCATCTCGTGCGTCTCGTGCATCTCGTGCGTCTCGTGCATCTCGTGCGTCTCGTGCATCTCGTGCATCTCGTGCATCTCGTGCGTCTCGTGCATCTCGTGCATCTCGTGCATCTCGTGCGTCTCGTGCATCTCGTGCATCTCGTGCATCTCGTGCGTCTCGTGCATCTCGTGCGTCTCGTGCATCTCGTGCATCTCGTGCATCTCGTGCGTCTCGTGCATCTCGTGCGTCTCGTGCATCTCGTGCATCTCGTGCGTCTCGTGCATCATTTGAACAAGAACGATCCTTACGCTCTACCCAATAAGGTCGAATTTCGCTATTCTCCGTGAGTCTCGCATCGTAACCAAACAACAACATACATACCTATCTTATAGTTAAGTCAGTGTGTGAAAGAGATAGAATGCACCTCAGATACAACCAACATGAAACAACACGATCAATGAAAATTACGTCAATTCATTCTAGTTGCAAGGAAGCACTTACGATGCTGTTTACGCAATTATCGAACATTTTGATGTCATATACTACTTGTGTAGTCTACTCAGCCTTTATGTAGTATTTAGTACATTCCTACTCATCCAGTTATCACCCTCGTACAGAAATTCCAGCTTAATTATTATTTAGTCCATACATCTTATAAAAAGGAAAAGGAAAGGCTTACATAATATATTAATTGTATAATTCTAATATTATTAATTGACTATGGGCAACGCCCAAACATATATTTGTGAAATTAACGGTAAAATACGCTATGTACCGTTACAGTATTTATTGGACAAAAACAGGAAGTTCAGTATTTAGACTATTTAGGCACCCGGCGCACGGATGGAACAATTTAACTTCGCTGTACCCAAATTGATAAAAGTATGCGGGATGGTATAGAATTACTCAAATATTACCGTTGAGGGCTAACTAATTTGCTGAAACGCCGTTAGACACAGCATGCTCAGAGTGAGAAGGAATGATGAAGAAATAAGTTAATAAAATAAGACTGGCCGCTAGTTCACCATCTCGACACTTATCGCTGACAAGTGACAATTCGAAACGCAACGCGTAGTCAATACGAAACAAACCGGCGTAGATTCTTGTCACTTGTCACCGCACCGACAACTGTCGCGTTAGTGAAATAGGGGCAGGTCAATCAATACATATCAGTTGGTTGCATCTACAGAGAGGGGCGGAGGGCTAAAATTAGCACGGAATAGATGCCACAAAATAGGCTGTGACGTCATGGTAGGCGCAAACGTCAAAGTTGGGATGTTCTGATTTGATCCAAAAAGAGAAGCACAGAAACTATTTCAAAAGGGCAGTATGGGAGGAGGATTGCCCAGCAGACCACATCACTCCAGGCGGCTTGTTAAACGCAATAAAACAGCAAGAGAAAGGTTTTATTGGCGCAGCCAACGCAACGCGGGCACGTGGCCACTTCAAAACATGATATAAAGCGGCGCAGAAATTAATCCAATACGCGAGTAATTTTACCGCCTCATCCGGGAGCAAGGAAAAGACGCAGTATAAATGACCTGGGGGATTAAGGGAGCGACTTACTTGAGTGTAGATAAATGGAACAAAATTTTAGAGTAGATACTCACTTACGAGAAAACTTTTATGAATTCTCAAAAATTACTACGGCAGGTGTCTTACTTCATTTGGGTTGGCTGTAACTGCGGCCACGACTTTGCAAACATTTACTGGAGATGCGCCAAACCTTGACTTATTTACAAGCTTTAAGCTTAACACGCTTTTGAGTTAATTTAGAGTTTTGCTTAAGTTTATATCAAACAGGTCGGCAACTTTGCAATAATCTGTTCATTGCATGGTCGACACGCTCGCATCACAGCAGTCAACGAACAAAACGCGTAATGTACAATCGAACTAATTGATCCCTGACTCATCGTGGAACCCTTTCGCAGTAAATTTCATGGGGAAGTTACATTGAATTAGCAAGAAAAATCACTGTGACGTTTACTGTGAGAGCGTTCTGTGGTGGGTCAGGAATAAATTTGTTCCATAGTAGGTACTAAGTGTACACGAAAGGCTCAAGTTTGCTGGTCGTACATAAATCTTTATCGAAAGTTGAATTCAGATACTCAATAGTAACGTTTTGCTGAGTGACGAAATGGGCATCATAGCTCTCAAGCAGATGGACCGATTTGGATGCAATTTTTTTCATTCGAAAGCCACTTTCCTTGCGGTGGTTCTTAGACATGTTTGGCAGAAATCGCCAAATCGGTCCAGCAGTTTGAAGAGTATCAGCTCTTTTCTAAAATGATGTGAGGCATTTTTGGCATAAGATTAAATATTTTTTTAATGTACGTACGATTACTCGATTAAGTCAAAGTCGGTAGAGTTACCCAGGATTACTATTTGTATTCCGTAATGTAAATTACATTCGCATTGTCTTTGTGCAACCGTCGCTCTACAATTCAACCGGATTGCTGATACCTGATTCTTATATATTTATTCCAAACCACACCAATTAATGCAAACTAGTTTAATGTGACTTTTTGACAGACAACACATAAACTACATTCGCATAAATAAGTAATAATTACACATATTTTACAATTTTATTCTCAACTCCCATCTTTGAAGAATAGAAGGGAAGTCCTTTTCATAGACGCTTTCGATGCTGGTTGCCAGTCTTCAGGTGCTTCAATTGCGTATCAGGGCGAAAATCACGAAATCGCAACTAAACGTTACCGACAATGAATGCGTTAAGTGAATACGTAAACAAAACGCAACTTAAGAGACAATTAAAAAATATAATTATAGCGTAATCGATAAATAAAGATATACAGCCTGTTACAGCAGTCTTATACAAGTTGTCAGGTCCTATTGTTTATTACACAAGCTGCGGCTATAATTGTAGTAATACAGGTGTCTTACGCTCATAAAAAAAACACTAACTATAAGAAACTATTAAACCGAAACCAATTCAAAACAAGCGATCGATTGAATGACTAATGAAAAAACGTATCAATGGATCCGAGAGAACTGGAATTATACATTTTCTGTCCTAGGATGGTATGTGTTCGTTTTAATATATCTAAGTAGCTTTGGTGTTATTAGACTTGTTAAGACTGACCTTTTTTGCCGTTGAAGGGCGAGGGATGCCATTCTGGGACATTGGTTAGTATCGCTTCTACAGCCTGCAAATAAAAAACATAGTGTTAGAAAAACAAAGACAAACACATGTACAGTCGACCCATGGTAATGTTGAGCATTATTTAAAATCTTGTCATTTAAAAAAAACTTGTAACGGTCGGCCAAATAAAGTCAAACTTTCAAGTTGACAGCCGCGTCTTATCGAGAGTATATATATTGTGACGTGCAAAGGATTTTTAACCTTAGGATTGTAGACCACATAATTTGGCAGATGGTACTAAAATGCTAAACATCTCCCGAGGCCGACTGTACATGCCTTGCAATCCTTGCATGCTATAAGATAATCAGACCTAAGTTACAACGCAAAGAAGCGATTTGCCGTATTTCTTCCATACTGGTGTGGGAGTAAAGAAAAAACATAGAATTTACCAGTTGCTTCTCTTCCCGCGCAGATGGTAAAAGCCCATCGAGGGAATGGGCGAAAGTCTTAGGAATCATGTTATAGGCGATGCGGCTAGCAACCCATCACTATTTTGATTTCCCTTTCCAGCTATACGCCCTTAATCATGCTAAACGTGAACTTATTTTTTATCTTAGGCTCTGTCTACCCCGTAAGGGATAAAGACGTGATATATGTATGTATGTGTAAGTGAACATAATATATTCACATTGGTGCCAGTTCTTTACTTTATTCGTCAAGTGGACAAGACAAGTATCTCCGTTACAGTTCCTTCAAAACAAGTTATTAAATAGGTAAGCGATATTTAAATCGGCTCATGAGATCTATTTTTGATATATTTTTCCTGTTACAATATAAAACCGCAAATAATTCATGAACGGAATACATCCATGCTAACAGCGAGAGCGTAGCAACATACCTACTTACAATGCAATTTAAGGAGCGTACAAACACCAGACATGAAGGTCAAGCGGGGTGACATTAAAAAAAATAGATTCTTGTTTTTTAAATATTATGAAGTTACGACGGTATCTATTGTTTCGAGTATTAGACATAAGAAAAATATAACAATCGGTTCACAACTGAACAGGAAACCCAAAGTAAAATTAATGAATTCCTTGAACTTACTTTAATCAGTCGCTTGAAATTCAGGGCCAAATCCGTGCTTAATAATTTTGTATAGACTTAACGCTATTTAGTGAATTTATTTATAATTTTGACATTCGATATTAAATTTCTAAACGACACTGACAATTAGAACACAGAAAACTCCGGAAACTAAAGCTATGGCCGGGAATCGAACCCGGATCCTCGTCATTCAGTGACGCATGCTATACCCCTACACCACCCATAGCAGGTCATCAGCAGGCATCTGCAAGGCAGCACGCATTTGATATTACATAATTTTAAGAAGTAGCAATAAATTGAACCCCTTCAACAAAAAGTTGTGACGAAGTCTGTAAAAACGTGTTTATTTTTAACACAGAAAAGAAATTCTTAAAAGAACCGCCCACCGTTCGTAGACGAAGTTATTTTGCGCAGTTTACCTCCAAAGGCTTCAAAAACACGTTACGAGACCAAAACACTGAACATTTATTTATAAGCAGGCTGTGAATAATTCGTTTTTTTATTTCATTTCCCGGTGACCTAAGCATAAGTGAGCTATTTTTTTTATACCAGCCGCTATTGCGCATTGTTTTTTCATTACCTGTTCCAATCACTTTTGACTTACTAAGAAACATTTCTCCTAAGTCAGGGCTGCCTATATTGGATTAGATACAGTCCAGGGGCCAATACGAATTCCTAATAGATCGGAAAGCAGCCCGAGACCACGACACGAGCGACATCACGAGAGCAGTAGTGTTGCGGTTGGAGTCAACTTCAGTTACTCTGAATTTTGTATTGAAACTGCAGATCACCCCAACAGCGACCGCTAGAAGCGGTTGGTCTCGACACTCCACTGTTCTTAGTAGTCCGTCTATGGCCGGCCTAAGCTAATCTAGTATTCATTACAACCAATAAACATGTTACTAATACCTGCTTCAACAAACTGAGGACATACAAAGTTCCATTGCAATGCGTCTGATAATAATACCTTACCTAGGGTTCCTGATTACTTGTTATTATTTTCTCGAAGCGTTATGATCTCATAATTATGCAATATACGTAATATATAAAAAAAAACGATAAAGTTAACGATTGTTGCCTAAACATAAATTTGCGCAATGGCCGGGATGGTCGATTCCAATTTAAGGGTCATTAAGCACCAGCGAATGAGATAACAGAAAATGACATGTGACAACACGAGCTATGATAACCACACCATAGATTATTAAGTAAACTGGCGAGCAAAACTAACGGGTCACTTTTCATACAACTTTATATGGGAAGTGACTCGTTATTTTTGCTCGTCAGTGAATAATGAATACTATATCGCAATTGGAATGCAATATAGCTCGATCATGCTACGTAGAAATATTTATGAAAAATATATGTATATGACAAGCAGTAATTTCAGGCTATATTGTTCAGTCCATTCGTGTTAAGTCACAGTTACCTATCAATGCAACGAAAGATAAAAAAAATCATACATAGATTTATCTTGATAATCTGAAAAAATCTCTGTATCTAATATTCGTTGACGTCTGACCAGCCCGGCTAGCACGAAAATGCGGGAGAGTCGCGTCGCGTGCGAGATAGACTCGCCGTCTCTTTCTAGAACGAACAGTAAGAAAAAGATGGGCAATCTCTGTCGCGCGCGGCGCGGCTCTTACGCGCTCTCGTGCTCTCCGAGCCTCTGGGGATGCACATAGCGACAAAGGTATTTCCATCTCTAGTTACGCCAGATCAAAACCTGTGACGTCACCGAACTACTAATTTTGCGATTACTTAGCCACATAAAACGTATGTCGTGAGTGTACTTTGTACCTTATCTACTGTTATTTGCTTATTAAATATTTTATGGGGATTCGTATGAGCCTGAAGCAAGCTAGTATAGGTTTTCCCTTTTACTACTTTTTAACCAGGCATGTCCGAAAGGGATGAACGCTTTATGTTCGCTGTAAACGTTGTTTTGCTGCCTAGGCAGCAAGTGAAGAAATATCGCGTCGCAGTTTCCGTACATCTCTACTTCATACAACAAAGCTTTCACATTTATAAATAAGACCACCTCACAGGAAGGTCAGGACGAATATGCAATAAACTTCCGAAAATAGCACGCACTAAAAGATATAACGCAATCAACAAAGATGAATGTAAACAGCGGCGAGACAATACAAGCAATCGCGACAACAATGCCGGACGCAAACAGAGCAGCGCATTACCATCGCCTGCGAATACAAATCGATCACTAAACAACTGTGTTTGTTAGATTGATTTGATTATGCGATAATGTATGAATGGAAGGTCTCTATTATAACGAAGTTTTAATATAATTCCGTACAACATCTGTGGACTGAACAGCATCACGTAAATGACTACCATTAAAATATTATTTTCATCAAAGAGAAATTTTAATGTTAAAATTGAGTTAGTTTTGTTGGTACTAGGATAGGAAGAACTAAATAACTGCCAAAGCACGTCTGCCCATCTGTAAATCTGGTAATATCAATGATCAAAAAACTTCTTCTGTTTATGTTTAAAATATATTTCAAGTTCACGCAAAAACATCTCGCCAAAAAGTTGGATTACGTGAAACAAGCTTGAAATAGCGGCATACCTACTAGGGCGGGGTTTTAACAGCAAATGAAGTCAATGAGATGAAGAAATGATATTATTTCCATTACTAACTGGAATGGAACCTATAAAAATCAAAATCTTCCGACAAAAAGAATATACAAACACCCAACCCAACCTAACGTGATTGAACGTGGTGATAGCACAGGTCTACAGTGCAGCGACTTTGATATCCCAAGCAGGCGAGAGTAGGACTTGGTGATCCTATGTAGGTATTGTATTAGCCTTTAGAATTCTACGAAATGCGGTTCTATCAGGTTAAGTTAGCGTAGTGGGAAGTGAGATGGCTAAGCCTCCATCAAGAGTAGACGGTGTGACCTGTGAGGCCACGACCGCGATCGTGGTCTCCCAGGCCGGCGAGCTCTAGACTATGGTGAGCCGATAAAGCAACCTCTGCACTCTTCGGAATGCGTTGCTATCTGGTTAGGCTAGCGTAGCGGGAAGCAAGAAGCCTTTACTAAAAGTAGACAGCGTATCTGAAAGGCCGCGATCCTGGTCTCCAAGGTCAGCGAGCTCAAAACTTTGATGAGCCGATACAAGAGCCTCTGCAACTCTTCGGAATGCGTTGCTATCTCGTTAGGCTAGCGTAGCGGGAAGTAAGAAACTTTCACTAAAAGTAGACTGTACCTGTGAGGCCGCGATCCTGGTCTCCCAGGCCGGCGAGCGCAGGAGCTTGGTGAGCCGATGCAGCAGCCTGTGCAGCTCCTCAGGATGAGCGCGCTGCACCTCCCCGAGCTGCCGCGCCGCCGCTCGCCGCGTCGCCGGGCCCGTGCTGGACTCCAGCAGCACGAACAGCCGGTCCAGTCTGCCGGCACATCAGAACTATTAACTCGAATCTAAGTACAGTAGGTACGACGGGGCCACGTAGGAGAGTATTAAGCGTCTTAAATGTTTTATAAGTGCCCTAAAGTGCTCTCGTACCTTCATAGTTTCGGCACCGTTCTGGATACCTGATTTTAAAAGAGTAGAAATGTTTTGTTTTCTTAACCATTTATTTGTTTCTACGCTTTAAAGTTCAACTTTTAAAGAACGTTCAACTAAACGTAAACAGAGCTTCCCATCAGTCGTGTTACATTCACTGTTTACAAACAATAACAAAATCATTTAGACCTGTTAAAGCAATAATTATATAACTAATATACTTCTGAACTTGACATGCTAAAAGTGGCCTTCAGGTCCTGTTACCTTAGGCCCTGTCTACCCCGTAAGTGATAAAGACGTAATTTATATGTGTGTGTGTGTGTGTGTGTGTGTGTGCGTGTGTGTGTATATTTACAAATGTTATAACGATCTTGAAATCCTAGTTTATAAGTAATATTTGCATGCTTGTTTAAGTAAAATGTACGCGCTCAAAAATGCTTCTTCTTCTGTATTCACCACGACATTTTTGCAAATAAATATTCTTATTCTTATTAATTAATGTGTTCTACAACTGGCGGCAGACATTCGCAGACCACGCATTCTCGCAATCGGGCACGAACACCTTGCTACAGAACCATAATAAATTCGCGGTTTGCATAAATCCATTAAACCTACATAACTACATTACGCCTTGTATTTGAAACCACAGACGTAACATGTGTCCCATTAATCTCAAGCGCATAAGCTCTATCTCAGCAAACAGCAAAACTGCGTTCAGTTTGATAAAGATAAGCAAGGCAAACATAACAGCAAGCTAAGCCGCGCGAGTGGGCGAAAGGCCAATTACCAGTAATCTAATAGGGCATGTTAATTGGAAACAATTTGCCGGATAGAAGCCGCCCCATTTTATAGACGCACGCTATTTTTATTACAGGGTATAAGTGGCCGGCTACCGCCTGAATCTACAGTGCTGACGTCAATTGATAGCACCATTAATAATGTAGGTACCAGTCATGCAATAAAATAACTTGCAGTAAAATTAAACTGAACAACCCCTTTCCCCACTCTTATAATACAATTGACTGCATTATAGTTTACTTTAGTTATATACTTTTAATACTTTTATAAAGCTTAAGCCGGTTTAAATTTAAAACTAAATTCCTTCTGATAAACTTACCGCGACGTCATGGCGAGGCGAGCTGCTTATCTTAATCCCCTTTTCAGATGTAACACTATCTGAAACAAAAGAACAAAGTTTAACTAACCACGTAGGAGGAACCATCGTCTCTTCAGATACAGAATATAGGGCATCGCCAGAGGCAAATGGCATTGAAAGCGACGTAGACAATGAGGCAGATTGGTCACAATGGGCAAAGTGGAAGGTAAGGAACTAAATGGGGAACACGTTAGCAATTGCGCGACGACGGCTCAAGATCACGAGGCAACGGGATAAGTGCATTGGAAGAGGGCAACTACGCACAGCCCGGCTAGCACGACCTGTGTCGAGATAGACTACCCGTCTCTTTCTAGAACGAATATTTTGCGGGTGGTAGGGCCTTGCACAAGGTCCGTCCGGATCGCTACCACCATCTTACTCGCTAATCCTGCAGCTAAGTAGCAGTGCTTGCACTGCTGTGTTCCGGTGTGGAGAGTAAGACAGCCGGGGAAATTACGGGCACAAGAGGCATTGCATCTTAGTCCTCTAGGTTGGCAACGCATCTGCAATCCCTCCGGGGTTGCGGGTGTCTATGGGCAGTGGTGATCACTTACCATCAGGTGACCCACTTGCTCGTTTGCCTTCCTATTCATATAAAAAAAAAAAAAAAGACTGGATGTCGGGCACGTGCGCGACAGCTCTCGCGCGCCTCGTGCTAGCCGTGCTGATAACTTTTGTCTGCATATGCTATATAAGGTGTCTTATTATTCTAGTTTATTTCAGTAATGTTAAAAGTAACCCATACTTTGTTTTTTTTAAGTATTCAAATTTAAATCACCCCTTTGACGCCCTACATTTTAAACATCGATCAATGTAATGCAACATTTAAAGGGGTGTTCAATGAATATAATCCTAGCAGCTGCTTAATTTTTGCGAACTCATTTTAAGATACGAACAGCTGCGCCCCCGTGCGGCTGTGAAAGAATTTACTATCTCATAGTCATAGCAATTTCAAAAACTCATTTATTAATTGTCTACATTGAAGCAAGATGTCAGCTTCCCAGGTCCAAAAGGGGAATTTCTTTTTTCCCTTTCTGACACTGGCAAATTTCAAGTCCATCCCAGAGTTAGGGAATATTCGTAATTTCTGGGGAAATATACAAGCTATCTGAGAATTATTCCCTGCTGAGGTATTCGCCTACTCCGTTATTGCACGTGATTAAATTAACCCCATTTCCACCCTTGTAACCTTGCAGAAGCGTGCCCTTGCAAAGGAGGTGAAGGAGCACATCCACCTTGTGTGAATCACAATAACGGAATGGGGCTATCGCGTGTGAATTTTCCACTAGAGGCGCTAGTGTCGCGTGAGGTCCAATAAAATTCACTTTTCACTGGTATTGGCGGGCTTTGTGACATAAAATATAATTTCTTACATTTACCTGTTGAAGAGTGATCTCCTTCGTGAAACTATCGCACATATGGATTATTTGGCGGTGAATGTGAACGCTTTGAAAGTGGTTTTTGTTTTCCGAACAAGACGGAACTGCACAACATTGATGCATACTCGATAGGATGATAGTTATTTATCTATACATATAAAATTCAAAGTCCTGACTGACTGACTGACTGACTGACTGACTGACTTAACTATATATCAACGCACAGCCCAAACCACTGGACTTAGAGACTTGAAATTTTGCACATAGATACCTTATACAATGTAGGCATCCACTAAGGAAGGATTTTTGGAAATTCCCACGGGATAAGGAAAAAACGGGAATTATATATTCGACTCCGAGTGATGCTATTTCAGTAACTATAATAACTAGACTCTTCAAATTTGATACAAAAGTAGGTGATTACAAAACGAAGAAACTAATTTCAGCATATTTGGAAATTCCCACGGGATAAGGAAAAAAACGGGATTTATATATTCAGTTAAACGAAATCCTATCTATCTATACATATAAAATTCAAAGTCCTGACTGACTGACTGACTGACATAGTGATCTATCAACGCACAGCCCAAACCACTGGACGGATCGGGCTGAAATTTGGCATGCAGGTAGATCTTATGACGTAGGCATCCGCTAAGAAAGGATTTTTGGAAATTCCCACGGGATAAGGAAAAAACGGGAATTATATATTCGATTCCGAGTGACGCTATCTCAGTAACTATAAAAAGTAGACTCTTCAAATTTGATACAAAAGTAGGTGATTACAAAACTAAGAAACTTATTTCAGGATTTTTGGAAATTCCCACGGGATAAGGAAAAAAACAGGATTTATATATTCAGTTTAACGAAATCCTATGAACTATAATTACTAGACTCTTAAAATTTGGCATAGAAGTAGGTGATTATAATAGTAAAATAATGTTTTAATGCTTTTTGGAAATTCCCACGGGATAAAAACGGGATTTATGTATTCAGTTCTACGGGATCGATTTTTCGTTTTACTGGTCGTATAAAATTGAAATTTGGCCTTCAATTTCCCTTGGGGAGTGTAGGGGAGCGCTACAAAAGGATTTCCCGAAATTCCTACGGGAACGGGAAAACCGGGACTTTTCGTTTTCTGGTTGCAGATAGCTGAAATTCTGCATGTATGTTGCTTCGGGAGTGTAGAGGAGCATTAAGAGAGTACCTACTTTCCAAAATTCCCATGGGAACGGGAAAAAAACAGGATTTTACGTTTTACTGGTCGTAGAAAGCTGAAATTTGGCAAGTGGGTTCCTTGGGGAGTGTAGGGGAGCATTATTAGATAATTTCCCAAAATTCTTCTTCTTCGTTCCCGTAAGAATTTCGGGAAATGCTTTATTTGGCGAAATTCTTACGGAAACGGGAAAAACGAAAAGCGGGGGAAAGTTGAAATTTGTCATGTAGGTTTATTCGGGAGTGTAGGGGAACACTAAGAAAGTATTTTCCGAAACGCCCACAGGGACGGGAATAAACCGGATTTTACGTTTCCAGACGAAACAGCGAAAGAAAGAGACTTAACATTTATAACGTGTGTTTCTTTAAAGGCTTTAAGTGTACTCCGAAAAAACTCCCCAAAATTTCCACGGGAACGGGAAAAAACTTATTTTTTCATTTTACAACTTAGCGCGTACGAAGTCGCGGGCAAAAGCTATTTAGGATGTATTTTAGGACAGCCCTATAGGTTAGGTTAGGTTTGTTTTATAAAAATCCTGCAATATTTACAGTTTCAGAAAAATTAAGGCAGCGGGGCAATGCGGGGGCTGGCTTGCATGCTTGCTTGAGTCCTTGCTTTGCATGCTTGCTTGCATGGGTGCTTACTTGCATACATGCTTGCTTGCACGCTTGCTTGCATGCATGCTTGCATGCTTGCTTGCATGGGTGCTTACTTGCATGCATGCTTGCTTGCACACTTGCTTGCATGCTTACTTGCTTGCATGCTTGCTTGCACACTTGCTTGCATGCTTGCTTGCCTGCTTGCATGCCTGCTTGCATGCATGCTTGCATGCTTGCTTGCATGGGTGCTTACTTGCATGCATGCTTGCTTGCCTGCTTGCATGCCTGCTTGCATGGCTGCTTGCATACTTACATGCTTGCATGCCTGTTTGCATGCCTGCTTGCATGCCTGCTTGCATACTTACATGCTTGAAGGCTTGCATGCCTGCTTGCATACTTGCATGCATGCTTGAAAGCTTGCAGGTTTGGTTGCTCGCTTGCTTAATTGCTAGCTTCTTTGAAATGCTCATGGTTCACGCGTGCGAAGCCGCGGGCAAAAGCTAGTAATTAATAAACTTAATGAGATTCAAGATTTAAAGCTTTGTTTCGGCGCCGATCTTATACAGTCGCCTTTGACAGCTATACCTCTGGACCTTAGTCGACAGTGGCGCCAACTAGTGAGCAAAGAAACTATAGTCCCCGTTGCACCTGTGCAATCAATAGTGACGTCACGCGAGGAGCGGAGCGGTGTCGGAGGAAAATCCACCAATAGGAAATCAACGCTGAGATAGGAAGATGAAAATGTAAAGCGCAGTTTAAACTTGCAAGAAATATCGCGCAAGTTGCATTCATCACTACATAGCACAAAACGAAGTCGCTTTCCGCTGTCTGTCTGTCCCTATGTATGTTTAGATCTTTAAAACTACGCAACGGATTTGATGCGGTTTTTTTAAACAGTGATTCAAGAGGAAGGTTTATATGTGCATAATTCTACGCAGACGAAGTCGCGGGCAGAAGCTAGTGTCAGATATATGTGTCAAAAGGTGTATAGATGTTTTTGACGTCTTAGTAACGTACATATATTTATGCCCTTGACTGTACATTGCGGTGGTTCGAAGATTTCTAAGTCGCATCACGGCCTGGCAGTGTAATGCAACTAGCAGAATTCTTTGTGCAAGTCCAAAATGGGTATATAATATATTAAATCTTTAAAGGAGCAAATCTTGACTATATCAAACATAACACGGATACGGATTAACATTTTGCCGAGTATTTTCCATATGGAGCCCTGAATGCGAACATTTTAAGCCACAGCTGTAATATTTCTTAAACTGTAAATATATTTTACAATGTACATATTATGATGGACAGATTTCTCTCATATCATAAATAGGATAAAGGTAGCTCTGCCTGTGAATGACCTACTTACGCTATCCGAGTTATCAATAACCGTTATCAATCTCCTTTCATCGCAACGCAAACATGAGCATGAGAATATATAAATTAATAGTTACAATAAAAACAGGAGGAAGCTTTTTAAAACACACCTTCATACCACTGCATTCGAAAATGGCGAAGACCTGTGTTCTGCTACAAAATTACCACAGAGATTTAAATTTAGATTAGGTAATTATTTATTGAGATAGTTGATAATAAAATAGGTATGAATCCCGCCATCCGCAAGGCATCTAATCTAATAAATACCTACCTAACCTGCTATGGGTGGTAAAGGGGTATAGCACGCGTCACGGAATGACGAGGATCCGGATTCGATTCCCGGCCATAGCTTTACTTCTCGGATTTTTCTATGTGTTGTAATTTTCACTGACATTTAGAAATTTAATAAATACCCGTTTATTTGTCTCAAAAGACGAGATATTTTTTCAGGGGATACAATGCAAATGAGCAAAAAAGTAACAGCAATCCAATCAATAAGTAAATAAGGAAAACCAAGAAATTAAATACAATTTGTACACAGATACAAACTGGTATAATTTGTTTAAAACTGTAAAATTCTGTTATACCTATAATGTATAGGGGAGGGGGTAGACGAATACAAAAAACTATTATTTAATGATTACTAAAAATCTGTACAGTGCAATCATAAAAATAAAAACAGAGGAGAAAATAGGCCACCTTACCCCTTAAAAGCATTCTCCACCAAACCACCATTTAGATACATCATATTTTAATTTTACTTTGTCAGGTGTCAAAATGCATGGCATTGCATATACCATGCACATATAAATTAAATAAATATCCATTGTTGAACCAGGTAAAAGCCATAAAAAAAACAACTGAGTATTTTACTATTTTCACACCCATATTTATACACATAGTAATGTCAAAAGAAAAGTATATTTAGGTACATAAGTTTTTGTAGTCCTTCCAATCCCACATTTTTATTTCCATTAGACAAATATATAGAAAATGTGCTAGTGTGTTTATGAATATTGCTATCTTACAGCTATGACTAATGTAGGTACTCCCCCTTTTATTGTATTAATTAACTTGTTCTATAAAACAAATGAGGAGCGGAGCCTCATCATGGCAATAAGACATTTGATTTCAAAAACTACCAAAGAAATGATTCCAATGTCATTTATTGCAATTGCATTGCACTGATAGCAACTACACTTTAGTTAGGTAACTAAATAATAAATTCTTTATTTTTTAAAAGGGTATGTAACTATGGCAGCGTCACAGCTGGATTCTAAGACCAAATTCCTCAAACTGCCTTCTGATTCTCTGGTAGCAAAGCAATGCTTGTTAAACATGTACAAATTTATGTTGCATCTCCTGATACCTAATTGAATAAGTTTACCATAAACAATACCTTAACAAATAGCCTTACAAAGATAAATTTCATTCTTAGATCTTTCTGAGCAATGGCACAGTAAATAAATAGAGCAGTATGGAAACTAGGCTTATTTTTTTAAATAAATACCTACGCTCCAATAGTGTTAGGATTGTCGATTGAATTTTGGTAAAATTGAAAAGCTTTTTGTTTAGTTAGCGCTATCTCAGCTAGTAAGGCCTGTTTCAAAGTAACTAGCTACACTTAATTTGGAGTATTAGGTGTGGCACCCTTAATTTCCGTAAAAAAGAAACAAATGTTTATTTGGGTTCTATAATAATTAAATAATCGAATAAATTAACTTGTTTATAAATGGAAAGCTCTACTATTATTAAATTTTATGGTATGAAAAATTCTCATCCGGATGAATAGCTTTCTTAAATAAACTATTGGGAATCATGGACACACTGCGCAATACACTCTTGGCATGTTTAAAACGAAAAGATCGCGGACTGTCTGGGCGCACGTAACAGACGGCCGCTCGTCTCAACGCGGCACTCGCGACTGACGGCACCGCGAGATCCACTAAGGGGCCTTGTAGAAGCGCGCGTCTATGTGTGTGTTCGTTTCAACCGTGTTGTTTGTAGTTTCCTTACTGCTTTAGCTTATATATATACTGTGGCAATGGTTATAAAATTTATTTGTTTTCTTCACCTTTATCTTCAGAACATTTTATTTATCATTATTATAGGAGTGATAAAAATACTCATGCATCTGAATTCTAATAATGACAAGACCTATTTTAGGTGTACTTAATATTCTTACCAAGCAACAAATGGTATACTTATAAACATACCCAATACATACAAAAATGGTAAATTTACATGTTGAGAGTTATCTTGTTACTTAAACAGTTAAATAGATGACTGAAAGTAGACATAAATAAGTTGAGTAATGTACTCATGTATGTACCATGAGTATGGTTGTCCTACAAATTTACAAAGAGACCAGAACATATCAAACTGTGTTTGCTAAATATAAACAAACATGGTTCCAAAATTTAAACCATGTAAGTTGCAAAAATAGTATTTGCTTTGAACATGGTTCTAATATGATAAGTCAATTAAAGATTTAACTGTTATGATAGACAGGCCAATGTTTGTTGTGATAAGTTCATGATAAATACTGGATTTAGGTAGGTACCTAGACGAATGCAGTGTTATCTAATTCCTTTGGATCGCCCACCAGACGAAAATTCGGCAGTCTCCGACTAAATTAGCCATCACTTCGCGATTTCAGTGTCCAATAAAACGGAAATAGGTTCATAACAATTGACTAGAAATAGTAACGGTAAGTAGTAATATGACCCTTCACGCATAACATATGGCCGAGCTAAAACAATGATATCGATTACTCCAATTATTGCACTAGTGATCACATCTCAGAGACATTAAAGACCTCTAGCCTCGACCTTGGAACGTCAAATTTAAATTAGGATGAAAGGCACACACGTAGCGACTTTCCGATTGATTTTTTGGTGCCATGAATTTCGCTCGGGCCTCAAGTGCAAACGAATAAAAACAATATTTCACGGCAATATTTACACTTCTCATTCGTATTTTGAGACTCACCTTGTAAAATACAGCTAATCTCAGGTCACTGCACCCAAATCTTTCCATATTTCATCGCACTGAAAATCACGTTCGATAACATTTTCGTCAAAATGCACAAATAAAAAAAAGCGACGTAACGAGAGGAAGCGCATCGTTCAAGCTTCAAATATATACTGACAGCCATGCTGCCGATGAGTCCGTCTTTATTGTGGACTCGTGTGCTGATTGGCCGAGGCGAGGCTGATAAAAAATATTAATTGCCTGCTTCCTCCAATCGCACGCAGGAATTCTGACAATTTGATGAAATCTTGCCAAAAATCGGTAATCAAACATAAATAGTGTCATATGTTGTACTATATTTTCTGAAAGAGTTAAAATAATTATAATGAAAATTGAGTTGTATACACTGCATTTTTTTGGCTACATTACAGACTATTTTTTCGATGGCAAGCATCGTTGATTCAAGATACATCAATTTTGATTCTCTTTGAATGTGTGTTTTTTTAGACGGACTAGCATATAAAAAACTAATGTTATTTAATTTATAGATCTAATTCTTTGCGGATACTTATGAAATCCATTGCAATAATTATTAGTTAAGAAACAGAAATTAATCGATTTGTGAAAACCGATAGCGAACGCACATGATATTATACTATGGCCATCACTAGGTTGTCAAGACTAAATTTGACACTATTGACATTTTGGTTTGACAATGACAACCACCACAACTTCTAAGTTCTTTTTTTTTTTGGAGTATATGGCTTGGTAACTGGACCTTTAAGCCAACTTCTAAGTTCTACGATCACAACATTCACAACTGTCCAAGACTGGTTATTACTTTAGAATTTTTTTTGGAGGAAAAGAAATTAATATTAACAACTGTGAAAATATCTAATAACATAACACTTAAACATAACTTAGACAATGTGATCGATCTCTGATCTCTATAAACAAATTGAAACTGCAGGCTGTATGAACTACATTCTTTTGCCCATCAATTTACATTTTACAGTAAAAAGTAAAACAAATGTCAAGTCCAAGCCCAAGTCAAAGATGTTATTTTTAAGGTTATAAATTGTGGTACTTGAGTAAAAAGTGCTTTTTGTCAAGAAAAAAACACTAACGCAATATGGGAAAGAAAAAAAATCAGGACAAAAAGAAGAAAGTTGCTTTAGTTTTCGATGAAAATCAAAGAAAGTTAGTGACTCATACATTTTATTTTCACATACAATTTAACGAGTAGTGTTTACTATCAGATTTTGTTTACAGGGACTATTTATGCGGATTCCGTAAAAGGAAATTAGAACGTAAGAAAAAAGCTCAAGAAGAAATTCAGCGTATGTTAAAGGAAGAGAAAAAAAGAATAAAACTTGAGGTTAGTTCCCATGCCATAATCTTAAACTTATACACTCTTAATTTCACAAGCAATAATTGAATTTCAACATTTACAAGTAGTTAACTTTCTCAAATTTGATTTTCAGAACAAAGAGTCCTATAAAAAATTAGTTGTCTCCAGTCGCCCTATTCCAGATATAGATCAGTTGCTTCAAGAAGAATATGAAGATGAAGATGTGAATGTTAAAATAGTTGAATTATCATCAGACACTTTGCAAAAGAAAGATCTAGTTATAGGCGAGAATAGACCTAAAGAAGTAGTTGAAAAAAAACAGATAAAGAAGCCAAAACAAACCATAACAGCAAGTGTTCCTGGAATGGGCTCTGATACTGAAGTTGAATCGGCTTCAGAAGGAGAGGAAGAAAATGAAGAAGCTAAACCCAAGTCTAAGAAAGAATTGAAGCAAATGCTCATGAAGCAAGCACAGAAAAAGATGCAGAAGAGCAAAGTATTCCAAATGAAGAGCAAACTTGACAGAGTGCAGAATAAGAAAAAATCTCAGCAGAAGAAAGATCATAAGGCAAGAGTTAAAGCTAAATTAGGAAAGCCAAGAAAAGATAAACCTAAGAAGAATTTTGGTAGGAAAAAACATTGAAATAAAAGTATGAAGTATCATAACATAATACAAGTATTACTTAATTATTTATTTTGATACATGTTCATACAAAATCACAACAAATAAACACTTAATGAAATAGAGAAGGTACACGATTGAGGTAAAATTATCACATGCAATTTAAAAACTTAACATAATAGTTACTGTAGATTGTTGAATTATGGGGTTTGGCATCTTTATATCTCATCCAAACAGCATTAACTTTCAATGTTAGATTATTGTGAAATACAACAATACTAACAAAATACAAAAAAAAAACACTGTAGAAAATTAACAACTCTTTGATTTCTTTCTGCCACTTTTAACTGGGACTACATCTACAGTATCATCTATTTTATTTTGAACTCTTACAGACTTTCGTTTTACTGGAGATTTCTTTTTTATCTTTTCAGATCTCACAGTTAATTTGATAGTATTTCTTTTAGTTTCAATTAGAGGCTGTTTAAAATCATCATCATCATTAGTTAATTCTACTTTTTTAGGTGTGACCTTCCTCTTACTCCCTGGTTTATTGTCACCTGTATTGAGAATTGTTAGGCTCTCTTCTACACTTTTTACATCAAGGAGTGCTTGCTTCTTAGGGGTAATTCGTTTCCTTTGAGTTTTACTTCCAGCTAATATAGTTCCAAGGTTATCATTATTGGTTGTGTTGGCTTCTTGAATTGTATCACTCTTTTTGGGAGTAACTTTTCTTTTCTTAGAATTTGGTGCTGTAAGGGTAGCTTCAACAAGAATACCAGCTTCTTGTTTGACATCCACCTCTTTGGAAGTGCCCTTTAGAATCTTTGGAGATTTGGCATTTGACACTGCTATCTTCCCTTTATCTACTTCTTTTCTAGGTGTTATTTTTTTTACTTTAGTCTCTACTTTGACCTCTGAGATTTCTGTCTCTTTTTTAACTTTCATGGGAGACTTCTTTTTCGGCGACATTTTGATGCCCCTTGATGGACAGATGTCATTGTTAAGGCATTCGTTGCAGTTAGGACCTATAGGGAGACAGATAGTTTGTCCAAAGCCAACCAGGAGGTGGTTGACCTCACCCCACAGTTCAAATGGTAGCCAGGACTCTAGGGCCTTACGTGTGTCTTCTGGAGTGGCTGTTGGCTTGTTCACCCACCCTATTCTATTGCTTATTCTGTGTACGTGGGTATCAACACCTGTAAAACACAATAATCTCATAAAGTTTCTAAGCAAGTCATCAGGTAGCAAAATGAAACAAGTCATGATCATTTTCCAGGGATTTTATATTAGAGCAACCAACCTATTCCAGTGACCTTATTCCATGCAACACTCATACAAATGTGAGCCATCTTGGGACCAACCCCTGTCAGCTTGCAAAGCTTCTCCACTGAGTCAGGAATGTCACTGTTGTACTGCTCCTTTAAGGTTTGGGTGGTCTTTTTTATGTATTTTACTTTAGTCTGTAAACAATCAAATAAAGCATATCAGAGGACAGAGTAGACCAGCTTAACTCCGGTAATTCAGCTCAGGGTCAGCTGTAATCAACCATTTGTTGTATAGTCCACAAATGTATTGAAGCTATGGTAGCCTCCATGTACTGAGGCATTCAAGCTGCATGAATTTATTTAGTTTGTCCGTCAAAATCCAAGTGGTCTTATAGAAGTTTGCTCGGCTGTATGTTGAATATAACAAATCATTTAACTGTTTGATTAAATAGATTATTTTACCTTCCAGAAGCCAACCGGGTATATAAGTTTGCCTAGTTCCTCATCGCTCATACTTAGGACATTGTCTATAGTCAGGCCCCTCTGTAAAAGACGCTCCATCGCCGCAAACGTCACCTGGTCCTTTGTCTGACTCGACAGCATCAGGGAAATTAAGTGCTGATACCTTACTACCTGAAATTTCATTTCAGATAAAGTTAAGTCACTAAAAATGACATAGACTATGAGAAAATGCAAACATTTTACAACAAAAATGTGCCAGTGACAGCAAGTGCGCTGCTCTCATCTAAATAATTTTACGTTCCCATAATAATAAAATTGTGGAATTGAGGAGCTTTTAACTACAACAAGTGTCTACACAGCCAGTGAAAGTGTGCTTACTTGTGGTGGTGCATTTCGATCGGCTGACATGTGACAACCCATGGTATCTACTGGGGCGTCTGCATTTGCCCTCATATTCCTTAGATTCAGAAGAAAGTCTTGCCAGTGTGGAGGTTCCCATAGACCCTTCGGCTCCTGAAAAAAAAAATTGAATTTTAATGATATGTAATCATGCATGATTAATCTATTTATTTATGTGTACATATTTTATGGTGAACAGTGTCATGATTTAATTAGCATTTTAGCTATGATCAGATAATAAGCATTTGCATAATTTTAGGTGCACACGAACCTCTTTAACCGGCGAATCATTTTCAAATTCGATCTTAATGTGAGGTTTCTTTTCAAATTTAAATTTGCTCAAATCTAGAGTAATACTTTTTTTTTCTTCATCGAAATATACTGCCACTGGCTCTGTTTTCAAATTCAGTTTTGAGACCGTGTCGTTACAAAAATCTGGCACATTATCTTCAGCTTTTATGTTATTTTTCTTTGTTTTACTTTGCGTAGCAGAAGTATTGTTGTCCGTCGAAGCTTTTGCACGCGGCATTCTAGGTTTAACAAATTAGATGCATTAATCAGAAACGAAGTTAAAAGTAGTAATATAACTGAGTTCAATATAAATTACATTGAATAAAGTAAACAACGAGAGGAAATTTGCCGCCGGCCCAGTACGAACATTTATTTTATTTTACTTCAGTAAGTTTTAGGTACTTTCGTTTTTTTATAGTTTGACGTTTCACATGTGTTTAGAAATGTTTGTGTTGTGTGGCGCTAAGCAACTTTAAACCGGCCAACAATTAGTTTTGGGGAAATTAAGATAAAGCGTTTTTACTGTCAGGAAAGTCCAAACCAAGATTAAATTGTGACTATCAGTTAGATTTGGTAAAATTACTCTAAATGAAACAATTTACAATTTCTACGCGGATAGAAAATTTATTTTCAAGTTTATAATAAGCTGACTAAATATTTCCGAACGAAATTACAATTAAGAGTTTATTGTTAGTCGTTTTTAATAGTAGCTCAAATAGCTTACTTTTTTTTTTGTTATGTTGGTCAAAAAAAAAAGATTTTGTCCCTGTCAACCAAAAGTGACAGTGAGTGATGACAGTCAAGTCTGTGGTAAATCTCGAAAAGAAATTGAATCGATCAGTTTTTGTGGAATTTTATTCATAATTAGCTGGTTACTTTGCAGTTGTCCAGATTGAGCAATTAGGTCGGCGCAATGGCCGAATTATTGTTAGATCCTAACATACGAGGATGGGTGTTTCTTCCCATCGTCATAATCACCTTTTTAGTTGGAATTGTGCGCCACTATGTTTCAATAATACTATCTTCACAGAAGAAAATTGAATTACTTCAAGTGCAAGACAGGTAAATACTAATGTTCACCAACCTTAGGAATTTTAAATTTTTCTTAGAAATGCTTAAACAATTGCATCAATAATTCCAACCTCTAAATATTTCCGATTAAGTCATTTCTCACGCCAATAACGTCGGAAATGCTCAATATTCTGTGTCAATGCCCCTGTCCTAGCTTCTTTCCCCTTACTGTCCAACCAAAACTAACTTCGAATGTGTATTATAATATTCTAACGAAACAATGAATGTTGCTGTATTTCAGTCAAGTGATGATCAGAGCGCGGCTTCTACGTGAGAATGGCAAATACCTGCCAAAGCAGTCGTTCGCGATGCGCCGCCATTGGTTCAACAATGAGGAGACTGGGTACTTCAAAGTACAGAAGAGAGCTCCTGCATCACAGGTATGGATAAATTTTCTTGACACAACTGAATCACTTAAAACTGCAACTTATATTTAGACAACTATAATAAAACTGGACTTGACTTAATCTTGGACTGGACTTGATTGGAAGGTTAACTGGTAGAGATCCCTTATAGGGATAAGTTCGCCTTTGTGCATATATTAATGTTATTTTATTTTTTTGTGAATTGTATCTGTTTCTTTTATATTTGTACAATAAAGCATTTACTTACTTACTTACTTACTTGATAACTTGATGCAGTTTTTAATCTAAACAAAGATGCGTTGATTCGACTGTTTAATGGAGTTGTAAAGACAATGTTGAGATGTCTGGTATTAGACAAGGCAATACAAATATAAAAGTTTGTTTAGCACTCTTTTGCGGCCAGAGACTTGGCAGTAGACAAAAGGGTTTGATGAATTTGGGCCTATACTTTGTTTTTTTTTCCACATTATAAAGAAGGTAAACAAACATGGCCTGTCCTTTCACTGGAGAATCCTTTTACAAGTTAAATAATAGCAAGTTAGCACCAGAATATAGTGATTTCTTTTGTGATGTTTTTTGCCTTGCTGAAATAAAGCGAGTAATAAAGAGTTTAGCGAAATAAAGTGAAAAATTAAAGGATAGATAGAATAGGATGCACTTGAGCATCGTAAAAATTAAGAAAAAAAAAATCTTATGAACACTGGAAAAGAAAGACTTTACATAGATTAATGGCTTACTTGTATTGCTTTTCTAGAACCCCATGACTGATCCAAGTATGATGACGGACATGCTGAAAGGCAACGTCACTAATGTGCTGCCCATGGTCATCATTGGAGGCTGGATCAACTGGATGTTCAGTGGCTTCCTTACAAGTAAGTAATTACAGAACAGTTTATTTTGTCATCTTTTTAATGCAGACACAGCATAATATAACATAATGTTTGTTTACAAGTATTGAGATTATGAGAATTTAAAGGTTATTTTTTAACTAAGCTTGAGCTTAGGGCTTTTCTTCCCTTGCAGAACTAACCCCAAATAAGTTAAATCTTAAAATGTTTTAGTATTCATTATTTCTTTTTGCATTGCATAGAGAAATTCCAATGGTATGTTGGTGTAGATTACCCGTTTTTTTTACTGCTTCTGGATTGAAACTGGTAAATTTTAGACTTGTGAAATGTTATGTTATGAAACTATAGCATTTTTGGTACGGGCGAAAATATTGATTTTTAAGAAATCTTCAACATCAACTGATAATTTTCAGCTAAGGTCCCATTTCCACTGACTTTGCGCTTCAAGCCTATGCTGCAGCGCGGCGTGGAGCTGACCTACCTGGACGCCTCCTGGGTATCCTCGGCCTCCTGGTACTTCCTTAACGTTTTTGGGCTACGGACCATTTACACTCTTGTGCTCGGAGAGAATAATGGTAAGCATTGGTATTCTTTTGAAATGAGCTAAATGGACTAATTTTTCTTTCATCTATTTAGCTTGCATCAAACCTTAACAAAGCTCTTGCATCACGGAATAAAAAAAATGAAACCAGAGTACAAACACACCTGCAAACTCAATATGATGAGAAGATAACCAATATTCTGTAGGGCGACTTCAACTATGAATAAAGAAAACAGGCTCATTCATGTGACTCCTCTTGTGTGAACCATTAGATCTCATCTGGTTGAAATTCTAAGCTTTTACTGAATTCCTTTGGGAGTTTACAAAATTCCATGGGAATCAACAAAAATTAAATTGTACTATTTACTAGCTAACCTGGCAAACTTCGTTTCGCCATAGAATGTTTCTGTCATGCCATCAGAGATGGTGTTGCATATGAAATATTTTTTTTTTGTTATTCTATTCATTCTGCCATTGAAGTCGAGACAAATCCAACAAACCATAGATCATAAAAATCGATGCAGCCCTTCTTGAGTTATAGATTACAAATGGTGTAAATAACCTTATTTTACTTTTAATGTTATTTTTATTTTTTTGTAAATTGTATCTGTTTCTTTATATTTGTACAATAAAGCATTTACTTACTTACTTACTTATGTATAAAGATTTACATTGCATGAAGAAGTTCGCAAATTTAATATGCTGTCCTCCACAGCGGCTGACCAGTCCAAGATAATGCAGGAGCAGATGTCGGGCGCGGCGATGGCAATGCCCCCGGACCCGAAGGCCGCGTTTAAGGCCGAGTGGGAAGCTCTCGAGATCACAGAGCACCGGTGGGCGCTAGCCGGTGTCGATGCAGAGCTGCTGGCTGAGGCTACCAAGTGAATGTGCTAAAGTGTCTGCGATTTAACTGACTTTGGAGCCTACAGGTGACTAACATGCTAGAAGTTACATTGTCATGCATTTCCCTTTTCAAAATAGCATAAAAGGTTACTCAATTTAATCTGCTGATTGTAAATTTTTTTCTTGAATTAGAAGTAGGAACTATAGTTTTATAACCCAAAACCTCTCATTCTCAAAGGGGGATAGTTTGAAGCATCCAGGTCTGCCAAATAGTTTGGCAAACCATAGAAATAGTAGTGTCTTAATTTTTTGGTCACTTTCGATGTTTCATACTATATGGCGATGGAAAGATAGATTTTATCAACAACTGTATTAATTAGAAACAAAGGATAATCTTAATCCATTTACATTTGGTATGGAACAAAGTAATGATAATCATCAGATATACTTAATGTAGGTCGCTGAATGAATGTATAAATTCATGGCACTTTAGTATTGTTGTGAACAGCCTTGTATAGGCTATAGCTGCAATTTGTATTTATTACAATCATAGTTATTTAAGACTTTATTGGTATATGGAGACAATATAGTAAATTTATTAAGTAAGAATTATTGTTTCATTTTCTGTAGCGAGTGTCTCCCAATTATTGAAATAAATTGTTGATACGATAATTAGCTTATTTAATGGTGGGAAGGTATTTATACGTTATCGTATAATAAATACGTACCTACCTGTATCCGATTATAATGGGTACCTCCCATTAGTTCTATGGAACTGTGACGTCATAGAACTGTTAACATTTTTCTTTCCCAGCAGTTCCATGGTAGAACTATTGAACCAAAAAACGTGCTATTTGTTCTATAGAACTAAAAGCACCTCAAGTTTCCCATCAGTCCTATGGAACTGTGACGTCATAGAACTGTTAACATATTTTTTTTCCCAACAGTTCCATGGTAGAACTACTGAGACAAAAAATTTGCTATTTGTTCTATAGAACTAGAAGCACCTCAAGTTTCCCATCAGTCCTATGGAACTGTGACGTCATAGAACTGTTAACATTTTTTTTTTCCCAACAGTTCCATGGTAAAACTACTGGGACAAAAAATGTGCTATTTGTTCTATAGAACTAGAAGCACCTCTAGTTTCCCATCAGTCCCATAGAACTATGACGTCATAGAACTGTTGCGATATTTTTTTTCCCAGCAGTACCATAGTAGAACTGTTGAAACCAAAAATATTTTTTTAGTTCCATAGAATAGTTGCTCTTGACCTAAATTACAATTTAAAATAAAAACTGTAAACTCAAATGATCTCTTTAGAACTCAATTTAAAGTGATTAGAGAACAATTAAATACAAAATATTTATTTTAAATTGTAATTTAGGTCAAGAGCAACTATTCTATGGAACTAAAAAAATATTTTTGGTTTCAACAGTTCTACTATGGTACTGCTGGGAAAAAAAATATCGCAACAGTTCTATGACGTCATAGTTCTATGGGACTGATGGGAAACTAGAGGTGCTTCTAGTTCTATAGAACAAATAGCACATTTATTGTCCCAGTAGTTCTACCATGGAACTGTTGGGAAAAAAAAAATGTTAACAGTTCTATGACGTCACAGTTCCATAGGACTGATGGGAAACTTGAGGTGCTTCTAGTTCTATAGAACAAATAGCACATTTTTTGTCTCAGTAGTTCTACCATGGAACTGTTGGGAAAAAAAATATGTTAACAGTTCTATGACGTCACAGTTCCATAGGACTGATGAGAAACTTGAGGTGCGTTTAGTTCTATAGAACAAATAGCACGTTTTTTGGTTCAATAGTTCTACCATGGAACTGCTGGGAAAGAAAAATGTTAACAGTTCTATGACGTCACAGTTCCATAGAACTAATGGGAGGTACCCATTATAATTACTAGTTTTAGGTACTTCTAACCATGGCAACTTTGTCTCCACTTACCCCAACAATACACACATACCCACCGATACAATGTGATATCTCTTAATAATGCAATAAAGTATAAACGCAGACATGAGAATATTGCTCGTAATAATGTATTACAGTGAAAATAATAAAGGCTTAAGGAGCGACCACAACGCCGCCTATACGCAGTTTTACGTAAACGCACCGTCAACGTCTTTTACGCACCGGTGTGGTTGCACCTTTACAGCTTTGTTTTGTTCCTGAATGACGCCGTTGGCTGTCAATTAGGAAAGGAGGTGAGGTACATAGAATGCTCAATAAATGTATACACGGTTTATGAGGTAACTCCCCGTCTTTCTGTCGTCAGTGTGACCAGTCAAAATATCAATTCCAAACGTTAAATACAGAACTCGTAAACACGAAGTAAAACTAGAATATGCTTTTAAAAAAGTATTTATTCCATTGCAAAATTATAATTGAGTCTATATATAACAATGATAAATCTTGTAGGTTATAAAATGTTTATTGCTTACGAATTTCAGTGCTAAAGGTACGAAGTCAAGCCAGTATAAAATGCGGCAAAAGTCCTCTTGATTGGCTGATTTGAATTACGGACAGAATAATTCCGAGCATATATGCGCTACTAAGGCTGAGCCATTTTATTCCAAAGATTAAATTGTTGTGACAACCCTAAACTAAAGCAGCGGTAAATTAATTGTACCATTTAAAGGCTGGGCTGCTACAAACTGTAGTAACACTAGGCATCCAGAGGACCCATCGTTACTTGTCTTCAATAGTAGACACAATTACAGAGTACGACAATAGAGTACAAAA
The DNA here is from genome assembly GCA_949127965.1 of Pandemis corylana. Taxonomy (NCBI): domain Eukaryota; kingdom Metazoa; phylum Arthropoda; class Insecta; order Lepidoptera; family Tortricidae; genus Pandemis; species Pandemis corylana. The sequence goes on from OX421857.1 coordinate 3,304,770, forward strand.
ACGAATGCGAAAATTGAAACTGTTGCCATATCTAAAGCACAATACGTCCAAAATGTAATTTACTGCCGTAATCCTTACATTGTGAGATCCCAGTTAGCATGATTTTAGGTTAAAATTAACAAACAAGTAACGATTATCCTTAGGATATCGTTTGAGGAATTAGATACTAACGCAAAAAACAGAGTAGCATAAATATTCGTAGCGCCATAAAATTATTAACAAGTAGGGTAAACTTTTTACACCATATTAACGTAGTCTCAGCAAAATTACTTCAAAACGCATATTGTTATTTCGCATGTAATTTTTTGACGTCAGTGCCAAATACACTAGAAATACCCATAGAGGTTAATTTACCCTACTTAGATAAATAAAATAAATAATATAAGTATTCACAATTTTTACCCCATTTCCCTTTTAATTTCAACACGTTCAACTTAGGAATAACAAATGACGGTTGTTAAATTCACTGCAAGTATATGTATAGGCATTTTTTAAACATTACCTTGTGTTGTTTAACCTTTACGCCGCCAAGCAGTTTTAGGGTCACTCGCAACTGTCAACTTTGTCTTGCCAAATGAAGGTGCATTTTACACTGCGAGTGCTGACTTTATATCAATGGCGGCAAAAAGTTTAACCAATAGGACACTGACACCAAAGAGGTTAAATAAGAAAGGAACGCTTAAACAAGCAACAGAGTAAAATCAGTCTTTTCTGCTCTTACTTATATGGGTAACAATGGGTTAGAAGCAAGTTATCTTTTTGACGTCTGACCGTTTGTTGACGCCAATTTAATCGTTAGAGCAGTATTCCAAAATCTGATGCTTTTGATCGGCCTTTTTAATTTAACCTTTTTGACTGAAGACTAAACTGCACCCTGACTGTCTAGCGACACCAAAGGCTAAAGATAATATTCCAACCAATAAGAAGAGAGTTTGCAGCAACGCTCTATGGTCTTAAAAAAAGGTACTGACTAAAATCTGCCAGTGTCTTACGTCTATCATACATAAAGAAACTACCACTAGCATTACAAAACTGAAAGAGACTAAATCATTAAATTATGATTTTCCTACTGTTCGCATTTGCACGTAAAAACAAATTAAATCTCCATTGATTATCACAACTCTTCTTGGCCGAAGCCACGTTATGCAACGAAATACTAAATTCTAGATATTTTATATACTTAGTTCACAATATCTACCGATGAAGACTTTAGTGACTAACCTGTGTGTGTGTAAGAGAGATAGGATACTTTCTAATTAGAAAATAGGACTGGCGTTTTATGTCAGTGTCATAACCTAGTAACCATGCACTGAATAAAAAGTTTAGGCACAACTTCATTCATTTAACAGAAATATGAATAAAATTGTAATTACCGAATCGACTATGCTAAAATTGACGTGGAATTTCGTGAAAAAAACCCATCGAAAAACAAAACATACAGTCAAATTCGGTATTCATGTCAGTTTTTATTTTCTTGTTTTTTTTTCTATAAAATTGTGTATATTCTCCTATATTTGTGTGTCTTGCAAAAAGGAATAAATGTCTTCTTTCTTTCTTTCTTGAATTGAGAATCCTTTTTATCTAGTAATTAAAACTTGCATTCCTTCTCTACTCATTTCTTTTTAAACGTGCAAATGCGATCAAACACTTGGTTCAAGTTAACAATCGTTACCACTTCAATCAACTGCTTTCGTCATAACATACGTAGCGCGAGGGTGACGCACCACAAGTTGTGCGCTGCCGCCGAACCTGCCCTGGCGACCCTGCGCGCCCTAGGCTACTGGCCTCAGCGTCTACTTCTTGATGAGCTGCACCACGTCCTCGTCGGCCACGGAGTGCGCGACGCCGACCCGCTGCGGCGAGTACTTGGTGCTCGTGCCCCACACCAGCGCGTACTTGAGCTGCGCCGCCAGCGTACGATGGATCGAGTGGCACACGTGCTCTATGGTTACACCCTGTACACAACAATAGGGAATATGCATTAAAAAAAGTTACCACATTTTTTTGTAAAATATGAAAATATCGTAAAAAAGATGACAAATAGTGAAATTAAAAGTAATATCGGTCTAGAAATACGGAAAATATAAGACTTTTAAAAATTTGTCAGCGATTAGAAAAAGAGATCCAATATGACATGCGACGTCATTTGTCACAACGCCCATATAAACTCCATATTAAAATTTCGTTTTTCTAGAAAGACATGGTGACAAATCTTTCATAGCATATGTGTTGTGGTGTTTTTTATAGTTATTTGAACTTATTTGGACGGGACCGAGAGAGGTGCGGGCGGGTAGTGCGCCTGCCGCCCGCACCTCTCTCGATCCCCTTTGTCGTCTCAGCCCCAGCGCCCCTGTGCCGCGCGGGCGAGGACTCCAACCAGCTGTAGGTTTAAGGTTTAAACCCGACCTTTTGTCAAAACTTACCTACTCAATTTGGTCTCGGACCGTCCGTCTAGGCCTTCCCCTTCTAACGCACTCATTCGCACTCGCCATATAAATCTGTTTAGTTATTCTTCTTTCAATCTTTCTATCTACGTGCCCAAACCAATTAAGCTTCTTTTTTTGAGTTCTAGCTACTTTATCCGTTTTCTTAAAAATACGGTTACAATTTAAAAAAAAGTTGAAGTTGAAGAATAAAGGAGTGCACCGACCTTGCGCAGGATGAGTCCGTCGTCGAAGTCCGGCGGCTGGCCGGGCTTCTTGGTGTAGACGCGGATCAGCGCCAGGTACTCCCACAGGGTCTCCAGCAGGAAGTCCAGGTTCAGCTTCATGTTGCAGCTGCCAATAACATAATTACATTATTCGTGTGTTATCGCATCTGAAAGGACCGAAAACTCGCTTTGTGCCTCACAGATAACCAAGGTAGCTAACCGGTAGCCAAGAAGGAAGAATTTCTTCCGCAAACCGCAATGGATGCTGAACGTAAAACCATAACAGTTTCTGACAATTTCAATGAAATTTGCTTTGCTAAAGAGGGTTTTCTGGGAAATCATAGAAAGCTTTGCATTAAAAAATCAATACAATACAATACAAATACTCTTTATTGAACACCACAAATCAGTACAGAAACAAAGAACAAAGTAGACAATAGGCGGTCTTATTGCTTAATAGCGATCACTACCAGACAACAAAATTAAATTGCTGACCAAAACCAAAGAAATTTTCTTTTAGAGTTTACAGGTGCTTCTCTGGCGTTTAGGCATGGTCTATTTCGTGAGTAAAGGGCCACCAACGTAAGCTAGGCAGTGCATAAAAATTTATGCGTCAACTTCCCGCTGCCTACCCTGCCCGGCTAGCACGAGAGCGCGATATCTCTCCCGTCTCTTTCTTGAACGAACAGTGAGGTAAAGACGGGTTGTCTATCACGCGCGACCCTCTACAGCACTACTGACTTCAATTGGCATTGTTCATTTTTTTTAAGCTGTGCTTTTAACACCTTTATTTGATAAAATGGACGATTTCAAGCAACTAATTTGAATATTATGCTTTTACGTAGCTTTGTTAATTAATAATAAATATTTTTTCGCTGTTTGATAATTCGTGAATTTAGACAGAATCCCAATCGCCTTCGTTCGGCGGGCTATAAAAAAAAACGGCTTTGTCTATGGTTTTGTAGATTTGACAGTGACACGTGACAGTTGCCGTAGCCAAACTTTTTTTTTCATTTTAGTGGCAAACATTCGATGCTGGATTCTGTCTAAAAACCCGGTCGTTCGGTCAAACAAAGGTTCAAAGTACTTTTACAAAAATATCTGCAATCACAAAGTATTTTTGAAATCGGACGAGATAAATCGGATAATTTATGGTTTTCCTCGAAATGGTTTTCGAATTGGAGCATACTAAAAAAAATGAACAATGCCAATTATAGTCGGAACTGACCTGACGACGACCGAGTTGGGCTCCCTGGCTATCCTGTCCACCTCCTGGATGGAGATCTGGTCGATCTTGTTGTACACGTAGATGCATGGCAGGTACACACGGTTCGCCAGGATCACGTCGATCAGGTCGTCCGCTGTGCAGTCCTCGCGGAACAGGACCTGCATCAAAGCATGAATCTTATGTTACTTATTTTTATCCGCGACTTCTACGTGGATTTAGTATGTTGGGTAGCTAGTACACTCTTTTTAGGTCTTTTGTGCTCAAATGAGCCCACAGAGCACTTTGCCCGCGGGCTACGTTGACCGTATTCATTTATCTGTGGGTGTCTGACCCACTTAATCTGTTAGTTGAGATTCGAGATTTAAGACAATTTTGAAAATCAAACCTTACAGATAAGACAAAAAACACCCTGCATTTTATAACACAGATTCAATTGGCAGAGTGCAAAGCGGGTGGAGGGGGTAGCCTAAACGATCACAGCGCTCGCTACGGCTAAAATTGTCATTTTTGTCGCTGACTTGAGCTGTCAAATCCATATTGCAGTAAACATTTTCTAATCGTTTTTGAGATAAAAATATGGTCCTGGTAAGATGTGTTGTTGTGAATTGTAATAACACCAAGAATAGCGACTGTAAATTTTACCAATTTCCAAAACCATGGTGGAAACGAGACTAAAGAAATAAGTGGATATTTGCCGTAAGAAAAAAAAAGTAAGTTACCTAACCTCTAAAATTTTCACTGAAAACAACATTTTTAATATTATTGGCAATAATGTTACTGACTACCATTGTCCAAAATTGTGTACTATAGTATGATAACACAAGATTTCATTAATATTTTTCACAATATTTACTTACTTCTTGTTTGACAGCGGTGACAATAGTGTCCATAATGGCCGCCTGTCACGTGGCGCTGTCATCGCGCTCGGTCCCAATGGATTTTTGATTAGGATTATTTCTCTTATAGTAACAGTAGCCTGATGTAACAAACAAGGCCTATCACCCTATCACTAACAATTTGCAGTTATGTTTTTTAATGAAATAAATAAATATACATTTCTAAACGACACTGAAAATTAGAACACAGAAAAATCCGAAAAGTAAAACTATGGCCGGGAATCGAACCCGGATCCTCGTCATTCGTGACGCGTGCTACAATACCCCTACACCACCCATAGCAGGTGGGTAAGCCTTCGATTTTTTCTACCTGTTACTAGCTGTCACGTGAACTTGTTACTATGCGATTTTTTGTCGCTAAGAGTCATCTGTTTGAATGTTGTGTCTGCACGACACAATTACAAACTCCCGTGGAACCGTAAAACCGTAAAAGTAATCATAAAAAATCAAGAAGTAAAAATTCTTATATAGATAATAAATATACCTCTGCATTGAATATCTTGTACTCATGTAGAATCATTTGCACCAATTTTTCGTCCACTTTAGTGAGCTGGCACGTTGAATTAAAAGATAGACCGCCGCCTTTCTTTTGCTGTAACAAAAACATAACGAAAACATACAGTAGGTGCTTGCACTGCTGGTAGACTAAAAAATATGACATGTGAAAGAACCTACTGAAGAAATAGCGGAGGTAAACAGGCCATCAAGTTACATGATAGTAAGTAGTACCTTAATACGTAAGCTTGAAGATAATAACTAAGAAGTTGTGTTAGTTTAAAGTCAGCGAACATGGCTCTTTATTATGACCTCAACAATCATCAAAATTATGAATCTCTACATTTTGCTACTATGTGGCCCAAGCCTGTAAAAAGGATGAAGAACACTAATATGTATGTATGTTTATGTATATTTGTACAATAAAGCATTTACAGTGGAATCCGTTTATAATGACAAACAAGTCTTACTAAGCAAATGTCATACGAAGCATTTTGAGAAAATAAACAACTTCCTGTTTTTTAAAAATGGGTCATAATAAGCGACATTTCACTGTAAGCAAAGTCATTGCATCAGACTTTGTTATAAAGAATTTTATATGAAAACCACAACGGTGCGTAAAAGACGTTGACGGTGCGTTTACGCAACAAAATGTATGAAAAAACGGTGAGAAAACTGTAACATCCCTACCTAGTATTTTATTTTTCTAACTATATCTAGTCTTATACTAATCTTATATCTAAGGCCTTATATTTAATTTAAAACTAGGGCTTAAATTACACTTATAACTAGACTAGGCTATACTACAAGCAGCACCAAGACACCAAGCTAGACTACTATCTACAGCTAATTACCTACTCAACCTATGCAATTCCTAGTCTTAATTAATTAATACTATAAGAAGCTATTTGGATTGAATAGGACAGTATGAAATTTGGCCAACGTGATCGTCTATTCCCTACATTGTGGTAGTAACTCAAACTCGTTTAGTGGAGGCAAGAGATGCTAATCCTAAGAAGTAAACTATGCCCTAAACATTAACACTAAAATGCCCTATATCTATCTGAACCTTTCCGCTCACACAGAACTCAGTTCTGCAAATTACTGTTACCGAACACTAACAGGCAATGACAAATTATAGTTAAATACTAGTAACTAGGAGTCTTTATTTATATCTTGGAGTAGTTAAGTAATGGAGAACTAATATCCTGGTAATTTCAAATGCTTAGTCTGGAATTATAACAAGTTTTTATTTAGGTAAAATGAGGAATTGTCTTTTGTGTTAAAGTCAGAGCCCCACCTTCGCTCTTGAGATTGTTCTCAACTGATCGTTGCCAGTAACCGTGTTCCTCGTCCAGAGACCCTAAGGAACTCCGACACAAGACTTGTGATTTTACTTGTCTTTAGTCAGTATGTCACGTTATTGTACCACAATGGGTAAGAGGATAAATTTAACTCTAATTTATTCATACTATGCTGTCCAATCATTTTGGTACAGAAGGAAAACTACTTTATAAATTGGGTGTTTTCTGTTATTTTGATATGTTTTCCAATCAGAAAGATAAATCAGGTTCCTTGATCTTAGTCATATCTAAAAGTAGTTCAACTCATTTCCTACTGGTTCAAAACAAAAGGGGATCTAAAGAATTTTCATCAAATATAAATTTATTACACCCAGAAAGCTATGGAAATTAGCATATCAATTAAATAATACCAATCTTGAACATGTAAATTATAAATACAAAGCTTCAAACTACTGATAGCTTAAAGGCAAAGGATTCAAAGGTAAATCGGTTGTTGAAATTAAGCCTAACCTAAAATAAGTAAAACCTCCCTATTCATGCCTAAAATAATATTCCTATTCTAGTCAGCTATGTATTGAAACCTGGAGGAAAAACCCTCACATTTACAATTAAACGTGTGATGTGTTATGCAGTTTCCGGGAGTGCAATGGAAACTTCTACACTATTCTAAAGAAGGGATTGGAGTGGCATCTCCTTGTGTATAAAGTCCTACGCCATGTGTATTGACATCGTCTACGGCCGAAGCCTAGGGTGCAGACGACATCCTAACTAGAGATATAGTAGTGTGAATATATAAATATTTAGATAAGAGACCAGCGAGACCAGTTCCCATGCTCCGACACAGCAGAACACGAAAGCCTGGGTACACGCTAGGAGGTAAGTTACCCTACCCAGATATTTCGCTGGGAGTCAGGTGCTGAGTCGAACCTCAACGCTTCAGCTCACACTGTAAACAGTGTGTTGAAATTTCAAGCCCTTGTTATCACCGTTAGGTAGCCAGACTTGAAACCCGAAAACCGTGTTTCGTATAATCCCTACTTCAAGCACACAAAGTAATTAATCAAGCTAATTAGTATTCTATAATCGCAAATCCAGTATAGGCTCTAAAGAATGAGAAAATTGAGGAATGACGCCGGAGAGTAGCCCCGAGCCGCCAAGGTTAAGGATAGGAATATTCACTGGTATTCACGACCACAGAACACTATGACACAAATTGATGATATCAAAACAATTAAATGATCAATTCAATAAATTAATGTAAAACGTAGAACAGCCGCGACCCGATCTCGCGTATTTGCTAAAATCTAATTTGTGCTTGGAAGAACCGCGCTTACGAACCGACAGAAGAGAAAAGACCCTTTCCTAAATTCTACGCCCGTATTTATACCCTTTTTCGGTGATTTCGGCGTTTTTGGTGCTTTCGGCGACAACGGTGCTTTTAGTGCTTTTGGTGATATCGGCGATCTCGGTGCTTTCGGCGACAACAGTGTTTTTGGTGTTTTTGGTGATATCGGCGATCTCGGTGCTTTCGGCGACAACGGTGTTTTTGGTGTTTTTGGTGATATCGGCGATTTCGGTGCTTTCGGCGACAACAGTGTTTTTGGTGCTTTCGGTGATCGACCCCGATTTGCTACCCAACCGTTATGAATATAAGATCCATTTTCCTGTGCTATGATTTTCCACAATTGCTAAACCATAGACCACCACAGATAACGAATACGGAACAGCAGGTTATTTCTAAAAAGCAAATATCCTTTTGTGCATTTTGGTTCTTTATGTTGGTATATTTTTCTTATATGGTTATGTGTAAACAATTTAATCCTTCCTTATTTATAGGTAGTTGTTAAAGATTAGTCATAATAGCTATTTTGCTTTCATAATTTAGCTTAACGATAAAGTCGATCGTTTCCAACTTTGTTTGTAATTAAATACTATAATTTTTAGTATTTTGTGAATGTGTAGGACCCGCACTTGATGTGACGTCTTGTGAACATATTATTTGTGGCAACCTGTTTTATAGGCGTGGTATTTTGCTTAACGATAATGCATACTTTTTGCCAAATGAATCAATGCTGCTTGAAGCCCTTTTGTCCATAAAAGAATGAGTTAAGGTGAATTATATTTATCTAGACATAAGGTGCTCCTAATTCTCTATGAGAAATCCACATCAAATCATTTGCGTTGTATTATCTAAAACCGTCAGCATTCCCCATAGGTTGACCAAGGTGTCTCATAAATAATATTCCTTCATGAAATTCAGTGTTCTTATAATCTATCGTATTTACCATAATATTTGAATCCTTGAGACTATTTTGTCTATGATGTCTGAAAGTCTAAGGCACATTTTACTAGAGTTCAAATGTGTGAGAGCCGCTTTACTGATTTTGAGAATGGCAACACTTCAGACATTCCTCTGACTTTACCTCGTCTGTGGGATGACTACTTGTTGATGTCTGACATTCTTTGGCAAATAAGTTGACAAATATTGACAAATATTGCACCGAATATATAGTGGTACTTGTACCTGATGTGATTATTTCATTAACCTAAGTGTCCCTAGTTTCATGGAACATTGTTAGAAATTAATACTATTTAATTTCACATTAATTAATAAATAAATCTGGAATATTATTCCATATGAGAGTATTAATATTTTATTTGTGAATTTTGACCGGAACGAGACCCCGTTTCGTCACAAAACGTGACGCCTACGACACGTCACTGCGTATACGCGGCGCTGTGGTCGCTACTTTAGGCGGTTGGTCAATATAGGCGGAGTCATATTAAACGGATTCTACTGTACTTACTTACTTACTAATAATTATCAATTGAAAGCGCCCGCATTAGGTTTTTGTACCTTGAAGTAGATATTGGGCTTGGCCTTGTTAAGCCGGATGCCGACACTCTCAAGCTCCTTCTCCAGCAGCTGGCGGTGCACATACGGCTTTGTGGCATCCAACATCATCAGAACCAAGTCTGCCGTCCGTGCTACTGCTATCACCTGGATATAAATCATAGTTCAATTCTTTGTTTTATTTTATCAAATGCATATTTAAAAAAATTGCCAGACACCATATTCTGTGGTTTATACTCGTGACCACAATTGCGATCGAAACATCTAGTATTTTAGGCAATTAAATAGACATGATCAAGTCTTGACTGCCAGTTGTAGTTATAATAATATAATAATAATCATCATTTATTGTTCGGATGGCTGCGTGGTAGGCTACGGCACAACACCAAGGTAATGCACCAACAGCTCTGGTCAAACCTGGACACCTGCAAGCAGACCAGAGAGGCGCTCCCGACGATCAACCCCGGATTGTCCCGCAAACTTCGCGAGTACGGGAGACCCCAGCTCCGACTACTAACCGGAGCTCTGACTGGGCATGCCTTGCTCAACAAACACTTACACAATTTAGGTGTTACAGACAGCCCCCTATGCAGAGCGTGCATGGAGGCAGAAGAAACAGTCACACACATTCTGCTGGAGTGTTCCGGAGTGGCGAACTACAGGGCACAACACCTCGGGTCACCGAGGACGCTCCAGGAAGTCGTCGGCAACATAAAGGGTCTGCTAGGCTTTCTACAGGAGCTGGGCTGGCACGAATAGTGCCGCAGCCCACCACGCAAAATAGGCGCAGTTAATAGTCGTCGAGTTGCGGAAAACAGCCCGTTACAACATAACATAACATAACATCATCATTTATTTCGGACAAAATCCATAGATGTTAGTTACACACAAGAAATAATAATAACAAGTAGTATTAGTAAGTATAATTTTCATAATTTTGTCACTTTGCAGAGGTCCATATCAATGAACAAAAATCGCTCAATTCCTTAAAACCATAATTGCAAAATATCAAATTGCTGACACACCAGCTTAGCAATATATCAGATTCCCACTATACCATACTTTTATTATATTGTGTTCGTTTTTGTATCAGTTTTATACAACACCATGTTTTCAAGGCACCATGTTCCCTATAAAATCATATACCCAAAATATACAATTTCGAAATCATAAGAACTCATAACGGGACCTTACCTGTCGCCCTCTGCCCTTGCCCTGGGCTGCGCCTTCAATGATCCCAGGCAGATCCAGCAGCTGTATGTTGGCACCACGGTACTCAATGACTCCAGGGATGCACGTCAGAGTTGTGAACTCATAGCTTGCAGCCTCAGAGTGTGTGTGTGTCAATGTCGACAGCAAGGTTGACTGGAAATATTAAATAACTTGATGATAAATTGTTCCCTTATGTTTTAATTCCTAACTAGACACCTTGGCCCAGAGTTAGACAAGTGGATCGACTAGTTCTTGTTGTTATTCCATCCCGTTAACGACAGGACAGAAGTAGCACAGTTTATTCGATGAAATGCTGTTTCACATTATACTGACATACTTAATAGATGAGCAATTACGGGACAGGGGTAAAAAAATTATGTTTGGCAAATTTTTATCCCATATACAGTTTAAAGTGTGAGATTATAGCTAAGGCAACTAGCAACAAAAAAAAAAGATCAACCCAGATACCATAAAACATTATTGTTATGTTATTTGGCACCTTTCACCTTTTCGCTGCCACATCCAATACATGCACATGGGGTGTGTACGGGGAAATTACGGGCACAAGAGGCATTTCATCTTAGTCCTCTAGGTTGGCAACGCATCTGCAATCCCTCCGGGGTTGCGGGTGTCTATGGGCAGTGGTGATCACTTACCATCAGGTGACCCACTTGCTCGTGTGCCTTCCTATTCATATAAAAAAAAAAAAAAGAAAGAAAGACTTCCTTATTTCCAGACTTCTTTATTGCGATGCACCCAATTGAACAAAGGTTGCTTTCATATTGAAGTAATGGATGTATACATATATAGGTTGTTCCCCAAAAATTTGAAGTAGAACAAAGATTATAGATGCACTTGGTCAGGCCATGAAACTTAAATGGAAATGGGCTGGCCATGTTGCCAGACTACACGACGGGAGAAGGACATCTCAAATAGCCTGGAAGGGTCCAATGGGGAAAAGGAAGAGAAGTCACCCACTGGTTCGCTGGGCTGACGAAATAGCAGAGGCAGTGGGGAAAAACTGGGTTTGGAGGGCCCAAGAGAGAACTTCATGGACGTATCTGGAAGAGGCCTTTACCCCATAGGAGGGTTCTGGTGTGAATTTACTTCTATTATTAATTTCTTTTTTTTTAACTACCATTACTTAAATATATTAAGTTAAATATGTCTAGCATGTAAGTTGTACTTGTAAACCAGAAATAAAATGCTTTTCATATTTATTTATTTATTAAATAGGTTGTTGGTGTTGAAAAGGTTAAGATCATGTAAATAAATGCTTTAAAAAATGTTGGCCATTGTTCACAATTATATCCAATTCAGAGTTACCCCTAGTGATAGTGAATGGAAGGCAGTTTGAAAGAACTATAACTGAAGGAATTTCCTGATAACATCACCAGATAATGGGTATTATATTTTACATTTTGTCACTCTTATGCCTCAATTGGCATTTACGCTGTGTAGTTTGAGAGTATTACAATCCAGTAAACGAAAATGTAGGTATGTTAATAAATTTAAACATAATTAGCAGTAACTTCAATGCTCACCTTGCCAACAGATGGGAAACCAATTAGCGCTACTCTGGCGTCGCCAGACTTGAGAACATCGAAGCCTTCGCCTTTGTCACCACCTTTCTTGGACGGCTCCAGCAATTGAGACCGGTACTTCGCGAGCTTCGCCTTCAAAAGGCCCAGATGGTATTCCGTTGCTGTAAAATTCCAACACAACGAATTAAAGCTAAAGTTCAGCAGAGAATATAGTGAAATCGATATAGCTTATGTTCTAATCACCTTTATTCTTCTGAGTTCTGGCTATTTCTTTCTCAATCTCGGATATCTTCTCCAAGATACCCATGTTTCTAAAACACTGGCGGTAGCTTAAATATAATAAGAACTACTTTATCTTACAAAGCTAACTGTGACAATATTCTGAAGAAAAGCTACACTTCAAGCATTTCGGTGCAAAAATAACGAAGAATCCAATAAAAACAATCAGTGTATCTTTTAGGTTAGAGACAGACGGTCTACGTACGTCGGTCGTCGGTTGGACTGACAGAGACAGATGGGCTTCGACAAATGACATTTGTTTGACTGACAGTGACAGCTTGAACAACTACGGCACCGTATTTCTAAAGGTTTCCATTCATTAATGTCACAATAAAATGGTAATAAAATGACTTAATAAACATGTTTTTTGTCTGTTCGTTACTTTAATTCGATAATCGTAAACATAAGGTAGCTGCTATTAAGTTCAATGTGCCAATGAATTTCTTCTTCTTAGTATTTTTGCCGTTATTCTTTAAACTACTTCGAAGCCAACTAGTTTGTCGATTGTCAAAATAAATTGTTCAGCAAATTGTACACATAAATAAACTTAGTAAATTTTGCATAATACATAAGAAGCTATGTTGCGGAGCTTCTTCGTATTCCTATGTTTAATTTCAAGTATAATAACTGAAACCACAAAATCTTTAGAAGAAATGGCTGAAAAATATGAAAATGACAAAAATTCTGTGATCGCCATATCAGAAAAAGGTTCGATTCGTATCCATTAGGATTTTATGAATCTGAAAGTTACTCGATTATCACGTTTAAAACTAACGACGCACGATCTTGTGTTACAAATATACCCTCACAAGAAAAAAAAAGAGTAGAAAATGGACGGAAGGGAAAATAATATATTTAGATTTTTGTTATGTTCAATAATTTTATATCAAATTATATGTATATATATTATGTGTAGATTATTATTATACGTGTGGAAAAAGGCACCCTCTTTTAAGTAGTGATAGTTCACTATATCGGTACTGGTACAAACCCTAAATCATTATATTGAATATCGAACAATATTAGCACCATATCGTTACATACTTCTATAAAATATGTGTTTCATTCGTGTCTCATTTAATAGTACTGAAAAAATCCACTGCCAGAATAATAATCAGAATCACAATAGAATGAAAATTACAGATGATATCGACACTTATGAAGATTTTTATGATGAATTGGAGATTCAGATGGAGCCTGAAATATCAATGAATATAATATTTTTTGGACCTCCCGATTCATTTATGAGACTTGATGCCGAAACCATTTTACATATTTTAAGTAATACCAAAAAACAGTTTATACCAATTAAAAAGGTGTTACAAGCATGGGATATTATTACAGGTAAAAAAAAACGTTTTATTACCCGGGAATATCTTTACAGGAATCCCTAACATATAGAGATATCTTCATATTCAAGCCTTGGAACTTAACGGAATGGATAGACGTAGATGGTAAGAAGCGCCTTTACATACATACATACATACATAAATCACGTCTTTTTCCCTTTCGGGGTAGACAGAGCCTAAGGTGACATGTGGACACAGGTGGTGGTGACAGGTGGTGGTAAGGCCACGCTTAGCATGATTGTGGGCGTATAGGTGGAAAGGGGAATCAAAATAGTGATGGGTAGCTAGCCGCATCGCCTATATGATTCCTATGCCCATTCCCTCGATGCCTTCGATGAGCGCCTTTACTAAATAAGAAATTTCTTTTTTGGAATAATTATGTGTGAAATGAAAACTTTTCTATAGTGACTGTGTTTTTATTGCTATTCAATCAACATATTTTAAGTTAGGAGATCAATGGAAGTGATTAAATTAGACTTGCGAGATGTGATCTAGGTAAACTAACCATTCAAGAAAAGCTCGCTTTTACTCCTGATATTTTAATAGTAAACCGAAAATGCATACCGTACCGTATGCGAACCTTAGTAAAATGCACATGCTGCTCATTTTAGCACTATGTTGAATATTACATAATTATGAGATAGAGTGGTGTTTTATAAACATGAAAGGACAAAAAAAATACTTAGATACAGTGATTTTTAATTATAACTTTATCGATTTACAGATGGGAAAACAGCGGCTTATTTACAAGGGAGAGAATTCTTAGCATTTGGGTCACTTTTGAACCATGTGCCAGAAGAAGACCTATATTATACTAACATGGGTGACCCGTCCGTCCTCAAATTTTTCGCTAACTTCAAAATTGGTTTACATCCACGTAAGGTACTTATTCAAATAATTTTATCGTGGGTGTAGACTGTAGCATAGCAAAATTAGTCAAACCTGAAACACAAAAATGCGTGAAAATGTCGCATTGCAAGAGAAACCGTACTCAAATGGAAATCTTGGTGGAATTAAAAACAAAATACATGTAAAGTAGTGTACTTCAATCGTAATAAAACTTAATTGTTTTAGATCGGAGTACTAATATCCGCGTATAGGCGTTACTTTGGAAATTCGTGGTATATGAACGGGAGTAATGTAAACGGGCTTGGCTATATGCTGTGTGGCTTTCCTCCGTGTGATCTCCGAAAAATTACGCCTACTGTCATGAAAGAGCTCAATTCTGATGTACTAGGGAAGCTTCAAAAATGTAATGAAGCTCAAGCTAAGGTACAATCAAATCAATATTTACATGACATGGAGTAACGGTTTAAGCTATCATGGTACTAACGTATATATTTTTTATTTTAGACCTTATACGATATAGCAGTTCACCCAGACGCTTACGGTGAACCGTACTTATGGACGTCACACGAAGTAGCTCAACTTGATGGATTATTGAGATGTTAGTATTATAGACGATTAAATAGCCTGACTAGTGGATAGTGACTATAGTTATGAAGATTGATGCCTTAGATTTAAGACCCGGCATGGATTCAAGTTCTTATTTTGGAATAAATATCTTCTATTTTCAGGTATTCCAGAACGAGATATAGGCTCGTTACAATTGAAAGCTATTCCGGCAATAACCGTAAACGTTTTGAGAACTATTTCACAGCATAAGTTAACATTTTTTACAAAACAACAGATAATGAGAATGGAGCTCATGACACAACGATTATATGTTCTAAGAATGCAATTGAGATTTAGTATAGACCTTAATGAGCTATCCAAGGGCAGCACTGTTACTAGTAAACCTTCAATGGCATTAATTATAACTTATTTTTATCTTTTTTACCAACATTATAATCTTAATTAAATAGACACTAGTTTCATTGCGAAGGACGATAAGATGATAGCACTTATGCTAAACGTGGCCTTAAGGTTTTGTTACCTTAGGCTCTGTCTACCCCGTAAGGGATAAAGACGTGATATATGTATGTATGTACTTATGGTTAGTAAAATAATACGAACTAATTTTTATAAAAAAATAAAATTGTCTCTCTATTTTCGCTTCTTTATCAAGAAAGCGAAATATTTACAGTCGACTTTTATGATATAGGCCAGGGGTCGGCAACCTTTTGAGTCGGAAGAGCCAAGAATTACTATTTACAAAATTTCAAGTTTTTAAAGCGCCACAAAAAAAATTCTCGCCAACAATAAATAGTCTCAATACTTTCATAAAGTTTGGTGATAATAAAAGTTATCTATTTATTCATATATGTGTTTTTCACAACAAATAATCACATTTTATAAAATAAATAATATTTGCGAATGGAACTAAAGAGCCGCAGCCTCACACCCAAAGAGCCGCATGTGGCTCGCGAGCCGCAGGTTGCCGACCCCTGATATAGGTACATTTTATTAAGAAAGAAGAACTAGCTGAAGACTTCGTCTGCGCAGAAACTATTCGAATTTCCGGGATAAAAACTTCTATGTCCATCCCCGGGACTAAAACTATACCTGTACCACATATAAATCGGTTCGGTGGTTTAGACATGAAAGCGTAACAGACAGACAGACAGAGTTACTATCTCTACTAACTCTTACTATCGCATTTGTAATATTATAGTAAATTTAAAAACGCAATGAATGTCCAGCTTTATTTTACAAATTATTCGTTTTTATTTTACAGTGTGTACAATTATTTTGGCTACTATAATTGCGTGGATTTAAATTAGATACCAGTAGTAACCTAAATATATAGGTTTGATAAGAAAAGATGTTGTGTGTGATTACTGTTTTATTTCTTGAGAAACAAAATTGAACGGACATTTCCTATTTCAAAATTTTTGTTATTGTACCATTAACAAACTTTTACTTCCGGTATAGTACTTTATATAGCAAAATGGGCTTAAATTTCTTATAAGATACTATATTTTAAGATTAAATACGTGTGGTATATTTGAAATTGTTTTTTTTTAACATTTTAATAAGTTGTAAGTGCGTTTTTTGATATTTATTAATCATTATGATCAAAATTCTGAGAAATTTTCGAAGGTCATTTCCACCATTTTGAAATTGGTTACGCCATTTTCTTTTCTCGCGTTGTCAAAAATCGTTCGTGTATTTGGTTTCTTTTTGGAACGTACGCGGACAACGCGTTGGAGTAGTTAGTGGGACCGATAAATTATTTTCGAACGTATTATTTAAGATTAATTTATATTGGCTAAAATGCCTCCTGTTAAGCATTATTCGTGTAGTGAAGTAAATCAACATGAATTATCATCGAGATTATTATCTCTAACAGAAAATAACACATCTTATACACTTACGCAAATAAATGGACAGAGAATCTACAGGAAGGCTCCTCATGCATGGTCCGGGCCGGAGCCGTCGAGAAACTGTGAGGTAAGAAAGACATGTCTCTGATTTGAATTGAGGCGCCGCTCAGGCGGGACGCCCCGATAGGCAGTTCGGTCACAGGTCCGTCTATGCCCGTTTCTCCGGTAACACCTGATCGAAAAATGTCTCTAAATAGCCCCTATAAAATAAAATATCACTTGCTTGCAAACTATTCCAATCGGTAGCTGGATTGTCCTCAATTGTTTCATCGTACCTACTAGAAGGGAAGAATGCAGTCGGATGAAACTTTCCCGCTTAAATTGTGTGATTGTTAGTTTTTTTTTGATTACCTAAGTCTAATTACTTTTATTTAATTGAATTACAACGGTGATCATGCTCTTATTTTAGCTATCCATTTATGCAAATTGTATTATTTCGATTTCAAAAGGATTTTTTGTCAGCAAAATGTAGGGTGAATGTAGTTAACGGCACGCACGCCACATTACATTTATTTACGCGACTTGTTTTCTTTCAGCAAAGTGTTAACACGTTTGGTGCCAGTGACACAATGTAAGTTTGTGATCGAAAATACAAACTTACATTACTCCCACCCATGCCAGCGATACACATGTTTGTCGGCGGAATTCGTACTTTTATGCCAGTGACACTCATTTGCGACTGCGATAATTTTAAGGGCTTGTTGAGCGTTGCCGGCACCGAACGTGTTAACTCAACAGAATTTTTTTTGTACCTATGCAAAATTCCAAGTCACGAAACAAAATTCCTACTGATTGGTAACTGGCGCATTCACCCTTTTCTAGGTAAAACCTTGTTATATAGTTGTGCTACTTGGCGTTAATTTGGGCCGAAATTTACCCTTTCACCGTCAAACAACTCGTGTCATTAATTAGCAACTGTCAATCTTGTCAAAATAAACTCGTTCGTTTCACTCTCATATTAATGACTCTTATTGTGAGCAGAACAGCACGAATCAAACTTCAAAATTTAGTAGATATAAGGCTACATATATACTCCGAAATTCAGTTTTCGAAGGTTTCATGCCGTTCTGCTTACACTAATATTGATTAATTTGAGAGTGAGAGAGACGGTATGATACGAACTTCGAATTTCGGAGTAGCCCCCCTGTTTCTCTGTCTGCAGGTATTTATCGGTCGGATCCCGCACGACTGTTTCGAGGACACGCTGGTGCCGCTTTTCCGGCAGGCCGGCGAGCTGTTCGAGTTCCGGCTCATGATCAACTTTTCTGGATGGAACCGCGGGTGAGTAGGTACCATTCGAAAACGAGGATTAATTGGACTGAATTTGAAATACGAGTACTTAGATATAAAGACAATTACATCTCTAATTATCATTTCAGTTTTCAACTAGACAAAATTTGAATTTGTGTATTGTATAGGTACCTAGGTAGTAGGTCTTGCAATTGACGATGGCGAGTGAGCTTTATCTGTGGTAAGACTGGTAAGCACGTATCTGCCATAAGCGTTAAAGTTAAAGTGTGCGTGAGAGCGAAAGTGGGTATATAGTAAAGAAGAAAAATTTCGCTCGAAAATAGCTTCGTAAAGGGGCTTCTAAACGGGCCATGTTTTGCTGCAATTTGTGGCTGCAACACAGTGGCCCGGCAACATTGCAGGCAATACCAGCCAGACTACGCAATATTGCAGTAATGTCCCGGCCATATAGCCAAACATGTTTCGTATTGACACTTATGGCCGATATTGCCCCGATGGGTTGCCGGACGATCGCTAGGCGATCGATTTTACTGCAATATTGCTCGGCCAGTTCTATTGCTGTTTCAGTCGCTCTCTTGGTTTATGACACAGTGTATCTTTTTCTACGCGACATGACATGAAGTTTGCTGTGAATGACGCCGTGATGCTATGTTCAGTGCTTTGCGATCAGCTGCATGAGTTGTTATTGTTATTTATCGAGGGTATGCTGCAAAAATGACTTCTACGTGGTCTAATGAGATAACTATTGATTTCATTAATGAAGTACATTTACACCCTGAGTTGTGGGATATAAAAACCAGAATATACAATTTGCTGTCCTCATATTTGTATCTTTTTTTTTAATATTTGGTCCTATTTTATTTAAAAGAAAGTCGAAATCACCCTTTGACATTCTCGTAAAGTTTTTAAATAATTTACTATCAAGGCTTACTTCTAGACTCAAATTATCCAAAGTTTCACGCCTATTTAAATAAGGTCTAATCCACAACCTCTCGTTTTTCTTTTGCTTCTTTTTTAAAATAAGATAATCTGCCGCCACAAGTGTTATCTCGTCAGCCATTGTTGCCGGTTTGTGTAGCCCGTTTAAAGCGTCTGCATCATGAGCCATACTATTGCAGACATAAATGCACACATTGCCCAGCCATACATTGCTCGGCCATCAGTTGCAATAAAATATTTTTGTGATGGCCGGGAAATTAGTTGCCAATAGTGCAGCCACAAATTGCAGCAAAACATGGCCCGTTTAGAAGCCCCTTAAGCCACGCAAACTTTGACACGTATTCGCGATGCGTGCTTACCACAAATAAAGCTCACTCGCCATCGTAAATTACAAGAGCTATAGCAGTATACAGAATTTGATCACTTACGTAACTGTAGTAGCGACGTAATTTAAATAAATAGTTTCTTGTAGACCACTTGCATAATGGGTAAATTACAAGCAAAGAGAATTTTGTGAATTTGAACAAAAAAAATGCTAAGGTCATTTCCTTTTAGTGTTTACTAGCTTCTGCCCGCGACTTCGTCTGCGTAGAATTATACATAAAAACCTTCCTCTTGAATCACTCTATCTATTAAAAAAAACCGCATCAAAATCCGTTGTGTAGTTTTGAAGATATAAGCATACATAGGGACATGGGGACAGAGAAAGCGACTTTGTTTTATACTATGTAGTGATGATGTAGTGATAGTGATGATGATCATCACTACGATGATGTAAGTAGGCTCCTGGTTTTAGAGTTTGAACCCTACATACCTATAAAAAAAGCGTTAATGTCAATGTTACCCCTAACAGCGTAGAACCCGCTTTTTGACAGTAGGTACATTCTGTTTTTCGGTCCAGAGATATGATTTTGTAGCACAGAAAAGGAAAAAGTTTTTTATGTTCCGTGTTTGCTAATAGCTATTTGGGCGCGTAATGTGCCCACCCCATTTCATTATAATAATTAGTATGCAATGGTGCCTACGCCTACTGTTCACTTTTAGCATGTCCAACCATATGCGCATATGCGACTTTTGAATCATGCAATCGGCAAATAAGGCTTCAGGCAGGGTATCTAAAACAAAATCATGCTCCTCGTATTCTTAGAATTAAATGACGCTGACGAGAGAGTCAAGATATGTATATGCACGTGGAAACTGCCTTGACTCCGAATATTAACATTGCATAGGTTGATGAGCAGCAACGATGAGTAGATACCACCAACACACAATAACTAGCCTATTTGGAAAGGAGCATAGGTGGACGTTGAAAAGAGTAAAAACTGTAATTTTTGATTTTTTGATTGCGCTCACGTTACCGTGTGGTACTTAGTGAACGTAGAGGTGATTAGCATGTAAATTGATCATTTATTTATGCGTAGGTTGACACCACGTCCTACTAAAAATGTATACTAAAAGTAAAGACTGAGTAAGCAAGTAAATGCTTTATTGTACAAATATAAAGAAACAGTTACAATTCACAAAAAAAATAAAAATAACATTAATAAATTCATAAAGACGATAAAACTAACCGTGGCGGGCTTGCGCGGACCGAGATTTTAACTCAATAACTCACGAGTTAACACGATCGGCACCGCCAATGCTCCACTAAGCTCTTATCCTATGCCAGCCAAAATTGTTGCAGTTACGAATGAGTGTCACTGGCATAGGAGTACGTATTCAGTTGACACACTTGCGTGTCACTGGAATGGGAGTGAGAATTTTTCAATTGCAGACGTGGTCAATGGCACCGAACGTGTTAACATCTAACCTAACCTCCTGGTACAAAGAGTTTCCGTTATACTCTGTTCTTATTTATTCTATGCAACTATCTTAAGATAGTCGAGAAGCAGTTGAAACTAGCAGTAACAGTTGCTTTGTCCCGTAGGTACGCTTTTGCTATGTACACGAGTGACGCGGAGGCCAGCAACGCCATACGCATGTTCAACAACTACATGATCCGGCCTTCCTGGCAGCTTGGTGAGTTACTTTTCCCTTTTTTTTTACATTAAGGACAGAAGATTTAACAGCCGAAATTTCTTTCAAAAACGGCATTATTACTTTCGAATTATTAATGGTCGATGTGGAGAGATTAATACAGCGTCTAACAAGCGGAAGTACCTACCTAGTTCGCCGTAGTGTGGTGGATTGTGATGAGCAGGATGAAGGCGCAGGGCTCCGCGTCAGAGTGCAACGAAGGATCGTGTCGGAAATAAAAATATGTTTGGGCTCAACAAATTGCAGTCTTTAATTTATCACAAATTATACAACAATTCGTCACGTCAAGTAATGGATGAATATAGATAGAATTCATAGAGTGTTAACTATTTGCTGTCACAATATAATAAATCTTAAATACTTGGGTTATTCGTAACGACCTATGCAGAGCCATATTCACAGACCAGAGCGTAAGACAAGAAGGAATAGACAGACAACCGGATACGGTTGTAGAGCATAAACGATGAGTCGTAGACTACACCATAAACATGTAAAGGGTATGCTACATACACTATTTCTAACACTCCTCCTTGCACTTTACATGCCAATAAAAACTCTACAAGTATAGCTCTATATAACACATACTTATAGCTAATTACATGCTGCAAGCTTAGTCTAGTGAAAAACACATAGACATAAATGTAATAAAAGAAATGCATTTATAATCATACAAGAAAGGAATGAGTATCACAGAATACCAAGATAAGTAGAGAAGTTAAACTATTATTAACATTTCAAAGGTTTAACATTAAGTCCATGCATAAATTTACAATGTTTTTCAGCACATAAAGGTTTTGTTAAAACGTCTGCTACCATTTTATCAGTCTGCAAGTACCTTACATTTAAGTGTCCTTTTTGAATAAGATCCTTGATGAAGTGATACCTTAGATCTATATGCTTAGTTCTTTTGTGGGAGTGCTCTTTGACTAACAGTAATTTTTGAGCACTTTGGCTATCATTATAAATGACAGTGTCAAAAGTCTTGTCGATAATTTCTGTCAAGAAATTTCGTACAAAACATATGTCCTTACAACAATCTCCAAGAGCTACGTATTCTGATTCGCAACTTGAAAGAGAAGTACATTGTTGCTTTCTTGCCTCCCAGTTAATTACATTAGATCCTAACTTAATTACAAAGCCAGTGTAGGACTTGCGATCTGAAAGGTCATTGGCCCAATCTGCGTCAGCATATGCAGTAAGATTAAAATTATTGCTTTTTGTGAAGCAAATGCCATAATTTATAGTACCTTTTAGGTAACGGAGCACACGCTTCGCCATGCGCCAATGATTCTCATCAAAACATGTGTTAAACATACTAAGTTGGCTACATGCAAAAGATATGTCCGGTCTGGTAGAGACAGATAAATACATTAAGCTTCCTAATAACTGTCTGTACTGATAGACTTCATCTTCTAAACATGTCTTATTTGATTTCTGCAATTTACAATTTACTGGTAAAGGCGTTGAAACAGATTTGCAATCTGACATATTATATTTGGATAATAAACGCTTTATGTATTCAGTTTGATCTAGAGTTGTGATACCATTTTCTCTACAAACATTTATTCCTAGACAATTATTTAATTTGCCCAAATGTCGAACTTCAAAATTGTTCTGTAAAAGTTGTAAAATATTATTAATACAATTATTGTGAAATATATAAAAATCGTCGACATACAAAGCTATAATAATATATTCAGTCTTTGTCTTCTTTGTATAAATACATGGCTCACATTTGCTCTGAACAAAGTTATTTTGAGCTAAGAAATCATGTATTTTGATATTCCACATTCGACTTGCTTGCTTAAGGCCGTATAAGCTCTTCTTAAGCAAACAAACCTTATCACAGTTTTTAAAACCTAAAGGCTGTTCCATATAAATTTTTTCGTTTAATTCGCCATTTAAAAATGCAGTAGTTACATCGATATGGTCTATGTCTAGGTCTAACTCTGTAGCAATAGAAAACAATATTCTCAGTGTGCTATGTCTCACAACAGGTGCAAAAGTGTCCGTGTAGTCAATGCCCTCTACTTGACTAAAGCCACGGGCTACCAGCCTAGCTTTAAATTTGGCAGGCTTACCTGAGGTGTCAAGCTTTTTCTTGTAAACCCATTTACACTTGACAATGTTTTCATCTGTAGGTCTATCTACTAAGATCCATACCTTATTTTTAATTAAAGAGTCATACTCACACCGCATTGCCCTCTGCCATTCATCTTTTTCAGATGATTGCACGGCTTCGCGATATGATTTAGGCTCATCTGGCGAATAGCCTTCTGCTATCATAGATAAATCATAATCTCTGAGATGGTGTGGCACATTACCTCGTGTTTTACGAATGGGACGTGAACGAGACGTGTCGGAAACGGCCGGCAACGTCAGCTCAGTTGGCGCAGACATCGGCAAAGAAGACATGGGACCCCTTGGAGCAACCACTTCATCACCGTCGTCATGATCATCAAATGATGACTTCGGCAGAGAAGACAAGGCGCCCTTCGGGACGCAATCTTCATCACCGTGACTGTCACTTGCACCTTCATCGCCCGTACAGTACAGTTCAGAGAGCGGCGACCACGCTGGTGGCGTCGGTGTCTCTGCACCTGAAACATTATATAAAGAGGATGAGCACTCAGCTGATTTATCTTTTTCTTGGTCGATACAATAATTATAAAAATTGGCTGCACAAGTCTTTTTACAACTGTCATGTTTTCCTATAAATTTATCCTCATTAAAAATAACAGATCTGGACTGTATTACTTTGTGAGGCTTAGTGGGATCAATCAAACGGTATCCTTTAAAAGTTTCACCATAACCAACAAAGATCAACGATTTTGCTCTTGCATCAAGTTTTTGACGCTTTTGACTAGGAACATGTGCATAAGCAGTACACCCGAAGACACGTAAATGACTGATGTCTATTGGAGACCCAGTCCATAAGCTCTCGGGAATTCCACCTGAAAGCGCTCTGGTAGGAGACCTATTTTTCAGGTAAATGGCAGTCATAACTGCCTCTCCCCAGTAGCGATTGCACAGGCCAGACTCCTGCAGCATAGCCCTAGTTTTGTCAAAAATCGTTTTAAAAGCCCGTTCCGCCGTTCCATTTTGAGCAGCATTGTAAGGCACAGTGGTTTGGTGTATAATACCATGGTCTTTAAGATAATTGGCCAATTTATTATTTTTAAATTCAAGGCCATTGTCACTGCGCAAAATTTTTATTAATAAACCAGATTGTTTCTCTATCATAGTTTTAAAATTAATAAAATGTGAACTCACCTCTGATTTATGTTTCATGAGATAGCCCCATGTCTTCCGGGTATGGTCGTCTGTGAAGGTCAAAAGGTAACGAGCTCCACCCCAAGTTTCGACTTGCATAGGTCCAGCCACATCTGAATGGATGAGTTCAAGAGGTTGGGTAGTGCGCCTCGCACTGACAGCAGGATATGGTGCTCGCACCATCTTGCCAGTCAGGCACGGCTCGCAACTACCATTGATGGTGTCTTCTTTCTGAAAAAGAAGGTTCATGCATTTCTTCCCATCACCAAGAATTCTCATACCTTGTTCAGACAGATGAGCCAGACGTCTGTGGATTAGATCCATTGGCAAAGTCGAAACAGCGTGAGCATTCGCTGTCTCTTGCCTAGTCTGCAAGAGCTTGGAAGACTCCTCCTCAAGGATGTGTCGCGCTTGAGCCTTATATTTATACAGACCATTCTCCTTAGGAGCAACTAAGACTTGATTGCCAGTGACTTTAATATTATCAAAGACTTTACAATGATCCCTATTAAAAATGACAGTATAACCTTTGTCAGTAATCTGACTAACGGACAGTAGATTGCTGGAGAGATCGGGCACATGGAGAACATTTACAAGACTAATATTAGGGCACAAAGAGATCCTACCAGTACAATTGCTTTGCAACTTATTACCATTAGCTATATAAATGGTAGAATTTTTACCTCTAGGCTCTTCAAGTAGCTCCTTATTAGCTATCATGTGTTGGGAAGCACCGGAGTCGACCACAAAGTCATGGCTGCTGCTGCCGCTGCATACCATGGCTGATGCAAGCATAGTGTGGTTCTCTTCATTGTTCTTCAGCTCCTTCTTACGTTTGAAGCAACGCTTGATAGTGTGTCCGCTCTTCTTGCAGAACTGGCAGAACATAGGCGATGGTTTCTTCTTCTTGCTTCCTAGGTAGTAGGCCTTCACTCCCTCCTGGTCACTCGCACTCCTTCGATGTTCCTCTTGCAGTAATCTGGTACGCACAAGTTCCACCGTCAGCTTACTTGTGAGGCAGGCGGTCTCCAGGCCTGACACCAGGTTGTCGAACTCCTGCGACAATCCACTCAGCAGGATCTCTGCAACTTCATCATCGTCTATCTTCTTGCCTATATCAGCGAGCTGTTGAACGAGCCGCATGACTGCCTCGATATACTCAGACATGCCGCCGTACTGGTTATATTCAATTTTATGCAGTTGGCGTAACAAAAGCACCTTCCTGTACAGACCTTTTGATTCGAAGGTATCGGCAAGCTTCTTCCAGGCATCCTTTGCCGACGTGGCATCTCGCACGTACTGGTACAAGGCGGGCTTAATTGATAAGCATATCTTTGCTAAAGCGCGGCTGTCGCGGGACGCATCGGTATCTCCTCCTTCCACACAGCCCCAAAGATCATCCAGTGCAAGAAGCATCTTCATGGCAAATTTCCAATTCGAATAATTTTCTAAGCCATCCAGCTTCTCGACGGGAATGTGTCCGTTATTTTCATTGTGTGACGGCATCCTTAACGACGTTATTGTGATATTTGTGATGTTGGTTGAGCAAACGAAGGAAGTTATAACACGAGGGCAGTGTTAATAACCTCAAAAAAATGACAATTTCCGACGTACCTTTCTTTGGTTTGTTTCCTCGAGCACTCAAATCTGGGCACAAAACCTGATGAGCAGGATGAAGGCGCAGGGCTCCGCGTCAGAGTGCAACGAAGGATCGTGTCGGAAATAAAAATATGTTTGGGCTCAACAAATTGCAGTCTTTAATTTATCACAAATTATACAACAATTCGTCACGTCAAGTAATGGATGAATATAGATAGAATTCATAGAGTGTTAACTATTTGCTGTCACAATATAATAAATCTTAAATACTTGGGTTATTCGTAACGACCTATGCAGAGCCATATTCACAGACCAGAGCGTAAGACAAGAAGGAATAGACAGACAACCGGATACGGTTGTAGAGCATAAACGATGAGTCGTAGACTACACCATAAACATGTAAAGGGTATGCTACATACACTATTTCTAACAGATTGGCATCACGAAGGCGGGCAACCATCAGGACTCTTAATCTAGGGCGTATCCAGCTCTTTATTTTAGTGCTGTAGTGTCCGCCAATGTTGCATTTGTTTTGTGACCTCTCACCAGGCGTGTGCCCTTCGATCAACAACTGCCGCATCTTCATCTCGCGCATCCCGCCGACGCTGTCTTCTGCCGAGATCGTGCGTCTGCTCTACGAGCTAACCGACGAGGTGCAGGAGGTGAGACTTCTTGTTATTCATAATAATCATTATCGTTCTTTGTTGGTTGTTTTAAGAAAACTAAAGAAAGTTGCGTTCAAACTCATCTGTCATCTAGCTATAAAGTGGCAAACGAAGGCGGATCATTGACTAACAGTGAGTTACTCGAATGGTAGTGGCTGTTGGCGGGTCTTCAAAAATGAGTGGAAGTGATAGAAGAGAGCACCATTCTTAATATGCTCGCACTGCCGTGATGGCGCCCTTGTCTTTTATAACGAGGGACAGAGAAAGAGCATGAGCATGATGAGTAACGTGGCCACATTATATCTCTGCCTCATTTCCACGCCATTTCGCATACTATTCGTCGAGTGTGTGACAGCATTAAAGGAGAGTTAATGGAATGGGTGTCGCGTTTCTGTTAGGTCCGCGTGCGTCGCTCGATCGCGTCTAGCGCTGCTATAGTGGAGTACAAGTCACACCGCGGCGCCGCCATGGCGCGCAAGGCGCTGGTGGCCGCCGCGGCCGCCGCCTGGGGCTGCGGCGCGCGCCCCGCCGTCGACTGGTCACTGCCGCAGTCTCCGCAGCTTCTCAAGCAGTACCGCGAGGTAAGTACATCACATACATGATTACCCGATTGGGTAAATCCCCTTACTTTTGGCATACGTTAAATACTCTCCAAAAGCCGAATACTGAGCGTGTATCGCGAGGCGGCCTGGTTCGGGTTTCAGCCTAGTGTCAGACGAAATTATGCCTCATGCAGCTGACTCGGCGAAGCGGCTCGCTCAGTCAGGATCCGGTTAAATATATGCAAATTTCAAAGTCCATAAGACCCAAAACTAGATGTGCATGTATTACGTGATGTATGGTTGGCATGTTCCCGGGCCAGGTGGGGCGCTGGTCGGCGGAGCGCGGCGTGGAGCTGTGCCGCGTGGCGGAGGAGAGCGCGGTGTCGCCGCCGCTGGCGCCGTCCTACACGCTGGAGCCCTGGTCGCAGGCGCGCCGGCTGCGCATGATCCACGAGGCCGCGCGCCGGCACCCGCCGCCCACTGAGTTAGTGCTGCAACGTTTTTAATCCTTAATCAAGCGAATGGGGCTTTATCGAGTTAACACGTTCACAGTCCGTTGCCCCACACGTGAGTCACGAAAAACTATTTTCACAAGTCGTAGCATGGACGTATGTTGGAAGGAATTTGCCTGGACGTACGAGGAAATCGAAACATTTTGTATGAGGACTGAACGTGTTAAGTTTTTGCTAAAACTGAACTGAAATTAAATTAAAACATTTTCCTGGTAAACACTTCTTACGGTGCGCCTACTTTCTGCTTTTGTGTACTTTAATACTTATAATTGTTAGAAATGTTGAATATGTTATATAAGTTCACGCGTAATATTTTTTATTCTTAAATTGGCAGCGTGATCTATAATGGACACGGTCTAATCTTTTTGTTTTTTTTTACTTCAAAATTACCATGACCTACATGAACATTTAAAATGACGTCACTCAAATGTCGTCGTTAAGTTTGGGCCGAATGCGAGATAAGTGAGACGTGTCGGTGTGCAGATGGAACGCGCGCGGCGTGGAGTCGCTGATGTCGTCGATGGCGTCGCTGAGCCTGCTGGGCGGCGAGCGCGGCGTGTGGGCGCCGCCGGGGCCGCCGCCCGCGCGCGCGCCGCCCACCAACGAGTTCAACCCCTGGACCGCGCGCCACCCGCTGCAGGAGTTCATCACTCCCCGGGGCGAACAGTGAGTCCGCACAGCCGCTGGGTGACGCTACCCGAGAACCATACTGACCCACGATGAACAGTACCGACTGGACTGTATGTGACTAGCAACAGTTTAAAGCGAAATGCTTAAATGTGGCAACAGTCTGGAAATGTTTAGTTCCTCTTTCATTTGATTTCTACTGTTTGTCGTGGGACCATAGCCTCGTTCATATTGTGAAGCCTCTTTCGAATTTTTGTGATGACTTGATGAGCAGTTTATTAGAAGCGAAACTTTGTATCTGTCCTATGCTGTTGTTTGTATCCCAATTGCCTTGAAAGTGTATGCGTGTGTGCATATGACTGCCATCGGATTTTCGCTTCGGTAGACTTGTGGTTGATGACTAATATGGTGAGGGACCGAACTAAACCTAATGAAAGTAGAAAGATCATGTGAGGTTGAAGTTATTTTCACTCTTCTATTTTTAAGGGATAACATTGTTCAAGGTTTTTTACTAACAATCAATAACTTACTATTTTCACCAATAGATTAAAATACCATCTACGATCTGTGCAATGGCTTCTCTGTAAATTTCTAATGAATTTCTAGGAATTACTTTGACCTGTAACTGAAACCTGAGGCGGCGTCACCCGGCCAAATTTTATAAATCTTAATTAATTTAATTTTAATCCTTGATTAATTTATTGCATGTATTGTTTAAGAATGCAAATGTGTTGTCTTGTCTTATACGGTTTGTGCTTGTGATGGAGTGCGAGGGGAATGCTGCACCTGTTGACTTGATGTTCATTGTTTTTGTTTTGTTACTAACGCTGTTTTAGTGTCATAACGCCTGCTAAGCAGAAATGCTGAGATAAAGTTTACTAATCACCATAGTGCACAAACTCTTTGGTAGATCATCATAACATCGATGAATGAAATGACATGAATAAGCCTTAATTAGCTCCAACATTTGTACTCTACATTCCGCGAGTGGTTTCTTGCTAATTTTGCTTCACAGGCGTTTTGATGCCAAAACCAAACGCTTACTAAGAGTGTTTACATGTTTTAAGTTGCCATTTTTACTGTTGACACGTGCAAGTCTTTTGACTGTCACCGAAGCAGCTATCTCTACAACGTTTATATGGCAGCTTGGTGTTGGTGTCGCATTTCAGGGAAAGGAAAAGAAGTTAGTCATCATTTGCCAAGCTGCAGTTTCCTTTCAGTTTTGTTGACTATAATCCTGCAGCTGATAAAACGGTTGCAAATTTTGCAGGATTACTTTTCCCTTTTCCTGAAAATGTGCTTATCTGGTGGTATTCACACTGATTTTTTTCTCGCACTCACCATATTTCGTAAGGCATAATAAGAGAGGTAAATTTTACTTTTAGACATTTTTAATTTAACTCTAATCTATTTAATTAATCTAATTGAATTGCGTAGATTTAAATGTATTTAAATTAAAAATTGTAAGGCAGCATCGGTATATTTAAGAATGTAGCTCCAATATTGTTTTATGTTATGAATTAAGGGCAACCGCCGGCTCCGCCGCGCACGGATCATTGCAATGCTAGCAATCTCCATTTTTTGATGTTTTTTCAACGAAATATTCATGTTATTGTAGTTTACTATTTCTGTGTATGATCAAGTCTTATTTAAAATCAGGTTTTAAGTAAATCAATTTCGATCTGTTTTCTCAGCAATGAACAAGCACAGCATTATGAAATTATCTAGAGTCTGGCTAACGTAAGTCGGTACTGGAAAGGAGCGGTAAATGGGCAACACATTTTTTAACCACCACCAAACCACTGTTTATATGGTAACACGGTAAATAATGGGAATAAATGCCCGTGATACTTGTTCTATTTATTTCATTTTTATTTTTTAGCGCTTCGATGAAAAATACTGAAAATTGTGTTGAATTGCACATTACAATCATAACGCAGTCATAATTATGAATCAAGTAAGGCCGGCCTTAGATGGACCGAATATTTAGGGTGCCCGCGAGGAACCCGAGAGATTAGAACCGCCTGTCCTGAGGTGTAAAAAATATGAATATAGGTCGAATTATGCGTTTTTAAATTTCATTTTGTATGGACACATTCGACATTATGCGAAGCCTTTGTGAAGATTGTAATGTCCAATTCAACACTATTTTCAGTATTTTTCATCGAAGCGCGGAAATATAAAAATGAAATAAATAGAACAAGTATCAGGGGCATTTATTCCAAAAAAATATAATGATGCTACAATCTAATTTGATTTACATTGCTGCTTGACGGGCTAGTTTGTAGGGTTTCCAAAACAAAGTTTGCTTTACATTGCGCGTGATAACTTATACTGGCCAGACTCTATCTAAGTACATTTCGATATGTACGAATCTACATTTCAATATGAATTTATCTCTCGGGCTTTTATGAGATTTTTAAAATAGTATTGCATGCGCCGGTTATGATTAATAAATTTAAGTATAATGGTTTAATGTCCTCGGTGTTTTATTTGTAGCTCGCTCCTCTGTTTCGGGTGACTGACAACTGACAACGCTTAAGGTTTTTGCACGCACGTTATCTGTCGGCGAGTCAATGCTGCGGAACATCCCGCGCTAAGGTTTTCCTCCAATGTCGCCGCGCGCCGGCGCCGGCGATGCAGCGTGGAAATGCGCGCTCAAACAAAAAGCTGCGCCCGCGACGCGCGGCCGCCTGCCTCTGCCTCGCGTCCTTCTGTTAGTAAACACTATGAAATGTACTATTATGTCAACGACATAACGAGCGCTCGTACGCGTGAGGTCTAGCGTGAGGTGGAATTGATAGAATAGTTGTGTTATCGTGCTTTATCGCGACATGGCGCTCTGCGACAAGTGGGTCGCGCTCAAGATAGTGGAGTTCGTGAGTATTTCCCATTGACAAATGTGCGGCTACCGTCGCTGTGATAACATTTCGCATGGATGTTCCAAATGTTTTTGCAACGTCGCTTTTCTTGGATTTTATCTGCATTTTTTCTTTGGTTTATTTTCGGTACTGGTCTAGTGACGGGGCTGCCTGGGATAGTGTTTTGGAATGTGTGTGGTGTAGATGAACATTAACATGTCATGTTAACTAATAACCATAACACAGTATGTTGAAACACTTGTGAATGCGAGGTCAGAAAAGGGCGTAAAGCCCACACCGTTCCTCTTTTGTGCAGTGATTACCTGCTTAACATCAGCGGACGGGTTTAGCTTTATTTATTAAAACAATAGTGTACATTTGTCACGTATTGGTACATATGCGCAGCTTGCATGTGTCCAAGTAGCGAGCAAGCATTAGATAAGTACCAAATATCTCCGACCTTCTTACGACATCAAAACGCTTGGCGATCACGTTCGGTCGGTTCGAATAGGTCGAACATGGCAGATTTCGTCACTATAATATTCGTAATCACTTCGTAATGCATTAATCTCCATCCGAGTTGTTATTAAAACAACTTGAGTTCCTAACCCACTTTTGTTTTCTATAGTGTCCTTCAATTTGATAGCATAGCTGTGCCTTACCTACGTATAAAGTAATTGGGTTGAAATACACACATGTGTGCGTACTTACAGATGTCGCAACCTAAACGCCTTGATAACTAACAATTGAGTACGTATAGGTGATCCATCGAGAGGTGATCTAAGATTAGGTATCTTATTACTGATTCCTAGTCGGAGTTGTCCTTGTAGATTGACATAAATAACATAGTAAATGCCCAAGTAATTATACGACTCGATACGCACAAGTTTTCCCGCAACCGCGCCTTTAATCGTCGCCTGCTTAAATTGTCTACATTCATATCACTTGCTATAAATTATGTACCATCTCTCCCTAACTTTACAGTAGCATTATCAATATTACCATATTACCATTATTTTAACACTGACATAAATCAAAATAATTAATAGTAGAGCGTAAATAGCGCAAGTTTAAAACGTGTCGCCATGTAACTCTTGCCTGGAAGAAATCCCTTTTAGGACTAAGATCGCTCTCTGTTCCAAATAAGTATTTTTTTGTCTATTCAGAGTGATTATGTATGGTGGTGTTGGGTGCAATTAAGCTGCTGGTAAACATTAAACAAGGTAAACTAGCTTATTATTGTGATTGCCTGGCACATCTTCACGAATATCTTCGCGTTTATCATTATCAATTAAATATATCCGACACATTTGCGTCAATGACATCATCTAGCGTTATTTTATTATCCAAATTAAGTTGCGTTTCGTAGATATGACATGACATGCACTTCTAACTTACTTGAAGATCTTATGACAATAACATTCCAATCATTACGTACTGGAGGATATTGTGTTCTTGCATAAGTAAAAAGGCAAGTTTTCCGTAATCTGGTCACGTATAAGTCGTAAAACGAACAAGATGCAGTATTGCGCTGGCTCAGCGTCTTCAATGTCGCTCCCACGGTGGACAGCGACGGCCACCGGCTTCGAGGACTCTTAATTGCTGGACAATTGTTATGACTCAGCTTGCTTCTTGAAAAAACACTGATAAACCCATAGATTAAAAATACAGCGCCCATAGTTACTCCAAATAAATATAATTATTGTTATGACAGGGACTTGCCCGTAGTTCATCTTAGTTGGTCCACCCGGAAAAAAATGTGTCATTATTTTGAAGCACTCTTTAATGTTTTAATACAAAAATAAGTATGTTAGATTAGTTTGGTATCTTCAGTTGCTCGTAGTGCGAAACATCCAGAAAAAGGAGCTCCGTCGAAAACCAGATGGACCACGGGCACGGGTAAGGAACGGTCATGACTTCTAGAAGAGACATTGTACACTCAAAGACTTGAGAATATGTATACTACCGTTAGACCGTAACCAACCCCAAATGATTAAGATATTGGTGAGGCGAGGATGAAAAGTAGGTCAGATCAAAATAGTTAGCCTTAAGAATCCAGAAGGCGCATACATTTGCATGGGATGAATAAGAATACTTGTATTCCAGTCATGGATACTTATGCTATGCTACGACCCTGGGTGCCTAATATAATGCTTCTCTCAGCTATTTCTTTTTATAAACCTTTGAAAACATGGGTGTGGGCTGGTAGTTTCTAAAACTTGTTTAGCGCCGTTGGTGATGGTATGTCGAGCGAGTGTTGTAACTTTTACGTCACAGCGCGTGTTGTCTTTCGTCATTATCGAGTGGATTTTGAGTTGACACTCCCCGTACTTTGCATATTATCAGCTACTTTGTAATTTTCTTTTCGGAAATGCGGAAATGAAGTTGACTGGCGTGAATAGTAGAGTTAAACGGCGCTAGAGAAAAACGGGAGAGAAATTATACGAATGTAGATATGCCTATTTGTTTGTGTAAGCCACATGGATGTTGGATAGGTACTTATGAATAATTCACTTATTTTACGCTATGCATATCGTCATATGTGTCTCTACGTATAGGTATAGGTAGAGCACCACAGCACATGTATCTATCTCTCAAATCTTTCATCAAATCAATAGAATTCCTAACGAAGGTAAGTTATTTTTTGATTGGTTTTGGGACCTGCTTATTTTGTTCTTTCAGTTATTACTAACATTTAAATAAGGTATTCTATTGAATATTTATTGTACCTACGTGTTTACCTAAATAAACCAGCTTCTGCATGGGTGTTTGCATGTGCATATTTCTATGTTATTTTTAAGTACAAGGAGAAAAAAACATCCCAAAATTGCCTTTTCCATTCAGTCACTTAATTCATTCAAGTTTGTATGACGGTAACGGAATGGACCGAAAATTCAAGTCATAAAATGTATTATTTTGGGACGTTTTTTTCTCTTATTAGAATCGATAGTGCTCGTGATTCTGCGTAGAAAACCGACAAAAAAAAACAAAATCCTAGAAAAAAGTTGAGAGTAGGTACAACTGATTGTAGCTCAAAATAAAAGAACGTAGGTCCCTTATGGATGGCATATCCTCGAGCTACAGTGTTTTATGGGTATCAGCGTAATTCGTCCCATTCGTTTTTCGTTCATTTCTTATGTACGTCTCATTCTGTGTTCGTCACTCATTCTTTATTCGTCTCGATCGCTATATGTCCCTATCATTTTAAGTACAATTATGTAACCTGTCTCTTTCTTAACAAGTATTTTTCGTTTTTCGTCACGGTCTTCCTAGGACTCATTCTTTCTTATTCCCTTTCGATTTTTGTCTCATTCACTTATTCGTCTCATTTTTTTTCATGGATTCGTTATTAGTCACATTCGTGATTAGTCTCATTCATTTTCAGTCTAATTCTAAGTTCGTTACATTCGTTTTGCGTCTCGGTCACTATTTGACTATCTTTTTCCGTCAATCTTATTTTTTTTTAAATATAATCTTATTGACCGAGTGATCGTCATAATTTCATGTAATTTCATACATTTAAAATAACACTTTGAATTCTGACAGTTCATTTCCTTGGAAATGCTAAGGAGGTATGACTCTATTTATACAATCTTAGCGAACGTGCCCAAAAAAGAACGGAACGAGTTACCATTAAAGACAAAAAAAGAGTGAGACGAATAACGAAAGTGACTAAAGATAAAGTGCGAATGATACCAAAAAAGAGAGACACAAACAAAGACATAGTCCCAGGAAGACCGTGACGAAAAACGAAAAAGACTTGTTAAGAAAGAGACAGGTTACATAATTGTACTTAAAACGATAGGGACATATAGCGATCGAGGCGAATAAAGAATGAGTGACGAACACAGAATGAGACGTACATAAGAAATGAACGAAAAACGAATGGGACGAATTACGCTGATACCGTTTTATGTCACATTTATTTACACAACGAATCCACATGATTAATTAATTTAGAAAAGTGTATTTTAAGATCGCTTGACGATCTATAGACCGCCCGCTTAAATGAGTCCTCGCCGCGCGGAACAGGCGCGGGCGAGGACTCATTTAGCGGTCGGTCTATAGTAGTAATGAGCTATTTTTTTGTGCAGTCGTGACGTGAAATAAAAATTTGGAACTTGTGCACATGTAAACAAATCATAGCTTATATTTCTGCATGAATCATTACACTCATATTATTCAAAAGTTCTAACATGCTGTACTCAGCATACTGTAAATATAGTAGTTTGAATCATATTTATACAATGAAGTAGGCATACCTAATTAAGATTTTGTTTGTTTTTTTTTAACGTGAACTTGATTTTTGAACGCAGCTGGTATGCGTGGCGTGCCTGGTGGGCAAGCGCGTGTCGACGGACGACGAGGCGCGGCTGTCGCTGCTGCTCTCGAAGCAGTCGCGCGAGTGGTCGCTGCTCACCTCCGTCACGTGGGACTCCGTTGGGGGCGCCTTCGCTGACGCTGTCTATGGAGGTAACCGACTAAAATCAATCAAAATAAGTGCATCATACCTTCTGTGCCAAGCTAGTTCGGGGCCGCGTAGAGTTAAGAGACCCGTGTCATTTTGCCAGTCCTGCCACCCCATAGTTACGTCACTAATCATCATAATCATCAGCCGAAAAACGTCCATTGTTTTTAACAAAAGCCTCCTTAGAACGGCACAATGAACGTCAGTCTGCCATCTGCATCCACCGGTTTCCTCCAACTCTCGCAACGTTGTCGGCTTGCCAATGCTTCGTCTTCCGGTTCGTGGTCGTCACTCGAGAACCATTCTCCCCTTGACAAAGATAGGCCCTACAAACTCGAAGCGCGAAGACCCGAGAACCCCGGAAACCTTCGAAAAATTATAATGAGATGAGTTTCTTGTCTCGTTCTACCGCTCGGGAATGCCCCGATCGGTGTCGGTTTACTTGCCCGGTTCAGAGGGATTTTACGGACGAGAAAAAGATGAAATTAGTTCGCGAAGTTTTGGCTAACCTCATTTGACCGTCGAGATGGTACAGTCAGCGTCATATAGTATGAAACATCCAAGGTGACCAGAAAGTTCGACACACCATGCTATTTCCATGGTGTACCGAACTATTTGGCCGACTTAGATGCTTCAAACTATATGACGCTGACTGTACAAGGGCTGAAAACTTGTGAAAGTGCGTAAACTACAAAGGCATGGACCCTAAAATGTATTGCTAATTCTAAGCGGTTCAGTTTAAAATGTCTACTATCACTTTGACCGTTAATTAAATATTCGGTCTTGTATTTAGTGACGGTTGTCTAGAATACATCAGGCGATGGTCTACATCGTTAACTGTCGTCAATTGTAAATTTGATTAAGCGAGTAACCAATTGGCCATTACGTAAGGAAGAAAGGTGCTCGTCCGACCTTTGACGCGTTCATTGCGTCTCCGAGCCCTGGATATGTATACCTACTTACTTACACTTGTACATCTGTGCTTGTATGACACGCACTGTTTTTATATAGGTAGATACACTCACGAGCAAAAATAACGGACAACTTTTCATACAACTTTGTATGTTATCTGTACCCGGTCTGTACCTATTTATATATCATACTTGCGAATGCTAATGTGTGTGAGTATATCAGTCTCTATGTTTGTTAATTTATAACACTAAAACTGCAGGACGGCTTTTATTAAAATTGTATTACATTTTAAGTAAATAAGTAAATGCTTTATCGTACAAATATAAAGAAATAGGTACAATACCACATTTACATTGGTTTACATTTTGCAGTGTAAATAAAACTTAAACGGTCTGATCTATAGTTTCACGCAAGCGAAGTCGCGTTTCAAAGCTAGTTAGAGTTCTGATTACGAATACGGGCCAAAGATTCGATGTTTTAATTGATCGAAGAAACATCAAGATCTTATCTACGTTATGTTATTTTTATTTGTTATTAATTAAATTTCATTGCACAATACAAATTATATTTCATTAAATATGACCCAGAATTCTAAATACTAGAGTTCATGACATCATCTAGTTGAATCGTAGGTACGTAGCTGTCATTAATTGCTTCAACCTAGGTACATTTAATGAAGTAAAACGTGGTTTTTATACTGATCTATTTCTAGCACAAATACTCTGCCTTTTACATGCCGAATCATTGAATTCAAGTAAGTTAAGCTACAGTATGCCTCTTCAGGTAAAAATGATTTCGTATTTCGGAAATCGAAAACATTATTTGGATAAAACTTGAAATATCACCAGGTAGCGCGTACCTACCCACCTTAATTAAATCAGTTCGCGTCAAATGCAAAGTCGCTGAAGGAACACATAAGTAGCTACACGAATATAGCTGATAGCTGTGTAACAAATCGTAGTAATGGTAGTAAGTATTAGTAAGTACTTATATGCTCCCAATCTGCAATGGGCGATCCAAGCCCTCTCATTGTGGGAAGGGACCTGTGCCCAGCAATGGGACGCATATAGGTCAGAGATGAGAAAGTATATGATGCATGAATTTTGTATTCAGGTTACGTGATCATCACCTTCGGCCTGCTGGTGGCGCGCATATTCCAGGAGATTCCGAGGGGGAAAAGGATTCTGGAGGGCATCTTGCTTGGTTTTGGAATGCTGTTCTTCCTCATTTTGGGTAAACATTTTGATTCATATTTTCTGTTGGCATGTTTTGTAATTTATTGGTTTTTATTATGTATAAAAAGCATCCATTTAAGATATTTTTTTGGAGCTGCAGAGGTTGGAGAGTTCTAAGTGTGAAAGTGGAATAAAAAAAAGAGTAGTTTCCTTTCACGTTTTATGATATTTGGTTACGAAGGCCATGCAATCTCACGGCCATGACTCGAACGAGCCATCAATAAAGAAACAACGTCATCGTTTCCACGCTTTTGCTTTGTTCATAAGGCACAAGTGTCAAGGGTCCATAAAGATGGTATTTTGCTATTATGTTTATGATTATGATGATTTAATATTCAAAATTATTTGCCAGGTGGCCTCGAGCTGGCATCTCTAGACTCCGTCCCGCACAATCTGGTGGTGAACGCGTCTGTTCTCGGCGCTCTGTCATTGATCGTGGCAGCCCTTTTCCTCATTGACCTGATGGGCCCACGGACCTACACTGCCGTCCGTCATGCCCAGACGGATCCAGTCTCCTCGCCTAAAGTGGATAAAAAGGTAACCATAAGTCACACAGTCACACAGCAGGCTACCAATGGAATACTTAATGGAAAACAAAACGGTCATGCCCCTCCTGAAAGGCCAAAGAATTTGGATCTAGGAAATACGAAAACAGAAAAAGATAGAGACAATATTACGAAGACAGACGGGTCAAGTCTATTTGAATCTCCTAGCCATGGATACACAAAGTTCGACGATAACATAGAGACAGAGTTGGAAAAGTCGAAATTCGGATCTTTGCGAAACGGTATCGAGGGAGGAAATTACGTGCGTCTGTCAGACCCCATTTCGCCCATGTCCGAACCTGATAAACTGCACTACGAGCAAGAACTGGCCAAATTTAATGAGAGATACTTCAGAGATTATTTGGACAATTTCGCCGGGAAACTCATTGCCAAGGAAGACTATCTCCCGGAGCTACAGACACCCAAGTTCGCGAAGGTGAGGTCGGGCAGACTGAAGAGCTTGTACGACGAAGTTTCTCCGAGTTACGAGCAGGCGCGCAAATCTCCGACTAGAGCGAAGACCGTGCCAGCTCCTACGTTACAGCAGCTTGAGGATTATTTGCGGACGTCGCCGGCGAACAGGTCGCGAAGGGCGGATACCCCAGCGCTGTTCCCGATGGAGCCCATAGAGGAGCGGGATCGGGAAGGAACGGACGTGGATGGCCGAGCGTCCGGGACACCCACAGATCCGGGATATGTCCAATACACGGCCGGCAAGTGGCCCGACAAGCGGGAGATCCGCACGCCCCGACACAGTCCCAAATAACCGCCAAAGAATACCATAATGCTCTTAAGATTAGATCCCCCAGAGAAGAAGGTATGGTTGGTTTTAGATGCTATTATGTACCTATTTTATATTTACGTACTGTCGACTCTGGAGCGGAAAATATAATGTACATATTAGAGCTAGAGACGTTTCATGTGTTTATTTTTACGCGCTCTTTTGTTTGGATTCTTCCAAAATAATAGAAGTGTTGGGAATAACCCGGTAATGCGACAGGCGTTCAGTATTATTATGAACATTGACGGACACACAAATTCTTTTGTTGTGAAATAATTATAAATAGCTAATAGCCTATTTAAGTTAAGTAGTAGGTAGGAACTAATAAATTTTGTATGATGTTCGATATAATAAACTCATTTTAAACGTTCATTTATTTTTCTTGGAAGTGGTATTACTAGCATTCCGGATGAAGCTGAAGGCGATAAAGACAAAATTAAAGATTAATTAAGATAAGTACACCAATTGTATGGAACCTTTTAAGTTTATGTTGAGGAAGTTCGTTGCTCCAACACTTAAGTGGAAGATTACAGCTAATTTCAAAATAATGAGTTTACTACAAAACACACTTGACTTCCCACAAACAAGGCACTGTGATTTGAGTCATTTGTCATAATGTTCTCGAGGTAACGCAGTCACAAAAAACGTCAATTAAAAATGTTAAAACTACAAAAAAGGGGCAACTTAATCATTAATGAAATCAATCTTTGTCAAGGAGTTAAAAATAATTCGTCATAAAAATCATTTTGACGTCGCTTCTCTGTTGCTTTGCTACATAAACATACTAATAATACTCCAGAAGTGACCGCGGTTGCATTAATTGTATTATGTTTTGAACAGGTGGGCATGTTGTCACTCAAGCACAATACGTCGCTTGAGAACTTCCTTCTTATTTGTGTACGGGACAAGCTGAAGCCTTGAATACTGTAAGCCCACGCTTGATTTGTTACACTTTGTGAATGAATTTCGCAACGTTTTGTTCTGCTAAAAGCGTCTTCGTGCTAATGCAAAGGACCGCCAAACCGAGAATCAATGGTGCCGTTTACGGGAGTGTTGTAATTTATGCCTTTGAACTTTATTTAGCGACGGTCAAGAGCAAACTGTACTTATTAAGGACGTTACCATACCACGGCTAAGGAACATTCGATGGCACGAATTTGTGCGTTTGATTATCTGTATTTTGTTTCTTAAGTCTTGTACAGTCATCGTCATAGTTTGAAGCATCCAAGTCAGCCAAATAGTTCGGTATACCATAGAAATAGTATGGTGTGTCGGAACTTTTTGTTCACCTTGGATGTTTCATACTATATGACGCTGACTGTACCTAGATCAGTATCTGATGTCTGGTAACTACTCATCCTACACATTCGCTGATGAAAATAACGTTGCCACAGCAAATAGTTGCAGGTTACTAAATGTTATTGTTGCTGGAAGGTTAGCAGGAGAGTAAGCGACTCCATTTGTTGCATAGAAGAGTTCAAAAGAGTAGCTGTGTAGGTTGAGTACTGGTCGCTAAGCGAAAAAGTAAACGCATACTAGCGGTTTTGATTACCAAAATACCACAGGTTAAACTTTATGAAGAAGGATGGAAACAGACTGGCAGTAGTAGTTGCAGGTAAATATTTAGACGCTAGCGGCAGCGGTCAGTCGCGGTAATGAAGGGACGTCAAAGACAATGGGGATTGTGTGAATGTGACCCCAAAATAACTCTTGAGTTTACGACGACAATAAATACTAAATGCCCTAATGGCTGTGGCCGGTGGGAGTATAATAAGTGCTAGATGTGGAAAAGGTCGTTAAAAAGCGTAATTGGGCATTTTGCTGGAAATAAATCCACTCGCTCTTTTTCTCGAATTATATAACTATACATGCAGTTCTGCTCAGAATCACGAGCACTATAGGTTTAAGTATAAGGCAATGAGTGTCCTTTTCTCAATTCCTTTTCCGTTAATTCTCCATAGACGCGTACACGACACGACAGAGTAACAAAATGGAAAGTTGAAAATTGTATGAAAACTTTGGGACACTTTTTGACACATTCAGAAAAATGTCTAATAAAAATTTCGAGAAACACTTGACTTGAATCTTTAAGTAAAAACGGATCGCTTTTTTATTATCTGACTAAGTAGAGTCCATTCGATCGTTGTACAGTCGCCGTCAGATACATCCGAGCAGACAGACTGCATTTTGAAAACATCTATTATTTTGACCTGTTAAGTAATATACAGATGATGTAGAGCACTATATTTTTCATACCATTTTTTCATTAACTTATTAATCTGCTTTGTATCCAACTGTTACGGCACATTTTGTCGCATATAGTCAGGTTAAATAAACTATATACACGCTTCCTAACCGGTGCAATAGGACGGTATAGAGTTTCATACGGCCTGGTAACCAGGTAAAATATTCAGCACACCTATGCCGCCACTACTACTACTAACATCAGTCACGGATACCATCGAACCGATGATAACAATCATCATCATCAATATTATAGTTATTTTATTCCCGGACTCCTAAATTCACTAGTTTTGTGGTCCGTCCAATATATTTCAATTATGTGAAGGGTCTTTTATGTGATAAAAAACATTATTTTAATTTTTAATTT
Organism: Pandemis corylana; assembly: GCA_949127965.1. Lineage (NCBI taxonomy): Eukaryota > Metazoa > Arthropoda > Insecta > Lepidoptera > Tortricidae > Pandemis > Pandemis corylana. Next base: position 3,346,765 of record OX421857.1, read on the forward strand.
AGTTCAATGAACTTGCCGCTAAACACTAATTTCGATGAGGCTTTTAAAGCCCTCCTTTGCATATTTTTAAAACAATACAAGTAGTAAGCCTCGTTAACTATTTTAGCGGTCAAAATCAAACTGTTTGCAATGTAGCCAGAGTCCTACCCGAGGTTAACGCGTGAGAAATAAAATGGACGCAATAAATGTGTCATATATAATTGTGAAGTTAGCATTTGCATAATCTTGCGCTCGTAAAAATTACGTGTTCGCGTTTATTTATTACGTACCGAGCAAAACGGTCCTGCTGGGATTTTGTTAAAACTTTTTGTATTGCTACGATTTTTGTATCTACTTATGCGTCTGCCTTTTTTAACAAACCTTCTATGTGTTCTAATTTTCAGTGTCGTTTACAAATTTAATTTCTATCGGCAAACCGTAAAAGTAAACATAAAAAATCAAGATGTAAAAATTATTGATTCATTTGATAGTACCTATCATTTGAAAAACAGCGCCTTCTTTCTTCCCTGGTGAGCAGTAGATGCTCCACGGGACTTTGTAATTGTGTCGTACAGACGCATCATTCAAACAGATGACGCTTAGCGACAAAAATTCGCATAGTAACAAGGTCACGTGACAGCTCTAGTAACAGATAGAAAAATTCGAAGGCTTACCCACCTGCTATGGGTGGTGTAGGGGTATAGCACGCGTCACGGAATGACGAGGATCCGGGTTCGATTCCCGGCCATAGCTTTACTTATCGGATTTTTCTGTTCTAATTTTCAGTGTCGTTTATAAATTTAACCTTTAAGGAATTTCTTAAATACAGTGCATTTTCACCATATTAGCTTACTAGGTTCGCAACACTTCGGTAATCCCTCTGCTGTTACGGTTGTCTATGGCCTGCAGTGATTTCTTGCTATCAGATGCGACACTTGCTAGTGTTATTTCCTTGTTCATATGAATGAGCGGTCAAAAGATATGAAGTTACTGTTTGACTACTGGCGGCTATTTCACCAACATGACAATTGTCGGAGAAAAGTGACAATTCTGTTTACATTAAAAACTCCACCAGTATTTACGCCGGTTGGCTCCATATTGACTACGCCTTGCATTTCGAATTGTCATATGTTACCGACAATTGTCAAGTTGGTGAACTAGGGCCGATCACACCTAAAATCGTATGTCTAAAATCTTTGCCGAATAAAGACATTGAATCTTTAGGGCTTGGTGACCAGGGGGTCTAACTCCCAAACTTGAAGTGCCTATAATACCGTCCCTCTCACACTCACAATATGACACGCTATTAAAATTTCTGATACAATTAGCCAAATACATGAAATCCAATCGAATCCAGATAATAAATAAAATCATGATAATATCATCCGGCCAAAGTCGAAGTTCTTCACTCGATCTGAACCAGCTAGTCTTGTCTCACCACGTCTTACGGAATTTCCCATGCATCACGGATCTAGCAATTACTTATTTTCGTAGTATTTAAGAGTGCAGAAGGTAGGCACCGTATAATTATGCGTGTCGGCGCGGGGTCAGCCTTGGCTAGACAAAGGACAGTTTTTCAAGCGTCGTGGGAATGAGCCGGACCTTGGCACATCAGCTGCTTCCTTTTAGGACTAACGCTGTGCCTAGTTGGTGAGATTTTTACACAGGCACCAGGGTAAATGACCCTTGGAAAATTTGTAGGATGAAAACCTTTGGCTTTCATTAAAGTTCTAAAATACTTGTAACATGCGACTTTGACACTGGTTGAGAAGTGTTGAATGAAATATACGAGTATAATATAATGTTCGCTCGGGACTTTCGCTGATATACATATGTCGTTGGTGTCGAAAAGGTTAAAAGTTAGGAGTGTTAATGAAGTAACTATAATCTTCGCTTGGGACGGGACTTATCACGTAGTTATTTATTTAGTGTTTAATTACCTCGACGTTTCGGTCGCGATGCAGTGGCCGTGATCACGAGTAGAATGCAGGTTACCGCAACCGTTTAGCCGAGCGAGTTTCTTTGAACTAAGTATCCGCACTTTGTCAACATTTTGTTCTTGTCGTTGATTGGTGATTATTTATGAGTGAAAATCACGATAGTTTAAAACATCGAAGAAAGCAAATTAAGAAGTCAATATTAAGTTGAGAGGCAAATAAGTAAAAGGAAAACAAGCGAGTATTCAAAATATTACTTTATTGGTATCTACATTACATTTTCATAATGCGAATAATTATTAAAATTATATTACATAAATGACAACGAAATAATTGTTTTTTAAAGTTATATAAACATGACTTCGACCATAACGGTCTTTGAGAATAATAGGTAGGTATGTAAAAAGTATATAGTGTTTAAATATTGAAAGTATTTTAGTTCAGATAAAATGTGTCTACATAAAGGATAGAAAATAGTTATAAATGTAAATAGCACCTTTCTACTAGCTGGAGGAAGACAAATACTTACACGAGAAGGCACAAAAATGCCCTAAACCGTTTAACATCGAAATTCGAAAACTGGGTTAAAGAAAATTTTGTCTATGGAAATAACAATACTATTTATAACATAATACGAATTCCATGAACAAAAAATTGTTAAAATTATCTACAATAATATACTATTTTGAGAATATTTTGTGATACACGCTATCACCCTGTTCACATTATTATATTGGAATGTTAAAATATTATGTAGGTACTTGGAATGTAACACACACGTTAGATCATTAGGTAACCTAACAAAAACAATAAATTTAAGAATAAAATATATTAAGTTTACAATAATATGTATCATTTTGGTGGTTAAACAAGAATGCGATTACGAAAAACATTCACCTAAGTTGAACTAAGTTAAATTATCTTTCCCGTTCTACAAACGTTTTTCATAAACTATTTCCACTAAAGTACTTTGACTGAAATGAAAATAGAAGTGCCTACTAGTCGAGTCGAGTGTTGGAAGTGAACAAACGTCCACTCTATCCTAGAATCCTATTCTCATTTCAATCGCACGACGACCGCAGTACATCTTATCCATAAAACATTGAGTCTTACATCATATTGAATGATACGGGACAAAATATACAAAGTATGCTCAACATTACAATATTTCAATAAAATTATTTGCACCTAAGACAATGCATTGCGGCGCCGAATATCTTAAAATAAAAATACTGTCCTCAGCACGTATTGTCGAGATTACAATTTCAGATCTTTAAGGACGGATTATTATGACGTGAAGCGTGCTTACACTGCATGCATTGCTTGGTGATTATTCTTACAATAAACGTTAAACACTGCACTTGTTCAGAGTCCATTTTAGTTTTATATGGTTGTTCATGCGTTGAAACCTGTAACAAAAAGTGATATTAGATTTTTATACTAACAGCACTCAGCCAGATGTTGTAGTCTTCGGGGTTGTCATAAGACTGATGAAATTTACTACGAAGACGCGATACCTGATTCAATGTTTGCCACAAACGTTTTTGTAGGCGTTCGAAGACGAAGGCGCGCAAAAAATTCCGTCTGAATTTCTAAGCTATTCAAAACACTAATCCTAGGCAGACAAAATCGCGTGCTAGAGCTAGTGTAGCTATATGGTGTGATGGTTAAACCCTTTGAACGACAAGCTTAGCTAAAGCTAGTGCCTAGTTTGATACTTTATGTCTATGCATGATTTTCATGCACTTTTAAACTGACTGTTGACCATGGACGACATTGGCGTTCAAAAGAGCATGCTAGCATAAATCTTGCGTCGACGAGCGGGCGACACAGGCTCTAGTGCTGATCTGGAAAGAGGCCTCCAACTGTTGTGGAGGTCAGTTACTAGTGCAGTGGCTCACCGTCCCCGGGGTCGTGGCGCTCGTGTCGCTCGTGGCGCGCGTCGCGCTGCAGCTGCACGTACTGGCGCACCAGGCGCGCCACCTCGTGCGCCTGCTCGGCCTGCAGCCGCGTCACGCGCTGCTGCAGCAGCGAGCCGCACTTCACGTCCAGGAACAGCGTGCCGTCCTCCGAACGGACCTGGCGACAAGTTGACAACAGCGTTTTAAACTTGAAACACGGAAACTAAAAAAAAGCGTTACAATTCTATTTTTAACTTAATTTTTAAAACGATATCGCGAACACACATGATCCGTTTTTTAATCTTTCGCCGCCATTCATTTGATAATTATGAAGCTAGTACATGCAAATGCACCTTCATTTGACCAGATAAATTTGACAGTCGCGAGTGATACAAGAGATGGTTCGAGCGACCCTAGCGTCATCTAGTCGTCGACGCCCGAACTAGCGCCGGTGACGCCACCCACGTTCTACATTGCGCTATTGAACTTTCTTAACGCGGATACATAATTAAGTACATACAACTTTCAAGTCTTGCTTCGGACGTCGGTCCCCAGCATAACATTCGCTTGGAGAGAGATCTGTACCGCGTGTGGCCTCCGTCACACGTTCTGGCCCATTCCAAGTTCGTATCGTGACTTACTCACACTAACAGTCATCATTCATCAATATGTGTGTGAAGGGACGGTATGAGACGAACTTCGAATTTAGATTTTCAGAATTGGCCCCTGGTTAGGTTAGGTTAGTATATGCCAACGGTCGATGTCAGGCTCACCTTCCTGGTGGATATGAGGTCGGCGTAAGGCCAGTGCGTGTCCGTGTCGTGCGTGTGCGCGTCCAGCAGATGCACGCCGCGGCGGTTGAGCGCCAGCACGTGCTCGCGCCAGTCGGCCGGCCCGCCGCCGCCCACGCGCCGCACCGCGAAGAACGACGACCCGAACAGCGGCCAGCGGGACAACACCTGGAGTGGACACAGATTTTGGGACCTTGTTACATTCATACATAAATCACGTCTATATCCCGTGCAGGGTAGACAAAGCCTAAGGTAAAAAGACCAAAAGACTACGTTTAGCAAGATTGTTGGCGTAGAGGTGGAAAGTGGAATCAAAATAGTGATAAGTAGCTAGCTGCATCGCCTATAAGATGATTCCTATATTTTCGCCCTCCCTGGATGGGCTTGTACCATTTGCGCGGGAAGCGACTGGTATATTCTATGTTTTTTCATTTTTCCATTGCTCCCAAACCAACATGAAAGAATTGCCACCTTGTTACAACGATCAAATACACATGCTGCTGTATGGAGCGGTACCCTCAAAGCAAATTTACAATAATTATGGACACGTCTAAAGCTCTACCGTCATCTTACGCCGTTTGACAGATGAAACGCGTAATTCAATAAAGCATTTGTATTCTAAAAGGCAGCATAGCTCGCTCATTGGTGATGTACTAGAAGCAGGTTATTTTTGAAGCTCGATTTGCCTTCTCAAAAAGCTTAAGCGTGAAGTAGGGAGAAATGAAACACGATAAACTTCGTTTCACCTAAATCACCCCATTTTGGAGGCTAATGGGAAGCTGTCATAAAACATAACAAAATATACATACTTGTAACACTTTAGACTTGGCTGCGGCAGGGCTGAGTGTGCGTGCCGCTGGCCACTCGGTCGCCACCCACGTCGCCCACTTGTTGGGCCGGGGTTCCCTGAGGGCCAGGAGCGGCTTCGGGAGTAAGAACTTGAGGTCTCTCGCGTGCGGCGCGTCGGGCAGGCCGGCCGCGCGGTGCAGTAGGGCTGCCACGAGGGCCACGTCGCGCAGGACCGCGGCCGCCGGAGCGCCGCCGCCTGGCAGGACTAATAGCAAGCCTTCCAGATAGTCCGGGGCCACCTATAGATAATAAGGGAAAGATATTAAGTGAATATGCCATCGGTTCTCGGAGGAATAAGACCATCGGTTAGATGGTTAGGTTTTGCTATCAATACACTAAATTATTTTTTACTTTATAGGTAAAGCAAAGTCACACTCCTAGAATGCCATTATCCGGTTCGTCTTGCTGTCTCACTCGCTCTTATGGGTTTGATAATTAAATCGGCCGAGTGAGAGAGATAGCATGACAAACCCGAATGGCATTTTTAGAGCTCGTAAATAAATAACGTGTTGGTAACAATTCGAAACAATGCGGTACTGGACAAGTAGCCCAGACTTAAAGCGAAAAATCCGCTCACAACACTCAAATCTCCACTTCAGGAGTAAAAAGCATATCCGCTGAAGCATATACTTTTTTCGCATTATGACTTCAGTAACAGACAGACATGTACGGTCAAGTGCAAAAATAAGTATCGATATGAACTTGTCAAAAATATGTCCCACGACCTTATTACGCCAGTGTAAGAGCGTATGATACTTATTTTTGAAACTTTGACTAGATACATATTATTACACTTGACTGTACATACACACACACTCCATACAAGTTTCAGTATAATAAATTACGGATAGGAGTAGACAGAGCTTAACGAGGTAACAGGACCTAAAGGCTCCGATTAGATTGTGGGCGTATAGGTGGAAAGGGGAGTGGTTCATACCTGGTTGAACAATACTTCTGTGTAGAGCGGCGGCGCGTCCTGCCGCAGCGGATGGTGCCACACGCTGCGGCAGAAGATGAGGTAGAAGGGGTGGTGCGCGCGCTGCAGCTCCGTGGTCACGTCCAGCACGTACTCGTCGCCGGCCAGCGGCATCGTCAGCGCGTCGCCCGCCACGATGCAGTACAGGGAGAACTCCGCGCGCTCGCCCTCGCTCGTCACGCCGATCTGCACACACAAAAAACAGTGACGACAGATGCTTTTGAATTAATGAAAAGGCGAGCTCTTCCGTCTCGTTAGAAAAGGAAAGGTGAAGATCTGACGGCACGGTTGGCCTAGTTGGTAGTGACCCTGCCTGCGAAGCAAACGTCCCGGGTGCCCTTATGGTGAAGACGGTATTGGTCTTAGTAACAGGGTCCCGTTTTTACCCTTTAAGAGTATGAAATCCTAAAACCTATTTTATTTTTTATTACGAACTGACCAGTGATTGACCTCTACCTCACTTGGTGGAATTATTTAATAACCAACGAATCCCATTGACTTGGTCAAAAAATATTAATATTTCTGGGTAGAGATAACAATTCCACACTTCCACGCTTTGACCCTAGGTTGACAGTCAACTCAAGAGTTATATTGCTTTGTTAACTCTGGTTTACGCAAGTGAATAAAATGTGTGTTCGGTTTTACGTACCAGGTCGCACAGCTCGTCGACGATGTCGCGCACGACGGTGGCGCAGCGCGTGTTGACGACGCGCTCGGCGCCGCCCGGCAGCCGGTACAGCTGCCGCCGCGCCGAGCGGCCCGCAGACACCGCCGTCACCTGCAACAAGCACGCTACACTACCACGGCAACACAGTGGCAAAGTCCACTTTACATTACGCACAAGGGTGTCGCCAGCCGATGAACAAAAGGGGGGGGGGGGGGGGGGGGGAGAAGCTAACGCTTTATGTATTACATAGTATAAACTGGAATTAAGTGTTAGAGTTTCGTGGTAATTTCGATAAAGTTGGCCACCAATGACGCTGGCATAGAGTGAAGCATGATTATATCGTCACTATGTAATAGGAGACAGAAGCTGCTATTAACTGCTGTTGGAGGGTCTTATGCGCCAATATTTAAATATCTTATCATCTTGAGAAAATATTTTACTGTGTAGACAAAAAAACAATAAAAAATATATGTACGAGCCAACTTCTTTCAATACAGCTGTCTCTTATTGAGTTCAAATTTAAAAAAAATCTAGAAAGTAAAGAACTATGAGCAGATATTCATCTAGTCCTGATAATTTCTCCGACGAGGATCCTTACCTCCTCGACACTCGGAACATTCTTGCGGCCACCGCACCGCAGCGTTTTGCGGAGGTTGGCGAGGCACACGGCCGCGGTGCCCTGGCACGGCCTCCGCCGGTCCGCCGCCGCTGCCGATAGGTATTCCACAAGGAACGGCCTGGAAACAAGAGAACGTTAATATGGGGCTTTAGTTATCATAATGTGTATTGTCCTATTTGCATTTCGCTCTATAATATAACATGTGATAATAAAAGAGTCCAGGGCTCTCGCAATCGTAGTCATTACCTCCTTCTACTCTGATCTTTTACCAAACAGAAGTTAGTACTTAAAACAGATTTAGCTTGGGAGTAGGGTAGGGTAGACCCATTTTGCTTTAGAATTCACCGTTTGATTTTGTATCCATTCTAAGGCCGAGGCCATTAGTGTACGAAATTTATACAAAATATGAACAGGTAAAACTTTAACGTTTTCAGTTGTAGTGCCGACACCGGATTGTCAGGTACCTGAGCGTGTCGGAGCAGGTGAAGTAGGCGGCGAGGATCGACATGAGCCGCCAGGCGCGCTGGCACGAGTCGACGGCCGGCGAGCGGTTGGAGGTGGTCTGCTTCATCAGCTGGCAGTACACCTCGTCGCGCAGCTCCGGCACCGCGTGGCAATGCTGCAAATTATACAAATAAACTTAAGCGGACTTGTGCAGGCATTTCTAATTATGCAAGGTATGTTAGAATTATTCCGGAATATTTCAACAATAGTTCGATTTATCGTTTACCACTTTGTGTGTCTCGTGTCCCTGTCTTACTTAGACTGCTCACTTTACAGAAAGTGAGAGCGAATAAACGAAATATAAAGTAAAATGTTGAAGGGAGGATTTTTTCGAAAATGAAAATGTAAAAATTTAAAGCCTTTATTGCAGTTATTGTTATGCTGTATATTATGAAATAAAGGCTGCTAATGTAACGATAGGGGGCCGCAGGGCTGATGAATCATGAGCGAATTAACTACCAACCACCAAATCTCGATTTGTTTGCTCGGCAAACATCCGCTAAACTCATCTCATATTCTATTTATTGTTCAAAAATCTATGTATTTCTTCTATTCCGGAAGCTATAAACCTGTCATCTTGACCCCGAATAATTATTAAACTTCTGTCTACAAAACTCTCTAAAAGGAAATAGATGTCACGATGACAAAGTAATTTTGGGTAAAGAGAGCTAGAAAGGACATTGGCTGGCGTCTGTCGCTTTTGAACTCTTAAGTACAGACGTAGCGAATAATCCTTTCCCACCGTGAACACACGATTACTTCCGAATGATGCCGACGTGTCTATGAGTCTGACGGAAATCACATCATACGTATACCCCACCATGCTCGCAATTTGACAAATTCTTCATAACTTACAGCATGAAAGCCTGTGTAGAATTTCAAGAAAAGTTATGCCGGTTTAATTGCATTGCCGAGCCGTGATGCAAACGGGCTAGAAGTCATCAACCCAATGCCGCAATGTTAAGCAGGATTTTTTCTTGCAAATGTAAACCGAGCTTGAGATTATTTCAACTTACCATAAGCACAGTATAAACACATTTGACTTCAGTTAGGTCCTGGTGCATTGCTCTCTCGTTGGGGGCGAGATCTCCGCAGTACGCCCGTATACAAGTAAAGCATTCTAAGGCGGCCGGTGTGAGCCCCGGGGCCAGACGCAGCAATGGAGCGCGGAGCGCCGAAGCCTGCCATTTCACCACGTCTGTTTGCGCCTTCCACGTCCATTCGTTCCGTTTAGCTTTACTCTTGAGCGAAGAGTCTGCTTTAAGTATTTCTAGTCTGTGGAAGAGAAATATTATTTTGTTAGTGTTGTAATTCTGTATTGTCGTCTGCTGCTCTTAATTTTTTAGACTTCTGTAGAAGTTATAACACCGAAACGAAACGTTGCTGGTTCAGAGATGCCAGAAAGAAATCAGTGAAAAATCTAACCCATTTTTCGGATACCAATCTAGTTAATGGAAGCAACGAAAGTGAACATTTGCGAGAACGCCTCAAGGTATTTTACATATCTAATCTAATTGTAATAAGAACCTGTTAAGAAAAAGTCCCTCAAAGCCACTGTCGTAACACCTGCACAGTAATCACGGCTCAATAATGTTAGCGTGTGAGTACCTACTTTTCGTTGCCAAACGGATTTTACCTTTTCCTCTTTCGTACGTAATTGCATGTTTCTGCTGCGATGTAATCGATCGACGACTTAGCTTGCGTGATAACGACGGATTTTCTATTTGAATACCGTGTATAGAAAACGAAATAAACGCCTACTTTGAATAAAATAATACCTAGTTTGCTTCGCTTTTGTTTGGTGGATGTTTAACTAACGTGGTGTTTCACATTAAATTGTTTTTGTCTTGTGTTTTCACTGCACAGTCGTAACATAGACGCTTAACTCATCCACTATTTAGGTACTCTATCATATCAAAACCACTGTTGCTCCACCTAATTTTACTAAAATTGGATTACTTAACCTAAGTAAGATATGATTTTGAGTCAAAAGCAGCACGGTAGCTAAAATCAGGACATTAAATCCTAATTAATTAATTTTAAAATACAAATTTAACTTTATTGTTATTAAAAACATCACACTGCTATAAAAAGTAACGTATGAAGACATCCAATGAATATTAAGCTTTATAATGCGATCGATTTAATTTAACGGCGTGCGGATAAAATTATTGAGGCCGCGGCGGCTCGCGGACGGATCAAGTGTTGGTTATTTTAATTTTAACTAGAACCATAGCAAATGCTTAAGTATATGTATATTTTCTTCTTGCGTAAGGGAAATTTACCTACGTGTTCAACGTTATGTAGCCCTTAATCTTGATTTTATTAATTAACAGCCATTTGTAAGACCAACTTAATTTCCAAGTACCAAATTATCACAACGTAAGATCGTAAAACATAATTTTAAATACGTATGAAATGTTTCGCCGTGTATATGTACCTATTATGTGTAGAACGTACGAGATGATTTTAATAAATCTTCACGACCTGTATCCGCATTGTCACTACAGGTTTCACCTGTTCGTGATTTAAATAGCTCTAAATACTAGTTGGTTGGACAAAAACCGCTCCAATACATTATAATACAAATATTTTATTATATTGAATCAGGCGTTACTTTGCGGAGGTACATTTCAATGAACATAAAATATTTACCTTGCTACTCCGCTACTCACGTGCGAGATAACCAAGTTTGTGCGAAACATATATGTTTATCATGCAATCCCTCCATCCACTACTGCCACATAAAACACATATAAATCCCACAAACTTAATTATCCCATACACCACACAAACCTGTAGGTCTTGTTACCTTAGGCTCTGTCTACCTCGTAAGGGATAAAGACGTGATTCGTGTATTCGTGTGTACCACACAAAGACTGACGCGTTTATTGACGAAATTTATTGAAAATTATATATATTTTTCGCACAGGCTTGGTTATCTAGCACGTGAGTAGCAAGGTAAATATTTTCTGATCATTTTGTACAATACAAATACTCTTTACTGAACACCACAAATCAGTATATCTCTGTCATCAGTAGATATTTTCATTTAATGCGTTGTTAAGATAGTGCTTCTAAACTTGACCACTAACCGATTGTTTTGCAATAAGTAATACAACGCGTCCTACATACTGTAAAGTGTACTTATTCATTTCAATTGTTTTCCGTCAATGTATATAGGTACATATATCATGTAGGTAATACATAGGTAGTTAGTCTGATTGGAAACCTATTAGGTACGTCTACGATCAGTGCCGTAGCTGTTGTCACCTTTCCTAACCCACCACGAACTACACGTTCGCACAGAACGTGACACAGCGGTCGTTGCTTTCCTTAAGCAGTCTTGCGCCAATTAATCATGTATCTACAGGGTTGCGATCCGTTCGGGTTTCCCGGATTTTATCCTAGTTTGGAGAGCATCCGGTCTGGAGGGACAGGGCGATCCAAGCCCGGATACTTTGTAATCTCAAGTCATCACTTTGGGGGTAATTATGTAGCTATATCTACCTACTTTCGTAACTCGAAGAACTATCCAGAAAAGTACTATGCGTTTTCACTTTATCATGGTAACACGCATTATCGTAAAAAAGAAACAAACATGTTTGTCATTAGTTGAAACAAAGACGAAATCTCCCAAAATAATCAACGACGTTCATTACTTCACACATTTAAAGCACTACACAATTATAATACATGGATTCATTGTTCCCTCGCTAAAGCTACCAGCCACTAGCACTACACAAAACAAAAGCTCACAGAAATGCGGCAACAAACTCGTCATCGGTGCTCTCGTGATCACCGCGGTCATCACCATCACCGGACAGGCTATCACCCGAGATATCCGCCACCTCCGACTGATCACCGCTCGACTCGGCCGACATCGTGCGACTGCCGGCGCACGCGTCGATCAGCGAAAGTATCGAATTTGGGAGGAAGCGATTACGGATTACGATACGAATAATTTTGCATTTCATTGCGGCTTTCAAATGTTTGTTTATGTACAGCCTACGACGATTACGAAATGTATGTTACGATGTTTCCTGATTCAGTCTTTTTTTAGAAACCTTGCGTGAAGCTTACTGCATTGTGGCGTTTTCAACAAAGCATGACAATACTGTGGTATAATGATAACATGTACATTTGTCTGTTTAATACATCTATTATAAACTGATGCCTCAATTCCACGCTACAGTTAGTTTTTAATTAGAAGTGGTACATTGTTTCGCATTCACAACATTAAATGGGTGTGCATGATTTGATTCATTTGCAGCTTACATATTTATGGCTATAACTGTCGGCCTGATTAATTGAAAGAACACTATAATGCGACTATGAAGTTTGCAATACCTAATTACATTCGATACCATACACCGACGCTATAGTATTAATTTGGTGTATTTATCAGTAGGTAAATACTAAAATATGATTAGGTAAAGTAGATGGTTATGGTAAGTCAGACTGTTGGGGAAACGCTTTGTGAAAATACAATGTACATTATTTTTCCAAATTTAACCAAATGTGTATTCGTGAAATGGGCTCTCCCATCGCGCTTGACAGATAAATCGACGGCATCGACGCACCTTTTTGGCTATAACTTAATTGCCGGGTCGGACCACGCAACGCACGGCTAATCGGTCGTCTTCGCTCGTCGAACAGTTATAAATCCGACACACTTGACGTTAGGACAAAGCAATTAAAGTTAACACAATAATTACGAAACTTTTCCTTTGGCAAGCTTATGCAAACAATTTTTGAAGATGCCGTGGAGAAAAACTTCTGTCAGCCCATGGTGAGGTGGTACCGAGGACATTTAACAAATTATTAGCTCAAAGAAAATAATCAGAGCATTACACTCCATTCCAATAGCTTAGCTAGTTGATATCTTAGGCAAATGACCAAACACATGAAGACGGGAAGCGACCTCAACACACACACTCATTTAATAGACCTTTACTTTACACATGAGTCCACGCGCTACAAATATCCAAAAATACCAAACAAACACACTGAAAAAAACACTACTACGGAAAGAACTTCGAATAATGTAACAGGTAAAAAGAACGTAACACAAATCGCACCAACCCACTAGTCACGACAATCGTTTATTTATAATCGCAGATATCTTTTTACTAACAAACAAATATCGAATCGGAAACAAACACAACTCGCCGGCGAAAGCGTACCCGTACGCCACGCGCTCGCGCCGGTAACACGCGAGAAATTTCCAATATTATAGGAAATATTCACGAAATAATTTAGGGTTCAGACAAAGTAAATTTAGTCTCTAGAAGCGATCAGCGTCTCTCGCACTTATGCTGATTAAAGGCCCAAGGTTCAGGGATACTTGCATGCAGTGCTTGACCCTGGTGAGCGCTGCGCACGGCATGTTCCACGGGCGCTCCGAGACTGTCCCACGCGACCCCGGGCTCCAAGCCCCAACGTTCCACCCGAACGAAGCTCAACGCTCAACTAACCAGGGCTGTGCACAGTTTTTCCGAAACTTTTTTATGGCGCATTGTTTTGTTCAATGGTAGCTGACAAAACTGTTGCCCAAGATTCTCATTACGAAAAACGCTCTTTTGGTGCATTTAGGTCACTAGATGTGTACGACCGTTGTATGTCAGAGTGATTGTTAGCTAATCGGGCCTGTAATCTCTATTTTTGATGAGACTTTTATGAGCGGTGAGCTCCGTGCGTTCGAGCATGTGTTTGCATAAGAGCTTATATTTCGATTACTTAGTTAATTTTCAGCAACCATGTTAATCATTTTCCACTGCACCTTTCTTTGATTGCCATACCATGATCTAAGAATTCTCTGCTTGCTGTAAGTACAGTCAAGGGCGTAAATATTTGTACGTTACCAAGGTATCAAAACATCTATACACCTTTATGCGAGAAAAAATAACGTCGGTGACACATATTATTGACATGATTTCTGTATCGATATTTATGGCCCTCGACTGTACGTGTATACATTTTATTGTCACCTAAGATCACGAGCATTGATACAAATTTATCTTCTATGTTTTTTTTCTGTGTGACATTTTGACAATTACTTTACTGAGTAAAGCTGTTTCCATGCAGCTTGTAACTCAATTATACATGATCATGATTGATAAAAAAAACGATAGCTGTTGTTGTTGATAAACAAGCTGTTCAAACTAAAAACACAACCCTGAAAGAGAAATAGCAAAAGCCGACGCAAAAACTATACAAGAGTGAACATTCCGAGAACAAAGCACGTGAACATTCAATGTAAATGCGTGTGGAAACGTAACAGTGAGCAATTAAAGAGTCACAGGTGTCTAGGATGCTGTATTTAAGTGTGGGGGACAGGTTACAGTCATTCTTGCTTTCCAAGATGACGTAAGTTTACCTATGTGCCTGTCGGACTTTAATTTATCGATTTTAGATTTGTGCCGGTAACCACGGTAAATCGGTGTTTTTAAATTCACGGCTTGATCCGTTCTTTCAGTAAGAGAGATGCCTTGTTTATAAAAAAAAAATACGAAAAAATACAATCGAATTGAGAACCTCCTCCTTTTTTTGTATTCGGTTAAAAATGTGTGAAATTTAAATGGGTATAGTTATTATTAGCATGTTTTGCCTGACAGCAAAAACCCATTTATGCACTTTATAACACAACTGCATGTCTAAATACCGTTTTGTCTATCAAAGTAAAATCTCTTAAAAATAATATAATAAAACATCTTTAAGCATCTTGTGTGGACATGACCTATCGCTACTACGTCTTGCTTGATACTAAACAAAAAAAAGTGCTTACCTACTCTGAGGCAATGAAATCAACTGACAGAAAAAAAATGAACGCAAAAAACGACCGCAACCATGGAAATAACCATTGGGGTGTAAGATGCAATTAATTATGGAGTGTTTGCTAATTAACTAATTACTATGTAATAGTCTTATCTGATGGTTCGTGCACTTGTGATAGCACCAGGTGAGTATTACACTTGACCTGCGTTCAAAACAATGAAGTATATAATTGAGCATAACAAAGACGCTAATTTTTACACGCAGATTCAGTTCATTCAGTGTGTGTACATTTTACAATGTATGTAATTAAAACATCTAAAATATTAGGTAAAAGGCGTTCACGATGGACACGCGGGTCTTTCCCAAACTTTTTTTATACAACCGCCCCTTAACAAGATAATTTTCTACCCCACTAAGAGCAGCGTCCCCCTGGAGCCTTTTTTTTTTTTTTTTTTTTTTTTTTATATGAATAGGAAGGCAAACGAGCAAGTGGGTCACCTGATGGTAAGTGATCACCACTGCCCATAGACACCCGCGCAACCCCGAAGGGATTGCAGATGCGTTGCCAACCTAGAGGACTAAGATGAAATGCCTCTTGTGCCCGTAATTTCCCAGGCTATCTTACTCTCCGCACCGGAACACAGCAGTGCGAGCACTGCTACTTAGCGGCAGGATTAGCGAGTAAGATGGTGGTAGCGATCCGGACGGACCTTGCACAAGGCCCTACCACCCGCACAATTCCAGACCTTGAACAATTCCAGAGTTTTTTTTTCTAAAAACCTTATGGAGTTACGGCAAACCCCCCTGGATACCTTCAACGGAGTTTGTGGGGTGGTAGGGACCACTTTGATCTAACGTTAGCAAGAACACACAACGGCAATGCTCGATGAACCATGGAACAGCCTACCAAGTCTTTGCGAAACCAATAGGCGTGAAAAGGCCTCGAGCTGTCGCACTAGTGAAGTTATCAAACAGGATCTTATTTGTTGAATCTATTCCGAGAATAAAGACTTTAATTGACAATGAATCGTGCTAAGCCGACCGATGCACTGATGGGAATCATTTTAAAACTTTATTTAAAAACCGCGAACAAATATATTGGTTCTTGTTCCCATCTAGTTCTAAGTAAATTAGGGTTTCTTGAAGTTCTTTTAAGGTTCGTGACAATTGTGCCGAAGGTCCGTAACAACTCAGTCACCTCTTAACATAATGTATAACTATATATTTTTTTATTTGTAGCTACACATAGTTTTCTTTTCCGATATCATTTTTCGTTAATTTCGCAGAATGTTGAAGAAACACTGTTCTAAGCTGGCTATCAATTCAGTTATTAAATAAACGCCATAGCTCAAATGCGAGAGCAATCGAGAGGTTGCGCAACAATTGATGTGAAGAATAATGACACAAAACTGTGTTGGCAGGCGTCAAGCAATTTAGAAAATGACGATGCATAAGCGAGAGGTCGTTGAAGATGGTCGGCTATTGTAAAGGGATTACGATTATTATGTACAATGCCCAAAAGTAAATTGATATCGGCGAGGTACGCTTTTATAGTGATGCTATAGAATTAGAAATTTTAAATTATATGGTAACCGGCAGGCATAATGTGGAACTTGTATGAAAGTTTGGTATTTGAAGGCGCGGTAGTCGATCTGACAAGTTGAATCAAACGTAATAACAGGGATCGCTGTTGTATTAGATTCCTGCATTTATGATTAAGTAAGTAAATAAACAAGTCTATCTACCCCGCCCCGTAAGGGATAAAGACGTTAGTTACCTACCATATTTAAGAGCAAATCCCAGGTAAAGTCAGCATCAGAAGTTGATAAACTATCGGAGAGCTCAAAATTATCTACACACGACTCTATCGTCAAGGTGCTAAGACGGTGTGTAGATCTTTTTGAGCTCTACGACTGTTCATCAATTTCTGATGCTGACTGTACAGTCAAGGGCATAAATATATGTACTTTACCAAGACGTCAAAACATCTATCTATACACCTTTATGCCATAAGCAATAAGGCCGGTGATCCATATATTTGACATGATGGTTGAAGCGATATTTATGCCCTCGACTGTATTAAACAAAAGTATAGATTTTTTTACAAAAAAAACTGCAAGAAAGGCGAAGCTACGGGCATAATCTAGTATGAAACAAAAAACCAAGGAGGATGGACTTTATGATAATTTTCAAATATCAGATTTATGGTATTGATAAAGCTAAACAATAATTTACTTGAAACAAATTGGCTTTAACAAGACGTTAAGAGTGGCATCAGTGTCCCAGATTGCGGAGATACGGTGGTCAAATAAAACTTAATTGCTGAGCATTGGGGGCGTGACGCCGCGTGCGCAGGCTTGGACGTAAAGGCCTCTACACACCTTACAATCTATAGTATAGATAAATTTTACGTCTATAATATTAGTATAGATTCTATACTAATATTATAGACGTAAAATTTATGAGCTTGGATGGGGGTAATCCCTGGATCTATTGAACCGATTTTGAAAATTGTTTTACCAATAGTAAGCCACAATATTTGTGAGTGTCATAGGTTATTTAATTCTGCGCGGACAAAGTTGCGGGCAACAGCTAGTACAGAAAAACCGAAGCCGCGTTACAATTTCCGCGAACGGCGACAAGAATCCAAGTGAAAAACGCGTGCGGGATACCCTCCACTTCGGTCTAGTTACATGGAGGATAGACATATTATGTCATATCCGCAGAAGAATTTAATGACAAAATAAGATAATTACTTTGTTTGGGGGTAAGACTAACGGCCTCAAAAAGACGAGTAGAGCAACTTTAAGATAGGTACTTCATTATTTCGCGGTCTCATGAGGGCATATACTATTTTTTTTCCACTTGACTGACTGTAATTAAAACCTATAGCTCAAAGTAATTTATTTTTAGTAAGTGAAGTCGAATAGACTCAATTTATGGCGTGTAAAATATGAAAGATTCAGATGCAATTAGAAATAATTAGAAAATCTTCAAAAAGTTATATTTGTAATTTATGAGCAGTTGAGTAAAATGCTTGACTGAACTTAGAAGTAGGCTACGCTTTCCATAATTTCTCATATTCGCCGTTTGAAAAAACATCCCCCCAGGAATAGATGGGACCTACAAAAAAAAGTAGAGCAGGGGCTCTATTTCACTCAGATAACGGATCAGAACTAAATAAGTCGCATACAATTCAGCTCTATTGTTCTTTTACTAAATCTGACGCAGGTGCAGTTGAGGGCATAAATATCGATACAGCCATCATGTCAAATATATGTGTCATCGGCCTTATTGTTTATTGCGTAAAGGTGTATACATGTTTTTGACGTCTTGGTAACGACGTCCATATATTTATGCCCTTGACTGTACATTGTAATAACTACTACAACCACTTGCGTACTCTACGGTTAGTTCAAGCACTCAAAAATAACGACTTACAGTATTCTTGCATAACAATTATCGCGTAATTAATGTCTTGTACTGTATAATAACTTCAGTACATCTATTATTTTAGGGTACACATTATTTCATCCGTTTATTACTTTGGAATGTGAAAGACATCTCTAATATAGACCATAATCATTCTTGAACAAATAAATAAAATAAATACAACGACAATTAATACCGATTGACCTGGTCCCGAACTAAGCAAAGCTTGTAATATGGGAACTAGACAACGAATAAACATACTTATGTAGATAATTACATACTTAAAATACATATATTATTAAACATCCAAGACTCGAGAACAAACATTCGTATTTTTCATA
Source organism: Pandemis corylana (assembly GCA_949127965.1). Taxonomy (NCBI): domain Eukaryota; kingdom Metazoa; phylum Arthropoda; class Insecta; order Lepidoptera; family Tortricidae; genus Pandemis; species Pandemis corylana. The sequence continues at coordinate 3,365,538 of OX421857.1, forward strand.
CAAATATCTGCCCCGACCGGGGATCGAACCTCACCTCAAGCTTCATAGTCAGGTTCTCTAACCACTAGGCCATCCGGTCAAACGTTATTTATCATTATGATAAAACTAATAGTACATTACTGTCTAGGCCAGGAAGTAGGCAATTGCTGGCTGAGTATTGGTTTGAACGGACGAGCTTGCGAGTCCGTTTAATAATACGAAGCCAGCAATGCTATTCTGGCCGAGGCAAGTATAGTGCTTTTCTCAAAAATCGAAAATATAGGTAACAACAACAAAAATAAATGAAAATAAAATAGTGAAAATTGTTTTGCTTTGCCGCCTTTTTCTATCAATGGCATTTGAAGAGTGTGTTTTTCTACCCAGAACACCTAAAGCTATTTCAGACACAGATAAACACGTTATCGTACTAGCTTTTTTTTTTAAATTTGATGTTTTAAGTCTTGTGCCTTTCTTTTATAATGGTGATTTGCATTTTTAAAAAGTTAATAACTAGACAGTAATGGAATTTGTATGCAACATTACTGTCGAGTTTAGCGCGACAGTAATGTTTTTTTTTTTTTAATTTTGGACTGACCGGCAACAATTAACTTCCTGTTCTGATATGTAGTTAACAATGACGACTTTACCGGACATTTTTGAGAAAATAAATAAACATTTGAAGCAATATAACGACTACAGCTGTAACGCGTTGTTTTCATTTGGGTTTGAGATATCTTAATTACGACCGTGACCGTCAGCTTGGTCATTCGCATTTCTTTAAAAAATGTATGGCATACTAATTAAAGACTTTTTAAATAAATGTAAATCCATGTATCTATCTAAAATGTATACAATTCTATTCGCAACATTTCAAAATTCAGTATATTTATTTATAGCTTAATGCGAAACATTTTGAATAGTATTATAATAATAATTTATATTCAAATTCTAGGCGTTGGCTAATAAATGAGGACTAATTATGAAATCGCGCTCCAGTTGGCCAACTTTAAATGTAGAATCCAATAGCAAACACGTTACAGTCTCTCTTATTATCATTATAGCCAAAATATGAATGGATTTTATTGTCAAATCTCTCGTCTGCAATGAGTACCTACGAAATGTAAATGATGAAGATTATGTTATTAAACTTTCACTAATTGAAGACGCGCTAAAAGAAGAAGAAGATTAAACCTTTACGCACGTAATTAAATAAACTCTCTGTCTCAGTTTCTTATAACACTAACGCGCTCGCTATTACAATCGCTATCATCATCTCTTTCTTCTTCATACAGTTAGACAGAGAGAAATAGAAATTGCGATTGCTTGTATGAGCGTTAGATAATAAGCCTCCAGCCAGAGCAGTTAGTGTAAGTTTTAGACACGAAAAGCGTCGCGAACGTGTTCGCGTTAAAGGCTCAATTACTATGGCACTATGGGCAATTTGACAGCGCCTCTAGCGGAACAAACCGGCAATACGACGTCTTAATGCGATTCAATTCCGACTCAGGAGGTTTTAGCTGTCGTTTTTGTATGGATCTGACAGCGAGTGAACCTAAGCTGAAACGGAATAGAATCGCATTAAGACGTCACGGTAGATCTCGTAGTTTTCAACGTTATAACGCAAACGTTACGACCGCGTAACGTATTTTGTAACGTAAAACTTAACTAAAATACTGGTTTGATTCATGAGAGGTATGTTACTCCTTGTATACATATAAAAAAGCAAAAAATACTCACTCAGGACTTTGTCGGAAGTGGTCAACAGCGAACTGCAGCAGCGGATGCCTTCCGTCATGCTGTGGTGTCGACTGCTCTCTCCTGTCTTCCCTCATCTCCCGTTCTCTGTCTCGCTCCCTTTCTCTCTCCCGTTCCCGTTCTCGCGGCGGGGACGCCTGCACGCGCCGCTCCACGTGCTCCGTCTCGTCCCGGGACTCTCGCGTCTCCCGGGAGTCCCGCATGTCGCGCATTGAGTCCCGGGACTCGCGGGACTCGTTGCGTTCCCTCACGTCGCGCTCGACGCGCTCTTTAGATACTCCATTGGTTAACGCCTTCGGTTGGACCTGCGACAAATGAGAAACGGTTAAGATTCTTTCCCATGTGGAAACTAGAAAGTAACGTAGAAACGGAATGTAAGATTGTTTCATAAACTAAACTAGAGTAAAGAAAACTGCACGAATTTACTCTTTGGATTGATCAACAGTATTTGTGGGTACATAATTTTATTATTTGCAAATTATTTTATTTAGCTAAATAATTTATAGAAGAAAATGAATTTACTAATGTAGAGTAGAGGTGACTGGTAACATAATAAACTCAGGCAGTGGCGTAACTATACCATCTGGGGCCCGTGGCAAATTCTTTTGATGGGGCCCTATCAGTAAAAATCGTCATGTTGTACTCAGTTTAATTTTAATATTATTAAGCTCGCGGCCTCTTGGGCCGGGGCCCTCTTGGGTCGGGGGCCCCTGGCATTTTGCTAGTCCTGCCAGCCTATTGTTACGCCACTGAACTCAGGGTTAATTGAATTCGTATGCAATAATAAAGTGGAAGAAAACAAACATGTCATTTTGGTAAAGTCAATAAAGTACCAACAATTAGTTGATTTCCGTGTTAGAAACACCATCGGGTAGCAATCACGATTGCTCTGGCATCCAACTGCGCAGGGGGAGGGGGAGGAGGGTACATGCGCGAGCGCAGGAAAGCGTGAATGTCCGAGTGTTAATAAATTCCCCGCGCCACGCGGTGTGACGATACCCACAGGGTTGCAAGGCAACGGGTTTGTATGCGAGTAGAAAAATTGATATATCGAAGAATTACTTAGGTGGTATACTAGTTGGTACGTCTTGGTTTGCGGCGATATCGTTTATTGCTATTCCGCGGGAAATCACCAATTTTCTCGGATAGAAAGTGGCGTATTTTAAATCTTAACAGACATATTAGTTTTTTTATTAAATTTCATTAGAATTGATCCAATGGTATTACCGTGAAAAGGCAACAATGGACAGTCGGGAGGCGCAGAGTTACTTTTACACTTATAATTATGACGCATAATTAGTACCTAGTATATTTAGTGTGGATTAGGTTAACCAAGGCACAGTAACGATAGCAGTTACTTAATAAATTCGATCGTTAGAGCACACGACGTAGAAGATCTTTAGAACATACTTAAAAAATCAAGCCGTTTCTAGTTTAAAATTTGTGACAACCCTACTTATAGTACACATTCCAAAGTATATGCCTTGCATGGGATGCAGTTTCAGCTAACCACAATCAGTTTAATGAAAGGCGCATCATAAAAGTCCCGTTTGCATCAAATTACGTTATAACGTAAATTATTGGCTTTGGGTAACTAAACATTATGATACATACGCGTACATTGACGATTGCGTTGATTATTTAGGTTTACGTGCTAGAATTAGTTTCAATAAAGCATGCAATGAACTCAGGCCTTATCGTGTAACGCACTCGCAGTCGCCATCCCTTTCTGTCCGACAGTAAATAATGAGGATAGAAAGACAATAAGGTCTCGTTAGAATTCATGTACTAATAGGGTAAATTACCGATTAACGGAACTCTTTATCTAATCATACTTTTTATTTACATATTAAAAACTTTATTTTTGAGAAATTAAGTAACTAATCATTATTTCACGGAGAATGCTGTTGTAAGAGTAAAGTGCTAACAAAAGGGCACATTATTGACACGCGTAAAATCTAAATACATACTCGTACCTATACTGAACCGATTTTAAAAAAGTTTTTACTAGGTAACAGATATGTTCGCTACGTACGTTATCCTTTAGGCTAGGATATTTTTTGTCCCAGGAATGTGCAAAGTTGTGGCGGGATGCAGACGAAGTAACGGGTAACAGCTAGTAAATAATATAGGATTCAGATTCCCAACCAAGAGTGGTGTCACTTAATATTCAAAACTTTATATCTGCTTTGGAGAGTCCAGCCAGCCAAGGAAGTACATAGGTCTCTTGAATGTTTATTTTTCTCAAGTAGCTAATATGAAATATTGGCCATTCAGACATGCTCCAAATGTCTGAGAAATAAAAAAATATAAAAAACAAGAACTTTGCTCAATTTCTAACATTTCCTTACGTTTGATATTCAGCGTGAAACATGTTATTAACAATAATGGGTACCTTAACTCTTCTTTTCAAAGTTTTCCGGCTCAACGTTCGGATGATATCGTAGAAATTCTCCATGACAATTGAAGTCGCACACAAGAAAATCGATATTCGTTTCGAATTAAATCGTTTAATTACTTTATTCTCATCTTTTGAATATCGATGCACTGCACTGTCTCGAATTAATTATGGTAATAAAAATTAATAATTGTAATAATTGCTAATTAGGTATGTTTGTGCAACCCCGCGCTGCCGGCGAAGTGCAGCGGCGGTGTGCGCCCGCGACGGCCCGACGCCGCCATCTTTATAAATATTGATGCAATCTCGATGCTTGCTCCGATTCATCGGAAATTTCTTTGATAATTGAATTCCTAGACTGAACTTTTTGTCGATTTGAGACGCTCATTGTGCTATGCTTAGGTAATTAAATTGAAAGCCGTAGTGTAAATTAAAGCCGGATAGTCGTCAATGTAAAATAAACAGAAATCATTTTAAATTAACACAGGATAATAAACAGGCCAGGCAGTTTCGTGTTATTCCTCTGTACATATGTCAAAAATGGTCATAATCAGTTAAATAAAAAGATTTATATGAGGAGTGTGAGTGGGTGCGTTGGAAGGGGAAGGCCTACACGGACGTTCCGTGGCCAAATTGGGGACGTTTTGGAAAAAAGTCAGGTCAAGAGTACCCGAAACCGACAAGCGTGTATGAAGAGATTGATGAATGTGGATGAAGCGAAAGAGGTATGTCAGGATTGTAGCAAGTGAAACAAAGTAGTCTGCCTACCCCTGTGGGAAAGAGGTGTTACGGTATGTATGTTTGTATGTTAAGTCAAATTATTAAGTTAAATAATTAAGTACTCTCTTCATAAATCTCATTTATTTTGTTATCAGGAGAGTTTTCCACCAATTAAAAAAACTGATAGGTACCTATCTAACTGGTTTTAATCCTTCGACTTTTAAGCTGTTATCGGTTTCGGTAGTCGTAACCGCAACCCACTTTTGTTTTTATTTGGTTACGGTTCATCGGCTCGAATGACCGGTAACTAGAATGTGTTTATGATTTGCATAATTCAATCGGAATGAACACAACACCGCGACTGTCATTTGTTGTTTGTAAACAATTTATTGCCAAAACTACGACAGTACAATAACGACGTATTGTGGTTACGGTTTGTGATTGTCCTGGTGTGGGAAAAAATCATAGCGGTAGCTAAATAATGCATATTGTACCAAGGTTCTATTCGTGCCCTTGAAGAATATTAATGCTAGCGCGATCATCAAATGGGGAGACGATGCATAAATAAAACTTAAAACTGTTATTTATTGTGCCTGATAAATTGCGTTTTAGTCCTGAAACTAATACCAATTTTGAATAGTATAGTACTCTAAAATTGCTGCTGAATTAAAATAAAGATGATGAAGGAAGGGAATCGCTAATAATTTTAATTGAGATCAGCATAAGTCATAAGAAAAACAATGGTCTATTAAATACTTGTTAACGGCCATAGAAAAAAACCACATAGATACGGAGAGGCTTTACGCTAGATACCTATTATGTTTGTGTAAATACAAACACAATGCATAGAAAATATTGGTCAAATTACTGATTTGAAGAATATCCTTCGATAAGATAATAAGTATGTTAGTGTGTATAGAATTGACAATAAACTTAGAAGAATTGACACAATCTCTACAGCAGTTCTAATGTCGCTTGTAGGTGTAGGGATAGAGTTGTCACTATAAAGTAGTAATCTTAAGAAATAAATAACCCCTGCCATGTGGGAGCTGGATTCGCACGCAAAGTGTTCTATATCTATCACCTTACAATTGCCATAATTGAAATCGAGTAAAAAGTGACCGAAAAAAAACTACGTTTTAATTACTTTTACACTAATTTATCACGTTTTTCGATTTAAAGTTTTAACAATAAAACCCTGTGACTGTAACTAATAGACGGGTGGACAGATACCGGAGTCTAGTCATAGGGTACCTTTTGTCCTTGCATCTTTTGGACAATGTGTGGTAAGTGTGTTAAGGTGCGGCTTCCTGAAACGGTCGAGTCTTCCTAGAACAGCCACTCTCACTGACCGCGTCCGTGTTAGTGAACTCGACTTGTCACTCTGGTCTAGTTGAACCAGTTGCTGTTGCTACTACATAGTTGTTAGCCAGTAGCTGGACTGGTAAAGGAAGTGTAAGATGAAAACGAAAACGCAGGGTAAGTGGGTATTTTAGTAATGTGATGTTACTGCGTTTGAGTATTATTTAAAAACGTTTTTGCATTTTAATGGATGCATATCGAATAGGATGGCAGGAGCATGCTCGTGACAAGGACGAGTGGCGGAAAGAAGGAGAGGCCGTTGCCCAGCAGTAGGATCCTAGAATAGGCTAATAGAAAAAAAATGGATTCAAGTCGTAATACCAATCACCATAGCCCCAAGGTATTGTTTCGTATAATATACTTTGAAGGGGTAAATATCTTAGTTGAGTGTCTTCTACAGCAACATATAGTCAAAGAGTTAGCTTTTACAGTTGTCGTCGTGTAAGGACGACGGCCCGTTACATGCATATAAGCGGTATGCATTAACACCTCGCTCCTGCTGACACAGTGGCAGATCGCGGTCACGATTTGGACAACTAAAGAACTAACATAGACGGTTGAAGGATCTACAGAGTGGTGGATTTGGTCAAAGGTCAGGCAATTTAATAGAATATAATATAACTGGAAAGTCAGGATGTGACTAGCACTGGTCCGAGCAAGTTTTCACACAGCAGTGGGAGGGATGTTAGCTGATTTGATTTGATTGATATGACTAAAGAAATAAATAACGAAGATACTTACGACTGAAAAGAAAACTTGGGTTACTTTGATAAAATTAAATAGCAAAATAGTTTTGTTTACCTGAATTCATCAAACATAATTCTCTTGTATCATTTCGTATTACTAAAACCCTACTATAAATAAGAAATAGGAGACAAATACATTTTAACTTATATTTTCATTTTACGGATGAAACTCTGTTGGCACCTATTTCTCTCGAGTAGTATAGTTTGCTTTTGGAAAGTTACCCAAATATACTATATGTAATCTACAACCGTAAGTCAATACAACAACTCCTTTCAATACTTCCCATAGTTAATGATGTCGTAATATGCAACGGCACCTCACTGAAGCGACTAATGAGCGTTTCTACCTGGTGGCCGGGAAAGTTAGGAAAATGAAAGAAAGTGAATTCAGCTGATGACCAGTGGATCAAAGGCATAGGGTGCCATTAGTAACGGTTGTTAGATGTTGAATAGTATGTGTAGACTGGTTGGTTGAGTGGCTACGTTCACTACAAAGTTGGTGGGCAGGCGTGGATCCAAAAACTGACTGTTACGATAAGGCAACATGCTAGAGCAGGGTTTATTAAGGTGTGTTAAGCCTTAATATAATTATTTAAAGCGTGTTTTTATGTTAGGGCTTTTTTTTTTTCTATGATAAGCTTCGTAGGGGTCCATAGCCTATTTGAAATTATGAAAGTGGTCCGTGACCGCAAAAGTTTAAAAAACACTGTATTAGAGGCATAGGTCGCCTCCGTTCTATTATCATTATTAGCATATTTACGCATGTCCACGATAAACCTGCTGTGGCAAAAACTACGCTGAAACCTGTCAAGTATATTCAGCGTAAATGCCTTTTGAAATCTGTCGAGTTGCGACGCGGTTGCTTGACCCAGATTTATAAATCTTAGTAGGTAAACATTCGCACGTTAAACTAAACATAAAAATACTTAGCAGCCATGTTATGGTCCAGTCCAGATAGGCACAAAAAGCTGTTTCACTTTGCCACTCAGTTCATAGCTTTTTTACTAACTTAGCCAGTAGGATAGAGATCGGTACTCGAGAAAATAGCTAGAATATTGGGCTTCCTGCCTCGTCCTAGCCTGATGATTAAGTAGCTTTTTAAATAAACTGTCTTAAGAAGAAATTAAAGAAGATGATGAAATAAAAGCTCAAAATTTAAACTAACTAAATAAATGAGCAGCAGAGGCGCCACTTGTCGTCTCCGAACAATTAACTCACACAACAGACTGCGTGTGCACATCGCGCGTCATCCAATGACTACACGTTGCACGCCGATGTCGCTAGATGGCGATAAACTCTAGATCAGGTTGTTCAATCATATGTTAACTTAGAGATCGGATATCCGAGCAGTCTAATAAGGACATAAGTTATTAATCACGTTGAGATTCAGCTTTCCTTCCGTACAACCACGGATTTTTCCTTGATCAATCTTTATAAAATATGAATTAACTGTCTACACCAATTGAAACTCATTCAAAGGGCTGTCCGGATCTGTAGCTACCGCATTATGGTGAAATTAGATATTTGTGTTATGCTATGATAAATATTGTTGACCCAATAAAATCATAGGTAAGTATTACATAAACTTTAAAGTTTCTCTGCTTCGCCTAATCTATCACGTATCTTGCCACGTCAGCGTACTCCATAAATAACCACACGTGTTATTATATGTTTATTCACAAAACATCTGCTACATTGTCGAAATGATAGCACTTTCACTGCGCCATATCTCTTGGATCAGACAAAAAGCGCGTGAAATACGTTCGCACGAGCTCCCTGTCACGACTGCAAATAAATAAAATTTTGTATCTATACTCTACTTATTACATCATCTAAGTAAGTTTCAGTATTAGGTAGACAAGTCACGAGTTTATTTTTCTGTTTAGGTTTTGTCAGAAACCCAAAACTCATGAACTTTACAAAATAAACTCAAAGGTAGAGCAGTACGGACACTTTTGCTATTAGAAATTAAAAGTGTTTTAACTTTGAATTAACATTCCTAACCTTACGTCCACATCGATATCAGTTTTAAAAGAACCGGCAGAGGTGGTGGGAAAATCCAAAAGGAATAAGAGAATTTTACTCATCAGAATTTGATACGAGTTGAACACCTTCTTGATGTTCCTACTTATTTTGCGCTTAGGACTGACGCGTAGCCTCTAAATTACTATAATTCAATGTGATTCACCATATCCGTCCGGAGTTACCTGGGATAATACCGCGTTTGCGATGTTACCTTATTTAAACGTAGATTTTTCATCACAACCTTTTTGTTGATTAAGCATACCACCTATTTACACGACAAAAAACATACAAGGATGGCACAGCAATCTGTCAGCCTTGCGTGCAAAATTCCATCCAATCCGAAACAATTTTTTAAATCTGGTATTTAACTTTTAAAATTCTTTTTTTTTTAGTTTATTCGGTCGGCCATGGGTATAGAGCCTTTCAGCCGCAAAACGCGGTCGTTGAAATGTGTTGTCCGGCTCTAGTGCCGCTCCACATGCTTCCACCAGCACCATACTCATATCACTTTAATCCAGTTAGTGTTTATTAAGCAGAGTGACGCTGTTGCCGGTAGAAAGCGAGAGAGCGTTCGGTTACGCTCTCGTTCCGACCTATGGCAATTAGTTTAGCTAAAATTGACAATTACCGTACGAGGTCCATTGTATGTAATTGTAAAGGGCAGCTGGATTGATAAACAAGACAAAACATAGATGTTTTTAACTTGGGAGTCCTGATCGAAACCCACTGTAAAGAGTACTAGTAGGTATGCAACGATCTGTGAACAAGGGCGACTACTTAGAAAGACATCTGGATTGAATTATTACTTTGCGGTGGTCTATAACTACGAAATATAAAACCAAACAATCTATCTTGCTATTCAACACGGAAGTAAAGTTGTGGTTGGGAAAAAGTATAGGAACCGGTTTTAGTTCATAAAAGAACTTCGATCAACTATAGAAACCGCAATTGTTTTTCAGAACATACTAAGCCAACAGGATAGGGTCACTGCTAAACAATGCGTCAATATTGTTGACATTGTATCAAATTGATGTCTAAAGTATTTGACACAGTACCTACTCTGTCTGTTTACCTTACTCCGGCCTAGCAGCTTATAAATATGGTTTTTTAGGGATGACCATCTATTATGTAGAATCTAAAGAGAACTCAAAGCAGTCAATTATACAAACTCTATTGCCAAAATTGATTTCGCTCAGGGCTCAAATGTAACAAAGAATTTAATATCCGCGTTCCACAATGCACGCGAATAGGTTTTGACGTTAGAGCTGAATGTAAGGACAGACTCGGGTCGTTAGCGGACGGAAGCACGGACCAGTGCGCCTGCGCCGCCGGTGACGCAGCCGTTTTGAGGCAGCCGTACTAATACTGAGGATAAAGATATGGGGTGCTCGGGTAAGCGCGACGGTGGAGGAATACCACAGAGAAGATTTTTGAAATAACGATTAAGATCGATAATAATGAAGAAAAAGCATGAAGAAGGCTTCTGCTGTTTATTGAAGATGGGTGCAAAGAATGGATTGGTAATATGACAGTTTAAATATTAACTAACAAAACGACATACTGTAACACAAGCAAGAAGAAAGACAATCAATGATGTAAAGTCAAAATAATAACAAAAATATGAAATAATTCGCAACACTGTTATAAATGTTGCTGGTAGAGATTACTCTGAAGCGATAAGTATAGGTGAAAAATTTAAGTAAATGACCTGTTGTATCTAGTAGTGTACAGAACTGATAATGGGACTTAAGTCATTTTTCTAATTTGGAACGTCCATTTATCTATTCCACACATTACTCACACATACAACGGGTCATTTAGGTGCATAAGTTTTTAACGTATAAGACTTTGTAATTAACTGCGTGAAGGTACTTGTTTTCTGTATTGTTTATTATGTGATCTTCAATAAAGAATCACTGTATTGTATTAAGACATACGGTGTTTGGTTGAGCGAAGCGAGGTGTTTGGTTGGAAATAGCGTGAGGGGTGATTATTCGGGCGTTTCGACAATGTTTGCCGTTTGCGAAACATGACGAATCGGAATTGACAACAGATATCGTTATTTTGTAAATATAAAATTCGTAGCACGTTTCAGTTGGTGATTTAACTAGGTATAGGTACAGTGTTGTGTTACTTCATTAAATATTTACATTTGGGGATAATTTATGACGAAAACTTTTGTGTTTTAAAATTTATCATGGTAATTTTTGGTATTGACGCAGTCGATCACGTTAGATTGTTAAAAATAAACATCATAAATATCATCCATTGTCTTGTTTCTTTACGCCTCACCAATTCTAACAATAATCTTCAATAAGATGAAGTAAATAAGACCATTTATAACGCAAAGTACTTATTTGTAGCGCATGCTTCGTCATAGAAGATTCTGATGTAGGGACAGCTCTACTACATATATGATAATGATCATGAAGTAAAATTTCTAATTAAAAAAATTGGTTAACTTAACAGCGGCAGCATTTGTCACACTAACTCCAAGCGTCACTTTGCCCCTTCGGAAGACAAGTCTCATATCAGTATTAATGAGGTTAACGACAGAGCTATTACATATTCTGTTTGTTTTAAATATAGATGAATCTACTTTGATAATTCGCGTATCGCAACAATTTCTCTAAACCTGGAAACTACGTGAATCTGTTACGAATAAATAAATAAATTAGTGTTCATAAAATTTCATGATACAACTTTGTCAACGATTACAACACAGTAAGCATATCGAAACACTTTCGAATAAAAATAACGATTAATAGTAATAATGAAATAAAAAATCAAGTCATAAACTGCAATTGCAACATGTAATTATGCAACGCGAACCGCCATCGTGCATCTGCATCGCTGCAAGTAATGCAACTGCTAACTGTGCAAATAATTGACACGAATCGTTTCGCGCGGAGTAATCGATCACCGTTTTGGTCTTAATCGACATAGCGGAATGATCGTGTTGTCATCTTCACTGAAGGTTATATCTTGATCTAACGTTAGATATATGCCTACAACGGATGACCGGAGATGGATAAGACATGGGTGGCTTTGAGGCTTAGGTATGGCTTCTTTTAAGCTTTCACTGACTTAAGGATATAGCTGATACCGTAAGACGATGTGACGAAACACACGACTGAAATCACCAGCGTCTCCAAAGCCTTAACTTACGAATGTATAGAAAAAGCTTTGATTCATTAAAACGTAAACTACACAGGGTAAAAGTAGAGGTATTTTTTATCGAGATTTTCACACAAAGCGGCATTTTATTAACTCGTTAGTGTACATTCTATTATATTTTAAGAAGCAAACAAATTATTGCTAAAGCTTTGACAATAAAATAACGCATGCTATTGCAAAATAAACCGCAAATTGATGTTTTGATTGAATACTACATCGTTAATAGATCTAACCGAGACCGCTCTCGCAGACGAAAATTACTTAATAACTCGATCTACTATATGGTTAAAAATACATAAACTAGCACAAACATATTTACGCTTCTGGAACTAACTTTATTGCTCCTATTGAAATATGTTATTCCTTTGGCTGTTTTGCCTGGATACAAGAGTTGATCATCAGTATAGGTATCGTATCGACAGCGAACGAAATCAGGCGTTCTCCTTGATAATCTATACCCGCTCTAGGTACAACATTGCCTATAATTCCATGTATTATTTTTAAATATTTTGAGACATCGTTTCACATCGGTGATCCACGCGCGACTGCGCTGAAAACAGCTCTCGAAGCGGCTATCAGAAATTTGATGACACTAATCTGGAGTAATAAATGGTCGACGGGCGTCCTACAAAGGAAAATTCTGTTGAATAATAATAAATGAAAACACGAAATCGCACTTAAATTTCGTAAATTGCAATAGAAAGCTAATAATATCAGAATGTGCACATCAATTGGTCGCACTCTCGCGCCTAATCATGAATATTGTTGCCGGTAAAGAGTTGGCTGAAGTTTAACCTTCTAAAAATAAGTAGGTATTTTGTTTTAGGTAAGTAAGCAATCTTGAATTGTCTGTCTATAAAACTATTTATATAAATTTATGACTAGCAATTAAGCAATAATGGGTAGTCAATATTTTTCTTTTATATCTGCTAGTAGTAAATATTTGTACTAATAACAGTGCAATTAATCTGTCAATCTGTTTTGAAGACGCGTGGTTTTGGCACTTACAGACGAGAGAAATATTTATGGAATGCGTTGTCTCCGTTATTATATTATGTTGTAGCAGTAAGTATATTTCTGAATTGTTAAAGTAATCATTTTAATAATGATAACAATGAGGTAACGATAAAATAGATCGTAAAACGGAATCAGCTCTGGGAACTCGGAGAAGCGAAGAATCGAGTGTGTGACTGTGTCATAAATAAAATTTCATCGCTTCCGTTCCACTCGTATAAAAGCATGTAAAATAGTTACAACTTATTACGTGTATAAAATACCAGGTTATATTCATTTACAATTTTATCTCTTAATCTTTTGACGTAATTGGTAAAAAATGTGGAATAAGTAGAGACTCTTTCTAAATTTACCACCCTTTTTTACTTGCACGCACCTGCCATGGTCATCATATACGACGACCGTTGACGGATTCCGAAATGACCGTTTTTTTTTAATTCATCCACCCCCGAGTAAACATAAGGATTCGCTTCACAGTCTGCTCGGAAACGGAAGCACGGGCCGGTTCCCGCGATTGTCGCGCGGCCTCGCCGTCTGCGCATTGTCACAACGCTGGCGTGAATCGAATTAATATGTGGCATTTTAATCGATTTGGAACACTATGATGCATGGTTTGTAATGACACAACTTTGTTACGTAAAAATAAAGCAAATGTAAAATAACGCGTTTTCTAGAGGGTAGATAGAAATAGATAGGGTTTATTTCATTGTTTATTTCTCTAGTCGTCGATTAGGGGTTATATTTTTGGCCAGTCACATAAATGACTGGCCAGGAACTTTCAATTTCGATTTAACTATAGTAGTGTAAGAGAAAATAGTCCGGTTAAGACCGACATAAAATAGGTGTTTCATTCAAACTTGACAATAGACGTAGAGTAAGTAGACCTTAATGGTCATCATGTTCATTTTATTTACTAGTTCGCATTCCAGTGTTTATAGCGTTAACTATGTGGTACGTGGCCTACTTGTATTTAATTTAGTTCTAGGAACAAAATACTTGACTCTCCCGAGTTATTAGGACTTTGTGGTGAACCGTGGTTATCCTTTTTCATTTAATTTCCACCATAAATTGACAACCACTCTACATTCTACGCTAAGACCATCACGGTTTTATTGCTAAATATTGTTTGCCTTGGCAAAACCATGACTTTATCCGTATTTATCAGTATCTCGTGGGATATTTTGCTAAATGGCATCTTATTCCTTGTCTACATCAAAGGGAGCTTTCTATGCAAAATCGACTTTCTAGGTCCAGCGGTTTGAGCCGGGTGTTAGTACGGTCAAGTGCAAAAATAAGTATCGATACGAACTTCTCAAAAATATGTCCCACGACCTTATTACGCCGGTGTAAGAGCGTATGGTACTTATTTTTGAAACTTTGACTAGATACATATTATTACACTTGACTGTACATAAAAACCCATAATGCCCAACTCTGGGCCGCGCGGTCGATTATGTCACGTATGGCTCAGCGCTTACGAGTATAGCTCACACGATCAACTTTCGCTTGGGCACTCATCGTGACGGTTTTACTCTTCTTTCGTGTCGTATCGACATTTCTTACACGATCGTTGACGAGCTGTAGCCAATAAGTAACAAGCTAGGCTGCGTATTAAGTGTACAAGATGAACAAAAGTAAGCCACATATTTCCAAAACCCAAATAGCAAGGGTTATCACTTCCATCAGACTCAATACATAGAAATAGCTATTTTTTCAATCATTTTTCTGGACCAGCTGTTGCCCACGACTTCGTCCGCGCCGAATTAAATATAGCCTATGTTCATCAGGGATAATGTACGATTATAATGGTGAAAGAATTTTAAAATCGGTCGAGTAGTTTCGGAGCCTATTCAAATGTGATTATTAAACAAATAAATAAACAAACGAATCTTTCCTCTTTATAATATTAGTGTAGAAGTGTAGATAATCATTTACTTTTCTGTCATGCGACGATTGACTGAATCAATAGCCGCGATCGGTTGGCCACCCCTGACCTAGAGCAATAGCACCGAATACTTACTACACTTGCTGTGGCCACATTTCCTTTCCGACCCCTATAGATAGAAAAGAAATGAAATCTTTTACTTAAATCAAACCACATCCACTCTACTACCCAGCGGAAATGAGGTGCTCTGCTGCCTTCTATACCGCTAAGCGATAGTATTATAGGTATGCAACCTCAAATCACTAGATAGATTAGGAGTGCACTAGTACAAATACGGGCAAACATAAATACTGACTTTCATGATCATGACTTAGAAGTAGGACAAGATTTATGTTTTTATCTGATAATTAATCAATTACTACGACGTTTTATCGTGACCGGGGTGTTGCAATAAGTAATTATTTTAATTTATTTAGGGTGAAAAGTCTGCTTGTTGGTTTCACAAGATTTTTTTAACGAATGTATTTTGTGGACAAACCCAATGAACTCAATACTATCACAGCAGTTTTTTGTCTGTGTCTATGTTTGCGTGGTAGTCTTAAATGAGTGAAATAAATGATCAATGTATCATATTAATTGCCGTAAATGACTTGCAGGTTTCTGGCAACCAATTGCCTAGACCGAAAACTGGTGGATCAAAGCAGCGCAGAGTCAAGGTAACCGAGGTAAGGAAAGCGAGTACCAGAATAGCTAACTCAGGTATACCGTGGTAAAGCTAGGTACTCTTTGTAACTACTCAACCGATTCCAATGTTCTTTCACAAATAGAAAGCCAAACCATCCCTGATTAAGATAGAATAAATTTTATCCCGGAAGATCCGAAGATTCCGCGGGATCCAAACTAATTACGGGCAACAGCTGGTGAAATACCTACTCGCGAATATTCGGTCATATGAGTTCTATTGATCCAACTATTTACATAGGTACTGGTTTTGGCTACAGGGACGAAAAAGCTGTCGGCGTAAATAAATCATTAGTCATTACATTAGCTTAGTACGGTAGAGAGATAGTTGAACACTACATATAAAAGCGTTTTATTATTACAATAGAGTTTAGTGTTTGTTGTTAAATTTTAATAAACGCGTTTGCCTTGACTAGTGAAGGGTCACGCCCCTAGATGCCACTTGCGTTGCGTGCGTTCAACGCCAAATGACACAAGTACAAGCAGAGAAGCCAGACATGCGACTAGCAACCAAACGCGTCTGTTCGGAGTTCAAGTAAAACGGTGACAAGCGCAAGTGCCTGGCATTAAAAGTTATAAGTAATCACAGTTGTATTACGTAAATAGTTTGTATTCCAATGACATTTAAATAGCAACTTTTGTTCCGAGTTACGTTTCGCGTGTCGAATTTGATGTGGTTAAGAATCACCGGAAATATTATGGTTTTTTGACCATCGTTGAAGGGCTTGATGTTATTATTGTGGTAAAACTACCACATTTTAATAGGGCAATTGGGCAAGCTCTGTTTTCAATTTCAACGACTTTTATTTGACTAAATTATGCTGTGTAAATACGTAATGTTGTCTCTAAAATAAAATTTGAGACGAGTGCTATAACTACTATATACTATAACTAATATACTTTAAGGCAATTAAATCACCCTTTTTGCTGACGGCATTTGATTTATTACCTTTTAATGGAAACTCTATAACATGTACTGTACCAAGTTTTAATTTAATAAGACGTTGGAAATTGGTAAAAACTGAGTTGCAAGATTCGATTACATTGCAAGTAAAGGTAATTTTAAGGGTGTTATAATATATATACTGAACACAAGTCTATTAAAAGCGCTCTAGTGCGTGTTTTGGTATCATTGAGTACCATCTGCTTTCCGATATACGAGTACCTACATAGGTATCTGAAAGTGTTCACGTCAAGGTGCTTGACATAATTGCATATCTTTCATCTATTCGTCACGTGGGCGAGTACTAAGCAGAGGTTTTTCGAAATTCCCACGGGATAGGGACCTTTTCCTAAGCACAAAGCCGTGGGCATAAGCTAAAAAGTAAATGAACATATTTTCCGTTTCAATTTGCTGACACCATTACCCTCGCATAGGTTTCTTACATAAAAGCTGCTCGGCCGAAAAAGCATACCTATTGCGGAGGTTTTCGGTTAAAAAATAATGTATTCAATGTTTAGATGCCGGAACCTACTTCCTAGAGTTTGTATCATAATTAATTAGTTTGTTCGTAACATAAACATTATAATGAAGGTAGGAAAGTGTGTCACCGACCGCAGCTGGCGGCAGAACCTATATCATGTGCGCTTAGAAGACTACATACCCCGCTGTGTGCAGTCGCCATCAGATAATACATTGGAGCTAACTACACGCTGAAAAGGGAGTTTATTTTCAATGTCCAAACTTCGTGATTCGACTGTTGCCGGGTTGTGATCCGTTGCACTGGTTGCAAGTGACCGCATAATAGAAGAACATGACCATACCATGTTCCGACTGCCACTGTTTGTACTATTAGGATTGAAATATATTTGGAAGTCCGATGACGGCGAGACGAGTACATGTTAAGATATTTCTGAGCATTTAGATAGCTCCGATGCGTATTGGAGACTGTATTTTTTTTTCAATATAGATAGTTTTAGGGAGAGATAATTCTAAAATGTTGGTAAAAGGACTGTCTTGTTAAAAATTCTGATGGTTATTGTATGAAAAATATAAATTTAACAGTAGGTAACCTTGTTTCTACGTAATCATACCTATCAATATCGAAAACGTGTAAATTGACAAAACTTAGTACTTGGGAAGCTATCACGAGTAGAGGTGTTGGTATTTATTAAGTTTGACCTTATTTTAGAGGCGCTAAATAATATTTGAACACTAGACTTTACGAGTACTTTCAACTACTGTTAGCCTGCACGGGATAGAAAATTAACTAACTAGTTTACGATAGTTTAATATCTTGAAAGCGATTCACAGCAGGTAAGCTGAAAATCATTAGAAAGGTACTTACGTTTCAAAGTTGGCCAATAAAATCTAAATGACCTAGCTCTCTTTAACAGCAACTAGGTTCTAAATATAAGTTTTGGGGTGTTGAACTTTTTACCCTAAGTAAAATGCTAAATTATATAGATACGTCGAATTTACATTATGTAAATTCCGCTGTGTTCCGGTGTGGAGAGTAAGACAGCCGGGGAATTTACGGGCACAAGAGGCATTTCATCTTAGTCCTCTAGGTTGGCAACGCATCTGCAATCCCTCCGGGGTTGCGGGTGTCTATGGGCAGTGGTGATCACTCACCATCAGATGACCCACTTGCTCGTTTGCCTTCCTATTCATATAAAAAAAAAAAAAAAAAAAAAAATGTACTAATTATTTTGTAAAAACGGATGACTTCATTAATTTTGATACATAGTAGAGACGTTTTACCAAATCACTTATCAATAACTTATTAATAACTTATGTCACATATGTGTTAACTGTTAACGGTGCATTAGCATGTTTACGCAACTCTTCTCGTAAATCATACTTTTTTATAACTGTGCCATACATAATCGGAGTTTTAACTTAGAAAATTCTCGGAAGTAATTTCTAAGGAAGTTCAGTTTGGAAACTGACATAGTTATTATTGCTCGTATTATCGTTATAGTTAAGTTAAGTATATAGAATACAACAATTTGCACTATCTATTCCCATTTAAACGTATTCAAGTCATTAATTATTTTATTCAAAATATAGAAAGTTCCATTACATGTGTTAATCTTTCGTCGAATATCTTAACAGTAATACGACATGGCATTGCACTGGCATCAACGGATAATGATCCCACACTGGAAAGCAATTGGAAAACAATAATCGATTTGAAATTACCATTCAATATTGATTCAGAGCAAGATTCAACGAACATGCGAGATAATTACTGCGCACGCGCGGCTCCCATTGTCATAAACGTAATGACAAATCACTAATTGTTAATAATATTTGCATACGACTGAACATTGTTTTTGTGACTTTTCAGAATCTCGATACGTAGCTACCTATTATTTAAAAACAAGTAAGTAAGTGACGCAGTAATAAAGGATTGAAACGTAGGCAAACCACAATTATCAAATAGATAATTGAAAATAATCAAGTTATGGTAAATTTTTTGAAACGGATATTAACTCGGAATGTAAAGTAACTAACGTAGTTTTTCCAAGAATGAAAATAAAATGAATTTCGTTCTTGAACGATGGACTAAGGCAAGTTTTTGGAAATTACCGATAGAACTTTATGATGCGCGTTTTTTGCTTCTGATTGCAGATATTATCGGGTTTTTCATAGTGTCGGTCGCACATGAGTATGGTCGCACTGCACTGTCGCGGTTACCTGGGCGGGGTGGCTGGCGGGCGGCGCCGGCGCCGGGTTGTCCGTGAGGTTCTCGAACCGCGCCAGAATCTCCTTCACTGACACTTTAGGCTCCGTGGTCTCTTCGTGTATCGTCTCCATGTGTCCGGAAGACGACGACGAGTAACTCTGCGGGCATTTCTTTATTCTGTCATTCCTGGGCCGCGGTTCGGGGTCCGCGCGGGTGTCGGCGCCGGAGTCGGAGTCCTCGGGAGCGGTGTCGCCGCTCGAGGCGCCTTCGGACGAGTTAATGAGAGAGTCTAGACTGGGCGCGCGTCTGGGGGGCGCACAGTCCTCGCAGTCTAGCTCCAGCCCGTAGAGCCGCTGCAGATGCCGCCAGTTGTCGCGCATCGCGACCGAGAGACGCGGCCGCTGCATGGTGCGCGCGCTCGCGCTGCCGCGGTCACACTGCCGCTGCGCCCGCGACGCCGCCGCGCGGACCACATGTAGGTACCATGGCTATGGTGAGCTCTATGTCACACTAGATTTAATCGAGCGGCGATTGTTTTGATACTGATCCGTATCAATTGATGTTTGATCCTGTGATAGTACGTCTTTTATTTAACAACGGCGTAGCTTCAATTCACTTTTTTGATGAGCGCTACGCCACGATACGGCGCTACGAAATTTGTAATTGTTACCTTGAATCCTAATTAGCGCTCGCGTTGTTAAGCCTATCAGCTGATAATTTATTTTAGTATAAACATTAAGCACTTATTCAGCGCTAATCTCAGCTAAGTCAAAGTATTTAACACATTGCATTCCCTGTAAATCTTCGTTATTTTTGCAATTAGGTATTTCGTTCCGGTTTTACGAAATGTAGTGTTACCAACTTCGGACTTTAGCAACTAAGTACATCGCACATTCTATTGCCAAGCAAGACCAAGTTGCCCGGTCTAACGCTTACTTGCACTTCTCCGCGTATCCAGTGAAACTTTAATTATTGTAATATCTAACTGCAGACGAATTTTCGAGCACTTAAGCTTATCTTAGAATCTGTATACGGCGCTGTTTAGAGCTACTGGAGAAAGTCACGAAATTCATTAAAAACGGCTAAATGTGCGATATGCCCGCAGATAAATAAACATGGCCGCTGCGTACTGTGCTGCCTCCTTATAGCTACATTTGAATAAATTTCCTTTTAATAATGTTCACTCTACATTTTACACATGGCGCTTTGGTATTATAAATACGAATAATATATTCTACTTATACGTTACCCTATTTTATAATTAAAACGCGGGTAGGTATACTTCTTAGTATCCTCTTCATTCGAGTCGAAATGTAGAGGCTAGTACTTAACCGCGTGATCTCTTTCATATTATACCTATCGTGTACAACGTACCTACTTGTTGTGAGTTTACTTTTTTCGACATGATATTCACCTTTCCAGCCAATCCGAAATTGTTACAAAACCTCTTTATTTTACATTTCCGATTCTAACTGGATTACTGGCCAGTGAGAAACGGAAATGTTTCGAAAAAATATCTCAAGCAAGCTGACCGGCAGTGCGATGGTCACTTGCAATTGTGCCGTATCCCGGTAGGCGGTGTGGTCATTTATCACGGGAGCGTGAGTAGGTGCATACTGTAGCGGCAAGCGGTCGGCTTAACGGGATGCATGCAACGGGAGCACATACTTACTTATAGTACTCCATTTTGTTCGAATCTAAGGTAATTCCTCAGACCAAATAAAAAAGAAAGACGGAGTTCTGCGAAGCGCAAAGTTGAGGCCGGTTTACTACGCCCTGGACGTGTGCACGTAAATATGCGCGTCTGATCCAGTTGGTTGCGTTTGTGTGGGTGTGACAGTGCCTACGCAGTCTATCAGCGCTAAGGCGTGGTTTAAGTCGCAGGACTCCGTCTTGACTTTTGAGATTAATTCTAATTCAAAGCAAATGAAATCTTTTTCAGATGGTTTCCGGAATCATGTGTGTACATGTATTTACTCTGTAGGTACCTATATATAACACGGTTTGTATAAACAAAGGAATTATACGCTTAGGCTCGCGTAGTTGAAGCAGAAAAAGCGTGTAGAATGCACAATGCTTTACTTCGAACACTTGTAGTTGTGGGATGAGCTATAAAAAAATGTTATAGCATTAAGTACCTATGCGGTTAAACCAACGTCGATAGCAATTATCTTTAGCTTTGACGTTGTTTATTTTATGTGAACAAGTAGAGGTTAATAAAGGGTAATTTAACATCATAGTTGCATAAATAATAGAATTTGACAAGCATTGCGTAATCGCTGCATTTTCCAGCTCGAGATCTAGGTC
Organism: Pandemis corylana; assembly: GCA_949127965.1. Taxonomy (NCBI): domain Eukaryota; kingdom Metazoa; phylum Arthropoda; class Insecta; order Lepidoptera; family Tortricidae; genus Pandemis; species Pandemis corylana. Next base: position 3,387,279 of record OX421857.1, read on the forward strand.
AATTTAATTGAGCTAGGTACATTTACATATTGAAGTAAAATTATGCATTGAGAATAAATTGTACCGATATTTTACTCCCTTTGTTTATAACGAAATATTCATATCTTATTCTACTCCTTCCAAAAAGCCCAACATCGAACCCTAAGCTGATTTTTTTTGATGCTTTGGTTTAAAAGTAAGAGAGGGATGGACAACATTTTTATGACTTTCACAGCTTGTATGAAAAAGTTAAGTACCTACACATAACAGACAAAAAATAAAAGTTAGGTAGGTATTATTTTTCTTCACAAAAATGAAGTGTTGTTAATTCTGATGCAGAAAAACTTAAAATAACTTCATTTTGAAAAAAATATATAAATACATCGATACAGCCACCATATTAATTATATGTGTCACCGACCTAATTGTTAATGGCATAAAGGTGTAATAGATATTTTTGACGTTTTGTTAACGTATATATTTGACGTATATTTATTCCCTTGATTGTACCTACCTATATTTTTTTTGGATAAAGCTCAATTGGGTTTTCACATCGACTCGTGTAATGACACTTTCCTCGTAACTACGTACACCATCACAAAGGAAACAGGAAATGTCCGTCGATTTCCAAGCATTTTCTATGCATTCTTTTACTTGTTTGAACGTAATAAATATCAACGGTAAATCGTTGTATATCACATATAGACCACATTTTCATCGCATACACAGTCTGTAAGTAATGTTAAAGGAATAATTTTCTCCCTGGCGGCAGGATTATGGAGCAAGACGGTGGTTGTGTCCCGGGTAAAGTTTGCATAAGGGCCTATGGGGGGTCGCCACTGCCCTAACACCCACAAGATTGTATCGCTTAGCAGGGTAAAATCTGACGATCATTCTTTCGTTCTGATGCTGTTAGCGAACTGTTAGATACCAGCCATTCATACACTGCTTTCTGTAATTCAATTAGTGTTCTTAATGAGTACGTAATTGGGGCTACGGACGTGCATACGTGCTCAAACAAAGCGGGGGCAATAAAATGTTTTATTAGCAGTGAAACAAGATTTGGCGAATCGCATTCGTTAAGTGGGTCGCGTGTTGTAAGTTTATATTTAAATCTTAGCGTAGCGTTATTTGCAGTTGAAAAATAGATAGCAGCTAGAGTGAGTTAGTAACATTGAACTAAACAATTATTCATTAAATTCCCGCCGCGATCACCTTTTGACCTTCCCCAATCCAAAACCAAGCATGGACCCTATTATTGCTCAATTACAATATTACATAAATCAATTGGTTTCATTAATGAATAAAAAGACAGTTGTTTCTATAATAAAATTAAAAAAAATGCTAATAGATTATAACGGAGAGGAAATCTTTATGGGTGCCCTAGGCACGGGTATGCCTAGGGTTATGTGGGACCCTCCCCCCGAAGGGGTATACCCAAACTAAAAGCTCTCCGGCGTTGCCTCAATCCGTTGTAATGGGTACGCAATGGGATGCCACTAGGGCTTCACCACAAACACGGTGGTCCCGGCTTTCGGCAGGACCGCGCCAAGAAAGGGAGGTTTCGTACGCTGGGCCCGTCTTCCCTTAGACGATGAGACCGTGCAATGCAGGTAGGTAATGCGGTAGATAGAGCCTAAGGTAACAAGACCTGGCCACATTTAGCATGATTGTGGGCGTGTAGGTAAAAAGGGGAATCAAAATATTTCTGATGGGGAATTTTGATGTTTTCGATCAAAAATACCGTATCAATGCCATCCTGAGCTATTCGTTCTGAGCAGATTATTGTAGAAAAATAAGTACCTACCTATCAAAAACGTTAGCACATAGCCGCAACCCCTCGCTGCAGCAACTCTTGACCGCTTTAAACTAATTGGTAATTAAATAAATAAAGAAACCACACTTAAATACTAAACTAACAATCTTTAGCGTGGCCTGAATCTGCAATAGTTTAATTATCATGTTACATAACGACACGAACGAGCTTGTTTTGTTTTTTATTTATTCATGACCCATGATTGGAAGATTGTATTGATTTTGTTGATTTCTTTGCGATTTTTCGCCATATCATTATGATGAAACGCTTGTTAATTTGTTTAGGTTTTATACACACTAACATAGTTAATAATAAGAGCTGTCTGTTGTGTTGCATATAGTTTAGTTGTGTAATGTTTCGTTGCAAAATGTAAGCAGATCGGCTATAAAATTTGTTACAACGTTAATTATAATTGTAATAAATAAATAATGGTCACTTATTTCGGAGTACGAGTAGCATTGAATTAGTTTTGATTGTCTTGTTAACATATTTCATTTTTCGGGAGATGGCACATTTGTCATTATTTTGCAATAAGTACCTACTTCAGTCAGGTTTTAACATTATTTAGGTACTAAACTAAGAAACAAATGAATGGCTCTTGTCTTGTACCCACGACGGAACGAAGAACATACGTGTAGGTACACAAGAAGTGTGTCGAAGAAGATGCGCGTACGCGTTTAGGGTGACAAGCTGTTTATTTGACTAACGACCCGGTTAAGATTTTAGCCGATTAGATAATAAAAATCCTCAAACAGAACTTAACGAAGCTACTAGGACGGAAGCGTGAAAGGTAAAGGAACCTCTCTACTATACCGCATCACATAACACAACAAGATAGATAAACTGCAATAATTAGACCGCCGCGAGCGCTGTATCGGGTTACGGTACAAGCCACACACCATACATCACCGCTTAACCTCAAATTGAATTCCGATTAACGTTGCGTAATAGCGGTAACCGATTCAGGGTTGCCAACTTATGAGGTAGAATAAGAAGTTAACCTTTCTTTTAACTTTAACATTTGTACCACACCAACGTATATTTACATGAGCAGGCAAAAAGTACAAAATGGGCAGGTGTAGAAAAAAGTGGTCAGCCGCTTCCACGCATAAGAGTACCTAATAATTTCTATCAAACATTCAATGCAGTAAATACGTATGGCAACCCTAACCGCAGATATATAATAAGAAACAACATCGGAAGTCCGAACGGGTTTATATGTTCGTCTTTTACGATTTTACTTTTTAATGTCACACGTATTTTTGCTTAATCATATTCGATGTGACATGCGAGTGGCGTGTAATTTTTTGCCCGTATGTTTTTTCGAGCCGTAAGTACCAACATCGGGTATTTATTTTAGAATTTAAGACTCATGCTAGATTGCGTGATTTTTAGGAAACTATAGCGTATTTTGTCAACTTTAGTTATATAACAATCGATGGAACAAAAAACTTTCGGAGGAATAAGTGTATGTTCATGATTCAATTGAATAAGTTGTTTTATATTATTTTATGTATGTATGTATGTATATTATTTTCATTTCATATAGTAAAACGCTTACTTGTAGAATCTTAGCAGCTGAAACAAAATCAATCGAGGCGGCGCCTATACTGATGAGCTGAGAGATGAATCGTGTTGTTGATCACAAAGCAAACCTGTCATTGGTGGTGTGACGTCTCCACAGACAAACGCCGCTAGGGTTAAGGGAACAGGGTTACTCAGGCAGCACACGAAGTATTTCCTGTAACATCACGTACCTGGTCACACTGTTGCGCGTACTCCGTGATGAGCGCGTTGGCGTGGTGAGCCAGCGGCACGTGCAGCGTCAGCGGCGGCTCGCGCGCCGGCGACAGCTGCAGCGAGTGCGGCGCGGGCGCGGCCGACCGCAGCCCGGCGAGCGGCAGCGAGCGGCGGATCGTCAGCCCCGTTGGACCTGGGGAGACAGATGACATCAGACACTGAGTCACAACCTTATTAGACAACTGTCACCTGTCAGAATTTCAGTCGGCTTTTTTTTCAATGACTTTAGTCTGTGACATTAGCACTTGACATATACATACCGTCACGCCTCTTTCCCATAGGAGTAGGCAGTGAGTACCTGCTTGGTTGCAAATGTTGCAATTGCTACGAACCTCACATACCCCTTTCGCTTCATCCACATTCATCAATTTATTTACACAATGCTCGTCGGTTTAGAGTACTCTTGAGCTGATCTTTTGTCTAAACGTCCCCGATTTAGTCAGGGAACGTCCGTCTAAGGCTTAGACTCTAAGCCTTCTCCTCTCAACACACCCATTCACATTCGCCGTACAAATCTGTCTAGTTTTTTTTTTATCCATCCTCTTTGGACTTTTATATAAATTTATGAATTTGAAATCAATTAATTATTACATTTGAATTTGAAATTCCGAGCCAGGCTTTAAACTAAAAGTGAGACACCACCTCTTAAGATATACGGATTAGCTGAAACAATCACTGCGACACTATTGTTGAGAAAGCGAAGAATAGGAACACGGAGTTCCAAAATGAGACTTAAAATCTAATTATAACCCACCCTTGACTCCAATGGTGACAGCGTTATGCGAAACCGCCAATACTGCACTCTCTCCCGGAGGAACCCTTGCAGAGAATAAACGCCCGAAGTAGAACGGCCAGCTTCGCGCCATCTCAACGAGTTGGCGCTTCGCTTGCCGCGCCGGCGACGAGCCCGCCGAGCGAAGCCACGCAGCGCCAGATCTTCGCTCGCTGGCGTTTATGCGAAGCGACGACGCCGTTGATGTCACGTCGCTTACTATCTGTAGGGGACAAACAAAGTTGAGCGAAAGTAATGGTAATTGTTTTTTAATCTAAGGTGAGTGAGAGCTAATTAAGGGACAGTTTAGAGCAGTCATGCGAATAACTTTTACTTATGACACACACATGTAAACACTTAAATTAAATTAATTATCAGATCTATCTTAATCTCAGATGGTTGACAGTTTATAAAATCAATCAATCAATCAAAATATCTTTATTCAGTTTAGGCTGTACAAGCACTTATGAATGTCAACAAAAAATCTACCACCGGTTCGGAAAACCCCTGTTGAGAAGAATCCGGCGAGAAACTCAACAGTATATTTTTTTAAAACAGATTACAATAACTTACTTTAAAGACTTACATCCAAAGTATTTAACACAACTAGATTTTTTAACACTGTAGATACGCTATTTGATTTGCAGGGATCGCCAATGCGGAGCGGGATTATTTCCAAGCATCCCTGTCCATGATATAATCACTAATTTTATAATACGCCTTAGATACTAATGTCTTCTTGACAATTTATTTGAATTTTGTATCTGTTAACTCAGTGATATTTTTTGGAATTTTGTTATAAAAACGTATGCAATTTCCCAGAAACGACTTTGGTTTTTACCAGTCTGTAAGATGGGACTCTAAGCTTTCCTTTGCTTCTAGTAGCCCTTGGCCTATCAACGTTAGTGTTACCATTAAGCTTGGTGGGCTACTCATAAAAGCTTGGCGGGCCACAGGTTAAATGTAGCTGGATTTGCATAAGACATTTGGAGCCTGTGCCACCTCCTGTTAAGTTCCTGATACCTTAAAGAGTTAAAATTCTGTGCTAAAGTCTCTTTTTGATCGGAAGGAATAAACAGAGACGGCATCACAATTATCTGACACTTAAAGTATCACCAACATAACAAAGAGAGGTAAAACAGGCCCATAGTCTTTTTTAAGGTTAGTTTGGCTGATTGTCATGAATTACACGGTCATATCGTGTGATCCATGCGATCCATATCGCGAAATATTGATGCGTGTCGCAACGAATTCGGTTGTCGTTGACATACCAGTATCAGGATAATATTAAACGTCTCCATGTTACTCAGTAAATTGTACCTGTGCGTATATGAGGTCTAGGACGGCGGGGTCGCTGTAGGTCTCCTGCGGCGCGAACACCTCCTTGCGCACGCGCAGCTTCCACGGCACGCGCGCGTACGTCAGGAACGAGCGGTCGGACGGCAGCAGCGCCGCCGGCGCGGGGACGTCGCCTGCCAAGCGAAAGGACACTTAGCGTAAGTTGCACCAAATTAACGATTTTTGACATAAAACCTATGAAATATGCAACAAAATCGTCGGTTATCGTTAAAGTAAGTTGGTTCAAGTCATGCTTAATATTACATACATACATACATATATCACGTCTTTATCCCTTACGGGTTAGACAGAGCCTAATATTAGCTACATTTATATGTAGAATCAGCGTTTGCCCACCACTGCGTCCTCGCATAATATAATATCATACATACATACATACCGTCACGCCTCTTTCCCACAGGGGTAGGCAGTAATATAATATCAGTGGTGAAATTTTCGCGACTTCAAACATTAGGTAATTCTTTATTCTCTATTCCGCGGGAATTTTGAAAAATCCTGAAAATACTTTTTGCAGTTGATTCTTGCATGCCTAATTTCTAGACTAGTCAATTTAGTTACGGAGGTAGGGCTCCTTTATTTCTTCCTCCTATATATCCCGTAACAATTTCGAAAAATCTCTTTAGTGCACCTCATGATACTTAAGGAATGTCTGTTACATTCCAAGTCCATCGCTTTAGTGGTTAAAACTGTGCGTTGTCTGTCAATCAGTCAGTCAAGTTACTCTTTCACAGGTATAGATTTCTTGTGGGTGCAGCTATCAGCAACAAAATACGTGTGAACCTGTCAAACAATAATGTTAAACTTACGTTCGATATGCTCCGTACGGTCGGTGACGTGCGTTGACACAGAGTGTCTGCGCTCAGCTTCCATTTTCCGATCCCTTTCTTTCTGCGCCATGTGCGTCTTGAATGTCGCTCGCTTGGCCGTGTCGCTGTTGTCGTTGAAGCCGGCGTCCGACCGCGGACTGTCCCGAGCTCGCCCAACCAGCATTTCCCGCGAGTTCTTGCGGCCGTCAAATCTCTCGAAATCATCAGAATACGGAGACCGCTTGCGCTCGAAATCGTCCATGCCGTTTTCTTCTTTGCGCCGTTCGGCTCTCGTCGGGTGTATCTCGTATATTTCGGACGCGTCTCGGCCGGAGAAGTTGTCGCGCATGTCGCGCATGTCGCGGCGGTCGTGCGCGTCTAAACCGGATTCGGAATCCCACTCGTCCCGGTTATGCTGCCTGTCGTCGTTGTAGCTCCTCCCGTCGGACTCGTCGCCCCAGTCGTCTCGCACTCGGTGGTCGCGGCGATCGGCGGTCAAGAAGCGAGTGGCCAAGTCATCGCGCGACCCGGAGTCGGGGTCGTCTCTTCTCCTCGAATTCCAATTGGCCAGGAACGCGTGTCTATCGTCCGCCTCCCTGTTCTGATGCACTCCAAAAGTGTCCCTGTCGCGACGCAGTTGCGCGAACGAAGACGATTCCGGGATGGGAGGCGGCGGCGCCGGTCTGTCGGGAGGGGTGGGGGGAGACATGGGCGGCGGCGGGGCGGGGCCGGGGGGCGCGGGGGGCAGCGGCGGGGGCGGCGCGTCCCACCTCGCCCCGCCTCCCAGTTGGCGCTCCAACATTAGTTTCCTGGTGTCTTCTAGTTTGTTGATCGTGCGTGGGGTTTCGGCCGCAGACGAGGTGCTGCGCACTGAATGGTTGGCGGTCACGCGTTCTAATCTTTGTCTCATTTCAGAACTGAGTTTGAGCTTCCCGACGCTCCCGGGTGACGGCCGCTGGGCTCCAATCTCGAAGCTTCTCCGGGCTGTGCGTTGAGATGGAGGCTCGCGGCTCGGAGATACGGGTCCGTCCACTTCGAATTCTTCCCATTCTATGCTCGGAGACGCTTCCGACCGGGAGCGCCCGCGCGGCTCGTGTTCGACGCCATTGCTCTGCGACTGAGGAGTGTGTCTTCTATGTATCTGGCGCAGTTTGAATTTGGTAAAGTCTTGATTGATGTCCTGACCGTTGGCGTCTTTGGGCGGGGGCCACCGCCACTTTCCGATTCTGACGGTCTTCGCGCGACCGTAAGGATCCATGAAGCCCCGTACTTCAGAGGGGTCGGTAGCGTGGAGCGGGGGAGGCATAGGCGGCGGGGGCGGGGGAGGAGCACCCGTGGACGAACTCTCGTTGGACTCGCGTCTAGTCTTTGTGACTGACACTCTGGGAGGAGAGTGTACCTGAGCGTGGACGACGGTCGACGACCGCACAGGTGACGTCGGCTCCGACTCCGTAGGTTCAGCGACCTGACCGGCCAGCAATGATTGCAAGGCCTGATTCTGAGCCAGGAGCTGTTGTTGAATCTGAAGATTTTGTGCCATTGCACTCTGCAGGAACGCACGCTGCAAGTTCTGATGGTAAACATTCATATCGACCGTCCCTGATGGCGGTAAGTGCAACCCTAATGCTGCCGCTAGTGCTTCGGGCGTCGCCGGCATCGATATATTGGACATGCCTCCAAAACTGAGAGCTGATGTGTTGGCAGATGCCGCTCTCGGCGTCACTCCGCCGCCCTTAATGGCTCCCGATAGGCCTTCCCCATCTGTCAGCCTCTTCAAGCTGTCATTCATGAAAATCGGATCAAACAGATTGGTGATGTAATCATCCACAGAGTCAGCACTAGATTCCTTTCTGCTCTTCTCCTTATCCTCCTTTCCGCCTCCTTTGATCAAGCTGCGCATTTCCACAGCACTGTCGAGAGCTTCTAATTGTTCTTTGTAGTCGCAGCTCAGAATGCTGTCGATGAAGTCGGTGTAGCCGCCTCCTTTGATGCTGGCGGCGAGGGAGCGAGCGTCGGACAATTCGTCGATGTTAGGGTCGAGCACTGGCGAGAACAGGTCGTCCAGGAACTGATCGACGTCGGAGGCCTGGCTCGGGACGCGCACGCGCCGCACGTGAGAGGCTAAACTCGGGGCTTCGGACGTGTCAGACATCGCCGACGACCTGGGGAAGAAGCGAGGGTAAGTTAAACTTAAACAGAAATTTATTAATGTGTTGCTTTTCATAGCTTGTAAGTCCCACGGTGAGATTAATTCAGAATTTCCTATTTCTGTCGTAACAAAAAATACAAATAAGATTTAGTTTTATTACCTGACTCCGCCGAATTCCGAGCTCTTCTCAATGTAGGCGCGGCTGGACTGGCTGCCGGCCGGCGCGCGTTTGCCCGCGTACTGGCTTTTGATGTAGCGCGACGGCAGCACCCGAGACCCCGTTCCGTACTCCATCTCCATCGCTCCCTTACTGCTAGACACGCTCGGCGCACCACCCAACCTCTCTACCGAGTGATACCGGTCATTCAATCTCGATTGCGATAACCCTAAGTCTGCCAACTTTGTCGGTTGCGGGGCAGGATTGTCCCCAAGCAAGTTATCCAACGACCTGCTTCGAATCTTCTCAGAATTCTGCTCGAAGTATCTCTCATTGAGCGCCGATTCTCGCGACAGCAGGTCGTGAGATATTTTCCGGGAATAATCGTTGGAGTGTTTGTTGATCGCGTGCGACTCTTCACGGTCCATTTTCCACGTGTATTCGGACATGTTGTCGTCAATGGAATCTTGGAGCAGGCGACCAATGCTGGGCGAGCGCGATTTAGGCGGCTCCGGTGGTGGGACCTGCGGGAAACAACATAAATAATAAATGTGACCATTAACGCATTAGGACGAGGCGGATATGACGAGATGAGGATAACCTACAAGCGATCTCAAGCGACTGACCAAACATAAGTGCAGATAGGGCGAAGTGGAAGTGAGACACTATAAGGGCGGCGCGGGCGGCGTGTGGCCGCGCCCGGCCCCGCGCAGCGGCTCGGCGCGCGCGCTCGGCAGCGCCGGCCACGCTCGGTCTGTAGGTGTGTGAGGTTACCATGGGCCTCGTGGCGGGCGAGCGCTCGGGGTCGACGGAGGCGCGCGGCGGCGGCGCGGGCGGCGTGTGGCCGCGCCCGGCCCCGCGCAGCGGCTCGGCGCGCGCGCTCGGCAGCGCCGGCCACGCTCGGCCTGTAGGTGTGTGAGGTTACCATGGGCCTCGTGGCGGGCGAGCGCTCGGGGTCCACGGAGGCGCGCGGCGGCGGCGCGGGCGGCGTGTGGCCGCGCCCGGCCCCGCGCAGCGGCTCGGCGCGCGCGCTCGGCAGCGCCGGCCACGCTCGGCCTGTAGGTGTGTGAGGTTACCATGGGCCTCGTGGCGGGCGAGCGCTCGGGGTCGACGGAGGCGCGCGGCGGCGGCGCGGGCGGCGTGTGGCCGCGCCCGGCCCCGCGCAGCGGCTCGGCGCGCGCGCTCGGCAGCGCCGGCCACGCTCGGCCTGTAGGTGTGTGAGGTTACCATGGGCCTCGTGGCGGGCGAGCGCTCGGGGTCAACGGAGGCGCGCGGCGGCGGCGCGGGCGGCGTGTGGCCGCGCCCGGCCCCGCGCAGCGGCTCGGCGCGCGCGCTCGGCAGCGCCGGCCACGCTCGGCCTGTAGGTGTGTGAGGTTACCATGGGCCTCGTGGCGGGCGAGCGCTCGGGGTCAACGGAGGCGCGCGGCGGCGGCGCGGGCGGCGTGTGGCCGCGCCCGGCCCCGCGCAGCGGCTCGGCGCGCGCGCTCGGCAGCGCCGGCCACGCTCGGCCTGTAGGTGTGTGAGGTTACCATGGGCCTCGTGGCGGGCGAGCGCTCGGGGTCAACGGAGGCGCGCGGCGGCGGCGCGGGCGGCGTGTGGCCGCGCCCGGCCCCGCGCAGCGGCTCGGCGCGCGCGCTCGGCAGCGCCGACCACGTCTCGATCTCGCCTACCGCGTCCAGGGCGAACTCGCAGCCCGCCCATTCTGTAAAAAAAAACATCGATTAACGTATTCATTATCGGTAACGCATAGTAAGTATAAAAGTGAAATTCTAGTGACTCACTCAGTACCGCTGTCATAATCTACACTCGTCGTCATTATTAGATTCCAAAAACCAGCAATCTGTTGCCATCAGAATGAAATAAAAACAATATTTTTTAAATATTAGTCGCACCAATTGATATTTCATTTTTAACATGTCTGGTTGATAAGTCCAGAAACCGGACTCACCTGCGGTTCGTGTTTTTAATGTTACTCATCCGGCAATTGGCTACTTCCCGGGCCTCGGCATTGATCTACTATTGATTGTTCGCCGACGAAGCAGCAGCGACAGTGCGGTACCTGTGAGCTGTCCGTTGTGCTCCAGGGTGAGCGCCCAGCCGGCGGCGCGGCGCGCCACGCCCGCGGCCGCCAGCGCCGCCGCCGCCGCGCGCTCGCACGTCGTCCACGGCTCCACGCACACGTGGTGCACTGAATCTGAATGAAGAACGCATATTCATCTGTAATCTGAAGCTGGGGGTTCTCCGAAAATAAATAAATAAACAAATATGTTAACGGTAGAACCGAACAGGGCTGGATTGATCATTGCGATGTCCCTATCCGTAGGCGATAGAATTCTCGGAGCCCTATCTTTTCTACCTTTATAAAATATACTTTTTTGGTAATGCATTAACATTTTTATTTTTATGTTTTCTTCTACATATTTGCTTCTTTCCGGGTTCTTGTATAAATCCAACCCTGGTGGCCCTTTGCCCACTTTGTGCCAAATATTAATATCATACCATCACGGTACATGTACAACACGCAAAAATTTCTGTCAACCCTCGAGTACTAATGCGGGCACCGTAGGTAGGTACGATTTAATAAATAAAGATTTCTCATCGGGTAAAATCGGTCTATGCCCAATCACGAAGTGCCATTTAGCGCTGGTTCTGTCCGAGAAAGTTCCAATAGCGCTGGCATTATAAAAAAAGCCATGTAAAAAATAAGAGCCCTTCGCGGCCTATTTACAAAATTTAATTTTATTGTTTTGAAATATTTTGTTATAATTTGTAAATGACAATTAACAGTTGAGTCGATTTTTGACACTTTGTAAGTATTCGTAGCTTCGATTCGTAGATTACAAGTCTATTTATTTATTTATTCTGGTTCGCCAACAGGTATAACACTATAAAACTAAAAAAGTTCACCCGATGGAACAAAAAAAAATCACTACTTCACTACACCGTACACAGTACGCGGATGTATTTTTGTATTATGTATGCGGTGGTGTGGCTAGTAGTGCTAGCACCGGACTGACAACCGTTCAGACCTGCAAGTCGACCGTATTTTATCTGAGACGGGCCCATAAACATACCAATGGACGGAAACCTTTATTGTCCATTACTATTAATATTATTTATTATAAAATGCATGATTATTGTCCACGCGGCATGTTTTTAAGCTGACAGCCAGGATGGATGCACATGTGTATTAAACCTGGTAGAAAAAACTTATGTTCGTGTCGCGTTATTGTTCTACATATATTATTGTCGGTCTTAATTGTCCCATTATTCATTGCGAGGCTATTGTGCTAAATATATGTGCAAGCAAACAATTTATAGATTTTTCAATCTTTTGGCTGTAGGTGGCTGATTGACGCTAGTTCATTGCCACGCACCGCGGCTCCGGTGAAAAACAGAAAAGACGGCTGTCAATTGTTTATAAAGTTTTTGGTGCACGGCTCGGTCTTTTACTCGGATTTATGTTTTAACTATTGTACAAAATTAGTTAATATGTATAGTGTTTGTTGTAATTACTTAGTATATAGGTATAATAGTACGGATGTTTTTCGCGGGTGTTTAAACAGCACCTACTTAGCAGAGGCGGTGGCTATTAAAGACTACGGGCTATACGCAACGTTGGTCGAAGCCGGCTTCCTTATGGTTTGTGGTTTTTAAACTTAATACCGTACAGGATCAATTGAACCATGACATTGGTAACGTCATTTTCTACGTATCGAAGGTTTTATTAAACAAAATATAACACGTAATAATATCACGACCAAACTAAGTTATTTACAGCTGATGATCTGATGACTGTGGACCAGAAACAGTAGTTTCCAAGTCTTAACCAAGGAGTTCTTTTTATTAGCAGGGACCACGAGGTTCAAGAGAAGTATTAGTATATTACTACACGTCTTAAGTATTATGTGTATATGTATGTATTATTTTATTTTATTTATTTAGCTATGTATTATATTTATGTTGATATTGTTGTTTTTATTATCCCTGCGTTTATCCTGTCTATTTGTTTCCGCCACCTACTTAAACTGTCTCCAACTTATTTCTATTATTGGTTGTCTGGAAGAGATCGCTAATAAGCGATAAGCCCGCCTATTGTTTACTTTGTTCTTTGTTTCTGTATTGTTTTGTACTGATTTGTGGTGTTCAATATTTGTATTGTATTGTATTGTACACGTCACCGAGTAATATTTATGTTTATCGAACGGCTTCTACCAAGCGTTTGTTGAAAAAAAATCGCTTTGTTTACCTGTCTATGTTAATTTCTTATTACTAAAATAGTTGGCTTCAGAAACTAAGTAGCAGGAAATCGAATAACAAATCAATTAGAAAGTTAGCTAAATATTCTACTGATGGCACCGCACTCAGCCTCCGTGACAGCCTGTCTTCTAGGGACACTTACCATCATAGAGCCGCAGCGGCAGCGCCGGGCGCGCGTCTGTCCTAGCGGCACGCCACTCCAGCAGCGTGGGCGGGCAGCGCCGCGGCACGCCGCTAGCGCGCGCGCCGGCCGCGCCGCCGCCGCCGAGTAGCCGCAGCAGCAGCGCACGCTCGCGCGCCGGCGCACGCTCCGACACGAAGCGGACCAGGTATCTAAGGAATTAAGGAATGACCATAATATTAAAACTTGTATCCGAACGAAACATATTTTTTGGCGAAACTAAAAGCGAGTTTCGGCGATGCAATGCGACTAAAACGCTGAATCAATAAAATGTCAGTGGGCCGTTCTTTCCTGATACAGCTCGCTGGTCCAATATTATAAGAATACACGTTTTACACATTGTAAGTAAGTAAATGCTTTATACATACATAAATTCCGTCACGCCTCTTTCTTACAGGGGTAGACAGAGACTATTTTGTCACCACCCGCCTGGTTGCACAGCTGCACCAGTACCTACGTATTGCAGTAAAGCACAACTCACTTGTGCAGTGACGGCGTGGGCTGGAAGGCTGCCAGGCAGTGCGCCATGAGCTGGCAAACGCGCTCCGCCGCGTCGCCACCCGCCTGGTTGCACAGCTGCACCAATATCTCGTCCCGCAGGCCTCGCGACGCCAGGCCGCGAGACGCTATGTAGTCCGCTAGAATCTGGAAACAAACAATCAAAGATAGTCTTCAAACAGGGTTGGTGAAAGGTTCCTTTGTAGAGACCGTTAAAGGGAAGGAAGGAATTCAAATCTTAAAAACACATAATTATATTATTAGGTGTAACATAATTATATTATGGATGACCTTCAATAGGGCCAAAGCAATATTTGGCTCAGCACCAATATTGCCACTAATTTCATGCTTTTATAAATTGGTTAGGTAAAACCGCCTATTGTCTGCCTTTTGTTATAGCTTTTGTGAACTCGCTATATTGGTTTTGATGTTCAATAAAAGATGTATATTCATTGAGACGGGCACTAAAACCGTACCTTTTGCCTTGCTTCATTGCCAGCTGCTGACTCATCGCACCATCTTAGAATCAGCTTGAAAGTTGCCACGGCATCGTTGAAATCTTGGTCCCTGAAAATAAGCTTATAAGTCATAGTCGCGCTTGCGTAAAATATTGTTTTGAATTTATTGAAAGCGAATCGTCGCTCAGCATCGGATCGACAAAAATTCATTCAATTAAGGGCTTATTACACTTGGCTTAATTTAGTCATCCTAACTAGGATGCTAGGATGGTCACATACTGTTCTTGCTTCTAATTAGGATATTTTTTAGGATCCTTACTAGCTAAACGCCATTACATTTTACTAAATTAGGTTACTAAATCATTTAGAATCCTCAATTTAGCCAAGTGTAATAACCCCTTAAAAACGACACATTGTTCCGTCCTTAATATTTCTGGCCAAACAGATTCGTACCTAACAGCAGCTTTGGCGAGGAACGGCCTGGATATGGGATGCTTGCGGGGGCTCAGCTGCCCGCCGTCCGCGAAGTAGACCGAACTGAACTTGGAGAAGGCGAACTGCTCCAAGTCCCGGGGGAGCTGGACGCGCTCGTCTTCTGAGTAAACGTCGCCTGACACCTGGATCAATAAATGAAGGTTATAGTTAAACGAAAGTAAATATAACACAAACAATATAAAGAACATGGAACAAGGTAAAAATACATGCTGTTCATAGTTACAAATTTAATCCACAAGATGCTAGAAGTTTCAACTGCATTAAATAAAGATCACTCTCCTCGAGTGGACTATTATCTTAAATAGCATGTTAGATAAATCGCTTTACGCAAATGTAACTGCCTGCTTAGTAAATGTTGTGGCTATAAGATCCAGATATACTGAGTCTTAAATAAATCTGGACACGAATCTGCTGTCCCAAGAGCAACACCGAAAGCATATTTATTCATATTTTGATCTGTCCAACTGATCAGCCTCGTAGATAACTGCTGGTTGTACATTCGCGAGGATCCTGCTTCTAAAGCTGTCACTCGTCCAGTTCGAGAGGATGACGGCTAGCTCAGTTGGTATCTCCAGCACTTGCAGGTCACTCTTTGGGAGTAATATATTAGGAGTAACAAACTCGAAACTCGCTGCTGCCCGTACCTTGGCCAGGTTCCGGTCCGCGTGAGGTGGCTGCCACTCGTCCAGCTTGGATAGGATGAAGGCCAGCTCTGCCGGTACCTCCAGCACTTGCAGGCTCTCGGCTTTCGCTTTTTGCTCGGCGGCACGCCGTCTGTACATAAAATGGATAACATTTATATTTCTAAAGTACTTATGTAGGCATGGGAAGGTGACAGAACAGAGAGCACATTTTCCAATTGTAAGTAAGTGGCAATTACTTCCAAACATTGTTGAATGTTCAATGTGTATACGGTGTTAAAGGAAATACTTAATTTTAGTCAAAACTTGCGACGAAAAACTTGTAAAGCGTTCAATGAAAGTAACCTAACCACCTGTTGAAATATTCCAGAACAGTTCTAAAACACATAAGACTTGGGTGCGTGGGTTTGATCCCTTCGCCTTTTCTATATAAAAAAGAAAACAAAATAAACATCATTGCTTCTGCTTGTACTGACTTGGCTTGCAGCTGCTGCTGCTCCTGGCGACGGCGCTGCTGGTCGCGCAGCAGCTTGGCCTTCGCCCTGGCGCGGCGGCCGCGCACGAGCGCCTGCGCGCGCAGCACGCCGCGACGCGCGCGCACGAAGCGGCGGCGCGCTCGCCGCCCGCGCCACCACGCTTGCAGCTTCACCGCTGACGCACGCATCTGGTTGTAGCGCTTCCTGGATCATTTGGAATAAAGGAATTACTCTTTCGGATTTTTAAGGTATTGGTAATTATATTGGCACCACGGTTAGACCACGGTTAGACGTTTGCGACGATTGTAATCAATTAAACCAGCGCGTCTGGTCAATATTGATAAAAAAAAAACTTCTGTTCATATCCATTTGGTACGTCGAAATCTGATATTCATTCTATCAATATTCACACGTATGTATGTCACAGCAGCCACAGGTCGAGCTACCAAGTATATCTACTAACTGCAGTATCTAACGACCGAACCTTAAACGTCAGCTCAGATTAGAAGAACCGAATATCGTGAAGGAACAGTAGAAAGAAAAAAGACATTTTCACCTCACTTGCTCGAAAAGGCTGTCTTTCTCCTTCAAAATCTGCGTGGAAAAGTGCTTTTTCCCCGCTTGCGTGGAAAAGGTTTTTGAAATTCGAACGTGACGATGACCACCATTGCCCACCTACTCATATAATCAGAAATTAGAACTTTGAACTTCGTATGTTGTCGTCTCGCTTATACGAATAGTACTTAATTAGGTGAATGAGAAGGACGGAATAATACGAACTTCAAATGTCGAACTTGTTATCAGACCCCTAACTTTTTCATCCGATAAAAAAAAACATAATGTCACGTTCAGAAACGCGATCCGGTATCCGTTATTAATTTATTTTAAAATCCATTACTTCCTAAGTTATTTTCAAGATTTGCTAACTTTCGTTGCGAAAAGAAAAAACGATATTGGTTTTTATTAATTATTTAAATTTTTGGTTAACCACAAAAATAGCAACCAAGCAGGAAAAAACAGATATTCTGATGCAAATTCAGAACGCGCGCCATTTTTTTTTAAATTCAGTCTAATAGTTAGTGCGATTTTTTAACTTTCTTTTTAAAAATATATCTATGATTAGAAAAAAAATTAAAAGTTTTTAGAGATTGCTCGTCGGGAAACCGAAAAGTTGACCAAAATTGTTGTTTGGTTTATGATAAAAATAAAAAATAGTTTTACTTATTAGATTATTAGACTAGGCTGTATGGGCTTAGATTCTATTACCTTTCTTATTTAGAAGAAAGAGAACAAAAAAACTGATTTACTATTAGACTGTTTTTCTTTCATCCACCATTTTTCTCGCTATAGTGAAGTGAAAAATTGTGTGTTTCGCTCGGCAGCAAAGTTGTTTAGTATCTCGTGCCTTGAAACTCTCGCGACGCTCAGGATTCTTCTTTTGAACCACTCGCTTCGCTCGTGGTTCAATCATAGAATCCTTCGCTTGCTCGGGTTTCAATTCAGGCACTCGCGCCAAACAAACACTTTGCAGCCTTGCATAACAAATAACTATTATTCTCATCATTGGGTAGTAATGCCACCATAAAGCAATTTCCTGCGTTATGACATGTACGTTCGAAAATAGAACGTCATGTTAGCCGTACCTGGCCAGGAGCCCCCTCGCGTGCGCCTGCAGCGTGGTGGCGGCGGCGCGCAGCTTGTCGGCGCGGGCGCGCTCCAACGCGCGGTGCAGCGCCTCGCGCAGGAACACCCGCGCGGCGCCCAGCTGGTAGTCCGCGCCCGCTGACAAATTAAACAGTCAATTACTTGGCTCAACCTTTGAATATCGTATCCAGTAGATTTCCAAAGGCTGAGCCTGTTGAGAACACTGCGCTAAATTGGCCAATTCGTAAATGAAGTGGTACAAGCGATGGAATATGTGCGTAGGAGGGGTAAATGCACAAAAAAACCGAATTTAACGAATACTATAGACCAGTTTTCTAGAAATTAACACAATGATTAAGCGGCATTTAATGTCAAATCCGCGAAGAATTTAGACAGAAGCTAGCGGAGCGGAACTCGCGCTGTCCACTTGACTACTTTGAAGTGTTAATGCACCACTTTTCTTTTCACATACCGGCCGGCGAAAAGCGGAAAATATCACAAACTTTAAGTATATCCAACAACTCTCCGCGTTCGTAAGCAAGTCGCGACTGACTCGGTGTGCCGATCAATTAGTAGAAAGTAGTAACCAGCTGGTTTCCAAACATGTTGTGTAGGATTGATGCGCCGATTAAACCAATATGATTTAATTGCAATGCTAGTTGACACACACTGAGTCGTAAAACAATAATTTATAATTTAAGTTGATATGAAAGTCCCTATCTATATTCTACGATCTACATTCATTATATTTAGTGTAAGTTACACCAATTTACATTCACAATAACATTAACTAGAACTAGAACAGACTATTTTGACATATATATTCATAGATTTTCTATAAAATACAGCTATGGTTAAAGTTACAAGTTAAAGTGACAATAAACGTTTCTTATTTCTTATTTACTTAAACAATAAATCCGAGCAAATAACACGTAATAAAAAAATCTTTTTTGGAGTAAGAAAATTTTATCAATAAATCTATCCCATACAAAATGGCTTTTCTAGTCACGATAGTTCGAATTTCGGATTTGATTTCGTAGCGCCTAGTGCTTGCTGTTTCTTTTTCCAGTGAGAAATGTGCAAATAGCTGAAATAGAGCATATTAAGTATAGATACTTCGTTTGTGCTATAAAAACTAGTGACGCCAAGAGATACTATTACCAAAGCAAGATCACGCTGATAGCAAATACAATACGAGTATCTACAAGACTCATTATAGCCCCCGCTTTAGCATCTTTCAACACGCAACATAGGCGGCAAATAGTCATATGCAAACCGCTCATTATGCGAATTGCAAAAGACAATCGTTCCTGTCGCGCTCTCATTACACACAATAAACGTCGTAGGCGGACGAACATGCGGCCGATATAGTCGCTGACGTCACCGCAAGGGGGCGTCACATCAGATTTGATTTAGCGATTTATCGACCCCCTCCCCTCTTTGTGAGATGTGAGATTTGGCTGGACACCCTCAACTCTCAAATTTCACGTAAGATTTATAAAACTATCAATAAACACAAAAATCTTAGAAGTCATGTTATAGGCAATACGGGAGCAACGCATCACTAATTTTGATTTCCCTTTTCACCTATACGCCCACCATCCAAGGGTGGCCTTTAAGTCTTGTTGTCATAGGCTCTGTCGACCCCGTAAGGGATACAGACGTGATTTGTGTATGTATATGTATGTATCAATAAACACCAAGGCTTATTTCAATGAAATTGTATCATTTCATTGTATTATTTCAAAGTTTTGATGTTTGGTAATGGATGCCTTACCTGCACCGGTGGGCGGCATGGCAGCCAGGATAGAATTGCAAATCTCTCGGTACGGCGTGGCGCGTGCCGGCGTCGATTTTAATAAATATCTATAAACAAAAAATATTATTCATCTATGTGGAAAATGATAAAAATATAGGTAAAAACCTGTTGTATGTGGGAGTGATATGGTCTGTATAGATAATTTGACGTTCCATATTAGAGAAATAACTTAAGTTCTACATGGTCCTTTAATTAAGTTAACTACTTTAAACTAAATTAGTTTGTATGGAAATGAAATTTATATTTTTCTGCGTTAGTTTGTCTGAACACCCCTGTAAATGTTTATCAGTTTTTTTTTACTGTGGGTGGGTATGTGACAAATGTTTCCATATGCGACTTAGTTTTTAATTAAAAGTTACTATAAAAAACTAACTTACACGGAACTAATATACTCGCTAAAATATTCTGGAATAATTCTAAGACACCTTGAATGTAGGAACACGTCACAATGTCTTACCGGTATCTCTCCACGAAGCTCTGGAAGGGTATCCTTATGGGATAGCCAGTCTGTCGTATCCGTATGGTGTCCAGCATACCGGTATACCGCAGCTGGGCCAGCACGCACGGCATGTCGAACTTCATGGGAGACTTATCAGTGTTCGGCTTGATGCAGCGCACGAACCAGGGGTTGCAGCGAGACATGGAGTCGAGGAGCTGGTGGAGGCTGTCTGAGAACCTGGGGGTGAAAATGGTTTAATGGATATTTGAAGGGCATAAGACTGTTAGCAGTGGGGTAAATGAATTTTGTAATCTATTGATAATCGCCGATCTGTATCTTACTGGCGATGATGAATCTGAATCTAGTAGAATCTGCAGCCTAAGCATCGAGTGGTTACTCTATGAAGAGCTACAGCAACATCTCTAGCGTGTAATGCCTAGGACAATGACAAGGCTCAGTGCTCATCGTTTGTTACAGTTCCATCAGTTTTCGGTTTTGTGTCGTTGGTGTCTCGTCGCTCGCGCTGCTGTTTCAACATTGCCATGATCCTCAATGGGCCAGCTTCAAAAATTCACCTCGCCGCGACGGTAGGCGTCCGCGGCTTCATAGTGACAAAGCGGCCGTTGGCACCGCGTGGCAGCGTCTTGTTGGCGTCGTGCTGCGCGCGCAGCTGCGCCGACATCTCCGCCACCAGCGGCACTTCGCTACTGCACAGAAGCTCCAGCACATCAGGCCGCAGCGCGTCGCGGTTCTTGTCCAGGAAACCCTCCACGTTGTACCATACCTGGCCTGCGTAATGTTTCACCTGGACAAACAAACAGCGTAGAAGTTATCTTATTTCCCCCTTTTAGAAAAACAATTTTCCATGGGATAGATTTATTAATAAAATTTACTTACACCAAATTCACTAGCGCCCAGCCTAGGTCTGGAGTAAAGCTCGTTCAGAGCGTGATTGTAATGGCACTTTTCCAGAAAAGACGCGTCCGATGCTCTCGGGAAGTTGCTCTCGTCGTCCAACAAGTGAAGGATGCCCACCGGCTTCTTGCTTAGTAGCTGGATAACTGTAAAGAAAATTCAAAGTAAGACCATAAAGTTATCATCAACGTAAGCTCAAATCAGCAGGTACGTGCGCTACATACCTGGAGAATTATCATTCCACGTAAGGTTAGACCACTCTAATCTCTCCTTCTGGTATTCCTGTTGCTCCAACTTGAATATGTGCTTGTTGAAATAGTGTTGGAGCGTTTCGTTCGCAAAATTTATGCACAATTGCTCGAATGAGTTCTCTTCCAGGTCTTCGAACCCGAAGATATCCAGGAGAGAGATTCTGTGTGCGTCGTGTAGTCCAGCGCGGTGGACTATCGAGTTGATTCGTAGGACGAGCCAGTTAAACAGAGAGGAGTACAAGGCTTTCGCGAATGCGTCTCTCGCGTCTAAAGCTTGGTCAATTGGCAAAGGGGACCTCATGCGCTCGGCTCGCGCTGCGGTTACCCTAGTAGTCAGAGCCCTAGCCATCGCTTCCGCTGGCACTTTCAGCAAGTGCGCCGCCCAGCGCACTTCAGCGCCTCCACCCAACTGCACGCCTTCCTGACCATGCCGTAACTGCCTCCTATGAAAGTAAACATTCCCTAAGTGCAGAACAGCTGATAAAACCCTGATAATGTCTTCTCTTTCCGAATCCCCGATCCCGAGAACCTGCATAGCACCACACAAGGCTGACCAGTCGGCACCGGCGCCTGCTCCACCTGAATCACCACCTTGATTTAAATAGAAGTAATGCTCTGGTGATAAAAGGCCTCTAGATCGCCTCTGTTCTTCATCCATCCCCGCCAAGAGCTCATAAAACACATGATAATTCCGTTCACCAGGCGACTGTGTTACTATACGAGATTTTTCAAGCAGGTAATGCGCGACTCGCGCTCCGGCAAGCGCACCATCTTTAAAGTATAGTTCTAGAAGTTTCCCAAATCGACTAGAGTTATGGTTTTTTGGTGTTCTAGCGTTTCCGAAGGCTTCCAAGAGTGGGGCTGCTTCTAGGATTTGTTCAGAGACGGGAGCGCGACCGAGGGGCGCTGGGGCGACCGCGGCCAGAAACTGGACCGCTAGTTTAGTGGACTCGGTCTTTCCGGCACCGGACTCGCCGGAGATGAGAATGGCCTGCGGGTGCGGCAGAGACGCGCGCGCAGCCGCTGCTATGGCAAACAGGTGTGGGGGAAGATCGCCCAGGGCTTCCGCTGCGTGGTACCTGGAACAGGTTTGTAATTCAGTTTTAGGGCTATATTTCCAAGCGACAAAAACGATTCCGTTCCAAAGGGTTGAGGGTTTTGTCATAAATACGTTCTTGGGATTATGACAACTCGGATTTACGTTAAGTGAGGCTCTGACACTAGAGAGATTCTCCTGCCTTCAGTTGTTTCCCAGTTATTCTTTAAGTGCCTCTCCATTACCAGGTAGAGTTTAGCTATGAGTAAGATCTATCATTAAAAACCATGCGTATTTACCTCCTCGCAGTCTGCAGTCCATACAAAGCATCCACGGGCCGGTACGGATTGACGGCCACCAGTATGGACCCCGCGTACGTGTATATCAACCCCTGCTCGTATCTCAGCTTAAGGTTCCACAGTAAAGCGGCCTCGTGTAGGTCATGAAGACGCGTCATGTCTTCGACCCCCGTGGGGCCCAGCTCTTCGCGGGGCCATACGGGGTCGCCCTCTTCTTCGCCGTTGCCCATTTGGAGGGCGAAAGTTTGCGGCTGGAAAGAGAAGAGGAGTTGAATTTTTCAGTTTGTAGCTGTTCTTACAACCAATTTTGGGATAGAATACTTAGAAGTTGGCTCCAAAAAGCCTCAATTACCAAATTTATTAATCAAACTGCGAATTTTACACAACGAAACGTGTAAAGAAATGAGAATACGTCATAATTTTACAATTAAAAAAAGGTTTTTTTTAAGGCAGCTAATAGCGTGTCGTCTTAAGAAATCAGACTGTAATAGCACTGACAGAAATAGTTAGCCATAACACTGCATTCTGATTTTATGACCTCTTTGTGTGGTTCTAGTTCTACTGCACACACTTGTGCACGAAAAGTACCTAGCACGAGAATATCGTTTCTCAATGGCAAAGCAAAAAGAATAGAAAGAAGCCATGGGAACCGGAATGCTAATTTCGTACGATAACATCATCTTTCCAAGTTGCCAAAAGAATGCCATATTTAATTGCCCTCTCTAAACGCGTTACGACAACCATCGCAATATTAATTGATTACGAAGACGCTACACTTTCGATTGTGCAAGATAAATTAAATAAACACGTTACAATTTCCTACTGGCTTACTTCTCTCAGGAATAAGTTACCAAACGGCATAAAAATGCAACCAGACGGAAAATCACGCGCAGTCGCCAGGCTGTAAACCATAACTGTGACATAACATAATGACTGCTGCACAATTGTATCAGACATCTTTCGTGACCTAAACTGAGAGCATTTCGCTTTCAAGCTCATTCAAATTTAGCGTACACTGTTCGTTCGGTTCACACCTTCGAGCCGCGGCCGCGTGCTCAGCTAGTAATGAATAGAACGAACCGGGAGACAGACGGCTGAAAGTAGATCTTGGTAGATGCTTGCAAATTGCCAAGTCGCATATTAGATTACGTTGTAGCATTTTCTTGGTCCACCAGGCACAAATAATAAGTTGGCGAGTCTATTACCCCGGTACAGTTAGCTGACCTTCGAACGTCAGACTGTTACGTTAAGTAATGATACAAACACCATAAACGATTTGAATATAAAACTTATGTGTTACAATTTATATTGAAATGGAGGTACTTATTTTCTATAGATTTCTATTCTTAAAAAAATATTCTCGAATAACAGTCACTTTATATGGAGAACTTATGTGGAGGGACTTAAGTTTTTATTTTTGTTAGTTAATATACGAGAGACCTATGTATAGGAATTTGTTACTAACAGAAAACTGGTTTCGTTAAGCTTGATAAAGTTTCAAATTCATCATCGCCAGCCTATATACGTCCCACTGCTGGGCACAGGCCTCCTCCCAGAATGAGAGGGCTTGGGCTGTAGTTCCCACGCGGGCCCAGTGCGGATTGGGAACTGCACACACACCATTGAATTGCTTCGCAGATGTATGCAGGTTTCCTCATGATGTTTTCCTTCACCGAAAAGGTCATGGTAAATTTCAAATGCAATACCGCACATAAATTCGGAACTAGAAACCAAAACATAATGTGCAAAAAAATGTATGAAACTGAAAGAAGAATTTTTGTTAAATTGTTATGCTAACAAAATGATAATTACATTCCACACTAGTACATCCAAGCATAGATCTTTAAGCCGCGGTACCGCGACGGGCCGCCGCCTTCGCGTCTTGATACTTGGCGCGTTTGGCAGCCTAGCGCTGGCCGACCTTGGCAAGCTTGGCATTGTCGTCTTGTCGCTTGCCAGCGAGACTGGTGCGCTATGCCGCGAGCGTTGGCGCCGCGGAACCCGCGGGCATGGTGAGATTGTGGAGTCGCAGGAGTCGTAAGAGTCGCAAGATAAACAAGATTCAGGTGAACTGCGCGGCGTCGGCGCAAATCTAACACGCATCGGCAACAGTGGCGGACCCCACACACTAACTTTTTAAATCTAAGCGGCTTGCGTAGCTCCGTATATCTTTCTTATGCTACGACCGCGTCGGATATAGCGTGTGCAAATAAATTGCAGGTTTTTTTGATGTAAACAACATTTTTGAGGCATTCCGCTGTACATTAATTTTCATAAGACAATTAACGTCCGTCTCGCACATCAGTGGATACTCTTTAACAAAACGATCGGTTCTAAAGCATTGCACTACCCACATTTTAAACTAAAACCAGTCAAAACTGAATATGGTAAAGGCCACTGATACAAAATTAAAAAGAAAACACGTTCTCATTTTAAAATCCAATAGCAGGACCATTGTTGAATTGGCAATCAGCTCCTTCGCTTGAAAGCTAAGCATCGATGTCACAGAAACACAGACGTACACACACTACACTTCTAACACCCCTTGTTGTATGACGGGTTCATAGCGATCTTTTAACGCGCTCATTTATGCCCACCAAAGTCAGAGCGCGGAATAACACGTCGCCGGCTATGCATCCGCAGAGTCCACGAGTTTTTTGAATCACGAGATTTTTTGTTTTTCACTTTATCAAGATCACGATGCACGAGCCACAAGTAACCAGCACACGGAAGCTGGCAGAACTGTTAGTTGGGCCGAGGACTAACGGAGCAGCCGTCAGACCAGTCGGGGGTGGACGGCGTTAGCTAGTGAGAAAGTTTATAGCTTTAGTACGACGTCCGACTGCTTTTGACATGTGGCTTGGACCTACTACGATAGGCATTTTAATCGATCCAGCCGGGTTATCTAAAAGAACTGGTTCACGACGCCGAGTCTCGTTTTTATGTGTAACTTATGGAAGAATTTTTATTGAGCTAAATTCACGTAATACGGGTACGAGTGGATAAGAGTTATGAATTGTTTTAGATACACAAATCACGTCTATTTCCCTTACGAGGTAGACAGAGCTTTAGGTAACAGCACTTAAAGTGGGCGTATAGGTGGAAAGAAGAATCAAAATAGTGATTGTTGCATCGCCTATAACATGATTTCTATGATTGATTTTTCACCCATTCCCTCGATGGGTTTTTAACATCTACGCAGGAAGAGAAGCAACTGGTACATTCTATGTTTTTTCTTTTCTCCCAAACCAGCATGGAAGTTTGTTGTTTTAGATGCATTCAGGAAAAGACGCAGTCTCCTTTCTTCAACTTTTGAAGAGGATCAATAAAATAGTCTATGTACCTAGATGTTAATATAATGTTATTTAAAATAATGTAATCGAGACGTATGAGATGAAATAAGTCCTGTCACAAGCGTCCTAGAGACAGGTCAATTAACTGTTACATAAGGCTTACCTACTAGAAATTACCTATCACACTATTATGCTCAATGCTACGGATTACTGTCATATTCATATCGTAAAGAAGGATTTACTTAAACCAATCTTCGAAGGAATGATCACTCAATCATATTAATTGCAATGGCATCAACCAATAATTACCGTATTACGTGAATTAATAGTCTTTTCAACCTTCCAGTGTGGCATCAAAGAAAATGAAAATACTCGTAGTCTTCTATACAATCAGGTACAACTTATGCCTTGGTTCTAAGCCACCTCAGATTATATAAATCTTCACCCAGTACGTTACGGGACAAAGTCCCACTTTGAACGATACTAATATGAGACATAGAACCTTGTACGTTCACTGTTTAATGCTATGCGAGTAAACGGCGGACGGACGGACGGTGGAAAGGCACGCCGACTAGAATACTAAGTGATCCCACAATGATTCATTGTGTTGTGTTGATTCAGGTTGGTTTGATACCTACATAGTTCGTAAGTCAACGCCCTAATTAGCCTTTGTTTTAGCGTTAAACTCCATTATTAGGGTTCGGCTAAGTCGACCAAAAACCGGTTTTGATAGCAGTATTTATTTCAGAGAGGCTGATGAATATCACATTGACACGTAGATGAAAATAGTCTAATATTTTAAGGACATTCACAGACAAAAAGAGATCTCTATCTGGTTGATAAATATTGCTAAAACGGGTCTGTTGCTTTTTTTTAACTATAAGGTGGTAATCCTTTAAACCTAGTTTGTTCGCCAGTTCTAAGCATTCAGACACTGATCAACCGCGCTACAATAAAAACTAGATTTATTTATTTTCTACAAGACCGCCTTAAGCTGTATATAAGCCGTATGTAACGCCGAATTGCCTGCACCTGAACATTGCAATTGGACTCATTCGTGGGAAGTTGGCAATCGATTTCCGGACTGCGGTAAGCGCATCCTGTGACATGATTTCGTTTTTATAACCTCTCAAGGTTTAGTGCGTAATTTATTTACTTCTCTTTACAAGCAAGTAAAATAGTCTCTCTCAGTCCCGCCATATTATGCTAAATCGACTAATTCCACAAAATTGAGAGCGGCGTGGCGTTGGTGTCCTCTCCGGTGTCTAGTTTTATACCTAAGTAACATAAAATATTACCTCTGATTCTACAAACATCAAGGCAAAATAAACATTATGTTCCATCAGGAATGAAAGATTATCAGGAACTCACAACGGTTGTCTTCCCGTCAACTTTGTTATAGTCATCCTAAGGTCATCTCTGTATTAATTTGAATTGTTCTAAGCTATTTCTGTGATTACTTCAGCAGTGTTTTCATCAGCCCAGATATTTAACACTATTGCACTAAAACGTCGTATAACCATTCATTGGTGTCAGCAAAAATACCATCACTCTACACTCCCATCATAACCTTTGCGAAAATGCTCATCAACGGAAGACAAGGTTCTGATATCGAATGAGCGCCTATTTTACATCCTGGAAAGCTTCAAGTTTCTAAGGGACTAAAGAGGTAATTCCGTAGAATTAATTCCTTAGTTCCTTGACCAATAGGTAGTCAATTCAATAGCCAGTTGGAAATGTTATACCTACTACAGCGCACACGCAGATAGTTCTGCCGAGTCTACAAGGCCGCAAGCCGAGCGTCGAGAGAGCGCTGACTCAACAGTTAACTATGTTCTTGCTATGATGGTATACTACCAGCTGTGTTGTGTTCCGGTTCAGACGCTTCGCGTGTTGATCTAAAAGACATTTAAGTACCTACTTATATTCTCAAGGTACTAGTTGAAACATGTTCTTGTTTCATGCTGATTGGGGTAAGCGGCAGGAATTCCTGGCTTAATTCGGGATTGTTTATTCGTAATTTGAGATGGCTGGAAAGAGGATGAAATATCTTCTCTTCACGATGATTGCGATATACCTGGGTGTCGATCCTGTTCTCTGCTTAAAAAAATTACGATACCAGTTTAGCTGCCTATCTAGATAGCTATTTTGATCATCTCTTCAATGCTAGAAACTGTAGTCCACGCATTACAGGTAACTACTCAAAGTAATGACTCGATCACATTATAATAAGAACTGGGGAATAGCTTTTTAAATCCCACGTAACCTACCATTCTGAAATATTTTTGTCCATTATATTGCTGTCCACAGCTATCTCTTTTAAATATTTTAAAATGAAAAATACATAGGCAGGTGTAGGTAAAGTTTGCTTTGTAATATCAGTTCTTCTACGTATGTATTTACGTAGCTACGACTATCACAATTACATACACTTGTTAGAAATTTTATCTTACCCATGGCGTCGCTATGTATTCGTTTATCAGAAAATACCTCAATATGCATATATGTAGGAACAAGCCTGAGAAAACGTACAGTTGGGAAAGAAAAACATTTCCTGGGCCAGAGTAAAATTGTGCGTACTGTAAAAGCGACTAGGTAGCTACTTTGCTTTCGTTCCCCAACCGTGCACAACAATCAACAATAGTCTTACAAAAATGCTCAAAACCGTAGCAAAAGAGTGTAAAGGTTAAATCACCTCGACCTTGCCGGTCGTGCTGCGCCGGCGCAGGCCGACGGCCTCGAGAAAGGTACATGACATGTCATTGTAAACATACAGGCTTGTATCCTTTACATGTCCCAGTTTTCGCCGGCGTCTTAGCTGCTTGGCTGGCGTAAAGTTTTGTTTCTCGCATTCTTGATATACCAGGCAGACATTATGTGTTATAGCTTCTCGGAGCTTACCTACTGCATATTTTCAACATACAGTAAGCGCAGGAGTTTAATTTAAATTGTGTCGAATGGGTTCTTCACAGCTTAAGTGAACATTGAGTACATTTTTACATCAACTACACTGATGTTGTGTTGGTTTTTTGAGTTCTACTGGAACGCAAAAGAAACAAATTGTTTCAATAAGAAAGGTATGGCTGTGACATTTACATTGACAACTCTAGAGGTGAGGCTTCATTGTGACACCGATTATCGATTCTCACAACCATCGGTTCCATAGAAATATCGACTACATGTAAATTTATAAAGAAATGCTATTTGATATAATAATACCTACTCAAGTCAGTTTCCTAAGATGTAATAATTATAATTCCTATTTTACGAGTTTTGTCAACTTGTGCTTTTTCAACAAAATAGGTTGTAGGTATAAAATATTATTGAACTTAATTATGTACCTATAATTAAAGTTCTAAGGAATCTATTTATTACCAATAAACTCGATTTCTATTGTGTAGCGAGTGTGAAAGTATGTAAAATACTCACTTCATATTTTTGTAGGTTGTCTTTGGATTTTCGATCCGTCAGCCATACCTTACTTATTGAAACAGACCGTAATGCATCAGATTTAGATTTAGATTTAGATTATTTATTCATTCAATAAAAAGTACATCATAAATTGTAGGTACATTGTCAAGTTAGAAGAATTTAGATTGAAATCTTCAAGAGTAAATAAGATGAAATTAAATAATACAAATCAATTGAATTTTACAAAAAATTTCGAAATCAAAAACAAAAATAATAAAACAATTAGGTACAATTTAATTAAATTAATTCTCCGCTAGGGATCGTCACTGCTTACAGGTAAATAATTAAATATAATAAAGGGTTTAAATTAATCAAATGTCAAAATGAATCGAAAAAACAATACAATTAAATAAATTAAATCAAAATGTCATAGTCAGAAACTCATTAACAGAATAAAATGGATTTTTTAACAAAAGGACTTTCAGTCGACGCTCAAATGTTTCGTCATTTTGTTCATTTTTAAGATCTGGGGGTAGGTGTTCATAATATTTGGGGCCAATAACACGCGGGTTTTTTCCCGCTAACGCCATTCGGTGGGGTAGGTACTGCGCTTAAGCGACCTGTGCTACGAGTGGATTTGCCCTCAACACCCATTCGAACGAAACTACTAATATTTGTGCGCGTATACATGATAACTTGGAACAAATACAACGAATCATTTTCAATCTTCACCGATAGGGTAGGGGATGGTGAGTATTTGAGCGTTTTAACCGTAAAAGTCAAATGCCATTTTATACTCCCACAATTACTACCACTACGGAAACAAGGCGCATCCTCTTTGATCAAATTGGACTCGGGACCGATCCTTCGTTTTCTTAACAATTATAACAATATCGCTGTACAACGCGGAATATTCTCCTGGCAATAATGTCAAAGGTGCACTTCTAAGTGCAACGAGTTTAAGGGGTACTCACAGGGCTAAAATTAAAGGAAAATGATTAAAATAAGGGCATAAAATGGGTATCTATCTTTCAATTCCATGTTAAATGATGGTGCTGTCGTCGTCTTACACTCATGACTCACACCAAGTTTACTAGACGATGGCCACGAAGTTCAATTATAATTTGAATATTAGAAAGCTTTCTCATCGCTTTAATACGATTTGATTAAACGATGCGTTGTCGTGATAAGTCGTCGGTTGTGACTGTTAGTGCGTCTGATAATCACGTAATTTCATAAGTCGTCACGCAACGTCCGTGCTCGCTGCTCGCCCTTCTCGACCGGGTTATAGCACGTAGGTCTACTTGTTCGCATCAATTATGGAAATGTTATACTATTTTTTTCTGTCGACATAGCGGTTGTGTAACAATATGAAATATTTCTAGCGCTCTGCGAATAAACAATGTTTATACACATAAGTAGTCCAGTTATTTTGGAAAAACTTGGTTGCATTCACGCATTTAAAGTATTCCGGCTGGTTTGATGTTCTTTGATTAATCCTTTTCTATCATCGATTGCACACAACAAGAACGTAATTAAGCAGCGCGGGTCTGTTTTGTGTTTCAAGTACTAACTTCTATAAAAAATGATGTAAGATCACGACGTAGTGACATGATGAGCTAACAACTCCAAAAACACCCCCGTTCCGAATCGCAGCGCCTCTCCCTTCTCTTGCTTGATCCAACCGCCCCCCCTCCCGCAGTCACCTGTGAGTTGACGACGCAGCTGACGAGCAGCACGCGGGCGGCGCGGTGCACCTCCACGAGCTCGCCCGGCAGCGGCGCGGGCGCGCCCGCCGGCTGGAACCACACGGCTGCGCCCTCTGTCCATTCCCCCCCGGACCCCGCCATGCTGTAAACAAGAGAATAACTTTATTAGCAAAGAAATTGGCGGTGCGTAGTCCTCAATCAAGTTGTACTTTAAAAAAATAATTTGTTTCACGGGGAACTTATGCATATCTAGTTATTGAGTTGAGACGGAATGCACTCTTGACCATTTGTTTATCAGCTTATTGATCTACAATTATAATTTTGAACTCGTCACACGTAATTATTTCATTTAAATGTGTCATATTACTATTACTCCATCCTATAGAAAGGTGGTTTCGGTGTCATGTAATGTAGGATTTTTAAAGTCATTTCGTTTCAGACGGAGTTTATACGTACCTAATTCTCTTTCGCAGGCAGTCATTAAAATAATATGATAATGCGCGATACAATGTGATACTTAGCGTAATTAAAATGCCTTTTATTGTTACAAAAAATATATAGTAAGTATTTACTGGTAGTTTATATGCTTATTGCGAAGATAAATGTAAAGAAGTAAAAAACGATGTTAATATTTTAAAATATTTATTTATTGCAAGTATTTATTAACTTATTATTATATTTCTAAAAGGTATGGGAATGGCGACACTTCGCACTCTTCAATGTCTCGAAGGTTATAAGTAGTACGGAGCCCCGTATGCCTGACAGGAGCAGGACTCCTGGCAAGTGCAGGGAGGGTAATATGGAGGGGGTGAGCAACCGCAGCCGCAGGGGGGGGAACAACCGCAGCCGCAGGGCGGGGGGCCCGGGACGAGGCACACCGCCGGCGGCGTCGGCGGCTGGAAGCAGATCGGCGCGGGGGCAGGAGGCTGCACACATATGGGCGCAGGCGTAGGCGGCTGAACGCAGAAGGGAGCTGGAGGTGGCATCTGGAAGTAAACAGGTTCGGGCGCCGGGGGTTGCACGCACAACGGGGCAAGCGGCGGCGGTTGAACAGTCATCGGCGGTAGGGGTTGCAGCTGCATGGTGATTGGCGGAGGCGCGGGCGGCTGGATGCTGATAGGCTCAGGAGGCGGTAGCTGCACGCACATGCCCGGCGTCGGGGGAGGTTGCACCGTGATTGGTGGCGGCGACGGCGGCTGCACCGGCACTGAAGGCAGGGGTGGGGGCTGAACCATCACACGAGGTAGAGGAGGGGGCTGGATCATAATCGGCGGTGGCGCAGGCAGCTCAATCATAATCGGAGGCGGCAGCGGCAAGTCCACCATCATCGGCGGTAGTGGCGGAGGCTCCACGTACATCAGCGGAGGTGCTGGAGGATTAACCGTCACGGGCGGGTTATTAATCGGGTTCAGGTAGATCGGGGCCGGAGCGGGCGGCGTGATGAGCACTGGTGGGGGTGCAGGAGGGTTGATGCATAGAGGAGGTATCGGCCCAGGAGTAACAGTGATCGGACAGGGACAAGGCAACTCAATCATGAACGGGGGAGGGGCGGGCGGGTTGATACACATCGGAGGTGGAGGCGGGGTGGAGATGTAAATCGGTGGAGGCGGTGGCGGCTGGATACTGCAGGGTGGGGGGCTGCAACCGCAGGGAGGCGCTGAGGGGTACGATGGCTGCGACACACATGTACAAGGCGGTTGGCAGCCGCATTGGGGCTGGCTGTACGTCGGGGCAGGGGCGCTACAGGAACAGGGGGGTGGAGGGGGCGAGCAGGAACAAGACGGCGCTGAGAAGTACGAAGGAGACGACGCGCCACAGCCACAGTATTGCCCTAAGGCCACCTGTTAAACAAACAATGGCACTGTAGAAAAAGCACGATTTTAAATATATCTTTGATATACCTTCCCTTTTTCCCAATCAACACCATTCCAAATTTGGATTGGCCAGCTGGTTAAGAGTTTAAGTCCCGTAATATAAAAAATCTTACCTGCAGACCAACTGCTAGAAGCAGGAGCGTCACCTTTGAAGTCATCATGACCGATGACTGAGGAACAACTTGTCCTAACCTCCGCCCTGTCCCCATTTTATACCGACATATTGCCCCAGAACTGTCCGCAATATATTGCACTGATTATAGTCATCGATAATTCTTATTTACAAACGATTCGTGTTGCTAAAGTGGTAAATTGGACGATAAGCCACGTCTAGGCGCGATATAACATTTTTGTATAACGAAAACACTGCCAAAATACGAGGAATACGTTGGTAGTTCACTAAGATATGTGAATCTAACAACAGTAGCGCTAAGCTGTGCAACTACTTAAGAGCAACAATAGTGAAAAGCGATGCAAGTAAGTTTTTTTTGTTTCAACAAATAGATAACACAAGATCGTTTTTCAGTTGTTTAAAAGAAATTCAACTTGAATACAATGTGAATACACATACAACGTCATCTGTGTCAGGTTAGGTTATGTTTTTTATTACAGAAAAAGTACCTACCGAATGTTACGAACTGCAGATTTCCACATATGTTTAAACATAATAATATGACTATTACTTGGGTTTTTGTTAATTACATTACATACACATTGCCGGCATGTCGTTCCAGATGGGATTTTTCACTACTGTCATCAACATTTGCCGCGTTTGGCCGAAAAAGTCGGGGTTGGGCCTCTTCGGGCCGGACAT
The DNA here is from genome assembly GCA_949127965.1 of Pandemis corylana. Taxonomy (NCBI): domain Eukaryota; kingdom Metazoa; phylum Arthropoda; class Insecta; order Lepidoptera; family Tortricidae; genus Pandemis; species Pandemis corylana. Next base: position 3,420,630 of record OX421857.1, read on the forward strand.
TTTGCTTTGAGCCTCTCTCTAATAAAGTTTGTGTGTAAATATTGCTACGGAAAGTTATTGTTGAAATAACTTGGTGCAACTAAGCCCACGCTTAAATGTTGTAAACAGATTGTCGTACCTAAGTTAAATGTTTTCCTTTACTTCCGGTTCCGGTTTCAGTCGGAACTGTGGAGTTGACAAAAGTCACGGATGAGCGGTTGTTTCCTTCTGGTTAGGCTAACATTTGTGTGTCACTGTGTTAAATAAATGTCGCTCCGTCTCGTCTCTATGCAATTAATTATTCGTTAAGACATTATGTAAATAAATGGTGTATACAGTGTCTTGAAATTAATCCGGAATATTTCAGAAAGTTGGGTTAACTTGACGTTTTTCACAATTTATTACGATGGTATGTATGTATGTATGTAAACTCTTTATTGTGCAAAATAAACAAGACAAATAAATACAATTGACAAACACTGAGATACATGCACAAAGGCGGACTTATCCCTTTATGGTCGTTTATTAGGTGACTTAATTTTGACATACATACATACTGTCACGCCGCTTTCCCACAGGGGTAGGCAGACTACTTTGTTCCAATTGCTACGGTCCTAACATACTTCTTTCGTTTCATCCATCACATTCATCGATCTCTTCATACATGCTCGTCGGTTTCGGGTACTCCTGACCTGACCTTTTCCCAAAACATCTGCTAGGTATTTGGTCTCGGAACGTCCGTCCAGGCCTTCCCCTCCCAACGCAACCATTCACACTCCCCATATACCTAGATCTGTTTAGTTAGTCTACTGTCATCTATCGACTCTACGTGACCAAACCAACCAAGCATACTTTTTGTATCTAAAAAAAATCTTTTTTGAATCCAAAATTAATACGAAAAACCTGTACACAAGTGTTCAATTTATCCAGCTGCTGGGATATTCTGGAACAATCTCAAGATATTTATTTGGTATAGTGCATTATGCGACTTTTAATCGTACACGAAATGATTCCAATAGGGTTTTAGGTGGCAAGAAATCAATCTAGCTAGGTGTCATCTCTATGAAAATGCCTGGCTTTCTCGGTCGCCCCTTCAGAACTTTATATCACTTAACACAGCTACTTATCAAAAGTAAAACCGCGAGTTATGACGCGTCACAGCTGCCAACTCGGAAATGTCGTTTCACTTTTCACTTTCCACAATTAAGTCGATGATATTTGTGTGTTAAGATTATTATCACTCGTCACGACAGATTTCCAGCCACCTGCTTTGGACTCGTTTAATTATGCCTAATGGTAATGATAATCGCACACCAGATGACCATTTATAAAGTTTATCATTTTATGGACCCGTCGTGAGAATATCCGACGATACGCAGGCCGAATGTCACCTAGATATACATACGTTCATGCACACTGATGCAGCTACATTAATGTTGTTTCTTGCTAATACATATATCACAAAGTACGACTTTAGTTGTTGCCCCGACTTCCTCTGGGAACTAATAATTTTCGTTATCCCTCGCAAAAAAGCATCCTAGTTATTAACCCAATAATCTATCTCTGTGCCATTTTTTTCCAGTTGTTTAACGCAAAAAATAACAAACACACACACATTTATACATTAATATACATTTATAATATTAGTAAGATAATCATTAAATTTTATTACTCATACAGCAAAAGATGAAGAATGAAGCACGATGAATTACAGTACGATTTCAATACAATTCCAATGCTAATAATGACCTTTTACATAAGATAAATCAATGATGCGCAGGAGTGGCACGTGATAACTAACGATCGAGACAGTCGAATAAATTGCAAGTCACCTTTAACCTCTGACTTGGACCTCGACGTCGCTTTTAACAATAAGCTAACCCAAGCCACTAGTCTTAAGACGAAAGGCCAGGCTGAACTAAGAACAATTTAGGCAACAGACTACCCTCGCGCAAGCAGCTTTCTAGTTTCTCGCCCAAAGACTTGCAATAGCTTTAAATGCTGCCTGCCTGATGGTAAACTTACCGTACCCAATGTCAATTTGGAAATTGACATTTTTAGCTAAGTTATATTTTTGTTAAGTTAGTTTTCGTTTAGAATTGTTTTAATGTAATGACTGTATTACGTGTATTTTTTGATCCTACTAAAGCTTCTGGAAATAACATAATTGCTAAGAAGAATTTGCCGCAAGAAACTTAGCTGAAAGAAATTTAAAATATGACATTCTACCAATAGATAACAATGATACGGCGAAAACATTCAAGGTCTAACATAGGGTTCCGAGGTTGTGATATCAGCTATATAGGTAGTTATCGTTGGTGGGCTTGGGATCCGCAAAATTACGAGTGTGTCTGTTCCAGCATTTTTGTCTTCGGTTCATAGTTCAGCTAGTCTAGTAGGTAAAATCCTTAAGGACTTGTCCTCTAACTACTTGACTGCTGGCTTGGATGAAGCCAAAAATGCTTGGACAATTGCCAACCCAAGCTCAAAATTTCCCGATAACCCAAATTCACAAAGGAGCTGGGACGACATAACTTGCAAATTAGTTTTTGACAACCTCATAAGTAATAGTTCGGGGTCTGATCGAGCGAGGCTTTTAGCAGCGGGAACTAAAGAAGCCGGCTACTGGTTAGAAGCCTACCCTTCTCCCAACACCGGAACCTTTTTAGACCCCGAAACATTTCGTATATGCACCTGCCTCCGCCTTGGTCTTCGTTGCTGCACATCTCATAGATGCCCCTGTGGCAAGGATGTAGACCCCTTAGGACACCACGGATTGTCTTGCCTAAAGAGCGCTGGCCGCTTTTCGAGGCACGCCGCGCTGAACGACATCATCCGCCGGTCACTTGCCTCTGCCAATGTCCCTGCCTTGTTGGAACCAACGGGCATCGCTAGGGACGACGGCAAGAGACCGGACGGTATGTCTATGATTCCGTGGAGCGTGGGACGTGTGCTGGTGTGGGATGCAACGTGCGTAGACACACTAGCCTCGTCTCACCTTCGCGGAACCACTAGTAGAGCAGGCGCGGCTGCAGAAGCGGCCGAATCAGCCAAGGTAAATAAATATAGGGGTCTCAGCACCGAATACAACTTTGTCCCTTTCGGTGTTGAGACCCTTGGTCCGTGGGGTCCCAGCGCTATTAGCCTCTTCAAAGATATTTCGAAGAGGCTAATAGACGCTACGGGTGACCGCAGAGCTGGCAGCTTCCTTGGACAGCGTATTAGTATCGCTGTCCAAAGGGGGAATGCTGCCAGCGTCTGTGGAACTATGCCACGGGGGCCCCTCCTTTTTTAATTATTTTACTTTAAGATTAGTTTTAGTTTAGTTTTTAATTCGTTTTTAATTTAATAGTTTAATTTGTATCAATTTATGTAATTAATAATAAATACAACTTGACTCCTATAGGTAGTTATTGATTTGAATTGCCACGATATAACTTGGTACTATGCTGAGATATTGTCAAAACGGCCATGACCTCCTTCCTAACAACGAAAGCATATAAAGTCTTGCAATGTCTCCTTACCATTTCTAATTCAGAATATTCCGAACGACACACCTCCGTCCAACCCACAAACGACCGAGATCCGGCAGATTCCGATACGGAAGTCTGCCAAAGATGTGGCACTGCGCCATTGTTGAATACCAAACAGTGCAATACTGTATAACCCTGGGGAACGCGGTGGTCGTTGTGTGTGCTAAAGGACGAATATGTAAGACGGCTATTTAATTCAGAAGGTTAATCGGTGTGTTCGTATGCAGATTGCGCTCGGCCTGTGGAAAGGCTTTCTCGCAACGCCTCGACCGCTGTGTTCACAATATTTTACACTCAGGTTGGGCTCTATGACTTTTCACACAAGGTTTAATTTGAATTAATTAGACGTATGACATAAGACTTTGGTGTAGTGAGTTAGCAATGTGTTGATAGTGTCATGAGACAGTCAAATTAGTGCTTGCGTTGCATTAATTAGTGAGGAGAGTACGAAAATTTCTCTAAAAAGATGGCGGGTGGATTGCCAGCTCGATATGTTTTGTATAAACATGTTGTTTTAAACTTAATTTTAATATGTTACTGAATCAGGCGTTACTTTGCCGAGGTCCATTTCAATGAACAAAAAATATACCTTGCTACCCCGCTACTTACGTGCAAGATAGCCAAGCCTGTGCGAAATATACGGGCGCAGCAACAGATTTTACAAGTTTCCTTTAAAAAGGTAATTCAATTTTATCTGACCACGCAATTTTGTTCCATTATAAGCGTTCAAACACCTTAATTCGATCGAAGCTCCTTTTAATGAAATAAGGACAATAGCGTTAGATGATTAAAGAGCGTTTCATTCAAATGATCTCCATAAACTTGTATTTAAAGCACAATATTGCCCGTTACTTTCATGTTACAACAAACATTATTACTAAAAGCAACTAGAAATTAATTTTCATGAATAAATATGTATGGGCAGGTAATCTCGACGCGAGGGAAACGTAGAAAGTGTGTGAACAATAATTTATTCGAATAATTTACTACCATAAAGGGCTAGCCATTAGGCGGAGTGCTAGAAAGCTAGTCATCATCACTAGCCCTCACAAATGATTGCTAGAAAGTCTAGAATTGATAATTTTTATTATGACGTGGAACATGTCTCTCTAGGTAGGTATTAGAAGCTCCAGAAAAAGTCAGTAATTCATTGTTTTTAGATGGAGCTAAGCCACGATCAGAATTAGGACTTATTGAACTGGTTCACAGTTATGTTCACTAACAAACTCAAAAATCTCGTGTATATTTGAAGTGAGTGCGAAATATCTGAGGTGATTATGGATCTAACCAGAATTCTATTCTTTAAACCAACTATCGAAGTTATCAAGAACACAGTGTCTGAAAATTTTAAAGATAATGCCCAAAAGCGGCTCAAAAAATTCTGTGTGTCCCCTTAGATTACATATTTAAAAGTTTAAAAAACAGGGTTTGTTATTCTCGGAAAAAGGGACTAGTGATGGCGCGTAATTAACACAACAGAAATGAAGGGCGCACAGAGGTACGAAGAAGTGATTTGAATCACGCTTATATGAATATTCATATATTCAACTGTTTCTCCATTTAGATACCAAAGGCGACCTGACACAATATGCAAAAGGCTGTACCGTTAATAACATGAAACAATGTCACAGGAACATTAAGAATCTGCTGGATTGAGAATCTACGAGTAGAAAAAGGTTTATAGTTTTTTAGAAACAACATCCTTAAGCGTAGCGTAGGTTGAGCCCAGACTTTTCATTCAATATTAAACTAAGAAATTAAACAAAAACTAATGCAACATTCAAAAATGACAATGCAACCTTGACCAGCGACTGTAGCCTATGATGTCGAAGTTGCTACATTAAATTTAAAGTCTATAAAGACTTAAATGGTTTTCAAACGTTATCGGAAAAAACTACTTCCGATGTAACGAATTTCAATCCACCTTCAATGCTACAACTGCATTTTATTGCGCTCGGTTGGTCTTTTTTGCAAGATTGAAGCGAACCTGGGCACTGGGGTATCGCGTGTGGATAATTTGACAAAAACTTTGACAATTGGATAAATTTCGATCCGAGACGGCCGCATAATGGCTTGAAAGGAATTTGCTCTAGTAAAAGTTAAGTGACATGGTTTAATTTGAATTAGATTAACTTTCAAATTTATACCTAAATATGACTCAAATCGCACGTGCAAATTTTTCAAGCGGAGCGAAACTGGCAGATATTATCCTAAGTTTGTTCAATGGTAGTTGTAATTTTATTTTTAACAGCCTTACACCACGAGGCCCCTATTCCAGCAAGCACCAACTCCACTAATGTCTATGACTAGTGACTTGCGTAGATTCTAGTCGAGTTTGTAATGTTCATAAACAAAGTTGTTTTTTGTCACAGCCAATTCACCATTTTATTTACAAGCAACAGCATAAACGTTTCCTCATTAAGTCATTGGTATGCAAATATCATCCTTCCGAGTAGAAAACGCAACTTATAGGTCGTAGTTCGGCGAAGAAGCGATCAATTGGCATTAATTGGAGCCTGAGAACTTAACATAATACATGTGTGCGAGTATAAAATGGCACAAAAACACACAATGCTGGATGAATGTGGGACAAAAAATAGAACAACACGTTAACACGAGGGAGACAGCCTGATGCCTTTATCAGATTTATTAATTTGTTATTTAGCGATGTGGACAGGTACATAATAATGTCGTAAATTTTTGAGCGAGAGGTACAGTGCTATTCTTTAAAGAATACTTTTTCTCAAACATGCTCGGAAATGTATGCGTTAATGTCCCGATATGAGGACATGAAGTTTCTCGTTTATGGCTCCCTACATTACTTCTTGGCTTAGGCCACAAAAGTTAGTATGAAAATCCATTTTTGTCCGCTGCTCTAATTTTTAAAATTTCTATACTAAAATTAAATTGGTAAAGGAAAAAATTACATACAGCCAACCACCACCACAATCTGTACCTAAGCATAATTGCGACATGAAAAAAAAATCTATGGTACTATATTTATGTGCGGTTAAACATGGTGCTCAAATAGCTGGATCAAATTAGTACATTTAAAAAATAAAAAAGGTGGCAAATCGAAAATCTTTTTCCCTATAATAAACTATGATTTACTTGATTGTCTAGTAGTTATTTTAATTTTAATATTTCCTCACATTGTTTGAGAAAAGCACTATACAAGCTTTGGCCGGAACAGGGATCGTCTCGTCTTCGACTCGGCCACCTACCCCAAACTCGTCCAGCAATCCCTTACTTCACGGCCTCTGCAGTAATGTACTATTATAACATTATTTACCCACGATAATGGCTGATTCTAGATCCAGGGTTCATAACTGATTGATAATAATTGCTGTGGTAACAACGTTCCTGTTTTTTTAACTGACTTCAAAAAAGAAAAGGTTCTCTATTCCCATAACCATTGAAACTTTGTTGGTCCTCCGTGATTATTATCAATAATGTCATAGTCAACATAAAACATCATAAAAATAAAAGAACGACGAACTCCATAAATTTAAGCGACTACCCAGCGAACCAACTTATAATTAATATTCAAATTGGATTCATTGAATCGCGCACAAAGTGACTGAAGTGAATTGGAATAATATGCGAGTCGTGTGTTTTTTGTAAGTTTCATGCGCAGACGCAATACCACACCGCCCGAGGCTGCTCAATAACGGTTGTAGGACAGGGTCAGGCGTGTGAGAAAATGATAATTATAAATTGCAAAATTTGAGCTATCACATAATACAACGAGGCGAGTGCTTGCTAGAGATGTGGTATGTTAGGTGTCGATAAATATATCGATAACGTTGACGATGTAGAACGAAAGCAAAGTTGGAAAATGTTACTCGGCTTGATAATAGAAATGTTGTAGTCGGGTTTGAAATAATTAAACAAAGGTATTAAAAGTAAATTTATGTTAAGAAGAATGTTACTGGCTGCAAGGCCAGCATTATGCTGAGATGGGGCCATTTCGTGATGTATGTCCTTATGTTTTTCATTTACTTCTTTTTTTGTTTTTGTATTATATGTCACGATAAATGTTTTCTTTCTTTCTTTCTGTATATAATAGATAGATAGCGACAGCTAGGAAACAGGACAGGAGTTAATATTTGAACAAACAATAGAAACGTTGCATATGTAGCTAAGAAGCTCGACATTACCTAACAAAATATTGAAAAAATAAATAGAAATATCATCAAAAAACGGGAAAAGTCCTGTCATTTTAATTACAAACACGATATCAAGTAACCATACAAAATTGACGATATCGACATCGATATTATTATTTATCGTCAAATTGTATCGATGCTTCGTTACACCTCTACTTGCATAACGTCACTTGATTAGTCATTAGTGCGCGCAATACTTCAATTTAACCGCCTTTGTGCACTTGATGCTTTGATAGTGGCGATAATCTCTCATTACACGGTATCAGGTGTTCATTACATAATTGAAATGCCCAAGGTTGAAGTTTATAGCGCATTATCAAAATTAACGAGGTTACTGTATGAGGTTGCTTGGTTAGGGGTGAACCCACAGGACTCCGTTTCGTTTCGTCCTGTTCCGTTCACACTAATAGGCCTTAATAGGAAAGTGCGAGAGACTATGAGGTCGAATTTCAGAGTAGTCCCCCTGGTCTGCATTATATGGGTCATCGGGCAACGTGGTCCAAAAGGGGTGCAGTAAATGTATTGTTATTCACAACTTCTATAAGTAGCCGCTGCAATATATGCACTATTGCTTTACGGGGTGCTTGGGGAGATTGACGAGCTGAGAGCGGTTTCGCACTACGCCCGATCCGAACCCGTGAAAATATGGACTGGCTGGTAATTTACACACTAGAACCGATCTCCGTCATCCGATTTCTTTCCGTAATAGTGCGAAACCGCTCTAACAGGGTGTAACTATGACAGAAGAAGATGACTGTGATAGGATTCATGAATATATTTATAGTACAGACTTAACTGTATGGTATAATTTCCCTTTGCCTTTCCTATAAGGAAGAAAACAAAAAAGTTACGAAACTGTAAAAACGAAATATCTTTCGTCTGTCTCTGGCAAAGGCGATTGTCATAATGACAGAAAAAGACAAAACGAGTGAAGTTAAAAGAATACGCGTTTATGAAGGGGCTTTCATGTCTATCATGTCATGTCGAAATATTCAAATGGCGACCACACGTGGTAAAAACCGGGCAGCCCGAGGCGACGCGGCACAATGAGCTAACGGTGTCGCAAAGTAATCTGACGCTCGGAAGACAACCAGGTGCCACTGAGTCACTGATCAACTATTATTTGATTCCTGATGCCTTTTTAATTACAATAAGTAGTTGAACATTGTTGTTTGGATACCTGATTCAATATAATAGCAGTGCGCAGACCTAACGGAAGACTAGCGCAGAATGTAAGGCCAGCATATTATGGGAGTCAAGGCTTAATAAAGATCATTCTCAGCTCTTAGGTCAATCGCATGAATCTCAGCAGATTTACTCGTATTTTCGTGGCTTGTATAAAACACACCCACCCATACATAGCATGTCTCGAGAGTTGTGTGTAGATTACTTTGAGCTCTTCAATTGTTTATCCCTCTGATCAGATGTAGACTGTGCGTGGGTCATCCGATTTGCCACGTGTTGCTCGCTGAGCAGTTGCCTAACTTCACCGTCTGAGGCCCAATATACCACCCTATTGTTACGACTCGGCTACGACATAGGGCGGTGAGCTGCGCCCATAGGTGAGAACAAAAGGTCCGATCGTTTTTTCTCGTTCTCTCCTATGGGCGCTGCCGCCGCCGCCCGATGTCGTGGCCGAGCCGTTACGCTACTGCCACAGAGTAAGATCAACAACAGAAGATGCCCAGTCTTGCGAGACGTCTGAGTATGAATCAATTTACTTTATTCAACTAAACAGCTTTAAACTAGCGCTTTAACGCATTCCGAGCACATCAGTGGCGTTTTTCCACCATCTTAATGACCGTTTGGCCCCGCCTTTGTAAGATTAGTGACTCGCCAATTACTCATTGTCTATCAGACTTCTCAGCAAGCTCCAACATAACGTGACCTCCTCCGCCCTCCGCTGCGAACGTTTCAACGGAGTTCAAAGTGTATTTCAATGACCTATGTCAGTTCTAATTATACTGGTTAACGCTGTTTATTTTTTAGTATGCAGCTCTACAAATTTATCTCACGCGTGTTTATTAATCCTTGCGGTGTACGTGTTAAAGTTTTCTTCTGTAATTAGTGTTAAGAATTTTGGTGGCGACGTTTTGAATTTTTTATGTGGTATTGTGATTCACGTCACTAGGGATTAAGCGTCCCACAGTGGTGAGCCCAGTTTACACGCAAGTAAAGTCGCGCATGCATTTCATTGCGCGGCGGCTATGCTGACGAGTTACAAGCGGTCTACCTAACTCCGTAATGTAATGCAACGCACAATGGTTCTTGAACGTGTAAACCAGGCTTTGACTATGGGGTCGCGGGTAATTACGCAAGTGTTAGTGTTGGCGTTATCTCATGATAATTGTTTGATTCAGCTGTCAAATCTAATGAGTATCTTCGCCCCCATAGAAAAGGTGCTACTAATGTACGACTCGGAATGCACGGTAATACATCAATAGGTAGATACATAGTATAAAACAAAGTCGCTTTCCGCTGTGTCTGTCTCCCCCAATGTATGCTTAGATCTTTAAAACTACGCAACGGATTTTGATGCGGTTTTTTTAATAGATGGTTCAAGAGGAAGGTTTAAATGTATAATTCTGCGTAGACGAAGTCGCGGGCAGAAGCTAGCATTACATAAATCACGTCTCTACCGTGAAAAAAGGAATCAAAATAGTGATGGGTTGCTTGCCGCATCGCCTGTAAAATGATTTCTAAGCATTTCGCGCATTTCCTCAATGGGCTATCTTTCTATGAGAAGCCACTGGTATATTCTATGTTCTTTCTTTGCTCCCATTGCATGGAAGAATTCATGAAATATGTATAATCAAAATGGGTGAATAAAATGCGCACTCGATTAGTAATCTGCGCCTTACTCCCCTTGATGAATAAACTACTATTTCATCAGTAAGCCCTCATGACTTCATTACTTTCTAGGTTGCATTGCATTAACAATCGGGTCCAGCTCGTTACCGGTATTAATTGGGCCACCTCTACTGTCCGGTCACAATCATAACTGGTCTGTTATGAAACCCATAAGTCACAGACTAGTTAGAAGTTTTGATTGACAGAAATTATTGATCTTATAAAAGTAGGGAAAATGTGAGTTGCAATTTTATTGTACCTTCTTGTGATACCTGCAATTTATTACAATCAAGAACACATCAAAAGATTGCTTTAAAATAAATTAAGATTATGTGAGTTAAGGCATACACAAAAATACACATGTGGAACATAATATTAACAAGACGAATAAGATTAAAAAGATATATCTTGATACATTAGACATCAACGCGTAGGTATTCTGCGCGATCGTTACGAAATTACCACAAAAAAAAACATTAAATTATTGAACTTAAAATAAATTATTCGTAAATTATGAGTGTAGGTATACAAAAAAAACCGCTCTCGCACAATTTGCGCAGCAGAACTCTTTGCCTTTAAAATTTAATAATATTTTGTACATTATTTCATTATTTACCTATAGAATTATTATCTTGATATTTGATGAAAGTACGTAACCTTTTTTAATTAATTATTATATGAAACTACTCTTCCCCGCTTCACCCCCGCCGGCCCACTGACACGCTTGCGCTTGCGCCGCCCCCGATCCCACGCGACGCTCCATCGCTCACGTAACAACAATAATTACGAATTAATAAAGCAGGCTGGAAAGAGTTTTGTTTAAAAAATACACATAAACTACGAAGCTTCAAATCAAAATAGACTCAACGTTTTTCGTTTAGCGTTGCGATTTTGATGCCGGAAGGTATATAAGTGTTACTCACAAGGTGATACTTTGGCCGACTAGGGTCTGATAATTCGTGTCCTCAATTAGATTCTCAGTACTTTCGTGAACTATCTTACATTAATAAATCTTCCATTCCTGATCGTGCATTCCGAGGCCGTACATAATAAATAATAACGCTTTTCAGTCCGATTTTTGGAAGTACATTTACAAGTATACTCGTATGTGAAAACGCCACTCTAAAGCGGTGAAAAATTGTACTGAATTTGAAGTACGAGAAGTTTAGAAGAACATTACAGGTCTATTATCTTGTCAGCTATTCGAAAATTCAATTCAATTATCTGCCAGACTATAGAGCAATACACAGATTTATACTATTTATACTAGGTACTTTCGCGTGATATACTTAATCAAAAATCGGGCCCATGTCCCATTTGCAGGATGCCACGACTTGCAGAATTGTCTTTCAACAGTTGCAAGACTAAACTAGGCTGTGACTAGGAAGATATAGCTAATCGACTCTGAAGTCGTATAATGTCATCCTGTCCCACGTCTTCAACTTTGGCATTCATGCTTATTGCACAGCATTTTGTTTACGCAAACATCTTCTAAAACGCTAGTTTGTAACAATCCTACCTACGTCTATAATTCTATAAATTTATTTTGAGTTAAATCAGTTTTAATCACTACTTATTAAATTAATCGCCTCTGAATAAAATATTTGCACGCCTGCATGCAAGCTGAATACACTGTCAAAAAAAACACAATGTAAGACTTTCCTGTACTTCTCTAGCAAATAAATAATACCCAAGTAAAGTGATCAAATCATGGATCTAAGGAAACAACAGGACGGCGTGAACTTAGGTGCATAATTAAATTGTCTGCATGTGTGTGTGCACCTACGTTCGTATAATAATTACATAAAGATACATAAATGTACCCGTGAAACTGCTTCATTGTCGTTAATTTCATTGTATAACCAAATGCGAACTATCAACAATTTCTTTCTGGTTATTCAACCGTTGCATATACTATATCACATACAACTATTGAAGAGCCGAGTGCCCAACATTTTAAACATCATTGAAGTAATTCACATTTAATCAAATTTCTGGAATAACGGCTTTGATTGTGAACAAGCGAATTTAACTTAACGTCTCTGTGATAGTAAAGTACCTACTTGCGTAAACTACCTCTACTTAATCGCCAAATATACAGTTTCCAGTATATATGATGCGCAATTGTCCACCATTCTTGCACTTGCAAGCGATCATGGACTGTAAGTCTCGCTCGTTTTTTTAAATTATAACACTAAAAATCCATTTTAATAATGTTCATAGAATCGCTGCCGCAAAGCAAAGGAAATAAAATCTAGGGACCTCTTTTTTGGCACACATAGTAGGTACAGTCCCAACATTATATTGTTCTTCTCTCAATAGCAACTGCAATGTGGTAGTTGGTAGTATATCTGTGTGCGGCGTAGACTTATTGAGATGTAAGTGACGCGGCGGGGACGGTTTCTATCACTTCCGTGAACACGCGAGGAAAGTTTGTTAGGCAAGCGATTTGTAGAGAGTTTGTAAGTATTTAACTACAAAGTCTACCTTCCTCAGAGTACATTAACCGGTTTACCTCATATTTAAAGGCAATATTGACCGACAGACAGTATTAATTTTCTATATGAATGAATGAAGCTTCTGCTCGCAACTTCATCTGCCTAGAATATGCATAATATAAACCTTCCAATTGAATCACTCTATCTATTAAAAAACCGCATCAAAATCCGTTGCGTAGTTTTAAAGATCGAAGGATACGTAGGGATAGACAGACAGACGACGGAAAGCGACTTTGTTTTATACTATGTAGTTATGAATAATTACTGAATCAGTTTAGAGATGCGAGTGCAGAATCGATCGAAAAATCATTATTTGATAAAATCTATTTTTCAATTAATTTGACTAATTAATTATATGATTGATGGATTAGTGGAAGCGAATCATTAGGGTATTTCCGAATTATTTAGGAATTACAGCGAAACCGACATATTGATTTGATATTAATTAATATTTTCTAACGAAGCGGATAGTTAAATTTTGATTGCTACCTTACAATAAATACCCAGCTAAAGCATCTACCGTGAAATATGCGGAAATGACTACCTAGATAATAGATGAACCGACTGTAGTATAGCTAGAGTAGGCTAGGAGCATCCTGATCATGATTTCTACCAACGCCGTAGGTACAATTACTGGCGTCCGCCTCAGCCGCTAGCATTCCGAACAGCCAATAATTGGTTTTCGATTGGCTTCCAAAGATGTCACTCACCGCTCTGCTATTTGCGATAAATCATTTTGCTAATTAATGAATGAGTTTTAAATAAATGGCTATAAAGCTGTGTAAAAATTCGGAAGTAAAAGTCTTTTCTGAACTTTAAATTTGAATTGAATGATTTTTTTTTTTGCCAATATCGGGGTTGAAGAAGATACTTAGTCTTTTTCATCACCATCCCTTCGTTAGGCATGCTCTCCATTCTCTCTCTACCCATATGGTCCTGCTCTCCTTCATATCATCGGACCATCGATCGGGTCTGCCCAAGTGCCCACACTTCTGCCTAGCCGGGGTCAACACTCGAAATCTCGCTAGCTCCATCTTTCGTCGTGTTGTCGGCACACGTGGCCACTGAAAACACTATTGTATATTATATCCAGGCATGCTATATTATGTATGCTGTCACTGGCATGTCATATAAATGTGTAACAATATAACTATGCGACATAACTTTAAATTTAATCAACCGCTAATTAATTAACAATGCGATATCACGTACATCTCCATTAGCCAAGCTTGCAACAACAGATGTTATTCTCATACTTTCTAACTGCGTAACCAGCTATTATGCTTTAGCGACTGCTTTGCTTACGTGTAGTATGGACGGACATTCAATAAAACTATGATTCGAGTCATGGGAAATTTGTTATGGGCGGTGGCACAAAGAGATGTTGATAAAAAGAAATAGTTAAAACTTTTCCCATTGTAGATTTGGTATTCACACTTCAGTTTGCCAATTAAGCATAGTACTTGCTAAAAGTTTGCATAAGGGGCTGTGTTTGGTCGAGATGTTTACCGACGTTCGAATGGTTTAATTGTTTAGCCATCAATTCATTTCGGCTTGATTTTTCCTAAATTTTGAAAAATGCTGAATCCAACTTGAAATTTGCGATTATCTTTGAACGATGAAACAGAATGCAAATATTCGCGAAGCGGAAGCAATCAAAACGCAATTTAAGTGTTAATTTAGGTTTAGATAATTGGAGACTATTTTTGTAGATAATTAAGATTGTCTCCTAATCCGTTTACGACCGCAACAGGAGGCATTACGTTACGCTTACGAATAAAAAAAAATATTTTTTTGCCAATTGGCGGCCGAGGGCTCTTTTACATGTCTTTTTTGAAACTACCAGCGCAATCGGAAAGACCATCATTGCCAAGAAGAATGCGCCGCAAGAAACTTGGCAGAAAATCATTTTTTAATTTTTACATTAAGAATACAAATAAATACATTTATAAAAGGGATGAGTAAAACGGCTCCACCGTTAAATAAATTAATTGTAGATATTATCAATCATCAATTATGCAGTAGCCTACTACTAGTAAGGCCCAGCTTACACTGGAAAAGGTATATGCGTTTAGGGTGAGAGGTTGTTTGTTTGTCTTTTCACAATAAAATTTACTTGTACCTTCTGATCCTGTTAGTTGCGGAATAAAGTTTTTGTTCTTATATTTTCTTCTTATTCTTTGAATACTGTATTAGTAACACGCTTAAGCTTTTAGCTTAGTCCGCGCTTACAAAAGACGATTGTCGCGGATGCGTGTGCGCAGATGATTAGCGAGATCTGCGCGCATTTGGCGAATGGGCCAGCTTTCTTCCACACCTCGCACTAGACAACGCGGTGAGAATACTGAGCGGATGAAGACGCGCTACGCAGTGCTTTTCATTCTAATAGCTCCTACAGACCACAAGGAGAAGCCTCAGTGTGAAGGTTCGTCGAAATTACTATCAGTCTTTTTCGACTATGCCTTTGAAGCAGACAAAAACACTGAGGTGGAGCACTCCACCTAAAACTACCAGCGCAATCGGAAAGACCATCATTGCCAAGAAGAATGCGCCGCAAGAAACTTTGCAGAAAGACATTTTTTCAAAATAAAATACAGCAAGAATAAAAGGGATGTATAAGGTCCCCGAGCCTTAAATTATATTAGTCTATAGTAGAGATGTATAAAGTCTCTACTAGTCGAAGTAAAACAAAGTAGTTTGGAAAAAAATAAAGAGAAAAGAAATAAAGAGACATGAGCGAAACTGAAAAATTGCTTACCTATTTCATTGATTATGATTCCATCGTTCTCCCGGATCGGCTCAGACGCCGCTCACACTCAGCGCTCGGTCGCGCTCGGGGAACATCCGAAAGCAAGAACGAGAAGTAAAGATAATATTCTTGTTTCTGGGAGGTTCTCTCTCACCGTGACTGTGACCGTGACTCTGTAGGAGTGTGTCATATAAATGACAGGCGGTCTATTACTTTGCATTCGCCATTCCTTTCTGTCAAACGGGAAAAGGCGAGGGAAGAGAGAGATGGGATGCGATCTCGAGTGTCCACGCGTTAGACAATATACCCAGTGTCTGTCCAGGCTCTAGGGTCAGTTAAGAGTATATACATGTTTATGTTGATAGACAATTTCACGGAACCCAACATAAACAATGTGGATCCTTCTTGATCTTATTAGGTTGCCGATTTAGATAGTTTTTTCGCATAACTTTGCATCAAACGGAACAAATAATTACGGAAAAAGGCAACAGCAGTATAATATCATCGGTCCACCGGCCACAGACCGCAGACTTTTTCACCGGCCTTAACAACGTAACTGTCGTGCGTTGACATAATTTCATCCAGTCAACAGTTGTGGTAATGATGGCTCGTAAAACTTGTAATGATGATGGTTGGTGAAGTGTGGTGGCTGCCGGTTGTCGCACTTTGCGCCCGACTGCCGCCAGAATGGAGGCTACGTTTTTACGTACACACATAAATCACGTTCTGTCCCTTACGGGGTAGACAGAGCCTGGGGTAACAAGGCCTAAAAGTCACGTTTATAGCATGATTGTGGGCGTATAGGTGGAAAGGGGAATCAAAATAGTTGTGGGTTGCTAGCCTACAATATGATTCCTAAGATTTTCGGCCATTCCCTCGGTGGGCTTACCATCTGCGTAGGAAGAGAAGCTACTGGTACATTCAGTTTTTTCTTTGCTTTTTGTAACATGAAAAGCCAACCAGCAAGTAGGTCAAAGATGGTATGTTATCACTCCTGTTCCTAGACTTCGACAAACAGTCAACACGAATCCAATATGATCAGTTTTAGTTTTAGTAATCGATTAACTAGTGGTATATAGCAGCTATCCAGGGTTTTTACGCAATGTTCTATTACTCGCAAAATGATGTGCTAAAAGCAGTCAAGGATAAGCTGTGCTATACATTTAGCAATATTAGATGGAGGTCGAGATAAGGTGACTTTCATGTATCACTGCGTGTGTCACGGTTTTATTAGCATCGTAAAGACTTATTTACACCGTCGATAGACTGACTTTGCCCGCCAGGGCAGTAATCTAATCGGTGTTCCCCAAATTGTAGCTTGTCTTTGTTTCTTATGTCAACTGTTTTGGGTGGCTCTGAAAAGCCGATATCTTCGCCAACGGCGCTTATACGTCAAAGTGAGATGGAAATACATGGTGCTCACTCTAACGTAGGTATAACCGCATCTCTTTTGGCGAAGCATTATGAACACGCCAGGGTACAGTTTAGATCGGCCTCACTTCGCCGTTCGCAGAGGATTCAGTCTTGACTTTTTATCTGGCTTGAGGTCACGTGCAACCCGAGCTCATCCACCGGCATAATAATACAAGTGCACAACACAAGTAATATCATATGGGCACACGGATCCTTGACCGCGGTGTGCGGTCAAGTCTCACGTCCATCTGTTCCGCGTCACCGCCCTGCGTAGTGTGAGAATCAGAATATTCAGAATATTTCTTATTTTTCAATTTGCCCTCCATATTTATATTCAAGGCGTATTAGAGTATTAAAAAAGCAGTCTATTCTCGTCGGCCTGTTTCACATTTAGAACGAAACAGAACTTTTGCAATGAAAATAAAATTTATCTATTTTAGGTTATTTCAAGGTTTTAGATTTTTAGTATATGTAGGTATATAATATTATACTTACTTAGGTACTTACATTACGTTTATGATCAAAAGAATATTTTACTCGTTTACTGGTTTTAAATCTTAACCCATATTCATACAACACACCCAAAATCTACTATAGCTAACAGAGGGAGAATTAAACTTGCTCCATTGTTTTTAAAAAGGGTAAGTAGCGTTCTGATTGTTATAGGTACCTTTGTACCGTGATATAGGTACCTTTGTATTGACTAGTGTGGTCTCTCGTTCGACACATTATTGACTCATTATCGCAATTTTTTATGAATTAGTCAACAATCTCATAGTTCGTAACAAACAAACGTAGATTAGAAATTATTTGATGCTAGAGGTAGTTGAATGAAGGACGAAAACTCACGGAATAGGATGGGGCTCAAAGTGAGCGAAAAGTGAAAAGGCAGCCGCCCAATAAGTACCAGCTAAGGTAATTTCATTGCAGAGATCTTCCCATAAGAGGAAAGCGCAATCTTTTCCGTCCGGAAACCTGCTGCTGCCGAAAGTTTTTTGCCCTTCTCGAAACCAGATTTATTACGACAGGCCCCCTTGAATGGGTGCGTACGAGAAAGTCGCCGGCCGGGTCGATTGACACTCGGCTACGTGTCGGCATGCGTACGTGCGATTGTCTCTGTATTTACATTACTGACCTCTTTCATATAAAAAAGATCCCGACGAAGAAAGAAAAAGATAGCAGTATTGTACCGATGAAAAGTACCCCGTCTAGCGTAATCAATGTTGAGTTTTCCATCTAAATGTTGGTCAGCCTGTGGTCATCTTTATCTTTTTACTTGTTTCGTGGACTGAACAGACGCTCACCGCATCTTACTTTGCTAATATGCGCCAAGATGGCGATAGCATAGCATAGGCGATGGTATTTCAATATGACTTCGCTTTAGCGTGCTTTCATAGCAGAATGTCGATGAAGCCAAAAAGTGAAAAATCCACCAATATGTTTTCTTGCCTCTTTCAGTGCAGTTTTCCTGGTGTTCAGAGGTAGACTTTAAGTAGGTAAATAATATAGGTATTAGATCTCTATAAAGGTAAACGCGTAGAGCTGCTAAAATGTACTGATGTTTTTTATAAAGTTTTCACTCTTAAGACACCCGATCTGCTGTGATTTCCCCAGTTAAATTAAAATGCGTTTTGTGAGATACACAGTTTTCGCTATTAACAGTCAAGGAACAACCAAAGCCGTTTAACTATTGTTGTTAGAAACGAGATATAAAAGCCCGCCTGAAGGCCACATTACGAAGGGCTCTAGCCGGCATTGCAATTTGCAATTTCCAGCCCCATTTCAACGCTAATATTACTATTAACAGTCGAACTTGATAATGGCTACCGTGCCCAATCCGCAATGGAGGCATTGTCCGAAGTTATTGCGAGATACACACTAACACACTATGGTCATTCGTAGTATTGCTACTACGAAAACTACAACTACAACAGCTTCGTAGACATGTAATGTTGCCATTATTTTAAATTTTAATGATAATAAAGAACTCGAGTGTACCTATAGTCAAGTGTAATAATGTATCTTAGTACTTAAAGTTGTAAAAATAAGTACCTTACTGCGTACCTCGCAGCAGAAGGCAAACCGAAGGGCATTTAACTTGCCTTTTCCTCTAATTCTGCGCAATAAAAGTGCCCAACTGCCTTAAACTAGGTAAGCCGGTGGGAATCGAGTTCTATGGACGCCACACCACTGGTACCTCGACATAGCTCGACGTAGCATAAGATTTGTTACTGCCACGATCAAATTACATTCTAAAAAAAGTAAAATGTAAATCATCATTACCAAAAGTGTAAAGTTTAATTTAACCCTGAACCGCTGGTTGGTGTAGCGGAGTGTAGGCGCCCACGTACTTCCGATGTGGAGGCCTACTTTTCCTTCGCGATTCTATTTAGCACTGCAGGAAACTTGACTGATGTATTAGATGAGCGTCGTCAGTTAATTTCATTGTATTTTGCGTAATTTGTTTGAAATAACCTTCTGCATTTGAGTAGGTAGATTAAAATGGGTATTTAAGAAGAATCCATTAGTTAACTAGGTAGGTACTTCCTAATCTGTCTAACGTTAAAATCTGACGCGAAACGTCGATCGCGAAGGAATTCTATTAGTTTAGTTTAATCCTAGAACAATTGTATAAATTCGAGTTTTAGAAAATGTTTCAAAGACAGAAATTCAAATTATTGAATTAGTTGTCCGGCTAAACTTTAAATCGAACAAAAAGCAAATAAATAGTGTTGAAAACTGCCGCCTAATTTGGCCAAGTTATGCAGCTTGGCAAAAAACATGATTGCATCTTTAACCTAAAATCATTGCGCAAAAAATCTAAGTAGCTAAAGAATTTCCAACCACACACGCTAAACGGATAAGTAAGGTCTTTTCAATCGACATCCCGCTGCTATATGTCAGGGTTGTTAGAGGTTTTTATTTAATCAGAAACGTCCAGTAACATCTCATCTCATAGAAATAGATAAAATAAAAACAAACCCAAAATTTCGTGAATGCGAAATGCGACGAATCTGTCGTTATCATGGTGATTTTCCTTACTTGTGCAACTCTAGCCAAATAGGTGCAAATGGTAACCAAGTGCCAGCCAGCATTCCTTTCGACTAGGCTGTCCCTAATGTGCGGAATGCTGCCTAAAAGGCGCTGGCGCTGCCGCAAGTGTCGCAACGCCTTACCTAACCCGGCAGGAAGTCTATACGCCAGTTGACGATCAGTAGGCTTATCACCTAACTCGCTCGCAATCGCCATCGTGTTCATTTTGACTGTTCTTGTACGAACGTGACAGCTAGCTGATTCCGATGCCAAATGTCAGCCCATACCTACATGAACTGCCACAATGAACACGATGGCGATTGCGAGCGAGTTAGGTAATAAGCCTACAGATCGCAACTTCATGACAGAATTTAATGTAACTTTCTGTGAATTTCTGTGAATTTCTGGTAATTTCATAAGCGAGATTGTTTGGCAGATGGATAGTTGGATGCTCAAACGTTGCCAATTATAGAACTGAAAATGTTCTTACTGGCTAAAAAAATAAAGAGTCGTATTTAAGTGTCGGTATTTGTGAACTGGCAGCAATTTCAAATTCGTATGCACTCCTTATTGCGACCACTTTAAATTGTGATCTATTACTAGGTACTCGGCAAATATTGTTTATTGGTTTCCAAAGAATTTACTACAGTGTATGTCTGGCATGTTATTATTAAATTATTATATGTTATGTATAGATCAATCACTGTTCAGTTTGTAATAAAAAAAAATAGATGTTAAATCACGCGTCAAAAGAGTTCCACGTCGGCCAAGTCGAAAAATTCGACAATAATGAGAAATCAAATCACAGAATGGTGCTATGGATATTCGAAGCAGACACACCTCTTATGTATCATTTGAATATAAAAGCTTTAAATATTTATTAACAATCATTCGAATATTTAAATTTAGACAAGTAGGGCTTTCTTGGTTGTATGGAATTGAGTGGAACCGGTTGGTTGGTGTCGTGGCATTTTATCGCGTTCCAATCGAGCAACGACATTTGGGATGTGCGCGAATCTCCTACAATGTTAGGTACCTACCTAATCTACGTACAAACTCTTGCTTCGAAGCAGTTTGTTACTCCAGGGGGCGCCGAGCTTTTGGTTGTGTACTTCGTTTATGTGCGTGTGAAAATTCTTTGCTACGTTTTGAAATCAATCGTAAAGTTTAGCCTCTAAGCTCACTGTCCGACGGCCGTAGCAGACTAGCAGAGCCAAAGCAGACAGGAGGGACGCGTGGTGTCTCTGGTTAGAATGGGCGGAGTGCACGCGAATTTAGGTGTTTTCTTTGTATTAATTAAAACAATAAAGGTTTTGAAAATGTAAGACGTCCACGTTATAGACAACATTTATTTCAAAAGGCAATTACATATTTCAAAATTACCTCGGTGCCCCCTTTAATTGCGTTGCGTTTAAATTTAAGCCTATACAGTAAGTAATTGTAAAATGTTCATGAATATAAGATAAAGATAATCTTACCATCTCGGCATGATGGGTTTTATCGAGGAATTGAGGACTTTGAAACAGGGTTCTCCCCAGGGTGTTCGATAACCCTAAGGAGTTTTAAAATCTTTGTTTTAGCAATAGCATCCATTAATTCAGCGAAAAACGAAGTTAAAGTGTAAAATCCGTAGATCGTCTTGCGCGATGCCTAACTTATGCAATATTCTCAGTTACTAGATTCTGGCATGCGACATATCGGAACAAATTCGTAATGGCGAGGATTTTTGCATTTCTCGCGTGGTGCATGACTCCATCGAGCAGGTAAGAAGCGATTAGTTCCGGAGCGCGGGTGACGCCATCGCCATCGCCGTCCGACATCACCTCGAGTCATCTGCCGCGGCCCGTACGCAAAAACTTAACAATAACACCGATCAGTTTTTCTGTGTCAAGCGGTACTTTTATTCAAGACTCGGCTTATAATACCGAGGTGCCTCTTATGAGGCGAGGAATTGTTCTTTGAGACTGTATTAATATTTGACCTTAGCACCGTTTGACCATCCAAAAACTCCCCCTTTGTTTATTTAGTGAACGGACCAAAACAAAGCCTTCAGCGGTGATTTAACCGATTAAGGCCCTCGATGTTCAATAACACTTTAAGAAACAGAATATACTCGCACGATTTGAAAATATAGATGAATAGTAGTCGTGACCTGACGTCTGTGTCGGTTTGAATCTGTCGTCAGCGCTTCGCTAATTCCAGCGTATTGTTGACCGTGAGACAATAGATTAAGCGCAGATCCGATAGTCTTCTTCAACGAAGAATTGATCGATTATTATGTAGACGTAGTAAAAAGAGGCCACAGTCTGTTTTCGAACGGTGGCGTTGACATTATCGATGCCTATAACCTATAACGTAGTACATAGTACGTACTTGGAGAGTAGAGAGCAGGTCTGGTAAGGTGTAAGTATATTATCTAGATGGATTTTGGATCAACTAAGTAGGTATGTAGGTGTATTGTAGAATACATTTTTTATACATAGTGGTTAAGGGGTAGATACGATGAAAGATTAGTTTCCTTAACAGGTTTTTCAGAGACGGTAAATACCTACCTACTTAACCATGCCTCGTGTGACTGCACCGCAGGCTATAGGTGCATAGGTAATAGCTAGTGGTTAGGTTTATAACTTACCTAGGTACACGAACGTGTGAGTCAATACCTAAAAGTCGTAAATGTCTTTATAGTGTCATTGTGTCGTTATGTTTCGAAAGGAATAGCGTGTTTTTTTCTAAATTAGGGGGTAGACGGCTCATTAAACCTACGCAACAGGCTTTTAGGCTATTTTGCTTTTGTGGAAGTGCAATTCAAACACATCGAAGTTGTTAGCCCTAGGTAGAACTCTTAACTACCCTGGCTAGAACTCGTTCTATCGGAAAATTAATTCAATTGCCTGTTTGTAGCGGTCATTGGATCGAGTCACGCATAAAAAATCGTGCAGGGCATTCTCGTCGCTCGATTCAAGTTCGGAGCTGTGAGATGGGAAAAACAAAGGTTTGATCTGGACTCTGGAAACTGACCAGAATACTAGGTTGACGTAGCTATGTGCAATTACCCTATTGGATTTTATGAGTTAATACTCGTAGGGTAACTAGTTAACTTATGTACCTATTAGGAAAGTGGTACAGGTAGGTATATTAGGTCTATCAGTTTAAGTAGTCAGATGCTGTCTGAACTCTGAACGGACCAAGGAGGTAGTTGTGATCAAAAGCTTTTAACTGACAATTTGGCGCCTTTCAAATCAGGCTGCAGTTTTTCATTGTGGTATTGATTAGGTATCTAAGTAGGTACTAGGTGTCGATAGGTACCTAGGTAGTATTAATAAATGTAATGGATTTAAAAACGTTTATGGCAAGTAATAAAGTATGTAGGTACCTAAGCAGAATTAGTAGATACCTACCTAATCAATGTAGGACAAGAGGTGTTGTTGCTGAGTGAGAATAGCTACGAAATCTCTAGGTACTCATGCAGTTTAGCTACCAGGCTGTTAAACAACCTCCGCATTGCATACTTGAACTGGGAAAGCCTTCAACGTCATCTCATGACACAAACAGAAAACAGACACGTCTCACGACTTACCTATATCTACGCAAGACACCCGAAGTTCCTTAAAAACCTCCGTCAACTTTCACAAAACATGCCACAGAGCTCGCGAACAATTGCCACGGTATCATACACTTATCAACAACAAACTAACACTCGCCGAGAGGTGGGTTTCACTCATATTTTGACAAACGTCGTTTAGTTTCGCCCCCGACTGTTTGCGCGGACACTTGATCGCCGCCGGGGCCGAGCGAAAAGACTGGCTTGTTGTCGTCGGAGGTTGCGTTGCGCTCGCGCCGCATTCCTCGCCAAGGCACGTAAACTGCTGCTCTCTCCCTCGCACCGAACGCGTCCCGCGCCGAGAGTGCGAGACGGAACACCGCAGCGAACCACGCTCCATGTAGATAGGTGGGACCCGTTATTCACACACCAAAACATGCCACAGGTAAATTGCGTACGAACTTAGCAAGTTTTTAATTACTTTTAAACATTTACAAATTAATCTCCTATCGAGCATTGATATCACTCATTACTATGTAAATTATTTACTTTGATTTGTCGTGAATATGCGCGTGTGGCACACTTTTAGTTTATCGCCAAACTCATTTTTGCAGTTAGTGGAGCATGCACGTTTCGTTTATTTTTAATGCGAGTAAGCAATTAAAGTGGTCTCTGTTACAGGTGGATATTAACTTCAATAAGTCTCATCGCCTACACACTCAAAAGTGAAAGTTAATAAAATACCTACATTTATGTAATTTAAGCACATAATTTTACCATTATTTTCACGGTTACTTTTTACTCTTTATTTTTATATCACCTTTTAGTGGATAAGTAAATAAATAGGCGTCTGCGTCTTCTTAGTCTGCTCTGTTTTTAGGTGTTGTTGATGTTTTTGAATAAACTAAATTTTTTTTACCTAGTGGAAGAACAGTTGCGGAACCACCACTTTCAGATAGTTAAGTACTTTAATTAAGTAATAATATGTACCTAGTTCGAAAATCTTAGGAATCATGTTATAGAGGATGCGGCTAGCAACCCATCACTATCAGTGGCGGATTTACCATAAGGCTGAGAAGGCTCAAGCCTAGGGCGGCAGATTTTGGGGGCGGCAAATTTGGAATTTTGGGGGCGGCAAATTTTTTTTTTTACCTCATAATAAAAATTTTAAGAAGTCTGCAACAGATTTTACAAGGGCGGCAAAAATTCAGCCTATACCTTGAAAATTTGTAAATCCGCCACTGATCACTATTTTGATTCCCCTTTCCATCTACACGCCCACGATCATGCTAAACGTGGCCTTTGGGTCTTGTTATCTTGCGCTATGTCTACCCCGTAAGGGATAAAACCGTGTTTATGTATGTACCTAGTTCCAACGTTTCAACGTACAACGTTATTTATCTTTAACTAGTTATCTATCTACCTGCAAAAACAATCATAATAATTTTCACGTAAAGAGTTCCGTCTAGGTAATAGTATGATATGGCTTAAAAATTAGTCTAGTTAATGATTGAAGGCACAGAATAGGTACTAAAATATAATATATGAAGATATGATTAAGGGCAAGAGTGAGTTCAGCGACTTAAAGTAATTATCTCGGAAAATATGTTGTATGGCAAACGATATTATGGAGTCGTTAAGTAATCAAAGGATTACGAAATTAAAAGCTTAATGATGATGAGCTCATTCTTCACGAATGACCAAGGTAAGGTAAGGTAACTAATAATTACAAGCGGGGAGGGGGAGAAGATGTAATAAAGATGCTGGTTGCGGCAGTAATTGAATTCTTCCTGTTGCATTACTTGCTTGATAACTGATTCTATTGCTTTGGTCGCAAAGTTAGTAGGCACGTACCTAAATCAAAAATACTAAACCTAATTGTATACATTCAGTCATATTACATTCCATCAAATAAATAAAATTTAGTCATTACTTTTTATTTTAGTTTATCTCTCAATCTACAATTGAGCGTTTTCAAAAAAAACACATGAACTTTTTTTCCAGAATTATTCAGAATTGTTAAGCCTAGTGATCCTTAAAAAAGAAAAAATGTGTCCTAAAATTTCCATTCCAGTTCGTCACTTTTTTAATATACCTAAATATGTATGGAACGTAACGAACAGGAAAATAATATATCATAGTTAAATCTGGGGCACACTTTTTCTTGCATGAGAATCGATAGGATAAACGGTTCTGAGTAAGAAAAACCCTAAATATTTAAATTCCAGAAAAAATGTTCATGTGGAGTTTTTTTTTTTGGAAAACGCTTGATTGTGAGGAATGGTGAGCATTCACGATATCAATTATTTTTTTATCATTCCGATTTTAGTTTAAAATTTTGTAAACAATTTTGATACAATGCACGCGTTTTGGATGATAACTGAAACCGTATAATTGACGTTTGACTTTGACAGTGACAGATATCCAACCAATTGACAATGTCAATGACAATTTGACGTTGAAATCCACAGACTATTAAAAGATTGTCGAAATCCAAGTAAAGCAACGCATTGCATCGCTCACCCGTGCTATTTTGTTACTCTGAAAAGCTAAAGATTTTTTTTATTTTGATAAATCTACAATAAAATGCCGAAAGTACGTCGCAGCCGTAAGTCTCCACCAGAAGGTTGGGAACTGATTGAGCCCACACTCGAGGAGCTGGAACAGAAGATGCGCGAAGGTAAGTTAGAGCTTTAGAAAAATACCATTTCATTTCTATTAAAATTTAGAAAAGGTTATTTATCAAATTGTTGTCACAATCAACAATGTAAAGCATAGACGCTATTCATAATACGTAATCTCATTCTTCCTCCCGATTAAATACCTAGCAACTATAGACAGATCAAATGGCGGGGCAGTCATAACCGTGTATTTGTTTTACGTTACAGCCGAAACAGAGCCGCACGAGGGGAAGCGCAAGCAAGAATCATTGTGGCCGATATTCAAGATACACCATCAGAAATCCCGCTACATCTACGATTTGTTCTACAGAAGGAAAGCTATCAGCCGAGAACTGTACCAGTACTGCCTTGATGAAAAAATAGCTGACGCCAACCTCATAGCGAAATGGAAGAAGACAGGATATGAGAACCTGTGTTGTTTAAGATGTATACAGACAAGGGACACAAATTTTGCGACTAATTGCATTTGCCGGGTTCCGAAAAGCAAGTTAGAAGAGGGACGTATTGTGGAGTGTGTACACTGCGGCTGCCGAGGCTGCTCCGGGTAGTGTGGAACTCGAGTAGACTAATTAATTAGATTAAATTTTTTAAGTAAATCACTTCATCTAACCACTTGAAAAACTAAAAACATACCTCATGTTGAACCTTTTGAGCTAGGGCCATGGAAGGGGTAATTTAGTACATGTACTTTTGTACTGTTGATATTAAATTCGTTTGTGCATGTTCAAGGTTAGGCTTAAGATGTTTGCTGGAGACTGTACCAATAGTATCAGTCAGTGTAAAAGTTAAATAACCAGATTTTGATGAATTTGTTGCACATATTAACATAGTTGAATCAACAAAAGCTACTTTTATAGTTGTTAAGCAATAGCCCAATTTCTGTGTAGATGAAGTTTTATGTGAAAGCCAAAATATCACTTATTATCTGAATGATGTTGAACACGTTTGTGGTAATAATCTTGTAAATATCTGGCAAGAACTCTTTTCACACTTTAAATTTAATAAACAGGACAAGCATACTATTTGTAAGACATGCAAGTATTTATTGCTCTACCTTCCTGAATTGTTTATTTCAATGTGGAGGACAGTAAACAAAACAATTTTCAATAACAATCTTTATTACAAAAAAATACAAAAGGCTTTTGAGATCAAAATCCTGTTTTCTTGGAGAAAACATGGGAATAATTGCTAGATCACACTAGATTATGCAACTAAACATGAAAATAAATTCTGTGCCACAAGCAGGAACAGGCCTGCTATTCTTACCTGTGACAAGTAACAAAATAAAACAATATTCTGAAGAAATCAACTGATTCAAATAATTTTCATAACCATACTTAAGTAATGAAAGTAACCCAATGCATAACTGCAAATTACCAGTACTTGGATGCAGTTATTTTAAGCTATTTATTTATAGCTTAATGCTGCGGGCTGAAAAGAATTGGGTCAATGAAAAAAAAAAAACAATATTTTGTAGTTTTGAGCTACAGCTACACAACCACATTTCTAGACTGCCATGGCCGGACGCGCACATTCACCATCTCTTTCCAACACAATCAAACCGTTTAACATCAATACCTGGTGAAAGCATTTGATGTGGTGCATGTTTGACAAAAGAAGCTTACTATTGGTTGCACTATGAAAAGATGTTCTGGCAGTGAGATAGAACTGGCAATATCATGCCATGACCAGCCCAGTGGCCCATTTCTTGAAGCTACAAGTTACAACTTTACTTAATTAAAATGTTAATGTTGAGCCCGATCAATGATTGGTTGATTCACATAATGCTGTAATAAAGTTGAGATCTGTAAAATTATAAGTTTCGAAAAATGGGCCTAATGTGAGCAGACTTAATTAATAATAGAATACTATGCAAAAATTTCAAAACTTAACTTATTCAGACTTCAATAATACCCTGCACTATACACTTAGTAATAATAGGTGGTTTTAATAACTATAATTATAACAATTTAAATGACATTCTAGCACTTAGAAGAAATCTTTGAATCATAATTCATAACAGATCAGTTTTTATACCAAATTTGTTCGTAACTTTTAAGTATACATACCATATAGCTTTAATATTCTTAAATATTCACAAATTTTACTTTCATAACTTGAAAAAGACAACTCAATGCTTACAACACTTTCAATACTGATAAACTATATCTGACAAGATAAACATAGCTGGTATGACAGATCTATTAGAGAAACAGGGCCTTAGACAAGTATAAAAACTGATCTGTTCTACCTTACACAGTATAAGTATTGTTATGCTCCATCTCTTTACACAGTTCTAAAATCAGCTCTTTATAAATTCTCGGATTCAGGTTCTTACCAAGTAAGTATAGAATGAACCAGTTTCCGAAACCGAAGCGTTTCACAATGCTAGAGACTATACTCCGCTTCACATGTCTAACTTGACCCATTATCATAACGGTGCGTAGTGCGCGGGAGGAGCAGACCAACACGCGAAAGAGGACAGCTAATGTAGACGCAAAAGTCAGTATGATAAGCCAGAACCAGAGTATGACAAAGATCTTTTCGTTGACAATGTTTAATGGCAGCACGCAGAGGCGGTCTCTGATTTCCATGGTCCCTGAGGGTCCATAGCGTCTTAGGAAGCACTTGGTGAGTTTGGGGAAGTACTGATCCATGGGGTTGACGGAGACGAAGTCTGTCATGTCTGCGGGGACGCGAGGCGTGTGCGTGAAGGCTGCGACGGCGGCGCCGTAGTTGCGAAAGGCGCCACCGAGGAAAAGGTCCAGAAGGAATATTTGGCCAACCTGTAATGTTAATGAGAATGAAATGAATGACCTGTTAGGATGATGATGATTCTGTGGTCCCTCAGCAGGGTTTGAAGGATTTTGATGTGTCGCAGTCTTGTCCCGTGGCTACTAAAATTTAAGTAATATCTAAAAAAAAAAACTGTTTATGCATATCACTACATAGTATAAAACAAAGTCGCTTTCCACTGTCTGTCTGTCCCTATGTATGCATAATACTAGTCTACTATATACATAAACCAGTCTAGTGGTTAGTTACACTATTTTTATAATTTGGCTTATAATATTTATAGGAACAATGGTCTTACCACATTGACGAGGTTGAGTATTTCGCACAAGGCGTAGCGCAGCGCGTACATGTTGTGGGAATAGATGCTGGAGTGGCTCAGGTAACAGACCAGCTCGCCGCGCCGGTACTCTGGCCAGTCCTTGGTCACCATGGGGCTCGCTGGAATTAATTAAGCTTTAGTTACCCAAAACGCAAATTGGTGCCACCAATGTCACAGAAACAATGTATCAGACCAGTAAGGGAATTCAAGAATGCCTTTCCTTATTTACAAGGGTTACAACACATCTTTTTTTTTAGTTTGTATTCATTTGATATACATAAATAATAGCAAGTTAATCCCATAACAGAAGATTTTCGGAAAAACAGACAAAAACAGTTGATTTAAAAAAAGCTTTTCAATTCAAATTCCAAGTGCAACTAGCTCTTATTTTTTCTTTACCTTTGTAACCAGTGCATTTAAAATATTGCAAAAAAATTTGAAAGGTATCAATAATTTCAATAAATACCTTTCTTTTACCAAGTACAAGATTATCTGATTGGGAAAAACAATATTTAACTACAGCGCCATCTCTTGCTGATGCCCATTAACACTTACTCAGGTCAGAAGCCAAAGCTTTCAAGCGACCACCTTCCCATATCTTCCAGAGATAGCGTGGAGTGTAGAACATGACAGACTGTCCCAGCAGCACAAAGCAGACCCACTGGTAGTAAGTGTGTTTGATTTGGTCATCTTCTTTGTTGGAGTCAGGGCCCACACCAAGGTATGCATTGTGAACACCTTCTGTCCCTGAAGAGTTTATGCATTCATGTTTAGATCTTATTAATAAATAAAGGGCTCAACAAGTTATTAGTTGTTTTAGTATATAATTTTGTTCTTCACAAGTAATATCGACAAAACAGGGCAGCATAAAATTAAATAATAAAATCAGACAAATCTTAATTTTTGGAGGAAAAGGATTGAACATGGCAACTTTCGAAGTTTTCACTCACTGTTTTGAAACAACAAAAGTTGTCTATTGGTTTTAGCTCTAGGTGGCTGTTTGTGCTACTTATTACAGGTCTGCCTGAAGTCATTTTATCACCATCAATTATGTAAACCAAGCCTCTGTTAAACACATTTAAAGCCAAATAATGTAGATAAGATATGCACAAATTCCATAAGCAAAGGACTTCTACCATAGAAGACTAGAAAGTACCTTAACTTTAACTCCATTATACAAGTAATAAACCTCTACCCCGTGGACCTTAGAATTTAAACATAATATCAAGTTGGATTGTAATTGGAAAGGTGAAGCACATTTTTTTTACTAAAATAAACCTACTGCGTAATTCGTTTCACAAATTTAGAACAGGTACAGCTCGCGCAGGAGCAAATTAAGTTTATTCATCAATTTAGAAGACATTACATACCAACAAATCGGCTTTTCAGCGTGTACGTTCCGTAGATCCAGCAATAACTGTTGACTGCATCTAAGTCCTTTTCTTTATCACTGTCGGTCATGCAGTGTATTGGCTCACCGAAGAACTGTTTCGAAGTCACCAGCAACGCGAATACAAGCAACATAAACACTGTCACCTTGTAATGCATTTGAAACACGTTGTTGTCGGTGCAAACGTTGTCGAACTTCAAGAAAGCCCGAAAGGGCATGAACAAGTCTATCATTTTGAAGCAATATAATGGCAGAACAGTCGCGCGAACACAATGAAAATGTAGTCTTCAAAATCAAAGCTTAGCTACCCGCAAAATATCTACCGAACCAAATAAACGTTTTCGACAACTCGTTGCTGCCAAACAAAATTGACTTGACTTTGCCGGAAATATATTTTCGCGGGTTATGTTGGCACATTGGAATTGAGTGAATGAAAATGACCGAAATAGTGCTAACTGCCACACCCAAAAAAAAAAGCCACACGGTTCAGTAAGACTGTAAACTAATCCGAGTATCTAATTTCAATTTTTTGCCACTTCACTTCGTACTAGAATAAATTTGTTTTCATGACTTATCAAACCTGACCCAACAGTGCTAAAGAAATTTAAAGTAAGTAAGTACATATTAGTAATGTAAGTAAATTTTTTGCTACTTCACTTCGTACTAGAATAAATGTGTTTTCATGACTTAACAAACCTGACCCAACAGTGCTAAAAAATTTAAAGTAAGTAAGTACATATTATGTAAGTAAGTAGGAAGCCCATGTTTTTTTAACTTTTAGCAAACGTACCGGTAGTACTTAATGAATTATTAATTAGTTAATGAAATAAATCTTAATTATATGTATTATGCTTACGCTTACAAGTAGCTATTTATTTAACCCTTAAATAATTAATTTTTCACCTATACGCCCACAGTCTTGCTAAATGTGGCCTGTAGGTATCTGTTACCTTAGGCTCTGTCTACCCCGTAAGGGTAAGGGATAAAGACGTGATTTGTGTATGTATGTTAAATAAGTCTTTTTAATGAGACACGTCATGGAACGTTTATTGGCTATGTAGGCTGCATCCTACATGCAGCATTCAAGGGTTATGCGCGTAACGAAGCAATGTGATGATGATGAGTAGTGATGACTTCCGAAACCATAATAAAATGTTGAGAAT
Source organism: Pandemis corylana (assembly GCA_949127965.1). Lineage (NCBI taxonomy): Eukaryota > Metazoa > Arthropoda > Insecta > Lepidoptera > Tortricidae > Pandemis > Pandemis corylana. Next base: position 3,452,744 of record OX421857.1, read on the forward strand.
TATATTATTGAATCTACATAAAAATAACTTTAAATATTTGAACAGTAACAAAGTAAAAAAAAAAAACACAAGAGGTGCGAAATAAATTAAACTCCATTAGTAACACAAATTTCTTTAATGTCATAATTAACATAAAAATGTAAGGTACATAGTTTGTCAGTTTGCATGTAATACTGGATTCATGCAGATCTAATAGGAAATGTGTAAATACTATGTTAGCCTAATAATTTAACTGAAATCATTGGTGCGGAATGTTAATTATAACTCATTGTGTTTAATAACACATAAGCCTGATGGAAAAATTATAGCTTAAAACCAACTAGTCTAGCCCTAACAAAATAGTCAAAAGTGAAATTATCCTTGTACTACAGTCAGCGTCACGTAGTTTGAACTTTCTAAGTCCGCCAAATAGTTCGGTTAAGGTGAAAAACTTAATTAATGACCTGTTGTATTGACGTTCCAAATTATAAAAATGACTTAAGTCCCATATCAGTTCTGTACACTACTAGATACAACGGGTCATTTACTTAAGTTTTTCTCCTATTATATACACCGTACAAAATAGTAGTGGTGTGCCGATCTTTTTGACCACCTTGAATGTTTCACACTATATGACGCTGACTGTATGTACGGAAACTGTAATAATTTTTACTGTCGATAGCCTACTGTAACATAAACCATTTAAAAAAATTTAAATCGAATAAATCAAAATTAGTTTTTTTAAACACGAATAACTTTTGTATAAAAATGTTACGTGTGTGTGGTAATTAATAAGTATAATAGTCAACAGTAATACAAAATTATGCAGCTTCGTGAGAGTATCAAGAAAAAGAATGTGACATGCATCATTTCGACTTATATTCTAGTTATTCATGAAATAAATTAGCATGTTTGAAGGCACTGATCGCAACAAACACGCTCCCAAACTAAGGACACCACATACCTCACTAAACCATCAAACACACTTTGGCTTACATAAAACGTAATTCGGGTTAAGTAAACATTTGAAATATTATCATACGTAGGCCCTAGGTTGTCCTAAGATCGCAACACAAACATACGCGAAAACAATGAACAAATACGATATACTTGTACTATGCTATGCAACTTATTCTGTGTCAATGAGACAACAAGTCAATCGCTGTTGTTTTGGATTTATAATTAAATAGTACGTTTCTTTTCGATCGTACAATTTCTCGCATTACTGTAAAAAATACCTACTTGTACTTGTAATGATGAGGTATTGTCGATTTTATTTTTGTTATAATAATATAGCTAGGTACAAAAGAGCTCCCAAAAAACCCAACATACCAATTATGTTCGTTTGACACCAGTGTACTTTTTAATCATAAATAATAAATATATCGTGTAAGTTTCTTTCAACCAACACCTTTATAATTTACTCTTAACCGCCGTTTCCTCTTGATTTCCTTCGTTAAAAGCCATGTTCCCCAGAGCGAAAATATTATCAGGATCAAGCGTTCGTTTAGCAGCCAATAGAAGCTGCCTCCCGGGTTCACTTACAGTTTCTGTGTACCACTTTTTCCGAAGCTTACCAACTCCATGGTGATGGGATATTGAACCTTAAAAAGTAAGAGAAAAAGGTTTAAGGTTGAGCCCGTTAATACATCATGTACGAAGTACGCAATAACAATACACTGAAAAACAAATCTCAAGTTAACTATTATCTCATTTATGAAAACTTTATTCAGTGCAGTCTTACTCTATCGTGTAATTTAATAAATATTTTCATTCAAACTTCCGTAAACATCAGCGTAGCCAACTTAAAACATTTGAATGACTTTTTTTAATGAAATTAAGAGAGAGATGCGAGCATCGCACGTCCAAAAATTTAAGGCCTAGAATGCTACACCCAATAATTTAGAATGTTCGGTAGGTAATAGGCCGCAATACGTGTCCTCCACTAAACTTTTTATACATATATATACACGAATACACAGGAATATACACGAATTTCGGCGCGTATACCTACCTATATTGTTGAGTCGGTCGTTCAAAGCATTACACTCCGAGACATGGTATACAATAGTCACAATCACAAGTATTAAAAGGGCACGAGTTGAGTTTACGTAGACTATGGCTAGTATGGAGCCATACTAGCCATCAGTAATATTTTACGAAACAGGGGGGCTACCATAATTTTTAAAACTTCATATTATACCGTCCTACTCTCTTAAATTAATGACCATTAGTGCGAGCAGAACGGCACGAAACAAAATTCGAAAATAGAATTTAAGAATACGTAACGTATAAAGGCCAGAGGTAAAGTACTTACCACCGCAATCAATAATTTCGTCGCGCGCGGCTTCCTCGATTTCTTCGTACACGGTTACGGGGTCCTTAAATGCCGATGTGTTGAATCCGAAGTAGAAGTAAATGCAACAGCCGGCGTCGTACCTGGAAAATAGACAAAAAATAAGATGTCGTTTGTGGAAAACCTAAAGTGCCTCCCACATGTCTCCCACACAGATCGTGAAGAAAGGAGGTGTTCGTAAAGCATCTTATTAAAATATTGAGTGGTTTTTATTTGTAAAGAAACTGTTCGTCTCTCGAAGTTAAATAAATTCGGTTACATGTTGTCTATTTTCGCAATTAAGTATACCTAGCTATTATATTATAATCTCCTACCGCCCAATATCCTAAATAAAGGACAGCTGTCATAGTAAAATATGAATTTTACTTAAATATGACACTACATTTGAATTCCTACAACCAACATTTTGATTTTGGGCGGCAGGAGGATACGTTTCATACCAAAAAACTTAAAATCTATCCATCCATTGTTTTTAATCTTTAGCTAACTTGGTGAACATAATAATGGAAAACACGATACATTGTTTGCATATTTGGATAAGCTGCGGGCAAGGTCCGTCCGGATTGCTACCACCGTCTTACTAATCCTGTCGCCAAGCAGCAGTGCTTGCGCTGCTGTTCCGACGTGGAGAATTAGACTAAATTATTAAGATTTGATCTTAGCACTCTAGGCTGGCAAAACATCTGTAATCATTTGGTGCTTGCTGGTATCCCTTGGGTGGTGTTGACCCACTTGCTCGTTTGTCTCCCACACGTGAATTTTTGGCACTGCATACACACAGTGTAGGAGTTGCTTAAGGTACCTAGTAGTACTTACGTCTGCGTCAGCCGGCAGGAGATGTGGTAGTGCGTGATGCCGCGGCGCGCGCACTCGCTGCGCACGCGCCGCTTGACGCCCGCGCACAGCGCCAGCGTCCGGTCCCACGGGACCGACGTCTCGAACGATTCAGCCACCACGTCGTAGTCCAGGGCCAGGTCCTAAAGAGTAACATGCTAGAGTCAGCTATAGCAAGACTGGTATTGTCAGCTTTTACGAGTGAAAATTTGCCGTGTTATACCTAATTGAAACAGGAAGACGATTTTTGAAATCAAATTGTGAAAAATCTCACCGATAAGATAAAAATCCGTGTTGGATTTGAAACAAGAGTCCAGTAGTATAATACATTTTTAAAAATAGCTTGAGTGTGCGAGTATCTACTCTACTGACTGACTGACTGTACCGCACATTGGTGTGTGTGCATGCTTGTAAAATTTCCGAAATTCCCTCGACTTCTCAGCTGCAGGATTCAATCATCAGATACTGATTTGGTGACAACGGGACCACCTAAGCAGCATAGGTACTTTAATTTTTATTTTAATCAGCCACAATCGACGGAGAGAACATACCTACAGCGAAATATTAGAAGGTTTTTGAACTCGGTTATAAATTTCTAAATGTCCAAAAAATGTGTTTCTAAATGGCCGGGAATCGAACCCGGATCCTCGTCATTCCGTGACGCGTGTACTCCTACATCACACATAACCTGTAGATTATAAACTAGGGGCAATGGCGTAACTATAACGTCTGGGGCCCGTGGCAAATTCGTCAGATGGGGCTCCTTCCGCAATATAAAGAAGTGCATCGGCGTCCCTCCTGTGCTCTAAACCAAGCCAGTTCGGGGCCGCGTAGAGCTAGGGGCCCCTGGCATTTTGCCACCCCTGCCACCCTATAGTTACGCCACTGACTAGGGGTACTCACTCTAATGTAGGCGATGACAAATGTGAACGTGTAACCGCGCTCGCCGTTGCCGGCGCCGGCGGGCACGCCGCCGTACTTGGCCGCGATGGCGTTCAGCCTCCGCTCCCGCTCCGCCACTTCCTCGGCGTGCCCTGTAAACATAGTAAAAGATCGAGTCACGGGACCAAAATTGGTGCACGATACCGCCTAACGCCGACTTTCACCGATCTAAGCCCCTTATTCATAAACGCTATATAGGCTTCTGCTGACTTAGCAATCGTTTGTCCTTATCTATGAAAGGTAAATGTCAAAGTGACAGATAAGGACAAACGATTGCTAAGTTAGCAGAAGCCTACAGAGCGTTTATGAATAAGGGGGTTAGCCTCTAAGTAGTGTAAGACTTCACACAAAAAAATATCTCGAACGAGCTCATGTAACCATCTGGTTTATGTACTATGGAGAAATTGGCAGCGCCACTCTATTTTTCCCACCTCTATTTTTGATTCTTTTTTCCACCTTTACGCCCACAATCATGCTAAACGTGGCCTGTAGGTCTTGCCACCTTAGGCTCTGCCCAGTGGCGTAATTATAGGGTGGCAGGGGTGGCAAAATGCCAGGGGCCCCTAGCTCTACGGGGCCCCGAACTGGCTTGGTTTAGAGCACAGAAGGGACGCTGATGCACTTCTTTATATTGAGGAAGGAGCCCCATCTGACGAATTTGCCGCGGGCCCCAGATGTTATAGTTACGCCATTGCCCCTAGTTTATAATCGACAGGTTATGTGTGATGTAGGAGTACACGCGTCACGGAATGACGAGGATCCGGGTCCGATTCCCGGCCATAGCTTTACTTTTTCGGATTTTTCTATGTGTTCTAATTTTCAGTGACATTTAGAAATTTATGGCTACATACCTAAACTTTCCTCACGAATATATTAGTGAACAGCGAATGAAAATCCGTTCATTAGTTTTTAAGTTTACCGCGAACAGACAAACAGACAGAGAGTTCTTAATAAGAGGACTTATTGAGAAGTGAATGTTATTGGACCTCACGCGACACCAGCGCCTCTAGTGGCAAATTCACATGCGATAGCCCCCATTGCATACAATACAAGGCACAAAGAAGCGATCTCGACGAGCATTTTATCTGATTTCATTAACCAACGTACCTTCTATAAGCAGTGTGACCACGCAGAGCGACGCAGGATCGAACCCCTTGATGCGGGTGATGTAGAAATGCTTCAGCCCATCGAGGATCACCCCGCCCCAAGTCGTCTCCGTCTTCAGTGCCTGCCCAAAACGGAACTGCAACGAGATAATACTTCATTAAAAACAGTTAAAGGAAATATGTATGTATGTATGTATGTAAACTCTTTATTGTGCAAAATAAACAAGACAAATACAATTGGCATTGTTAATTTTTTTTAGTATGCTCCAATTCGAAAACCATTTCGAGGAAAACCATCAATTATCCGATTTATCTTGTCCGATTTCAAAAATACTTTATGATTGCAGATATTTTTGTAAAAGTACTTTGAACCTTTGTTTGACCGAACGTCCGGGTTTTTAGACAGAATCCAGCATCGAATGTTTGCCACAAAAATGAAAAAAAAAGTTTGGCTACGGCAACTGTCACGTGTCACTGTCAAATCTACAAAACCATAGACAAAGCCGTTTTTTTATAGCCAGCTGAACGAAGGCGATTGGGATTCTGTCTAAATTCACGAATTATCAAACAGCGAAAAAATATTTATTATTAACTAACGAAGCTACGTAAAAGCATAATATTCAAATTAGTTGCTTGAAATAGTCCATTTTATCAAATAAAGGTGTTAAAAGCACAGCTTAAAAAAAATGAACAATGCCAATTGACAAATACTGAGATACATATACTGAGAAATATTTTGCTAACGTTTAACTCTAACAAATGCAGCTACAGCAACAGTAACAGCTTCCATGCTGGTCTGGGAGCAAAGGAAAAACATAGAATGTACCAGTTGCTTCTCGTCCCGCGCAAATGGTAAAAGCCCATCGAGGGCATGGGCGAAATTCTTAGGAATCATGTTATAGGCGATGCGGCTAGCAACCCTATTTTGACTCCTTTTTCCACCTATACGCTAATCATGCTAAACGTGGCCTTTAGGTTTTGTTACCTCAGGCTCTGTCTACCCCGTAAGGGATAAAGACGTGATTTGTGTATGTATGTGTATGTCTAACTTTAACTGTTAGACTCTAACAAATTGTAGCGATCTAAGCGCCATCTAGACATTAACTACAGTAATGTCACAAGTTTCTCAACGCGTATGCACAAATATAACTTCCAACTCTCATCCTTTGGCCTTCGGTCCCCAGGAATAACATCTAGCATCTGCCTTAAGGGAGATCTCTCTATTCGGACCTCTCCCGGAAAATGAAGGGCGAGTGGAGCAGATGTAATGAACCTTAGAACCTGAGCACGTGATGTATTCTTTACGCGAAGACGACGCGTCTACGGTACCATAAATACCCAAAAAACTGATTAAAAGGTGACCGAATCCCACGCGCTGTCCCTGCGCTACGTAAAAAATACGCCGTGTATAGGTAGCCTCTTAATCTTCCCTCTCTCTCTCTCTCTATTCTTCTCTCTAAGGCTCTAATCTTACCTTACGAAGTATGGTATTGGTATCTTCTACGAGGTGTGAATACCACCGCTATCAAAAGCTTAAAAGTTTGGAAGTTAGAAATATGGGATGATTGAAAGGAGATTTATATTATTCTTCCTTCCAGACGAAAACCACCCCGTCTCAGTAAACGGTGAAGGTTCTGCCGTGAAACCACTGTAAGTTGGTTTTCTTGAATGTTGCGACTACTGCTATAGAGACCACAGATAATGATGGCACAGTCCAAGGGCGGATCCAGGGGGGGGGGGGGGTCATGGGGGTCATGACCCCCCCTGAGCTGGTTCCAGGACTTGTTATCTAGTTCCGGGACTATTGTTTTCAAAATTAAATTATAAGTTCTTGACTTGACCACGACTATGTGACCCCCTCCTGGCGCCAAAGCTGGATCCGCCCTTGGCACAGTTTATGGTCCGTTACAGAGATCCCTGAGTAATAGTGAGGGCCTCTCATTTCGCGAACACTATCGAGTACCGCTATCGCCTACACCTACCTACACCTCACGTGTCGTGTGTGTACCTGGTCGTTGTCCATTAGCCGTATACTGGCGGGCTGCAGACGCAGCTCGGCGACCTCGCGCTCGAACCTCACGCCCGCCTCCCACCCCGGGAACACCAGCGAGCCGTAACGGGTAACCGGAGGCAGCGGACGGACTTTCAACGTCACCTGGAAATACCAAGGAGTGATGTTTGCTAAGACCAGAAGCCTCAGTGTCTGGCCTGATTGGACGCTCGAGCGGAGCGCGCGGCGACCTACACCGTAGCTACAGCACAACTCAACACAAAATCACTAGCTTAGGTACTGCGTAAATAAGTAAGATCTGAGTCAGTGTCAGAACAAATGCATATAAAACCCGCGAGAACAGCATCTGCTTGCAATTTAAAAATAGGTATTTCGAGTTTCTAACATCAATCGTGTCTTGACGAAAGCAGGATATAGGCAACCTGGAAATCTTTCTATTGATTATGTTATGTACCTCCGTAACCACTCCGAAGCACCCCTCAGAGCCCATGATGACGTGCTCCCATTCCGGGCCGCACGAGATACGGGGCACGCGGCAACTCTTCTCGAGCACGCCAACTGGTGTCACCGTCTGCAACAGCCAAATATTTATATCAACAGGTTTTTTATGTCCCATGTCCTCTCTATCTTGTAACGACTATCCGATTATCTTCAATTAGGTTAGTCTTTGCAAGGTGAATAAGCTAAGCTGTATCAAAACAGTAGACCATTTACGTCTGTAATATGTGTTCCGTGAAAAACAGCACCCAGCGTGAACATTGAACACCTTACCTTAGTCTGCACGACAAGATCCTCGATGTTTCCATAAGTATTCTTCTTCATGCCGCTGGCGCGCGTGGCGACCCAGCCACCGAGCGTGGAGAACTCGTAAGAGTCTGGCTCGTGGCCCACTGTAAGTCCCCGGGCGCGCATCTCGCGCTCCAAGTCTTGACCCACTATGCCTGTCTGAAAAGAAGAGTACTATAAGTTGTATCCCTGAACCACTATGACAAGACCCGAGCAGTCCCCGAGAAGCGAGAATGTGACAAGTTTGTCGTCTTCTTGTTCTCGCGTTACGGATGTTCTCCGATTGGAGTCGATTTTTTGAAGGGTTCTTATCGTGAATCGCTAGGGCTGTTACTACTTTGACCAATTGAATCCCTGTTAGCTTAAAAGATTGACCGCCTGATTTCGGTCCGTAGAATGTTAGGAAAAATTTTGTAGTTCTCAAATCAAAAATTAACCCAAATGTAACGAAACTCAAAACAAGCGTCATTTTGTTACATGTTTCGTAACAGCCTCCGCAGCCAGCCTTGCGAGGACCTTTAATGAAGTTTTCATCTATGAAAAACCTTGTCTTTTTATCTTGCTATCATTAACGAACTTGTGAGAGGTGGCAGATTACTACATGGTTACTTATCATCTGGTTATTGGACCTAAAGGGACTGTTATGAAGTAGTAGTAGCTCTTCCACTTTATCTGTAATCTAGTCATTAGTTGATCCCAGGCAATTCCACACAAAAACACGTGTAAGAGTCCCCTTAGGTAAGGTTAAGCTAAAAAGACTATTACGAACTATTAGCTTGTCTTACTTGCACTCTAGCCAGTAGCTGGTCTTTATCGATCCACATAATGGAGTTCATCTCGCTGGTGTCTAAAGCGACGATGGGCCGTTCCTCCCGCTCCGGACATGTCACTGAGCCCGAGACAGAGGTGCCTCCTCCGAAGGGGATTATCACAAACTTGTGGCGGGTCGCGCATTCCACTATTTTTACTACCTGTTGGTAAGAAAGGGTAATAAGTATAGTTAAAGATGAAAGGTTCTTAAGTTTAAGTTCATGTGAGATATCGAATGTACTCTAGCCATTTTTAAGTGATTGCATGTAGCAAAATGTCTGCTTATAGGTATTGCTAAGGGTCTAAGAAATATTTCATTAAACCTGGGTTAGGAATGACATTTCCATACAGTTTGACAGTTGGGTTAGCAGTTAATTGGGAGTTATGTATACGCATAATTAACCCAGTAATTTTACTCCACGTCAGAATACAGCAGCGCAATAACTGTGCTTGGCGCCAGAATTAACGACTAAAACGGTGGTAGGTACTCATAGCAACCGGAACCGATCAGAACAATATGTGTCAGTGTCAAGGTTTTAACACCCAGACAATTCCTAGCTTAGTACTTTAAATTTAAATTAATGAATAACCATGCAAGTTTGTTAATTAAAACGGATAAATCATGATTAAAGTCAATAGCTAAAATTAGAATTGCTAATGTACAAACTAATTCGTAGTCCCTCCTGAAGCGGTTGCTTCGGCGGAAATGACACGAAAAGTCGTCAATAAATAAATAAATAAATAAATAATGATAAATTAAAAAAAATCACGATTAATACCAAATCACATATTACCAATGGGACAAAGACTACCCATGATCATGATCATGTCATGGCATGATGCACTGCAAGCAGCTGCGTCGAAATATCGGGAACTCTTTCAACATGAAACTACCGTGAGACTTAATCATTATTACACATAAACGGATAACTCACTCACTTCACTCACTCGACTTTTTATACGTGAGTTATCCGTTTATGTGTAATATCGGGAACTCGTTAAAGTCTCGGTCTATTCTATATCCCGTTGATATGTCCCTTTCGCTGACTCTGCTCGCGACATCCCCTTTCTAGGCTCTGGCAGACGTCGGCAGACCAAAGGAATGTAAGACCAAGATCAGGACGCTTACCAAGGTCTTTCAATTTTGAACCAATAAAACTCACGGCCAATTGCCACCGTAGGGGTTGTTATCACAAAGCATCACCTTCGCAGTGCTGCAGTTGAACTCACGTGTTCGTGGGACTCTGGCCAGATGATGGCGTCCGGGATCCTCGGGAAGCTGTTTGCGCGAAGCCGCGTCATGTCGCTGAGGGTCTGGCCGTGCGCGCGGATCAGTCGGTCCATGCCCTCCACGCTGACCAGCGCTATTGCCTCCAACTCCTGAGAAACATTTGCCCATAAGTGGAAATGAACAAAAGACACGTGTTTTTGTATGGTGTACGGGATTTTAAACATGAAACTACCGTGAGACTTAATCATTATACACATAAACGGATAACTCACGTATAAAAAGTCGAGTGATGCTCGACATGTTTCGGACTATTTCGTAGTCCTTTTTCCAAGAGCGCTCGCCCCGGCGGCAGCGACACGAACACAAATAATAAATATAGTCCGAAACATGTCGAGCATCACTCGACTTTTTATACGTGAGTTATCCGTTTATGTGTAATAATGGTGTACGGGATAGTTAAATTTGTGGGGTTAGTGTATGTTTTATGTGGCAGCAGAGGAGGGGTGGGCTTGCCTGTAAAAACATATTCGCACAAGCTTAGCTGTCTTGCACGTGTAGTAGCGGAATCAAATCATCGGTGAAAAGTCAAGGAACCTTAGGTCTATGTGCGAAAATAATCCCATGATGAACAACTTAGCAGCATGCGAGACGGGGACAGTGTTGCAATGTCTTTAATTTAAATATTCTTTTCAGACAAACGTTTTTGCAGTCGGGTTATTTGTTTTTATATTCAATTTTACGCTTTTGACTTATAAAGTTTGAACTAGCGCCTCTCTTTCATCAACTTTAGATCATTATAGATTCTAAATGGTCATCATACATATATATATATACCTATTTCGTACGGGCTTGGTTATCTTTCACGTGAGTAGCGAAGTATTGCTAAGTATTGGTAAACAATTTTTGTTCATTGAAATGGACCTCCCCAAAGAACACCTGATTCAATAAGATATAACTTAAAATATGGATTTATTGACACTTGTCTAAAAATCGTGTCAAATAACCCCATTTTACGGTAAAAAAGGGTTTTCGAATGAATTGGTTGTGATGCGATAGGTACATTTGTGAAACGCCTGTCGGCCAATGATCACACCGGTTCATACGTACTTGACGCACGTGGCCCGGCAAACGGCTGTCCGGGTACGAGGTGGGCAGTGCCGGGTATTTGCGCGGCTTCTTGACGTCTATGTTCAGATGCTCCACAGCCCATGGCAGGAAGTGGGGGAGGGTCTGCCCGCCTAGTAAGTACCTGGAAGAAGAAACGGCAAGATAAGAAACGACCGGGTAGCCTAGTGGTTAGAGAACCTGACTACGAAGCTTAAGGTCCCGAGTTCGATCCCCGTTCGGTGCAGTAAATTTTCTTATCATATTTTAACGATAATATGTTAATACGTTGCAAACAATAAACGTGACATTGCTAATTGACAGTTAACATTGTTAATTGAGTTGCGCTGTCGGGGTGCGAGTCAGGTTACCTCCGCGTGCGGTCAAGAGCTGTGGTTCGGTTTTGGATCCGCCCGAGGGGAAAAGCAGTGCTTGGTCCGGTGCACCCTGAGCATAAGTTAATGATTTCCTGGCAGATTCTGAGGGATATCGTTATCCGTTGGCTAAGAGCCCGACAGGGGGGACGGGTCATTTGACCGTGTTCTACCGTACAACGTTGCCGACATGTTTGAATACCGTATTTATTACTTTGACATTGGCGAAATCATCACATCGATCGATGGGGCCATATCGCAAATGGTATAACTATGTAAGTAAATAAACAATGGCGCATACGTTGAAATGGTTCATAAATGCGCATCCTAGCTATCCGTCGCTATAGATCGATAAATAACAATAATTCAATTTGGGCTACAAGAGGAACCTCAAGCTTAAAGTTCAGTCGTATAAATTCAGGAGTTTTTGCCCGGGACTCCGTTCGCGCAGGATTACCTAATATTTGCGGCCAAGCTGTTATTCGCGTCTTACGTCTTCAAGTCAAGGTATAAGGAACTAAGAGATGTTAATTCCATCCTTTTGTCTCGTGGGAAATTAAAAAAAAACCCTCTATAGAGTACCATGATCATCAAGGAAAACAAGGAAGTGTCTGGCAAACACTAACCCCCTTATTTATAAACGCTCTGTAGCCTTCTGCTAACTTAGCAATCGTTTGTCCTTATCTGTCACTTTGACATTTACCTTTCACAGATAAGGACAAACGATTGCTAAGTTAGCAGAAGCCTATAGAGCGTTTATGAATAAGAGGGTAAGAATCTATCAGTAAGTCATAGAATTCCTCTTTATGTCCTAACCGGCGGAAATTTTGAAAAATTCTGAATTTTTTTCAGATGCTATAATAACCTACTGGTATGGCAAATTTGAAGACTTTAGTAATATAGTTACAGGGAATAGGACCTAGATAGGACCAAAGGAGGGTCAAAGTAGTAATAATTAGCCGCATGCGGCAGTTTACTGGACCCTGCTCTAGACATTATAGCCTCAGGATTGTTCTATGTAAACATCTCTTCTGAATGAAATCATCTATAGGTACATCTATCTATACTAATATTATAAAGAGGAAAGATTTGTACCTATTTTTGTATGTTTGTAATGAATAGGCTCAAAAAGTACTGGGCCGATCTGGATGACATTTGGAACATAGATAGATTATAGTCTGGAATAACACATAGGCTACTTTTTATCCCGGAAAATTGCGTGATTCCCGCGGGATAGCGATAAACGAATTCTACGCAGACGAAGTTGCGGGCAACTGCTAGTATATAGATAATAAATCAGTAGAAAGTTCGTGTCTGTACATTAAATAAATTCATCAAAAATAGCGTGCTAACGATTAGGGAAGAGTAATAAAACACAAAAAAGTAGATTTTATAATTTTTATCTGTCTGTATTTATGTATGGATGTGTTCATTTACCTGTGTCTGTGTTCGCTAATCTCCAAAACTGTTGGACAGATTTAAATGAAATTTTACGCGGTGGTACCTTATATATCCCTGGTCAATATTTTAGATACTTTTAATCCCGGAAAATTAAAGAGTTCCCGTGGGATAGCGATAAACATGTCAAAGGTCGCAGCTGCCTAATGTAAGCCTAATTCTATGCGGACGAAGTCCCGGGCAGAAGCTAGTTAATAATATTATGGAGAACCATTGTACTCGCCGGTAACGCTTTACGCCCGTTGAACTTGGCTAACAAATTTATAGATAAGGATAACAATTTGATAACACGAGTGGCGTGGTTAAAGCTATCAATAAGCATTACATAACAATGTTGTTACGCGTAGGTATAATCAGTAATTTGGAGTGCAGGTGAGATCACACTGCACATTAATTCTGTATGCTCACTGTCACTGTAAGTTTTCGGTCACAAAATACGCCTTGAACGCGTGTGCGTTAAAATGTCAAATACTATGAAAACAGTTTGTTGCCGTTTCGATCCGCAAATGGCTCTGCCAATTATTCCATAGTAATTGAGATGTTTACGTGAACGCGTTCGAGACGTTTTTATACATTGAGATACTATATACTTAGTATGTTACGTATGTAGTAATAATAGCTCAATGTTTTTGTATGCGAAAAGTTACACAGAGGCTCTGAAAATACGAACTTTTAGCCCGAAACGAATATCTAATTCATGTTATGTACCCTACATGGTCTTTTAGAATGTCTAATTCAGTTAGGTACCCTACAAGGACTTTTAGAATATCTAATTCATGTTAGGTACCCTACAAGGTCTTTTAGAATATCTAATTCATGTTAGGTACCCTACAAGGTCTTTTAGAATATCTAATTCAGTTAGGTACCCTACAAGGACTTTTAGAATATCTAATTCAGTTAGGTACCCTACAAGGACTTTTAGAATATCTAATTCAGTTAGGTACCCTACAAGGACTTTTAGAATATCTAATTCAGTCAGGTACCCTACAAGGACTTTTAGAATATCTAATTCAGTTAGGTACCCTACAAGGACTTTTAGAATATCTAATTCAGTTAGGTACCCTACAAGGACTTTTAGAATATCTAATTCATGTTAGGTACTCTACAAGGTCTTTTAGAATTGTTCTGGAATATTTCAGCAAGTGGTTGGTTTAGTTAGACTGAACACCCCTTCAAAGAACCCATAAGAGCGATAAGAGCGCTTGTAGACGTCCGTTTTTTTCACCGGATAACGGACCGTGTTTTTTTGCCGGATTCACGGTGGTGTTTGAATTATAATGAATGTGTGTACATGCACCGGACATCGGTCCGGCGAACAATTTACGCCGGATGCACCACCGCTTCCCCTCGGCGCGACGGACACCGGTCCGGTGTAAGAAAAAAACGGACGTCTACAAGCGCTCTTAGACCGCCTATTGTCTACTTTGTTCTTTGTTTCTGTAATTTTTTGTACTGATTTGTGGTGCTCAATAAAGAGTATTGAAGTAGAAGTCTTATTTTTCCGAGGTATGGATACATTTGTCAACTATGATTCGAAAATCCTGAAAACATTTGAGGGGCTATTCAGACATACTAACCGGAGACCTTGTATAGGCTGTATACGACGGGATAGCCAATCCATACATAAATCACGTCTTTATCCTTTACGGGGTAGACAGAGCCAAAGGTAACAAGACCTAAAGACCACGTTTAGCATGATCATCGGCGTATTTTTTTTTATTATATAAGAGGGGGTAAACGAGCAGACGGGTCACCTGATGGAAAGCAATCACCGTCGCCCAGGGACACCTGCAAGACCTGGGGAATCACAAGTGCGTTGCCGGCCCTTTGAGGAACAGGAAGGCTCGCTTTTTTATGGATGGAAAGGGGAATCAAATAGCCAATACTAGCTGTAATAAACGCTGCAGCGCGCTAATTCGTTTTCTATTCCAAACTGAGCGTCAACCTCTGGTACACAATTATGAGGGAACAACTCTAGATGATGCCCAATACTCTTTGCACGTTCATAATGTGCGTGTCCATTGTAAATACTCGCGTCTTGTACAAGCACCATAGTCTATTTCATGGTGTTCAAAGTTTGCACAAGGCATTAGCAAACGATTAAATACAGACGTACCTATTATTAGCACTACGTAATGTGAGTTTAGCGTGTTGTAATGAAACGCGTCGTTAACAGACAAACGCAGTCGTATTGACAGTGACATCGGAGTGTGGCGTCTAAAACCTTGAGCCCTTTTCGTTTTCGTTTAACCTTTAAGTGTACCCACAGATTTGGTCTGAAAATACATTTTCAATAGGTATAGAAATTAACTTCAATTCGACACCTCTATATGTTTTTATGTATGACTGACTGACTGACTGACATAGAGATCTATCAACGCACAGCCCAAACAACTGGACGGATCGGGCTGAAATTTGGCATGCAGGTAGATATTATGACGTACCTAGGCATCCGCTAAGAAAGGATTTTGATCAATTCTACCCCCAAGTGGATAAAATAGGGGATGAAAGTTTGTATGAAACTTTGTCAATTTTAAACCGATCGGGCTGAGACTTTGCATGCATAAAGCTACTATGACGTAGGCATCCTCTAAGAACGGATTGCGTAATTTCTGCGGGATAGCGATAAACGAATTCCATGCAAATGCATCAAAGGTCGGTCTATGAATATTTTGCACCTCACTATTTTTGCCATGCTGGTCTGGGAGTAAAGAAAAAACATAGAATTTACCAGTTGCTTCTCTTCGCGCGCAGATGGTCAAAGCCCATCGAGGGAATGGGCGAAAGTCTTAGGAATCATGTTATAGGCGATGCGGCTAGCAACCCATTACTATTTTGATTTTCCTTTCCACCTATACGCCCTTAATCATGCTAAACGTCGCCTTAAGGTTTTGTTACCTTGGGCTCTGTCTACCCCGTAAGGGATAAAGACGTGATATATGTATGTATGTACCTCACTATTTCGCGGAGTAGCAAGGTAAATTACCTATTTTCGATCAACATTGCACCTCAGCAAAATAACACCGGAATTTATACAGTAAATAAAAAATAGACGCATTATGACATACTACGTGTTAGTAAACACAATTGTAACTAAATTTTTAGCGAATCCTTCAAGACACCCGTGTGCGCACTTGACGCGTGAGTGTGAAGGCCCCATTACGGCTTAAGGTGCGACCACACCATCGCGTATACGCAGTAGGTGTCACGATTTCTCACAGTTTTTTCATACATTTTGTTGCGTAGAAGCAGCGTCAACATCTTTTACGCACCGGTGTGGTCGGACCTTCACTTGGCAGTAAACTGTGAAATCCTTTAAATAATAATTATCTACTTTAAACACGTAAACACTTAGACCTAATACTGTTGTTAAACTAACTGAACTAACTTCTGCACGTGACAACTTCCGTGTAGGATTAAGGTCTGTTTCAATAATGAGGGTATGGCTGACATATCCACAGAATGCAACTGTTAGCGTTCACAAAAGCTTTGACAGAAAAATTATTTCATATTCTTTCACACTCCTTACACAATACAAATCTAGTAACTAGCGCCCCGTTACCCGCTAGGTATTTTATTTTATTTATTTATTCATTGTCAAGTCATGTAGATACATATGAAGATGTTAACATTGTTCTAAGTCAGTCCATGACGCCCTGCAAGGGCACACAATAGTAATTAATATCTAAATCTAGGATATTGTTTCGGGATTCTTGTCTAATGTAGGTATTCAGGGATTTTTTTCGCTATTTGCGTACATTTATATTGTGGTCCATTTTTGAACATCGGCTACCCGCGGCTTTACCCCGTGCTTACTAGTTTTTACTAGTTAGAATGTACCGATTGCTTCTCTTCCCGCGCTGATGGTAAAAGCCCATCGAGGGAATGTGCAAAAACTTAGGAATCATGTTATAGGCGATGTTGCTAGCAGCCCATTACTATTTTGATTCCCCTTTCCATCCTTACACCCACAATCATGCTATATGTCATATCATATCTTTAGGTCGTGTTACCGCAGTCTCTGTCTATACCTTCCCAAACCTGCATTGCACAGGTGCCGCGAAGAGGGAACCTCATCCCGGGGTGGTCGTGGGGCGTCGCGGTGACACCAAGTGTTCCCGTAACGCCTCACATATACGACTGAATAGGGAATCCGTGTGGTTTTTAGTGGGTATGCCTGCCGTCGCGGGAGAGCCCCACATACCGCCGGTAAACCCGTACCGGGCGGATGCATAAGGCGCATTTTCCACACCATAAAAAAAAAGGCTCTGTCTATACCCGTAGGGGATAAATACGTGATTTATGTATCATATTGTACACAACATTTCGGTGGCAAAGTGACCACTCACGGATACCTGCAACACTATAGGATGTTGATGAGCTGCCAGCCTAGAGGGCTAAGATGGAATACCTCTCAAAAATAACTCTTTGGAGAGTTTCATTAATATTGTTTCATCTAACCAACTATAAATAGGGGACGGAAAAAGGTCAGGTCAGCGGAGTACCCGAAACCGACTTGCATGTATGAATGCGGATGAAGCGAAAGAGGTATGTCAGGACCGTAGCAAGTAGAACAAAGTAGTCTCTACCTACCCCTATGGGGACGGTATGTATATAACCAACCAACCCAACTATAGTCTGAATATAGTCTATAGTCGAATTTTAACTTGAATTTCAGCTGACTTTAAATACTCGTGTGTAATGTAAGTAATGTACCAGATTTTGCTTAGTAGTAAGTACCGATGATCTCGTTCGCATCTAACATCATGACTGCTGTCACAATGGTCAATAACGCATCATTGAACATTGTTCAGAGGTGCACTGTGTCAATAGTACAAGTTATGGCCGTCGTAAAATAAATACACAATGTAACGTGTGTGTTGACAAGAGTAATGCGTGAACTATGGACTTCCATCTCTCACATGCCATTTGTGCACAGAAATTTGCATGCGAGGAAGGTTACAATCCAATCTCGCTCGAAGGACCAAGAACTTAGAATTAACACGGGGTGTACCTATATTAGCCCTCTAGGCTTAGACCTCGCCTGCGCGGCACAGGGGCGCGGGGTAATACGACAAAGGGGACCGAGAGAGGTGCCTCGGCCCCCTTTTTCGTCCCGCCCCGCGCCCGAGGACTCATTTAAGTGTTCGGTCTATAGCACGAGAGCGCGCAAGAGCGAGAGAGATCGATTGCCCGCCTTTGTCTTACTGTGCGTTCTAGAAAGAGGCGCGCTCTCGTGCTAGCCGGGCAGCAATCATTTAGTGTTTGCAGGTGTCCAAGGGTGGTGGTGCTCGCTTACCATCAGGTGACACCAACCAACGTTGGATAATAAGTTTGGATTAATTTAGGTTTAATTTCGAATATTTTTTTTTTTATATGAATAGGAAGGCAAACGAGCAAGTGGGTCACCTGATGGTAAGTGATCACCACGGCCACAAAATGTACAAAATTCACTGAAATCGGTTCAGCGGTTTAAGCATGAAAGCGTAACAGACAGACAAAGTTACTTTTGCATTTATAACATTTGTAAAAAATCAATAACTTTCGATATTTTGTACGAAGGTAGTTCTTTAACAGCAGCGTATTTGCGTCATAACAGGTCAGGGATAAGTGTGGGGTGTGTCACACGTATGGGAAAACAGCAATATGACTGTTCACGAAATAATAGTTTAAAGTGCTAGTTTGACAAGGTACTTCAAGTTTAAACTAGTCCGAGCGACATTAATAATTTAATTTACAAGAAGTAAACACGTCCAAATATTCAAAACTATCCAATTTGATCGAACCGCCCTTGAGTGTGAACCTGAAGTTGTGTTAGACTTCTAAGGTATAGATGTGTGGTCGTGGTCGGCCTATTCAATGCCTTACAATTTTTACGGCACTTCCTAAATCAGCACAAAAAGCATTAAGCGGGCGTCCATTAATTACGTGAGGTATTTTTAAGGATTTTTTGACCCCCCCTCCCCCTTGGTGAGATGTCGTAAGATTTTTCTCGACCCCCTCCCCCCTACCCCAATCTCACGTGAGATTTTTCAAAACTTGTACTTTGGGTATAAAAGTATTGGATTTATAGACACATAATAATTGTGTTAGATTTTGTCATATTTTATTCAAGATACGTTTCTTACTGCCTACCCCTGTGGGAAAAAGGCGTGACGGTATGTATGTATGTACGTTTTTATTTTCATTAAACTTTAATTTAACTTAATTTTCACGAAGTTTTACACCATTTTCTGCTAAAAAAAATTACGTGATATTTGCCAAGACCCCCCTCTCCCTCAAGTGAGATTTAGTAAGATTCGGCTCGACCCCCTCCCCCTAAATACCTCACGTAATTAATGGACGCCCCCTAAGAAAGTGAGAGCACTTTCTTCACGAAAAGATAGGGAGACGGAAAATAGGTACAGTCGCCATCAGATATGTCGTAGCGGGCGAGGTCCTCAAATATTTCGGAGGAGCATTCAATTTCAATATATATTTATTACATTACATATAGTTAATAACATAGGAATAAGCAATTCGTCATAAACTTTTCAATAAATTAGGAACGTTCAAAGGTACAGATGAATTTGTGGAAAATATACTTTAAGTTTGTAAAAAACATAGAAAAAAGAAGTATCAAACAGTTTAAATTACAGTGAATTATGCATTCAAACGACTACCACTATAGGTGACATCTTTCTTTTTGGCATGACGTATGCTAGGCTAGGTACAAATGAATGACATTGAATAATCTCAGGCTGGTAAAATAATTCTTTGGATGACTCTACTAAATACTTATTCATGACTTAACTTCACTACATCGCTGAGATGGCAAAGTGAAGTTAAGTTAAATATTCTATTAAAGATTTCTTCCATGCTGGTCAAAGGGCAAAGAAAAAACATAGAATGTACCAGTTGCTTCTCTTCCCGCGCAGATGGTGAAAGCCCATCGAGGAAAATGTGCGGAAATCTTAGGATTTATGTTACAGGCGACGTGACTAGCAACCCATCACTATTATGATTCCTCTTTCCACCTATACGCCTACTATCATGCTAAGCGTGGCCTTTAGGTCTTTTTACCTTAGGCTCCGTCTACCACGTAAGGGATAAAGACGTGATTTATGTGTGTATAAATACTTTTGAGCATTGTCTCATCTGTAATATATCTGATGGTTTACAATCAAATAAAACCTTTTGTAATAATAATAATCCCATCAAAACAAAACTTGTAAAACAAACAAAGTCTCGCAACTCAGTTCTTCTACCGTAAAAAGTTGCGAGATCCATGTAATACCAAGCCGATTAATTTATTCAGTCCCTACTAAAGAGACCTCCTGTCTTAAGTTATTACGTAATTAGCTAACCTAACAACATATAATGCCCATATCAAAATTAAAAATCGTTTATGTTATAAATAAATAAATTGACATGGCATTCGCATTAAACCATCAATTTAATATATTGTATATTATATGTTATTACATGTTGCATTATATGTTGTTAGGTTAGCTAATTACGTAATAACTTAAGACAGGAGGTCTCTTTAGTAGGGACTGAATAAATTAACCGACTTGGTATTACATGGATCTCACAACTTTTTACGGTATTTTCAATCAAATAAAACCTATTGTAATAATAATAATTAGGATTACATAACTGATATCTCGACAGCGCTGATTTCACAGATGATCGATGATAGTAAAAAACATCAGTTCAGGAACTCTACACGACGACGACGTCTTAAGTCAGTGCTAAAAAATATGTTAAACGTTAGTCACACAGTGGCCCCAAAGTGCAATACAGTACAGAACAAATATCTACAATTTACAACGCCTTACGAAATACTTGGACAAAATTAAAAAGGTAAATCTGAATCGGGCTGAATCGTCGGACGGTTTCATTCGATGGATGTTTTTCCGGCAGATTGTGATTCACGCATAGATATAGATAGGTCGGCAACGCAAGAGTAATAGCGATATAATATTCGTGATTTAGGACGAGACAGGTGACAAGACAATTTTTCTTACACATTGTGAGTCTGAGAGAAGTCAGTTAACTTTAATTGAAATGAGATACTTATTCTTGTCACGAGCCAATACATACATAAATCACGTCTTTATCCCTTACGGGGTAGACAGAGCCTCAGGTAACAAGAGACCACGTTTAGTATGATTGTGGGCGTAAGGATGGAAAGGGGAATCAAAATAGTAATGGGTTGCTAGCCACATCGCCTATAACAATATAACATGATTCCTAAGCTTTTGCCCATTCCGTCGAGGGGCTTTTACCATCAGCGCGAGAAGAGAAACAAGTGGTACATTCTATATTTTTTTTTGCTCCCGGACCAGCATGGAAGGAACGAGCCAATAGCTGTAATTTTTTTTCCCATCTCAATGATTTCTGATTTCAGCACTGTGTTTCAGCGCTGACGGAAATTTAAGATCACAATTTTATCGAATTTACAGGTGCATGGAGTTATTACCACAACAAGATCTAATCATTATCAGCCTCTGTTGAACAACAGCATTCCCCTTAGGATCTAACATAATCTGCTAACTTGAGGGAACAGTCGACTTGACGACTGGCAAAGCAGCGCGAGAGCTGTGGCTCGCGCGAGATTTGTCAAATATAGGTTAAAGAGATGGTACTATAATTGTAGAATTGTATCACTATGCTGCGCCCAAGGGCACAAAAATATCTTGCAGGAAGATACATTCATTTACGTCATGTATTAAAGGTCCGACCACACCGGTGCGTAAAAGATCACTGCGAATACGCGGCGGTGTGGTCGCTCCTTAAGCCAATATACCTACCGCCTAAAAATATGTTAAGCTATCACGCATATCCTCGATTGAATAGTAGACCTAATCCGCCAAAACTCAAAGCACTTGTGCTGAATGAAACAATTGTTCCACACATTTTACATCTAAGGCTGATTTGATTTTTAAATAAATTCTCAAGCGAATATTTACTACATTGCGTTACCATTAAATCAATCAGGTCCAATTAAAACAGGATACAGTCAGCGATAAGCCAGCCAACTAATTGAAGGCGCCAATCCTCGCATAACTCACACGCCAACTGGGTCCCGATTTTTGAAAGCATACATGTGAAAATACCACTCGAAAGTTCACGTCAACGTCTCAAATAGGCACTATGGTCAAATTGGCAGGCATAGCCGATCCAAATGGCACCGAACTGTTCTCATAGTATTTGACATTTTAACGCAAACGCGCTAACGTGTGACAGAAAAGTTACACTAAGCCTTTCGAGTGATGTGCTTTCAAAAATCGCCCCCCTGTTCGTATTAGATATTCTCCAAACGAATTAGGCGGAAACGTTAATTTACGCTGCCCACTAGCCGAACTGAACTAGCCACGACCCGTTGACGTCACCCTACACCAGATATGTGGACGGTCCTGTTGGAACACTCAAAGCGTCATAAGAACTGTGTCCTCAATAAATGTGAGTCTCAGGACTGTTATTGTCAAAGAATTATTTATTTAAGCTCGTCCATGGTTAAAGGAAGCTGCAGAGAGATCAAGAGTCGAGATGGTGCTGAGCAGTAAAAGGAAATCGGGTGGCCGTTTCTCTATACAACCGTATCCCCCCGTTTCCTTCCTGGATAATGACATAAGAACGAATATATCACATGATTTAAACCTATTTCTGACATATCCCAGTTTTTCCTTTTTACTCCAATTTTGATCAGGTACTAAAAAAACCGATAGACTTACAAAAATCACGAAATTGTCGAATTTCGATGCCGTAGTCACGCCAAAAAGCTTTTATTATGTCTGAAAAAATCGTTTAAGTTTTGGAAGAGGAAACAAGGGACTACGAAAGGACATTGTATTCTGTAAAAATGATTTTCTGCCAAGTTTCTTGCGGCGCATTCTTCTAACATGTAATACACATGCAAACATGTAATAGAGCCCTTGGCGGCCTATTTGCAAAATAAACTTTTGAATTTTGACGTTTTCATTAGTTGTCCTGTAGGAATGATCAGTCCCAGCTTCAGATCTCTCGGTGACCGGATTTCGTCTGAAGGTTTAGGTACCAGACGAAGAAATCAACCGACTATCGTTTGATGCTACTAACTGGCACAGAGATGTAATTTACCTCACTTTACTATATCTACTGGCATTCTATTCTTACGTCTGGCTGGTAGTACCTACTCGTATTAGTTATGGATATGGGTCATGTCTAGCGTGTCATTGTGTGAGAGGATGGAATTTACGACATTGCCGCTAATTGGGATTGTCTATTTTTTTACAATGTATAGTCAATCGAAAACCATTTCGAGATAAATGCTTTTTAAATTGTTTTCTGTATTTACTTTATTTTATTTTACTATAATGAAATTATTACATGAAAAATAAGCAATGACCTTCATTTGACATTCCCAGACATGACGTAGACGTTCCAAAATGTACTTTATTTGCAAATGTTACAAATTCTATGCTATTTACGCGTGGATTATACTACGGAGTTCAATTTGGACCCGCAATCTGACATTTCATTCATCTTATGACAGCTGACAAGCAAAATGACAATCTTGTTACTGTCATTCTTGTTTTTTCCACTGATTACTTTCATATTGTTGTATTATAGTTTAGATTTAGAAGCACTTTCGGTAGATAATTAGGCAAGAGTGTATCCGCACAGCGATGTGCTTCGCTCACATGAAAGATTTTCCGCTAAATATTTTAATGGATAGCGAAATATTACGTTTTTCGGTTTACTTTCGCCTACTGAGTTTACTCTTATTTCCGGGTCCTGTTTTGTCTCGATCATACCTGGTATGTGTTTATGGACCTTTCTGCTTCGCGCAGAATGTTATGGTATGTGTAACGGCTGTGAAAATATAAAATTCATAGGAGAAGATCGCGTGAATCTTCCTGTGTTATTGTTGAATCATGTTGACATTGATACTAATGACAGTTTGCCAACTTCACCACAGATAGAAAAGACGTTAATGGCGGTGCTTCACATACGTTTTATGGTCAATTTATCCAATAAGCAGATGTGTGACACCGGCAGTGGAAACTCTGACGTCATCAACCAAAATACTTTCAATAATTAATAGTGAAAAAAATACCGCGTTATATGAGAAAATATTGAAATTGGTTTCTTATAATTGACTATTCTACACAAAAAAAATATAAAAAGGGTAGGTATTTTTTTTTAGACAATCCCAATTGGCGAAGGGATTTTGTATTATTCACTTCTAGTATTGCCATTCATCAAATACACGGGACTATAAATAATGTAAAGTCATTGGATTACATGGTGTTGGAGAAGTAATAAGTAGTAAAAGAATGAACTTTAGTATAACTAATAATAAATTTTGAAATTTCGTCTAGTGTTATTTTAACGGTCTGTAGTTTTGGTTTGTAGTCACCTGAGAGCGCATCAACGACGCTCTCAGCGTTAGGAACTGTAGCCGGACACGACCAAGAGAAGATGATGATGTAGTCCTGGAGCGTTATATATATATCTCTCTACCTGTGTGTCACTCTGCTCACATTCTAACACAAACAAACGACAGTTTACATTTACTGGGTACTAACTCGTCGAATATGTTAAAGTTATGATTTATGATCGCTAATCGTGGTGAGCACTTACTTGTCGCCGGTAAATGAAGCAATCTCGTCGTCGAGACAAAACATGGAGTCCTTGTAGCCCCAGCCATACCATTTCAACAGGTCTTGCCTGTAAAAAACCAAAAAAATACGTGAATTTGCGTGGTACGTATCCTGTGGCGTGGAGAGTAAGTCAGGCCGAGAAATTGCTGGCACATGAGGTATTTTCTATCTTAGTCTTCTAGTCTGGCAGCGCATCCAGCTGAGTATCCTCGGTTGGTGGCGCTCTCTTACCATCAGGTGACTCACTCGGCTTTTACAGCTTACCGGAGAAAAACCGAGCCGCCAGAAGGGCAACTCAGCAAGGGGATTTTTAGTTTAGCATGCCAAGAAAAGGCAGTCAACTTCAAATGGAGTGGAGGGGCGGAGAGGAGCATGCAGTCCTCACTGCATCCGGTTCCGATAGTGCATAGAGCATCGCCTGTCACCTATGACACGGCTCTACCTAAGTTCGGCTAGCTGTTTCAGATTCTTTGGTATTTCCATTTCCAGAGGTCGGATCCGATTATGTATGTATTATGTATTATCTGCAAGTAAAATTCTAGTGGCCCCGCCAGTATCGTGTCTACAGAAGAAATTGTTGGCAAGAAAGGTCAGATTACTGAATTTAGGGTGAGGCGTCTGGACGTCTTTGGGCTCATGATGATGATAACTGAATTAAATTAGAATCCTTAAAAATATCACTGATATTTACTCAATTCGTTGAAGCACGCTTTCAAAGGGATGGATTATGAAATGGACATTGTATTGTTCATTGTTACGAGTACACGAGTATACGACTTGTATCGATTACCAAGCAAGTGTAAATAAGTTTGCTACGTAGACACATCTGACATGACATGATTATTAAATTTTAAATTTCCTACACACACATAAGAAACGATCACATAAGCTATGTACGAACTTTTATAAATTTGTATTGTGGTAGTCGGTTAGAGATAAAAATCTTCGGGTGTTAAAGATTTACCTAGCCTTGTCAGCCA
The DNA here is from genome assembly GCA_949127965.1 of Pandemis corylana. Lineage (NCBI taxonomy): Eukaryota > Metazoa > Arthropoda > Insecta > Lepidoptera > Tortricidae > Pandemis > Pandemis corylana. Next base: position 3,478,345 of record OX421857.1, read on the forward strand.
CCATGTCAAATATATGTATGTGTCACTGACCTTATTGTTTGTGGCATGAAGGTGCGTACTTAGATGTTTTTCACGTCTTGTTAACGTACATATATTTATGCCCTTGACTGTATCTTAGGGGCCTTAGTTTAAGTATACCTAATTAATTATCTTCCTAATATTATGAGCCACCGAAAATTAGGGGCAGAGTCAATTGCTATGACCACCGTGCTAGGAGGTCAACTGACCCCAACATTAGTTACCGTTTTGAGGTTGCGTACCTCAAAAGAATAAATGAATTGTTATCTATAGGATCATTCGTGTGTCTGTATCTCCATCTGTCACGGCCAATTTGCTCTGAATCCCTAAGAGCGACGAAGTTGAAAAGTTTGATGTGCAATGAAATTCAAACACGAGTGTCAGTTTTCGGGCTCTATTCTTATAAGCATATCGCTCGAAAGTGGAAGAATCTGTGTATTCGTATTCGTACTATAATTATAGAGATGGGCCGACTACTTACCGACTAGTTGGCATTATTTGTAGCCGGCGACTAGTCGGCGACTATTAGGCAAAAATGACGACTAGTCGGTTAATATTTATATAAAACAAGGGTGCATAAATAATACCACGGTGACTAAATTAAATGTCTTATAAAGAAATTATTGTAAGCAAGGCAAAATTTTGCAAAAATACGGTTGGTTGAAATAAAATGTAACAAAATGAGTTACATTTGATCCGCAGTACAGTATGCGGGAGTGCTGTCATTAGCCGAAGGCGATCCATTTTATCCTTACGGATGCAAAAACAAAGTGAGTTGACGAGCTTCTAAAATGATCGGCAATGCCGACTAGTCGGCCGGATATTCGGCATTTTTGGAACCGACTATTCGGGTAGTCGGCCCATCACTAATTGCTACGAAATACTACAGCTCTAATAAAATTTTCGACTAGTTGATTATATTAATCAGAGCTGTATTTTTCAACTTATCTGCTCGTAGGTATTTCGAAACAAGCACAATTTTTCGTCACTTGGGGTGTTTTCACATTATGTGCTTTCCAAAATGGGCCCTTGGGAGCCCAACTTTATGTATAATTATAACCATTCCTATCCTATTTGCAACAGCGTGTGGCAGCCAAGGTAATCAATTGAGTGTCGCTTCTAATAAATTTTACTCTATAGGTACCTTGATCTAGGCACACAGTATACATTTTAACAACAACTCTTGTTAGCGCTTTGCGGTTAGAGGATAAACGGTTTTTCATAACATTTATTATTTTTCATTATCTCTTAAGGCCAATGGGCCACATAATTAAGAATAGTTTTAAAACAGCTTCATCAATGAACAAGCTAGAAGTATCCATGCAAGAATATTTACATATGTAAGTAAGAACTCTTGACAGAGCGATGTGCTTCTTTGCTTTTTATGCTATGTAATGTCACGAATATTTTTTTTATTTACACAAACGGATAACTCACGTATAAAAGTCGAATGTTGCTCGACATACCAGTCCGAAACATGTCGAGCAACATTCGACTATTATATGTGAGTTATCTGTTAGTGTAATTATGATTGAGTCTCACGGTAGTTTTATGGTGAAAATATAGGTTTTCTTTCTTTCTCTCTTTTCAATTTCAGTTTGGGCATTTCTATCTTTCGGCATGTCAAAGGACTTGGCTTCACTCTGCTAAAGGACGCATTTCTCAGCCGATTCTTGTGATATTTTGTAAGCAGATCCTAAAGTTAATTAGTTTTTTTTGTTGACTCGTATTTATGTTTTTTTTACGAAAAGGCAGTGGCATGGGGGCCATACTTGTATGAGGTCTACAGCTCATAGACAATAATGCCAACAGTTGACACCATATCCATATGCATATACCACCAACTGCTGAGCACGTGCCCACTCTCAGAATGAGAGGGCTTGGGCTAGCTCCCACGCGAGCCCACTGCGGATTGAGAACTTCACACACACCATTAAATTACTTACGCCACAAAGAGCGATTTGAATTAGCGTTCCCGAAGTTGATATTAGGTGTGTTCATAAGTGGCTCTACATTCAACACAACCTTTAACTAAGCTACTTAGGTACGTTTTTATATGAAACACTAGCTTCTGCCCGCGACTTCGTCTGTGTAGAATTTTACATACAAACATCCTCTTGAATCACTCTATCTATTAAAAAAAACTGCATCAAAATCCGTTGCGCAGTTTTAAAGATCTGAGGGAGGGACATACAGACAGACAGACAGCGGAAAGCGACTTTGTTTTATACGAGCTCTTGATGCGTGGTGTGGATGCGTCTTCTTAGCGCATCTTCCTCAAATGGCTACAGCTACATAGCTTAGCATTAGTGGGAAAGGTCATATAGTTTCGCAGCATAGAGCTGCATAGCATATTTTTTGCAAGAAATACCACTTAAGATTTGGATGCTTTTTATTTGTACGTTAGAGAAAAATTGGAATGTGAATTACGGTTATGGCGAATAAACTAATGCTGTCCGAGGACACGCCTGCGAGAAAGGCAGAAAAGTCCCAGGTGCGATGCCTAGCATAAAATTAGAGGTAGGTATTTTTTTCCCGCTCTATAAATTTTATAACTTTACTCATAACATTTATAGTGCACGTTTATCAGAATTACGTATTACTACATGTTCATAAATGAGTAGGCCACTGAATATCGGTCAGTAACACCGTATCTCAAGATAAGATAGGAAAATATTTTTTCTAACAAATTCTGACTCATTCTTAACATTTGGGATGGTCTTGATATAATATTACAGTAACATAATTACCTATGTACTTAGTTCATTTTCAACGCAAGACGCAAAATAAAAAAAAACGTCGGTTCTTCTGTCGATTTTAAGTGCGTCTGTCTATCTGTCTGTCAGTCATAAAGTTGCCGAAAGCCCAAGACTTTATCTTTTAACTCTTTATTACTATATCTCGCTAAACCTAGAACAATTAATACCGCATACGTTTATAAGAGTGATGGTTTTATCACAACTGAATTAGGTCTATTATTTAATATAATATTTATTTATTTTTTAAAAGGAAAACCCAACGATTTCTATTTGATTCAGCTTACAATTAAATGACATGAAAGAAAACTTCAGACCTCTGGCGGAAGCAAATAAATGCGCGGCAAATAAAAACAATAAATTTACAACATTCAGAACAAAAGTGCACAACGGAATCCTGTGTTATGTTATGCCAGAACAGCATGGAGTGGGTATATTTTTAGTTGAACGCCTGGTTAAATCTATATGCAGGAATATGGAGCAGGTCACCGGTGCCGGTAACGCAAATTAACAAGACGCGTTTGAATAACATCATTTAACACCCTGAAATTTTATAAATAAGTATACCTATTTAACTTATTGTCATAACCGCCGCTCACACCAGGCTCATGAAAATCTAGAATTAATGCCAATGATTCAGAAGTAAATGCCGGTTTTGTCAAACTCACCTCCGCCTAGGAATAACACTCTTTACTTTTATAATCGTATCGGTCCCACTGTTTGTATTTCCATCCAGTTTCTTTTTAACACTGGACGTTTTATTTTTATCACTAACACCAGTCCCGATGTTCTTGTTGTCGACATTTTCCGCGTTTACTTGCGAGCTGCTTGCAGTTACAGCTGACATTTTTAGACGATGATTATAGATTTCTGTTGGATACCATTTGGTACGAATTTTATAAATCGCGCAGCCTGCCGCGCATGTGGTGACAAATACTCGGTCGGTAGAGCAGAAATAAGGGGTGATGTGATGTGATTGTATCTAAACGCCATCTAGAGGTTGTGGTGCACACTATGTAAATTTTATCTACAACGCCATCTTATCAATACAGTCTTGAACTATTTGAGCACAGTATGGTTGTGTTACCTCTGCAGTGTAACAGATTTTTGTTAGATGGCAGCACTCCGGTTTTCTTTAATATTTACGTCTCGATAGAATTTTATCTGGATTGTACAGAGAATCAGGGGATAACTAATATATTTTTTTTACTCTACTCGTACAATTTTTCACCAAATCGGAATGGTACTTTCGAGTCATGTGCTTTCAGAAACCGGTAGTCCCTCGCAAAAAAAAAACCTAATCATGTACAGGAAGAGAATTGTAAAACCCAAAAAACTGGGGTCGTAGTGAGAATGGGGTTAAATCTAAAATAGCTACGTGGATATTTTTACCCCCTTTGGGCAATTCCGATATATCCACTTTTCTTTTCACTAGGACCACAGTATCACATCCTTTTTCATTCCACGACCGGGTCGTCCCTTTCTTCTTTCTAATTCATAGAATAGAAAACCGTTGTAACTTTCACATGTGGATCTGTCCAACCCTACTTATCCACGAAACATAATTATAATGCTGTTAATTCGCGTTAACGTTAAGCATTAATAATGATTATTGTATCCATTTGTTTAATTATCTGTCTGTGACAAACCGTTGCGTGACTTTTCTTTAATATTGTGATCGCTTACAACCTACCACTTAATTAGCAGATTTCTTTATCAAGCCATAAATCGCTAATTAAAATTTAATGCTTGTCTAACAATGCATTAAGTAATGTTTGGCCTGGTGGAATCTTGCGCCTCAATTTTGAAGCAGATATTTTCATCCGATTGAGCGGAAATTTTGCATACCTGTGTAAGTCAGATGACAATACAATAATCTGGTATTAGTATTTTGGTGGCCCAGCCAGGACCGTCTCCGCAGGAGGGAACTCTTCAACGGTTGGTCCGATTAACTTGAAATTTGGTTCACATATATGTAGGACGGATGACAATGCAAGTAGGTACAGTCAACCACTTTACAGTCAGCAAAAAAGATTGTATCTTAAATGAAATTTGTAGGTTAGGTTATTCACTTAGGCGACGGAGACGCAAAAATCGCAATACGAAATATATGATTTCACAACTAATCGAACAGTCATAAATTAAAATTAAGTGTTTACAATATAATGATCACCTTGTTTAAAAGCTTTTTATTACTGCCATGCTTTTTGACTCTACCAATTTTTCAGAGACGTAAAGCTCCTTTCGTCGTACTGAAAATTGTAAGAAATTGGAGAGTAATTTTCTTTGTTTTTAAAAAAGAAACATGAACTGAATTTAATTGTAAAAATGAATACCTAAGTTATTTATTCTAATGTAAAAACGAGTCACTAAACTTGATCCAAAACAGGGAATATTAAAAAAAAAAGTTGAATTAAGTTTTTTTAATTCGATTAATACACAACATCTATCAACTTTTTGTATCAACTTAAAAAGAAGGGGGAAATCAGAAAAAAAACTATTTTCAATTAAATATTTATTAGCATAAGTTCTAGAAATAAATGTTGTACAAAAAAAACTTATCAAACTATAACAGCTTACTTTTAAGTCTCCAATTAAATAATTTAAAGCGATAGCTACTACGTTACATTTACGAAAACTAGACATCTTAAAATGTAAAGATAATTAACAGTTTCTTACATAAATAATAAATGCATGTTCTAGCGAGAATCATATGATAAACCAGCGGTAATGCATCGCACTCATTAAAATCAGAAATATCTGTAATGAATGACTCTATTGACTATTTGAGGCGTATCTTTTCAAAAAATCTTTTTCTCTATGACAACTATAGGAAGAACACTCCTTATTTTTCGCTACAAATGTGGACTCTTTTGTTGCATCTAACTGAGATACCTCGCACCAGTTTAAATTCTAAGTGACGCAATAAATTCGTTACAAAAGATACAGCTCAAAGTGCATAAGGGTCTAACAAATATTTTCACAATTCATTATCGTCCCTTTCATTACATTAGCTCGGTATAGTACCGCAATTATATTTATTTTAAATTCGTGTCGCAGTCTTATTATAACTAAGCACCTATTTATGCACCTATGTGTTTAGCGGGACTGTTCCAAAAGTTTCTGTCATAGGTATCGGCATGGCTGTTGAGAGCATTGAATACCATTAAAGGTATAAGTAAGAGGATACCGTAAAGGCCTCAACTGTCATGGCGTTACCTAAATTATTAGAAAACTTTTGAACGAATCGATTATTATTAAAAGTGTACGTAGAAGCTATTTTTTATTTACAAAAGACAGTCACTGAAATAAAAAATACAGATAAAAATTAAAAATAGCTTTTTTTTGTGCGACTGGCCAGTCTCAAATTTAGACACGGCAGTGGTTTAGAGTTGCAAGTTTAATTGTAGGTACACATTAAATTATTATGTTGGCTATGGAGCAATGGAATACGATTCATTCCGTTTTATTATTAAGTTGTAAAAATAGATAAGATACATTTTATGTAAGCAGCGCTAAATTAGTTGCATTCAGAAATAATATTTGCATAAGCTGTTTGACCTCAAATTAAAAACTTAAGTTTAAAAAAAGAAGATAAAACCAAAACATTGTTGTTTGCAGTCAGTCAGCATAATTACGAGTAATGTAATTTATTAAAGCGTCCTCAAAAGGAAATAAAGGTCACTGCCTCTAGTTAAACTAAACCTCCAAGTGATAAATCGCAGACGCAGGTCTCATGTGGGATACATAATTTATTTTAATATAACTAGGTCTTTCTAGTTAACGAGATCTGCATTAATTTTAATTCTGTCAATTAAATTGATATCAACATTATTTTATGTGTAGGTAAGTTGCTTATTTTCCATTTGAACGTGTGCATTAAACTTTTTCTAGCACGAACGTAACTGTTTTGTATATAACAGGTTTTCTTTAGTTTCCTTTCGTATTATTTCCATTATTCCACATTTGCTTCTGCCCGCGACTTCGTCTCCGTAGAATAATACAATATAAACCTTCTTCTTGAATCTTTCTATCTATTAAAAAAACCGCATCAAAATCCGTTGCGTAGTTTTAAAGATTTAAGCATACATAGGGACGACAAACAGACGGCGGAAAGCGACTTTGTTTTAAGCGATTTGTTCGTTTGCTTCAAATTTAGCAACTGAGTCTTTGACCTACTTCTAGTGGCCGGATTTATTTGAAGTTTAAAATGCAGTTGTCGAGTACGTCGATACAAAAGCTCGCCGAGCCCGATCAGGGATTTCAAGATTCAGATTTTCAGATTAATTACTTTATGCAAAACATTCAGTGCAAGTAAACTTAACTTGAATTTTAGCATAAAAACTTCAATGAGTAATAGACCAGAGGAGAGTTTTCACGAACTGGTTATACGACAGGCCACTGATCGCTTTTTAATTGTATGCATTGAACTAGAAAACAGTTTATAATAAATTGCTCCGCTGCGTGAGAAGCTGCTTTAGGGCGTGATACATACAGTTTTTAAGCATACATGGCTGGAAATCGTTAGAAAACTAAGGAAATTCAGACGCAGACTATTTATACTTTAATGTAGTGGCAAGCAGATGCATCGAAAAAAAAACTGAAACCCGCCTACCGTATTGGTAATCACTTAAGTGCGTGATTTTGGTTTTGATCACCCTGTACAGCTAGATGAATATTTAAATATGTAATGGACCTAAGAATATCGCTCATCAGTTCTTCTAAAAGTAATTCTTACTAATAGCCAGTTTTAAACCTGCCAATAGCGACAGCATAAGGAAAATAACAAAAAAAGAAGGCAAAACATATCTTCAAAATACGTGATACTTGCAAACGTTTACATCGTAGACGCTTCAAGTTTTACGTATTTTTATTCCTAATTTACGGCCGGCCATAGATTAAACGTAAAATTAAAAACAATTATGGCAGCAGTCTATGGTATTGCGCGGAATTTTTGTTCTTCTCGAGAACGTAGAACGACTTCGGTTTGCCGTTGCCCGAATAATATTTCCTGAACGACGGCTTTTTGGCGGGAACGTAGTACGCTAAAGCGTCTATCGCATTCGGATGATTGTTCGCGCCTTTGGGCCATGTCGGGGTGCTTTCCACATCGACGATGTCGTCGTCGAATCTCGCTTGTGGCCTGTCCTTGGCTAGTTTTTGTAGCACTGGCAGGTTCCAGTGATATACTCGGGCCGGTTTTCCGTTGCCCGTCATTTGGAGGGGGAGCGTTCTCGCTGCGGCCGGGGCGGGGTCGGAATGCGTGTAATAGCTCGTATTTGGGGGTAGTTTTATCACGAACATTCTAGAATCTCCTGTGGCGTGTCGCCTGCCTTGCTCTGCTAATCTTTTTCTGTGATGAGCGGCTGGTATTTTTAGCTTTTTCAGACCGAGTGAGCTGAGGAGGTCGTGCGTGCTTGGCTCTTTCTTGTCGTCGGTGAGGTTGTTGTCACGACTGGAGGACGATGATGGCGCTCCGCATGTCGCTGCGATGGTGACCAGGAGGGCCGATAACCTGGAACAATGAGGAAGTATTATTAGTTACTTAGTCAAAAAGGTGATGGCATGAAATATCGAAAAAATGCTTCTCCTACTGGAGATAATCGAGCCCATTGAGCGTGGTGTCGATGGATAGATTTTCAAAAATGAGACCGGAACAATAATTTTACGATTCGGGGTACGTTTTTTTTAGTGTATTTTTTTAACTGGAGTCCCTTTAGGCGAACGCCTGTTTTAGTTTGGGAAGTGAAAAAAAATGAAGAGGAAAAATATCACAGGTATGTAGGCTCGGCCAGTTGATGACTAGGTACTCAAGTAATAGTCGAGCAAAACTTATATTATTGAATATTTAGAACCCTACACTCAGCGCGTGGCCAGACAGTGCTCAGACACGCACTTGGCCGGTTTCCTGTTTCTTAATTAAAACAGTAGTTACTGGGATACTGGCAGTCTATTAGCCGCGATCGCCGCGCAGCAATGAAAAAGAAAAAAACATAAAAAAAATAACCAGACAGTCGCTAGAGCCTGACTAATGAAAGTTGGAACTGGAATCGCGCCGAAATATTCTGCGTGTTCTGACCTATAATATTGCGCACAACATACTGTAGGTAGGTATTGATCATTTATACTGTGTTTAATACCAATATCTATATGACAAATTCTACCAGTACAGTATTTTCGATCATTATTAGATATAGGTTACAGCACACAAACTTGTCGCACGATTCCAGCCTCAACTTTCGTTAGCCCGACTCTACAATTGTAATTCGAAAGACTTTGTATTTCGAACACTATGGTAACGGAAGACGCGTAGAGATGGAACAGCGAGCTAAAGTTTCAAGCTTCGCAGTGCATTGACATCGCGTTGTTTGCCGAGCTTATGGAACTTGAAAAGTCAAATAAATGCAGTGGTGCCAACATAATGCGTCCCGCGCTGCAGTCTGCAAGCAATTAGCATAGACAACGCAGTTAAGTTGTACACACTGGGACACTTGAGGTTTCATCACGTATGGAATATTCATTAAGTGCTTGCTTTTGCTTCGTAGTCTGTGCTTAGTATAATTTACCGATACTCGATTATCATAATTTAATCATACTTGTATGTGTTTACATTTTTTTTTATGTTTGGGAAGGAATAGATACGAAAGAGATATGTAAAGCCAGTACTTTTATATGCAATTAAAGGTAAAAGATTAATAGTTATATTGTAAAGTTGAGTTGGTAGAGTAAATTTTTCTTACATACATACACACACACATGCACATAATGACGTCTTTATCCCTTTACGGGGTAGACAGAGCCCAAGATAACAAGACCTAAAGGCCACGTTTAGCATGATTGTGGGCGTATAGGTGGAAAGGGAATCAAAATAGTGATGGGTTGCTAGCCGCATCGCTTATAACAGAATTCCTATGCCCATTCCTTCGAGTGGGAGTAAAGAAAAAACATAGAATGTATCAGTTGCTTCTCTTCCCGCGCAGATGGTAAAAGTCCATCGAGGGAATGGGCATAGGAATTATGTTACAGGCGATGCGGCTAGCAACCCATCACTATTTTGATTCCCCTTTCTACCTATACGCCCACAATCATGCTAAACGTGGCCTTTAGGTCTTGTTACTTTAGGCTCTGTCTACCGTAAGGGATAAGGACATGATTTATGTATGTATGTATGTAAAACGAGTTTGAAAGAGGGTACCGATATAATCGTGAGTTACTCGTAAGTTTATTTGATTCTTAGAATGCATCTGAGTTACTGTTAATACACACACACACACACACACACACACACACCCAAATCACGTCTATATCTCTTACGGGGTAGACAGAGCCTGAGGTAACAAGACCTAAAGGCCACGTTTAGCATGATTGTAGGCGTATAGGTGGAAAGGGGAATCAAAATAGTGATGGGTTGCTAGCCGCATCGCCTATAACATGATTCCTAAGACTCGCCCATTCCCTCGACGGGCTGGGCTTTTACCATCTGCGCGGGACGAGAAGCAACTGGTACATTCTATGTTTTTCCTTTGCTCCCAGACCAGCATGGAAGTATATTAATGTTAATATACTAATGTGTATTCATTTTATTGAATAAGGCGTTACTTTGCGGAGGTCCATTTCAACAAACAAAAAATTTACCTTGCTACTCCGCTACTCAACGCTCCGCTAGTAGCGGAGTAGCAAGGTAAATTTTTTGTTCGTTTTAATGTGCATTCTGTATCACTTTCATACATTACTCACGACCAAGGCCGGGCTGGTTCCATAATACCATATCATTTCGATAAGTAGATATACAGTTTCAAGAGAAAACGAAAGTTTCCACCGGACTGCGGTTACTCGCATTTTCAATGGTTATTTAATTAGACGTAATGGGCAACTGGGATCGTGAATTAATTGTTATTACCCGTATTAACGTAAAAAAAAATAATAATTTTTGTTTGGAAACTCAAATCATGCCGAGGTTTTATTGAGTGGAACTATTATGTACGGGGTAGAACATCAAGGCCACGTTTAGCATGATTAAGGGCATATAGCTGGAAAGGGGAATCAAAATAGTGATGGGTTGCTAGCCGCATTGCCTATAACGTGATTCCTAAGACTTGCGCCCATTCCCTCGATGGGCTTTTACCATCTGCGCGGGAAGAGAAGCAACTGGTGAATTCTATGTTTTTTCTTTACTCCCAGTCCCAGACCAGCATGGAAGAAAACTATTATGTAGCTACAACATTATTGTTGACTGTACTAAAATAATAAAGAGTACCCTAATCTCTACATTGTTTTTTAATAGTCAATTTATTGTTAATTTTAGATATCTTTTGGAACCGTGTTGCATGTTATTTTTTAAGTTGTTTTACTTTTGTTAATTACCAATGCTGTTTTGGGCCATGTTTGTTTTGTGGTGATTAAAGTTTTTTATCTATCTATCTACAATATACTAATATAATTTAAGGTACCTACCTACTTAACTTGGGGATCCTTCTTATAAAACTTAGGTTAAAAATTAAAATTAAAATAAATTTGGACCCTTAGGCAGGGTCCCCATCACGCAGGCAGCATTCCCGCGTTGTATCTTTTATATGAAAATAAGTTAAGTAGATTTTAAGGTTTTTTTTATTGTATTAAATTGTAGTATTGTAATAAAATTATTTTATTATGAAAAAGTGACTTTCTGACAAGTTTCTTGCTGCGCATTCTTCTTGACCACGGTGGTCTTTCCGAATGCGCTGGTAGTTTCAAAAAAAGACACGTAAAAAAGCCCTTGGCGGCCTATTTGCAAAATAAAGTTTTGAATTTTTGAATTTCTGGATTAACACATGACATGCTACTTCTTATATATACACTAGTCATACCGTAAAGTTGTCATTCGACTGGTATTTTTACACATGAGCTTTTTAAAATCGGGCCTAGAAATGCTGAATATTAACGCGCATTTCACTTAACAACAAAAGCTAATATAAAAACATACCGCAAAAGCGCTAAGCTATTCAAAAGCTTAGCATTCCTCGAGCTTTATCCATAACACTCGAAGCTCGTAAGCTCAACAATGTGAGCCTCGCACGTATGTCATAACCTATTGTTTAGTTTTCCTAGAAGGCAATATGCACGCGCATGAAGTTACAAAAGGTAAGTATTTTACGTTTCTACTGAGACGAAGTCATTGAAGATTTTTTTTATTTATTATTATTGGGAAACAAACAGCTTAAAATTAAAACTTAAGATATAGACAAATTCAGTTAACGCATCAGCCAAAACAGTCTCCACGTAGTTAATTCCGAATGAAATCTTTTGCTCAAAAATTAAAAAAAAAAAACAAAGTACCTAATAGTACCTTACCTAGTTATTAATTACTAACAAAGAAACTTCTTGTGAGAAACAGAGAAGCAAAAAAGATGCCCGAACATCAAATAATCAATTACTTATTTTAAATACTAAATATGAACTTACTATACAGTGGGGCTTTACTTATAAATACTTTTAACTGCGGACACAAACTCATTTAATTTCATGTGAAAAACGTCAGCACATGAGTATTTCTTGTTGTAACTGGAACATGCTCGTATCAAAAATGAATTTCTGACATAATTAGTACGACAAAGCGGCGTAGCGAACAAATTGGTAGAACGAGTGCGGAAGCTAGGACACCTAAATGAGATCCTGCTGAAGAGATCCCGAGAGTCGATTTAGCTGAGCTTAGGAAACTAGCTTAGTCCGACGACATTCTGTGTTCGCTTAAGTAACGTTAAGTATGGTAAAAGTCGCCGAGGGAATTGGGTGAAAATCTTAGGAAGCATGTTATAGGCGATGCGGAAAGCAACCCATCACTATTATGATTATTTCCACCTATATGGCCCCAATTATCCGTACCGTGGCTTATATGTCTTGTTACCATAGGCTCTGTCTACCCCGTAAGGGACGTGACATGATATGTGTAGGTATCTATATTTTATTATCGAACGACGCACAACTCAAACCATCGAACAGATTGCACCGAAATTTGATAAGCAGATAGGTAGTTATTACGACGTACAAATACAAATACAAATAATTTATTTTGCTTGAAAAAGGGTTACATAAGATGTTAACAATAGTTATTAAGGTGCTCCTTATTCGGCTATACTGCAACAGCATGCAAAATATCAAACTCAATAAAAGTCATTACATAAAAATAATTAGGCTATTACATTACTGCTTACAATTAGATTATTATCATATTAATTGAAATTGTTCTTATATTTTGAATTACATTATTATATTCCTATAACAAAGTTATCAGGTCAAGGTAGGTTAGGTACCCGCTAACAAAGGATTGACGACGGCGTCGGGTTAAGGTGGTGTAAGGAGCTTCGCTACAAAAAATCTGCGCGGACGCAGCCGTGGGCAACATCTATAGACCGACCACTTAAATGAGACCTCGCCCGCGCGGCGCAGGAGCGCGCGGTAGGACGACGGTGCTCTCGGTGCGGGCGGGTAGTGCGCCTGCCACCCGCACCTCGCTTGGCCCCGGCAGTAGTCACACCCCGCGCCCCTGTACCGCGCGGGCGAGGACTCACTTAAGCGGTCGTTCTATAGTCTATAATTTCAACTGAATACCGCCGGGAATATGTGCAGATTAAATACTCTTCCCATCGCATGGCTAATATTGACCCCGCTAGCACAACACGAGCGTTCAGGTTATAGCCAATAGTTGGTATTTTACTAGCAGTGCTTAATAATAACTCGCAATGTGCGATTTCCTGCTACGCCACGGCTAATGAACTTTAACTACCTTTAACTGCAGTAAACCTTTAGCTGCATTTACTTGCATAATAATCTGTGCTCCATAACAAAAACCACTCAAGTTATAACTTGAGCTCATCATTATTTAACCCCCGACGCAAAAGGAGGGATATTATAAGTTTGACGTCGATGTCTCTCTCTCAATCTCTCTATCTCTCTGTGTGTATTTGTGTGCGGCATCGTAGCTCTCATAGCTGGCCGATTTCGATGCAGTTTTTTCTTTCGAAAGCCATTTTCCTTGCGGTGGGTTAGCTATTTTTGGTAAAAATCGGTTTAGTAGTTTGAAGAGTACCTATCAGCTCTTTTCCAAAATGATGTAAGGCATTTTTGGCATAAAATTTAACTATTTTTCATTTACGCATGATTATGTAAATTTAATTTATTTCTGCGACTTTTGGTAGTAGGTGCGGTACATGTTAGTATCTCCGTTATTTTTTTCTTTCATTATTGTTAGCGTCTGCTGGCCTTACAGTTTACCGGAGATGGCCAGCTGCAGCACGGGCAGCTCAGCAGGGGGACATTGCTACACGTTACCAAGACATCAAAAACATCTACACTTTCAACATGAAACTACCGTCAGATTAAATCATAATTGCACAAACTGATGTATATACATACAATTAGGTCGGTGACACATATGTTTGATTTGATGGCTGTATCGACTTTATCGCACTCGACTGTACCTTGTTGGGTAAGACTTATTAACAATTGCCTTTTTAAGTACAAATCCAACGAACAGATCAAAGACAAACGGGGAATTGCGCCCAACACCATTTGAAGATATCAAATGTCTTCCATAACCCTTAGCGCCATTTCTAAGACCAAGTTAGTTTGATTTAGTAGACAACATTGTAACATATCTAGTGTAAGCCCATGTCCGTATAACTGGGTGATCTTTTAATATGTAAACGTTACTGGCCAGTCACTTTTTGCGCGGCATCGTTTATGGTTTGTCAACTTTTTAAATTAGGTGAGGCGGGCGAGGGACCGATTTCCCGGATGTCGCGTTTGCAGTTCCGTTGCATTGTAACAGTTCTCGAGAGGAAAGCAAAAGCGGATAAAACTGCCTTTCTCTGGGTTTTTATCGCGTCAGTCAGAACTAGTAAAGATCCTGAACCTACATCCTCCATTCTTCGGCCAGTTGTTACATGTCACATATCATTATTTCCGTTTGGGTCTACCATGCCGTTGCCCCCTTTATCCCCCAATGCAAGAAGAGGATGTTATAAGTCTGACGTCGATGTCTCTGTGTGTGTTTTTCATTCGAAAGCCAGTTTCCTTATTATGATGCTTGAAAGCTTCCATGCAGGTCTGGGAGCAAAGAAAAAACATAGAATGTACCAGTTGTTTCTCTTCCCTCGCAGATGATAAAATCTCATCGAGGGAATGGGCATAGGAATCATGACTTTTATAGGCGATGCGGCTAGCAACCCATCACTATTTTGATTCCCCTTTCTATCTATACGCCCAAAATCATGCTAAACGTGGCCTTTAGTTCTTGTTACCTTAGGCTCTGTCTACCCCGTAAGGGATGAAGACGTGGTGTGTGTGAGTGTGTGATGCTTGATAAAGAACGATCCAGTTGTTTGAAGAGTATCAGGTCTTTTCCAAAACGATGGCATTTCGGCATAAAATCGAATTATTTCTTTATTTTTGGTATCTGTATCGGAATAATGCGTGGGGGTTTTATTTAAATTATTAATTCAATAATATTGTAACAGCAACTCTGGAATGTTTGGCATTATCAATTGGCGCCGTTATTTCTTGTTACACCATTGTCCACAACCCTCTTTAGCGGCGGTGGATCAAACCACTCGGCTATCACGTTAACAAGTGGGTTAGACAGTTCAAATTGCTCTCATTCACTACCGCAGGCGCCCGGCAATTTACTAATATACTTTCATTAATACCCCGAAACCAGGTTAAAAGCGTAAACATAACCGATCGTATCTCATGTCGGGTCATTACACGATCACTGTCATTATCATCAGAGGCGCCGGCGCCATCATCGTTTGTCAAGCCAACTTGTAATTGCAGTTGGTAAATTTGGTGCTCAATTTTTTACAATAACTCTATAGAAAATGTTTTAAATATTAAACGAAAATAAGTAAGTAAATGCGTTATTGTACAAATATAAAGAAACAGAGACAAATCACAAAAAAGATGTTAAATATATACACAAAGGCGAACTTATCCCTATAAGGGAGATCCCTACCAGTTAACCTTTGAGTAAATGAGAGGAACCGACAAAGAGTGAGTGAGTGTCAGAAAAGCGAAACTAAACTAAGTTTGTTAAAAAAAAGACATGTATCTTATTATGTTTGTGAACTGTTTGTTTTTTTTGAACAAAAAAACTTTGACACTTGTAAATTCAAATTGGGGAAATTTTGAAAATCGTGGATATATACTAAACAGAGAAGGAGAATAATACATAAGAAGCTCCAATGCATTTGGCTTCTAGTCAAGCGTTGGCAGATTATTTAATTGTTCCCTGTTTAACGAATATCCACAATTTTCCCCATTACGAATTTACCCCAATTACATACAATGACAGTTTGGCATGAGCTGATGTGTCAGAGACGTGTTCAACGATTTCCGAAGTTAAATTAAAAAAAATTAAAGACAGAGTTCCGTAGTGTTTGAAGAGTTGGTGTGATAATTCGTGGAGAATATTTGTTAATTGTAACATTGCCTTCAAATTTATTTCTGTGACTTAATTCGCGTTTGAGGCCAATGTTCAAGTTTCCTTTGATCCACCCATCGGACACACTGTATATCCTATAAATACAAAATATATTAAAAGAATAATAAATGCTCCCAAGGAATAATTACTTTGTTTTTAATTGCATATAAAATTTCATGGGACGCGTAAAAGGCAATAGAATTTTAATTTATCTCACCAACTTCAAAGAGACTTTCGCTGTTATACGAGTATAGTAAAGAAACGTCCCCATCACACGCCACTTTGACAGCCAGGGCTGCCAGTTCGTAAATGCTCCTTTTTTCACAGGAGAATAATGTTGCAAACGAACAAAAACACACCTTTTTTTCTCCTGCTGTTTTCATTTGCTTTTATCATTCTCACTCTGCTAGACATCGGATCTACTTATAGATACTCTGTTGAATGAAAAGATAGAAGGCCACGCTTAGCATGATTGTGGGCGTATAGGTGGGAAGGGGAATCAAAATAGTGATAGGTTGCTAGTCGAATCGCTTATAATCATGCTAAGCGTGGCCTTTGTCTTGTTGCCTTGGGCTCTGTCTACCTCGTAAGGGATAAAGACGTGATTTATGTATGTATGTATGAAAAGATTGTAAAGAAAAAAATGCTACACATTTACGTTTGCTTAGTTTCATCTGTAAAAAACTCAACGAGACGTGACGTGCTTTTGCAAAGTTTCTTGTCATTCATTAACTAAAAATTTCTTTGAGACACCGCGGGTTTTTTATACAAAGAAAATACAATGGAAACAAACCTAGCCTATTGATGACAATGTGAGTTTCACCTCGTTACTGTGACAATAGCAATAATCAAAACTGACTATTTTGGTGTATACTATACGTATTTGACAGGAAACTTATGGTTATTGTTATAATATCTTGGTGCAACTCATGTAATCTTCCACATCCATAGACATCCCAACACGAAGGCTCAAACAACACGCTCCTTCTGCCATTTTTTTTTAAATCAATGTCTCCTTGTGCCAGCCCTGCGGCTTCCGATTATCGCATCGCAGGCGCCGCTCAGAGATTAATCGGGCCTCATCTGTCTCGCCGGATTAATGCATGCATAATTTACAAGACAATACGCGTGTAATGAAGCCGTTACATTTTAGTATGATTGCTAATTAATATTTTATGGCCGCGTTCATATTTATAGTTTAAAATCGTCTACTGCAATTTATCTTATGAGAAAAAAAATCAGTTTAAAATAGTATTGCGTAATAAAATTCGCTATTTGCGGACATCGGTTTATGTTTATGTTAATTTAAATTAATTCCTTTTATTTTTGCTCTATCTCAGTAAAACTTTGCAATTAGTTTCTAGCTAATTAGCTATACGTATTAAATGCCTCCAAAGCTTTAATAGCCTAGTGGTTGGAATTTGTTAATAATACACGCCACATGGTGACAACGAAGCAACGTACGAGAGCTATGATTGTGGCGGTGAAGACAAACGTATCGTTATGAGCTAGCTTGATTAACTATTTCTCATAGTAAACAGACGTTGCTTATTGTGATTGTTGGTCTGGAACAGTAGGCTTATTGTCTAACTCGCTCGCAATCGCCATCGTGTTCATTTTGACAGTTCATGTATGGGCTGACAATTGGCATCGGAATCAGCTGGCTGTCACGTTCATATAAGAACTGTCAAAATGAACACGATGGCGATTGCGAGGAGTTAGGTAATAAGCCTACTGATGTACATACATAATTATGTTTATCCGTTGCCCGCTGTAATGGTAATTAGGTACTAAGTTCCAAGTGAAATAGTTTTGGACTAGGTCAATTCATCAATTGTTGTTAATAGTTCCACCCAAGAAAATATATCCTACCTGTTTCTTTTTACAATCACAACACTGACAAATCTTAAATGCGTCTCATTACAGCGTATCTATTTAAATACAACACATATTCCACGATACTCGCGACCAACCGACTCACAGTTACTCATTCATTATTTAGACATGCAATTTATCTATTTGCGGAGCCTACATCCTAAGCCGCGTGCACACTTTCCCACGTTCCCGTGATAGCCCAGGGCTACCAACACAACACCTTAGAATAGAGTTAGTAGCGGTAGTGTAGGCGCGCCCTAACACCGCTGACCGCTTGACCTCGCCGCGGGTCAAGCCGGTCAACGCACCACGATGCAACGCAGTGTCGCGCGTGGTGTTGCCATGCAGTTAGGTTCTCCGTATTTTGTGGGGCTATTAATGCCATTTTTTTTTTGGTAAAATCTCATTATTACCAAACAACGTGCAGCTTTAAATTATGTATACTTGTGGTACCTAAATAATTGCTTTTACATTATAGTCCTTAAAAATAATAAGAAGTTTCTTAGCAATTTTTTGGGCTGGTCAGGTGAATTTTAGAGAAGTTATAAGAAATTGTGTCACCAAAAATTCATGGAATAATATACAGAATTAGAATTAATCGGCACAATTGACTATAGTACACTTGCTCAGCATCTGATTAAGCTCTGCTGAAAACACTCTGAAAACCCATAGTTAATTTTCCATTCATTTTTGAGGTAATAAAAAATGTTGCTCTGGCAACACTGAACGCAGTGTCGCGCATGCGCTTTCGTAAAACCGAACGGTTACCTGACGCGCTGCCATTTTGGAATTTCAAATTTGGAATGCGTCTTTGTGCAAAGCGGCTAAACGGTCTATGGAATTTAGGCTCCCGATTTTACTGGTATGCCAGGAGGCATTCTGAAGAGGTTCGTTTTAAGTGGGCATTAAAATTGCAAACCAATTGGTGTTTAAAAGGTTTTCCCGCTAAATATACTTCTTGACTATAAGTAACTAGTAAGAGAAATTCACGCGGTGCAGATTAAAATGAAAATAAAAAAAATATTTGGCAGAGTAGGTAAGTCGCTTTTGGCAAAAAGCTAGAATTAAAAACTTACAGAAATACGTAAATCACGTCTTTAGGTACACAAAGCGTAGGGTAACAAGACCCAAAGGCCACGCTTTGCATGATTGTGGGCGTAACATGTGGAAAGGAGAATTAAAAACTTACAACAGAAAAATATGTTTTCGCGGAATAAAACTAGAAGTCTGTTATTAACATAACTAAGAAGCGAGGACACGCGGTTGCAGAGTTAAAAAAGTAGCAAAATCATCCCCCGAGGCTTTCACATTAAATTACACACTCTTTTACATCACATTAAAAAAAACAATAAAAGTTAACCATACCTAATAACCCACTAGAGCGTGCATTTCCTGCAATCGATGCATCTAATAGAATAGAAATAATCGATTGGCGTAATGATGGCGATCGATGGCCGATTACGACTAAACACGGATGGTTGTCGCACCGAGTCAATATTTACTGAGGATAATTACAGACTCCCACGGTAGCGATGCTTTACATTTTTAATAATCTTAATCGATGGTATCGATTTGTCATGCTTCCTTGCCCACTACTATTTATTTATACTCTGTCTTAAAATGAATCCGGAATGCTTCAGGTTGGTGTTCGGAATTTGAATCAAGGAAATTATTTTTAGGTTTTTTTTATTGTAGTTGACAAATGTAATGTTTCCTTACATTGGTCGTTGTTTAAAGTGTAGGTACAGCGACAAAGGTGTGACTTAATTGTAAATTCAAAATGACGATGAAAAAACAATAGGATTGAACACTAATCAAACTAATCCAACCAGGTGCTGAATTATTCTACCTATAAAAATTCTAAGACGTCTTGTGTGTTGACTATCATCAATGGGCGAATCCATTTCCAGCCTATATAGGTATAAGAACGTACTCTAACAATAAGGGGGCTTGGGCCATAGTTTCCACGCGGCCACAGTGCGAATTGGAATATAGGTACACTTGAAAAATAGGTACACTATTGAATTTCTTCGCAAGCGTATGCCGGGATTCTTGATGAATGTCGTATTAAAAGTTAAATAAAACCACTGAAATTTTAAAAACCGAATACTCAGACTATGCAAGGCTCCGCTTGTAAATTAATCTCGGCAAATGCCAGTCTATTTTAAGCTGTCTAAAAAAAGGCTGAGTTTCCAGCGTCAGGTCGGTAAGTACTCATAATTCTTAGCATTTTAAAGGGGCCGAGGCAACATTCTCGTACAGCCACAACCCGATACGTAATTGCCGTAATAAATTAATGTTTATTAAATACGCTATATAAATCGCACAGCGAAGGAAGCTCGCTTTTGTATTTTGCTGTCTAGCTTTTCCCAAGCTTTACACATTTCAGACAGCAAATTATTATTACAAAATGTAGCTGTCTGTCTGGTCTTTAGTCTCAGGGTTTTTTTTTAATTATTTGTTGCCAGCTTCAGATTGTGATATAAACCCCAAATGCTAGTAATTTTACCGGCTGCTTTACTTTCCAAGCCAGAACACAGCGTTGTGTTGTATCGAAGTTTGTAAGAGTATGTGCGTTTCTTATAGGTACTCTTTCAAGAGAAACCTCTATCGGGTTTAGATGGCTCACAGACAGTTTAGAACCTGGGGCCTTACCATGAAGTTTTAATGATTCAATTTTACGTTTTAGCTGTTATTTTTGACATTTCTAGTATGGATCTGACAGCGAGCGATCCAACTCGTGGTAAGAACCTAGACTCTTATCCCCGATAATTGCTGAGTTCCCGCGGTCAATGATTTAAACGAAGTCACGGGCAACATCATGTATGTATAACATGACATTACCCGATTTCATTATTTCCTACAAGTCGTGCGCATAGAGCAATCAGAATGCTCGGGTTAATAACTGTATCTAATCACTCAGTGTTTACCAGAATGTTAGTTTCGTGACCTGATGGCACCACGCTCTATAAAACGACACAATTATTTAATGCATGGCAGGGTTGCCAGCCGCCCCGGTTTCCCAGGACACTACTGTCTCCAATCGTTTCACTGGGCCTCTTATACTCTTTTACTCTTATATATATAGTTAGTCCTGGCTTTAAACCGAAATGTCCTGGTATTTCTACCTTCAAAATCTGGATTTCAAAGTTTTGAGATGGCAACCCTAATGCATGGCGACAAAGGCACGGGCAATGGGCATGCATGCGGACTTTTTTCGTTTTTTTTTTTTTTGGAACGGACTGTTATTGCCTGTGGTGGCTTTACAGTTTACCAGAGAGAAGCGAGCTGCAAGCTAGAACGCTGGGGTAGGGTGTTAGCAATGGGAGGTAGGGGGAACGCAAACCTGGTGTTGATTTTAATTTTCACCCAAGTTTGGTTGTTAAGTTACAGTTATCTTAAATGACAGTTATCTATGATTCTGTCTCTATATTACTACGAAACAGACAGATACGTACGTCATAATAGATAACTGACACTTAAGATAACTGGAACTTAACTGACAGTGGTGAAACAGGCCCAAGTCTAATAAAAAGACAGTTATTCTAATTAAAAAGGAAATCAGCGATTTTCGAATCTCTACACATTACTTGTGTTGTGACGTCAGACTTCTAGCCAAATTTCATCATAATTCTATATCAACGGGAAGTGCTTTGACTACTTATATGTAGGTATTTGATTCCCACGGTTTTCGTTTGTAAATACTTACACCTTATTTTCTTCGCCTTACCTAAGTTTCCTCTTTCTATTTACTACATTCTTAAAACATATCTCTGAAACCTTTTAACCTCAAAATCCTATGAAATAAAAGCCATGTTTGACACCACGGTTGCGCGCCAGAGCTGTTTCGCGCGCGAGATAGACTACTGTCTCTTTCTCGTACGAACAGTAAGAAAAAGACGGGGTCGTGCTAGCCGTGCTGGGTGTGCATGCGGCCATGCGGCCATGCATGCGGCATGCGGTTCGCGTGTGTGCGGTCGGGCGGCACTAACATCCCAAAAAAGTGTCTGGCCGAATAAATATGCTTGATTATGGATCGATTTGAAAACGAAAGAGAAAATTGCACGTGCTATTAGAATGCAACTAACTAACGATACGTTTATCCTTTCTGAAGGTAAGATGAGAATAAGAGGATTTATTAAAAACTGGCGACCCACAGACACGACGGGAAGCGACTTAAACTTTGTTTCAGAAAGGGGGCGTCCATTAATTACGTGAGGTATTTAGGGGGGGGAGGGGGTCGACCCGAATCTTACTAAATCTCACTTGGGGGAGAGGGGGGTCTTAGCATATATCACGTAATTTTTTTTTAGCAGAACATGGTGTAGAACTGCGTAAAAATTAAGTTAAATTATAGTTGAATGAAAATAAAAAACGTATTTTGACTAAAATACGACAAAATCTGACACAATTATATTTGTCTATAAATCCAATACTTTTATACCTAAAGTACAAGTTTTGAAAAATCTCACGTGAGATTGGGATAGGGGGGAGGGGGTCGAGAAAAATCTTACGACATCTCACCAAGGGGGGAGGGGGGGGGGGGTCAAAAATCCTTAAAAATGCCTCACGTAATTAATGGACGCCCCCAAATTAGTTTTCACAAAATTGCATATTAACACAAAATAAAGTGGACGAAAGAAAAGAAGAAAATTACGAACTATTATGACACTCCACCACTTTAAGGGCCTATTTCACCAATCTTTGTTAAGTTCTAGTTATTCTAAGTGTCCGTTATCTATGATTCCGTCTCTGTTTATTACTACGAAACAGACAGAGACGTCATCATAGATAACCGACACTTAAGATAACCGGAACTTTACAGAGAGTGGTGGAACAGGCCCATAGTCTCGGTAGGTACGATTCGAATTTCGTAATTCCATTGGTATGAATGTCTCTAAGACGAAAATAATGGTGGTCACAAAGAAAGAGGTGGTAAATCCCATGATTTCTGTACAGGGCAGGACACTGGAGCGGGTGCGTATATATAAGTACTTAGGCACATGGGTGAATGAAGACTGGGACAGTGATAATGAAATAAAAACACGTATTGAAATCGCCCGTAGTGCCTTTAACAACATGAGGAAGATATTTTGCAGTCGCAGTTTCAAAATACGTCTGCGCATCCGTTTACTGCAATGCTATATATGGCCCATACTTCTATACGGATGTGAAGCCTGGACCCTTAAAGAGCAACTCCGTAAACGTGTAGAAGCATTTGAAATGTGGGCATATAGACGCATGTTGGCCATAAGATGGACGGATCGGGTGACCAACGTTGAGGTCCTGCGTCGGGTTGGAAAGGAGTGTGAACTGATGCAGACCATCAAAAGAAGAAAAGTTGCTTATCTGGGACATGTGCTTAGGCACACAAGATACGAGTTTTTACAGCTTATAATCATGGGCAAAGTGGCTGGAAAAAGAGCTGTTGGGCGCAGGAAGAAATCTTGGCTGCGAAATATCCGGGAATGGACTGGAATCACAAGTGCAGCGGAGCTTTTCAACCTGGCCAGGGACCGTGTGAAGTATGCGGAGCTGACTGCCAACCTTCACTAGTTGGAGAGGCACCATAAGAAGAAGATTGGAATTATAATATGCAATGCAAGCCTACTTGCTCTGAAAGAAAAATACTAAGGGTACTTTTACCTTAATAATTTTTTTTTCGAAATCGACCATAGATAATATTAAGGGGTACTGATTCGATTTTGGTTCCATTTACATGGGACTTATTTTGAGATAGTACCTACATACTCCACGAAATAAAAAACCGCAAAGTAGATTCACAGCTAGCGCCGACTGTACTTCTTAACTACCAAATTCCCGATCAATTTTAAATCTTTTCACATTCCTCTGTTTACTGTATAGTTCGCACAAAATTTACAACGCGATACACGTTTTAACGTTAATCTCCTCATAAATTACTTAGCGACAAAGCATCTTAGTATTCTCGGCACGGCGCATGCGCTTATAAACTAAGCACGCAATTTAAATTGTTCTTTAAAAAAAACGTTGAGCACTCGCCCGCCACGCCGTTCAGCCACCGCGTGACAACCTTACGCAAAACAGCCTAATGTCCATTATTTTGAAGCGAGTTATGACGTTTTGGAATGCTGTTAAACGCCGCCAGTGCTGCCATCTTCCAATTAGCACTTAATCTTTAGCGTGGCTGGCATACTAGGGTCTAATCAAGGGTTAAAGCTTTATCCTTTTCAGAAGAAACGAGCTAGAAAGGTACAGCGGTTGTTTTACTAATTAAAGTTTTATATCATTGGTTGGTTTGTGGTTCAATCATTCTTCTTTAATTCTTCTTTAATTTATCTATTTGTTTTTATTAATTTTATTTTTATTTTTAGTTAGAAATTACCTTAACTTCTAACTGACGTCTACTAACCACTGTAAGCTAATTTGTCTTGTATAGTGCACTCCAAGGTCCCAAGATACAGGCTCTGCCTAGTTTGGGGTCTGCCAGATAATCGTTTTTGTATACTGCTGATGTATTTTTTACGAAATAAATTTATTCTTATTCTTCTTATTCTTATATTCTTCTTGGCTACACGAAATTGGATAACCTTTTGCAAAAACTAAATTTTACATGTTAAGAGTCGTAAAAATAACCTAAAATAATATCAACGGTGTAGTTCACAATCGAATGTACTAATTAAAGCTGGGGCCTTACCATGAAGTTTTAGCTGTCATTTTTAGTGTGGAAGATAATATTACTTTTTGCATTGCATTTATATCACATAGAGAGCGTCGAATAGGGGTCTTGTACTAATAGCATCGATTGGCATCTCTTTCCTTCGCTGTTCACATTTTATTGCGATATCCTTAAAGCAATACCTTGACTGACGCCTTTGAATTGACCGCTTAAGCGCTTAGTAAACTCTTATCGAGAATGCGAAATGTTGCTTAGTATCGATTGTCGGCTCTACCTGTTTTTACCCGGCTGCGGCAAAGCCCAAAAAAGTGTTGTGTGTTTGTATATTCGATACTTTACTTTTTGTACATTCTAAACAAGGGTTTAAGGTAAAACTGTGAACTGTTAACTTCTCAGTTTACGTTTGCTAAGTAGTTACTCATCCAGAGAAGAAATGAACACATAGAGTAGTTTTACTTAATACGGGCTATCCAATTCACACATTAGTGATATGATGTAGCGATATATCACTTACGTCACGTATTTATCCCTTACGGGGTAGACAGAGTCTAAGGTAAAAAGACATAAAGGCTACGTTTAGCATGATTATGGGCGTATAGTTAGAAAGGGGAATCATAATAGTGATGGGTTGGTAGCCGCATCGCCTAACCCATCACTATTTTGATTACCCTTTCCACCTATACCACAATTATGCTAAACGTGGCCTTTAGTTCTTATTACATTGGGCTTTGTCTACCCCGTAGGGAATAAAAACGTGATTTATGTATGAATGTATTTCTCGTGTGACTTTTTTTTTCTTCTTAGGGATAAGTTCGCCTTTGTACTATTTTCTCTGTATTTTTGTATTTTTAAAATTTCTATGTGCAATTTATTTATTTATTTATTTATTTATTTATTTATTTAGTCAATAAAAAATTACAGCATTACAGTCGAAACCAATGCGCTATAAAATTCAAAAAAATAGAATAAATGTTATTGAGGCGACGAAACGTTGTGGCTCCGCTGCGTCGTCAACTCCGGTGTTGGATTCGGGTGTGGGATTCAATAAAGAGTTTACATACATACATACATTTCCACTCTATAAGTTACTTTCTCTACGCTTGCCAGTGACTTTAATCGAATTGTATGAGTACCCAAACATGACTGTGGTTGCGTAATGGCTCGCCAGCCACTTCATTACTGCGGGTAGTTTTTGCCGGCGCGGCGGTCAACGCTCGAAAACCGCACATTCTTTGTGCCATGGAACAGTACCCATAGATAACCGACTACGTGTATTTGTCGCAGTTTTAGTCAGAATGACCGTCAGTAATGTCATTTCACACATAACACACTACCTTCTGCCCGCGACTTCGTCCGTGTAGAATTAACTTAAGAACTGTTGATGGTATATCCTGCAAGAATGATTTACGTTGAGACTCTAGGCTACTTTTGAGATGTTTATCGCAATTCCGCGGGAACTATGTAATTTTCTGGGATAAAAAGTAAGCTATGTTTTAATCTAGGGTACCAGCTATCTTCGTTCCAAATTTTATCCAAATCCGTCCTGTCGTTTTAGCGTGAAGAAGGAACGAACATATACACTCACTCACTGACATCGTCACAAACTTTCGCATTTATTTAGTAGGATTAGTAGCACTGCAGTTAGAATTACAAATTAGACCTATCCATAGTGTGTAGTGAACTCATTCAATCATTTACCATTTCTTTCTACATTCGTCCTTTATTTGATCACTTGGCTGAGCTCAGCTTCATCCAGCTGTCGTCACCCCGTCTCTTATTTCATGCCTGCCACATTTTAAGCTTCTAAACACCATCTACCAAGATCACCAGGCCATGGTTTAATTCCTGTACTTAGTAACTAGATTGCCGGGTGCATTAAGCGGAAAACAGTTTTGCTTTCACGATGTTTCTGTTTAAGATGCGCTAGTTAAAATGTCAATTTGAGCATGGCAGCGCGACTACTACGCGTATGCGGGACCACCAGTGGCGCCGTGAGCGTTATTTCTTTACATTGCGTGTGCTGTCAATTAACTGTTGTGGGATTAGAGTCTCGAGCGCGCAATGAATAGAGAATTCGTTTTCCGCATCGCCGTTCGCGCGAGTTCATGGTGAAGCCGCAACCAGTACATAATATATCAGTTACGTACAAAATGTAATCCTTTACATTTTGTACACGACATTTCCATAAAAGGCATAAAATTACATGTAAATCAGGTAGGGTTGTAGTTATTTAGAACTGGAATTCTAACGTCTTAAGTCCAAAGGATAGAAGATCAAATATAGACCAGAGTACTTTGATTATACGGTTTTGATTGAAACTGCTGTCTTATTGGGGATAGGGTGTTTTAAATGGTTCAGGGTCTGATCGGAATTCCCACCGGTCACCGTGAGAAGCGCCTGTTAACTTGGTCGTTGTCACAGGTCCTGTTGGACTCGAATGTCCTGCTTCAAGGTACTAGTTAAACGATGATTCATAGACGCTTATCGTGTTTAACGTAGTCTAGTAAAAGTGTCTGTTCATTTCTGGATTGAGTCTCTAGACACTACAAAAAGTACCTACGTTATATGTGGATTTAAGCGAAGATAACTTCATCACATTGTATCAATGTCATACCTAATGTGTTTGCCGTTACCGTTGTTTTTTTCATGCAGGTCTAGCAAAGAAAAACCATAGAATGTATCAGTTGCTTCTGTTCCCGCGCAGATGATAAAAGCCCATCGAAGGAATTGGTGAAAATCTTAGGAATCACGTCATAGGCGATGCGGTTAGCAACCGATCACTATTTTGATCACCTATACGCCCACAATCATGGTAAGCGTGGCCTTTAGGTCTTTAGGTATAAAGACGTGATCTATATATGTTGTTTTTTGCAACAATGGAACTAAGTACCAAATGCCGCCTATGTGACAACTGTGCGACTAAATAAGTAGGTATATATACGACGATAACACAAAACTCTTACGACTTTAAGTTGATGGAAATTGACCACCATGCCGTCGAATAAACGTCCTTACCATATTTATACGATACAACATACAGTTTAAACGAAAACCTCGGGCAATTTATTTACTTAATTTTGCATTAAGTTAAGCAGTCCTTGACTTTATCAGTATAATCATTTGCAAACTTAAAATACATAATCAACTATTTGAGCTAAAATAAAAGTTAATTTCCTAGTTTTGCGGCTAAATGGTACAACTTTGCCCGATAGCATCGCGTGTGTCGCCGAGCAGTAAACCTGGCTCCCAGATTCAATCTAGAAGCTGATTTATTACCGCCATAGTCCAATTGAATGTTACAGCATAAAAGGATTAAGTAAAGAAAAACTTTTATCCTAGAATCGCAAATCGGTTAGGCATAAATTCAGTTCAGAAGAATAATTTTAATTAAAGTTTGTCTTTTTATTTTTTTATTTAAATAATCCTATTTATCAAATATGGATATATAACGCTTGTTCAGAAGAATACCTTCTTCTCATTCAATATAAATTACTTCGTTAAAACCCATACAACGCAAATTTCATACAAATCTTGATTAAACATATATCACGTCTTTATCTCTTACGGGGTTGACAGAACCTAAGGTAACACGTTTAGAGCGATTGTGGGCGTACAGGTGAAAAGGGGAATCAAAATAGTGATGGGTTGCTAGCCGTATCGCCTATAAAATTGATTCCTAAGATTTTCTCCCGTTCCCTTGATTAAAGAAATGAATAAATACAGCGCTTCTATTTTCTTATTGTCTTGGCAGTCTTGGTTTTATTATGAATAAACCATATGATAAATGTAGATTGCCGAGAGACATTAAGAAACAGGAACACAAACAAGCGCGGATCCAGCCCTCAAAAAAGGTTGTGGTCACAGCTACTAGAAAATCGGCTAAGTACGAGTCGGAGCATGAACATGCTCATTAACAATCATGCAAGTAAAAGTGTGACGTCACAAGTCTATTAAGGTTGTGGGCATGCCCATCGTGCCCACAACGGTGGATCCGCCCTTGAACACAAATATGATGTATATTGTATGCACAAGAATTGCTCGTTTAGGGATATTAGATAAAGTATCATTAACTGGGGTGACTTTGATAATTTTGGAGCTACTTTGATCGTTTTATAATTTCTATAAAATCGATATTGCCTATATGCGGTGAATGTTTGGCTTGTAGACGAAAAGGCGATCGATGAAGACATCGATTGAAAGCAGTAAATGCAAATAAAAATCACACAATTTCGTCATTAAAACTACTCTTTAAAGTCTCCCCGTAAAACCAAGTCACCGTGGTTTACGGTTGCTAATTTAAATTAAAGAGAGACCTAACTATTACGAAATTGCCGCCGCTTTTTACCGGCTTCTGACATAACGGCAATTTAAACTAAAAAAGTTGTAAGTAAAAATTAAAAAGTTGCCCTAAATTGCTGCCCGGTGGCATGGTGCCCCGACCACCTAAGAAGACCTAACACCCTTCACAGGTAAAGATTAAGAAAGCTCAAAGAATATGGTGTCACATGTAGAGCTAGCATCGACTCGCGCGCAAGATTAATCTCGATCTAAGGAACCCACGCAGACAATGCTAAATTGCACCAATTGCATTGCGACACAGGTTAAAGTTCAAATCTGGAGACAGTGACCAGCTGTTTACAGTTAAGTACGCGTTGTTAGAAAAACATTATACGAATGCCAAACTTAAACATAGAAGTGTGTTACGCAAGGTAAGTGGTGAAATAAATAAACCACACGCACAAATCACGTCTTTATCCCTTACGGGGTAGACAGAGCCTAAGGTAACAATGCCTAAAGGCCACGTTTAGTATGATTGTGGGCACATAGGCGGAAAGGGGAATCAAAATAGGGTTGCATCAGGGTTGCTGTCGCATCGTCTATAAGATGATTCCTAAGATTTTCGCCCAAAAAATGAAATAAATAAATAAATATCTTGTGACAATTGACACCAATTGACCTAGTCCCAAACTGAGCAAAGCTTACAAGCTTATGGGTACCTACTAATAAATGTGTTTAGACACCGGGATTAGTTGACAGGCTGGAAACATCGATGCGTCAGTTTTCTTCGAAGGATTTTGTCGCGTTTCGGATATCCAGCTAACTTGAAGTACACAGTCTACCCATTTATTCGTGTTCATCAATAGTAACAGTAATTGTTTCCAAGCTGGTCTGGGAGCAAACAAAAAACATGGAATGTAACAGAGAATAGGCGAAATATTAGAGATTAAAGAAAAACCATGTCAAGGCAATCGTATATTGTCTAAAGAAAACAGCGTTGCTAGGACACTAAAAGCAATAGACCACATGATAGAGTACTAAACTAGGAAGGTTTGCAACCTCTAACACGAGAAGGTTAGGAATCGTGTTATAGGCGATGAAGCAAGCAACCCACTATTTTGATTCCCCTTTCCACCTATACGCCAACAATCATGCTAAACGTGGCCTGTAGGTCTTGTTACCTTAGGTCTACCCCGTAAGGGATATATACGTGGTTTATGTATGTTGAATTGTATTACAGAGTATTTATTCTCTTCAAAAGGTTAAACCGTAAGGTGTCGGCGAACTACCACAAGACTGAGTCACTGTCTAAATTAAATACACGGAGTTCCCGAATCAGCTGATTCTGGAAAGCCATTGTTCAATTATTGAATTAACGCAAAAGCCAAATTACTGTGAGCAGGCCACGGGGCAATTTTAATTTACATTCACAGCAGTTCTTGGTACAAAACGATTTATAAACTAAACGCATACTGAATTGTAATTCGAAGAAAAATGTGGTTAAATAGGTAGTTCCACGAAGTAAAGTTTGTCGAATGATGGTGAATACTGATCGGGAAATACACACGTAAAAGTCGTTAGGGCTAAAAAAAACCCTGAAATCGGTACCCATATGTTTAGTGGCAAAATTTTAATCTAATTGTAAATCTAGTAATATGGGAGTCATCAGTAATTTTTTTTCTAGCGTGCAAATGACATTGATTAAGTTTTATTGGAAAAGAAAAACAAATCATAATAAAAACAGTCAAACTTAAAAATAACTTAAACCTAGCTAAAACTATTATTAAATTAAATATAAAAAAATCTACCAAATCGCCGCCAATGGGGAGGGTGCCAAGTACTTATACTCTTGCTATTTTATATATTTTACAGTCTGAGTTTTGAATTTGAAGTTATTACATACACAAATACACAATATCACGTCTCCCTTACGGGGTAGACACAGCCTATGGTAACAAGACCTAAAGGCCACGGTTAGCATATTTGAAGTTATTGAAACAAAATGTCAAGAAATGAAATGAAACCCCAATCTCTAAAGACAAGTTAATAGGTAAACAATCCATGCAATTCTGGAACAAGAAACATGAATGGACCTAGTTGTACTTAGGAGATCTCATGTGTATTGGCAATTAGGTAATTAACCAATGATAAATATGATGATTTGAAACAACAAAAACCCATTCTTAATCAGAATTTAATTTCGCATTATTCGCTATTGAATAATCATAACTGTAGTCGTGACATTCTCAGCTTAAGTTTGTATTAAGCCGGGTACTCATCTGCGAGCTGTAACTGTAACAGTAACTGTTGCTCGTTACAGTGTAATGAGGCTGCAATAGCCTATTACAATCTCCAAGCTGTCTTTGCCCATTCCAAATTCAAAATTCAGATATTTTATTAATCAATAGGGGAATTAAAAACAAATTAAACTATGATTAAAGTAAAAACGAATTAGAAACTAAACTAAAACTAATCTTAAAATAAAATAATTAAAAAAGGAGTGGCGCTCGCGGCATAGTACCACAGACGCTGGCAGCATTCCCCCTTAGGACAGCGATACTAATACGCTGTCCAAGGAAGCTGTCAGCTCTGCGGTCACCCGTAGCGTCTATTAGCCTCTTCGAAATATCTTTGAAGAAGCTAATAGCGCTAAGAACCCAATTAAAAATTAAAAAATTCAAAATTTGTATTGATCGTCTCGTTCGATCCTTTATAACTATGACATTGCCAATTAATATCTCTAAAGGACACTGTGACCATCGTAATATCTTCATTATTTCGAAAGGCACATTTTGTAAGTCAACTATCTTTATTATTTACCTTTCCCTTATCCGCTTACCCTTTTATAACAGTATATTAACTATGTACCTATTGTTGTAGGTGCCTTATATTATAAAAGAAATAACAACCTCCATCCACGATCTCTCGAATTTCTTTCCTCCCATCGCAACGTGATAACAGTAACCAAAAAAAAAACATACAGACGAATTGAGAACCTCCTCCTTTTTTATTGAAGTCGGTTAAAAAGTGTGGACGTCGCCTTCTGCTGTTAATAATGTAGAAACAAATGAATCATGCTGTTTGACAAATATGTACGTGTGTGGGACAAATCGCGTGATTTGCGGCGCCGGCGCACGGCCGTTCCCAAATGCACGTGAGTGCTGCTTTCTTCTAAAGCCAAGTCAGCACAACAACTATGTATTGAAACAAGTGTACGTAACATTCTTTGTCGAATTACTCAGCTACTGAGGTAGCTCAATCTCAGACCAAAGTAAAATCCTACTAATATTATAATCCTACTAATATTATAAATGTGAAAGTTTGTGAGAATGTTTGGATGTTTGTTACTCTTTCACGCCAGAACGGCTAGACAGATCTGGATGAAATTTGGAACATACATAGATTATAGTCTGGAATAACACATAGGCTACTTTTTATCCGGGAAAATTGTGAAATTTCTGCGGAAAGCGATAAACGAATTCTATGCAGACGAAGTTGCGGGAAACGGCTAGTTAGTAAATAAAAAAAAATATCACGGGACAATGCAAAGTAAGAAATATACCTACTTCAAAAGATAATTGAGAAGGTACATGTGTACTTTAGTACAAACAAACAATCATATATTTTTAGGGAAGTGGTAGCGTGGAGGTAAATGAAATACTTTATTCACTTATCTGTGTATTAATAATTAAGTTCGTATAAATAATTTACATGATTTACCTACAGTGAGCACCGCTAACTTAAGGCTGGGGCATGTACGTCCACCAGTAAGCTCCGCGAGTGACTACTCATAATGTGCAGTGCTGCCAGGTGAAAAAATCTAATCAGCGCTGACAGCGGTGCACTAAGCGCTAGATTCGAATATATTCACGAGCCATTAAAGCGCTAAATTGGAACTTTTAACTGAAGCGCTTTTTAGACGATCAGTGTGATTAAATAATCTCCCATACTAAACATGAGCTGTAACCATGAACTCTTAAAACAATTCTGATAAAGGTTTGGAAGCGAGACGCAGATTGCGACTCGTATAAACGCATCTCGA
This sequence comes from Pandemis corylana, assembly GCA_949127965.1. Taxonomy (NCBI): domain Eukaryota; kingdom Metazoa; phylum Arthropoda; class Insecta; order Lepidoptera; family Tortricidae; genus Pandemis; species Pandemis corylana. Next base: position 3,511,428 of record OX421857.1, read on the forward strand.
TTACGGCTCCGTTGTTTTGCTCTATGTGTTTAGTATGGTAGATTGTGTAATCACATTGATCGTGGAAAAAGCGTCATACGCATGACAAAAATAAAATAATATACGAAGTGATTGTAGTGAAAAACAACTTTTTATTACAATAATAAAATTTATTTTAAAGTTTCGCCTAAGCATGTTTTATACAATAATTGTATAATTTTCTGCTGCATTGCCATGTGTTAGCTATAATTATTAATTATAAGTTGCTACGTCCTAACAGGGCATCATTATGTACAAAACTTTGTAAAAAATGTTGCAATTGAATAAATACTGAATACTGAATAGAAGAGAAAACATAATAATATTATTCTATACCTACAAAATTAAGAAAGCGCTAAATTATCCGTTAGGCGCTAAAATTATCAAGTGCCCGCTGAACATACCAAAAAAGCGCTAGATCTAGCGCCGAAAGCGCTAAAATGGCAGCACTGATAATGTGGGCCTGTTGGCCCAAGTACAAACTGCTTAGTCAACTCATATTCCGGTGCGAAAGTACTGGGATATGGGCTGACTTGGCGTAAGGCCACAGAGTGTGTCCCTACATATTCATCATACAAAATGACAACCTACATATACATATCTTCATAGTCAGTAATGAGCCACTAGGCATACGGTGGTAAAAAAAAGAAATTCAAAGTCTACGGGCCCCACATTGCTTTGCGAACTCCATCTTGACTTTTTCTTTGGTTGGGCTCTATATCTTCATCTCACCGACATACTAAAGTTCCACGATACTACTGATTAATCCAATCACTTATTTCGTTGTCATGTAATCGCAACACATCCCAGTGCATGAGTGCACAACATCCATCACTCGCTTGTCGCTCGAGCTATCAATGGCTCTGCCTCCTCACTGAGTAATGGATCGCGATCTTATCAACAACATGCACTCATCTTTACGGCGAAACGCAATGGGGGTTGTCGCGTGTGAATTTTCCACTAGAGGCGCTAGTGTCGCGTGAGGTCCAATAACATTCACTTCTCATTGGTTTTGGCGGGCTTCGTCACATAAATTATAATTTCTTTCATTAACCTGTTGAAAAGGGATGTCCTTCGTGAATTAACGCAAATATGGATTTATTTGGCAATGAATGTGAACGCTTTGAAAGCGGATTTTTTCCCGAACAAATCGGAACTGCACAACATTGCGGCATAGCTACTCGATACGATGATAGTTATTTATAATAAATAAACTTATGAGATTCAAGATTTAAAACTTATTTTCGGCGCCGATCTTATACCGTCGCCTTTGCCAGCTATACCTCTGGACCTTAGTCAACAGTGGCGCCAACTGGTGAGCAAAGAAACGATAGGCCCCATTGGAATAACAGTGGTGCATTGCATGTTCATTTATCGAATTCTTTAAATGTTTATTTGCTAGTCAACACTGCAAGTGGATCGAATTGTAAGTGAAGTTTTGTAGTCAGCCCCGCTAGCACGAGAGCACACGAAAGTCGCGTCGCGCGCGAGTTGGACTACCCGTCTCTTTCTTGTTGGTACAGTAAGAAAGGGACGGGCAATCTATCTCGCGCGCGACGCGACTCTTGTGCGCCTCGTGCTAGACGTGCAGCTGAGACGACCTTTATGGGTTAGACAGAGCCTGGGATAATAAGACCTAAAGGGCACGTTTAGCGCGATTGTGAACGGTGGTAAGTCGTGAAAAGAGAAACCAAAATAGTGATGGGTTGCTAGCCGCATCACCTATAAAACGATTTTCGCCCATTCCCTCCCATCTAAATTTATTTTATAAAATTGTATTATTGGTTGATATTGCCCCAGCGAGCACTCGCGCGCTGCGCCGCCTGTGCCTGCGTCGGATGATGTATCGTTCTAGATAAGAAGTGCGCCGCTGTCAACTTGTGAGCCAAGCACTTTACAATTAACCCGGGATGGAAAGGCACAGCTAATTATATTTGCAGTTAAAAAGTTGATAGCTGCATTTAAAGCATTAAACTGTGTGTGTCGTAAAGACATGGTTAGCTTCAGCCAATATATAGGGACGCCACTATTGGGCACATATCTTCTCTCAGAAGGAAATTGCTTGGGCTATATAATTCCAGTGTGGATTGTGACCTTCACGATGTTATCCTTCACCAAAGCTATGGTAAATTCCAAATGTTGTTTTGTACAAACATTTTGATACTTAAATTCAAAGGTTCTCGGGTTCTAACTCACGACCTTCTGCTTGAGAGGACTTAGGTCAAACCACTAGACTTAGTCCTTCTCCGGGAATCAAACTATCTGTATAAGACCATTCAACTAAATCGATTAAGCGGTTAATTACACACATATACACACAAACCACGTCTTTATCCCTTACGGGGTAGACAGAGCCTAAGATAACAGGTACTTACAGGCCACATTTAGCAAGATTGTGGGCGTATAGGTGGAAAATGGAATCAAAATAGTGATGGGTTGCTAGCCTCATCGCCTATAACGTGATTCCTATGATTTTCGCCCATTCCCTCGATGGGCTTTTACCATCTGCGCGGGTAGAGAAGCAATTGGTACATTCTATGTTTTTCTTTTTATACAATGAACGTTTCTTATTTCTTATTTCTTTGCTCCCAGACCAGCATGGAAGAAATCCAGATCCAGATCCAGCGGTTTAAGCGTGAAAATAAGGTAACAAACAGACAGACAGACTGACAGACAGATAGACAGACGGACAGAGTTACTTTCGCATTTATAGTATTAGTAGGGATTTTTGGTCCAGCTGCCTAAAGAAAATTTACGTGGAACGCCACTGTATGCTTAAGTACTGGCTTTTTACTGTGCCTCCACAAACATGCTAGAATCCACACGGAAATTACACACCACAAATCGCATTTCACGGCGACCCTTTCTTGGAATCATTTTACGACCCGATGTTCCTCTAGTTGGCCGACTTTGACCGGGCTAAGCAAAACACTGATAAATGAAAACAAGCGGTACCCATTAGTGATGTTACTTAGCTGTTTCGCACATTCGCGCATTTGAATGCGGATGCGAATGTGTTTAATTTAAACAAAGAGAGACCACAGCCTTATAAAGTCACATTCATTAAGCGTTTAGTTCATAAACGCTTTCATTATGCTTAGTGTAGGTTTTCGATCACAAAATTTTGCCATTTTGCCATAGAATTGAAACGTTTACGTGAAAGCGTTCGAGACGTTCGTCGTGTGTGTCGTGTGTTCTTTGTTATTTTGACAACTAACTAAATGTAAGAATAATATTTCTACGCCCACACGGGCAGGATATGCTGAACACATGTTATAATTTCAACAATTGTACCATATACGGAGAAATAAACTTTTCTATTCTATTCTAAAACTTACACTAGAGGCTCAGAAACAGAAATCCAAGTGCTACAGAAACACGTGAAACGATATCGACTCTGAGGTAAGATTTCTCATGCATGAGAATGCGAATATGAATATGCGTACACGCGTCACATCACTATTGCACATACCCACGTTTAGTAACTGTCAAGTCTAAAATAGGTAAACGCTGAAACAGTTTCAAAGGACTCCGAAAGAGGTCGTCGACCGCTAGCGGGAACTATGCGTGCCACTTAGCGGCCTACCAATGTATTCCGCGAATTTGAGCCCATGGCGCCTATGGGTGTCACTTTTGCGTACCAATTAGAGACGTCGGGAGATTCTCGCTGTAGAGTGCTAATTTAGGAACTAGTTTAAACCTAGTTTCACATGTTTACAGTACAGTTTTAATGAATAACTATACCGTACACCGTCATTAGGTAGCTATTCAAAAAAATTTGAACAAGCACTAATGCAATTGAGAATAAATAATACGGTTGTGCTTGTTTCGGTTTTGACCAAAACTGGTCTGAACTGGGACCCGATTTTTGAAAGCACAATCAGCTTATATCTCCAAAACTACAGCTCTAAACAAAGTTTTGACTAGTTCACTAGATTAATGAGATCTGTGATTGTCTTCTATGTTACTCGTATTTCAAATTCAGCGCAATTTTTCACCTCTTTCGAGTGGTATTTTCACACATGTGCTTTCAGAAATCGGCCCCCTGGTCGTACTTAAAGTCGGACACTGGATAGAGCATGGATCATGTGACGCATTGGCAATAAATAAATGATAATCTACACAAAAGCGCTAGTATCGGCACAATAACAAAGGTGTAACGTAAAAGAAAAAACATAGAATGTACCAGTTGTTTCTCATGTAAAAGGCCATCGAGGGAACGGGCAAAAATCTTAGGAATTATGTTATAGGCGATGCGGCTACAACTCATGACTATTTTGATTCCCCTTTCCAGTTTCCACCTATTTACGCCCACAATCATGCTAAATGTGGCCGGTTTTGTTACTATAGGCTCTGTCTACCCCGTAAGGCATACAGTCGTGAAAGTAAAACAATTTTGCAAAATAAACTTTTTGAATTTTATGAATATACCAAACCTGTGTGAAATTCGCGTTTTGGAAAAAGGTCAGGTCAGGAGTAGGTACCCGAAACCGACGAGCATGTATGAAGAGATTAATGAATGTGGATGAAGCGAAAGAAGTATGTCAGGATCGTAGCAAGTGGAACAAAGTAGTCTCTGCCTACCCCTGTGGGAAAGAGGCGTGACGGTATGTATGTATGTATGTATGTGTGAAATATATATGTTTTTCATGCAATGCCCTCCACTACTGCCAACAAAACACACATAAATCCCACAAACGTAATTATCCCTTACACCACACGAACACTGACGCGTTTCGATCCCTCTACGGGATCATTACAAAATTTAATGAGCACGACTGTTACACATGCCAACCGGATTTTATATTAATTCCGACTCGCACTTGACTTGACTTGGAAGAAAACGAAGTATAGCAAACCACGCCGGTTCATGATGCATGTAACTAGGGTTTGTTCCCGGGAATTCTCGTCCCGGGAATTCCCGGGAAATCGGTCGGTCTCGTACCCGGGAAATTCAGCTCGAGAAAAGTCGAGACATCGAGAAGTTTAAATAAACATTTTTACGCTTAGCTTTCTTTGTAAATGCTGCCAAAAATTGTGATACTATACCACCCACATAGTGAGATTAGTGAGTGATCTTTAGTTATGATGAGAAAAATTATGATTGTTTTTAGTTAAGATGTTTGTTTTAAGCTGATTGTTAATGTTAACAGAGATTTTGTTTTTTATTAAAGATTAGTGAGATTAGTTATAATAAGAAGAAGTATGATTGTTTTTAGTTAAGATGTTTGTTTTAAGCTGATTGTTAACAGAGATTTTGTTTTTTATTACAGATTAGTGAGATGAGAATTGAGATTAGTTATGATAAGGAGAAGAAGTATGATTGTTTTTAGTTAGCAATTTTGTTTTGAGCTGATTTTTTATTGAGAACTTGTTTTTTTTGTTAAAAATTATGTTAATTTTTTTCATGTAAAATAAACACAGTTAAATTAAAGACTCTTTTTATTAATTAAACAAAAATTTAGACGTATTTTATTTTTTCTCGACAACCCGAGAAGACCCGAGAAATCAGGCTCGAGAAGTCTCGACACCCGAGAACTAAAAAACCTCGAGAAATCGGAAACCCTACATGTAACCCACAAACGGCCGGTGAATCATCCGGCCCCGGGGTTGTACCGGGCCGGTCATCTCGCGCACAATCGTAACCGTTGCATGAATCATGCGTGAGAAAGGGGACGTTGGAAATTCCATGAACAAGGGAAGTTCTTGGATGTTTCGTAATATCCAGCTGTGTAATATAAGTAAGTAAATGCTTTATTGTACAAATATAAAGAAGCAGAGACAAATCACAAAAAAGACCTTAACTATATGCACAAAGGCGAACTTATCCCTATAAGGGATCTCTACCAGTTAACCTTTGAGTAAATGAGAGGAGCATTAAGCGAGAGACCGACAAAGAGTGAGTTTAAAATATTCATATAATGAAAGCCACAATAGAGCGTACATCTCAAAATACAACAAATCATTCATAAATAAACTACTAAATATCACTAAAAACATGCATACATACACACTACATACAATATGAGTACACACATCCAATATTTAAGATGGTGTGAGCCACATCTTCTTCAAGCCCTCCTTGAACGACGCCACGGAGGCAGATTGCCTGATGGAGGTCAATATAATGCTACGACTAAAGGAGCGACCATACCGCTGCGTGTACGCAGTGACGTGTCGCGTGCGTCACGTTCTCTCACCGTTTCTTCATACGTTTTGTTGCGTAAACGCACCGTCTACGTCTTTTACGCACTGGGGTGGCCGGGCCTTAACGCGGTTCAAGCGCCCAGAATGATTACGTTTCAAGCGATTTAACGCTTAGGATAAGCAAGTAAGATGATGGTAGCGCTCCGGACTGACCTTGCACGATTTCATAATCCCTGCAAGAAATATACATGCCACCATGTCATAATAAAATAATTTTATTAAAAACATATGGCGGGTGGCAGGGCCTTGTGCAAGGTCCGTCCGGATCGCTATCACCATCTTACTCGCTAATCGTGCCGCTAAGTAGCAGTGCTTGCACTGCTGTGTTCCGGTGTGGAGAGTAAGACAGCCGGGGAAATTACGGGCACAAGAGGCATTGCATCTTAGTCCTCTAGGTTGGCAACGCATCTGCAATCCCTCCGGGGTTGCGGGTGTCTATGGGCAGTGGTGATCACTTACCATCAGGTGACCCACTTGCTCGATTGCCTTCCTATTCATGTAAAAAAAAACATATATATTTCACACAGGCTTGGTTATCTTGCACGTGAGTAGCGGAGTAGCGAGGTAAATTTTTTGTTCATTGAAATTGACCTCCGCAAAGTAACGCCTGATTCAATAAAATATTTAAAGTAATTTTGTTACCTACTGTTCAAACACGCAAAACAGCTAAATACCCCTTAACCCTTTAACTAAGACCCCACTGTCCGTCTGTCTCTCAACAGATTGTATCTCAAGGTATCTCATGAACCGTGACAGCTAGAGTCGCAATTTTAACAGATGGCGTATTTCTGCTGCCGCTATAATAACAAATACTATCTTATTTCATGTCTGTCTGTCCGTGTACGAACCAATATAAAATGACATCACACTGCCTACACTTCGCTTAGCAGCTGGATTCTGCTAACACTAGATTTTTATTCACTTGCCTAATTTGTACGGAACTCTCGGTGTGCGAGTCCGACTCGCGCTTGGCCGGTTTTTTAAACTTGCTATGCTAACATTCGCAAACATAACAAGGTGTCAACAACTTTTCACAGAGCTCTAACACCAATCATTGTAAATTGCTCGGTTCCCGGGATTGTTTAAAAATAAGGGTTGGAACCCACCCTCTGCTATTACACGCACGCGACCCCTCTTTGAACCAAGTCTTTACGTTCTGTCTGTGCTAAGTAATGACAGTTTATTTTTGATCACTGTAATTGTTAGAAGTATAAGTGCAGTGTAGTTTGTGCAAGTTTTTCGGATAGTAATTTTTTTTAGGGTTTCAACCTTTTGGCTGTTGGTGGCTGGCTGGCGCTAGTCCATTGCCACGCGTCGCGGCACCGAATAAAAAGAACAATAAGGCGGCTGTCACTTGTTTTTTAAATTTGTAATCACTACATAATATAAAACAAAGCCGCTTTCTCTGTCCCTATGTCCCTATGTCTCTATGTCCCTATGTATGCTTATATCTTCAAAACTACACAACGGATTTTGATGCGGTTTTTTTAATAGATAAAGTGTGATTCAAGAGGAAGGTTTTTATGTATAATTCTACGCAGACGAAGTCGCGGGCAGAAGCTAGTTAATGTATATAACATCACGGATAGTCTTCGCGAGTGTGTAGACATTTACTAAGTGCCGGCACTGACTAAAATACTCTACGGACGGACTCTACACAGCGTTGGTCGAAGCCGGCTTCCTCAAGGGACAGCTAAACCACGGCCTTGGTACAACAGTCACTATTTGTCCATCGAAGGTTATTTCCAACATCTTTCCTGCAGTTTTTTACGCCTGGGGTGTTGAACAATTACAACCTGTATGCATAATGCTGTATGTATGCGGGTGGTAGGGCCTTGTGCAAGGTCCGTCCAGATCGCTACCACCATCTTACTCACTAATCCTGCCGCTAAGTAGCAGTGCTTGCACTGCTGTGTTCCGGTGTGGAGAGTAAGACAACCGGGGAAATTACGGGCACAAGAGGCAATCTTAGTCCTCTAGGTTGGCAACGCATCTGCAATCCCTCCGGGGTTGCGGTTGTCTATGGGCAGTGGTGATCACTTACCATCAGGTGACCCACTTGCTCGTTTGCCTTCCTATTCATATAAAAAAAAAAAAAAATAAGTTTACGTCAAAAATTACATTTTTAATACAAGCTTTCAGGCTGACGGTACTTGCATTGTCATCGGTCCTACACAAGTGTACTAAATTTCAAGTCTTTCCGGGGTGCGAGTCGGGTTACCTCCGCGTGTGGTTCGTTTTTGGATCCGTCCGAGGGGAAGAGCTGTGGTTGGTCCGGTGCACCCTGGGCATCGGTTACTTCCTGGCAGATTCTGGGGGATATCATTATCCGTTGGTTAAGAGCCCGACAGGGGGGAGGAGTCTTTTGACCGTGTTCTACCTTACAACGATGCCAACATTTTTGTCACAAGATTTTTGAATACTGTATTTATTACTTTGACATTAACGCATCAACGCATCGATCGATGGGGCCATACTAAAAAAGAAGAAGAAGAAGTCTCTTTCCATCCCTGTAGGAGAGAAAAGATGTCCCGAATGTTTTTATGTTCTTCCACATAGACAGTTTCGGAAACAGAAAATTACTAAAAAATACGAGCGAGATCAGTCGTGATTTTTTTTAAGTTTCACATAAACTTATGTTTAAAAAGAAAAGTGTCCAAACGAATAAGACGATATTTTTCATTCCACCGTCAAGAGGGGAACAATTAGGTACCTATTTCTGACAATGTCGCTACAAACTGCAACTAAAATTAACTTCAGCTCAAAAATATCGCGACACAGCGATTTCATTGCGATATGGAATAATTTATGAAGGCTCAGCTATTGTGCTGTCTGAGTGTCTAGATGGCTAGATAACGTGCTTTATGCGTCTAGCAATGTTAGTTCGTTTGTAATAGGATTGTTCGTGTTTTACATACATACATACCATCACGCCTCTTTCCCACAGGGGCAGGCAGAGACAACTTCAACTACTTTTTTCGTGTTTTAGGTTTCATTATTTTTATACGACAAGGTAGGCTAACGAGCAAGTTCGGGCGGTACCTAAAACGAGTCGGTAGGGAGGAGACGGAGTCCTGCCACGAGTGCGGCGCGGCGGCGGACACGGCACAGCACACGCTGGAGCTGTGCCCCGCCTGGTCCGAGCAGCGCCGCGCTCTGGTAGCGACTATCGGCGGCGACCTCTCACTTCCCGGCGTAGTGCACGCCATGGTCGGGAGTGAGGGGTCCTGGGAGGCCGTCGCCTCCTTCTGCGAGGACGTGATCTCGCAGAAGGAGGAGAGGGAGCGGGAGCGCGAGAATGACCCCCTCGCGCCCCCGCTCCGGCGCAGACGAACGGGGAGGAGGCGGCGGCAGTTTGCTGCTGCCCTCCCCTAGTGGTGCCTGCTGGCGGGGGATGGGGATCCCCTGCTAGCGCGTAGAGGCCCACGAGTCTAGGGGGGGGGGGGGGGCAAGTATTCCCGGCCCCCCTCTCTTGGCGCGGGAGCCCCGGCGTTCAGGCTGGGGCGGCCGGCGGGGCGTGCGTGGTGACACCTTTATGCTCCCACGGCGCCCCTCCAATGGCAGAGAGGGAATACCGGCGGTTTTTTAGTGGGTAGGCCTCCTCCGCTTCCCCCCGCTCGGGGGGCGGGGGGCGGGGAGGAGAGTCCCACATAACCTCCGCGCCGTCCCCACGGCGCGGTCGTATGCGTAACGCATTTTTCCGCCGCAAAAAAAAAAAAAAAGGCTAACGAGCAAGTAGGTCACTTGATGGTAAGCGAGCGCCAACAACCATGGACACCCGCAACACTAGAGGGTTACAGATGCGTTGCCAGCCTAGAGGGCTAGCATAGAATACCTCTTGTGCCAGTAATTTCACCGGCTGTCTTACTCTCCACGCCGGAACACAACAGCAGCATTTTGCATACACATTAGCAGATTAGTTCAAGAATTTATTCACGTATTCATTGACTTTAATTGCATAAACAGTACAGCCGATTCGAATATCAAACCCATAAAAGTAAGAGAGACAGCAAGACATCCGAATGGCATTCTAAGAGTTCACGGACGGTACCATCGACCAAAACACTCGGTGTCTTTTGAAAAGATTCAACCATTTGCCAAAAGATGGCGTTGTAAGCTAAAATGTAACATACATAACTACCCTCCAGTCAGTAGATTATTAACCAATGGCTAACTAATCCTTTGGTTTGTAGATAGTTGGAGAATTTTAACTGCCCAATGGTCAAGTACTACATGCAGCATCATTTTGTTGTACCTATGACATGTCTATGACATTAAATAAATAAATAAATTTTGATTCCGCTTTCCACCTATACGACCACAAATCATGGTAAACGTGGCCTTTAGGCCTTGTCTGGCACTGTCTACCCCGTAAGGGATAAAGACGTGATTTATGTATGTATCCGTTGTTGCTTGGGGTGCGCCGGCTTCGACGCTACTCTCCCCTATGTCTCCGTGAGGGAACCGTGGATAGATGTTAATTACCCATTCAAGCGCAGCTTCTGTCACCTTACCTGTAAAACAAAAGAAATGCTTGTTTATTCGAATGAAGACATTAACACGTCAAAAATGTAGGGACAAAAAAACAACACGACGTCCGAGAAACACACACAAACGACAAGAAAGGCGATACACGACACGTTGAGAACGCATCGAATATTTATGATCGCCATGGTCTGTTAAGACTGGCCTGAGCGCTCAGCGTAAGCATCAAACATCTCAAAGTTAAGTGTCAAATACTATGACTATGACATTACTTGGTTATCGTTATGTGCCGCTAGTGGCTCTGCCAATGTTTCCTTAGTACCTAATTGTGGCGATTGGACGCATTCTAAGTTTAATGTTTTTCCATAGGTTTCTATTGAGAATATGATTATAATGTCCGCTGTAAATTGCTTTTCTTGAGGTATGGCAGCATCTTTATACGTAAGACAAAGTATCTGACGATATGAAAAAAAATTGGCAATGCGTAACAGCCAGTAAATTACTTAGAGCTCGGCTCTATCTAACGTCAATAATTGTGAAGCGGTTTTTTATACTTAGTTCACTTATGCATATTAGGGTCAAATGGAAAGTGCAAAGAGAGCCTGTGCGAAAAATACTTACAAAGTTTTTGCCAGGAGTTAGTTTAGAACGTGTATCAGCAAAGTTTCACTTGTGGGCAAACGGAAGACTAAAGCGTTAACACAGGCCTGTCTTATTAACACACGATTCAAGAGAACGTATCGAATATTAAATTTATGATAGACTAATTAACATGAATTCTTAAACGATAGCCATGACCGTCATATAAATTCCGGTGGCCAAATGCGGAACCAATTTTATCATGTACCATCGCATTTAACACGTGCGATAGTGGCGCCACTCTTGAGTGAACAATTAGGTTGGTAAGTCAATTATACATCATTCCATATAGATATAGACTTTTGACACGAGTTGTATTGGAGGTGACTACAAAATTTTACAGAGGTCTTGTGCGCGATGACCGCGATCGCTTACACCATCTCTTTCTGTGCACAAAACCCTTACCGTTTTGAAAGAAAGAGATGTTTAGACAATAATGCTTTGGTTTTTCTTTAAGCTAAGCAGATTACACAAAGTAGCATGTCAAAATGCGCCCTACATGAGAATTTGTAAAAAAGCTTGCACATTGAATTTACGTCTCCAAAAAAGTAAAGAGATAAGAAACCTTTAACAAAGATAGATAACAAAGCATTTTGGTAACGAAATAAGTTTTCATACAGTTGAATTAGGAAATTTTGGGAGACTACGTTGTGTAGACCCAATTTCATTCATCCTATAAATTTTTTATACAAATCAGAAACTTCCCTGCCGGTCTGGGAGCAAAGAAAAAACATAGAATGTACCAGTTGCTTCTCTTCCCGCGCAAATGGTAAAAACCCATCGAGAGAATGGACGAAAATAATAAGGAATCATGTTATATGCGATGCGGCTAGCAACCCATCACTATTTTGATTCCACTTTCCACCTCTACGCTCTCAGTGTCTTGCTGAACGTGGCCTGTAGGTCTTGTTACCTTAGGCTCTGTCTACTTCGTAAGGGATAAAGACGTGATTTGTGTATGTGTATGTGCGCAGAAACGAAAATAAAATTTACAAACTTTTAAATGCTGGACTATACTACACACGTATCATATAATTCAGAAGTTGCTCGCAACTTTTTTTTTTATTATTTATTTATTTATTTAGGAAAAACGGTTTCATTTAAATATTGTAACATACAATATGAGTTCATAAAAACCAACAGTTCCATATATTATAAACAAATTTAGGAATCATGCCTACGCTAACAACACAGTTTTACCTACATACATTGCTTTACACTGTTTTTCTTGCAATATATCTTAAACCTACGTGAAAACATTGAACAGCTACAACATAACCTTTTATTGGAAGTAAATGATGAAAACGGAAATAAAGCGTGCACACAATCCACCGTTATTGTTTTTGTCACAATTTGTCCATCAATTGTCGTACTCTAAACTGACAGGTGAAATGGCACCAATTTCATTATGCCGTCTCCTTCTTAACTCTTGTCAAACTCTGACGCAATCCAATTACGAAAACTTTCTTATTTCAAATAAAAGCAACAGGCGATTGAATCGCGCAGCCGCAAGTAATCAATCAAACAAGATTCCAACAATCAAGAATATCCGTTTCACACTCGAAGTGAAAATGGTCGCGAGTCACGCTTCTAATCTTGAACAAAAACGCACAAATCTAAGTAAAAACGGCAAACGTAAGTAAACGTGATAACAATACGTGACCGGGTACCGTTTATCAATGATCGGAATGATCACAATAGTGCGCCGAACACAAAAATGTTTGCCAAATATCGTATAGCACTCATAACCAACCAGAGGTGTCTTATCCTACTTTTAACACGAAGCAGTCCGCTTATCCATCCTAACCCGGTACGGTAATGCACGGTATCAAAATTGATGCCAACTTTTTATTGAAATATGGACCTTTTCAACATGAAGTAAATATTTTATTGAATCAAGGCGTTACTTTGCGGAGGTCCATTTCAATGAACAAAAAAAATATACCTTGCTACTCCGCTACTCACGTGCAAGATAACCAAGCCTGTGTGAAATATATATGTTTTTCATGCCATCCCTCCCTCCACTGCTGCTAATATAACACATATAATTATAAATCCCACAAACTTAATTATCCCTTACACCACACAAACACTGACGCGTTTCGATCCCTCTACGGGATCATTATCAAAGTTTAATGAGCACAACTGTTACACATGCAAACCAACGTCGTGAGTACGTCGTAGTTCATTGAAGTAAATATGTACCTGACAACAATGGTCGTGCTTAGATATTTCTGATAATATTATTAGCATTTTTTTTATGTGCAATTAGAATACTTTTACAAGAAGCACAATCCATACGTCATGTATTTAAGCGCTAATAAGTATCGCCTAGGAATAGAATTCTCACTCACGGTCTGTATTTGTGGATACAACCTTTTTTATACCATAGGATATGTAATAATGTAACAAAGTGGTATGGTACTGTACCCATTTGTATTGTGTCCAATACTCACGTGACGCTGAAGCCCGTTGCAAGTTGAGGCACATTGCAGGGACTACTTTATCCGGTTTGTAGACCGACCGCTTAAATGAGTCCTCGCCCGCGCGGAACAATAGCGCGGGGTAGAGCGCCAGGGGACCGTGAGACAGTGGCGTAACTATCGTCTGGGGCCCGCGGCAAATTCGTCAGATGGGGCTCCTTCCGCAATATAAAGAAGTGCATCAGCGTCCCATCTGTGCTCTAAGCCAAGCCAGTTCGGGCCCCCTAGAGCTAGGGTCCCGTGGCATTTTGCCACTCCTGCCACCCTATGGTTACGCCACTGCCGTGACAGGTCGTGAGAGCGGAGGAGGACTCATCTAAGCGGTCGTTCTATAGATGCGAATACTTACTTACTTCTTATCATTCTCAACATGCAACCTCGACCACTTCGTCAAGAGTGAACGTCTGAAGAAAGATTGAGTGAGGGTAGGCACTTTGATAGACGGGAAAGCGCGCGTGGCCTGCTCCCGTCGTAATAGCTTTGTGTAATACGTAAGTGAGAAGAAATGTTCAGGAAACGCGACGTTTCTCAGCTAACTGAGAGACGAACACGCGATAACAAGCAAATTTTGTGGTTTAACGCAGTCTTGTCCTGTCAATCGTTCGAAAGTTAACTGGAAGAGATCCTTTAAGGAATAAATTCTCCTCTGTACGTCTGCTTTTCTTGTTACCAGTAGAATTGTCGTGTTTTTTGTAAAATAAAGAGTTATACATACATACATAATACGTTGCAACGCTTCATGACCTTACCTGCATATATCATTAAAGAAACTATCGACACGTCTTGACATCGTGGGAAACATGTCCCACCCACGCCTTGTCAGAAAAGTCAACTCCTAACCGTTTGGAAACGGCCGTGAGCGAGGTCGCACCTAGCTCTAACTTTTATTAGCTTTGAAACTAAAGTTTCTACTACAAGATATAAACTAGTATATGTAGATATATAGTAGTACATAACAAATGACATACCTAATGATAATATTCATTTCATTCTGATAAAATTTTATAAAAGTGCATTTACTGTCGCAATCTATTAATATTTAGTCGTAAACGTAGTGACGTAGCTTTTTTATTTATCTATCTACTAATATTATAAAGAGGAAAAATTTGATTGTTTGTTTGTTTGTTTGTTTGCATTGAATAGGCTCCGAAACTACTGGACCGATTTTAAAAATTCTTTTGCCGTTAGAAAACTACATTATCACTGAGTGACATAGGCTACTTTTTACCACGGGAAAATACCTATTCCTACGGGAAAATTAATTTATCGCGGACGAAGCTGCGGACGGAAGGCTAGTCGGTAATATTTACGATCCATTTGTAATATAATGATAGTGGTCCCGCTCAAAATAATTAAAACAAAACCGAAAAAAATTACAGCTGTCGGCGCGTGTCAAAGAAAATTACCTATACCTATCACTTTTAATTAAGAGTGACTCTGGGTTCGCTTAAACTCACACCGTGTAAGAATAAGTAATTATGGCCTCTTCTATCTTTCTCGCCCTGCCGACTGTACGCGTATTACATCACGCTTTTTCTTTCGTTTTAATCATTCTATGTATATGTATATCTGTGGTTCTAACAGAATAACCAGAAACAAAAGGTGGTTATAAAAACATTCCGTTTTAGGGTATTCTTACCGGCCAGTCTTTAACACCTATCTAAGTTTGTCGTTACGCTAACGCATAGATCTACACCTTGTGTGGCCAATGAACTTTGTTTTTCTACTTAAAAACACTCGGAAACACCAACACTCATCCATTGAGTTCTCGAGAACTGTTTAGTTTTGTTTGAAGAGTTCTTATACTGGAAAAAGTTGAGCAAATACTAGCAAGTTGTACTTGTGCTGGATATAATTCATACAATACCAGACTTTAAATTGTTTGGCATCAAAGTTTTATATCACACGGTTTATATTGGTGGCAAGTACTGAAAATACTTATTTTATTTTGACGCTACTTTATTGATCTACTGTATGAGGTAAAAAGTTGGTGGAAACGGATTTATAATACTTGTATGTAAGCCGACGTTTGATTTACTTTCTCTATAAGTTTACTTTTTAAGATTTTTAATTTCTCTTTATAATTTTGCTTTTTTTGTAGACCCGATAATCGTCGAGATGATTTACGAGAAGCAACCGGCCTCTTCAAGAAGGTAGACTATATAGATACTTGTTGTACAATTTGTACATTTTCGATCACAAAATACGTCACGACCGCGTTTGCGTAAAATGACAAATATTATGGAGTGCTTGTTGCAGTTTCGATCCGCAAGTGGCGCTACCAATTTGTCCATAGTAATTGAGACGTTTATGTGAACGCATATCAGGCGTTTTTTTTCATGAGAACACTGAAGACTTTAATACATGATCGAAGTCACTGGTAATTTGTTATCAAACGGCATTGCAACTGATAGGACGACAACCAACCAAAAACTTGCCTCGTCTTAACAGTTTGCTTGAAAAATATTAATAGCTTAATTTTGTTCCCCATACGAAATTATAACACACCTATAATTTACACCTATTACGGCCACTTGGGATAAACAAATAATAATAGGGTTCATAGTTGAGGGCTTACGCAACCGTCTCCAACACATGGGCATCATGCGATGCAGTAACATTTAAATGGAATAATGCAATTAACTACCATGAAATAAGCAATTTGATCTATTGATGGTAGAGATACCTCTATTAAAAAAGTAGGTGATCAAACCAAACACGTATTTATTTGATAGGGTTGATTCCAGTTGCGGGCTAAAAGGAGAAAATATTAATAAGATAGAATTAAGGCAATATTACAAATTGTTTAGTCTAAATGGAAGGTCAGATAAAAAAATATATACAATTAGTATGTAGTGTATTACCTATCTATAATTCAAAGTTTCAGTTCGCTTCTTAAATAGCGGCAAGCGAATGACAGATGAGCAGATGACAAGGATCCTCACAGCCCTGAATTTGAATTGGGTGCCAAAGAAAGAAACCAATGTGATGATTATTCTGTCACTACCTAAATAAACTTCGCATCTGAAAAGCTTCGTAAAATGATCATAAATTAAAGTTTTTCAATGTTGAAGTATGTAATGTCGAATCGGATTAATTTATGCGGCAGTTTGCTCACGACGGATTCATTCGAATAAAACTCTATTTTTAATACGTCAAGTGACGATAACTGAGTTCCAAGTATGAATGCAGCCATAATTTTAATATGTGGAAGCGGATAACGTGTTCAGAGATGATTATCGTAGTTATGAACATTCTGACGCTTCTAATGATAGAGTTGGGAACACTTGTTACGGAACACCATTTAATTCCATGCCTTTTGTAGGATGTACTTCTGGTAATGAGGATAACACCATTGATGATAATGAACAACTTCTAATGTGTTTGTTACTAAAAGTATCACGGAAAACCAGTCTTAGTACCGGTAGAAGGGAGAATTATAGTTAGTATTAACACTATTGGTCTGCGCCCAAATAGAACAGAAGTTTCCTCGATATTTAGAATCACCATCGTGTTCATTTTGACAGTTCTTGTATGAATGTGACAGCTAGCTGATTCCGATGACAATTGTCAGCCCATACATGAACTGTCAAAATGAACACGATGGCGATTGCGAGCGAGTTAGGTAATAAACCCACTGAAAGTAAACTTCTTTAATGCGACACCAGCATGGACGAAGGTCAAATCAAATTACAATGCCGCGCCAATCAGCATGGTGATAGAAATGTTCAGACCATACACAATAAAATTTACTATCTGTGAAATTGCCAATCGAACAAATCGCAAGTGAAATTTTGAAGAAGAAAGTGTTACTAATCAGTCCTGTATCTCGATTTACGAGCTCCGCGTTGAGGACAAAGAAATAAATTAAATCAAAATCAAATGTTTAGTTTTCAAACAGGACGTGACGCAAATGACAGTTTCAATCGTCTGTTTGAATGGCAATATTGCCGAGAAGATCGTCATTTTTTTTCACGACAAAATGAAAATTAAGTACATATAGGCAGATAAAATGTGAAACATAATTCAGTCAACTTTAGTTCAACAAACAAGTTAATGGTGCATTAGCAAATGTCAAGCGACAGTAAATTTAATAAAAACGGCACTAAACCGCATCGAATCTAAGATCAAACTGTTTAATCCGGTCATTAACTCGTGCTCCAAATACCTAAGTTATTCGATATTAATCGGCCATCGAACAACAATTTGAATATTGGTCGAGTTGGCTGCCCACATAATCTGTCTGGTGTTGAAATATTACACGTTGATTTAATTTGCGCGTGTTACGGGATCTTGTTAATACTTCAACTTTTTGATTTATAAGTACAAACAGATTTCAGATAAAAAAAACCCCGTTCATTTGTGTAAATATCTACTTAAGTATTGATAACATTGAAAGCATGAAATTAGTCTGTACTATCGACGAATTGTCGTTTGCGCACCAATAATCCGCTTTTTTGATATTTATTACATTAACTACAGAAATTATATTTCACGCCCTGTTTAGCGTTCTCTACCGGTGCATTGGAACTAATCGAGATTCACCTCCAAATCCGGAAAAGATTGAGATGTTCTAAAAACTACGAGACGTAAATCTCAGCGGGCAGTCCCCGAATTGAAAAGTTTAATGGAAAATGACAACCGAAAAATAGGTTTACGGAAAGAAATCGTCGCAGGCATGCGCGGAGAATTGTCTTGAATGATCAACAACAGCTTATTGTGTTTGTTAGTGCGTTAGTTTGACGTATTGGGAGTAGTTGATGCGGATATAATATGAGAATCCATCATTCACGCGTTGGATTTTGATAATAAATCTAAGATCATATTTTTTTAATAAGTAAAAGTCAAGCTCAAGCAATTTCACAATCAATATATCCGTCAAACAAATTAAAATGTAAAGATTTCTCGCAATGCTCTCATCGTACCCTTATAGGGAAGGCGCCTATCCATGTTTAGTCTCACAGCACTCCACGGACAGTTCGACGGGAACATGAAAAGGAAAGCAACTTAGAAGGCATCATAAATCTGTTGTATGAGTGTTCCGTGAAAGGACAATCCAGTTTTTGTTTATACCGTGCTGATTGTGTGGCACCGTTAACATTGGCCGGAGATCGAACTGAGGACCGGTCGGGGCGGATTTGCAGTTAATGCTTTGCATTACTGACTTGTTCAAGGTCGGTTGATCAAAACAAGGCGGGTGGAAAAAGGAAAGAAATCTCAGTCGAGTCTAAAGGATCTGTTAAATGTTTCCGTTTGCGTAGTCTTTTTAAACCTTATATGGAGATAGCGATATACTGAAGTATCGAAAATATCTGGAAGTAAAACAGTGGAGCTGGTATCTAAAGTGAAGTTAAGAAAAAAGATGAATAATTCAGAGTCAATTTGCCCATATGTTAAGTGCAATCTTTAATGCTGATCCAGTTAGTATAAAAATAGAACTAGGAATGAAAAATAATAAAACTGTTACATACGCTGATGTTATTGCACTATTAAACATGAATGAAAAAGAATAAGAGTTTAATAACATTATAAATACTGCTGGCAGCGGAAGGGTATCTGGATGAACGAGTAGACTTGCATAGGAAACGAGAAAGGTTATACCCGCGTTAAGAATGATGTCAAATTAAAATTTTATAATATAGAAGCGGGTTTATTCTCAGGAATCTCAGTAAACAAACGAACTTGCCGATCTAAATATAGCATAGACTTCTTATACATAGACCCTGGGGTGTGAGCAAATACCAGCACAATTAACTAGAGCAAGAGGCTAATGTTAAATGGCCGTACAAACCTCTGCACGGCGAGCACGAGAGAGAGAGAGACTACCAGTCTCTTTCTAAAACGAAAAGTAAGAAAAAGGCGGGTAGGCTATCTCGCACGCGACAAAGCTCTCGCGCGGTCTCATGTTAGCCATGGTGGGTCGTAGAAATACCAAATGTTAAATCTGTTCTGATGGAAATCATTGTCAATGAGAACATACCTTATAGCCGTTGGCTGATATCCTCCATTAATTACGATATGGCACTAACTCTTAAAACACTGATTAATATCACTAGGTATACATAGTACAAAACAAAGTCGCTTTCCGCTGTTTGTCTGCCCCTATGTATGCTTAGATCTTTAAAACTACGTAACGGATTTTGATGCGGTTTTTTAAATAGATAGAGTCATTCAAGAAGAAGATTTATATGTATAATGCGCATGTATGTATAATATAGTAGAGAAATACTGCACCCGTGCGAAGCACAGAAGGCGGGTCGCTAGTATGCTATATTTGTTGTATTGTTATTCTTAAACATATTAAACAGCGAAATATACCTAAATATATCTGAACATTTTATGTACTCAGTAAAGGATAAAGACGTAAATTGTGTATGTATTGTGTAACATTTTATATTTTTACTATCAAATAAGTATTTATTACTGAAAAAAATACAAAAGGGGAATTAAAAACAAATTAAACTATGATTAAATTAATAACGAATTAAAAACTAAACTAAAACTAATCTTAGATTAAAATAATTAAAAAAGGAGGGGCCCTTGTGGTATAGTTCCACAGACGCTCGCAGCATTCCCCCTTTGGACAGCGACACTAATACGCTTTTACTTAAGTACTTTAATAAACGTTACAAGAATACTTACACTTCATTAGAATCATGTTTAATAAACTCCGCAGTACGGCAAAGCACGTTGGCGTTGGCTGCCACTGGCTTATGCGAAACCATGATTGGTTTCCCGTGCATTGTTCATCGGCTTTCTTTGTAATGTATTCATATTATGTCCTCCATATTCATAACCTCAGATAGCATTTAATGCATAAGATTTTCATCAAATGGATACAATAATTGATTGACTACTCATTCTAGATACTACTGTAATTCCATTTCAATAAGTCATGTTTCTGGAGCACAAAATTTTCCCGCGTTAATCTGTTTCCGCGTAGAATTTTTATAACTACGTCTTTTTCAATGTACAAAAAATATTAACCTTGCTACTCCGCTACTCACGTGCAAGATAACCAAACCTGTCTGAAAACTAATGCCACATAAAACACATATAAATCCCACAAAATTAATTATCCCTTACACCACACAAACACTGATGCGTTTAGATCCCTCTACGGGATCATTATCAAAGTTTAATGATCACAACTGTTACACGTGCAAACCAACGTCGTACTGATTCGAAAACCTATAAATAAACATAATGAATAATATATAAAATAACTATAAATAACATATAAAATATGAAAAACATATATATTTTACACAAGCTTGGTTATCTTGCACGTGAGTAGCGGAGTAGCAAGGTAAGTAATTTTTGTTTATTGAAATTTTTGTATTATTTTATTGTATATTTTTCTCCATTGTTCCCTTCAGCCGAAGTTCTAAATGGAACCTTCATAATCATGAACATCTATTTTTGACCAAAAACTTTAATTGGACCCAAGATTTTCCAAATCATAATAACTGAACCAATTAAGTCATGCGGAGACTGTCTTTCGCCTTAGTGTAATTCAGTCGAACATTGATTTAAGTACTGATTTATCCGACGCAGTGATAAATGTATAATTGATTTTCTTAACAGAATAAATAATTCCGTATGACCGTGAGATTCTATCACGTTTACTAATAATTTCTTTGTGCAGATCTTCATTCTGCAGCCAGCCGTGAAGGCAAACGATTGGGACTTGACCGATCCGCTAGCTCAACATTCACGACAATCACGACACTACTTAGCATTTAACATGTACATAAAGCAATTGTCCTTGTCTTATAGGGCTGGTTAGAAAGAGAGGGTAAGTTATTCAAGTTGGTAAACAAACAGGCCGTTAGGAATTGATAGTTTTTTTTTTGTCGTACGTATCCACATTTCTCATGGCCATCAACAGCTACTATCTATGCTACCGTGCAAAAATAACGGCTCACTTTCCATACAAAGTTGTATGTTGTATGAAAAGCGAACCGTCATAGCGGCTGTCGATTTTCCGGACACTGACTGTGAGATTGATCTCGATAACAATAAAATGTAAGTATCGGACTTTTCATCAGTGGATGACCGTAAAATGACTGGCGTGAATTTAGGAAAAATAAATAGCTAAAAGCTAAAAGTTGCTGAATGAGTTTGGAGACAGATTTTAGACATGTCAGCCATACCAAAATTCATTAATGATTTTTGCATTCGCAACTCAGAAACAATAACCGGCGCGGTCTCAGGTTGATAGTTCCGTTTTTGGATATTTATGCGTAATACCGTCTGTCCAGTTAAAGTAAAAAGTTGATTCACAAAGCCCAAAATAACCTAGTAAAACCCAGACCTGTGACGCTGACGAAGTGATTTCAGAATACTGGCTGGATAAACAAAAACCTAATGCTATTGCTGAAAAATAAATAAAAAGTCCGATTAACTTTTTATATCTGTCAGAGTCCGTAATAAAAAAAAGGTATTTTTTTTATTTGAGCCAGTATGTAATGTCTGAATTTTATTTTTTTTAATGATCCATGCGTTTTAATATTCAATGTTGCCAGTATTAAAAAAGAACGCATAATAATCTTAATAAAACTTTTCTCAAACATGCTCGGAAATGTATGCGTTAATGTCCCGATATGAGGACATGAAGTTTCTCGTTTATGGCTCCCTACATTACTTCTTGGCTTAGGCCACAAAAGTTAGTATGAAAATCCATTTTTGTCCGCTGCTCTAATTTTTTAAATTTCTATACTAAAATTAAATTGGCAAAGGAAAAAATTACATACAGCCAACCACCACCACAATCTGTACCTAAGCATAATTGCGACATAAAAAAGAAAAATCTATGGTACTATATTTATGTGCGGTTAAACATGGTGCTCAAATAGCTGGATCAAATTAGTACATTTAAAAAATAAAAAAGGTGGCAAATCGAAAATCTTTTTTTCTGCTTATGCGTATTTCGTAGTGATTGTTATTATAATTTAACAGAAATAAAAATGACTTCTAGTGATGAAAGTGACGGGGAACTTATGAACTGTACTCCGCCTCATTTAAAAGAGGAGGCAAATTTAGCTATGCAAAATATGCTACCGGAAAAAAGTAAAGAGATTTTACTTGATTGTCTAGTAGTTATTTTAATTTTAATATTTCCTCACATTGTTTGAGAAAAACACTATACAAGCTTTGGCCGGAACAGGGATTGCAGGACTCGTTCTATCTGGCCTCGTCTTCGACTCGGCCACCTACCCCAAACTCGTCCAGCAATCCCTTACTTCACGGCCTCTGCAGTAATGTACTATTATTGCCTTATTAAATTATTATTTATACATATTACATATACTTGTTTGACTGCTTCTTACAAGTCAAGTATAGCTTTTAAACAAATTTTATTCCCTGTTTACTTTATCAACTACATAAATGAGTACGTATGTACATTAACATAAAACACAGATAATGTCGCTGAGTCTTGTGCTCACTACTCAGCAAAATCGTACACAAATTGGACTTAATTACGCAGAAAATTTTATGTTACTTGTTTTTTCTGAAACTAATTGATATTTATAAACATGTTTCAGATAATGGCCCACTGGGTGGCCATGTCAATGCTATCAAGAGCAAATCCACGTTAATTCAATAAAATGTTGATGGTTTTGGGTAGTTAAAAATGGTCTAAATGTGACGGTGTGCATTTTAGTCCCAATTGACATATCCATTCAGCGTAAGGGTGTAGCTACTGACGTAGATTTACCCCCTTATTCATAAACGCTCTATAGGCTTCTGCTAACTTAGCAATCGTTTGTCCTTATCTGTGAACGGTGAATGTCAAAGTGACAGATAAGGACAAACGATTGCTAAGTTAGCAGAGGCCTACAGAGCGTTTATGAATAAGGGGGTTAGAAGATTACTTTGGTTGGCGTGAACATTATAGGTGAGCCTAAGGTAATAAGACCTAAAAGCCACGTTTAGCATGATTGTGGGCGTATAGGTGAAAAAGGGAATCAATATAGAGATGGGTATAGCCGCAAGGCCTACAATTTGATTCCTAAGATTTTCGCCAATTCCTTCGATTACGTTGTAACTAATCGTAAATCGTTTAAAACTGTTTGATGAAAAGCTTCTTATAGTCATCAATCAGTTGACGGAGGATTAAGATAAGGATTTTTACGAGTTGCCACATTCGTGAATCAAGCATCCATGTTTACGATTCAAGGAAGGCCAGCGTCGCCAAAAACTCCGAGTGGGTGGACATTTACTGCCAATCCGGACCGTTACTCTTCGGACGCCTGCCCACTTAGAAAACACATATATCTTAGCATTCCGTTATTAATTGAATATTAAAATAATCTTATTAGCGCACGCGTAATCCGGTTAAAACCGCTCAATTCCGGCAGTTACCGGCTACATTTATCGCCACGGTTTATATTGGGACCGTAAAATAATGCAATTAACAACTTATTAATTAGCTTGTGGGTGCCAAATTTATTTATGGTGGTTTGAAGTATTTCAGACTGATTTAGAGTGTTTTTATAAATAATTAACTAGAAAAGTGTGCCGATGCTATACTATTTAATTGGCTTGTTCCGCTTGTTATATGGGTGTTTTTTTTTTGGGTCACAGCGCAGATTGTCCTCTGTCTCGAATCTTCTGTAAGTTTTAATTTTATGCTCGTTTTCAATAGCACTCAGTATACTTTTATTATTATATTTTTTTACGTAGAATTGACCAGTTATTGATCGCTACCACACCGCCCCTATGTCACCAATGCGACAATTGTCGGCGATTTTTATCATCCATAGAAACCAAGTGGCAAAAAAAATTTTTTTTTTGAAATGTTTCAAAATCTAATCTACCACTTAGTTTCTATGGATGCACCTAGTAATATGACGAAGTTATCGGAAATAAGAAAAAACACGGTGTATATAGGTATCTAGGGATTGCCTAAATTAAAACAATTAAAATATACCGACTCGGGTGCAAGTGCACTCGTCGGGTTACACGTTTTCTTTCATATACATGATTTAGGTAAAAACGCCAAAAAACACGTTTCCTGTAACATCAAACACTTACAAGGAACCGTAAATCCAAACAACATCGTAATTTAGGTATGGTTCCCCTCAATTAGGTACTCCAGTTATTCTAGAACAATTTAAAGAGAAGAGGCTTTTCCCATAACAGTAGATGAATCATTTTCTCACAATTCCGTTAGTTAGCCTTGCTTTGTCATAGGTAAAGCACAAACTTACTATTTGCTGGTGGTCAAAACATGAACTACTTCTCTGCATGTTTACTTTACATGTGATGTTCGCTAACAACGCCACAGGCACCGGCCTCGATAAATTTGTTTTTTCTAGGTATTCAAATTACGAAAACGTCACACGACCGCCCACAGATAATGCAAGTCAAATTGGAAGGTATGTAGTTATAAACAAATAAAGAAGGTGATCTAAGCTTGAATCTGATGGAAAGTTAAGAATTTAATTATAAACTATGTAAAGAAAATAATTAAAGAAATTGAATCTAAATCTATAACTACCTGAATGTACTAAAACTTTAGACAATGTAAAAAAATGTTTAACCCGTCATTTTTCTAAGAATTATAAAAACTAGCTCTTCTAAAACTGACAAATAGGTATGCATGTTATTTTACATGTTGTAAACAAGGGTACAAAACCAGGTGCTCCATGACACCATTGCACCAATCTGTCGCCAGAACCACTACCCATTGACGATGGAAAATGAACCTGGTTTTGTACCCTTGTGTACCCTTCAACGGCCAAGTTACACAACATTAACTATAATAATAAAGAAATCGCAGTAAGTAACCTTAGACTTGGAACGACTTTGTCTAGATTTCATTACTTTTTAGAGATAAACAAGCAGCTCCATCGAGACTTGGCTAGTTTTTTACAGAATGTTTTTGGTGGGATGTCTTTTTTTGAAACTACCAGCGCATTCGGAATGACCATCGTTGCCAAGAAGAACGCGCCGCAAGAAACTTGGCAGAAAGTCGTTTTTTCAGAATATAGTTCATTTACTACAATACTTAAATTCTAAGCTAGTTCCTTCATACATTTTCATACTGCATTATGCTATCGCGGCAGTGTCGCTAAAGCCGCTTTGCTCGGAAGTCTAGCTCAAAGCATGGACTAATATTATTAGTCTAATAAGTTTCGAGAAATAAGGCTTTGTATTGTTTATTTTTTTAACAGACTAATTTATTACATTTTACACATGCTGTCGCTTTTGCATTTCGGCACTTGGGTTATTTTTACACTTACGTATTTAAACGTCTGTTCATTTTGACCCCTACCTACTCATTTCGACACACGTATTTGTGACCATTAAACAATACGTCCACTGGACATTTTGTCACGTTGACGGCTCGATCCCGGAAGGCTGGAGCCAACCATAGCATCTACGACTAGTTTCTTTGTCACCATTCAAGTCATAATCATAGACAAGTTCACTATGGCAGTTTGTTGGTAATGTAATGTTATTTCCATAATCGGCCGAATCGAAACGTCCCACGTGCGTTCTCGATTTTAAATACTAGTTAAAACGAAATAAACAAACTTATCACAGATTTATTTTTATGATATTTAAATCCGCGAATGTGAAATATAATTTAATATCAATAAATTAGAAATGCTATTCTTGATTTTTGAACGGAATTATTGGCGTTGATTGAGGCAATTTGCTATAACTGTAATAAACCATATTTTAGGACTGGTATATCAGGTCTGATGCTCGCCTGTAAGCAAAATAATTAAGAAATTTTAATGGCCATAAATATTCATAAACATGCGAGAGATAATTAATTTTACAAGTTAATTATTAATTTATTATTTAAATCACGAGCTTAATTATGAAGTCGTTAAAAGTTGCCGCTTTTTTAATCACTTACTTAATATTTTACCATGTGTGGTCGAATAAAATGAAAAGTTTAGTTGATATTTCAATTTAAATTTCTTTCTTGTATCTGTAAGTTGGATAGGAACAGCTCTTTTAAAATTACACAAACTGATAACTCACGTATAAAAGTCGAGTGATGCTCGACATGTTTTGAACTATTTCGGAGTCCTTCTTCTTGGAGCGCTAGCCCCGGCGGCAGCGAAACGACCACCGTCCGAAACATGTTGGAGGCTCTTTTAAAGTCTCTTTACAAATATTGCCAAATAAGTATGCAATATGTAAATTGCTTTGATAAAATTTCTTGCCTTTCGGCCTGGTGACACTGAGCACAGCATATATAATATTTAAAAAGCTTTAAACCTATCTGTATATCAAGATTCGCGACTGTAAGTAATGAGTTGAATGCCCTTTAAATGTTGTGGCATTCGATGGTTCCTATGTAAGAAATAGCCTAGCCACGTCATAGCTTTTGATCAAGATACGGAGTTTTTAAAGTTATGACTTGGATCACATTACGGTATTCCCCTATTTCAATAAACAAGGAACCTGGTTTTACCGTAAGAGGGGTGTACAATGCCATGCAATGATTCTTTATTGAAAACCACATAGTGAAAAATACAGAAAACAGGTAGGTACATAAAGAAAATTACAAGGTAATCAATGGGCGGCCTCATCGCTAAATAAATGAATGACTACAAATGAAACTGCCTAACTCTCGGTAATATTATATTGAATTATCTCGGGAGGTCCCGAGATAATTCAATATTTATGGAATATTTTCTTCAAAGGTTAGAGCGTGATTCAAACCGTTTATATGGCAGCTTTTATTAATAATGTCTTACGAAAGTTAAATAATAAAATTATTAAGTGTTTAATTTCACTATAGGTATACTTATCCCGATGTTCGTGAACGTTGGGGGATGATAATAAGAGCTGAATAGGAAGCCAGAAGCCACAGACAAAGTTCTGACAAGTATAGTTTTAGGGTTTCCGATATCCCGCAGACATTTCGAGTCAGACTCGTATTTATTCAGATTGAACAGCTTAATACGCTATTTCAGGCGTCTCAGCTTGAATTTATTACTTATTGAACAATTAGTAAGGGTACTTTATAAATCACCTAAGTCGTTGCTGAAGTTGTTATACATATAATAGTTTTAAAAATGATTTGAATATTTTATTTCGGAGAAGAAATAACATGTCCCCGCAGTTTCTACAGTGCCACAAAGCATCAAATTCAAAATTCAATAATACAAAATTTATTTTTGCAAATTGGCCGCCACTGGCATGTAAAAACATGTCTCTTTTTAAACTACCAGCTCATTCGGAGAGACCATCAGTGCCAAGAAGAATGCGCCGCAGAAACTTGGCAGTCATTTTTTCAAAATAAAATACATTAAACTGGCTACTACAATGCTTAAATTCTACTTAAATTAAATACATTTATAAAAGGGATGTATAAGGTCCCCGAGCCTTAAATTATATTAGTCTTTAGTAGAGATGTATAAAGTCTCTACTAGTCGAAGTAAAACAAAGTAGTTTGGAAAAAAAGAAAGTCAAAGTAAAACAAAAAAAGAAAGAGAAAAAAAAGTAA
The DNA here is from genome assembly GCA_949127965.1 of Pandemis corylana. Taxonomy (NCBI): domain Eukaryota; kingdom Metazoa; phylum Arthropoda; class Insecta; order Lepidoptera; family Tortricidae; genus Pandemis; species Pandemis corylana. Next base: position 3,539,739 of record OX421857.1, read on the forward strand.
TAAAAATAATTTAATTTCAGTGGAGGTGTAAAACGCCTCCACCGTCAAATAAATTAATTGGAGATATCTCCAATGTCTATAATCAAAATTATGAAATATATCAATTATACATATTTATATACAAACATTATAGCCTGTTAAATACATTGCCCTAATAAGTAAAAAGACACATAAGCAAAGTGAAAGAGCAAGCCACAGGAACCGCTGCTAGAGCCCTAAGTACGTTGCCAAAAATATTGTATCACTACTCTAACTTCCTGCGGCCTTTTGTTAAGAAATATTCGCGTTTGCTTTGTGGATTATGAATACTTGACTTTGGCAACCAACTTTGTTTCATTTTATTTCAATGCTCAACCATTCAGAAGATTGCATTCAATTGCGAATTTCATTCTCAGAAAAAATTGCTCGGAAAACATGCTTCGATTTACGCTACGAGCGATGATGCGTATAATTTATTACGGTGAGAGAGATGGGCTACTACTGTTTTTTTAGCTTTAAATTCTACAAAGCAAAAAATGGGACTACATGACCTTATTCCATCGACTCATTTCTTTCACAGATCGCCCAGTGGCAGGCGGCGTCTTCACCTTTTAGCTGTCAGCGTCCGTTTTAGGATTTTTAAGTTCAAATTGTCTTTCATCCTTTCTTGTTCAAACACTTAAGGAATGGAATTTATTGCATACATCTGTGTTCTTAGAGCTTTGCAATCTGTAGGCTTATTATCTCGCTCGCAATCGCCATAGTGTTCATTTTGACAGTTCTTGTATGAATGTGACAGCTAGCTGATTCCGATGCCAATTGTCAGCCCATACATGAACTGTCAAAATGACCAAGATGGCTATTGCGCACGAGTTAGACAATAAGCCTACCTACCGGCCTCTTCAAATCTTGTGTGAATTAACATGTACTAGGCAAGCGTGCTTGTCTTAGACTACATCTTTGCTTACTATTAGGCGTGACTACGTTCATTCATAAGTATATTTTGCATTTAAAATTATTTTAGCCATCCTGACTGGTTGATTGCTGGCTGATTCCTAATATCAGAGAAGAAGAAACATTATCGGTCTAAGTTCCAAAAACTCTATCTACATAAATCCATCTTGCCTTTATAGGCCAACAAATTATGTGAACACTAGTTGCCCGCGACTTTGTCTGCGCAAAAACTATCCTATTTCCTTCCCAGGGACTGGACCTATATCTGTACCAAATTTCATTAAATTCGGTTTTGTACTTTAGTCGTGAAAGCACAACAGATAGACAGATATTACTTTCGCATTTGTAATATTAGTAGGGATAATCTGCCGTTGGTCATATCAATATATCATTCCCTCACAGGTAATAACAGTATCCCCCGCTAGAACAAGCATACACACCAATCTGCGGGTAGTTATCTAACAAGTTCCAACTAGTCTACTTCCATAGCATTAGAGTCCAAGCCGGTTGCATGGCGGGCTGGCGGGATCCCGTACAAACGTACTTAGTATGCAATAAGGCTTATCTATACTAATCGTACGTTAAGGAATTCTGTTCAAACGATTTATGAACAAGTTTTCGTTGACATACATACATACACATACACAAATCACGTCTTTATCCCTTACGGGGCAGACAGAGCCCAAGGTGACAAGACCTACAGGCGACGTTTAGCAAGATTATCATATAGGCTACTTTGTATCCCGGAAAATTGCATAATTCCTTTGGGAAAGCGGTAAACATGCCAAAGATCGTAGCTGCCTAGAGTCGCGACGTTAATAATTATTGCAGAATATACAGTCAACATCAGTTCTTAAGTCTGATTCTACGCGGACAAAGTCGCGGGCGGAAGCTAGTGCGTCATAAACATTTACTATAATTAGATTATTTATGAGCATTTTATAGTCGGTCTTAGGATTCAGATACCAAGGTTCTATGTCAGGTGTCGCTTAGTGAATAATCCTCATGTCAAAAGGCATAGAGTTTAATTTTAAAGCGAAACTTTAGCGCCTAAATGATTCTAATTGTGTTTTGCGGGTGCTTTAGCTTCCTCAATAAACTCTCCGGCTATCAAGTATATTAAGCAGTTAAGGAGCCTATTAATGCAATCGCTGAGGTAGTTCAGTCGTGAGTATTTTGGTAAAGGAGCGTCCTCACTAAGAACATTTGTAAACGAGCCAATGTAAGCTTTGTAACGCTCGTCTCAACGTCCACATCACTCGAATATTCGACGCCGGACGCTCATCACACGCGAATGCTTTCAGTGAGGACGCTCTTCTTCTTCTCCTCTCCTTAATGGCGGCCGTAAGGCTTGGGCCAATGTCAGTGCGGTAAAAAATATAATTTAAAAACCTTGTGACAAAATGTCGCCAACGTTGTACGGTAATCGAGGACGCTCTTTAAAAGTAACGTTACTGACTGACACAACGCACAGCCTTCACCCTAGACCACTGAAGCTTGACATTTGAAATTTGTCAAACATGGGAACCATAGAGGTGCACTAAGAAGGTATTTTTTGCAATTCCTACGGGAAATAGAATAAACTGAATTTATATTAGCACTTCGAGGTAGCTCTATCTCCGTTACTATAATTATTAGAGTACCTATCTAATTATATAAAAACTGGTTTCAGGATTTTTTGAAATTTCCACGGAATAGGGAATAAAGAGGAAAAGTGGATTATTTTATTCTAGAGCTAGCTGTAGCCCGCATCTTTATTGTCTCGCGAGAACTTTGCACTTTGTTGGGTTAAGTCTGCGCTACAGAGCGATAAGGATTACGCAACATTTTGCCGGTGAACATTTTTGAGAACAAAATGCCTCCCGCACGTGACTTTCTGACACTTCAAACACAAAGTGTGGGAGCGCCGTTTAGGTTCATAGAAGTGCGTAGTATTTTTTTACCTATTTCTGTGTGGGCAAAGAAACTACGCGTCATGTAAAATCTGTCAAACGGAAGATGGCCCGCTGCACGAACGCACTTAGCGTAATTAATTATAGGGTTGGGATCAAAGCCAGCCGCGATGCAATTTAGATAGGCATGGACAGTCCATCATTTGCTTGATTAGGCTCTACGTAAAACGGAACGCGAGGAACTAGGACCAAGGCATATTGTTTGACGCACTCGCAGTGGTACCACAGTCTTTTTCTACCGCGATCTTTTGCTGTTTGAGAGAAAGTAATGAACAAGTAAGTTTTTGTTAATAATTTCACTTTTAAAACAAGCTTTACAGGTACAAATCAGAAATTTTCAAAAAAGAGCCTACTCTTTTCTAAAAGAGCTGGCCACAACAACAACCAAAAATAAATGCTAAGGATGTCCGTAGTGCCATCTATGTCATAAAAAACGCACCTGTAACCCTCCTATAGTATGAGAGATGGTGATGGCTTTCCTTCAAGCGACCCGCTCGTTTGCCCCCAATTAAAAACAAATACTAGAAAAAATATTGTTCGTTTAAGTACTTCACTAGGTAGGTATGTATTATGAAGTAATTCGGTCACGTATCCCCAAGAAAGCTGAGTTGGACATAAGCCAAGATTGTGTGAAGGATAAGAACGGTATGGGTGGTCAAAGAAGCGTCTTGCATTGAAACGACCTTAACTGTTTAAAGGATCAGGGGGCTACTACGAAATTCGATTTTCGAAGTTCGTATCACACCGTCCCTCTCAATCTCAGATTAATGACTGTTAGTGTGAGCGGAATAGCACGAAACAGACCCCGAAAATCGAATTTCACAATAGTTGTTGACTTCATCCGCGCAGAATAAATAAATATATAAATAAATACACAAAACTATGACAAATTGTATACTTGAACCTTCACTAGGTACCTATTGGCGAAAACTGCAAGGGAAAAGAATTTATCGCAAAAACCACACAAATTTGTGCAAATACAACAAAATTGAAATCATAAGTACCTAAAACTCTTTTTTCATAAGTACAACAAAATTATGAACGGACTTGTTTTACCTCGTACTGCAGCTAGTGCTAGTCTGTATACTCCATTCATCATTTATTGGACATTTAACAGATTGAAATGTCAAAACTTTAATAGTCGGACCGGCCCGGGGTTTTATAGTTCCGTCAAACATATAATTATGGCAAGTTTAAGCATAGCACTTCGCTTTTCGATATAACTCCGATGTCTATTTATTCAGCTTACTGCGAGGTTCCACTAACGTCAAAGAATTTAAGTTACTTTTCGCGATTTTGTCCAATAACTAAACTGCTACATTGAGTTGACAGAAAATAGTCCAAATATTTAGCTTTCGACATATAATCTTACATACATAATAATATATCACGTCTTTACGGGGTAGACAGAGCCTAAGGTAACAAAACCTTAAGGCCACGTTTAGCATGATTGTGGGCGTGTACGTATAGCGTATAGTAATAGGTTATTAAAATTCGCAAACTTTTTCCATTGTGACACGAAAATTAGTCATATACATTTGTATGGATAATTTTCGTGTCACAATGGAAAAAGTTAGCGAATTTTAACTACCTTACTATAGTCTTTCCAACCATTTATTTTCTCGATGACAGATGTAGTTTGATAGTTATAGTGTTGTGACCTAATAAGTGATCAGTAGATACGATATCGATCCAATTTTATTATATATACGAGTAGTTGAGAAGTATTCAGCTATGGAGCCAATAAAACAACCGACTTGAATGCTAATTTATTACTAAGCGTGCGAAATGGCCGAATGACAGTATGATTGTAATGAATAAAGTAAAAACTACTGGAAAAACAAAAAATATTTCACCATTAAAATGCTACGACATTATTCCTGAGTAACATAGGCTTTTTTTTATCCCGGTAAAAAATTACAACGTGTACAAAGTCGCAGGAACACATCTAGTTCAATATATACAATACCGATACAATATCGAAATTTCAATCATAACATCACTATTTGCATTCCCATAGAATGTAACTTTATTAAAACGTTCATTGTTTATCGTACTTTAAAAAGATATTACTGCATATCTGGACTCAATTTGTCTTAGATGCATATTATATGGGATCAAGGAACAAAATTAGGCAGTCGTCATATTTTTTATACCCCGCATTTAAAAGTTATTTTTTGCGTAAAAAGCGCAGTTACATTCTACGGGAGCTGTCATCGAGAAAATAAATGATTGGACAGACTATAACGCAACTTTAACGGCGTGTAACTTTTTGGTCCTCACTTTACCATCTGTGCGGGACGAGGATTTATAATCTTACCTTACTTAGGTATATATATTTCTGAACACACACACTGATGTTGATTCACACCTACTTAATTCCAATGCAATAAAAGTTTACAGTAATTAAAGATTAAATACCACATCTTGGGCCTGTGAACTTGTAAATTTACTAAATACCACAATACCAATTAAAATGCATCGAATTCGTTCGTAATTTGCACTTTATGCGCAAAAAAAGGACGACATGTCACGAGTAAAGTCAGTCATTGACTTTTGTCATGCAGGACTTGACGACCAATATACCTAATTATAATTCCCTGTTCTCTCATTTGAATTCTTTCGTTTCTCAAGTCAAACACGATATAACTTGCACGCACTAAAACGAAATCTTTATTGCGTCATTCTTGCATCAAACTTATGGATAAACTAGATCTGCCCGCGACTTCGTCTGCGTAGAATTATACATATAAACCTTCTTCTTAAATCACTCTATCTATTAAAAAAACCGCATCAAAATCCGTTGCGTGGTTTTAAAGATCTAAGCATACTTAGGGACAGACGTCAGGCAGACAGCGGGAAGCGACTTTGTTTTGCGACTTGACGACCGGATGGCCCAGTGGTTAGAGAACCTGACTATGAAGCTTGAGATCCCGGGTTCGATCCCCGGTCGGGCCAGATATTTGTATGAAAAATACGAATGTTTGTTCTCGAGTCTTGGATGTTTAATATGTATTTAAGTACCTATGTATTTATCTATATAAGTATGTTTATCCGTTGTCTAGTGCCCATATTACAAGCTTTGCTTAGTTTGGGGCTAGGTCAATTGATGTCAATTGTACCAAGATATTATTATTATTATTATTGTTTTGTAGTGAAGTCGCATACGCAGAAGCGGTTCGATCAAAGACGCGACTGGAGACGCGTTTTGGTCGCCGGCTTTTTGTATTTATTTGCAGACTAATTTACAGTTTGTCATGGTACGAAAGTGAGGAATGTTCTTTTGCTTGTACACAATAATTACAAGAAAAATAAACGCGGTTAGTACATGAACCATCTAGCAACATAGACGCTTTTAGAGCGGTCTTTCTATGCCAATATAATACCGTTGAACATAATATTTCAGATCACGGATTCAGTATATTTTTACACATGACATGACTGCATTATTATAGTATGATGTAAGTACTTAAGTAAGATACATACTTAATTATTTTTAATTTTAGCATTAAGTTATTTTTTGGTTGTTTAAAATTCTAAACCAAGCTATTTTGCTGAACTTGTACAAGAAGCTGCAACTTAATTTAAAATCGAAATGTAAATTGTAAAAAAAGCGTAAAAACTTGCTTGTAAGTTTCTAAACGATACTGAAAATTAAAACACATAGAATTACCTGCTATGGGTGGTAGGGGTATAGCACGCGTCACGGAATGCCGAGGATCCGGGTTCGATTCCCGGTCATAGCTTTACTTTTCAGATTTTTCCATGTTCTAATTTTCAGTGTTGTCTAGAAATTAAATTTCTAACGGTAAAAGTAAACATATAAAATCAAGAAGTAAAAATTCTTGATTCATTTGATAGTTGCTTGTAAGTCATGATTCTTTTGTTTACGCTACTGTAGATCTAATACGAATTGAAAGAGAAAATCCTACACTTGTGCTGAATACCTCATATGCAAAAACAACAGACAGCACGACTGGCTGCCAATAGTGTCAAAGTTAATGTATTCCCATTCGTGCCGATGCTTATTGTACAATAGGAAAAAGAGGAGTGTTTGACATCGATGTCTCTCTCTCAATGTGTGCGTGTGTCTGTGACATTGTAGCTCTTAAACGGATGGACCTATTTCGATGCGGTTTTTTCATCCAAAAGCCATTTCCTTGCGGTGTTACAGGTAGTTAAGATTAAAGAGTATCAGCTCTTTTCCAAAATGCTTTTCATTTTTTTAGTTTACATAGATACACAAATCACGTCTATATCCCTTACGGGGTAGACAGAGCCTGAGGTAACATGAAGGCCACGTTTAGCATAAATAGAGGCGTATAGGTGGAAAGGGGAATCAAAATAGTGATGGGTTGCTGGCCGCATCGCCTATAACATGATTCCTAAGATTTTTGCCCATTCCCTCGATGGGTTTATACCATCTGCGCGGCACGAGAAGCAACTGGTACATTCTGTGTTTTCCCTTTGCTCCCGGACCGAATTTTTTTTACATAATTTTCGTACATAAATAGTGCTCCTCAGAGCAGCTCTACAGCACTGTCTCACTTCACTCACTCTCATGGGTTTGATACTTGTATCGGCCGTTAGTACCTAAAACCCCAATTTTCTTGGAGTTCAAGGACTGTTCTGTTTTTGCTACTTTACGGAAGCCAAAACCCCTTTGGGTTTCAGGCCTTAGGGAGACTGCAGTTATAATGATCTTACCTGGCCAATGTTTTTTACTGAAGGCAGAAAAGTGTTTAATAATTCGTGTTTTTTGTCTTGATTGGCTAAACGAGAATGCGGATTGGCTGATGGAAAGCAATCGCCGCCGCGCAAGAGTGCCTTGCCGGCTTTTTATTCGTTGTCAGTGCCTAAACTAAATGTCAATTATCGGATGAGTTTCACACCACTACGAGTAAATTTCTCTACGCGCACGGAACCGAAAGTGGGAAATTTATATTAATTTTAAATGTGAGTATAAGAGTAAATTATTACTCCACTTTTTTTGTAATGAACTAAGAGATAGTTTTCCAGATCACAGCGAAAAAGGGTATCTTTTTCTATTCCTATTTCAATCTTTAAAGTTGGTATTACTTGATACAATCGAGATTAAAATGCAGGTTTTGTTTCTTTCTCCATACGAAATGTTAAGTTGTTAGGTTACAGTTAACGGGGTCTTTATTGAAAAATGGCAGTTTCTAAGTAGCTTAACCAGACACCTAGTTATATTTCTTTTTTATGATGCGAATCATGCGAACCGTTTAAGCCTTTTATACGAGTACTCCAGTTAAGGAGTTAATTCCAAGTAGACTTCGTTTGTTTTTTTTTTCACACGCACTTTTTATCTTCGTGAGAAATCGCGGTTATGAGGGGGCCTCAAAGTGCATCGCTCAATGAACCCTAGGTTTATTTAGCAAAACCCTATTTTTATTTGAAATGTAGGGCTTTCAGGCCTTAGGGAGACTTTTTTTATATGATTACTAGAAAATAAAATATTTGAAAGTAAAATCATAAATAGTGCAATATGTTTTGCAAAATTAAAGGAGTCTTAAAAAGCTATCGAAGGAATAATATTTTGTGTTCGATATCATCGAAACAAAAATATAATCATATAGTAAAAAAATCGAAGAATATCAAATAAAATACCTATACGGCCTATAAAAATATATTTTTACTGAGCAGAAATCGCCAGCTCTAATTTTTAAAAGACCCTCTCACCTTTAATAGGTAACGCTTAATAGCCTTCTAGCTATCACCCTCTAGTTATAATCATACTTAAATATTTCACTTTTTATCGACACCACGTTCGTTCCCTAGCAATAACCCTAAGGAAACCTGTGCAGATGGATACTAGTATATTCGCACAAACTCACCTTACGAGGTTCCGCATGGCTGAATGGTCGGCGAACTAGCAGTCAATTAAAAAAAAAAAACTAAAATAATACTTCAAAAACACTTCGATTTTCAAATCGAATTCGGACACTCGTAACTCGGTAGTTCGAATCGCGTCGCGTGCGCTCGAGGCGAAGGCTGCGGCTATTCTGCCGGTCTATGGCGCGCGTGGCCAGTCTTGAACTTGACAGGTTGCAGTTGCACACATGCAGAGTTGCATTTTCGATTGTGAACCGGGTAATTCAGAGCTAGACGGTATTAGCCCCACTCAAAAACGTCTATTAATATTGTAAACGGCCTCAAGTTTTTCGTCTGTGTGTGGTGGAATTTTATAACGACTCAGTTCAGTGAAAAAAAAATATTAATTAGGATGAGTTATTAATTATTATCAGACGATTCTGGGAGCGGCAGTTTCTTTCCTAAACATGGTTATGGGTATTGAGTAAATGATAAAACGAATTCCTTCCGTGACCTTAATGTCAGATTGCTGTTCTTTTGGTGCTGCTGCTGCTATAAACATTTTAGTTCAATACAAATGACAATTATTGTAAATAAAAATAATTCAATTTTATGCCAAAAATATTGTACATCAATTTGGAAAAGATGTGTATGTTGAGTATTGCTTGCGACTCTTGAAGCAGATAAATTCAACCGATTGAGCTGAAATTTTGCATACTGGAGTTAGTCGGATGACAATACAATAATCTCGTAGTGGTTCGGGTGACCCAGCCAGGATCGTCTCCGTAGGCGGAACTCTTCAACGGCTGGTCCCATTGACTTGAAATTTTGTACACTTAATAAGTAGGATGCAAGTACAGTCAGGAAAAAAAGATTACAATAAAAATGAAATTTTTGACAGAAACTCATTTACCTACTATCAAATAAATCAAGAATTTTTACTTCTTGATTTTTTGTTTACTTTTACGGTTTTACCGTTAGAAATTAAATTTCTAAACGTCACTGAAAATTAGAACACAATAGAAAAATAAGAAAAGTAAAGCTACATATGGCCGAGAATCAAACCCGGATCCTCGTCATTCCGCGACGCGTGCTATGCCCCTATAGCTCTACTTTTCGGATTTTTCTATGTGTTCTAATTTACAGTGTAATTTAGATTTTTTTTTAGAAACCTTTTGTTTTTCATGGCAACAGCTGTACTCGTCGTTAGTCCATAATAAAAATTACTCCAACAAAACCGTTGATGCAATGACTGCCAGAACTTTATCATCATGCACTTTTTTAATTTCCTGTCGCACCTAAACTATAACTCAAGCAGACGTAAAATTAATACATTTCTAAAAAAAGTTAATACGAGCTAATAACTTGTAAATTATTTCTTACTTGTTAATATCGGAATACCGCGTGAATAATAAAATAATGGACGTAATCTGCATCATCTGCGCATGCGGCTATTATTTAAGCATTAACACAGTTTACAAACGTTTACTTTTAAAGGGAAAGTTGGTAGTTTTCGCTTTTTTTGGCATTTTACTTGTACTTAAGTAATGGGGCGCAAATCGCGGACCGAATGTTTTGTGTTCTTGAAAACAGGAATAAAGAGAAATCCTTGTCTATCGAGGAAGAATCGTCAACTAGAAAAAACAATCAAAAAGACAAACAGACTTTTCACAATCCTTCACAGTTCACTCTGCTAGGCTGTGGAATCGGTTACCGACCTTCATCAGGCAGTCTGCCTCCATGACGTCGTTCAAGGAGGGCTTGAGGAAGATGTGGCTCACTCCATCTCCTTAAATATTGTACGTGTGTTGTGTACCTACTCATATTGTATGTAGTGTGTATGTATGCATGTGTGTAATGATATTTAGTAGTTTATTTATGAATTGTTTGTTGTATTTTGAGGTGTACGCTCTATTGTGTCTTTCACTATATGGATATTTTAATCTCACTCTTTGTCGGTCCCTCGATTAATACAACTCTCATTTACTTAACGGTTAACTGGTAGAGATCCCTTATAGGGGTTCGCCTTTATGCATATATTTAATGTCTTTTTTTGTGATTTGTCTCTGTTTCTTTATATTTGTACAATAAAGCATTTACTTACTTACTTACTTTTAGACTGGCTTAATTTCTCTGCCATTGGGGGCGCGAAAATAGCGAAACAGCCGAGTCATATCTTTTCACCAAGACGTAGGGTATGCAGAATTAGGATCTTTTAAGTTAAACCTGGTAGAGGTATGGGTTTGGCTGTTCTTAAGATGCACTGAAAAATATGACGTCAGTCTTTCGTCAGTTAACTTAGTTAGGTAGGTAATGTAAGTAAGTAAGTAACAATATAGTTTTTTAGCTTGTTTTTTTTTGTTTCTGTGTTAGTTTTAAGTATGCTTCGCTTAACTGTATTTCTGTGGTCATCTGTCATTGGCTTTTTGTTTAGTACCTAAGTCTCATTACAATGTACTGTATTGCTGTTGATGCCCCAAATAAAATAAATAAATAAATAAGTAAATGCTCTATTGTACAAATATAAAGAAACAGATACAATTCACAAAAAAATAAAAATAACATTAATATATGCACAAAGGCGAACTTATCCCTATAAGGGATCTCTACCAGTTAACCTTTGAGTAGATGAGAGGAGCATTAAACGAGGGACCGACAAAGTGAAAGTGAGTAATGTAAGGTAGTTGATAGGAATCTCAGTGTCTGTTTATAATTTTATTTAAATAAATAACCATTTTAAACCTTTATGATTACAATGCCTAAAAAGCAAAAATACTTTGAAGGTTTCTACCTGACATTTATACATTTAAATCTCGCTCGATTATTCTTTTTTAAGTCTACAATCTATGTATCATGTTCATGACTCTGCCCATTCTGACATTTTATCCGAGTGCGCGACGTAAAGGAGAGTAGTGTTATTTAACTTGTATTTTTTCGCGTTATAATACTTTTAATCTCATCACGTTGTGAACGAGTCCATAAACATTCAATTACCTAAAAAAAAACTTGTAAATTTCAAATTGATATGTCGGACCTTAACACCTAAGCCTTGAAAGGCAATTCACGAAAATCCAGATAAGTTTCTCCTTGTTAGCGTTATTAATAGTCTCTGAATCGAATCAAATAATTAACTACTAATATCACTTGAAACATACTCCTAGAGAGTTGTCTAGAAACCCGTACAAATCCACTTAATTACTTTAAAAAACTCCTATCTTACCAACTTGATGAAGTAAAAATCATCTTAGGTGTTGGTGCGCCAGAGTTTAAATTTCAGATCAGTGGAAAGCCGATATAGCTTTGTAAAGTTATCGGTTACTTTGTTAACGCAAAGGGTACAGCTTATTATTTAATTTATCTTTCAAGTGTTGATGCTATCAATAACTGTTTTAATTCCAAATGGCAATCATTGGTCACTGATAAAGTGCGTTAATTTACGTACGTATCGTTAAGTTAATTGGGTGCGATTACAACGAGTATTAAAATATTGGGTCTGAGGAGGCCCCCGTAAAGAAAGGACGTAGGTACTCGTGGATCGTATTGAATTAAATTTGTGTGTGACAAGAAAAGCTTGGTTTTCTTGTTCCGTTATTTCAACCAAAGTAAAAAAAATAGTAGTTTAAAGCCCATCGAGGGCATGGGCGAAAATCTTAGGAATCATGTTATAGGCGATGCGGCTAGCAACCCATCACTATTTTGATTACAATTTTTTGCTATCTATACGCCCACAATCTTGCTAAACGTGGGCTGTAGATCTTAACACCTTAGGTTCTGTCTACCCCGTAAGGGATAAAGACGTGATATGTGTATATATGTTTTATTTAAAACATTCTAGGCAAGATAACTATTTTTCTAATATTTCTAAGTGAACGTAATAACCTGTACGCGAGCTTGTAGCTGGAACTGAACTAGATATTTCTAGAACTGACGCCCATAAATCTTTTGAAACCAGATTTCGTTCCGTTGCTGTGATAAAATAGCGTTAAGGACTTAGACGAGTTCCTTAATGATTGGCCGAACACGCTCAGGATCAACGAAGTTCTAAATTCGAAGTTTGTATTCTCTCGCTCTCTCCTATCAACCTCACAATTAGTGTGAATGGGTGCGTTGGGAGGAGAAGGCCTTGCTAGACATGTTCCGTAACCAAATTGGGGATGTTTTGAAAAAAGGTCAGGTCAAGAGTACCCGGAACCGACGAGCGTGTATGAAGAGATTGATGAAAGGGATGAAGCGAAAGGTGTGTCAGGATCGTAGCAAGTGGAACAAAGTAGTCTCTGCCTAACCCTGTGGGAAAGGGGCGTGACGGTATGTATGTATGTTGAAAACTATTAAGATAATTAAGATTAAGATAGATGAACTTAAGGCAGTAGAGAGAGGAACACCTACCTACTCTAGGCACATATATCTAAGAAACTATGACAGGATACGATCTTGAATGAATCTTGAAAATTACACTGGAGAAATATTTCATCAAAAGTTATAAGATTTTTATATTGAGATGATATAGGTACATACTTATATAATTACTTTGAGTACCAAATATTCTGCACTAACGAATTACCATGTGTTTGCGGCGCTTGCTTACGAGACAATGAGACCTTGGTCGGCGGACATAAAAAAAATCTAAAAGAGCTTTCGACACGTTTTTTGCTGGCCACAGGTGACCCTAGGGCTGGCGCTTACCTCTCTCAAAGGTTAGGATAGCAGTTCAGAAAGGCAATGCGGCCAGCGTCTTGGGGTCGATGCCTGTGACGGAATATTTTGCATACATATTTACTTTATAGTTTTAATAATTATCTTTGAGTACCTAGATCGATAACTATTATCACAGATTAAAGGATTAACTAGTCCTATATTACTTAACTATTAGTATCTGAGAGCATCCTTTTTGCACCGTAGAAAACAGGATGAAGTACCTACTTACATATGTGCTTAATTATTATTATTAACTCAACTGGCAAAGGTAAAGGCCGGACGTCATTCAACATGAGTGACAAGAGAGTAGCTTATATTTATAATGTAGTAAAACAATAATTTAACTAATCGCTTTACACGTCCAAAAAATACTGTACCTAATGACGCTCAAGAGATCATACTACCTGAAAGTGAGTTACTTGAGTATGACAATTTGACGTGTTAATTTAAGTTATATTATATGATGCGCTGCGTAGGACGTCCACCAACGAGGTGGGGATGACCAGAGCCTCTAGTGTAAGTTTTCGCAAATAAAAACGTTTCGAACGCGTTCACGCAAACGTCTCAATTACTATGGACAAATTGGCAGCGTCACTAGCGGAGCGAAACGGCAACAAACTGTTCTCATAGTATTTGACATTTTAACGCAAACACGTTCGAGACGTATTTTGTGACCGAAAACCTACACTAAGCATACTGGGTCAAGTCAAGGTTCACGGTGGATGCAAGCCGCTTCCAACCGAGGCAACTGGAGGTCTAGGGGGCAGACTGTTGGACATCCAACAGTAGACGTCCTATGGCTGATGTGATGCGGATGATGGTTATAATGATAAAGAAGAAAAAACTACGAGCAATAACAAACAGCGCCAAGGAATGTTAATTTCTTCACATGGTTACTTAACGAATCTCATATCTCGATATTCTCGATTCAACATGCTCTAGAAAAACGGCGATCGAAGATTCCACCCGCACAAGCATAGACAGCAAGTTGAGTAAAAAGCTTGTAAAAATAACACAAGATAATTTACACGAATTTACGTAGTACCTAACTAAGCAAAGCTTCAAATATCGGCTAGTACCTACCCTTACCTAAGTAGCATCTGATGTACGAACATACTTATGTAGGTAATGTGCAAGTAATTATTCACATACTTAAATGCATATGTTATGTAATTTAATGGCAATTATTTTTATCATCATTCAAAGCGCCTGCCTCTGCCGGGATACAAACCCAGAACCTCTAGCTCAAACATAGGTTCCTAAATTTTTATCCCCGTTCAAAGTTTTACTGTTCTCGGTAGACCCCCTGCTGCTACATTTCTACTACATTACCAAAATCCCCATTCTTTTCGCGCCAACGTGGACCCCGTCTAGTCTTCCATGGGCCCCTGGGGGTCCAGATGAAAACCTTAGCTCTAGCTTCATACTCTGAGTCACTAACCACTAGGCCTTATGGTCCGGTCGATTATTTACTGCTTTCAATAGATAATTACGTCATAATTTAAATACATAAATGTCAAGACCGTAGAATTTATACCGTAGTTGTTTTCTGCTTTATAATACCTAGAACTAAACCTCATAGTTAACTGCGAACTTTTTATGGCTGCTCTTACACTTACAAATGCATAAAAACACCACAAAAATAACTTTATCTTTCAAAGGAATATCGTTTAATTTCTATAAAGTTATTTTGGCTTCTGGTAAAATGAATAAATTGAATGATTCTTTCATTACTATTTTTAACGATTGAGTGGAAATCTGTACTTTGCCCGCCATTTTTTCCATATCTGTTTCGGAACCAACCTTCGTAATTTTTGTTATTCACATTTGTAGAGTAAAAATTGTATGCCATCTCAGTGCTTCGTAGTCCGCAATATTTAGCAATCCTAACGAAACAATGATAAAAAAACTGACCAAGTAGGTACGAGTCGAACTTGCGTACCGAGGGTTCCGTAAAAATTCGGCAAGTGTATAGGAATTTCACTCAGTGGTAGCAGCAGAGCCCTGATTTTATATTGTTTACTTACATACTTCAAAAATTTGGATTTTTCAAAAACTTAGAAAATTATCCTGTTAGGGTACCGTTTTTTTCTTACGTATTACGTACCCTTATTATGTAGTACTCACAGTTTTTTAAACGAAAAACATAAATAAATATAAGCAACATCTTCATCGACTTTTTAAGGCATGCCATTTGATAACCACAAGTTAGAAACATGGAAAACCATAACAAATCTTAAACTTGACATCTTTAACACTGACAGATCAATAGAATTTTATATATGTAGCGTCTTTAAAACATCTCTCTTACTTTTAATGTCATTCCGAAAGTCAATGAATGTTAATATTAAGAATGTAGTCCAAACGGAAAACAAGTGCAATATTCTGGCACTTGCGTTCGAAACTTTAGAGCCGTAGTCTTCCGATACCAACATTAGCGAGATGTCGGACAAATTAGTTGGCGACTCCGGGGACGCGTGACATCAGATCATCAAGGTCTTTTTTTGAAAAAAGTTAAGCTTAGCCATTCAAGAAGAAACGAGGGAATAAAGCGGGCATTCTGGGCACGCTGCCCCGAGAAGGAGAAATACGGGGCTTTGAATTTTCATTAACTTTGCTATGTTATGGTAATTCATTAAATAAGCCGTCATTTTCTTTACTGCTGTCTAGACACGCGGTAGGGTGTCCTGCCAAGTTCAAAGCAAAAGAAATACAAAAAAGGTCTACATACACTAAATAAAACATTTTTTATTGATTAAAAAATGTGTATTAAGTATTTGTTAAAGTACTCCACGTATAAAACATGTTAACAACGTAGTAGGTATGCGAGGTTATTGCGAAAGTACAGGAGCCTTACAATGACATCTTACTATTAAATCCTGATGTCTTAACTGTCATTTTTGACACTTCCAGTATGGATCTGACAGCGATCTCCCACTTTGTTTCGGAATTTACTCGCATTAAGACGTCGTTGTAAAGCCCCAGCAGCAGTAGAAGTAAACGTTACACAAAATATTATTTAAACAGACAACGTTGAAGGAAGTAATATTACGCTTCTCGCTTTAATTACCTACCTACTTAACGAAAACGTTATTAAAGGCGTAATTGAAAATACATCTCAGCGTTTTACGGCGCGCAAATGAACGAGTAAACCATAGGGTGATAAAGCCATTTCTTAGTACACTTGGCAATTATTTTAATCGTTCCATATGCAACGGTTCATGTACTTAATATTTACACTCAAAGTCCAAAGCAATCAGGCCTCAGGTATGAAGAACAAATAAATAAATAAATAAATAATACACTCGTAACGAAGAGTAGGGACAGCCGAGATAACTGAGAAAAATTAATTACCTATAAATTGTTAATAAATCTGCCAGGAGAGAATTTTAACAAACCAATTGCAGTAGAGCTGTTTAATTTAAAGATAAAAAGTAATATTTAATCTGGCTATCGTTTGTGAAAAATCACCTTTCAACAGATGCATTATTTGATAGATGAAAAAGTTTATTCAACAAGCATGACGGGAAATTTAAGAGAAAATAAAACAAATACAACTAATAAGTTACGTATAAAGATAATTTTTTTGAATACAAGAAAAGATTATTTTTATGGCACGGCCGTGAAAAGGCGCTCAATCAGCTTGTGCTTCCATCATTGCTGATTCAGCACTGGCGGCTACTCCAAAATTTGATTTTATAAGTTCTTATTACACCGTTCCTTTCACTCTCCAGTCAATGACCATCCGTGTGAGCGGAACGGAGCGAATGGAATTTCGGAGTATCTACGTTTTAGCCCGATATTCCGCTGGAGCTGAAATCGAAATGAAAATCAAGTTTATTTTGCAAATAACATGTCAGAGTTTATTTTTTTTCAAAACAAAATTATGATATATCTTAATCATGGCTTAATTAAAGTTACTAAAATACATAAATAAAATAAAATGTTTCAGAATGCTATTGTGACAAGGCACAACCTACAAAAATCAAAAAGGAATAAACTTGAAATTTCCTCACCACACCATACCGGATATATTGTATTTCTTCCTATTATACATATATCTACGTGTATCAAATGTGTGTAAATAAATCTTTCTCTCTCTCTCTCTATCTCTCTCTAATTAAGAAACGTTTCACGCTCTGGCCAAATAAATACGTCCAGGGGCCCGATTTTTGAAAGCACATCACTCGAAAGTACCACTCGAAAGTGGAATAAATCAGCTTATATCTCCAAAACTACATCTCTAATCAAACTTTTGACTGGTTCACTAGATTAATGAGAGCTGTGATTGCCTTCTATGCTACTCGTACTTCAAATTCAGCACAATTTTTCACCACTTTCGAGTGGTATTTTCACACGTGTGCTTTCAAAAATCGGGCCCCAGTAACATATTGCAAAGATAAAATAAAATAAAAACGATAGCAGGCGCCACTCATATATCAAAGCCCAACACTGTCCAGTTTCACTACCGCAAATTATAAACGTTGTAAAGGACATTGCTGCAGTTGCATTATGATTTTTGCAATTACTGTACCTATAGAGTTCAAAATACTCTGCGCCAATCGAAAGCACAATCATCGATTATCTTTAAAAATCTCCAAATGCAAAACCGAGGAAGGAAGACATAAATAAGATGACATTTAAATTTTTAATAAGGATGCAGTGTCAAAGTAACACAGCAACGATCTCTCTGCAGCCAGTGGGTGTTAATTAGGCTTCCAAATAAACGCAATAAAAAACGACGCTCGAAAGATGTAATTAAATAAACATAATCTTTGATTTACATCTGCCTGCGATCTGCGATATTGTAACGAATACATTCAGAATGAGAACTTTATGGCTGAAGAAAATCACGGGGCAATTACGATTTCGCGGAGTTTATTACGGCGCCCGAAATTGCTGAGTAATATTTTAAAGTTAACGTGTGATTTTAAAAATATTTAAGACGATTTATGAAATTGTAGTATGAAAAAGAATCTGTTGTGATTTCAGCCGTTCGGGCGTGAAAGAGTAACAAACATCGTTACATCCACACTCACAAACTTTCGCATTTATAATATACTGGCGAGCAAAATTCACGTCTCAACAAAGTGACCCGTTATTTTTGCTCGTCAGTGTATTACTAGGATATCTTGACCGTCCGATACTTTAAACTGAGTAAATAGCATCTCTTACAACTCTTACAAGCCTACATCGAGCGTCGACCAACTGACGTAATTTTCCTTATTACGGCTTCCCGGTGCTTCAAGCAGTACTTAGCACAGATTATATCTTGTTCTACCAGATTATTGATACAACTGAAACAGGAATACAGTTTTTACATCTCCGTCGATTGAACGCTCGACAACATAATTTGCACAGGAAGATGAAAGTAGGTACATTTTCAAGGTAATACAGGTAGAGTTTCGTAAAAACGGAGCAATTTTCGTTTTTACTTTGACATAGACAGATAAATTGCGTCTTTTTTAAAAGAGGACTTAGGTACCTATATGTAATTTGTCAAGGTTTTTGTATAAATTGGTCGAAATACAACGATAACTGTTGGAAAAATGAAGTTGAATTGTAATCCGCGCGCACAAAGTCGCGGGAAACAGCTAGAATACCTATCAATGGTCTCAGGTCTAGAGAAAGTCAAGGAGAAGGAATATTATTTATTAATCAGTAGAGAAAACTTCTATACAAGAGAAGTTGTCAGAAAAGGCGGGTTTCAATTCAATATAGGTAATCATCATAGTGCGAGGAAATCAAATTAGATGTTATCGTCATAATAACCGCCTCTGTTAATTGACAGAGGTGACATCTGGTGGATTAATGGGTAAGATAAACTTGTTGACAGCTGGAAATCGTGTTAAACACTTTCTTGTGATCTATTAAGTTTTAATAAGACCCACCGTACAAGGTGTGATTATCCAGCCAGACTGAACCAAAGAGGAACAATTAGCGAAACTAAACTATGTTATAGTTCCATTAAAGTGCCAAAAGTTTCAGGAGTCTGTTGGGTAAAGATACAGTCTTATGGATTCCCCAGATTGAATGAATGTCAGGCAATTCCGTAATAGTAGATTGATAAACAAGGGTTGTTATTGAAAATTGACAGTAGCGTAACTATAACGTCTGGGGCCCGTGGCAAATTCGTCAGATGGGGCTCCTTCCTCAATATAAAGAAGTGCATCAGCGTCCCTTCTGTGCTCTAAACCAAGCCAGTCCGGGGCCCCTGGCATTTTGCCACCCCTGCCACCCTATAGTTACGCCACTGGTAATTGACCCATTTCACCTGAGATATTTCTGGCGCTCGAACGAAAGGAGTGAAATGGGTAATTTCACCCGATTTGAACACTACTTTTAATTTCGAATATGAGGATAGTAAAAAAGGGTATTATGACAAATTTCACTAACGTACGGTCGCACTTAATATTTGTTACGTTTGTCTTTCTTTTCCCGCTTTTTCTATTGTGCGATTTGCGCGCATTGCGCATTTCTTCTGCGCACCAATGGCTGCCGGCTAGTTTTTTTTTAATTTGCAGACACAGATGTTGCTAGCAATTGATTGTCGATTTATCTTAAATATCTTAAATTCCTGTCAACTAGTACTTTCAAGTTAAAAAAAAATACCGAACGTAATAATTCCTAATTCTCGTTGTATACGCTTGTATAAGCTTATATAGCGTGAATGTTATTTTCAAAAAAGATTTTTTAACATTTTACAATTAAAAAGGAGCTATTTGTACAGATGATTATATAAAACATTGATTACATGGCTGTATACGCATTTCCATAGCTATGTAGCTCATTTAGATTAGCTATGAAGGATAGAGTTTTTTTTTACAAATCACTTTCAACCCGCTATCCAGATAATCAATGACCTACTTTCAGAGTATGAGAAATGAAAAGTTGTTTTCATCGTTTTCAGTGGGCATATGGGCATTTACTCATTTGAATAAGTATCGATGTTTTCCAAACAATCCCTACTGGCGAGAATAAGTAAGTATATACAATTATTTTTCTGTGAAGCCTTATGGTTGGTTTGTCTCCAACTTATTTCTTTCTCTTATTGGTTGTCTGGTAGAGATCGGTATTAAGCGATAAGACCGCCTATTGTCTACTTTGTTCTTTGTTTCTGTATTGTTTTGTACTGATTTGTGGTGTTCAATTTGTACTGTATTGTAAAGGTTTGTTGGAGTTATAAAAAATGCTCTACTAAATATATGGGGCACTTTTTTCTGAGATTTTACAACAATGAATGAGTCAACAAAATTAAGCATAGTAGAAGAATAAATTATGAGATTACTTTAGGTTAGGATATTGCTTGACAGTTATGATGATGTCAATTGTTTCAGCACGAAACAATTAGCGATTTGCGAGAAGACATTTTGTTTAAAAGAGCGAGATTAAAGTACTAGCTCTTTTAAGTTTGACTTCAGTAACATGTAAATGAGAAGTCAGTTCAATCACCACATACGACTATGTACTTACTTAGCCAGCAATCACGTTGTTAAGTTAAAACTAGGTCTCATTTTACCGTAACCGCCATCGCGATTAGCAAATTGTCCGATTTCAATTTCTATTCAATTTGATTAGCAATTTCTCCGACTCCGGCGCAACTCTTCATTATAAAGTCATAATGACGGACACACGACTATCAGGCTATCTACATCTAAAAATATTACAGAGCGTGTAAAAGACGGTTCCGCTCACGAAACTTAATATGTGGCATTACTCACTTTCTATTATATTCATAGAAAAGTTTCTAGCTTATAAAAATGTAAGAACAACAACAACAACAACGAAAATCTTAGGTATACGTTAAAGGCGATGCGGCTGGCAACCCATCACTATTTGGATCCCCCTTTCCACGTATACGTCCACAATCATGCTAGATATGGCCTTTGGGTCTTGTTACCTTGGGCTCTGTCTACCCCGTAAGGAATAAAGACGTGATTTATGTACATGTGTACGTGTACGTAACAACATGAAATGGCGGGCTTAATTTGGAGATCGAGCGCATGAAAATTTAATTCCGCAACAATCTGTATTATAGTGCATTGGGGTAAATTCGAAATAGGGGCAATTTCGAAACTCGTGGATATCCACTAAACGGGGAACAATTACATAATCTAGCAACCCTTACCTAGAAGCTCCAATGTCTTCGGCTTCTAAGCGTTGCCAGATTATGGAATTGTTCCCCGTTTAATGGGTATCTACGATTTTCGAAACTCCCCCAATTTCGAATTTACCACAATGCACCTTAACCCTTTCAGTCCAACCTTAGAGAGAGCTTGCATCCCAGGACTCTAGACATGCGAGAAAACTACGACCGGATAGCCTTGTGGTTAGTGACCCTGACTATGATATGAACCTAGAGGTCCTGGGTTCGAATCCCGGCAGGGGCAGACAGTTGTATGATGAATACGAATGTTTGTGCCCGAGTCATGGATGTTGTATGTATTTAAGTATGTGTTTATCTACATTATATAAGTATGTTTATCCGTTGCCTGGTGCCCGTAGTACAAGCTTTGCTTAGTTTGGGGCTGGGTCAATTGGTGTAATTTGTCCCAAGATATTTATTTATTTATTTAACTGCTGCAAGTTGCATTATTGTCGCATAATGCGGCGCTGAGTAGACATCTTCTAACCCGTTTGCATCACGGTCTGGCATTGCAGTGAAACTTCCAGGATTTTTCTTGTAAGACTGAACTAGGCTTGAGGTAGAAATACTTGTATCTCTAGTTACCTCAAACAATGCCATAACCCAAATCACACCGACAACTTATAACTTAAAATTAGACCACATGATTTACTAACCACTCGTTACTGGTAACGTATCTAACAAATAATTAACTGCAGTTTAATAAACTCCGTAACGTATTATTATAACTGTGAAATTGTTTATGTTGTAGCTAACACTTAGTGGTAGCTGAGATTAATTGTTATGATTTCTGTTTTTTATATCGCTATATTCATGTTAATAATCGGCATTTGCATACGTTTCACATAAATCTCCAGAACTGTGTTGGAGATGTAATAAAAGTTAATTCTAATTAGCTGTAATAGAGTTAGAAATACTTATATGGATACTGTAAAGCGTTTCGCTATTTATAAAGAAATAAAATAAATTGTTATTTCGACATTATATATATAAAGGTGGAGGTTTTGAAATACGTACATACATACATACATAAATCACGTCTAGCCTAAGGTAACAAGACCTAATGGCCATGTTTAGCATGATTGTGGGCGTATAGGTGGAAAAGGGAATCAAAATAGTGATAGGTTGCTAGCCGTATCGCCTATAACATGATTCCTAAGATTTCCGCCCATTCCCTCGATGGGCTTTTACCATCTGCTCGGGAAGGGCGCAACTGGTACATTCTATGTTTTTTCTTTACTCCCAGACCAACATGGAAGATAAGAAATCCTAAATTTATAAGAGATCCTGTATAACCTGCCTAACACGGAACTAATTTTTCAAATCGAACCAGGGGCCTTACCATGACGTCTTAATGCGATTCAATTGCGATTCAGTTTAAGTTCGCTCGCTCTCAGATCCATACTAAAAATGACAGCTAAAACCTGAACTGAATCACAAGTAAATCGCATTAAGACGTCATGGAAAGGCCCCAGTACTTAGTTCTTAAGATTAGCGCTTTCAACCAAACCAACAAACAAACTCTGCTTTATATACCGTCATAGACCGTAAGTTTTGTTTATTGGATAAGAAGGCAAATGAGTAGGTAATCCCGTAATGTCGCCATCAAGGAAAAGGTAGTCATTTCGAACACTATTGAGCAAGTTCGTGTAGAGTTATTATGATTGTCGAATTGCGCGGGGTGAGCAAATTGCAGCCCTTACTATAATAATTAGTACTTACTAGGTACGCGAATGTTACACTGCACTAGGTGCGCCGCCCGCCAGTTGTCAGTTATATCGTACTAGATACTGCTTTATTGTCGCCCGCGAGAACTTTTAAATTTTCCATCATAAACGTTTCTGACTTTTCTTGCATTGCCATCCGTCCTACATAATGTGTACCAAATTTCTAGTCAATCAGACCAACCGTTGAAGAGTTCCATTTACGGAGACGATCCTGACTGGGACACCAAACCTCCACTATCATAATATATATGCTTACATCTTCGAAATATTCCGGAAAAATTCTGAGGCCCTGTAACACACAGACAGAAAAATTGGACTGGTATTCTGATGGTTCCGAGGAGTACAACGCTGGAAGTACTTATAAATATATGTGTTCGTTTCGCTGCCGCCGGGGCGAGCGCTCCAAGAGGAAGGACTACGAACAAGTCCGAAACACGCCGAGTATCACTCGACTTTTACACTTGAGTTATCCGTTTGTATAATTATAGTACTTAAAGATAAGGTGCAGCCAAAGACATTGGCGCTTCTAGGTAAGTGTTGCTAGATTATGTCATTATTCCCCGTTTAATGGATATCCACGATTTTCCAAATTCCCCCAATTTCGAATTGACCCCAATGCACTTATACTTACTTATTTTATAATCTACCTACTGAAGTACCTTACCTTTACAATGTTCGGAAGTCAAAATCGTTAGGCTACATATCCACCAGAGCTGTGCGTAAAAGTGGAGCGGGGCGAGGACGCGTAGCAAAGTTGTAAAACTACATAGATAAGCGGTGTGAGGATGCGAAGCGGACTCTTTTCGGAGGGGGTCATGCGAGATGGCGAGAACGGAAGAAGAGACAGTACACACATACCTTGCTCGCATTGTGCGCCACACAAATACACATTCCTCGTACTCAACCCTCGTACACACTCCTCCCAAACCCGTCGCTCACACAGCTCGCATAAATCCCTCGCACGTATTCTGGCTTCTTTTGTATGTACTGTAAAGACTCCTTCTTTACTCTTTATCGAATTCGAATCTTAAATTTAAAAATTAAAAAATAAACTAAAATTCGAAACAAGAGTTACGTCAGAGAGAGTTGCTTAGGGCTTCCTTGGAAGCGGATGTATTGTTTTAAAGAATCTAAAAAGCTAAATAAAATACTGAAGACATATTCAAAGTTTGATTAATTAGATTTGTGAGCCGTCTGAGCTACATCAACCCGTCGTGGAGCCAGTGCCTCATCAAGGCAGCTCCACATTTTGGTGGAGGTGCGGGGTAACTCCCCGAGGGACCCGACTGTGGCGGGAGCTGCCTTGATGAGGCACTGGCTCCACGACGGGTTGATGTAGCTCAGACGGCTCACAAATCTAATTAATCAAACTTTGAATATGTCTTCAGTATTTTATTTAGCTTTTTAGATTCTTTAAAACAATACATCCGCTTCCAAGGAAGCCCTAAACTCTCTCTGACGTAACTCTTGTTTCGAATTCTAGTTTATTTTTTAATTTTTAAATTTAAGATTCAAATTCGATAAAGAGTAAAGAAGGAGTCTTTACAGTACCTCGCTCCGGTAGAGCCTATTTTCACCAGAGCTGCGTGCACACCGCGCTCCCACACTACCACTTCAAGGTGATTTCAAGTATCATGTGTCAAAAATTGCGTTTGGGCGGTGAGGTGCGGTAGGCTGTTTCATACTTGAAACTGATAGTGAAGGAGCGCCATTAGCTAGTTACTCTCGTGTATCACATAGTTGTGGTGATCGTGTATCTCAAAAACGTCATTTATAGTTCAAATTTCACCGCACATACGTCGTTTTAGACAAGCTTAGTATCGGGGTGGAAAGTATGACGGACGTCACGTAGAGTATAAGCGACTGATACTTTCCCGGAGCCATTTGCCTAATTAACTTCATTTATGAGCATTTTGCATACGAGCTCTATATAATAGAGTTAGTTATGCCTAGTGCTTCGCCAGGTGCAGCATTAGGTAAGTATCATATACAATAATACGTACGAATAGTGCAGAGTGCGATGTACCTACATTAAAATAGAACAAGTATGTATGTATGTATGTAAACTCTTTATTGTGCAAAATAAACAAGACAAATACAATTGACAAACACTGAGATACATGCACAAAGGCGGACTTATCCCTTTAAGGGGTCTCTTCCAGTCAACCTTTGAGTGGATGAAAGGAGTATTATATACAAGTGTTCTTTGTACCAATCTAGCCATATTACAATACAATACAATGCAATACAAATACTCCTTATTGAACACCACAAATCAGTACAAAACAATACAGAATCAAAGAACAAAGTAGACAATAGGCGGTCATCGCTTAATAGCGGTCTCTACCAGACAACCAATAAGATAGAGAAATAAGTTGGAGACAGTTTAAGTAGGTGGCGGATTCTCAAATACTAACGTAAAAATTACATTTTTAATAGGTAGATACAGTTTTTTTGGTGACTGAAGCTTTTTAAGTCAATCGGACAAACCGTCTCCTTCTGAGGGACGGTCCTGGCTGGTTCACCAGAATTTTACTTGAAGATTGTTTTTATTGTCACCGGACTTACCTACGCATAAGTAGGTACCTACTTATGCAAAACTTTCAATTCAATCCGAGTAATGGACGTTTCAAAACTTACTTGCAGATTTGATTACAGGCACTGGGACGAGTGAAACAAAATAAAAGCTTGTAAAATTGGAATCATTCTCAAATGTTGTAAATAAATTTCTGGAAAACCCTTACTACAATTTTGATTACTAGTTTTGGACATAGAGTTACAAGTCTCTTAATTAAGAAGTTTCTAGTTTAAAATAGCGAGCCAAATCAGGCTCTCAGTTTACATTACATAAACTCGACAAGTTTCGCCGATTGGCTTCATATTGACCACGGTCTGCAATTCGAATTGTCACTTGTCACCGAGAATTTTACTGTCGAGATGGCGAAATAGGGGCCAGGGGCCCGATTTTTGAAAATCACTCGAAAGTGGTATAAATCAGCTTGTATCTCCAAAACTTTTGACTAGTTCACAAGATTAATGAGAGCCGTAAGTATCTTCTAAGCTATTCGTATTTTAAACTAGCTGTTGCCCGCAACTTCGTCTGCATAGAATTGCGCAATTTTCCGGGATAAAAAGTAGCCTATGTGTTATTCCATACTATAATCTATCTATGTTCCAAATTTCATCCAGATCTGTCCAGCCGTTCTGGCGTGAAAGAGTAACAAACATCCAAACATTCTCACAAACTTTCACATTTATAATACCTATTAGTAGGATTCAGCACAATTTTTCACCATTTTCGAGTGGTTATAATCGGGCCCAGTAGGTACTTTCAGGTTGGACATTTATCAACCGGTAAATAAGCCCTGTTTACTCCGCTGGAGAGACAAATAAATGATTTAGTATGATTAGAACCCGCGCATAACTGGGTTCGCAAATCGCGAAACGTAATGACCCGGCCGTGTAATAGCTTCTTTCAGAATTGGTTAGGCTGTTTGTCCATTAAACCAAAACATTATATACTAGCTTCTGCCCGCGACTTCGTCTGCGTATAATTATACATAAAAACCTTCCTCTTGAATCACTTTATCTATTAAAAAAAACCGCATCAAAATCCGTTGTGTAGTTTTGAAGATACAAGCATCTACAAGGAAGTTAAAGGGGGGTCGAAAATGGCCTGAACTGCTTCGAGAAAAGGATGATGGTACGGCCGTGCCGCTTTTTTTGCTCGACTTGGCGGGGGCACTGCTGTACCCCCAGATACATATAGGGACATAGGGACAGAGAAAGCGACTTTGTTTTATACTATGTAGTGATGATAATATATTCTTATTAGGACAGCAAACAGGTAAATGTACCTGTGGCCTTACCAAGACGTATTCCAAACCACACAGAACAGAAGTGTTAAAAATGACGGTCAAAGAATCGGAATGCGGACTATCGTTTCTTTGCTCACCAGTTGGCGCCACTGTTGACTAAGGTCCAGAGGTATAGCTATTAAAGGCGACTTTGTAAGATCGGCGCCGAAACATGCCTTAAATCTTGAATCTCATTAAGTTTATTAATTATAAATAACTAACATCATATCGAGTATCTATGCCGCAATGTAGTGCAGTTCCGTTTTGATCGGAAAAAATCAGCTTTCAAAGCGTTCACATTCATCGCCAATTAATCCACATTTGCGATAATTTCACGAAGAGATCACTTTCAACAGGTAAATGAAAGAAATTACAATTTATGTCACGAAGCCCGCCAAAACCAGTGAAAAAGTGAATGTAATTGGACCTCACGCGACACTAGCGCCTCTAGTGGCAAATTCACACGCGATAGCCCCATCGAATCGAATTAAGACGTCATGGTAAGGCCCCTGATCCTTTAGCTAAGTCGAAAATTTGGCTTAGCTGATAATTTTTACTTTTCTAAACACTTTAGGTCCCTTTTACATCATCTAGATCAGTGCAGTGGTTCCTAACCTTTTCAATGTTACTACCGCTGTGAACAAGTATGGGAATTGAGTTTACCCCTAGCTAATTTAAAATAATCAAAACCACACAAATTCGAACGAAAATATGTTTATTATGTAAGAAATTGCACGTTTAGGTAACTAGTAAGTAAAGTAATATATAAATCTCGGAGTTAACCGTACTATTTTTTTTATACGAATAGGAAGGCAAACGAGCAAGTGGGTCACCTGATGGTAAGTGATCACCACTGCCCATAGACACCCGCAACCCCGGAGGGATTGCAGATGCGTTGCCAACCTAGAGGACTAAGATGAAATGCCTCTTTGCCCGTAATTTCCCCGGCTGTCTTACTCTCCACTGTTTATTGCTATTTTAATACTATTCACGAAATATCCCGTGTTACCCCCAGGTTAGGAACCACTGATCTAGATAGTGAAATTTGGCCTCTTTTACGCGTGAGTGTAGGTAGGTACGTCGTGCGTTTTCTTCGCGCAAATTTCGGCGATTAGCAATTTTTGCGTTTGTTTATGCTTTTAAATATAACCATCGTTGACCTTGAATCAGCAATTTAAATTCAAACTCCGTGGCATCAAAGAAAGTGTGATTTTTGAAGACCTGTTTCTGATAGGCGGTATTTTAGGCTCAATCTTCACTTTTATTTCATTGCAACGGTTAAATTTTATTTTTATTAAGTAGAACGGGCCTTTATCTTTACGTTTCCGCTGCATCACAGCACAGTTAATAAACTTCTTTAACAAGTGGAACGAAACCTTTAAAAAACTGACTTTCTGTCATTTCTTTCGATACTATTTTTTTTAAATCAAACCCATTTTAGCTGTGACTTGTACGAGGTCCGTCAGGATCATACACACTTTCGCTTTTACTTACACTTCGCTGACTTTGCCGCTAAGCAACAGTGCTTGCGCTGCTGTGTCATGGGCATGGAGAGTAAGGCGTGCGGTAATGTGTTTTAATTTTCATTTAATGCTGTAAGCAACGGTCGGCAACAAGCGGACCGCGGTCCTTTTGCGAACCGCGAAAGGTCGAACCTCGGACCGCAAAATATTGTAATGTATAAATTTAATACGTAGATAAGGTATACTTGTTTTTTTCTGGATCTCGTTAAAAAATTCCCACTGTATCCGGACCCCACCTACAATTACTTGCTGACCCCTGCTGTAAAGGTAAGCTATATAAATATAATACTAGTAGTCGTTGGACGCGCGCCCTTATCGCTCCCTAAGTATTACGCCCTGATGTTAGTACAGCATAGCGGTCCAGCTTGATACCGCGAAAAGACTTGACCCACTGCTCGTCCCAGCTAGGGTTACCACAGGCCTTCACTCTTATTCGATTTTCGAAGTTCGTTTCGTGCCGTTCCCCTCACACTAATAGTCATTAATTTGAGAGGGAGAGGGACAGAGTAGCCCCGCATATACGTCCAGATATTTCCGGACTTTGTTTGGGTTTTTAACTCTACTTTTTCTTCTAAAGCCAGGTACTCATCTACGGGCTGTAAATGAAACTTTTTCCTGTGACAATAACCATGAACCCTAGTGTGGAAACTGTAATCTCTAATTTAAAAAAAAGCGCCATAGCACAACGTGGGACTAGAGTAGTAAGTCTTTCTCTTTTGCGTGCAAATAGGTATACCTACCGCGCAATTAATTGTTTGTTGAAATGTAAATAAGTAATTAGGTAATTAGAAATTCCCGAATGGCAAATGTATGAAAAAATACGTGTCATTTCTCCATTGCTAGCTGTACCTAGAGAAATAAATTGTGATAGTGCTTATTAAATGTCTTTCTGGTCTTATTACATACTTCATAATTAAATTATCTTTACTTTGGATGTGAGAGCCAAACGGAAGCTTTAATCAAAAACAATTAACCCACAATGTAGTTGAGTGTGTCATTGACACACTCACAAATAGTGTATAAAATATATGTAGTTCATATAAAACAACATTACTGGAAGGCGATGTTGATAGGCCTCCCGCAAGGACGGACCTGTAGGCTTATTATCTAACTCGCTCGCAATCGCCATCGTGTTCATTTTGACAGTTCGTGTATGGGCTGACAATCGGCATCGGAATCAGCTAGCTGTCACGGGAAGGAAACGCGAAACCGTACATTGTGGAGATCCTTGGGCTTCACCAAAGGCCAATAGGCCAATAATACGTCTAGCGATGGACGTTTCCCAGTTGATATGATAATCATAATGCTAATAACATATTGTACACAAAACCACAAAAATAAAGACTAGAACTAATGTAGGTACCACATGTAAAACTCATATTTTTAACGTAAAAGACTTCAGCAAAACTTCAGTCTAAAAAAATAAACAACAAATACATCGAAAGCTTGTCTGTCACATTACATTAATTAAAAAGTCGCCTCTCACGTCGCAACTATCGCAAAAAATCAGAACAAAACAACTATTCTCGATCTAATCATCCACTAATTGAATCATTTAAAATGGACTCACGGATCGTATACTCCGTATGTGTGACAGCCGAATAGCATCTTGACATTTTTGACACTTCAAACGACAAATGAAATCTTGATGGATTCTCACTAATTAGTCATTAGTCGTTACACTAACTTTCTTATGGTGACAGTTGTCAGAGTGCAGCCTTTCCCAGTCCTTATAATGTAGCGAGCGATATTTAAATTCGAAAGCGAGTCTGTGTCTTAAAAGAAATCGGATAAGATAGCAATCTATTGGTCTCACATTTATTTTTAATAGGTACACTTAACATATATATAATCTTCCATGCAGTAGGCTTACCTAACTCACTTGCAATCGCCATCGTGTTCATTTTGGGATTGTGTTCATCGTGGGAGCAAAGAAAAAACATAGGATGTATCTACTAGTTGCTTCTCTCCCCGCGCAGACGATAAAAGCCCATCGAGGTAATGGGCGAAAATCTTAGGAATCATGTTGTAGGCGATACTAACAAACAACCCATAACTATTTTGATTCCTCTTTCCACCTACATATACGCCCACAATCATGCTAAACGTGGCCTTTTGGTCTTGTTACCCCTAGCCTAGCCTAGGTCTGTTTAACACGTAAGGAATGAAGACTTGAGTGATGTGATGTGTCTATGTAGATAATAATAGTAATATCTTATTGAATCAGGCGTTATAGTCATGCGAATAGTAATATCAAAAGAAGTAGGTGCATAAAGAAAATTACAAAGTAAGCCACCATTTATTTTGATTCTTTACGGTCCTGGGGCTCGATTTTTGAAAGCACATGTGTGAAAATACCACTCGAAAGTGGAGAAATCACAGCTCTCATTAATCTTGTGAACTAGTCAAAACTTTGATTAGAGCTGTAGTTTTGGAGATATAAGTTGATTTATACCACTTTCGAGTGGTATTTTCAAGTGATGTGCTTTCAAAAATCGGGCCCCTGCCTCTATATTTAAAAACTCTAACTGTCAACTTACTTTTTCATTATGCACTATGGGTGCCACACTTGCAAATAAAACTTTATTATTATTGTTATTGTTGGTACGGGTTACCGATCACGGGCCCATGGGGACCCGGTCATTTGAAAGGCATTCATGGGGCCGAGGGATGAAGAGGCCTTCGGTACCATATAATATAAAAATTAAATAGGCACAACTATGGAGGTATATCCCCTAATTCACCCTTTGTTATTATTATTAAGCAATAAGAAGCGTAATCTATACTTACTGCTGAAATGAATCACTGCGATCTCCCACCAAACGCCGTAACGTGGAAGGAAATTGCAGTCGTGTTTAATAATCATTAAAATGATACTGACTTAAACATAATGACGAGTACATATTTACTTAGTACCAAGCCCGGTGGATAGTATTAACAACTTTACTATGTTATTAGCACAATATGCACACTAAAGTTTAAGAATGAGTGTTTACATCGGCTACAACGCTTTCTCCTGTTAAGATCTGCCGTCCAAAGAAAAATGCAGTAAGTCAGTATGCAGCTCATATGTACATACTGCGTTTTCCCTTAGGAGGGCAGAGATAAAACTTTACGCCATTCTAATTACAAAGGTGTGGGCATTGTAAGATTTTACGAGGGAAACCCTGTGTCTTAAGCCGGGTATAGGTGAACATACATACATATATCACGTCTTTATCCCTTACAAGGTAAACAGAGCCTGAGGTAACAAAACCTTAAGGCCACGTTTAGCATGATTAAGGGCGTATAGCTGGAAAGGGAAATCAAAATATTAATGGGTTGCTAGCCGCATCGCCTATAACATGATTCCTAAGACTTTCGCCCATTCCCTCGATGGGCTTTTAGCATCTGCGCGGGAAGAGAAGCAACTGGTAAATTCTATGTTTTTTTCTTTACTCTCAGACGAGCATGGAAGAAATACACGAAATAGGTGAAAAACTTAGGTAAATGACTTGTTGTAAGTAAGTAAGTAAATGCTTTATTGTACAAATATAAAGAAACAGATACAATTTACAAAAAAAAAATAACATTAATACATGCACAAAGGCGAACTTATCGCTATAAGGGATCTCTACCAGTTAACCTTTGAGTAGATGAGAGGAGCATTAAACGAGGGACCGACAAAATGAGAGTTTAAAATTCCAGATAGTGAAAGCCACATAGAGCGTAGAGCGTAGAGCGTTGTACTTATGTATACAGAATTGATATGGGACTTAAGTCATTTTTCTAAATTGGAACGTCAATTTGTCTATTCGCGCACATTATCATATCGTATTCGAATGTTCTTAATCAAAAATTGCTAGATCGTGGTGTTATCGTATTGTTGTTTGGAGGATCAGAGGTGGTTGAATAAATAAGCAAAAATGTTTTATTATAAATAGGTGATTCGACTTTGGAGTAAAACAAGTATACATGCATACACACACACACACACACACACACACACACACACACACACACACACACACACACACACACACACACACACACACACACACACACACACAACACACAATGTCCGTGGACTCACTCACTAACAATGTAGTTTTTTAGCTTGATTTTTTTTTGTTTCTGTGTTAGTTTTAAGTATGCTTCGCTTAACTGTATTTCTGTGGTCATCTGTCATTGGCTTTTTGTTTAGTACCCAAGTCTCATTACAATGTACTGTATTGCTGTTGATGCCCCAAATAAAATAAATAAATAAATAAATTACTCATACAAATACAACATGTCATTTACTTAAGTTTCTCACCTATTCTCATCTGCGAGCTGTAGCCGTCGTAAATTACAGCAACCAAGAACCTTAGTGGGGACACGTTCTGCCGCGAGCGGACGCCACGCCCACATTAGTGTTTTTGGTTACTGTAACGTGCGGGAGATACGGTTACAGCCTCATGAGTACCCAGCTTTAGAATAATCACGTGAAAGGACAATTTAACTATGGAGGTTGGTCTAATTAGACAAATTGCGACCGAGATTAAGTACAAGGAAGTGCTTCGGCCAGCAAGAAAGCTGCGGCGTGTCTTTCTCTCGCTTAAGTACTGCTCTAATATGCATACACGCAATTAAGTACGCAGGCAACCTCTATCTGTTCTTATGAAGGAAATAATTATGGATTTTTACGTGAAAATACCTTTTTTTTAATACTTGAACATACATAAATCACGTCTTTATCTCTTACGGGGTAGACAGAGCCCAAGGTAACCAGATCTAAAGGCCACGCTTAGCATGATTGTGCAGAGCGTATAGGTGGAAAGGGGAATCAAAATAGTGATGGGATGCCACCCGCATCGCCTATAACATAATTCCTTAGATTTTCGCTCATTCCCTGGATGGGCTTTTACCATGCGCGGGAAGAAAAGCAACTGGTACATTCTATGTTTTTTCTTTATTCCCAGGCCAGCAAACTTGAAGAAGATACTTGAAGTTTGAAATATAATGGTAGGGTCAGATATAATTAAAAAAAAAATACAAAGTGAAGTCCGTTGAAAAGAAGTTCGTTCGTTGAGTCATCACGGTGCTTGGTAGAATCTCCTCTCATCTACTCTAAGGTTGACTTGGTAGATCCCTTACAGGGATAAGTTCGCCCTTATACATTTATCTTATTTTTAGTGTTCCGTACCTCTAAAAAAAAAGGAACCCTTATAAGATAGACCACATCGTTGTCCGTCGTCTGTCTCTTCTGTCTGTCGAGATCCTTTTTAAAAATAATAAGAAAGCGCGCAGTGCCGTAAAAAAATGGTGCGCCACAAAGTCGGTATTTTTTATTATTTTTCATGGATCTATCGATGGTAAAAATGCCGTACAAAAACATATGAGCAAAATGTACTCACTCTACCTGCACTTTTGAATTCTCACCAGCACCCAGTTGGACAGCTTACAAGTGACGGCATAGTGCTGAATCTTATTATTTTATGCTCTTATATCGTCCTATACAGGGGAGACCGAGGCGAGTTGAGACAGAGATGAGTTGATACAAAGCCTTTTTCTCTGCACCTATGACAGTTAGCGAGGTCACAACTTCACACAAACTGTGGAGTGTAGAAAGAGCAACGAATTAGCGAAGTTACCAGCCCGATAAACTGTCACAGTTCAGAGAAATCGACTTTGTATCAACTCACCTCTGTCTCAACTCGCCTCGGTCTCCCCTACGTCACCTGGTGGTTCATATGACCCACAGTTTTTGTACGTGGGCCTGTAGTCTATCTTGTATCAAAATCGATAGGGTAAACGATTCTGGGTAAGAAAAACCTAAAATAGTTAAATTTTGAAAAATGGGGACTTTTTTGGAAAACCCTCATTACTAACAAGATATTAATGAATTAATGAATCAGCTGGGGACCGCAGCTCATCATTACGAAAGTTAAAATAACATTAATACTTATTATTAGACAGTTAATGGCTAGTATAAAACGAAGTATACTAAGTAGTGTTAGATTCACTTGCACTGGACTGACGACACAATATGGACCTTCAATTAGTGGTGCGTACTAAAAATATTTAAGTAGATAATAAATACCTAGGTACAATATTTTGACACACACACACACATAAATCACGTCTTTATTCCTTACGGTTTGCATGATTGTGGGCATATAGGTGGAATGCGGAAACAAAATAGTGAATGGGTTGCTAGCCGCATCCAGACGCGTTCATCCCTTATAGTCATATAAGCAGTGCTTGTAAGCATACGTAAATGTGCCCGACACGCTTCGTACCAATACGGATTTTGTTGGCAATATGCCTACCCTCTGTCAAAATCTACTGCACGCCCCTGGCCGCATCGCCTATAACATGATTCTTATGCCCATTCCCTCGTTAGGCTTTTACCATCTACGCGGAAAGAGAAGCAACTGGTATATTCTATGTTTTTTGTTTACTCCCAGACCAGCATGGAAGCAATGTGGAATCAATGTTTTGTACGATCAGAAAAAGCAGAGATGCGTTTTTTAATAAAAAAAACAAAGTTTAGTTTTTGTGTGGTGAGACAGCCGTGTGTCCTTAAGAATGGCAGAGCAAGAATGCAAGTGTTTACCGTAATTTATTTTATGTTTTTATCAAATTCACTTGTTCTTTCATTTCACAGATATTGGTCGCTGTTCTATCAGTCAGCGTCTACGGAATACCACCGGCAGGCCCAAAATATGTGCCAGTTTTCGTATCATCCGACGCAATAAGCAGCCTCAACGATAAAGGTGGTGCTCCAAGCGGAAACCAACCTAGCGAACCTGTACAAGATCCATTAAACCCTCAAGCACAAAACAAAGATTACGACTTAAAAAAAGAACTCGAAGCAATCTTCAATACTCCAGCTCCGGTGTATGAGCATCAGCCTCATGAGAACCATGATTCAGTCCATCAACTTCACCAAGGGCAGCAGTATCAAGAAAACAAGCCAAGCCAAATACAGCAGCCGTATCCGCAACCTAACCAGATTCAACAACCGTATCTGATGAGCCAACAACCTGGCCAGACCCAGCAACTTTACCAGATAAACCAACAACCAGGCCAGAATCAGCAATTATATCAGATTAATCAGCTAGCTGGTCAGATACAGCACCCTTATCAATTTCAACAGCCTGGTCAGCAACCATATCAAATTGTTCAACAGCCAGGTCAAATGCAGCAAACATATCAGTTGCAGCAACCTCAAAGTCAGCCTATTTTACTAACTCAACAAGGCCTCGCTAATCCTCAACAATTATACCCCAGTCAACAAATCCTCGGGGGCCAACCGCCGCAAATCAATCAACAGCCAATACTAGTCAACCGACAGCCGTTTATACCAAATCAACAAATCCAAGCTTTCCAGCCACCCAGTCAGCAACCGATTCTGCTAAGTCAGCAACCAATGGGTAGCCAGCAAATTATTTCGACGCAACCAGGTCAGATATTGTTGAATCAGGCGTCGTTGCCAAACCAGCAAGCCATATTAGTCCAGCAACCGCAAAGTGGACAGCCAATTTTGTTAGGCTCAAATGCTAACAACCCAGTTAATCTTGTTCAAGCGAATCCAGGACCAATACAGAGCCAAAACCAGGGAAACGTATATGCGGTAGTGCCAGTTGGCAACCAGGCTTCTAACCCAAATAATAATTTGGTTAACACAAATACGTACTTAGTGCCGGTCCAGCAACTACCAAACCAAGCATATGCCGTGAACGCGGGGAAATAAATAAATAAATTTCAATTTCTGTTCTACCACATGTTATTTATTTATCTATCTACTGAAAAAAACAGGACGTGCAGCTGGAAAAGGTTAAATCTTTAGTGTTTTGTGTCTTTTAGTGTTATACTCGAATTAGGAGTAGCAAAATATATGGAACTGACTGATTTAGTGATTAAATCGATACCCACGCGATTATAATAAAGGTCTGGCAGTACCTGCTCGCTAAGAATACAAGACTAGTGACTAGAACTAGACAGTGTAAAGTTCGAAGTTCATGTTATACCGTCTCTCTCATTTTTCTAATGAATACTATAAAGTGAGCGGGAGAGCACGACACGTTGGATATTTCGGAGTATATAAGACCTGGGCTACGGTTTAACGCTGTGTAACCACGGAGTACTTCTCATACCTCCATGTTTTAAATTTATCTCAGCAAATATGTTTATTAACTACCCAGCATCACCAACGGAGCCTCTAAACGCCGCAGTTAAAAACACTAGTTTTTAGTCGGGAAATGCCACGTGAAGTGATTTAAAACAGGTACCCTAGTTAGTCACTATTAAATAACTCGCCGCATATCATTACATCGTTTTTAATGTTGGCAAAGAAACCTAATGGGTGTTATTTGCAAGTCCGCAAAATGTAGGATGCGTATGCAGTAAAAACACGAATGTATTTGATTTCCGCTTGCCGCTGCACATTGCGCTTCTAAGTGTCGTAGGTAAATACTCTAATAATAATAAGTGAATAACCAGAACTTTAGAACGGCTATATAATAAACTATGTTGAAAACTTTATTACTTGTCTTATTCATTTATACCAAGCACTACCGGCAGAGTTGCGTTGCGCGCCATTTATTTAAAACTAGCTATGCCCGCGATACCGTCCGCGCAGAATTCGCTTAGGCTATCCTCGTGCTGTTTTCTGGAAAAAAAATATATCCTACGTCCTGGGACTGAAAGTATCTATATACCAAATTTCAACTATTTGACGATGGTCAATTTATTTGAATATGTGGCGTCAGATCGTCAGAAGCGCCACTCATCCCAAGGGATTTTATATTAGGTAAGTAGCTCATGCCTGCGACTATGTCCGCATGGTATTTGATATTGTACCGATTACCGTTACTTTCCTTATTGTAGTGAACTCGAAACGATCATCTAAATAGAAATCGGTCAAGAGCGAGTCGGACTCACCCTCCGAGAGTTCCGTACAAATTCGGCTCGTGACTATAAAATCCAGTGTTAGTAGAGCTCTGCCCGTAAACAAAATGTAGGTAGTGTGTGGTAACTTTGTTTTATTTAACCACCACGCCAATTTTACTTAATTAGATGCGTTAGTTGTTGTGTACAAACTAACCTGCATAAGTTATTTATTATAGTTTTTTAACTATCCAACTGGAACTTTTTAATTTTCCGGGATTAAAAGTGTCTAAAATGCTAAAATGTTGACCGGGGATGTAAGGTAGGTACTAAGTTACCATGCAAAATTTCATTTAAATCGGTCCAACAGCTTCAGAGATTAGGTAGCCCGTAAAAACAGACAAACAGACAGAGAAAAAAAAACTGAATGTGTTCTATTTCACTTCTTACATCCCCCTGACTCGGTTTTAAGCATTTTTTTTTTCTATGTAATTATTACGTTTAGATGATTTCGATAACTTATTTATTTTCACTCACTGATCAGATTTTAGTGAAACAAATTGCCAGTAATTTTATAGGCAGTTATTAAATACAGACACGTGTTTTATCCTGTTTTGTTTTTAATATAATATAATAAGTAAATATTTCTAACGCTACCCCTGTTTAAAAGAGCAAAATGTCACTGAAAGTCATTTATTGCTATGCATATTTGAACAGACGCTTAAACCTCAATTATTTTCTCATCTTCAATGCTGGTCTGGGAGCAAAGAAAAAACATAGAATGTACCAGTTGCTTCTCTACCCGCGCAGATGGTAAAAGCCCATCGAGAGAATGAGCGATTATAATAGTAGGAATCATGATTGTCCCTTTTTTCCTTAAAAGTAAGATAAAAGTCAAATTACTTTAATCACAAAATCAAAATACAAAATATATATACAAATCGAGTGTAGAAATTCAAAAATTTGCTTCGATTTAGTATTTGGAATCATCGAACTGATTTCTTAAAATATTAATCATTTTTGTAAAGTTGGCTGAATAAAGTATCTACCGTTGCCTTTGCTTTCATGGCGGCGTCCATTAAAAACTTTTTTATCAATATGGCGGCGGCGGCTCGATAGGAAGTGTCATGTCAAAATAGATTGCAGTTTGTGTTTTGTAAATGGTATAAACATAATAGAATTGTTTTAAAAATGTCTTCAACGGAGCCCTCACAAAACAAAACATGGGAATTATCCCTTTACGAGCTGCACCGGACGCCACAAGAGGTGATAACAGATGCCACCGAAATCGCGGTGTCCCCGCGAAGTCTGCACAGCGAATTGATGTGTCCAATTTGTTTGGATATGCTCAAAAAGACGATGACGACGAAGGAATGCCTCCACAGGTTCTGCTCGGACTGTATTATAACTGCTTTACGCTCTGGCAACAAAGAATGCCCGACTTGCCGAAAGAAGTTGGTCTCCAAAAGATCTCTCAGACCTGATCCGAACTTTGACTTGCTAATATCGAAGATATATCCGAGCCGAGACGAGTATGAGGCCCATCAGGAGCGCGTGTTGGCTAAACTGAACATGTCTCACTCACAGGCATCCTTAGTGAATTCTATTACAGAAGGCATAAAGCTACAGTCTCAAAATAGACCACAGAGGTCACGAAAAACCATGGACGATAACAGCAACCCCTCTAATTCCAATGGCACAAGTGAAGCTCCTCAGAATGGCAGCAGTTCTTCTGCTCCTAAGGACAGCACTTCTTCAACTGGCAACCCAACTCCATCTGGCCAGTCTACTTCTAACCCGGCATCTGTCAGAAGTACACCATCCCCAGTCCCATCAAATATAAGCTCCATATCAAAAAACACAAGCATTACTAAGAGGGCAAAGTCTGTGTTAACTTCAGAACGCAGTGAGGAGAGTGAATCTAGTGATGGCAGGTCAGTTAAAAAGGTTTACTTTTTTATGCATATTCCCTTATTATTCTAGCTAGAATCAATTAATGTAAGTCAATAAGGGCCTGACATTGCCAACAACCTAAGCTTTTAAATAAGGAATTGAACAAATATAATATCCAGAAACTTAAATAACATTAGCCAAACCTACTAAAAACATACAAAATAATATAGCCCTTTTATTCTGAATTTGCTACACTTACAGTACAATATTATTATGTTGTAGTCACTTTTTTGTTTATATAATATTGTGTAATTCAGCATGGCTCTTGGCATAGGCCCCCTCCAGCTCTCTCCATTGAGGTCTGTCCTCTGCTACTCTGGTCCAGCAAGGTCCCAAGGTTAGGTGGATATCATCCTGCTATCTTGTTTTCGGACACCCCTTTTTTCTAGTGTCCTCTCTTGGGTACCATAAAAGTTACATGTTTGCTCCATTTGTTTAGTTTGCAACGCAGCGTATATCCTGACCAACCCCATTTCAAAAGTTCTATGAGAGTTATATTATAATGTCTACTTTGGTTTATTTCTGAATTTCTGATTTTTATTGCTCAATCTTATTCCAATCATGCTTCTTTCCATTGCCCTTGCCTGCAAACCTACTACAAACATAAATACACATTGTCTCCAAATCCGATCTCTTCCAATATTGCTAATAGTGAGGTTTTATCAGCAATACCAATTATGTAATCCAGTTGTGTAATCTATTTTTTTACCTTTCTCCTACTTTTAACTTCCAGAACTGAAGGAGAGAACTCCATGGATACAGAAGGTGAAGGTGAGCCCTTGAATCCAAACGAGATTGAGCTGGTATTCAAGCCGCATCCAACTGAGATGACTGGTGACAACCAGCTGATGCGGGCACTGCGGGACAGCTCTGTCAGATATATTAAAACCACAGCCAATGCTTCAGGTATGGAGTAATATTACTAATATTATAGTTGAGTCTCACTTTATGAATGCTTTTCGGTGAAGGAAAGCATCCTGAGAAAATCTGTACCCACCTGGAAATCAATTCCATGGTGTGTGTGAAGTTCCCATTCAGTGCTGGGCCCGCATGGGAGCTATAGTCCAAGCCCTCTCATTCTGAGAGGAGACTTGTGCCAAGCAGTGGGACATAATAAAGGTTGGAGATGACGATGATCAATCTGGCAACATGGTCTGTGGCCTTTGGCAATTTTACATTTTCCTAGTATAAAAATTATCCTTGATATTAGTCAGTTATTATTAACTAGAGATGCGCCGAATATAAATACCGCCGAATACGAACGTCCGGCCGAATGTTCGGCTATGCTCTTACCGAACCGAATATTCGGCCAAATTATTCGTTTCAACTCAATGCCCTTATCACTCAGAACAATAACTAAAGCATAGAACCCGGACTAAAATAAAAACTAATTATTATAGTGCGTTGCTTCTTATTCCAGTGTACTGAAACGATAAGTTAAAAAGAGAACAAACTTGTCAGTTTCTTCTTATTTTTCTGTTTCGTACCTGTCCAAACGTCAAACTTGGTTCCTTTACGTCACTTGGTTCCGATATATGATGCCGATTTCAAGAGTCAGATTTCTTAGCCCAATGACTTGTGTTGAGTGTCAACTTAACTTGTCTGTATGTGCTTATTGTGCTTCGGATGCGTGAATGACGGACAACTGTTGGAGAATTTTTTGTTTATTATTGTTAAAAATTGATTAAATAACGAATATTGGTAAAGCCAATTACTTAGTGAAACTAGAAAATGTCTTGTGCAGTGCCAGGATGTAAATCTAATGCGTCCAGAAAACAAAATGATAATGCGTTTATAAGTTATCATCGTTAAGTGATTTTAATCAGCTTCAGGGTCGCATTAAAATATATTGAGTGTGTTCTATAAAATAACACCATTATTGAATCCTGTTTGTCAAAGATATCCCTATTTACATATTATTTTAAAGAAAATATGAAAACAGTATAGGTTATCTTAGTGATGTGCCTGTGATATCGACTAAACTGTCAATCGATATTAAATGTAAATATAGAGATATAATTAAATATGTTTAATTCTTTCAGTTTTCTGACTCCATTATTGTTCCATATTGTTCCCTTTCTTTGGCCATAACTTTACTATTTCACTTTTTTTTGACTTGGCAAGTTTTTACTAATCTATAGGT
Organism: Pandemis corylana; assembly: GCA_949127965.1. NCBI lineage: Eukaryota > Metazoa > Arthropoda > Insecta > Lepidoptera > Tortricidae > Pandemis > Pandemis corylana. The sequence goes on from OX421857.1 coordinate 3,581,356, forward strand.
ATGCATAAATGTTCCTTTTATAGGGTTCCGTATCCAAAAGGTAAAAACGGGACTCTATTACTAAGACTTCGCTGTCCGTCTATCAACAGGTTGTTCATGAGCCGTGATAGCTCGACAGTTGAAAGTTTCACAGATGATGTATTTCTGTTGCCGCTATAGCAAAAAATACTATGAATAAAACACATATGAATATAACAATAAAATGAATATTTAAGGGGGGGCTCCCATACCACAAACGTTTTTTTTTGCGATATTTGTTCGATATCAATAGCGGCAACAGGTAGACGCTTGAAATATTCAGTTTCATATTCACTTTAAAAATAGATAATTAAATCAAAATAAAATTAATATTTATCGGGTCCCATACAACAAACGTGATTTTTTGCCGTTGTTTTGTTACCAACCAATTCAAATACGAACGGACAAAAATGTGTTTTTGGAAACGGAATTCTCGGTGCGCGAGTCCGACTCGCACTTGGCCGATTTTCATAATAGATTTTTTTCATTATAATGATATCCGTTTAATATGTATTAATATCCACGACCGTCCCCATACCCATAAAAAATATCGATTGAAGACTAATCAATGACGGTTTGTTCCCTACACTAGCGAAATATATACATGTATAATTTAAAGCGCTTTGTATAGGTTACCCTGGTACGGAACAGACAGACGACTGTCTCGTGAATAGCATCTTTGTCTCTTTTTAACTTATTGTTTTAGTGCACTGGAATAAGAAGCAACGCACTATAATAATTAGTTTTTATTTTAGTCCGGGTTCTATGCTTTAGTTATTGTTCTGAGCCTTATCACCTTTTAGAAAACAGGTTTGTACAGGTCCGCGCGCGAGCTGAAAGTTTGGTATTCCTTCACTACTAAATTATAAGTACGAAATTTTCAATAGAATCATAACTGGTTGATTTTGGTTTGATTTCCTTACAGAATTATTGTTAATACAGCTTACTTTAATAAGCTAATATTATTACTTTTTTAAACAGCTTTTTACTTGTACTTCTGGTTTATTATTTAATTAATTGTTCGGTAAATATACGTTATATCGGAATACGAACATTTAAAATTATGCCGAATGTGCCGAATATCGTGTAATTACCGAATGTTCGGCGCATCTCTATTAGGAGAGATCATTTATACTGCAATACAATGTATCCTTATGTAAACTCACACAAACTCGCATAGCTGTGTATTCAGCATATCAGCATTAACAACTGCATGGTGCAGGGCCCTTCTTTGTACAAAACTTTGTAAAAAAATATATCTTTTTTATATTTCAGTTGACCACTTGAGCAAGTACTTGGCAATGCGTCTCACACTGGACCTGGACGCAGAACTGCCGGAGGCCTATCGTCTACTCAACTTTTGCATCTACGTGGCGCCCGCACCAGGCCAGTTTGTGCCCCTGGCAGGCTCGCAAACCCTCAGGCAGATCAATGATAAGTTTTGGAAGGTATAACCACATTTAAATTAGCGATGGTTAGGTAGCCACCCATACTAATATTATAAATGCGATAGTGTGTCTGTCGTGCCTGTTACCTCTTCACCCTGACTGAAATTGCTGAATGGATTCGGTATTGAGATAGTTTCAGTTTTTATCTTAGGTTAATTAATATAAATGGGTACAGCGATTAGTGAATTCTGCACAGATGGATCTACTACCAGTTGTTGCCAATTTAAAAAAAAATGTACAATAAATCAAAGACTCGTAGAATGTTAATTATTGATGTGATGCGTTGTGCGGTCAGAGATGCTGTTCCTGTATAGACTTGTACAGTCGAAGGCATAAACATTTATACAGGCATCATGTCAAATATAATTATGTGTTATGTGTCACCAACCTTATTGCTTGTGGTACAAAGGTGTATAGATCTGATGTTTTTGACGTCTTTGTAATCCTACTACTATTATAAACGCGAAAGTTTGTAAGTATGGATGAATGGATGGATGTTTGTTACTCTTTCACGTGAAAACTGAATAGATTTGGAACAGAGTTAGCTGATACCCTAGATTAACACATAGGCTATTTTTTATCCCGGAAAATTGCGTAGTTCCCGCGGGATAGCGAAAAATTATTTTTTTGCAGACGAAGTCGCGGGTAGCAGCTAGTGTACATATATTTATGCCCTTTCCTGTACAGCCACTCAACAAAGTGCTGCTGACACGATGCTTGTATCATCTGTCATAGATGTTAAGTTAAGGCCTTTGATGAATTATTTTATAGGTATTATGTATAGAAATTCCTAACCTAGAATTGTTTTATGTTAAAAAGGTTTTTTTTGTCCTAGTGAGTAAATTTAAAAATTGATCAAATAAACATAGTTTTGGAAGACAGTATTATACATCAAACTAAGTATTAATTCGTTTTTGATTTCAGGTCAACAAGCCATTAGAGATGTACTACTCTTGGAAGAAAACTTAGAAGTAAAGGCAGCTGGAGTAGTAAAAGTGGCGTAGTTTTAACAAATGAAATTATTTAAATTGTAAAATAATTGAGACAAACAATGGACTCTATAATTAATGTGATAAGATATTAATGGAATTAAAATTTTATAGAATATGTGGATTTAAGTGGAAAGTGATAATTTTTAAGTCAGTCTGAGGAATAATAAGTAATTTATGTAATTCAATTTAATGTACACATACAAATTATGCATTTACAATTGTTTTAAAGTTTGAATTCAATAGAAACATAAGTTTTATAATGAATTACTTGAAGTACATTTTAAAATGTTATTGCAGCTTGTGTTTTTAATTTTGCAGTGAAATATTGCAATGTAAATTTTAATAATCTCATTTTAGTTAGGTAAAATTGATAAACAATTTATAACCATACTTGTTTCTTTCTTTCATAGTGAATTAATTCCTTTGGTTACAATGGTATGTGCCATTCACGATGGCGCCCACCGCGGCTCTTGCTAATTTGTTACCAGGGTAGTTCGTAGATCAATAGGATTATTATCTAACTCGCTCGCAATCGCCATCGTGTTCATTTTGACAGTTCATGTATAGGTTGACAATTGGCATCGGAATCGACAAGCTGTCACATTCATACAAGAACTGTCAAAATGAACACGGTGGCGATTGCGAGCGAGTTAGACAATTAGCCTACAGGCGCTATATAATTCATAAACTGAGTGAGCGACACTCCTTGCGTGACAAGTCTTGGTAACGTACAAAATGTTATTTATGCTCATGACTGTACATCACTTATTTTAAACTGATATGGTCGCTAATATTGCAATCACTATTTCTATCTTTCAAAATGGCTGTAAAACGAGATGGTGATTGCTAGGTGTTTGGTGTTGTAATTACAAGTCTGACCTGGCTAATTGTAAAATAATGTCTCAATTTTCGTTGTCAACATTGTAATAGGTATACCTATTATTAATTAGGAATCAGGTAGGTAATTAAAAGTCATTTGATAGCATTAAATAATTTATTTTCCGCTTAATTAAATGAGTGTGTCACAGCACAATACACAACGGGGAAGGACAATAACGTAAAGCGAGCAATTGATATACTAGGTACTCAGACTCATCATAGACCTAAACGAAATTACTTTGAACTTTTCAAAACAAATGTTGAATATGACGACCATAATTTTATTAAGGCTATGAAAGTTTCCGCATCATGGTTTGGTTACTATTGGCTATGTATCCAGATTATCATGAAACTGTCACACGCTATTGGCGCGAATTTTCAAAACGCATCAAAAAGCAAGGCACTAGAATATCTTCAGAAATGTTACACTTTTATATACTGGCGTCGGAAAGCATTGTACTCTCTTCTAAGTGCTTTGGTGGATTCTACTTTCAATATTAAAAGTGCTTCTACTATCTCTTCTTTGTTTTCGGATTCGCGTGCGATCGTCATCCTCTCCATAGTGACGAAGTCTAATTCCTCTATCCTATCAGCTTCGTCTATTAAACGATCTATATCTCTCATGTAGGTACGATGTGACCCGCTTTCAGTGTTTTCTTTATAATTAAGTAGCCTCTCGATGTGCTCCCAGAAATCCAGTGTTCGTCGACCGTCTCTCATCTTGGATGTGTACATAAAGTTTCTGAAGAATTTTCTGCCTTTTTCATCATTAAGTACGTTTTCTATTTTATCCGTGTAACGATCCAAATCGGCTGTGGTCACTCCTCCGTTATCGTCACAGCCGCAAGCAGCAAAACAATTATCCATTCTTTTGTCATTTGTGTGACATCGTGACCGTTCCCTTATCGATTAAATATATCCGTCGTACGTCATCTTGGCTGTTTGCTAGAACATATTTCACTCAAACGTATCTATCTTCAGGGCCTCACAAAATTATTAACTCGGTTTTAACTACGCACCAAAAACTAATGATTCACCTTTCACAGGTAAAGCGAAGTGAGGTTAACTTCAAAAATAGGTTTACATCACTCGCGATCACGACCGAGCGCGTAAATAAACTGCAGTGTTGTGTAGCCGGCCAGTAGTTTCTTCACGACGAAGTTCACGATTTCGAGATAACTCTTTACGCATGCGCGAGTTATAAGAGTTCGAATACTCGCGCTAAACATAAATTATAATTTACGATTTCCTTAGCACCAGTTTGACTTCGTGAGTTCTTGCGGCTTTAATTCGATCATAGTTAACGCTGCGTTGTGAACGTGTGTATCAAAACCGCGAGGGCATTACATCACGTCTCAGGTAAAAAAAGTGTCGTGACCTCGACAAGCGAATAGCACGGTTCATTCATGGGAATGGGAAATAAAATCATCGAGGTACGGCGAAGACAATAGCCGCACTTACAAGGCGGCAACCGTGCCCTCTTTTGAACTGACATAACTGGTTCTTGTTACTCACTTGTTATTTAGAAGTAGTAAGTAATAAAAACCTCGCATAAGAAGTCAAGTTACGGAACAGTCACAGTTTTGAGAATTATTTTTAATTAGGTAGGTAACTACTAAACACCTGTTTATAAGTGTGGCATATAGATCACTGCCACGGGCGTTTATCTACGTGGAACGAAACTAGCCGTGATAACTTTTTAAACTTTTTTATTTGACGCACGTTTGACGTCTTCTATTACCCATGAAGTTAGATACACAAGCTTCATGCTTGTAGCCCTCCGACGAACGGTTTGAATTTTGATTTGACATTACAGTTTTTCCGTCGAGTGTGTAAAGAGTTTGCGTTGATTAAATTCTGTACCTTTATTTTCTCCGCCTAAATTGTGATAGTGCTCCGTTCATATCGACATCGGATATGTCTCGCCAGTGCTGTGTACCTAATTGTAAACGACAGGACGTTAAATTGCACCATATGCCAATGAGTCGTGCCAAACTTAAGCCTTGGCTGAAAGTTATTTCAGCGGTGACTGAACTAAGCCAGCTTTTCATTTGCCATAAACATTTCGAAAGGCAATACGTACGTCCGAGTATGCGGTTACAGGCCAATGCGTGTCCGACATTATTTTCTATTGCTGAAATCGAGAGTGGCACACCAACAAAAACTTTTGCGGAACTAGGTATGTACTCTTTTCTTTATAGTATCCTTAAGAGCTTTTACTTAATTTTACTTTTTACTTGCAATGCTCGTATACACGTGTCTGATTAAAATTCACGATTAACAAACACATTCTTTTAAGTGGATGTTATTAATGTATATTTTTATGTTAACAGAATCCTTGGTGCAATGCAATACAACAAATAATGACCACTCTTATTCGAGGGAGCCTCATTATGACCACTTATGCAATGACAGAACATGCATCGACACAAGGCTTCAACATAGCAGGTTTGTAGTTTTTCTCCTTTAGTTGCTAAATTAAAATTAGAAAGCAGCGGTGGCCTAAAGTTTTGACTGGCACAAACCAGAGGGTTTTGTCAGGTCGAATCTTATTATTGTATTGTATTGTATACACCTCTTAGTTTTCCAGAGTATTCTGATCCCAATTTAATCTGAAATGTATCCGTAAGTTTTTGATGAAGCATTACATTAGGTAGCTCTACACAGTGAACTCATCTATGGAGCAATTTATTAGTTTTCATAAACTTCCAAACAACATTGGCCCCATGTGAGAAATAAGTCCTTATTGTGATAGGAGACATGGGCTATATACAATAACCTGATTATAATACTTAATTACATTGAAAACCGGGCCAAGTGCTATTCTGACTCAAGTACCAAGGGTTCTATATATATCTGCTGGCTTGTCTGGCTGTCTGTCTAGCTGACTGTCTCAGCCAGTTTTGTCTGAATCTACTAAACCGACTGAATAGTCACGAAAAACCTGATTGTTATAGATAAAGGAAAGACAACCTGACACCAATTGAACTAGTCCAAAAGTAAGCAGAGCTTGTGGTTATGGTCACTAGGAAATGGATAAACATACTTATATAGATAAATATATACATGTTTACACAAATTGTTACAAAAAAAATACATAAATATGTTACACAAAGGGATATTACTTTAATTCTCGATAAATATATTTCCAGCAGTTGCTCCAGAAACTCACCGAGATTCAGCCAGGGAGTACTTCATCACAGTGTCCGTTACACTGGTAATTTTTAATTGGTGCAATATTATTAATCGCATTTTAAAAGGCACTGATATAAGCCGATTAAATTCTAATAACTTGCCTTTCATGCAGTCACAAGCATTAAAAAAATACATGAAAAAATTAAAAAATAAATCTTTGTACAAATACATACTCATTTTATTTCAAAAGCTGTATCAGTTTATTTTAATATATGCTTACTCTAATGTCTGTGTATATTTTAATAAAGTGAAGTAGCTTTCCCATCCTAAATTTATATTAGGGTGGGGCTCTGAAGCGTTTCAACCGCCGTTTTCAGTGTGTTATGAAAATCGACTTATAATTAGGTCTGTCAACTAAAAATCCCATCAATACCACGACATGTGCTGGCGCAGAATTGTAATTGGTTCGAGTTTGTGGAAATTATACCCTTAGATTTTCGTAACACACGGGAAACGCGGTTGAAACGCTTCAGAGCCCCACCACTATAATATATCATATCTGCTTGAAATGAAATTTGAATATTCCCGCCACTCGCACTGGCTGTTGAAGTTTAACGCCTTTGCCTTTCTTGTAGTATGAATGAAAAAAAAAACAAACGTCAAACGAAAAAGTTCAAGAGGCGTGTTCAATGGTTTAAGCCAAATGTATGAGAGATGGTTGTCTGATACGTCAGTATCTCTTAGTAGTCTGTGGATCACTGCAGTAAAATGACACATATACAAATGTTTCAAACCACATTTATTTCTTTAGTCCTCGATTAAGGTCGTGTAGTGAATGATTTAATTATTGAACGAACGAAATATTTTATGAATGTCGTATTCTTAGTTTTGTATATTTTAAATAGCGTGTTACTTTTGGGGGTTCAAGGTTTTAACGACGACTTTTACATTTCGGACATGCCACCAAACTCAAAACTTTATGGCAAACTGTTGGGGAATGAATGAGTGATGAGTGCAAAACTAGTGACTGATTGACATGCTTCCCCGCATTTCCTAATCGCGCTCTCACACTACTACTAATTTGGAAACATCAAAAAACCTTATTGAACAAATCAATTCATTAAAATAAACTTTGAAAATTCTCTATTTCAACATAAATGACGCAAATGAATTTCACATCACTATTTAATATTCGCCAAAAACTGACAAAACTGAGTGTCATTTTACTGCAGTGGTCTATCTGCCAGATGTATACCTATCCGTTGCGTTGTGGTACGGAGTATAGGCGCCTAAATATAAAAAAGATGGGTCTATAATGAAACTGAAAATAAAATATGAGTCATCGGCAGTGTCACCGCTATGATATTCGCCAGCCGGAAGAGCGAAGCTAGACCAGTGTTCTGCATGCATACAATAGAGGTGTCGCACAGACATATTGTCTTGTACACGTGCTGTCACGTAAAAGCAAAGCAAGGCAAGGGTGTGTAACATCATAACGTAAACATGATGTGTTTTGACAACATGAAACCTTTTTTGTACAAAAAATTTATACTCATTCTAAGTCTATAGGTGTCACTTGGCTTGGCTAAGACATTGACACTGTTAAGGGTAAGTTCACAGAGACGCTGATCACTATCACTATCCCCTCCCACATAGATATATTGTTTAGAATGCCAAAAGGACGCGTAATGTGTAGGATATTTAATTCCCAATTTTTTTAATATCTAACCTATCTTAAAATTATTTCAGAAGTCCAAGTTACATTAACTGAACACACTTTTATTATTATGTTTTCTGGATTTCTTCACTGTGGTTGATAAACCTGTGGTTGTGGTCGTTGTTATGGTTGATGTTGAGTGTGCGGTGTCAAAGGGTTGACTTAATTTTGAATGCAAATTACAATGAAAACCCTTTACAAAATGGTTCTGCTAAACTAGCCAAACCATAGCCAAACAACCTGCTGAAATATTTTGGAACAATTCTAAGACCTTTAAGAACGGATATTTCTGACAGAAATCTAAATAATCCTCAAGAATCGAGATTTTATCCGTAAAACGGAACGAGCATACCAGTCAAGTAGATGATCTAGTCTAGCAACACCGGCAAATTCGGCCATTTTGCTGTTAACGCCGTAACCGCTATACACGTGTCGGTAGGTTATGCGAAGATTCTTACAAGTGGCAGATATTCGTGTAGGATTGTAGCAGTTTTGCACAGTAAATAAGGTCAACTAATCCACAGGTCCACGATGGCAGTGACAAAGAAGCCGGCACCCAAGAAATCCCAGTTACACCAGAAAACTGGGAAGAAGGGAGTCAAGGGCGGTAAAATCCGCGGAAAGGGCACCAAGAGGAAGATCAGCTTGAAGTTCACCATTGACTGCACCCACCCGGCTGAAGACAGCATCCTCGATGTTGGTAACTTCGAGAAATACCTGAAGGAACACGTGAAAGTGGAGGGCAAGACCAACAACCTGGGAAACCACGTTGTCGTCGCCAGGGATAAGACCAAGGTCGCAGTCAGTGCAGGTTAGTTGCTTCATCCTTTACGTAAGTAGGTCTCTCGCATTCTTACTTACTAGCAAAAGTTACGAGGTCATGTAAATTTTTAGGTTATGTGATGTGAGATCTGGCTATGCAGTACTGCTATGCACTTTTATGTATTGAGATAGCTTAAATGGGGTCTTAAGTCAATATATTACGATTACAATAGGTACAAGATGGAACCTTGAGCTCATTTATTAAGTGAGCAAGATGAAATTCTGCCTTGTTCCGTCTCAAACAATGAAATCAAAGATATGATTCTACAATTGTATTTAATTAACAATAAGACTAATTAAAACTGCCATTGCCAACAAAGGACTACTTAAAATTCGACACTTTCGGATCCGACTGTGTCAGGCCAGTTAATGTGGAAATAATTTGTACTTTTTTTCTTACTGTCAATTTATTTATACATATTATAGTCAGTTGCTCTTGTACTGTTTTGAACTCACTTGCAATGCCTTTGGTCTGACGGCCATTAACCCGGCTGCAGGAGCTTCAGAGCCAATTCTCTGTAGCTCACTGTGGCAACTCCTGCTTGGCGCGTCCACGCCGCGGGGGTGGGCACCGCTCACCTCAGTAGGCCGGGGTGATCCGGTGGCAGAGTCCAGCAGGGACCCTCCGTGGGGTATAAACACGGTATATTCAAATTCCAGGTTATTGAGACGCTTCTAACCATTCACAGACATTCCCTTCTCCAAGAGGTACCTTAAGTACCTGACAAAGAGGTACCTCAAGAAGAACAACCTCCGTGATTGGCTGCGTGTGGTGGCTTCTGCTCACGACTCCTACGAGCTGCGCTACTTCAACATTAATGCTGACAGCGACAATGAGGATAACGAGGATTAAGCCTATCTGATAATAAATATGTTTAACAACTATTCTTTTGTTTTATTTTGTTTATTGTTTTATTGAATTTTAAAAAATTACACATTTTTATATTCTCTAACAATTTTGTTATTCCTACTCTGAATTAAGAATTCTTTCCATCCCTGTAGGAAAGAAAGAAATGTCCCGAAATTGACATACATTTTCATGTTTTTCCTTATTCTTATTTTTGTCATTATTAAGATTGAAAGAGCTTGTGATCCTAAGCTACATAAAATTGTTAGACTATAAAATAAGAAAGTGGCAATTTTTTTACAAATGCTCAATTACAAAGATAAATCTTACTGTACTCTTATTATGCTTGTGTACCATTCTCATTGGTCGTACAAAGCCCGAGGTTGGCACAATAAGAGTCCTTTGCTGGGACAAACTACCAAATTTAAACTTAAATCGGTCCAGCGTGAAAAGGATAGACAAGACACATTTTCGAATTTATATAATAGCACCTCGGACATACATACATACACAAATCACGTAAGTCTAAATTCTTCTAAATTGACATGAACAATTATGATGTAATTTTTATTGAATGAATAAATAATCTAATCTACAGGTGAAAAATGAAATCAAAATGGTGATGGGTTGCTAGCCTCATCGCCTATAACATGATTCCTATGATTTTCGCCCATTCCCTCGATGGGCTTTTACCATCTGCGCGGGTAGAGAAGCAACTGGTATATTCTATGTTTTTTCTTTGCTCCCGGACCAGCATGGAAGAAATCTTGACGTCGAACCTCAGACATAATTAAATGAGATTAAATTTGGAATTTACCATGAACTTTTCAGTGAAGGAAACTTGCACACATCTGCTAAGCAATTCAATGGTGTGTGTGAAGTTCCCAATCCGCGTGGGAAGTATAGCCCAAGCCTTCTCATTCTGAGAAGAGGCCTGTGCTCAGCAGTGGGAGGAATATAGGCTGGCTGGAGATGAATATCAGTATGAATTGACACCATCACCAAAGCCATTGACCATGTGTAGAGCCCTGACGTGAGATGGACTGGGTATAAAACAACAACTAGATAATACGTACATTTTATTGTTTTGGTAAATATCATTATTTACATAAATAATAAAAAAAAAACATCGATTCAAAATAATACATTTAAAGAAAAAAGAAGTTACGACTTAATCACTAATTCATCTATTTTTACTAAATCTAATAATAAGATTCATCACCGCCGCACGTTGCCGCTTAAGTATTGTCCAGAATTGAGAAGAAATACAATTGGCTAGAATATGCTAGATGGTAACATTACACTGGTGGTAAGATAAAGTAAAACTAATTTATAGCTCATTAGCTACCGGTGTAGTTAGTGCTGGTTCACTTTCCAGCGGCAATTTCCTTCATTCTGTTGAGTGCGGAGCCGGCGCGGAACCACATGATCTGCTGCTCGTTGAGGGAGTGGTTCAGCTTGATGCGTTCGCTCTTACCATCCTTGTGCTTGATTTCGCATTCCACAGGCTGTAAGAAAACAAAAAAATTAAAAAAAATCAGTCAATACCAATTAATGATCGCTCGAATAAAATAGGGTATCTATTAATACCAGTAGGCTTATTACTGAACTCGCTCGCAATCGCCATCGTGCTCATTGTGACAGTTCATGTACGGGCTGACAATTGGCATCGGAATCAGCTAGCTGTCACATTCATACAAGAACTGTCAAAATGAACACGATGGCGATAACGAGCGAGTTAGGTAATAAGCCTACAGAACACTATGGCCTGAGTGCTTCTTAGCCTCGTATGGGAAAGGGGAATCATTGTAGTTGCGTGCAAACAATATGACGTGTTAAAGTAGTTTCTTCTGTGGTGACAATGATTGAAATAATCGACGTCTGTAATTTTTAACACACTTCAAAAAAGCGGAAGGTTTTCAATTTGACTTTTTTTTTTAGTTTTAACAGTAGATATTTAATTCATATTCTAATATGGATCTCGAAAACGGCTTCAGCGATTTTCTTGATATTTGGCATGCAGGAGGTTTCGGGGGCAATAAATCGTTGTAGCTAGGTTTCATTTTTAGAAAACGTACTAAAAAAAATACGGTCAACCAGGTATTCTTGGATAAACTATAAAGCTTGGCAAAGTGTTAGATTAGTCTGGGATAGCACATAGAAAACTGTTTCTTCCACAAACCGTATGTAGAGTAGTCAGATTAGTATCTCACCTTGCCAGGTGCGAGGTCCTTCAGTCCGAGCAGTGAGATCTTGTCGTCGGGCTTGATTTTGTCGTAGTCGGCGGCGTCAGCGAAGGTCAGAGGGAGCATGCCTTGCTTCTTCAGGTTGGTCTCGTGGATCCTGGAAAATAATATTTAATTTTATCGTTTGATTAAACCTTTCGGCTGGGTTAAGACGTTGTACCAGTAGACGATTCTTTGAATCTACAATAAATTCTACAACGCACTACGTAGCACTTTACCTCTTAGAATGCCATTCGAATTTGTCTTGTTGTCTCCCTCACTCGGCCGATTCAAGTATCAAACCCATAAGTGAGACGTGAGACGCAAGAAAAACCCGAATTGCACTCTAAAGAGCTCACGGATAAATATGACGGCGGCTCAAACTGGTTTCTCGATACCAACGAAAGGCTAGCGTGCGAGGTTTTTTGTTGTACAACGACTACGGAAAACAAGCAAGTAGGTTATCTGTTGAAAAGCATACCATTGCTCATGGACATTCGTAACAGCGGTTGCCAGCCTAGAGGGTTAAGATATAAGATAATATCTCATATGCTAGTAACCGGCTTATACTCTCCACGTCGTTGAAACAAAATAATGTTGGGATTGCTAGCATCGCCTATAATCATGATTCCTAAGGCCCATTCCCTCGATGGCTTTTACCATCTGCGCGGTAAAAGAAACAACTGGTTCATTCTGTTATGGACTAGCATGGAAGAACAGGGATGCTGACCTGGCGAAGCTCTTGACGATGATGGCTCGCCCGCCGAGGTGCCTCGGCTCGAGCGCGGCGTGCTCGCGGGACGAGCCCTCGCCGTAGTTCTCGTCTCCGATGACGCACCAGCGCACGCCGGCCGCCTTGTACGCGCGCGCGGTCGCCGGCACGGCGCCCCACTCGCTCGTCTTCTGGTTGCGGACCTTGTTCAGCTCGCCGTTCTCGGCGTTCGTTGCGCTGGTGGTTAAAGAACGTTAATGTCAGTGTCGCCGTAAGTAATTTCACTACATAGTATAAAATAAAAGTAGCTTTCCGCTGTCTATCTGTCCCTATGTCATCTTAGGTCTTTAAAACTACGCAACGGATTTTGATGCGGTTTTTTTTAATACTTACTGTACTTATTGATTCCGACCGTAATTTTCAAGAATTTTAAAATTAATTATACTTCGTTTTTTTAGCATTACAAAAAAGGTAAACAATCTTGACAAGATTTTTTAATGAAAAACAGTTTTATAAAATTGATGTAAGTTTTGAGTGAACTTGATGTAAGTTTAACAGCAAATTACAATTTAAAATCCCTAGAACATTTTATTTTATTTTAATTTTGGTTCGTTTGGTTATGGTTTTATATTTTCCAGCTACCGATTTTTAAAGTGTTTATCGATAAAAAGATATGTCAAAATTGTTAACTTCTTCATATTAAAAAAAAAAAACCTTTTTCAAGAAACATTTACACGTCCAGTCCCTAATTGTGTCTCATAATTGTACGATGTTGGCAATAAAGGTGTGCTTACGTGATGAACATGTTGTTGGAGATGTTGTCCAGGTGGCCGCGGTACTTGAGCCACGGGCCGGCCGCGGAGATGTGGTCGGTGGTGCACTTGCCCTTAACCTGTTACAATAAATAACGTTTTTATTCATAATTTTGTTTCTTGCAAGTTGAGTTTCGACCTACAGTAGTAGATACACAAATAGGAAAATGCCAGATATCTTTTTTTGTAACAAATGTTAAATACACCGAAAGAAAAAGTTTCCCGAGAAAAAATGCATATTTGTTGCACTTGTTAGACTAAAATGGTAAAATATTATAAAAATGTATCTAAATGTAATTTGCTTATTTGGATGTTTAATACAGAATAACAATATTATTTCAAGTTTTAAGTATTAAAATGCGTTTACAGGAAACGGTGGTAGCTTCAAATGAAGGTGGGGGTTAGCATAGATTTACCTAAACATCGTATACATTGCATAACTTAACAGATCAACTTTTTGTGCTAAGTAGTTAATTAAATAAATAAAAAATGATTAGGTACATGTTCTCCGCTTCCTTTCTGACACACTCATGTGTTTTTGTAAAAGTAGAAGAATACAAATATGCTTGGGTGCCTTTCCGTCCGTCGGTCACAGTAAATTTGCTCCGAGTCTACTAAACTGAACTATGCAGTTGTAATTTCATACAAATATACATGCAGGTGACCCGTGAAAACACGAGTAAAGAAAATAATTAGATTTAAATATCATATATAAAAATCGTTAAGACATCAGATACGTATCAGAGAACTGTGATAAAGATCTTTGAACTCGGTATTACCTTAATGAGGATGGTAAGGTCGGTGAGGTCCTTGCCGTCCCACTTTTCGAAGGGCGAGAGGAGCTGCAGACGGTCAGAGCTGGGCGACACGTCCACTTGCACTTCTGGAGATAAAAAACGAGGTCCAATTCAGTCAAATGTCATAGCAAATTCTAGAAAACGTAAAGCAGCAGTGACTACGATACCGAAATTGGGAATGGATGATTATTTTGAAAGAGCTTGGTGATTTTTCTATTGATAGGAATAACCATCCTTAGCTACGGAAAAAAGTTTCAGATTTTTCCGTCGAGCCATATATTTTATAAAAATAAAAACATTTTACTCAGTCACTCGGGGGTCTATACGGCAGTAAGCAGTACGCCAATGACATATCAAATTAAAAAAAAAAATGCTGCTTGAATCTGTGGTACACGATGGCATTTGTAGCTAAAAGAAGCAACGGCTAAGTGGCGCCGTCTGTAGATTGTTCGTGTTACTAACCAAACATGGGGAATTTCAATAAAAATGACCATAATATGTATTTTTTTCTCAGATTTTGGAATTATTGGGTTATTTCTACTCCGAATCAAAAACACTACTGAAAGTAATTATGAGAAATTTATGGTAATTTTAATAAAATCCCAAATAGGTGGTTTAGTACCAACAACAATCTACAGACGGCGCCACTTAGCCGTTGTTTTTGCTTGTTTTAGCTTCCGAGTGCGGTGCTATTAATCAATGTCAGTGACAAAATGTCATTGTGTACCACAGATTCAAGCAGCATTTTTTTTTTAAATTTGATATGTCATTGGCGTACTGCTTACTGCCGTATAGACCCCGCCGAGTGACTGAGTAAAATGTTTTTATTTTTATAAAATATATGGCTCAACGGAAAAATCTGAAACTTTTTTCCATAGCTAAAAATGGTTATTCCTATCAATAGAAAAATCACCAAGCACTTTTAAAATAATCATCCATTCCCAATTATCGTCATATCAATACAGTCGAAGAATGTGTTAATTATGGGTATTTTAATCAGAATCATGAGCATTATTGATTCCTAAGAGAAGCGTTCTTAATATCCAGACCAGAGTTACATTTGTAACTGGAAATAAGTTCCTAAATCTGAATATGGCGTTTGAAGCGTTCATTCTTCCCTGCTGGTCTGGGAGTAAAGAAAAAACATAGAATTTACCAGTTGCTTCTCTTCCCGCGCAGATGGCAAAAGCTCATCGAGGGAATGGGCAAAAGTATCAGGAATCATGTTATAGGCGATGCGGCTATCAACCCATCATTAATTTGATTTACCTTACCACCTATACGCCCTTAATCATGCAAAACGTGGCCTTAAGGTTTTGTTACCTTAGGCCAGGCATGGCGAACCACTGTTGGCACGCTTAAAAATAATTTTGACACGCCAAAAATAAAAAAGTTTTATTTTTGTCCATTAAATCACCAACTTAAGATTGTTTTATTATGAAATAGGGCGGCAAACGGGCAATGTGGTCATATGATGGTAAAATAACAATACACTCCTAAGACAACAGGGTCTTTGATGACAGGTTAGTCAAATATTACTTTATTTGTGAAAAAATGGCACGTCCACCAAAAAAGGTTCGCCACCCCTGCCTTAGGCTCTGTCTACCTAGTAAGGGATAAAGGCGTGATATATGTAATCAAGCGTTCAGGGAACACAGAAGCCGACATAAAATCACGACTTAACGCTTGGCTTTACGATTTTGTTGACAGTTTCAGCGATTACTCACTGCTGCCGTCAGGGGGCGGATGCTCGTACGTGTCCTGGCCGGGGTCGAAGCCCTTGGCGGGCAGCTCGTCCCCGAACGGGTCGGACAGCTTGAACGGCTTGCCGTCAGAGCCCGTCAGCGAGTCAGTCAGCGGGTTGAAGTCCAGACGACCTGGGGAGCAAAGGATAGCAAACTTAATATACATAGTAATATATATTATAGTATTTGTTACCTCTCACTCTTAACTACCTGCCAAAGGAGTTATTGCGCGAGCTTGTGAGCGTTATCAATAGCCCTAATAAATGTAAATCGCTTCTTAAGAAACACTACTTGAATTGTGAACCGAAAATATAATTGCCTAGCTAATACTAGCTTTAATAGTAATACCTACTTTGTTAGCTTAAATTAAATATAAGAGGTGTTATGTTTGTATTTACACGAGGGAGCGTATCGAACCGCGCGATCTCGCCACTTATTACATAAACCTCTGAGGTTTTCGATAGTGGCTCAATTTGTAAAAATCTTATTGTAAAACTTAAAATAAATTATAAATAAAAAAAATAAAAATACGGATTATACTCAACTAGCTTCTGCCCGCGACTACGTCTGCGTACAAATAAACCTTCTTGAATCACACTATCTATTAAAAAAAACGCATCAAAATCCGTTGCGTAGTTTTAAAGATTTAAGCATACATAGGGACGGAGAGACAGCGGAAGCGACTTTGTTTTATACTATGTAGTGATTAGTAAACGGTTAGTATAGTAGATTGTATAACAAGAGCATAAAACAAGCCATTGTACCCGAGACACGTCGACGGGAAAATGGATTTAATGCTGGAGTTTTACACACTGCTTTTCACTTTGATTGCAAGGAAATGAAACAAACTCGTAGACATTGTATAATGTCGATGGTAAAAGCCCATCGAGGGAATGGGCGAAAATCATAGGAATCATGTTATAGGCGATGCGGCTAGCAAGCCATCGCTATTTTGATTCCTTTATCCTTTACGTCCACAATTTTGCTAAGCGTCGCCTGTAGGTCTTGCCACCTTAGGCTCTGTCCACCCCGTAAGAGATAAAGACGTGATGTATGTGAACTCACCAGCGAGTGACAGAGCGGTGACCAGCTCGGGGCTGGTGACGAAGCAGTGCGTGGCGGGGTTGGCGTCGTTGCGCCCGGTGAAGTTGCGGTTGTACGAGGTGACGATGGTGTTCTTTTCGCCCTTCTTCACGTCCTTGCGGTCCCATTGGCCGATGCAGGGGCCGCACGCGTTGGCTAGCACCTGGCAGATTTATCATCATATCAATATCATCGACATCCCACTTCTGGGCACGGGCTTGGGCCACAGTTCCCACGCGAGGACAGCGTCGATTGGGAACTTTACACACCATTGAATGTAAAAAAATCTACTTAACGCAGATACAGGTGACAAACTTAAGTAAACGACCTGTTGTATGTAGTAGTGTACAGAACTGATGTGGGACTTAAGTCATTTTTCAAATTTGGAACGTCAATTTGTCTATTCGCACACATTACTCACACCTCACACATACAACAGGTCATTTACTTAAGTTTTTAACCTATAGTAATGTTTTCATAACCCCCCTCCCCCCCCCCCCACCGCACCTTAACTTTTAACTCAAATAAGAAAAACATATTTTTCATAATAACTAAATTAATCATTACTTAGCTATTTCGGAAATGCATATTCACCCGCTTTGACATTTCTCTACGCCCCTCTATGGAAGCGTGTCCCCTCAGTCCTGTTTTAGAGGTTCTAAGGGGGGATGGGGGGCAGGAATCAGGAATCGTTGATGTGTACTCACAGTGCCGCCGAAGTCGCGGAGCGTCTGAGCGATGCCGTCGCGCTCGATGGTGGCGCGCACCTGCTCCGAGCCGGGGGTCACGTTGAACGGCACCTTGGACTTGACGCCGTGCTTCAACGCCTGCAAATACAAAAGAAAATGACAGCCCGAGCGTTCCAACAGCGGCACGGTTGCCATGGCGACGGCCGAAGGTGGTTGCAGTGCTAAGAACATCGGTCCCATAAAAATATCAGCTACATAATGAATTTATAAATAAATGTTATTTCGATATAATAATACTCAAGTCAGTTTCCCAAGACGTCAATAATTAGAATTCCTATTTTACGCTTTATGCCAATTGTGTTTTTCAACAATTGGCATTGTTCATTTTTTTTAAGCTGTGCCTTTAACACCTTTATTTGATAAAATGGACTATTTCAAGCAACTAATTTGAATATTATGCTTTTACGTAGCTTTGTTAATTAATAATAAATATTTTTTCGCTGTTTGATAATTCGTGAATTTAGACAGAATCCCAATCGCCTTCGTTCGGTTGGCTATAAAAAAAAACGGCTTTGTCTATGGTTTTTGTCGATTTGACAGTGACACGTGACAGTTGCCTTAGCTAAACTTTTTTTTTAATTTTTGTGGCAAACATTCGATGCTGGATTCTGTCTAAAACCGGGTCGTTCGGTCAAACAAAGGTTCAAAGTACTTTTACAAAAATATCTGCAATCATAAAGTATTTTTGAAATCGGACCAGATAAATCGGATAAATGATGGTTTTCCTCGAAATGGTTTTCGAATTGGAGCATACTAAAAAAAATGAACAATGCCAATTAGGATTTATGAAATACTAGCTGTTGTCCGCGGCTTCGCTCCCGTTTTTTTTCTCTTATAAATTTCAATATTTTCTTACCGTTTAAACCTTGCCTGGGCTTCCACGAATATTTCAAGACTAAAATTAGACAAATCGGTTCACCCGTTCTCAAGTTTTAGCGAGACTAACGAACAGCAATTCATTTTTATTTATATAGATTATTTAACTTATTTATTGAAAATTTGTATATGAAAATTATATAAACGCAAAAATCGCCGAGATTCTTTTTAGATCATTATTAATGTACAGTACCAAGTATTTATTTATTTCTATGTAATTCAATTTTGTATTTAATTTGCTGTCATATCTTTTGTGAACGCTAACAGTTTCATTCTATCGATCTGTCAGTCATACCTTCCTTATTGAAACAGACCGTATTGTGATATTGCTAAACACTAAAAGTGACCGAAACTCCGATACATAATAAGAAAACTCCATAACGTACCTCCTTGACGATGCTCGCGCAGCGTCCCATGTCCTCGTAGGAGGAGTTGGTGCACGAGCCGATGAGGCCAACCTTGATGTCGAGCGGCCAGTCCGCCTTCTTCGCCTCCGCGCCCAGCTTGGAGATCGGGTTCGCCAAGTCCGGGGTGAAGGGACCGTTCACGTGAGGTTCCAGAGTGTTGAGGTCCAGCTCGATCAGCTGATCAACAAAGGTATGGTTTACTATATAAGTACATTCGAGTAGAGTACTAACTTTCGTGCTGGTCCGGGAGCACTGAAAAAACATAGAATGTACCAGTTGCCTATCACTATTTTGATTCGCCTTTTCCATATGTACGACCACAATCGTGCAATCGTGGCCTGTAGGTCTTGTTACCTTAGGCTCTGTCTACCCCGTAAAGGACAAAGACGTGATTTCTGTATGTATGAATGTATCTTTTTCGTCAATTGTGTTTCTTCCTTTATCTTTGTACAATAAATCATTTACTTCGAGACACGGGCCGTTGAATATTTACTTTAGCATAATATATTATGTATTTCAGTACTTATTATATTAATATATATTCTAAATTGCACCACCTGCTCAGATCTGTTCTGTTCTCCAGTCCATTATGGTTGCCTGGTAGAGATCGCTCTGTAGCGATAAGGCCGCCTATTGTTACCTTGTAATATTCTGTAAACCTTTTTTCTGTTTTGGTTGTTATATGTGGTGTTCAATAAAGAGTTATTGTATTGTATTGTATTGTATTTAGCGTGAGCTGTGCGAGTACCACGTTAGTTTAACAATTACTTTAACTATAACTGATGATTTTTGATAGCAAAACCTATGAAATATTATGTCAAAATGTTCGGTTATTCGGCAAGTCACGCTTGGTGTATGCACTAACCTCGTCATAGGGCGCCTTAGCGTCGGGCGTCAGCAGATGTTTAGAGGCGTTGGCGGCGGCGGCGATGTCGTGACGCCCCGTAGACTTCAGGTACGCCTCCATGCGGGCGTTGTATGGGAACACCTTCGCAAACAAACGATAAATCAATGTTTAAATGGGTTCATATTTAGATAACTCTTTCAAGACGCAGTCGCCGACACATTGACATTTCATTCGACTGCAGCGGAATCAAAAAGGTTCAGGGTGTTACCACACCAATCGTTCGATCGTCCGTCTTTACGGGGTAGACAGAGCCTTATCCTTATCTTTATCCTTTGATAAAACGTGATTTATGTGTGTGTGTAGAAACTATCGATCGACGTCGACTGTTCCATTCCACCATCGATCGATGATCGATCGATTACCCTACCGATTCTCATACAAGAAAAAATGAGTCTCTGATTTTACTATGCTTTTTTTTCCTGTACGTCACGTTTGATACATATAAAAAAATGATGAACAAAACAGTAACGAACTGAAATGGAAGTTTTGGGACACTTTTTTTCTAAGAGTAAAAGAAACCCAAAATAGTTAAATTCTGGAAAAAAATATCATACGTAACTTTTTTTTTTAAAACGCGCAGGGACGTTTAGCCAAACTAACTTAACTAACTGCTGTAATATCCCGGGAAAGAATCTGTGCTACCTTGTATATTCATTCTGCAACCACTCGCAGGGCAGGCTATCCCCTATTGGCTGTAAGGCCAGCAAATGCTGAGTTGGGACCATTTTGTGACAAACTATTTATCTGTAGATTTTCAATTGTCTTACATTTTTCTTTCTTTATTGTTTCTATGAACACCATAATTTACTTGTGGCATACATACATAGTGAAACTGTAGTTAATTTTTACGACCTTGTAAACCTATGTTTAACAAATAAATGGTGATTCTGTTGTTGTCGCGTCAAACAGTAGTTGCGCAATGGCTGCCGCATAGCTAAGTTATCACGATCTGATTAAATTAACATTATCAGGCTGCAGTTCAGTAATTAAATTGATTATTAAGCGCTTAGGGGTCAATAGTGCCGAACCACAGCTAGTGACGAACTTCAATAACATAAGAAAATAAATTACATTTAACAAAAAAACGCAGTATAACAGTATCTTAATCTACCTACGCATATCAAGGTTTTCAATCTTTATGAACACGTGACTCATTTACAAGTTAAAGTCTAGTGAGACCTAGCTAGGCTCTGGGCTAAACAAATTAAATATTCAAACATACCTAGAGACAGTTGCCTTATTTATTTTATCCGAGATCCCCCCCCCCCCCCCACACATATTTCAGCAGCTGGTTACAAACAGACATAAAAATATTCCATTTCTAGTATTAGTTGTCATTGCGTCAACAGAAATACATAATCTGAGAAAATTTCAACTATCTAGTTATCACGGTTTCTGAGATACAGCCTGGTGATAGTCAGACAGACGGACAGCGAAGTCTTAGCAATATAGGGTCGTATGGAACCCTAAAAAATGGCTACCACTTAATGTTATCATAGGATTCATGTTATAGGCGATGAGGCTAGCAACCCATCACTATTTTGATTTAATTTTTCACCTATACGCCCACAATCTTGCTAAATGTGGCCTGTGGGTATCTGTTACCTTGGGCTCTGTCTACCCCGTAAGGGATAAAGACGTGATTTGTGTATGTATGTGTGTACTTAATGTTAACGTCACGGTCAACTCACGCTGGTGGTGGCGCCGATCTCAGCCCCCATGTTGCAGATGGTGGCCATGCCGGTACAGGAGATGGAGTCGACTCCGGGCCCGTGGTACTCCACGATGGCCCCGGTACCGCCCTTGACGGTGAGGATGCCGGCTACCTTCAGGATGATGTCCTTCGGGCTGGTCCAGCCTGAGAGCTTACCTGTAACAAGTTAGTTATATCTAATGCCGTTATTGAGATAAATATGGATACTGAAGAACGGATAAACATAGCCTGTTGTTAGCCAAGAAGAATGCGCCGCAAGAAACTTGACAGAAAGTCATTTTGTTCAAAATAAACAATAACAATACTTAAATCCTATTTAAATAATATACATTTATAAAAATGATGTATAAAGTCCCCGAGCCTTAAATTGCATTATATACCCTAGGCTCTGTCAACCACGTAAGGAATAAAGACGTGATTTATGTATGTACATTATAATTTTGCTGTCTGTCTGTCCGTGGCTTAGCTTGCCAAATCTCATCTATTTCTAAGTGCCATAGAATTAAGATGCCAAGTATTTAAACAAAGAGAGGTGTAGAGAGCTACTTTAACTTATAATAAATATAATATACAAACACGTCACGGTTATTAACATTAGGCTTATTGTTATCAATTACTTACAATGCGTTTACCTTTTACATCATGTTTAACATGCATGCATCATTTGTTTTTATTATCGCAGCGTTTCTCCTGTCTATTTGTATCCGTCAACTACTTAAACTGTCTCCGAATTATTTCTTTCTTTTATTGGTTGTCTGGTAGAGATCGGTATTAAGCGTTAAGACCACCTATCTTGTTATTTGTTTCTGTATTGTTTAGTACTGATTTATGGTGTTCAATAAATAATATTTGTATTGTATTGTATATCGATTCCTTGCAACTGCACCAAGGAAAACAATAACAAGAAGATACTCAATACTAGAGACTTCCAAAGTTTTAACACATACAAGACTCGAGACCAAACATTCGCATATTTTCATATATTACAATACAGCCCCGACTGGGAATCGGATATTTTTGAGGACCGCTAGCTTTGTAGGCATATTCTCAGGCCGAGCTAGGCCATCCGGTATTAAACCTAATCCTACTATTATAAACCTTTATCTTTAACATTGCATCATTATTACATTCAATGGCGAAAAGTACGTGCGTAATTATTTGCAGAAACATTGATCAAAATAAGATGATAAAATCAAGATACTCTGATAGGTTATCTAGTGCAAATATTTTAGTTTGCGTAGTTTTTAACACCTACAGTAAAAAATCTAAATAGTCATAAGTAATTGGCATCTAACTGTAAATTCACGATTTACAATTATACGGTTCTAGGTAAACTGATTCTCTTACCAAGTTAATTCATCGTTCCATACAAGACTCATTAATCTTGTGACTGTTTAACTGCCCAACAAACCGACACAATACATAACGTACGTTAAATGTAGGAAACAGCAATTACATATAGAATTGAAGAAACTAATTACACATAAACGGATAACTCACGTATAAAAAGTCGAGTGATGCTCGACATGTTTCGGACTATTTCGTAGTCCTTCTTCTTGGAGCGCTCGCCCCGGCGGCAGCGAAACGAACATGAACGACTTTTTTTTTATACGTGAGTTATCCGTTTATGTGTAATTATGATTAAGTCTCACGGTAGTTTTATGTTGAAAGTTGAAGAAAGTACTTTAAAATACCTAACTGAAATTTATTCTTAGCCGTCAAATTAGGTTAGGTTAGAGCGAAGGTTCCCTAAGTGGGTAGTTTAAAAAAAGACATGTAAAAGAACCCTTGGGGGCCAATTTGAAAATATAAATTTTGAATTTTTATAAGACCTGATTATTGCCTTTTTTTCTACAGAAACATTAATCTACTTCAAATGTGAATCCTACTAACATTATAAACGCGAAGGTTTGTGAAGATGGATGGATGTGAGGCTGAGAGTATGTATGTTTGTTCCTTCGTCACTCAGAAACAACTGGACGGATTACGATAAAATTTGGAACGGAGATAGCTGGCACCCTAGATTAACACATAGGACACTTTTTATCCCGGAAAAATTTAAAGTTCCTGCGGGATAGCGATAAACATGTCAATTGCTAATTCTACGCGGACAGTCGCGGGCAGAAGCTATAAAAAATAAAACCGCCTTCAAAATAACCGCCAAATAGTGACAAATAACTATAGAAATGTCATATTAAAATATATTTCGGTGTGCGCTACTTACTGAGCTGTTTGATGTCGGTGTCTCAGCTCTGATAGTGTACAATAGGCACCGATTGACACGGCCCAGTGTATGGGCGCCAATACATTTTCCCTTTTAAGACAAGCTAATGCAATATTATCTGATTGTGTCTACCATACAAAAGTCATACAATAACATGCTTGAACACCACACACATAAAATGTATGATAGGAATGTCTAGATGTAGTTCGTAGATCGTGATAAAAATAGACGATCTAGAGTAGCAAAATCCTATGACATAACCAACGAGACGCAACGTGATGCGATGACCGCGAAATTCGCCTTTACGCTTATCGCATGAAGGCTCAGTCTATGATGGGGTGTGGAATAAAAGTTACTTGATATGTGTTCTTTAAATTAAAAGTAATGGATAGATTAGAATGGAAACCTTATTCTGGTGTCTAGTTAGAGTTTAGTTACCATATCTGACTAAGGTTATTTTATTAGGTAGAGTACTAAATTGAAACGAAACGATCCAGCAATATTGGTATCTAATATTTAGTCATTTGTTTTACACTAACATAATACAGTGGTGCACTTTGTTTCAGTATAGTGAGTAGTAAATGTGTCTAGTGCTGAACATATTCGAAATTATCCCTAATTAGTAATTAATATAGGCAACTTTATGCCGGGAAATTTCCGCGGAACGCAGACTAAGTCGCAGACATTTAATTACATAGACTATTTTTTTAAATTGTCCTAATTCAGATATTGGCCTTTAGCTCATAGATAATTTATTTATCTTCAGCGAAGTTCGTTAACCTGTATATCAAGGCTAACTTAATGATTTAAAATTGAGCCATGTCTAGAATCATGTATTCTTTAAATAAATTAATGTAAGTATAATAAAACTTTGAAATGTTAATGACATTGTTAATTATTCTGCATTTGCACTATGCATGTCATATGTCTAAGTCATCACATGGATGCAAAACATACCAGCTATTAAGATAAGGAAATTTAATTTTCATTAATGAGCATCATTAATAGGAAAATGTGTTAATATGTCTAATAAAGATAATAATTGGACTTTGGCCACAGAAGTCAGACAGAAGCACATGCTTAGTATCCTGCTTTCATCATAACTTCGATGTTATTTCTAGTTGATACAACTTTTATTATTTTATACAAGATTGGATTGAGTGTCCAAAATCGTCTGTGGCTGAAAACACCTGAACCTCATCACCATTTCACATTGCAAGTGCTTGTTATTCGATTAATTATATTGCATTTTTAAGTGCGTCTACGTCTGACCTTCACTTTACCTTTACCAGGAAATTGATAATTTAAAAAAAATGCATGCTTACGTTCTTAAAATTTTTTTTCGCACACACTTCTGCATATTTCGTCTAGTGGTCTAGTCTCTGAGATCGAATCAGCCAGTATTATTTTTAAAACTTTTTTTTTTAAGTACAAAGGGCAAGGCCACCTGGCGTCGCTTAAATTACTCCTAAAAATAAAGTAAAAGTCTAAAGCGAGGATAAACAACCCGTGTCGTAGGCTTGGCACGGCGCCATGTTTATTTAACATCTAAATACTGCATTTTTATCACATTTACGCACAATGTTTTGGTATCATGACCGATTTGTATTTCACGCTATCAAAAAGAGGCAA
Organism: Pandemis corylana; assembly: GCA_949127965.1. Classification (NCBI taxonomy): domain Eukaryota; kingdom Metazoa; phylum Arthropoda; class Insecta; order Lepidoptera; family Tortricidae; genus Pandemis; species Pandemis corylana. The sequence goes on from OX421857.1 coordinate 3,607,097, forward strand.
GACAACGCCTTTTGAGTGTTTCTTAATCAATTGTTTTTACGTCTGCAATGATATCGATATTCCAAGTACTGTGATAAATTCTTGACAGTTGGAGAAGGAAAAACAACTTTGCCAAGATGACACTAAAGTTGTTTTTAAAGTATTTTCTTAGGTGGTTAGTTGGAAATAAACATATGTGTGACGACATGGTGTCGAGACGACATAGATCAGACTGAACAAATGTAGCGAGGTCAAATTTTAGTCATACGTATGATGGGAATCCCTCAATTTACTGATTATAAGAAATTGGGATTTATGTCGCTTATCGGAAGTGTCAGTCGGGGAGATAGAACCAATGATGACTAGATTGATTTAATTTGATTTTTCTGTGTAATGACGATTTCAAATAATTGTTTACGAAATCTTGACATGTTCCTCAAAACTGTTTAGAATTTTCATTAAAGCTAATGAACTATTAAGCTGACTGTGGGATTAACCTTCACCGTTCGCCTTCAACATAGGGCGTAGCTAGCAGGGCAAGGGTAGGCAATGCCCACCCTAAAAAAAAAATACTATTAATCAGCTCCAGCTACCCCCTCTAAACAAAATTGTGACCCCCCTTATTTAGAACCTTAGCTAACTTCGTTTGAAGCTCTAATATTCAGTGTTAGAGACGCATGATGCTTTTGCGACTTCGCAGTCATTTGCGGCTGTTTCAATGCAATTCCGCGCTTGTGGCACTTGAAGCCTAGTTTGACAGCTAAGGAGCAATGACTTACCAGTCAGCTTGACACCGATGACCTTGGGGCACTTGAGTTCCCACGGGATGTCAGCCATGACGTCCACAGCATCAGCACCACCGACGCCTGGGAACAAAGAAAGCATAGTTATGACCGGCTTATAACTAGGTACAATTTAGATGTATAACAAAACTAGAAAATAGAAAAAATTCATAATAACCCGGCCTTGGCCTCCAATGTGCTCTTTTTTTTTAATTTTCTTTCAACCATATTCACAACATCTGCACTCAGCTATTAAAAAAAAAAACTATAGGCAAAAATATTATTTGCTTTCTGGCGTTATGACAATGTGTAACCCTTATTGAAAAAAAAAACGAGGTTTGTTACATTTTGCGGTTTTATTTTTGTCTAGTTTACTTTCGGTTTCTCTAGAAATAAAACTTAAAATTCTTAGTGGTTTATAATATATTTCATTGCATGTTTGAGAAATGCACTATACATAACTCGGCGGGAAAAAAAGTTGCCAGCCTCAAATATCCAGCCTCGCTCACGCTCGGCCGTATATGTTTTATGCCCACAACCCCTTAGGTACTTCCCGGCCTCTGTAGTAATGTACTATTTTTCTCAATAGTTTTCCTTTTCAATAATTAGAATTACTATTAGGCATTATTCATACATTTCTGAAAATGAAGATTCGACCAATGAGATAAATGTGCTACAGATTAAACTATTTTAGGAACAAAAAAAGACTAGGTCCGGGTCACCATTACAATTAAAATTATCAGAAAACGTCTGTTTTACACGACCTTTACGATGTTTATTATTACGATACTTTATATTTCGTAAACATGTAGGTACAATAATGAAATTACAATTTTTAATATGTAATAAAAATTATCATACTGATCAAGTTTACAATTTCAGACTTTTCCACTTTGAATAATCATTACTAGGGTATAGTATAGGCAATCAACAAGACATTCCTATTTTATATTAAGAATATGGTAGTTAACAAAAAAGCACAACAAAAATAGTTTTTTTAAATTCTCATTTTTTTAAGTGCACCCTCATTATGCCAGCCTCATTGGTGACCTCTTGGGCCAACATCCTCAAACACTGCCTCACACACCAGATTTTCAACTGGCTGGATAGTAGTCGTCGCAACTGCATCAATAAAAAAAAAACTCACCAATGCAGAGTCCTCCGAGGCCACCACCGTTGGGCGTGTGGGAGTCAGTGCCGATCATCAGGAGGCCAGGGAAGGCGTAGTTCTCCAGGATGATCTGATGGATGATTCCAGAGCCGGGCTTCCAGAAACCCACACCATACTTAGCTCCAGCGGTCTCAAGGAACTTGTATACCTCTTTGTTGATGTCCTAAAAGATATGAACATTATTAAAACAATTGTATTCTTTACATTTCAGAAAATGGAGATGGAGCTGCAGCAAATTTACATACTCGCTCTTGCCCGCGACTTCGTCCGCTAAGAATTCGTTTATTGCTATCCCGCAGCAATTACGCAATTTTTCAGGACGTTCCGGCTATGATCTCTGTGGCAAATTTAATTAAATCTGTTCAGCAGTACAGGCGTGAGAGAGTGACATACATCCAAACGTTCCCACAAAATTTTAAATGCGAAAGCTATTATAATATTGTGGGATAGTTGTAGCCATAGTTCGCAACATTATAAATAATAATAATATAGCTTTATTCATTGTTTTTTTTTTTTTTTTTTTTTTTTTTTCGCAACATTTATCCTTATTTATCTATAGTGTTTTAAAAAAAAATCTGAATTTAAATATATAGGGTTTTTCTTACTCAGAATCGTTTACACTATCGATCCCTATACAAGAAAAAATGTGTCCCAAAATTTCCATTCCAGTTCGTCACTTTATTGAATATAGGTATATATGGAACGTGACGTAGCGGAATAAAAATCCATAGTAAAATCTGGGACACACTTGTTCTTGTATGAGAATCAGCACGTCTAGCACGAGAGCGCACAAAATTCGCGTCGCGCGCGAGATAGATTGCCCGTCTTTTTCTTACTGTTCGTTCTGGAAAGAGACGGATAGTCCATCTCGCGCGCGACGCGACTCTCGCGCGCTCTCGTGCTATCGGGGCTGAGCCCATGTCATATTAATAATATATAATTTTAATGAAGTAGATCTACCAAAATTCTTGGAACTTTATGTATTTTAAATCGGTGGACAAATGAACAGCAGCTCTATGCTAAATAATGAAATACTTATCAACATATTCAAATGCGTAATTATCTCAGCTAATGTATCACGAAGGTGAGAATTGTTTGCTGAATTGAGGACAAGGTGATTCAGATATCGTTTTCCTGTATCCTCAACTTTCATCTGGCATACTAAATACTAAAAAGTGTTTCCTTATGTCTCTAATTCAATATAATTTTAACAATTGGACAAGCTGCTTCTTTTAGAGGCTACTAGTACCCTTAGAGATTAAATTTCTGAACGACACTGAAAATTATAACACAGAAAAATCCGAAAAGTAAAGCTATGGCCGACCATACCCCCCCGGCCAGAAAAACTCAAGAGGTGCAAGTCCGGGCTCGAACCCACAACCCTCAGCTTGAGAGGCCACAGGTCAAACCACTAGGCTACCAATCCTAGTCACTATATATTCATTTTTATGGAGGTATAGAAGTGCGCCTGCAGCTACTACTATTGTACTACACAGTCTCTCAATTTGTTTCGAGACCATTTCATCAGGTGTTTGATATAGTATGAGTGAACACCCCTACAAAGATTTTTCGAGCCCTCACATGAGGCTGACATAGTCATCCCTGTGTACTAAAGCCTCTTTAAAATATGAGATTTAAAAAAAAATGTATATCTAGTCTGATAATTAAATATTACCTTAGCTCTCGCCAAATCCTTGTCACCTCCAACCTGGGCCTCGATCAAGTGGTCACAGTGGATGGTGGAAGGTACCGCTACGCGAGGCAGCCCGGACGAGATGAACTGGAGCATGGCCATCTGAGCCGTAGCATCCTGCATGGCAACTCGGTCAGGCCGGAGACGCAGGTAGCTGGTGCCGCGTTCGATATCCTTTTAAAAAAAAACATTATTTTAATTTTGATTATTTTGTCATGTAAGACTAATTCAGTGCTGAATTATTTTGTTAAAAGAAGTGCACTGATTATATTAAACACTAGTGTAAAACTTGATCATCAATTTAATTTAAATCTTCATAAAAATGAACAAAAATATTTAGGTACCATGCAACTCCACTACTTGCATACAAGATAGCTTAGCTTGGGGTAGCAAGGTAAATATTTTTTGTTTATTAAAATGGACCTTCACAAGGTAACGCCTGAATCAATAAAATCTTCACAAAAACATTAATAAGTCAGAGATTATGGTAATATAATTGAATTTTGTCTTAAGAAGTTCTTTTGATATTTAACTGGAGTTTTTTTTCTATATAATATTTTTACGAGGCTTAAGTGCACTTGTGTGACTATGCCAGCCTCATTGGATGTCTCTTGGGTCAAATTCATCAAGCACTCCCCTGCCCACTACCAAAACTAACTGGAGTTAAAAAAGCAAATATCATTACATTACCCATAGCTTTATTAGGTGTATGAAATGTTTAAGTCCAAACCAAGTGGCCTTTCTCAGGTTGTAAAATATTCCACACACATATATGAAGAATTTGTTTGTTGACACAACACATTATCAGTAGTTATCACATAACCATCTTTTAGCAACCTACCAAATAACTGCGAAAAATTTGCCTATATTAAAATATTAATAAATAATTTGAATCTTACCTGTCCCTTAGGGTCATCGAGATGGGAGTACAGCACTTTCTCGGACAAGGTCATGTCACGACCTAACCTCTTCTTCACCACTTCCAAATTTTTGGATAATTTCGCATAAGGAAGCGGGGCCTTGTCCAGCTTCGACATAGCGACCTACAACACCAAAAAAACACATTACAGTACTTTAAACAACATATGAACTACATTTGTCAAGTCAATGACGGTTACATAACACTGGGGTTTTATCAAAGAAAAAGGTTTTAAATAAGGTATTTGGAGGGTTTTTCGTACCTGGGCGGCCGCGGCCGTGAGGGGCGACACGCTGAAACATCTTTGCTGGATCTCCAAGAGCACAGTTCTAGTCCTGCCACCCTGAACAAAAAAAAAGTACGTCACTTTTTACCCCATAAAAAATACTCCACTCACAGTATGAGGACAGATATCGCTTGAAATAAGAGAATCCGGTTTACAATTACTACAAATAACCCTAATTGACCTCACGTTATGTTATATAGCCTGACCTGACCTATCATTCAGATATGCCAATACGCGTTCGTAAATTTTCTTAATCAAAACACTGATAACGATGTAAACATATACGTCGAGAAATACATTATAAGCGATAATTTTGGAATTTTAATAGTTAATTAAACGTGGAAATTTTTGGAAACGCGAAGGACTTACCTGGCCATGCAAAACTCTCATACAGTGAGCCATGGTTGCGGACTTTCGAACACCAGTAGGAAATTAATTAAAGAGTTTTAAATTTATTCAATTACGGCAACATGGGTCGGACCAGATTTCTGGTCGTTTCGAACGACTGCGAGATGCAGTCCTACAATATATAACACGTACCGCACAAGGGCTTCAGCCGAATTGAGCCGAATTGGCAGTTCTGTAAGATTTTGGCATTTGGCCTAGTTGGGGTTACCTGCACTAAATCGACACCCATAAGTACGGGAGATAAATGATTTTCAAAGCAAATGAGAATTCAAAGTTTAAATCTTTCCATCTCTCTTACCTTCACAAAAACACCATTAGCGTGAATGGAATGGTACAGAACAAACTTTGAATTTGTAACTTTGGAGGTAGTAATTTTAATTAAAATAGGTACCTAGTCTTATAGTCAGAACAGAACGAGGGCAATTTAAGTGAAGTAGTAAATAAATAAAAAAGCTCAAGCTTGCGTCTTTTTGGAATGAATAGATACTATGTATTAAAATAAAATAAAATACACACTTTTCGGTTTTTTTTTTAATGAAAAGCCTCACGTTTAAATCAAACTAACATGAAAAAGTTGACTTCACAAAAAATATGAAAACGGAATTTAAAAAAAACCCCGATTCATGTATTATTAATTGTGAAATTATGAATGGTACTTATAACCTATTTATATTTTTATGGAAAAGTTTTTTTTTTTTTTTTTTTTATATGAATAGGAAGGCAAACGAGCAAGTGGGTCACCTGATGGTAAGTGATCACCACTGCCCATAGACACCCGCAACCCCGGAGGGATTGCAGATGCGTTGCCAACCTAGAGGATTAAGATGAAATGCCTCTCGTGCCCGTAATTTCCCCGGCTGTCTTACTCTCCACACCGGAACACAGCAGTGCAAGCACTGCTACTTAGCGGCAGGATTAGCGAGTAAGATGGTGGTAGCGATCCGGACGGACCTTGCACAAGGCCCTACCACCCGCAAATTGTTGCACAGCATCGTCATTTTTGAAGATAATAAATATCTATTACAATTTGCTGATGATTATATTTGGTCATATACAGATACACGTACGTTTCCATTATCACGATTGATTTAAAACAGTGTAAATATTTCCATATTCAGTACCAATAATGATTAATATTAATTCTAAAGAAAGCGGCGTCCTCAATTATTTTCATATGTGGGTACACAGTAACTATAGCTAACGATTCGCTGTTCCAGCTTTGGGGAAAAACAAAATGAAGTATAGTAACATTACACACCTGTTCCGAATTGTGCCTTAAAATTTGTAACGTTGGCTTCCTATTCGCAAATCCAGTAAAGACTAACTACCTAACTAGACTTAAGGAGTCTTAGAGAAAAAAACATAAAATGAAAATAAATTCAATCATTCATAAACATTTAAGAACCTTGGAAAGATATGATTTAAATTGATGTTAACATAAGACAATGTTAGTATTTGAACATCCGTATCGCGGGGAGGGGAGGCGTTATTTATATGTTTTAGAACTTTTAGATCGATGATAAGGTGTAGCACAAAATACAAAAGTGAGCACAAACTAAGGATCTTATTGATAGGATGTAATATGTTTTTGAATATGAACATTTTGGAACTAATATAATGTTACGTATTCTAGTTCGAACCACACAAACAATAAACCTAAGAAAAACGCTTCGAAGTTGTCAATGTCAAAGTCAATGTCACGATTTTTTCAATGATTTCGTTGTTACGTTACTTGTTTTTATGCATCATAAACTCAGAAAATAATTCCTTATATTTGTGATTTTTGCAAACCATTACCGACAATTGAAATGTGAGCTAAATTACACCCTTAAGTCTAAGTGTAACTATAGCATAGCAGCTTTAAAATGACGAGTGCAACTATCCAGGTACACACCCACTTTAACTATGAAGTTTTAGTTGATAAACTTATTTATTATTCCGTTTATCGTTACAAATGTGACGCTGACGTATTAATTTACTTCATTATTTTGTTACTTTGCTGGTTAGCTAACAGTACGGTGTTGATTTGTTTAGGAGATTGAGGGCATCGACGACTATTGGGGACCGGCATTCCGATCCGTGTACGAAGGAGAAGGTCACGAAGCTTTTGTGCAGCAACTAGACGAACGCATCAAGCAACATGACAAAGAGATTGAAAAATTGTGCAACTTTCACTATCAGGTAAGACTGTTTATCAGCAGGCAGAGCAGAGTCGTTCTAGGATTACCTAGGACATTAATCCAAACAAGGTACAGACCTTCTACAGAGAAGGACCAATATGAGTTTATTGAAGCCCTCTGTTAATGTGCCTCTTACTGCTTAGCAGTGGCATGGCATCAAGTATATCAGAAGGCAAGCCATAGGGAATTTAACCAGCCTTTTTCTCTAATTCTGCACAATAAAAGTGCCCAACTGCCTTAAAATAGACAAGCCGGTGGGAATCGAGTTCTATGGCCGCCACACCACTGCTGCTTAGTTAAAATAACATCCTCCGGAAAAGGACGTAACATAATGTGTCTGATAATGTGACGGAACCAAACATATAAAAAAAATATGTTGGATATATTTTTTTACAAACTGTAAGAGTATTGTATAACTAGCTAGCCTCTTAAACGATTGTTGTAGAATAATTGTAAATGCTATATTAAATATCCGCAGGGATGCAAAGCTAAATGTTATATTGTATATTGTCCTCAGGGATTCATTGATTCAATCCGTGAGCTGCTGCAAGTGCGCTCCCATGCAGAGGAGCTCCACGCTGAGATATCCAATGTTGATGCTAATGTCAAGGAAACTACGGAAGGTAATTTCTTATTTTGTATATATATATATATAGGTTTTTATAGTTAGTTTTAGCATAGATATGTAGGTTTTTAGGATTAGTGTTTGTATATTTTAACTAATTGTGTTTTAAAAAACCGGTTGCCTGTAAAGTCGGTATACGGGCGAAAGTTTTACGTGACAACGACTTTGAGTGGTAAAATAATTTTAATGTGAATATTCATTCGTATAGTAGGAAGAAGCGCAAGACATGAACCGGTGTGTATGCCTATCTCTCTCGCTCTCTCTCTCTCGCTCTGTCTCTCTCACTCTTAGGCGGGCTAACTGTGCTCGAGTGGAAGGGACGCGTGCCTTTCACTTTTTATGTCTGTCTCTCTCGCTCTTAGGCGGGCTAACCATGCCTCTCACTCGCTCTCATTGTGAGCGCATAACGTGAGCGGAGCGTAACGCAGTTTCTTGAAGTGTCACCCGGCAAACCAATTTATAAGACGTTGTCACGTCAAAAATCCTAATAGTTAAAATAAAAGGAAGGTAATTAAGAAACATTCAGACAAGAACACTTTTGAAGTGGTGTTATGTTGTTTTAAATTTTCTGCTGAGATAATCAAGTAAAGAAAGAAAAAAACAAGAAATAAAGTTTTGTTATCAATGAAATGTATGTTGTAGATATTGGTTCCTTTTTTTGTTTAAATGTTTATCTCAGTTTTGGATTATCCTAAGCATTGTCAATTTGATGTTGCAGGCCTCTGCACGCGAGCAGAGGAGCTGATCCGTGCCCGAAGGGTTGAGCTGAACATTGCAGCCACCATTGAGAAGATGGAGCTCTGCCTGCCATTGCTTACCACTTACTCTAAACTGAAGAGTCAAGTTGACGCTAAAAGGTAAGGGCTAGCATAAGAAAGAATTTAACTTTTCTGTGTTGTTTTTATATCCTAACTAGCTTTAACCTGCAGTTTTGCTCGCATGAAAGGTGTTTAAAAAACTTACATGGGAATTTTCAAAAATTGAGTTAATGCATCATATTGTCCAGATACAGCTTAGCTAGTAACAAAATTGCTAAACGCCATTGAAAATTTGAATACATAGAAAAATCAAAGATAAAAAAGTAAAGCTATGGCCGGGAATTGAACCCGGAACCTCGTCATTCGGTAACAAGTGCTGTACCCCTACACCACCCATAGCAGGTAAGACCTGCTATGCTATCCCTGCTACGGCCATAGCTTTACTTTTCGGATTTTTCTATGTGTTCTAATTTTCAGCATTGTTTAGAAATTTAATTTCTAATGGTAAAACCATAAAGAAAGAGAGTAGTAAGTAAGAGAGAGAAGTAAAGATTGTTGATTCATTTGATAGTAGCTAGCAACACAAATTTTGTATCACATAATATATAAAATTTTACCCTCTATTCTTAACAGGTACTACCCAGCGCTCAAGACTCTCGAGCAACTTGAGCATGTCTTGCTCCCTCGGGTGGCTCCGTACAAGTGGTGTGGTCAGATAGCAGCCGACATCCCTCGGCTGCGGGAAGCCATCCGCCTGGCCTCTATGGCTGACCTCCGTGACTTCCTCGAAGATATCCGTAGACTTAGTCCTCAGGTGAGACCGTTAGACTTTAAAGACTTCATGTAATATTTCTGACTGATGAATAAATGAATAAATAAATCTCATCTCATCTACAGCCTATAAACGTCCCACTGCTGGGCACAGGCCTCCCCTCAGAGTGAGAGGGCTGCATTGCAGTGCGGATTGAGAACTTCACACACACCATTGAATTGCTTCACAGATGTGTGCACGTTTCTCACGGTGTTTTTCCTTCACCAATAAGCTCATGGTAAATTTAAAATGTTATTCCGAATAACTCAGAGGTGCGAGCCCGGGATTTAATCCCACGACCTACTGTGAACTAAGACTCAAGTGACGTTTATTGTGAGAACGTTCTACGGTGTGAGTCCCACGTAACCATTCGGCCTCCCCGGGTCCGGTGGTACTCGTAGAATTTTCACTCTGTTAAAAAAAAAGAAAAGAGTTCTATGGTGACATGTGAATACATGTCTCTTACTGTACTTGTACATATAATTGGCTTTGAATTTTTTTTTAATATTTGGCCTGCAGGTTGGTGCAATGGCATTAAAGCAGACTCAGGACATGCTGGGAAGGACTCTAGCCAGCATAGTGAAGCAGAAGAAAGGTATGTAATAGGCAGAATATTGAGAGCATTTATGACTTGTCTGCAAAGCAAGCGTCGTAGGTTCGAATCCTGGTGAGGGCATATATTTGTATAATGAGCACGAATATTTTTTTTTGAGTCATGGATGTTTCTATCTATTTAAGTATGCATTTCTCTATATAAGTATGTATATCGTTGTCTAGTACCCATAACACAAACTTTACTAGTGCTTACTTTGGGATTAGGTAAATTTGTGTGTTCTGTAACATTTATTTATTTAATGTATTATTTATATTTATCAAGTTATTTTGAGTCCACAAACTTTTTATAATGGTTCCTGTAATCTATGACTAGAGTTCACATTGCAATTTTATGTGTGGTGTAAGTGATAACTAAATTTGTGGGATTTGTGTTTTATGTGGCAGTAGTGGAGGGAGGGATTACATGAAAAACATATTTCGCACAGGCTTGGTTATTGCGCGTGAGTAGCGTAATATTTAAACTAATTTACACAGAACCTTGACAAATTATACTTAAGGCCTGTCTCACCAGTCTCTGTAAAGTTCCGGTTATCTGAAGTGTCAGTTATCTATGATTCCATCCCTATTTCTTACTACGAAACAGACAGAGACGACATCATAGATAACCGGAGCTTTACAGAGACTGGTGAGATAGGGCTTAAATATAATTTGTCAAGGTTCTGTGTAAAAGGTATATCGCTATCGGTATAAGGCTATCGGTGAAAGCCGCAAGGAAATACGCTTAAGGTCTTCGCACATTAGACCAACTCCACGCCAATCCGACACCAACTCAACTCACACTCTCGATGAGTAGTCAACTAGTTGATCCACCCAATGGTCACTAGTGGGCAATGCGTTGTCAACGAGTGTACAACGCGGTGTCAACGAGTGGACAGCGCGGTGTCTAACCAAATGGTTGCCCGTCACGCGTCAGTCGCAAACGCATAGTCGTTGCGTGGACAACGTGTGGTCGTTGCGTGGACGACGTGTGGTCGTTGCGTGGACGACGTGTGGTCATTGCGTGACAAACGTGTCGGGGTTGACCTTTAGTGTACGATGCGTAGGCAACTCGTTGTACACTACTTTATAATCATTTTTTGAAATTAAACCTAGAACATATGACACAGGGCTTAAATTTCAATGTCTAGCATAGAGTCGAGTCGCCGTTGAGTTGTTTTAATGTGCGAAGACCTTTAGCGGTTTTTATGTTCTTTTTTTTTATGTTAGAGAGGCCAGACAAACGAACTAGTGGGTCACCTGATGGTAAATGATCACCACTGTCCATAGACACCCGCAGCGCTTTGCGCGATGCCAGTGCGTTGTCGGTTCTGCAGAAAATTTTACACTCGCCTCTTAAAGGCACCCAGGTCGTAACTCGATTTGAAGACCTCAGCGGAAAGCTCGTTCCAGATTTTGCAAGTTCGTGGCAAAAAAGACCGATTAAACCGCACCGTCGAAGACTGCCATTCATCAACATGATGTCGATGGAATGAGCGCTTGCGACGGGTAGATTTGTAATGGAACCCCGCAGCTGGAATGAGGTCAAAGAGTTCCTCAGAGCATTCCCCGTTGTAGAACTTATAAAACACGCAAAGGGAGCCAACGTCTCTGCGGAGAGCAAGAGGATCGAGTTTATCGGAGAGTGAGGGGTTGCCGATGATTCGAGACGCCCTGCGCTGTATGCGATCAAGTGAAAGCAGCTGATATTGGGGTGCGCCAGCCCAGAGATGAGAGCAATACTCCATCCTCGGCCGAACCTGGGCTTTGGGCTTTGGGCTGGGCTTTGGGTTTGATTTTTTCGCGGTCAGACAGACAGATGTGGACGACATTGTTTTGTAATACGTAGTGATTTAATAATGTTAATAGAGATGGCGTTGCTGGGCATAGCGGGGCGCGAGAGCAGCGGCGCGCAGTGCCCCCACGAGCTGGTGGACTTCAGCCCGCTGCACCGCTGCCTGCACATACACGGCGTGCTGGGCGCCAAGAACGACTTCATACAGTACTACAGGTAGGGCACAACGGTACACTACATCCCGAGGGTGGTACTTTGTCGCACGAGCCAAATGCGAGGGCGATAAACATGCGACCTGAGACTTTCTTTATCACCGCCCTAGGTGTGTTCACAATGCAACTGGCCAGGAAGTGAAAGAGCTTACAAATAATATACATACATGAAGCACGTCTTTATCCCTTACGGGGTAAACAGGGCTTAAGGTAATAAAACCTAAAGGCCACATTTAGTCACATCGCCTGTGCTATGATTCCTAAGATTTTCGACCATTCCCTCGATGGGCTTTTGCCATTTGCATTCTATGTTTTTTCTTTGCTCTCAGACCAGCGTGGAAAAATAATATGTATATAGATAAAGCAATGTATGAAACCGTACCTACATAATTACCTCCTTATTCATAAACGCTTTATAGACTTCTGCTAACTTAGCAATCGTTTGTCCTTATCTGTGAAAGGTAAATGTCAAAACGACAGATAAGGAAAAACGATTGCTAAGTTAGCAGAAGCCTACAGAGCGTTTATGAATAAGGGGGTTAGGCATTAAAACACTTGTGTGATTCTATTAGGAATCTATCTATTTTAATTCCCTTCATTACAATACAGTTACATAAATTACTATAATGACAATATCTTTTCGTCCCAAAATCTGATTTTGATTAATCAAGTCTTTCAGATTAGCAAATGACAGAAACTTCAAAACTGTTTATATGTAATGTATATTCAATATACAAACTGTTTCTCTGTACAGTTTTTTGACATGGTATAAAAATTTACAGTGTTTTAAAATTGTCATGTCCAGAGCTCAGCGCAAACAGCAGGCGCGGCTGGTGCTGATCCCGGCCGGCAACCTGCACGACAACATCCAGAGCGTCAGGAACTACCTGAACGCTGTGCTCGGCTTCTTCATCCTGGAGGAGCACCTGCTCAGTACTGGCGCGGGGCTGGTCTCCAACGTAAGCTTTAATTTTTTAGGATACCGTGGGAGAGGCCTATGTTCAACAGTGGACGTCTTCTGGCTAATGAGAGAGAGAGAGAGAAACATTTATTTACACACATTCGATACACGTAGATATATAATAGGAAGAAATACAATGTACTTAGGAATAGTACCGATATGGTGTAAAATGGGCCCCACTCAGCATAATGTTGCGGCAAGCCGCAACGCTGTTTTTCAGAATGGTAATGATAAGTATGGTAACGGAATCTTTGTAGAATCACTTTTTTGTCTGCCTGTCAAGACTTGTTCAAAGGCATTGCTGAGATTAACAACAAATATTAAAGTCTGCAATCTCTTAGGCGACAATCTTAGGAATCATGATATAGGCGATGCGGCTTGCAACCCATCATTATATTCCCCTTTCCATCTATACGTCCACAGTCATGCTAAAAGTGGCCTTTAGGTCTTGTTACTTTAGGCTCTGTCTACCCCGCAAAGGATAAAGACGTGATTTATTTATGTATGTAGCAATCCCTTGGAAACTTCCAAGTCATCGAAATCAAAAGAAATATTCATTAAATCAAAATCTACACGGTAGGTACTTCCAGTTGTCCTAGAAACTTGAAAGTTTTGTATGAATGTAGCTCATATAGCACAATTAATGAGAAACGTCTGTATATATATTTTTTGTCTGTGCCGTATGTCAGTAACCAATATAAAATGACCCCACACTGCATGTATTTTGCTTAGGAGCAGGGCTCTACTGTCACTGCTTTTGCATAGATACGGTCTGTTTTGTAGGCCGGTTTTAAGTTTGTTCCGTTGTCCAGGATTGGCTGCTGGACACGTGGAGCATGTCGGTGAACAAGGTGGCGGCGACGCTGCGGACCAACACCTCGCTCATCACCGACCCCACGCTCATGCTCAGCATCAAGCATCAGATTGTGCTGTTCATCAACACCCTCAAGTGAGTCATCATCACCACTGTTTGTACTTACACACACTGTTACACTTGTCTGTACATTACATTTTTTTTTCATTCTTTTTTTGAAATCAGTAGTGTCAACTGCCTTAATATGGACCGGTTGTGAAATCAATAGTTAGTGGTGTCAACTCCTTTAATGTGTCCGGTTGTGAAATCAATAGTTAATGGTGACATTTCCGGGTGTGAAATCAATAGTCAGTGGTGTCAACTGCCCTATTATGTCCGGGTGTAAAATCAGTAGTTAGCGGTGTCAACTGTCTTAATATGTCCGGTTGTTAAATCAATAGTCTGTGGTGTTAACTGCCCTATTATGTCCGGTTGTGAAATCAGTAGCTAGTGGTGTTAACTGCCCTATTATGTCCGGTTGTGAAATCAATAGTCAGTGGTGTCAACTGCCCTATTATGTCCGGGTGTGAAATCAGTAGTTAGCGGTGTCAACTGCCTTAATATGTCCGGTTGTTAAATCAATAGTCTGTGGTGTTAACTGCCCTATTATGTCCGGTTGTGAAATCAGTAGTTAGTGGTGTTAACTGCCCTATTATGTCCGGTTGTGAAATCAGTAGTTAGTGGTGTTAACTGCCCTATTATGTCCGGTTGTGAAATCAGTAGTTAAGTGGTGTTAACTGTCCTATTATGTCCGGTTGTGAAATCAGTAGTTAGTGGTGTCAACTGCCCTACTATGTCCGGTTGTTAAATCAATAGTCAGTAGTGTTAACTGCCCTATTATGTCCGGTTGTGAAATCAGTAGTTAAGTGGTGTTAACTGCCCTATTATGTCCGGTTGTGAAATCAGTAGTTAGTGGTGTTAACTGCCCTATTATGTCCGGTTGTGAAATCAGTAGTTAGTGGTGTTAACTGCCCTATTATGTCCGGTTGTGAAATCAGTAGTTAGTGGTGTTAACTGCCCTATTATGTCCGGTTGTGAAATCAGTAGTTAAGTGGTGTTAACTGTCCTATTATGTCCGGTTGTGAAATCAGTAGTTAGTGGTGTTAACTGCCCTATTATGTCCGGTTGTGAAATCAGTAGTTAGTGGTGTTAACTGCCCTATTATGTCCGGTTGTGAAATCAGTAGTTAGTGGTGTTAACTGTCCTATTATGTCCGGTTGTGAAATCAGTAGTTAGTGGTGTTAACTGCCCTATTATGTCCGGTTGTGAAATCAGTAGTTAAGTGGTGTTAACTGCCCTATTATGTCCGGTTGTGAAATCAGTAGTTAGTGGTGTTAACTGTCCTATTATGTCCGGTTGTGAAATCAGTAGTTAGTGGTGTCAACTGCCCTACTATGTCCGGTTGTTAAATCAATAGTCAGTAGTGTTAAATGCCCTATTATGTCCGGTAGTGAAATCAGTAGTTAGTTGTGTAAACTCCCTTAATGTACCCGGTTGTGAAATCAGTACTTAGTGGTGTCAACTGCCCTATTATGTCCGGTTGTGAAATTAATAGTTAGTGCTATCAATTGCCCTAAAATGTTCGGTTGTGAAATGTCGTTGTGAAATCAGTAGTTAAAGGTGTCAACTGCCTTATTATGTCCGGCTGTGAAGTTAATAGTTAGTGGTGCAGACTCCCTTATTATGTCCTGGTGTGAAGTCAATAGTTATAATTCCCTCGTCTCTCAGGTGTTACGGCTTGCCGACGGAGCCGCTGCCGCTGCTGCTGCAGGAAATGGCGGAGCACTACACAGAGGTGCTGATGCAGCGCTGGGTCGTGGTCTTCCGCGACATACTCGACAACGCCACCTTCTCGCCCATAGAGGTATGTGCCTATACAGGGTGATCAATCCGAATGGGTCAGTAGGGAGAAGTCAAAAACTATAAGAGATAGGGGGATCTACCTATAATAGCGCCATCTGTTCATTATACAATGCAAAAGATTTGAACCTGCCTAGATATTAGTTTCAGTAATAATCTGTTAAAGATCGTCACTGTACTATAGAACAATGCCATCTATGGAAATACTGATGTAACTTCTTTATTTACCAATAACTACTTAAATATATAACAGTGTTCAGTGTAGGGCACAGATGGCGCTGCTACTCCATTATGTTAACGCATTAACAACCCCGTAAGGGATAAAGACGTGACATATAGTATGTATGTGTTACATTCAGGTGATCGACCAGGAGCAGTACGACGGCGTGATGGACACCTTCCCCTACGACGGCGAGGAGTTGGAAGCCCAAGGGTTCCCCAGGAAGTACGTATGGCTCAGTATAGTTCGATACAATATTGCTTAAAAGGTTTCAGCAAAAATTTGAAACAGAATAGTGTTTTCAAAAAAAAAAAAAAAATCTACATTATAATTTTTTCAGAATTTAACCATTTTGGACTTTTCTTACTCAAATTACATTCCAGGCGCGATTTTCTGACCATAAATCGGATTGCTGGACTGTTTTTCATTTCTTTTTAAGTTTTTTTAAAGTCAAAGAGACTACGGAATAATGAACAACAATGTCATACAGCCAAGTCGATGGCCGAGGAGTGCGCGTTTTGTTCGAGTCTAACGTTTTCATCAATGTCTCAAATAGCTTACGGTGACAGATGACATAAAAAAAACTTAAGAAACAAGGCGGGAACGTGATAACCTAAGTTGCGAGGTGCAGGTTTTTAAATTCTTGCATAAAGAAATCAAACAATTTTAAGGATATTAGAATACCGTTTGCAGGGAAGCTGATGTGTCTCACTCCACAGTATAAATACTAAAAGCCTAATTTGTATGGAATCGTATGGAAAAATTTAGGTGTACCGAAATACTTGTGAGCTGTGATGTATTTATTTAAATGTTGGCAGGTTCCCGTTCTCCTCCATAGTGCCAGCAGTGTACGTGCAAGTGAAGGAGTTCATATACGCGTGGCTGAAGTATTCAGCGGGTCTGGGCCTGGGCGGCGGGCGGCGCGCGGCCGCGGCGCGACACTCGGCCTCGCTGCTGCTGAGCCGCTCCTTTACGGGCTGCTTGTCGGCGCTGTTCCGGCACCCGCTGCCACTGATGCAGCTCGTGCAGGTACACCCTCGCGCCACTCGGCCTCGCTGTTGCTGAGATATAGATACTTTTGTACAAGACTGTATACTTAAGTTAGAAAACCGACTGTAGTAATCTCACATGCCCGAATTACATTTGCAATTATGATTTTGATTTCCGTAATAAATCACATGTATGCCAGTAAATCAAACGTCATAATAATAATAAATTATTATTATAGTTTGAAAGTTTTTTTTTTTAGATAATCGTGGACACTCATTACTTGGAAGACGCCACGATATGCCTCTACGAGTTTATCAGCAATATCACCGGGTCGGATCTTGTGACTACTCAGGTACCTAAAAATAAAAGTATAATACCGTCTCAGTTTATACATCACTACATAGTATAAAATAAAGTCGCTTTCTCTGTCCCTATTTCCCTATGTCCCTATGTCCTTATGTATGCTTATATCTTCAAAACTACACAACGGATTTTGATGCGGTTTTTTTTAATAGATAGAGTGATTCAAGAGGAAGGTTTTTATGTATAATTCTACGCAGACGAAGTCGCGGGCAGAAGCTAGTATAAAATAAACAGAGATGACATCATTGATGTTATGTTAATTAATTAGGTACTTAACGCGTTCATTGCCAGTTGTCATACGCGGGAAGTCTGCAACGGTAAACTTGTGACAGTTGTACTGGCTGAAAGTCCCGGAAGACGCATATGTGTCTTGCCGCTATCGAATGTGTCACAATAGTAGTGTAACAGCCCTTAGAGTTTTCTTAAATTGTGTTCTAATTTTCAACATGAAACTACCGTGAGACTCTATCATAATTACACCAACGAACTTACGTATAAAAGTCGAGTGATGCTTCACTTGACTTCGCTTTTTGTTTGGGGCGAGCGCTCCAAGAGGAAGGACTATGAAATAGTCAGAAACATGTCGAGCATAAAAAAAAATCTAAACGACACTGAAAATTAGAACACAGAAAAATCCGAAAAGTAAAGCTATGGCTCAGCTCGTCATTCCGTGACGCGTGCTATACCCCTACACCACCCATAGCAGGCGGGTAAGCCTTCTATCTGTTACTAGCTGTCACGTGACCTTGTTACTATGCGAATTTTTGTCGCTAAGCGTCATCTATTTCAATGATGTGTCTTTACGACACAATTACAAACTCCCAAATGTCGAGCATCACTCGACTTTTATATGTGACTTATCCGTTGGTGTTATTATGGTTTATATGTAATTTGTTAAAGTTCGCGGGAGTGCGCTTAGACCGGTCCTTATAGCACTCTTTGGGGGAGATATTATGTTCAGCAGTCCCAGCAGTGGACGTCTTTTGGCTGATGATAATGTGTTATAATGCTTGCAGGCGGCCGGCAGCATGTTCCAAGCAGCGCGCGACGACGCGGAGAAACAAATCTGCGACAATTTGGAGAAGAAAGTCGACGAGTTTCTCGATCTGGAGAACTATGACTGGCTACTAGGTATACTGGGCGGAAGAAACGAACGGGTGGAGGGCTATCTTAGATATTAGAAATTACGATCGCCAGGAAACATTATTTTATTTAGGAAGCGATTAATACTGTATTCATGGATGTTGCTATGCGCAAAAGTAGTCTAAACTTTCCTTTCTTGTTCTGGAGTGAGTCACTTGTATATTTAAAATACCAGTGTTTGAATGAAGTAAGATGAAAACTGACTAAAGGTTTTTTTTTTCAGTGGAGCCGACCGGGCAAGCGTCGGCGTTTGTGACGGACATGCTCAGCTACTTGTCTGGAGTGCTGACGTCACTAGAACAACTCCCGGAGAGGGCCAGGTACAGATTAAATACAGATAAAAAATATAAATGTTTTTTTTTTAACAATCACTATTATTTTTAACGTACGATAACTCGAATGTAGTTGGAATCCCGACTGTCAATTTTGATTTCTAAAGGTTCCAAAATCTGGTAGTGGAGTCCTGGTGACCCAGTCAGGATCGTCAGGCAGGGAACTCTTCTACGTTAGATTCGATTGACTTGAAGTTTTGTACACATACGTAGGACGTATAACAACCAGTAAGAAGTACAGTCAGCAAAATAGGCTTGTATGTTCCACAGGGAAAGTATGTCAAAGTAATTTTCATGATTTGAAGCAGGCTAAAATATAATCGAAGATAGTTCTAGCATTAAATGCTTAATTTTCTCTGCACCTACTAGGGTAGCAGCAGTGCGGGCGGCCACCAACCGCATAGCCACGCGTCTCCGTAACCTACTACTGGACCCTGCTGTGAAGCAGATATCCTCGGGCGCGCTCTACCAGCTGGACTTAGACGTGATCCAATGCGAGCAGTTCGCGGCCGGCGAGCCCGTGCCCGGTCTGCGCGAGGGCGAGTTGCTGGAGCACTTCGCGAGCCTCAGGTCAGACGCCTTGCGACTTATGGTGCCCTGGTACTTTTAGGAGTGCTATGTGTGATTTTAACTGGGTTATGGTTAGTTTTTAGCCTCTTGGAAAGTTACGGCGCCATGATTCTTTTAACTAAACTGGGAAAATAGATTTTTGGAGTTTAAGCGTAACCTCTTCGGTGGTTATGTTTAGGATTCGACAACGCTATGAAATCTCAGTATTAGAATTTATGTGGGCCAGGACCCCATGACTAGATATGACAGTAGATAGTGTCTACACCTAGCTATGAAGCAGATGTCTTCGGGCGCGCTCTATCCAGCTGGTTTTAGACGTGATCCAATGCGTGCAGTTCGCGGCCGGCGGGCCCGTGCCCGGTCTGCGCGAGGGCGAGCTGCTGGAGCACTTCGCGAGCCTCAGGTCAGACGCCTTGCGACTTATGGTGCCCTGGTACTTTTAGGAGTGCTTTGTGTGATTTTAACTGGGTTATGGTGAGTTTTTCTGCTGGTGAGCCTCTTGGAAAGTTACGGCGCCATGGTTCTTTTAAGTAAACTGGGAAAATAGATTTTTGGAGTTTAAGCATAACCTCTTCGGTGGTTATTTTAGGATTCGACAGCGCTATGAAATCTCAGTATTAGAATTTATGTGGGCCAGGATTCCTTGACTAGATATGACAGTAGATAGTGTCTACACCTAGCTATGAAGCAGATGTCTTCAGACGCGCTCTAACCAGCTGGATTTAGACGTGATCCAATCGGTTTCGCGAGGGCGAGCTGCTTGAGCACTACGCGACCCTCAGGTCAGCCGCTGTGTGACTTATGGTTCCCTGGTACTTTTAGGAGTGCTACGCGAGATTTTTATTGGGTTATGGTGAATTTTCTGTTGGATGTAAGGCGAGTCTTTTGGACATTCATGGTGCTATGGTAGTTTTAAAGGTAAAACGAGAAAATTGTTTTGGGTTTGGAGCGTGCTTGTTGGTCAATTATGGTGGCCTGGTAATTTTACATGGTATATGGTACATGCTAGTTGTTTGTGGACCAGGGTCCCATCACGACAACCGGAACTCCGTCATTTCCAACCCCGCTTTAATGATTTAGTTTTTAAACACTAGATAGAACAAGCAAAACCTAAAAAGTTAGTGTAATCTAGTATTGCTTAGGTCTAGATGGTATAAAAATAAATCTCGACTGCAGACATTGCAGTTAAAGGTTTTGTTGTTACGTCATGATGAAACGCGAGATGGGATACTTAAGTACCGGGATACTCTGGAACTTGTCATATTTTATAGTTCAGTCATAAAAAAAATTACCAATGTCAAAAATTGCCATGTCTCTTACAGACAACTCCTGGACCTCATAACTGGTTGGGACTGGTCTTCCTACCTTCACGATATCAACATGGAGGGTCGAAAGTACAACCTGGTGACGCCTCGCGACGCCGCCACGCTGCTCGAGAAGCTCAAAGAAGCTGAACAGAAATCGTCCGTCTTCTCTGTTTTGAAGAAGAACGAGCGAGACAGGAGAAAGTTGTTAGATACCGTGCTGAAACAGTTGAAAGCGTTGCAGAATCAAGATGGGTCTGGTTGAGGGATAGTTTAAATGGAATATTCGGATGATGAGAATCGGACAGACTTCAATGGGAGTAAGCCTTTCCTATATTTATTTTTGCAAGCGTTCATTTCACTATACCCGTTTCATTCTTTCGGTCATTCTCCAAATTTGTGCGCCCCGTCTAATTTATCCACGTCGCTCATTGAATGCAAAAGGGACGCATTACAAAATCAGTTGCTAACAACAAGTCGTTCAAATGATGTACTTTATGTTGTGTAATAGTACATACATACATCCATAAATCATGTCTTTATCCCTTACGGGGTAGACAGAGCCTAAGGTAACAAGACCTAAAGACCACTTCTAGCATGATTGTGGGCGTATGGATGGTAAGGGGAATCAAAACAGTGATGGGTTGCTAGCCACACAGGCTACGTAACATGATCCCTAAGATTTTCGCCCAATCCCTCGATGGGCTTTCACCATTTGCGCGGGAAAAGAAGCAACTGGCACATTATTTGTTTTTTCTTTGCTCCCAGACCAGCATGGAATTGCTTGTGTAATAGTGACTGAGTTTTAAATGTGTCCCTGTCCCTTTTGCATTTAATGAAGGACTGGTGCAGATCGTTCTCCTTTATGCGCTCTGTCTATTAACATCGCTTGAGTGGAAAATATTGTGACGCCGGGATGGCTAGAATAAATATTGCTGGAGAAGAAAAGGATGCCTATGGGGGGCCAATTAAACATAGTATGCAGTTGATAGCTACCCTGAAAGGTTTTTCTTTGCATTCTACTTTAATTCAGTAGTGTTCACCCTTATGTTGTAAACATACCTAAACTAGATTTATTAGATGAGCAGTTTACAAGCTTGTTTGTAAACTTTTTTATTCAGTAGCCGGTTTGTTAGGAGTTGAATGTATTATTTATGTAGTGCCTTTTTATGAGAACATATACTCACGAGCAAAAATAATGGGTCGCTTTTCATAGAACGTAGTATGAAAAGTGACCTTATTTATATATTTGCCTTTAGGCCGGAGCCTATTTATAAGCAATTTGTTAAAGAACACGGGTGCGTTTTGTGCAGAGCAGTTTGACAAGACAAGCTGACCCATTTTCAGTGCACTTAAACACTTAAAGAGCGGTGTGAAATGTAACGTTTTTTTGTTGCTAAAAACAATTATTTCCTCGTTTTTTGCATGGCAAAACTGCTCTTATTATGCACACAAAAAAAAAAAACAAATGGCCATCGTCAAAGTAGATGACGAGTATGATGACTCTGTTATGTATTTGCTTTTTTTTTGTGCTAAAAAAAAATTATAAAATCACAAGTATAGGGGGCATTAATTACGTGAGGCATTTTTAAGGATTTTTTGACCCCTTGGTGAGATGTCGTAAGATTTTTCTCGACCCCCTCCCCCCTACCCCAATCTTATCTCACGTGAGATTTTTGAAAACTTGTACTTTGGGTATTGGATTTATTAAAAAAAAAAATACGCTGCAACGATCTTTGAGTCGCGCGTGTGGATACGGCTGATCAATAGCGGTTAAACAATCGAAGAGCTACTGTGCTGCTCTGTGGCGTTCGGACAAATGTGACAAATATAATTGTGTCTTATTTCATACTTTATACAATATACGTTTTTTTATTTTCATTCAACTTTAATTTAACTTAATTTTCACGCAGTTTTACACCATTTTCTGATAAAAAAAATTACGTGATATTTGCCAAGACCCCCCTCTCCCCCAAGTGAGATTTAGTAAGATTCGGCTCGACCCCCCTCCCCCCCCCCCTAAATACCTCACATAATTAATGGACGCCCCCTAAGGTACCAGATGCAGTAAATAATGTTTTGACACCGGGTATACTCGGAAAGTGCGGCTCACGAATTGTCAATGAATTTTTATAAGATTAAGAAGATGTTCATGTCCAATAGTTTGAAACGTTTTAGACAAAATGTCAAAGTCACCATAAAGTTTCATAAACTTCATACCGATCATTTTAATCGTACATCTGTACTAGTGGTTTATCTTTATTTAGTTGTCGAAAATCCCACTGTAAAGTAACAAACAATTTAATTTATAACGTTTACTAATCTAGTGATAGAGAGCATTTATAGTTTATTTAGCAATAATAGATACCCTCTTGTTTTTAACGTAATGTATAATTTGCGTCAGTTTGGTTCGGTATATACACACATATTTTTAGAATTATGTTTGTAACAGAATATTTTAAAGCAAAATTATGATTAAATAAATTATTTAATGATACTTACACTTTTTTTCTTACCTTTCTGTTCTTGCACATTTTTGACTTAAAAAAGATTTGAACGTGGCAACTATTTTTTACACACAAAATATTTAGTGCCACTTCTATCTGTTTTCTACATTTATATGGGAGTCTAAAAGCAGTCCTCAGTGTTAAGGAAGAGCGAATCGACCGATCACATCACGACGAGCGGGAATTAATGGGGTGGATTTCATTTAGTAATGTACCTACCCACTGGCTCAAAAGCAGAGCGGCCGGGCCTCAATTCCACTCCAATCTCTCGACATCGTCTATTCGGTTCGGGGACACCTTTTGCTCGCATTGGGTCGTGTACTCATCTGCGGGCTGTAACCGTAATGCATGTTAGAGTTGGTTACAGTAACCGAGAATCATTTTTTTTTATATGGATAGGAAGGCAAACGCGCAAGTGGGTCACCTGATGGTAAGTGATCACCACTGCCCATAGATACCCGCAACCCCGGAGGGATTGCAGATGCGTTGCCAACCTAGAGGACTAAGATGAAATGCCTCTTGTGCCCGTAATTTCCCCGGCTGTCTTACTCTCCACACCGGAACACAGCAGTGCAAGCACTGCTACTTAGCGGCAGGATTAGCGAGTAAGATGGTGGTAGCGATCCGGACGGACCTTGCACAAGGCTCTACCACCCGCATCATAGTCATCATCATAGTGTGGTCGTCGCGTTCCGCTCGTGGCAGACTCACGACGTTTTTTGAGGTTAGTTCTCGTGGTCCCACTGTTATGCCCCACTGTTATAAAGATCCTCACTAGAGATATTAAAATTAGGTTAGGTTTGTTAGATATCTACAAATGCCCGAAAGGCAAGCGGAGCAGAAATAGTAACCCGGCGAAAGCGGGGCGACCTTATGGTGAAGTGTAATTCGACTTTTTTATAACAGTGGGGACAACTGTGGGA
Source organism: Pandemis corylana (assembly GCA_949127965.1). Lineage (NCBI taxonomy): Eukaryota > Metazoa > Arthropoda > Insecta > Lepidoptera > Tortricidae > Pandemis > Pandemis corylana. Next base: position 3,631,333 of record OX421857.1, read on the forward strand.
CCACGAGAACTAAACCGTTTTTCGTCTGTTACTTGCAACAGTTACTTAGATGAGTACCCGGCTTTGTGAACTAATAAGAATTGTCACAGTCCCCTAGCTTGCACTACAAAAAAGGGCTGACAAGTGGGAATTGCACATTCATTTCATTGCATACAGGTGTGCGAATGCAATTAACAGTTTTAGACCTGTGTCATGCAAAATTTCCCAACGCTTTTAACTTTATCAGTAGGCTAGCATGTCGTGCATGCAATACGTCGCCACCACATGTCCAATTAAATATGATAAATCGACTAATCGGCGTACAATTTGTACAGTCAAGGGCAAAGATATGTATACACCACAGAGTATCAAAAAGCATGGTCATCTAAATGGTCATAAATTTGGCAACATATAAAAGTACATAAATTAGTATACATGATTTGAGAGATAACTATGTATACAACATTTGCAATAATATGTCCTCATGTATTAGGCCATAAACTTAGAAACACCGTAAAGTTCAAAAATATGTATACACTATTTAACCATTAATTATGTATATAATATGATAACCACAAATATGTAAACAATCCAAAATTCTATTAACACAACTCTATTGTCAGGAGCTTATGAACGTATTTGCGTAACATCGAACTCTGTAATCTTAATGTAATCAGCCAACCACTTTAAGCTTCAAGTAGTACAACAACTGCTATTCCAAACTCTTTAACTGATAATTACTCTATTTATTTTAAACTAGCTTCTGCCCGCGACTTTGTCTGCGTAGAATTATACATAAAAACCTTCCTCTTGAATCACTCTATCTATAAAAAAAACCGCATCAAAATCGTTGTGTAGTTTTGAAGATATAAGCATACTTAGGGACATAGGGACATAGGGACAGAGAAAGCGACTTTGTTTTATACTATGTAGTGATCATGACATGTGCCCACAATCTTGCTAAATATGGCCTGTAGGTTGTAGGTACCTGTTACCATAAACTCTGTCTACCCCGTAAGGGATAAAGACGTGATTTGTGCATGTGCATGTGCATGTGTCATGTGTCACTTTTGGATTTTTTAATTCCATTTGACTTACCGTTTCTTATGGTTTTTCTGGCGGCTTTTCATTAATTTTGAAGGAGAAAATGTATCGTATAAGCGATCATTTAAAATATAGAATTGTTGCCTTATGCGAGGAAGGTATATCCGTGCCTGATATAGCTCTGCTGACGAATTAGGCATCACGGTAAGAAATATTAAACATGTTAATAATAACGTACTATAGAAAATATTACTCTCTATGCACTTTGTCTTAAGTTTAAGGAGTTGTTTTCTTTATTATACAGTTATTTTAAGTATACTTTGCCTTTTATTAAATAAAAAAAATTAGAAAATAGCGTAGATCGCCAATTACTGTATGATTTGATATTGACGACACGGATGGCTCAGTGGTGAAGCAACCGCCTTCTGAGTCGAAGGTCCCGGGTTCGAAACCCGGCCAGGGCAATGTTTGTGTGATCAACTCGAATAGTTGTGCTTGGGTCATGGATGTTCTATATATTTAAGTATGTATTTATATATATATAAGTATGTATATCGTCATCTACTCGTAACTGGTAGGTACCTTGAGGTTGTTTCGCCTTGTTTCGAAGGTACCCCCCTTGATGCTAAGTTGTCTATCAGGACCCCGTGTCGACATTTCGAGTGATGTTCAGTTCCGTGGTCATTTGGAAGGCAAAGCCAAATTAGCTTCTAAAAAATTGGGGGTGCTCAATAGAGCGGGACAGTACTTCTCGCCAGCCCATCGCCTTCAACTCTATAAGGCGCAGGTTAGGCCGCATATGGAGGACTGTTCTCATCTCTGGGCTGGGGCACCCAAGTACCAAAACCTTCCATTTGACCGCATCCAACGCAGAGCTGCTCGATTTGTCGATAACCAGGCACTTTCAGGTCGGCTCGACTCTCTGGCTGTGCGGAGGGATGTAGCAGCCCTGTGCCGTATTTATCATGGGGATGGGGAGTGCTCTGACGAACTCTTCGGATTGCTGCCTGCGGCTAAATTCCACTACCGTACTTCGCGGAACCGTCTGTCCTTCCATCCTCAACATCTTGATGGTTGGCAGTCAAGTACCGTGCGTTTTAAACGCAATTTCTTTCCTCGTACGGTAACCAACTGGAACCAACTTCCTGCTGCAATATTCCCTGAGCGATACAATTTAGGGATCTTTAAAAAACGAGCCTTCCTGTTCCTCAAAGGACCGGCAACGCACTTGTGATTCCCCAGGTCTTGCAGGTGTCCTTGGGCGACGGTGATTGCTTTCCATCAGGTGACCCGTATGCTCGTTTGCCCCCTCTTATATAAAAAAACCCATAACAGAAGCCTTCTTGAGTTTATGTATAGTTACATATTTCGATACTTTGGGTATACTTTTTTTCCTTACAGGGGAAAGATGGGGAAGTTTCAAATTTTGTTTTTAATGATATTTCAAACAATCTTACCGATTTTCAGCTTGGTGGGAATTTAGGCAACTTTACTCTTATTTTTTGGTCTAATTTGACCGGACTATAGCGTTGGCATCTTCAATCAAAATCAACGAAATCTGAATCTGTACAATCTGTTAAACATGCCGATTGATAACGTCGTGGTGACAGGTCAAAACATGCGACAAACATATGCAATGACAAGTCTGTAGTTACTGTTTTCGTGAATTGTCAAAACATACTTTACAAATTTGTTTCGTGTGACTAGGCCGTAAAGTTGATATTCGCAGATTACATTTTGTATACATATTTTCGTAGCAATTACTGAATCTATATTTATTGACATAAGTATGACTATAATATTTTGCATTATTTGCAGGATACTAATAATGGAGTTTTGATTGTATACAAGTTTTTGGACTTGCTAGGTACATATTTATGTTGCCAGTGTAGTTTGCATATTTATTACCATTTGAATGAGTATATATCTTTTTAACTTTATATGATTACTTATTTTCTTTCACTTTACTTGCATATATATCTTTGCCCTTGACTGTACCGACTCTAGTGGCGGCAGTGGCCCTAACTCACGAGCATTTTGTCGCGACAAAACGTCTGTCTGTTTCTTTCCCACACATGCTAGTTTAACAGATTGCATGTGGAGGACAGAACCTAGTGCTTGGCCTCCCGGCTACATTGATTTGCGATCAGTGTGACACGGATTTGGTCTAGAATCTAGACGTAAATCTAATCAATTAATAGTTTAGCTATCTGTCAGATAAATCAGTCCTGATAACTAATCGCTGGTTAATATCGCACGCCAAGCGCGGTAAGATAACTGATGTACCAAGAGCAAAGATTTGAAAGGCTTGAGCAATTTGTTAAGCACTAGCTTCTGCTCGCGACTTCGTCCGCGTAGAATTAGACTTAAGAGCTGATATTTATAGTATATTCTGTTATAATTATTTACGTTGCGACTCTAGGCAGCTATGACCCGTGACATGTTTATCGCTATCCCGCGGGAACTATGCAATTTTCCGGGATAAAATGTAGCCTATGTTCTAATATAAGGCACCAACTATTTCCGTTCCAAATTCGATACAAATCCATTCAGTCGTTTCAGCGTGAAGGAGGAATAAACATACACACTCACTCACATCGTCACACACTTTCGCATTTATAATATTAGTAAGACTGGTTTTTGCCCACGCCTGCGCAAAACTTGTAGTAAGTAATAATCGGTCAAGTGCACATCACAACGTATCTATAAGTTGGTCGAATACTCTAGGACTGGGGTGTACTGGGTAAGTAAGCAAATGCTTTATTGTACGAATATAAAGAAACAGAGACAAATCACAAAAAAGACACTAAATATATGCACATTGGCGAACTTATCCTTATAAGGGATCTCTACCAGTTAACCTTATGAGAGGAGCATTTAGCGAGGGACCGACAAAGTAGGTACGTACATCTCAAAATACAACAAACAATCCATAAATAAACTTACATACAATATGAGTAGGTACACACATACAATATTTAAGGAGATGGTGTGAGTCACATCTTCCTTAAGCCCTCCTTGAACGACGCCACGGAGGCAGATTGCCTGATGGAGGACGGTAACCGATTCCACAGCCTAGCAGAGTGAACTGTGAAGGATTTGGAGTAGGTAAGCTTTGAAAGATGAAAAAGGACAGGCCAAAAGTAAGTTTCACTCGTTACTTAACTTGTGGAGATTTAGCCGTGATAGTTTGTCTTGTAAGTAGTTACTTTTTCGTGACTTCAACATAAGATAAAGGGCATGCATTCCCGATTTCCGTTCGCCAGCCCTTTCCCCAGATTCTTTAACGTATTTATATCTCCGTCGCGCTGTCCTTGTTAGCTACAGATCATTGTGCACACTAACCTTAGTGCATTTAATTAAGCCGACCAAAAATGATCAATGCAATAATCGACCAGGTCAATATCATAGCCGGTTGACCTCTGCTGCGGTAAATTATTGCCCGTAACATACCTATGTGAATGTGACGCATGAGTCATAAGTTATCTACTTAAATCTATGTCTTGTCTTAAATCCTTGCTATATTAATATCGATTTGAAACAATGCTGATATTTGAAAGAAAGAAAGAAAGAAAGAAAGAAGACATTTATTCCTTTTTGCAAGACACACAAATATAAGATAATATACACAGTTTTATAGAAAATAAACAAGGTATAACAAAAAAAAACATAAGACATGAAAAATAGATCATCAGCGTTGTGTGTCTTCGCAAAAGTGAAACGGTCGCTGGCTCAGCATTACGCTGAGGTGTTAGACACCTGCAGCACTGATTTTCAGCCAGGACCGCCTATGACTCACGAAACGATACACAGATAAAATATACTACATAATTCATAAACCTTTACGCAAACAATGCAATACATAGATAGAACCCGACTTATGTGTAACTAAAGAAATACATAAATTAATTAAATAGTTTACAATAAACAAACATAAAAAGGAGGGAAAACTAAATTGTTCAAAAACAACAGGTTGGCATATCTAAGTGCAAAGTGCTGGAGGACTATTGGAAGGATTTTTGGTGCGTCAATAAGTGATCCTTCAGCTTGCGCTTGAAGGTGTAACTACTTGGATTGATATTCTACCAAGCTGGTCTGGGAACAAAGAAAAGCCATAAAATGTGCCAGCTGTTTCTATTCCCGCGCATCGAGGGAATTGGCGAAACTCTTAGAAATCATGTTAGGTACAGGTAATGCGGCTATTTAGCATCCCATCGCAATCATGCCAAACGTGGCCTTTAGGTCGTGTCACCTTAGGCTCTGTCAACCCGTTTTTCGCCGGGAACGTGGGCTGCTGTCTTTTTCAAGACGGGGGCCACGTGGAGACGGCCTCTATAAAATATTCAAGCGGCACCAGCGGGGGAGGGCGGGAATTCCCAAACCTGCATTGCGCAGGTGCCGCGAAGAGGGAACCCCATACCGGGGTGGTCGTGGGGCGTCGCGGTGACACCGAGTGCTCCCGTAACGCCTCACATACGACCGAATAGGGAATCCCTGTGGTTTTTAGTGGGTATGCCTGCCGTCGCGGGAGAGCCCCACATACCTACTCCCGGTAATCCCGTACCGGGCGGATGCATAAGGCGCATTTTCCACACCATAAAAAAAGTCTTCCGTGCTGGTCTGGGAGCAAAGGAAAAACATAGAATGTACCAGTTGCTTCTCGTCCCGCGCAGATGGTAAAAGTCCATCGAGGGAAGGGCGAAAGTCTTAGGAATCATGTTATAGGCGATGCGGCTAGCAACCCATCACTATTTAATTCCTTTTTCCACCTATGCGTCTACAATCATGCTAAACGTGACCTTTTGGTCTTGTTACCTTTAGGCTCTGTCTACCCCGTAATGTGTTCTATCTTAGCATCTTTCAAACTGTGACTCTTTGCGTGGTACCTAATGGCTACAGAATGCTCGGATAGACTGATCGTATATAGGTACTTTAATAAATGAATATCTTTGCATCAAATTGAGTGCATAATCTGCGGCTTACTTCAATCAGTTGCAATAAGTATCTGTCCCACGTGTGCTAACCGGTGTTAGCTTTCGTAACTTACTCTGTCTTATCTAATTGGTAATGGGTTTTAATTCGCGTTAATAGACACTGTGACAATTCGGCATAGATAGGACTTGCGGAGATGAAATTTCGTAGATGGGACAAGTCAATAATTTAACTATACCTACCTTCAACATGAAACTATCGTGAGATTTAATCATAATTACACATAAACGGATAACTCACGTATAAAAAGTCGAGTGATGCTCGACATGTTTCGGACTATTTCGTAGTCCTTCTTCCTGGAGCGCTCGCCCCGGCGGCAGCGAAATGAACACTGCGCGCCAGCGCTCTGTTCGCGCGGCTGTTCGACGTAACTGACAGCGGCGCACAACTAAGCGCTCCAGGAAGATGGACTACGAAATAGTCCGAAACATGTCGAGCATCACTCGACTTTTTATACGTGAGTTATCCGTTTAGGTATGTGTAATTATACCTACCTTCCTCTACAACCCCGTGATTAAGGTAAAATAGTGAAATGTGTGAAATGCTGGGCTGGGAGTAGAGAAAAAACATAGAATGTATCAGTTGCTTCTCTTCCCGCGCAGATGGTAAAGCCCATCGAGGGAATGGGAGAAAATCTTAGGAATCATGTTATAGGCGATGCGGCTAGCAACCCATCACTATTTTGATTCCCCTTTCCTCCTATATGCCCACAATCATGCTAAACGTGGTCTTGGTTTTGTTACCTTAGGCTGTGTCTACCCCGTAAGGGATTAAGACGTGATATATGTATGTATGTGAAATTCTGGCCCATTCTTAGCGTAACGCTCAAATTTAACTTAAGGTTAGCTACAGTACCAGGCCATGAAGATTGCACATCGGTCTCCTCGGCTAATTTCGACTTCGTAGAGCGTTATCTCGCTCTAACTTATGTGAAGCCAATGTCTCTTTCCAAAGACCGAAGTGCAATCTTTATGGCCAGGTACTGTAAGTACCTAGTAACTAAAAATAGGGTTTTATTGCATTTTTGGGTCACATATACGCCCACAATCTTGCTAAATGTGGCGTGTAGGTACCTGTTACCTTAGGCTTTGCCTACCCCGTAAGGGATAAAGACGTGATTTGTGTATGTATGTATGGGTTACATAGCTACGGTCATAATGGCATTCCTTGACTCAACAACCCGTGTTTTATTCTTACGAGGCATTTATTACAGAGCATAGAAGCCTAATAAAGAGTGATACAACTTAAAACTACATAAATAAAACTGCGACGTTATTATTGCGTTCTATGTACACCTCTAAGAGAATTCAATGCCTTCATGAGAGCTAAACAAAGGAATGTGCTTTCTGCACTATCGCTTGATCTAACTAACCGTATGCAGGCGCCTGCGTCGATTTTGACAAATGGAGGCGGCGGGTTTGGCGACTTTGGCGCTAGCGGCCTTGCAAGGCGCCCACGGTTAAGTTCGAGTCGGCCAATCGATTAAAGATTTACTTTTTGGCCAGCTCTTTGTAATAGACATGATATGAGTAATTAATAACGTAAGATTGTTATGAAGCGTGAGTACCTTTACCTACTTTACCATAACCGACGATTTTGAAGTATGTTTGACAGAAATTATGTCTTAAAATCGTCGATTATGAAGGGTACGGAATTTTGAGTGTGGCTTTTGAAAACTCTAAGAGAGAGACCATCAATATTTATCGATGGTTTCGATAAACCGGAAGGGTTTTATTTGTTTCTTTATAAAATAGTACACACAGCAAAGCTATTCGGTAAGCAGGATAGATACGGCGCGAGCGTGCGTAGGTGCTTACCTGATTATATTGCCGTGTGTACCTGCTTCAAACTTTTCGACGGTCTATGGTGCAGTGCCAGGCAGTATAGTTACGAATTTCAGCATGAATCGTGAATTCCGTAACTAACTACATTATTATATTTACTTACCTAAGAACTTATCTTAGGAATCATGTTATTGGCGATGCGGCTAGCAACCTAATATTATTTTGATTCCCCTTTCCACCTATACGCTAATCATGCTTAACGTGGCCTTTAGGTCTTGTTACCTTAGGCTCTGTCTACGCCGTAAGGGATAAAGACGTGATTTATGTATACAAATATAAGTGAAATACTCGTACCAGCCCCTTTTTTAACTAGTACTTTCGTCACCATATGCCAAGCTAGTACCTACTACCAGTGGCGTAACTATAACGTCTGGGGCCCGTGGCAAATTCGTCAGACGGGGCTCCTTCCTCAATATAAAGAATTGCATCAGCGTCCCTTCTGTGCTCTAAACCAAGCCAGTTCGGGGCCCCGTAGAGCGAGGGGCCCGTGGCATTTTGCCACCCCTGCCACCCTATAGTTACGCCACTGCCTACTACCAGGTATTAAAAAAGTCCACTTGTCATTTATTTCAGAGCTCACAGCACAGCAGTCCAACATTCACTTGGTACGACTGTACCAGGGTGTACCTAGAGCACCTGGCCATAAACATTGCACATCGCTCTTCTAATTTTGGCTTCGTAGAGCGTCGTCTCGCTCTAACTTACGTGACGCCAATTGTCTCTTTCCAAAGACCGAAGTGCAATCTTTATGGCCGGGTACTGTAACTCTAAAGTTAGAAACGACACATATTTCATACATACATACATACATACATACCGTCACGCCTCTTTCCCACAGGGGTACCTAGGCAGAGACTACTGTGTTCCACTTGCTACGATCCTGACATACTTCTTTCGCTTCATCCACACTCATCAATCTCTTCATACATGCTCGTCGGTTTCGGGTACTCCTGACCTGACCTTTTTCCAAAACGTCTCCTATTTGGTCTCGGAACGTCCGTCTAGGCCTTCCCCTCCCAACGTAACCATTCACACTCCCCCTATAGATCTGTTTAGTTAGTCTACTTTCATGCATCCGCTCTACGTGACCAAACCAGCTAAGCATACTTTTTTCTATCCTAGTCACTATATCATCTTTCACACCAGTATCTACGTTCCCTTATTACACTATTCCTTATTCTATCTTCCAGTGATACACCTTCCATTCTTAACGCACTCACACACATATATTTCACAATCAAATTTCCCTTAATATCTACTTTCAAGTAAACGTGTTAATGCCAGGATATGATTATGTCAACAGCGACCTTTTGCGTTCAATTTTAATTGCATTAACCTCAAGAACTGGGTCTTGTTAGTCACAGTTAATAGTTTGGAGCAAAGCATTGTATTTTACCGAACGAATTCTGCTTAAGGATTTTTTCCCAAGGTTCCGCCCACATCCGTCTTTGTACTGTCAGCGATAAACATGTACACTCAGCGTCAAAATCTAACGTTTAAACATACATACACACATACAAATCACGTCTTTATCCCAGGTAGACAGAGCCTAAGGTAACAAGTCCTACAGGCCACGTTTAGCAAAAGCGTAGAGGTGGAAAATGGAATCAAAATAGTGAGGGGTTGCTAGCCGCCTCGCCTATAACGCATGATTGCTATGAATTTCGTCCATTCCCTCGATGGGCTTTTACCATCTGCGCGGGAAGAGAAGCAACTGGTACATTCTATGTTTTTTCTTGATCCTAGACCAGCGTGGAAGTAACGTTTAAAGAAGGTCTCGCAAATAGTATTAACGATAGTTCACAAAACTCGTCAGGTAAGTATGTCTGACTACCACTGCAAATTTTAATCTCACTGTAGTCTCGTCTCATTAATATTTTAAATGCGAAAGTTTGTGAGGATGTACGGATGTTTGTTACTCTTTCACGCAAGAACTAGATGAAATTCGGCAGGAAGATAGACTATAGTTTGGAATAATACATAAGCTACTTTTTATCTCGGAAAATTGCGTGGTTCGAATTCTTTGCAGCCGAAGTCTCAGGCAACGGCTAGGTACTGTAATAAAATTGTACCTAACTTTAAAAAAAAAATTACCTATTTATAAACAGTTATAATTCTAATATTCTTGACATGTATAATAATAAATCTGTATAATTTAAATTTTGACGGTCATTTTATCTAACACTAGATTAATTTTATATTTGCATGACTTTTTAAGTTTAAATGTTTGAAACTAGAATATCCATGACATCATTTTTGTACAACATTTTCTGCGAATAAATATTTCATTCATTCATTCATTCATTCAGGCCAATAATATTTTTCAAATGATCTTCCTGCCCACCCAATTCAGGTACAAAAGACACCTATAGATTATAATTAAAATACGAACAATTAGTGCAGAACGTATTTAGTACTGTTCCCGCGTGCGACTGTACACCGTGGGAACACAATACGTATGGGTACACAAAGTACGTGTATTGTATTGGACCACAACAACGCGTAATATTCGTATGTGTATCACGGTAATGAACTAACAGAATGGACTCAACGTGAGAGCCTCGAGACGGTAACATAAACTAATAGTTTCTGTTAACCTTGGGTTTCGTAAGCGTCATTTATTTAGTCTAAAATCAATAGATTATTATAGACGGAAATAAAACCGCGCGTGCAGGAGTTAGATATAGTGCAGTCATCAGAATTATATACAAATGATCTTCGCACATTAGTGAAATCATTTTGAGCTCTTCGACTGTTTATCAACTTCTGATGCTGACTGAACCTGCACTAGCTATAGCCTGCGATTTTATCAACTCCCACGGGAACTTTGTAACGTATAGGGATAAAAAGTAGCTTATGTTACTTAGTGATGATGAAGCATTATACTGGTGAATGAATATCTAAAATTGGATGACAAGTTTCGAAGATAACCGGTCTCAGACGCCCCGTTGATGCTGTTCAGATTGGCTGTTGTGACCAACAATTACAAAACTTGTTTAATACGTTTGTGGCCTAAATATGGGCTAATGTGGCAAAATGTACGAAGCCCGGTCTAAAAGAAATTAAAAAAAAAGCTCTTTATAGACTACGTGTTTAAACGAATTAAATTGAAGAACATTTCACATTTATTTATTTTATTTTGGTCAACCACAGTGAGAAATGTTCACAGGTAAATCAAGAACGTGTTAAAAGGCTGATAACAGTAATCAAATTAAGTTAAACACAGTAATTATATTGTTTCCATTTATTCATTCGGAGTTCGGCCTTCGATACTTTCACGCGCTCGTAAATTGTAAATTAATTCGAGGCATTTCCAGTTTAAACGTTTTATTTTATAAAACAAGCAGACAAAAAGTCAAATACCTAACGTAATTTTTATTGAACCTTTTGATCTACCACAGAGTGTTGAAAATCCTACACCAGAATAATAAACAGAGCTATTTCGTACTGGCCACTTCCAATGTCAATTGGGACCGTGCGCGACGACAGCGCCACGTGTCAGGCGGCCATTATGGACAATATTGTCACCGTTGTCAAACAAGAAATAAGTAAATATTGTGAAAAATATTAATGAAATATTGTGTTATTTTACTATATTACACAATTTTGGACAATGGTAGTCAGTAACATTATTGCCAATAACATTAAAATTGTTGTTTTCAGTGAAAATTTTAGAGGTTAGGTAACTTATTTTTTTTTCTTACGGCAAATATCCACTTATTTCTTTGGTCTCGTTTCCACCATGGTCTTTGAAAATTGGTAAAATTTACAGTCGCTATTCTTCTTGGTGTTATTACAATTCACAACAACACATCTTACCAGGACCATATTTTTATCTCAAAAACGATTAGAAAATGTTTACTGCAATATGGATTTGACAGCTCAAGTCAGCGACAAAAATGACAATTTTAGCCATAGCGAGCGCTGTGATCGTTTAGGCTACCCCCTCCACCCGCTTTGCACTCTGCCAATAAAAGTTTAAAACAAAATCGAATGACATAAAACAAACTGTTGTTGCAATCGTCTTTTATTTGACGTGAAGTCAAATTTATGCCTTTTAAAAAGTTATAAAGCGTTGATGAATTTGATTTCGCTTAGATAAGATAAAATAGTAAACAGTCATTCAAGAACACCAAGATTAATAGGCCATGTAGAGACAGAACTGGGTCTATTTTGTAACATATCACGAGTGTTGAAGCCATTGGGCATTGCATTTTGTTGACATAAGGTTGCGAAAATTTTAATGTGAAAAACTCAACCAAGTATAGGACCTGCTGTATGTAGTTGTAGTAGTGTAGGTACAGAACTGATATGGAACTTAAGTCATTTTTATTATTTGGAACGTCAAATTTGTCTTCTCACACATACAACCTGAAAACTGAAGTAAAAGACAGCCTTTTTTGAGCTTTTTTACCTACAGGTTAGAGATCTCTATCCTGTGGAAGTATGTTTTTCGTTTTTAATCCACATTATGTACCTAGTAACGTGTTATAAGGCATTTATTTTACCACAAATTTCCTTCTGCATCATCATGCTTAAACTCAACAAGCCGTTTATGATAATTCTTCCGTCTTTTGTATTTTTTAAATCTTGCTAGTCAAGCACAATATTCGTGCTGTTGGATTTTGTATTTTACTTTACTTTACTTAAGGCTAACTTCTTGTCAAATTTCATAGTACTATGTCAGCGGATAGTAACCCCTTGATTTCTATGGTTTTCGTATGAAAATACACCACGTACAAGCAACCTTAATTTTTAAGGTTTAGAGACACCGCCCTCCGTTTCGTATTAATTTGCTATCTAATCGGCTAACATGTGCCCGCGAACTAGATTTTGACAGACATCAGACGGACGACGAAGTGAGCCTATATGGGTTCCTTTTTTTAGGGGCGGTACCCCAAAGACACGAAGAAACATCATCAGCGTTACATTTTCATAACAACATGAAAGACAATTCCGTGAATACAATGAAAGATAGTTCCATGAGCTGCCTGAAAATATTCATAATGACTATGCATTTAAAACTTGATAGTCATTAGTGATTGCAGAAATGACGGGAGCCACGTAAATACGAAAGTCATAGTCATAGGTTGCCTTGAAGCTTCACTCAGTTCGTATTGGAACGGATACCATAGATTTGCTAGTACTGGGTGACTATGAGCACATAGACCAAGTCACAAGAGATAGTGTTTCGTATTTTTTATTTCACTTCATATGTTATGTCTTTTTCTTTCCAACATTAGCTACTGTACTGGAAGTAAAGAAAAAACATTGAATGGTCCAGTTTCTCCTATTCCCGCGCAAATAGTGAAAGCAAAAATCAGGCAAAAATCTTAGGCATCATGTTATACTCGTAGGTGATGCGGCTAGCAACCCATCACTATTTTGATTTCCCTTTCCGCCCACAATCATGCTCAAACGTAGCTTTTAGGTCTTGTTACCTTAGGCTCTTTCTACCCGTGAGTTTTGTCACAACAAAGTTTCGAACGCATCCACCTCGAAATTTGCAGTACTATGAACTCAGTATACTGCCTTTTTACGTACCGCTAGAGGTGCTGGACTGCTGGTACGTTAACGGGAATGCGTCTGAGAATATTCTTGCGTCAAAAACTTTTAGAGGCTCAGAAGTGGAATTATAGCAAGTCGGACTTCTTCTATCACTTAGTCGCGCCGCTCTAACCGGGTACACCTGCTATGTACGCAACGCTCCACATACGGCCACTATGCGAGGTATCCAGCGTATTGCAAAAGTGTCAGGCTCGTCGCCCAAAAGGAAAGGTATTCTTGATGGGAATATACCAGAGCTTACACAAAGACTATACGGAGACAGGCTGTAGACATCTTGTCGTTGGTCTAGTTACAAATACTACCTAACGTACGTACACATCATTTTAGTTCCAATTCAAGGGCTTACTTAGTTTTTAAGTTTAATCGCAGACATTATAGTATAAACCTATTTACTATTGCAACTGCTGTGCTGCGATCCAATCATTTCATCTACCAACATTATGGCTAATGCATCATCATAAACTCATCCCTTGTTAAGATTAAACTCAAAACTTAAATGCGTGGCTTAAACTAGATTGCCTAGACTAGTATTTGAGCATTGACTGAAGACTCGCCAGCCGGTTGCCATTCGCTACCATTATGTCAACGGTGTGCTCACGTGCATTCATTGTGCGCGAGGTTTCACCGCTAAGATCGGCTATATAAGCCATCTTCGGGCGCATGAGCGTCATACTGACTAGGAGTCGAAGTGGTCGCCATGGCCGAAATCGGTCGGAAGGATCATCATCATCATCATCATCATTTGAGCATTAAAAAAAATGCTTATACCTTGTCGCGGAAGGTTCAATGAAAGACAAGTAACGAGTTATAGTATTTTTTTTGTGAAATTATGATTATTTGATAATTCTTGGCTTCCGTGAGGCTTCCTTATCTATCGGTAGACAGCCTCCGCATTCTCTTGACTCAATAGAACAAAGAAATGAGCCTAAAACCTGACTCACAGCCGCCACGTCCGCGGTGCTCCCATTCTCTGGTATTTCAGACATGCTGCTAAATATTTCTCAACGTGATTCAGCAACAAAAGCATTACTTGGCCGTTTGTGAACGCGTGAATCACTTATTTCCTTGGGAAATTTGAAAGGATCCTATCAATGACGGATACTCATTCCACTTGAGTACTACAGCGTAATAATTTGTAATAGCAGGACTTTATTTATCTCGGTGCGAACTGCCTACAGTCGATTGAATCCTGGCGCGTATTGAAGATCAGAAGGACTGGGGTTTGTGAAATAGCGTGGGGGAGTGGGGGAGTGGGGGGAGGGAGTGCCATTTTCCAATTTCTAGTCAGGATTTCCCGTCACTAAATGTCAGCTGCCAAGTGATAAAAAGTAGGCGTTCGTCGTTTCACGACAAATCGTGTAATTTGCGTAATCTATGGCCTATCCTGATATCTGTGGTAGGTACTCCGCAAACTCATAAAGTAGGTACCTTTCTGGTACTCTTTATCACTTTGACTCCACAGAACGCGCCTTAAGTAGGTACATATCGCAGGTCTGGATTATCGGTGGGTTAACGAAGTTGCGAAGTCATACTTACTAGGTTAGATCTGAAATTGTTATCAATAGGTACATCGTGTTGTTGACGCCGCAATCGGTAAAATCGATAACTCTGTAAAACCTGGTAGGTATTTAATTACTTGGCACTTATTCAATACTACCAAAGGCATGTCTAGGAATCCCCCGCGGAACTTCGGTAGTTGGTAGGTCGGTATTAGTTTTTTTTTGGAAATGGAAGATTTGAAACAATATACGTCAAAAAATATACAACGCTGGGTCCATAGGCAGTTGCTTATAATTACCACTAGATCTGATCCGGTCCTGGTTTTGCATAAAACTCAATCAAGTATTAGATATAATGCATTTTATTAAGATCTAATATTATTGTCAAAATTTTATTCAAACTCTATTGTATACTACGGCATATAAATTATGACCATTTAGACTTAGATTCGATTAGCCATTATAATTAATAATTGTAAGCCGTCTACATTATTCTGTTTTTCACATATAAATTTATTAATTTTAACTAATCATTGATACATCAAATATTTACGTGTCGTACCTATTATGATTAAACACACGTGAAACGGCCTTTCTTTCATGTAATTCATTTATCGTGAAGCGAATAAATAAATGATTTATGACTATTGTGATCACGATTGAAATCTTTCAACACCTGCAAAAAGCAAGTGCATATTAATGAATTGTTTCAAGCAATTACTTCGCGAATTATCGTAACTAAAATAACGAAGCAAACATTTGAAGCATTAAAATATTTGAACCAGTTTTCGCACTCAATCATTCGAGTAATCGCTTGACACGGTAATCGGTATTGAATGAATGAACCACTTTTAATTGGCATTCAATCATTTTCGATCGATGCACTTAGATGACCTTTTCGTTGACGGCGTTAGCACCTAAGTAGGTAAGTAATTAATGATCTCTACAAAACATATTTACCTAATACTATCAAATGAATCAAGAATTTTTACTTTATGATTTTTTATGTTTACTTTTACTGTTTTACGCGTTAGAAATTAAATTTATATCACAAAAGGAAAACATTGCACTCACCCTGACGATGGTCTTCCGAAACTTTCTGGGGCCATACAATGAAGTCTTAATGCGATTCAATTCCGACTCAGTTCAGGTTTTAGCTGTCATTTTTAGTATGGATCTGACAGCAAGCGGACCTAAGCTGGATCGGAATTGAATCGCACTAAGACGTCGTGGTAGGGCTCCTGGACTCATCATGAGTTGGCCCGTTTAGTTTTATTTTCCATATTATAGATTGTTAGATTGTTAGTAGTATTTATAAACTAGTCGCGTTTCGTGCATGTCAAATCCAACGAGCTTTTTATTTTTTACTAGGTACCTAATAACTTAAATTTTAATAACTTGAATATATTGTTACTAACATTAAACATTTACATATATGGATAAGGATTACTCAATTGATTGTCTTGTCTGAAAGAAATATTTTCATTTTTTCATTTTTTTTTAGCCCTTTTACATTAGACATCTCTAAAAGGCCTTGTCGTCTGACGTGCGGATGCAACCGTCCCCATTTACCATTTGACAGAAAGAAATGGTGATGGTGAATATGATTGTGTTCGAGAGCATTAAACAATAACCCCCGTATTCATAAACGCTCTATAGGCTTCTGCTAACTTATCTGTGAAAGGTAAATGTCAAAGTGACAGATAAGGACAAACGATTGCTAAGTTTGCAGATGCCTATTGACCGTTTATGAATAAGGAGATAAGGCTTCTGATTTATTATCTGTACCATTTTAGATGCTCAATAAATACACTGTTAAAACAATATCATCGATTAAAAAAACAAAATAATCTGAAATCAAATGTAGACTTCCATTTCCATGTCTCTTTCTTTCCTGATATTTAGGATTCGTCGTCATTTGTTAGCTTGTTTAGTGTGGAGATAGTTTTTCACTCGAGAAACATATGACCTATGACATATTACTAAGTATTTTACCTGTCTCATCTGAATATTCTATTGAATCAGGCGTTACTTTGCGGAGGTCCAAAATCAAAATGAAACCTCTAGGTACCACACTTTGCTTAGGAGCAGAGCTCTACTAACACTGGATTTTATATTGACTAGCCGAATTTGGACGGAACCCTCTGACTTGCACTTTGCCGGATTTTTAACGATGTATGGATCAGCCATTTTGACCCTATATTTTTTGCATGTGGTTTTGGTTGGTAACCTAATCTAATCTCTAATTAACGATTATTGTGATACCACTTGATGGACGAAAAATAATTTTGTGACGTACTTAAATAATCCTGGAAATCGGCAGATAGCTTTAGCATTCAGATAATGTTATCTTGCTATTGAATGAACTGATCTGGGATATAAGTGTGAGAAATGCAGAGTAAGGCCAACTTTCTGCTTTCTTGCTAAAAAATGATCGTCACTTAAACTTCATTGTTTTATGAGACTTACGATGTCACTAGCTGGTGCCCAAGACTCTGTTCATGTAGATCTTTTAGAAGACTGACGAATTTTAAGCTTTTTCTTAGTTTTGAAAGTCCATCAGTTCCATAGTTTTTACGGTTAGCATGAACAAACAGTCAAAACCGATTTATCGAAAACAAAAAAAACATGTTTATCATGTTTGTTCATGTTGTTTGTTTGTTGTAAATGCCATTATGACAAGGTTCTGTGGTGGTCTAAGGTATCAAAATTGACTATACTTTTAAGACATATAGGTATTGAATACACACAGGTAGCACACAGGTGTAGGTTAGGTACACATACGTATTCACAGGTATTGTGATCATGGTGAAGTAAGTAATAAATTGTTGAATGTAAAACTAAATGGTATTGCTCTATTATTATTTTTTAAGTTTTTATACGAATAGGCCTATAATAAATTCCCTGATCTACTCGTATTACCTACAAACACATTATCATATAGACGATCACAGCTTATAGGCTTTTATATAGTTTAAACCGCTTTGTCTGACACAACGTCTAATAAATAACCCAAGTTACGTATCGACTGATACATTTTTAAACTTTAAAGTTGTCTTGGTTTTCGAAAGTAGTCCATCCAGATTCCGTAAGCTGAAGGCCGTGCTTCGACCCAGGGTGTCAGGCTAGGGCTCGGCCTTTGCCAAATGTTAATGACGTAATTTTTTTATTTCACCGAACTCAAAAAAGGAGGAAGTCCTCAATTCGGCTAACATTTTTTCTTAAATAGGTACTTACGAAAAATAGTAATAGTATTCACATAGTTCTGGAGCCTTATCATGACGTCTTAATGCGATACAATTCAGAACCAAAGTTGAATCGATCTCTGTCAGATCCATACTAGAAGTGTCAAAAATTACAGCTAAAGAATCGGAGTTGAATAGGACTAAGACGTCATGGTAAGGCCTGTAGCATCATTGGTACCCCAACCCAATTGCTTGATTGGCCTAATGTTACTATAGATTTTATCTTTATGTGCCTCTCCATCATTGAAGGTTGGCGGTCAGACTCTTAAACTTTCCCCTATCCATGGCCAGCGCTCTGATGTTTCTTAGCCAAGAGTTTTTTCTTCTTTCCGTTACTAGTTTACGCTTGTGAAATTGTAAGATTTGGATTTAGATTTATTTATTCACACTACAAAAATTACATTAGGTATATAAAAACATGCATCTAGTAGCTTTGGTCACAGCTGGGGCTAGTCTCTCTCCAACACTAGAAATAGCAGTTCAGAGAGGAAAGGCTTCCAGAGTCTTGGGGTCGATGCCTGTGGCGGTAAAACTTGTAGACGTACATTTGTTTAGTTTATTTTGAATGAAAAAGTATGTCTAGAAGTAAGGCTACAAAACACCAGTTAAGAAATGGTATGTTGTACAGCCAAGGAATTGAATTCTCTACCCACCATAGAACCTTTTTATAGTAAGCGTCGTAATAATTTTCCTTGTTAAGTAATGCGATGTCACTATGACGTTTTATGTGAAGAGGTTCCTCGATGGTTCAGGAATTAAATTCCTTGATTTTACTTAATATCTTTGCCAGTTGTACTTAAATCGAACGGTCTTTCTCCAGATTTGTGCACTCAGTCCGGTTTATTGTTATAGATAGGTAATAGTCATTGTTAGTTTATGATTAGTTTTAACGACGACCGGATAGCCTAGTGGTTAGTGACCCTGATTATGAAGCTAGAGGTCCTGGGTTCGAATCCCGGCAGGGGCAGACAGTTGTACGATGAATACGAATGTTTGTGCCCGAGGCATGGATGTTTTACCTATGTATTTAAGTATGTATTTATCTACATTATATAAGTATGTTTTATCCGTTGCCTGGTATCCATAGTACAAGCTTTGCTTAGTTTGGGGCTGGGTCAATTGGTGTAATGTGTCCCAAGATATTTATTTATTTATTTATTTAACCATAGAGACAGAACACTTTTTTCTTTTTTCTCCATTTTTCTCTAGGTATCAATTTTAGCGACAGAGCAAAAAAAATAAATTTGCTGTATTAATGTAAACTTTCGCACAACATAGTGATTAGCTTCCTGGTTACATGTCTTGGCACACGTAGACAGAATGTCATGATAATGCATGAATAGGCAAAAATGGTAAAATATGTAATGTAATTGCTTTGCATTTTAAGGCTTGGTCAGCAACTGTCGGCATGATTGCGAAAATACATCAATAGAAAGATCATTAAGTAATATGAGCTCATTTATAGCTAGTGGCTATCTTTATATATGCATTTTATCAGTAACCCCATAATTACATACTATTTTAATACCTTATCGGTTTATAAAGGTGTACCTTATTCGAAATTAAAACGTCGTATGTCGCCCAGTGTTTTATAATTTATGATTTAAGCCGTTTGGACTTGATTGATTTTGATTAGAACTTGTTTTAAGTTACTGCGGTCCATTACCACAAGTCCATTGCCCTAAGGACAGTGTGGTGTCACTGTTTTGAATAATTTTATATGAAAATGAAAATGAAAATGAAAATTTATTTTTGCAAATTGGCCGCCAGGGGCTCTTTTACATGTCTTTTTGAAACTACCAGCACATTCGGAAAGACCATCATTGCCAAGAAGAATGCGCCGCAAGAAACTTGGCAGAAAGTCATTTTTTCGAAATAAAATACAAATAAAATACAGAATACTTAAGTTCTACTTAAATTAAATACATTTATAAAAGGGATGTATAAGGTCCCCGAGTCTTAAACTATATTAATCTATAAATAGTAGAGATGTATAAAGTCTCTACTGGTCAAAAAATAAAAAACAAAGAAAAGAAAATAATAACAATAAGTTCAGTGGAGGTGTAAAACGCCTCTACCGTCAAATAAATTAATTGGAGATGTCTCCAATGTCGCAAGAAAAAAAAATATATAAAACAAAATTATGAAATATACATTTCATGTCAAGTAAGTAACCAATAAGCTTTTGGATTCCGAAGGCAAGCTTGCGTCTGCCGCCCCCAATGTTGGCTTCCACGCACTCATGTCCTGCTCTGAAAGCAGAGCGGTACCGAGGGCATGTCTCGCTTCCGTCCCCACAAGCACACTATGGGAACGTTTTAGGAACTTCGACGTCGTTAGCCTGCAACTAAACAGTAAAAGAAAAAAAAAATGAAACCGGAAATCCATAAGCTTAACAATATACCTACCCAATACCTAGCTTAATGCACATACGACATAGCAATATTTACGTCATTGTAAACAATAATAATTATGAAAAATAGAATAAATATTTAAATAAACAATTACAGTAGGTACAATATTTATATTGATAATACCTATCTTAATATTCATAATTAATAATAGCTATAGGTACAATTTTGAATCTTAATAAAAATCTTAATTAATCAAGATCAGCTAACCTAAACAGCAGACGGTAGCAACAGGGCCAGAGACCGTTGTATCTAGAGACACTACACGCATACACACATACACACACACCCACACACACACACACACACACACACTATAGGATCACTCACAAAAACACTGGATCCTTACGGTAATTTTTCCAAAGATGGCCATGTCATGTTCTCATCACACATGTACTCATCGACTGTGTAATATGCTTTCTTTAACAGCGTGTTCTTTATGTATTTCTTGAATAACACATATGACAATTTCCACGCATCTACAGGCACTTTATTGTAGAACCTGACACAGTTTCCCAGGAAAGATTTACTTACTTTCCGTAGACGAAATTTAGGAATGAGTAGCTTGTGTTTATTACGAGTGTTGATATCATGGATGTCCGACAATTTCTTAAAGGAATTGAAATTCTTGTGTGTGTACATAATTACATCGTGTATGTACTGCGAAGCCACTGTGAGAATTTCTATCTCTTTAAAGCGCTCTCTCAATGACTCTCGGGAGTTCAGATTGTAGATGGACCGAACTGCCCTCTTCTGTAAAATGAAGATACTCTGAATGTCAGCTGCTCTTCCCCAAATCAGAATGCCGTAAGACAAAATGCTATGAAAATAACTGAAATAAACCAGTCTAGCAGTTTCCACGTTGGTGAATTGTCTAATTCTTCGTACAGCATAGGCGGCAGAACTCAATCTACCAGCAAGAGCAGAAATATGTGGGCTCCACTGTAAGTTTCGATCCAGGGTGAGGCCAAGAAAAATGGTGTCATCAACGAGGTTTAGCTTCTCTCCGTTTATGGAAATGGCTGTTTCAACCTGTCGTACATTTGGTAACGAAAATTTAATACATTTCGTTTTAGCTGCGTTTAGTAGTAGATTGTTCGCAGTAAACCATTGAAGCACTTCTGTTAGAGTCTCATTGATGTGACTTTGATCTTCCTGTTGCCTGTCTACCTTGAAAATCAGAGAGGTGTCATCAGCAAACAAAACTATGTCACATTTGTTTTCCAGTAGGCGGGGGAGGTCATTGATATACACCAGAAAGAGAAAAGGGCCCAATATTGAACCCTGTGGTACTCCAAGCTTCACCGGCGCACCACATGACTGCACTCTATTTATGTCCACTTTCTGGATTCTCTGACTGAGATAGGACATG
Organism: Pandemis corylana; assembly: GCA_949127965.1. Lineage (NCBI taxonomy): Eukaryota > Metazoa > Arthropoda > Insecta > Lepidoptera > Tortricidae > Pandemis > Pandemis corylana. Next base: position 3,653,287 of record OX421857.1, read on the forward strand.
ACAAGTTTCAGTGCGTTTTCAGAAAGTCCGTAGTGCTCAAGTTTGCGGATAAGCGTTTCATGCTCCACGCAATCAAATGCTTTGGAGAGGTCGCAGAAGATCCCTATTGCATCTTGTGAATGTTCCCATGCATCATAAATATACTTAACGAGTACAGCCGCCGCATCTGTGGTGGATCGGCCTTTAGTGAAACCAAATTGCTGGCTGTGAAGTAATTCATTTGCATTGAAATGATGCAACATCTGATTCAGCATTATCTTTTCAAACACTTTGCTGAGCACCGGAAGAACAGAAATTGGACGGAAGTTTGACGGATCACATTTGTCACCACACTTGAACAAAGGAATCACTTTACTAAATTTCATCAAGTCCGGAAACACGCACTCATCCACGCACTTATTAAAAATGATAGCCAAATATGGCGCCACCACGTGAATAACAGATCTCATGACTTTAACTGAGATTCCCCAAAGGTCTTCCGTATTTTTTAGCTTCAGGGATTTAAAAGTTGCAACAATCTCGCGTGAGTCTATATATTTAAAATCAAATTTATAATTACAAGCTTTTACATTCATAGACAAATATGAGCTTGATTCTTCAGTAAATGCCTTTAGGTTACGGGTAGTATTTACAGCTATGTTTGCAAAGAAGTTCTCAAAGGTGTCTGCTATTTCCTTTTCCGAGGTCAGTATTTTGTCACCTATTTTCAGTTTGAAATCACAATTACGGGGCTTGCTTTTGCCTGTCTCTGAATTAATTACGTTCCAAACTGCTTTCACTTTGTTATCTGCAGATTTAACTTTATTGCTAAAGTAATCTGCTTTTGCAATAGCGCAAACCCTTTTAAATAACTTTGAATACTTCTTGACATACTCAATGAATCTTGCATCGTTGCTGTTACTTTTCATCTCATACAATTCATAAAGCTTGGTCCTGCTTCTATGTATACCGACCGTAGCCCAGTCGCTGAACATTGTTTTGCTCGAGTCTTTCTTAATAGTCTTTAATTTAAAAACATTTCGGAACTCATTATTAATAGCATTAGATAAATCCTTATACAATATGTTCGGATCGTTTTCCCCTACTGGTAACAAAGGGATTTTGATGGAAATGTTGTCACTAAATCTTTCTAGGCGACTTTCCGTTACGGGCCTGTAAGTTAGTTCTTGCTTATGATTCCGCTTCGGCATTTTAAAAACGGCTTTCTGGCCGCTGTGATCTGAACTGAAGCAATGAAAAACAGTTTTATCCGCAGCTTCGCAGTCGCAAAAGATATTATCTAAACATGTGGCCGTGTTAGCAGTTATTCTAGTCGGCTCCTCAAATTGATGGAATAAGTTAAACGATTTAAATAGATTTATTATTCTAATCGAGTTTGAATCAGTAGATTCTAGTATGTTAACATTAAAATCACCACACACTATTATAGACTTACTAGTATCAAAAACTTGCTTCAGAGCCTCTTCCATGACTGATTCAAACTGGCTAAAATCAGAAGCCGGCGGCCTGTACACACACAATACGACATGATTTTCTAATTCAACACATGCAATCTCTATGACGCGTTCAACAGAAAGTTGAACTATTTGTTTTCGTTCCTTACATTTAAAGTCTTCTTTAACAATGACTATTGAGCCACCACGAATCGCCGATTTTCTAGCAAAAGAGCTGCCTATTTTATAATTATTAAAGTTGAATAATAATTCATGGCGTTTCAGCCAGTGTTCTGTAATACACATCACGTCCACCTTATATGCATCTAGAAAAAGCCCAATTTCAACCTCTTTGCTGGAAAAGCCTTGTATATTTTGATGGATCAGAGTAAAATTGCAATGCTTTTCCTTTGTCTCCCGCGTCAGTTTAAAGACGGCTGGCAAATCGCAGGCGGCGCCCGAGCGCCCGGCCCGGCGCCGCCGCCGTCTGCTGCGGTCGCGCACCCTCGTACGGGTTCAACATTATATGCTAAAAGTTTGGCAATATTTACTTTAATTTTTTTAGGTAAGTAAAAACGTTTAGTATTACATTTATATTGTTTTACGAATTTATTGGTATCAAAGAAATGAATTTTATTACTGTAGACAGAAAAGTTGTACAAAATCGTATTCAGCTTAGAAATAAACATGTCGCGTTCGTACGAAGCGGAATAAGGCAGAGCGCACAAAATTATTTTAGCTATGCCACGCCGCTCGATGGCTGACAGCACTTGCAGCAAATCTTCGAAACCAAATTCGGTCAAGTCGAAGCTGTCACCTAACATGATTATTAACGTAACAGTATCGTCGAAACGTTCATTCGCCAGTCGGTCGGCGAACTGTCGGAGAGTAGCACCGCGCAGGCAGTGGTTCATGACGCCCCGCCGCAGGAACCGGCCGAGCACAGAACCGAAGCCCGCGCCCATTTCGTCGGAGTAAACGACAGTGGAGGCGGGGGGCGCCCGATCCCGGTGCGCCGTCGCAAGGCTCCCCGCAGGAGGCGGCGGGCCCCGCTCGGTGCGCACAGGCGACGCGGGGGGCAGCGGGGGACGGGCGCTGATGGCGGGCGGCGGGGGGGCCGCGGGCGCCGCGGGCGTCGCGGGCGTCGCGGGCGCTGCGGGCGTCGCGGGCGTTGCGGGCGTCTCGGGCTCCGCCGTCGTGGTGCTGTGGCTTGCGGCAGGCGTGGTTTCATGCGAACAAGTACAAATATGATTATTAATAAGAGAATCAAACCGTTCTTCGTTATAGCGACACATGTCTACTAGTTGATTTGCAGCACTGACGTGTTCGCTGATTTCGCGCTTGCTGCTTTCATATTTTGAACTTATATCCCTGAGGGATTCCTCTAATCTATCGATTTTAGATTGTAAAGTCTGAGTTGAGATGTTATGTAATGAGTCTCTTGTGACTAGTTTGCTTTGAGTTATTTTTAATTTGTTAAGCAAAATAGTGCGTTCCTTGATTAGATGTTTATTTTTTTGTAAACTGTTTTTAGAGCTTGTTAGTTTCTGGGTGCGCCTAATAAATTTCTTAATTTTAATATATTTTTCAAGTTTTTTGTTACTTACGAAATAGCATGATGTAATCGAGTCATCTTTTGTTAAGTCGATTGTTGATAAAACTGATTGAGAATGGGACTTTGAGGGTGAACCGCTGTCAGGGCTTGTGTCTATCATATCTTCATACAAGCTTTTGCCCATTAATTCTTCATACAGACTATCAGTATCAGCAGTTTGATGGCGCTCACATTCAGTTTGGAGGTCACTTATGTCCCTGTGAGCTTCGTTTAGCTCACACTCTAAATCATGAATGCGCTTTAACGCTTGTTCATAATGTTTAGAACAGTCTTCGAAAGAATCCAATCTTGATTGTACTTGTAAAAGCTGTTCAAATGTGTCTTGGTACTGGATGTCAAGTTCCGCCAACTGATTTTTCAAGTCAGTGTTTTTGTCCACGACTCTTGTAACCTCCACCTCACTATCCTCTCTTTCCTTCTCTAGCTGCGCACACTGATTCTTGTAATTTTTTAATTCTTGTAGTGTTGCTCGAAGTTGTATTTCTTGCTGGCGGGCCGTAGCCTTGCGGGTAAGGGCGTTTGAACTCATCTTGACTCCGCTCAGGGTTGAGGTACAAAGTTTCAAAAAAAATCTTTTTGTTGACCCCGATGTCTCTCTGAGACTGACAGTGAATCTGAAACTAACCCAAAATGCAACTGTAAACCAGGTATAGAAAGCAATAATACAAGATGTTAAGAGAAGATTGAAATCGAGAAAAAGTATAGAAGTATAGGAATACAGAAAAGTTCATCAAACAAAGAGAAATGAACACCATATAGGTATGTTAGTATAAGTATTTAAACAAGTATAAATTAATTGAAAGATCAGCTGATTGGGTCAATGACATTTAAAATACATATGTGGGTATGCGCAAGAATTACGTTATACCCTTATGAAAGTTTTTATAGTACTTAGAATTAACATTTACGTGAAATTTCTTCGAAAGGAAGATTAATTTTATAGATTAAAATATCAACAATACTCCCCAGGTTATAGCAGCAGCTCCAGGCGTGACTTATTTGTTTAAAATAAGGTCGTTGAACTTTGACGTTTGTTCCGAGTTCGTCACTTTTGCATCGCAGTTTTTTCTAATAATCCGCCACTATCAAGCAGGATAACGTTGCTGCTAACGTGTATGCTGACGTGTACTAGAATGACGCAACGAAGTCCCAAAAGGGTCCGTAAATAAATATTCCGGCCATATTGTGCACGAAATACAATACAATACATACAAATACTCTTTATTGAACACCACAAATCAGTACAAAACCATACAAAAACAAATAACAAGGAAATTTTCGAATTGTGTCGTCCAAACTTTCATAACTTTTGAAATATTGTTCAACAATGAAAACGCGTTGATTTTCCGCATTTTTACGAACCCTAAACATTCAGCTGTCAAATAGCTATTTTAGGGCTGCCAGCATTATTTCCCAAACCTGCACTGCACAGGTACCGCGATGAGGGAACGCCATCCAGGGGTGGACACCGAGTGCTCCCGTAACGCCTCACATACGACCGAATAAGGAATCTGTATGGTTTTTAGTTGGTATATGCCTGCCGTCGCGGGAGAGCCCCACATAACCCCGGTGAACCCATACCGGGCGGATGCATAAGGCACATTTTCTACACAATGAAAAAAAAAGGGTTGCCAGCACTAAAATGCAAAAATGGCGGCAAAATCAAATTTTGCGCTCTTATTTGTACATCCGTTATATTATTCACTAGCTGTTGCCGGTAGCTTTCTATGTGTTCTGTAGGAACTCAGCACTCTCTGGGTTATAAAAGTAGCTTTTAATCAAGGATTAACAGGATAGTGTAGTAATCTAAGTGAAAGATTTTAAGAAATCTGTCCCATAATTTCAGAGGCGTTTCAAGCTTATGAAGTTTACCTTTTTTTACATCAGTATTGAGTATAGATAAGCGTTGATACAGTTGGGAATTTCCATGACTCCAATTGAAATGATAAGGTTGAAGAAATAGTTGTCATTTCTGAAATGAATTCGACTTTGAAATCCAGCATTAATATATTTTAGTATGGATTCCAGCATTAATACTTTATATTATTTAAGCAACAATTTCCACCTATACGCCCTTAATCATGCTAAACGTGGCCTTAAGGTTTTGTTACCTTAGGCTCTGTCTACCCCGAAAGGGATAAGGACGTGATATATGTATGTATGTATGTAGTAACAATCAGAGATTGCCGGTTTTTGTTTACATAGCAAATTATTTCATATGTCTAGTAAGTAGTAAATCTGTAAGTAAATAACATGATATCTCGGTGTCTAAATTTTGATCCAAAAACCTAAAGAAGCAGAAGCCCAAATCTCTGTACTTAATATTTTACTAAAAAAGCATAGAATGTAACTAGTTACTATTCTTCCCGTGCAGATCGTAGACTTGTATTCTAAGCCCATCGAGGGAATAAGCGAAAATCTTAGGAATCATGTTATAGACGATGCGGCTAGTGACCCATCACCCCATCACTATTTTGATTGTCCTTTACACCTATAAGTACGCCCACAATCATGCTAAACATGGCGTTTAGGTCTTGTTACCCTAGGCCATAGGCATTACATTACCTACCTGCATTGCACGGTCTCACCCTCCATGGTCCTAGCGGAAGCCGGGGCCACCGGGGGGGCGTTTTTGGTAAAACCCTAGTGGCATATATCCCACTGCGGCCCCATCACACCGGATTAAGGCAACACTGGAGAGTTTTGAGTTTGGGTATACCCCTTCGGGGGGCAAGTCCCACATAACCTTAGGCATCCCCGTGGCCTAGGGTATCCATAAAGATTTCCTCTCCGTTAAAAAAAAGGCCATAGGCATTAGGCAGGCATAAGCTAGGGGCTACCAATACATGTTTATAATGTTTTTAAAATTATACGACGTTATTTCTGCACCTTTCTACTTTTTACACATGAATAGATAAGTGCAATTTACCTTGCAATAATAACATATCATATGTGTATATCTAACTGGTCTACGTTTGCACAATATTAACTAGTGTTTTAGACAAGTTACTACATTTAGGCATGTGGCTGTTTGTAAGCAACAATATGTGGTTCATACTCGTACTGTAGGTATCAGGTATGTTACGCAAACATTTGCATGTTCGTGCGACCTGAAATCGAATGCAGGTTGAAATAGCTCTGCCGGAGAGATAAATAATAAAAATCGCGAGAAATGAAGAGGTGGTGAAGTATCGATACTTTTTTGCATTTTCGTTTATGTGCCTTGGGTATTTTTCTTTTAATTTTACAATATTCTCATCCGTGATTTCACTTATATGAGGATTTAAAGAGAGAAGACGATTTATCTGTCTTCCGTCCACTCGATTTAAAACAGGTGATATTTTTTGCTATTTATTGTGTATTTATACCTATGTAGGTACGTCTTTTTGAATTAACTTTGTAATAGATGACTCAGAATTCACTCAATAGGTATCATAATATAAAGAACAACACTATATTAGGTACGAACGTTTGCATGTTACATTAAGGCGGCACAACACACAGTCGTGTTCGAGAGGGCATACTCGAGTCGGGTAGGTAATTATGTCATTTGTACATAACATGGTAGGTAAATTGAAAATAAATCTTATAGAACTCTTCATGACTAAATGATATAGAGGTAGTATGGGAGCTATTTTAGCTACAAATAGGAGTTCAATTAGTTCTTCTGCGAGTTTAAAGGACGGAAAAGTTTAAACATAACTCATTCATGTAATTTGATCAGTAGTAATAAGTTAGTGAAGCCAAAAAAACAGAGCTACGAAGCAACTACGCACGTTACGAAATATCGATATTTTTTTCATCGATACCGTCTCCCCACTTTGAAGGTTCACATGATTACCACCTACAGCTTAATGTACTTACACACCTTAAACCTTACAATTCTTAAACATGCAACCTTAGTACTTAATTCAATAGGTACTTGGAATTGCGTGCATCGGATTTCGGGATTATTTTTATGTCGTTCGTGTCGTCACCTGTAGCTTGTAGAGTTATTTGGGTTGTTGTGAAACTGTTTCAAGTTTCAACAGGGTCAGTTATAAGCAGGGATCGTAAAATGCGAGCAAAATACATTGAAATGACGTATGACGTTTAACATCATCATCAGTGTCCTTAGATAAACTAAGGATATTGGGCAGTGGGCAATTTAGTACCTATTATAAACACATTCCTCCATTCATACGAGTATGTATAAGTGGCAACCCAAGAATTTAAATGCTATTTTCTCGCATTTTACGATCCCTGGATAAGTTGCATTCAACCAATTTGTTTCTTAAACTACCGCAGAACCTTGTCGTAGTGACATTGACGTCAACCGATAAGTGTGAATTAAATCATGTGAAAAAGACTGTTACTAAAGAAAAAAAAAGTATATAAATCACGTATTTATCCCTTACGGGGTAGACAGAGTCTAAGATTACAAGACCTAAAGACCACATTTGGCATTATTGTGCGTTTTACATGGTAAGGGGAATCAAAATAGTGATGGGTTTCTAGCCACATCGCCTATAACATGATTCCTAAGATTTTCGCGCATTCCCTCGATGGGCTTTCACCATTTGCGCGGGAAGAGAAGCAACTAGCACATTCTTTGTTTTTTCTTTGCTCCCGGACCAGAATTGCTTAACCAGGTTTACTGTTAAGTACAAGGTTATTTCATGAAAGCTCAGATCCACGACAGAAAAACGATCGTGGTAAGTTATTCGATGAGGCCGCTACGCTATTTCATTGTATGCTACTTTCTCTAAGTGTGGCGGTAAATTTAAGTAGCAATTATTCGCACAAGGTTCGTGCCACGCAGGTTGTAGGTTGCCCCAAAGGCCGGCCTTTAGGGGCAAGTGACCTACATCCATCGTGCCACGAACAATAAACGGGTAGCGGCATGCGGACCGCATTGATTTAGCGATATGCTCCGAGATAGCATCGAGATGGCAATGGATTAGCGTATTAATATTCAAATACGAGACAAACAAATTCTTAACAAAGCCTATTTAATATTCAAACAAAATTCTTTGTCGCGAAAAAGGTTAGTAGTTTACTGGCGTGTTAGTTACAAGTTTGTAAGAGTTTAGGGAGTATAATAGTAGGTAGTTAAGTATCCTGTGGCTCGTGATATACAACGCGACAATTGTCGGCGAAAAGTGACAGTTCTGTTCACACAAAAAGTCGATGGTCCGTTTTTCCAGAATTTAAATATTTTGGGTTTACCTTACTCTGAATCGTTTACCGTATCGATTCTCATACGATAAAAATGTGCTCTTCCGTGCTGGTCTGGGAGTAAAGAAAAAGCATAGTATGTACCCATTGATATTGTAAAAGCCCATCGAGGGAATGGGCGAAAATCTTAAGAATCATATTATAGGCGATGCGGCTAGCAACCCATCACTATTTTGATTCCCCTTTCCATCTATACGTCCACAATCATGCTTAACGTGGCCTTTAGGTCTTGTTACCTTAGGCTCTGTCTAACCTGTAAGGGATAAAGACGTGACGTGTATGTATGTATGTATGTAAAATTAGGTATCCAAAGTCGGAACGCATCAATTCAAACTGCAGATTTTTCTTTGTTCCGATTTTGGTACAGGCTGAGTACTAGTACCTAATTTAACGGTACCAATGCAGTGAACGCATAGTAGCAGGAATACATCACAAATGATATCGCATAGATAAAAACTAGAACTATAATCAAGCGCACCCATAAATTAACTTCGCAACTGCACCATTAATCCATAGATTAGCATAATGCGTATGCGCGTGTGCTTAGCATAGGCCCCTCCCCGCGCCATTGTCTCAGATTCGGCATTATCTATGGTCTATATCGGGATAGAGCCTAAGGCATGTCTCCTAGTGTCAGACACCTGTCACTACTGCATGCCGGTCTCCAACGTGGCGGTACTTAAACAGTGTATTGGTTCTTTTTAGGGTTTCGTATTTCATAAGGACAGAACCCTTATAGGATCGCTTTGCTGTCCGTCCGTCCATCCGTGAAGGCGATGTTTCTTAGGAACGCGTAAAGGTAAAAGTTGAAAGTAATACTAATTACTTAGATCTGCGGTCCATTAGAGTTATGAAAAAATCAATCCTCTATGTCAATTAAATTAAACTTTGTTCCTTTGATAAAAGTAGAAAATTTCTTCCATGCTGGTCTGGGAAGAAAAAACATAGAATTTACCAGTTGCTTCTTCTCCCGCGCAGATGGTAAAAGCCCATCGAAGGAATGGGCGAAATTCTTAGGAATCATGTTATAGGCGATGCGGCTAGCACCCCATCACTATTTTGATTTCCCTTTCCACCTATACGCCCTTAATCATGCTAAACGTGGCCTTAAGGTTTTGTTACCTTAGGTCTGTCTACCCCGTGAGGGATAAAGACGTGATGTAGGTATGTATGTATAAAAGTATAGAAAACTAAAACCCAACTACGACAAAAAACGACGCTGAAAAAGTACGAAAAGAGGGTGCGCCACAAAGTCGGTAATTTTTTTGATTTTCTGACAATTTCCAGGGTAAATTTGGTCATTTCATTCTGTACGGCATCAGTTTCATATTGTTTCAATACAGCTTCTAATCCATTATTCCGCAAAAATCATGCGACAAGGGGAAAAAATCGAGGGTTGCACTTTTGAATTCTCACCAGCACCCAGTTGGACAGCTTACAAGTGAAGGCATAGTGCTGAATCTTATTATTTTATGCTCTTATATCATCCTATATACGTCACCTGGTGGTTCATATGACCCACATTTTTTGGACATGGGCCTGTAGTCTAATGTCAAGATTGTCTACCTCATTTCTTTTGGTAAATTAACTAAATTATAGGGGCGTGAGATGTCAAGACGTGCTACTAATTAGCTGGCAGTCCGACACTTGCCTTAGCATAAAGGTCGCAACTGTTTTACACCCATGAATGTGGGTTAGGTCTTAGGTACTTAATTTTGTTTGAGAACTATTGGTACCTACTTTTATTTTTAAAATTAACTAGAACACTTTGGGAATCTACGCGTTACAATTGAGCGAGGATCACTTAATCTTGAATGGACTGCAACTATAAGTAAGAAAGCGTGAATGCTGCCTGCGTGATGCGGACCAAAGGGTCCTAATTTAATTAAATTTTTAGTGTACATTTTATTTTTGTTACTTTTAAGGTTCATTTAGTTTACATTTTTGACAAACAATATTTTTTTTAAGTTAGCTGGTTAATTCTACTCATTCCGCTCTGACCGCAGATAACCGTCAAAAGAAGTAAATAAATAAAAGACAGTCTTACAAATCAAACTTAATTTTAATAGTCAATTAAAATCTAAATACTGAAGTATAAAAATAACAGCGCTGTTTTTCTGCAGCGTCGAGCCGTAGCCCTGTTTACACTAGCGTAGTTACTAATGCTTAGTACTTGTTACTTGCTTGTTCAGAGCGTAGTGTCAAACCTCTTACACGTGTAGTCTGTGGTCTAAACACGCGAGAACGCAGAGCGTCCTGAGAACGTCCCGGGGGCTACTTCCGAATTCGAAATTCATGTCAAATCGTCCTTCTCTCTCCTATTAAACACTTTAAGTTGGGAGCGGTACAACATGATACGAATTTCAAATTTCAATAGCCTCAAAAAATCATGGCTGCAATGATTTACAATTTCTAATTTGTACTAACACATAATATAATTTGAAACCTTTACAAACTAACTAAACAATTATACATATTGTGTAAAAATAAACTATTTTGTTATTATAATTACTTACATCAATAAATAGCTCGCGTCAACTTGATGGATTAATGCTGATAAAACAATCTACGAGTACATTTTATTTACCAGGGTATTCGTAACCGACAAGCAACTCTTACTTCTAAATCCTCTAATCTAACCATGCCTTCTAATGACAAGTAGGTACTAAGCACGTGTAAACTGATCATTCACACTTCGCTCAGCATTTCAGCTTTTTAAAATGTACTAACACTCGATTGACTCACAGTAAGTGTCCTAATTTTCCTTATCAGGCTGTGTGATGTCAGTGGGACGTTTACAATGAAAAGGTTCCCCAATGGGTCCCGATTCAGTGAGGACTATCGTTTCTTTGCTCACCAGTTGGCGCCACTGTTGACTAAGGTCCAGAGGTATAGCTGTCAAAGACGACTTTATAAAATCGGCGCCGTAACAAAGTTTTAAATCTTAAATCTCATTAAGCTTATTAATTATAAGTAACTATCATCATTATCGAGTAGATATGCCGCAATGTTGTGCAATTCCGTTTTGTTCGGAAAAATAAAATCCGCTTCCAAAGCGTTCACATCCATCGGCAAATAATCCATATTTGCAATAATTTCACGAAGGAGATCACTTTTCAACAGGAAAGAAATTATAATTTATGTCACAAAGCCCGCCAAAACCAGTGAAAAGTGGATGTTATTGGACCCCACGCGACACTAGCGCCTCTAGTGACAGCCCCCATTGGTTCAATAGTACCTAGTTTAATTTGTTTAATGTCGTATTTTTGCTTTTTCACAATAAGTGATCACTCGATCATTTCGTAAAATATGTGTGCCTTCCGGACGCCTGCATCTTCCATTGTGATTGTCTGTTAACAAAAGTAAAGTTATAGTAAGAGAAAACGTAAACAGAAAAAGGAAATTTAGTATATACCTATGTATAAAGTTTAAATACATACCTACTAAAAATAAGGTGCGCAGTGTTCGCCAACAAACTGTGTTGCAGTTTTGGCGATATAGTATCATTGTATTAATGTATTGTTATTTTAAATTAATAAATAAATAATGAAAAAAAAAAACAATTTTGAATATAAGATTTTTGGGCGATGTTACTTTCACATCGTACCTTGTTACATGCCGAAGAAACTGAATCGCGTACCTCTGTAGAACCTTTTCTAATACACTATTGCAATTACTTCCATGGCATGTGTATGGTATTGGTAAGTCATTTGGTATAGCATTTGCAGTGAAAAAGTTCCACAGCGATTCACTTTCTGTTAGTGTACCTAACAATCAACGTAATTTTAAAACTAACGAAAATGAATAACAATAACTTATTACAATAATATCTAATATATAAAATTCTCGTGTCACAGTTTTAGTTGCCATACTCCTCCGAAACGGCTTGACCGATTCTTACCAAATTTTATATGCGTATTCAGTAGGTCTGAGAATCGGCCAACATCTATTTTTCATATTGAAATTTAGAAGAAAAAAAAACGGGAGCGAAGCCGCGGGCAACAGCTAGTTATAATGTATAACTATCATATATTACAATAACTTTCTACGAGTAAACACTTCTAAATACAGAATTAGGTATGGTTCTGGTTCATGGTGAATGCAAGCCGCTTACAACCGAAGCAACTGAAGGGAAGGTCTATGGGGAGGCCTATGTCCAACAGTGGACGTCATATAGCTGATATGATGATTATTTATGATAAGCTATTGGATCATCTGGAAATGAGCACCTTACAAATTTTAAAATAGGTGTTCTTATTATCAGTATAAAAGGCAACTACCTAATGCATATTTCCGGTTAATTACAAACATACATACATAAATCGCGCCTTTATCCCTTACAGGGTAGACAGAGCTTTTGTTGGAATATAAACTTTAAGGTTTATGTATTGCTGCGAACAGTGTTGTTTAGCTTGCTTTAGAAACGCATCTTTAAGTTGTCATATCTGGCCACACGGTGGCGCTTCGTTCTCTTTCGTTAAAGCTATGTACGGCTAGGTTGTTATTTTCGGATTTAATAAAGAGTAAATAGAATTCTTACAGCAAGTTTAATTTAATAGTAAACCAATAGGTTATGGAGCCCAGGACACGTGAAAATTCAGTTTTACTTGCGTAAAGAGCAGTTATTTTTCGAAAGAAATTCACGAGAACAAGAACCGGCCGGCGCCATTAAAGATGGAGGTTGCGAACTCGATGAAAATTGAAAAATTTGATGGGCGTAATTTTAAGCAATGGAAATTCCAATTAAAGTGTGCGTTACGAGCAAAAGGCATCGATATAAATGTTGTGAAGCCCAAAAGTAGCGAGGAGTTGGTGGAGTGGAATAAAAGGGATGGAATGGCGATGTTCATTTTGACATCATCAATGGATCTTAATCAGATTTCCCTAATTGAGAATTGTGACACCGCCAAGGAGGTGATGGACAAGCTTGAAGCTATATATGAGCATAAGTCTGAATTTAACAAGATGATGGTGCACGAGAAATTCTACCAATATAATTATTGTTCGAGTGATACGATGGCGCAACATGTATCGAAAGTTGAAAGCTTAGCAAAACAGTTGCGAGAGTCTGGTGAACAACTCAGTGACACTGCAGTAATGACGAAGATATTGAGTACATTACCATCATCATATCGGTCTCTCCGACAAGCCTGGTTGTCACTTGATCCTGCCAACCAGACTATTCAGAACTTGACTTCGAGATTGATTGATGAGGAGGCAAGTCTTGTGAACGATTCCAGCAGCGAGACGGCTCTTGTGACTAGCAAAGGCAGTGAGAAGCATGCGAAAGCTAAGCCAAATCAAGCTAGCTCAAGCCATCGATTTGTATGTTACAACTGTAATAAAAGAGGACACTTTGCCAGAGACTGCAAAGCGCCAAAGAAATCTGTTCGAAAGAACCAAGAGCAACCAGATATGTTAGCATTTAGTGCTGAGAACGCTTGTTCTTTTAGCTACGGAGAAGATGCATGGATATTGGACAGTGGAGCCTCCATGCACATGACATACAAGAGAGAATTTTTCTGTGAGCTAAATGAGCATCAGAATGGAACTGAAAGCAGAACTGTCAAATTAGGAAACAAGCAAGATATTGAAGTTTGTGGCAAAGGTTCTGTTTTGATTAAGAAGTTGGTTAAGGGACAGTGGGAGCAAAGTATATTGAAAGATGTACTTTATGTGCCTGACCTGCGAAGAAACTTGTTTTCTGAGGGTGCAGCAACCAGACGAGGATATGTCATAGTGAAAGACAATCAAAGTGCGTTTGTGATGAAAGACAAAGTTGTGGTAATGTGTGCGCGGTTACAAGAAAACAATCTTTATGAGTTGGACATTAAAATTGACAAACAAGAAAGTTGTAATGTGGTGCAATCAGACATTAAAGTGTGGCATGAAAGACTAGGTCATGTGAATGTGAAGGAAATTCAAAATATGAGTAAAAGTGGTGTTATTCCTGTAGCATTGACTGGAGGTGATAATTTTGTTTGCGAAGCCTGTCAATATGGCAAGCAAGCAAGGCCGCCGTTCAAGACATCTCGTAGAGGCCCGTCTCAAGCTGGTGACATTGTTTATAGTGATGTCTGTGGCCCTTTAGATGAACTGTCAGTGTCGGGTATGAGATATTTTGTGCTTTTTAAAGATGGAACGACAAGTTATCGCCATATTTACTTCATGAAGCAGAAAAATGAAGTGCTTGATTGTTTTATTAAGTACAATGCTATTGTGAAGAACAAGTTTTTACATGATGTGCGCACTTTACATACAGATAACGGGACAGAGTATAAGAACCATGAATTTAAGAAGTTCCTGGATGATAAAGGAATAAAGCATGAGTGTACGGCTCCTTACACACCACAACAGAATGGTAGAGCCGAAAGGGAATTAAGAACAATCATGGAAAGTGCTCGATCTATGCTTTATGCCAAAGATGTTTCCTTGAATTTGTGGGCAGAAGCAGTGCATTGTGCAGTTTACCTATTGAACAGGACGTCGTCTAGCCAAACACCTGACACTACTCCGCATGAGCTTTGGTATGGAGACAAACCAAGTCTACAGCATGTCAGAATTTTTGGTTCTGTGGGCTATGTACATGTACCAAAAGAAAAAAGGAAGAAGCTGGATAAGAAGAGTGTGAAGATGTTGTTGGTTGGATATGACCAAGAAAATTATAGGATGTATGATAACAGTACAAAGAAAATTACTATATCTAGAGATGTCAGATTTGATGAGAATTGTGTACTAGAACAACGAGAAAATATTGCACAGATTAAAATAAATGATGATGAGCCAAGTGTAAGTCAAAATGAGCCAGTAGAGCAAGAAGTATTAGAAGAACTATCATCAGATGACAACATGCAAAGTGCTTCTGATGATTCTGATGAGACATTTATACCTCCAAGACAGATTACTACTGGGGAAGAGCTGCAAAGTAGAATGACACTTCGTCCCAGGCAAGGTACAAATATGGAAGCAAATTTTGTTGAAGTGGAGATACCAAGGACATATGAAGAGGCAGTTACTGGTATGAATTGTCAAGATTGGAAGAGTGCTATTAAAGAAGAGCTTCAATCGCATGATGATAATAATACTTGGACAATAACTGATAAGACAGAAAAGAAACCTATTACCTGTAAATGGGTATTCTGTGTAAAAAGGAATAAAGAAGGAGATATAGAGAGATTTAAAGCGAGATTGTGTGCTCGCGGCTTTACACAGGTAAAAGATGTAGATTACAAGGAGACATTCTCTCCAACTAGTCGGTATGATTCTGTTAGGTTGTTGTTGAGTTTAGCAGCCAAAGAAGCTCTAGAGATGCAGCAGTTCGACGTGAAGACCGCCTTCTTGTATGGCGAGCTATCCGAAGAAATCTACATGGAGTTGCCAGCGGGGGTTGAGGCTGACTCATCTAAAGTATGTAAGTTGAACAAATCTTTATATGGACTTAAGCAGAGTTCCAGATGCTGGAATAAAAAGTTTTGCTCATTTCTAACTACATATGGTTTTAAGGCATGTCAGTCTGATAACTGTGTATTTGTGGGATATTTTGACAATATCAAAGTATTGTTAATAATCTATGTCGATGATGGATTGTTAATTTCAAAAAGTAAGGATATTTTATCCATCATTTTAAATGACTTGAGACAAAAGTTTGAAATAAAAGTGTTAGATTGCAACTCTTTTATTGGTATGGAGATAAATAAACAGCAAGGGTGTGTGTCTGTCAGTCAAAAGCGATACATAGAGAGCATAATTAAAAAGTTTAATATGTCAGATGCTAAAGGTTGCAGTACACCAGTAGATGTAAATGTACAGCTAACAAAAAGTGTGGGTGTTGAAAACTGTAATAATTTCCCATATAGAGAGGCTGTAGGAGCTTTGTTGTTCTTGTCATCTGTGTCTAGACCAGATATATCTTATGCAGTCAATCTTGTAAGTAGGTATGTGACTAATCCAGGCACACCACACGTGAATGCTTTAAAGCGAATTATTCGCTATTTAATAAATACCAAGGATAAGTTGATTAAGTATTATAATAATAGTGAACTAGTGGGATATTCGGACTCAGATTTTGCTGGTGATTTAGACACTAGGAGGTCTAACACTGGATATATATTTTTGATGAATGGTGGGCCTGTTACATGGTCAAGTAGAAAACAGAACACCGTGGCTTTGTCAACAACAGAGTCTGAGTATATGGCTGCTAGTGATGCGGCTAAAGAAATACTGTGGATTAGACAATTTTTGTTAGACATAGATGTGCCTCAAGAGTCTGTGACTTTAAATATTGACAACCAGAGTGCAATTAAATTGATTCATAATCCAGTTTTTCATAAAAGAAGTAAGCACATAGATGTGAGGTATAATTTTATTAGGGAGAAAGTTGAGGAAAAGATAATTAATATTAAGTATGTTGAAAGTTCTTCTCAACTGGCAGATTTCCTTACTAAGGCTCTGCCTGTTTGTAAGTTTAATTGCATTAGAGACAAAATGTTGTTTTGAGTTTTAGTTGATTTTATGTTAGTAGGCACTAATAGTATGTTATTAGGTTGTAGTTTACCTATACATATATAACCTTATAAGTTTAAGTGGGAGTGTTGGAATATAAACTTTAAGGTTTATGTATTGCTGCGAACAGTGTTGTTTAGCTTGCTTTAGAAACGCATCTTTAAGTTGTCATATCTGGCCACACGGTGGCGCTTCGTTCTCTTTCGTTAAAGCTATGTACGGCTAGGTTGTTATTTTCGGATTTAATAAAGAGTAAATAGAATTCTTACAGCAAGTTTAATTTAATAGTAAACCAATAGCTTTAAGTAACAAGACTTGGCGACGTTTAGCATGATTATGGGTGGCAAGGGGAATCAAAATAGTGAGGGTTGCTAACCGCATCGACTATAACATGAATCCTAAGATTTTCACCCATTCCCTCGATGGGTTTTTACTATCTGCGCGGGAAGAGAAGCAACTGGTACATTCTATGTTTTTTTTTAAATTAATATACCATAATATAATTAGGAGAATAATTATTATTCCAACGACAAATGATCGTAGGTAATGCTTACCATCGTGGCGGTTCTGGGTCCAAATTCTCTTCTGAAGAACGCGATTTTCCCATCCATGTGTCTTATCCTTTGTTTGAGCACGTTGTCGCCTTCCACCGAAAATGTCACGTAAACCTGAAACAAGAACACAAATAGATTATGTATAGTATACATTGTATACATACATAATAATGAGGAAAGGAAACCTTCAGACCATCCATTTAAATTTATGTTAAAAGATATATGGTACAGTCCTAGATAAGTTACCAGTTTCTTGCGGCGCATTCTTCTTGGCAATGATAGTCTTTTCATAGTATGACACTTCTATCGCTTGTAAGTATTTTTATTGTTCACGCGGTAAAAGCTAGGTGACCGAGCGAAGCGTCGCATTTTTAGCTTGGGCAAGAGTGCTTTAGTATTTTCGTCTGTTACTTAATATTTCTGGTCGCATTTTTCAACCAAATCGAAAAATACCTAAAATTGTCACAATACTTTTTTGTTATTACTTTGTATATTGTAAGCAAAATTCTGGGTTTTCTCAAGGAAAATCCGTTTTACTCCGTAAACGAATACATGGATCTTTTAAAAGAAGAGAAAAATATTTTAAGTAATGCATGACTATATCGCTCAAAAATTGTAAAATTATGACTTGCTAAATGTAATGTATGTTACATGGTCAGTAAATATATTTCTATTTCTATTTCTAATTGCAGTTACTTTGGTCCGAACTACGAGCTGTAGCCACTAGTTTATTAAATACTAGTTGTACCCGCGATTGCGTCGGCGAAGAATTTATTTATATCTTGCGAGAATTACGCAATTTTAGCTTGTTCCCCGTACGTAACCGGCACTCGTAAAACCAATGTGGGATGATTAATTTGGATTAATTTTGGTTTAGGTGCGGCGGGAGTAGCCCTCGGGTCGCCCCTAAGCCGCGAACATGTTTGTTTTAATTTCTAAATAGTACTTATTTTACCTTAGAATGTCCCGGTAATATAAAATAGTTATGTACGGGGATAAGCGGCAATTTTAGCTACTTGACAAAAAGTAGCTTATGTGTTGCTCCAGCCCAAAATCTATCTCTGTGTTGACTTTTTTCAGATCTGTTCAACCGCTCTGTCGTGAAAGAGTAGCAAGACATCCATTCGTTACGTACTTTCGCATTTAGAATTAATTAATTAGCATAGGATTATCCCTACCTTGGTCCCGTCTCTCCTTTCCAGTTCCACTTCTTGGTTCAGCTTGAATACTTTGTGTACATTAACTTCAGGCGCCTCCAGGTGGAACGACCAGGTATCCTCGTTTATTTTGGTAAAACACCATACTGGAGCATTTGTTTCTAGCAGTCTTTTCACCTGCTCCGTCGCATCTGAAAGTTTCATTTCTGTAAATTAATAGAATGTTTTATCTGGCATCTGCAAGTTTGAATATTGCCAAGTTTTTCGTACAAAAAAATGATCAATTTATCAATCAAACATTGTTCAACATAAACGAACTCAAGTGAATTAATTATCTGGATTGATTATCTTTATTTGTGATTTTTTGTATCCATTTGTCGAATTATGCTATACGAATTATAAATATTAAAAAAAAACATATAATAACTTTTTGTAAAATTGGTCCTCTCATAATCAGGTTAGCTGCAAGAAATCAATTAATAGGGATAACTACGACTTTGTACTAATTTATGAAGTTTCTGTATACTATCTTATTTTTTAGATTGCCGTGTGCGAGAAAGAGTTTGCACAAACAATATTGTTCTTCATCGTATGAGATGAATTCCCAATCATTCGAAATACATGGGTAGATATTTAAATTAAAAAAAAAATTAACAAGTAATTAGGTACCTATAGTAAGTATGTATATCTTTTGCAAAAAAGAGTTGACGTCTGTACAAATTTAAAACCGTAGGAACAAAAATTACAAAACAGTAGATGTATTAGTTTTAAAATACTTCAATATCTAATTGAAACAAAGTAGCCAAAATGATTTTACTTTTTACTACGAGAATAATGGACTTAACCATAACGACGCCAAATGAAAATTAGTTCATGTTATTGAGGTAATAATTTCGACGTAACCCGTAAAAGTGCAAACCAGCTACATTGCAGATTTGATTATAAAATGCAGATTAGGCCATACCTAGAATACCTACCCAATTAACTAATTATTTACCAAAGACAAAGAAAAATTGTTACAATATTTTATTAATTTTATTGTTCTAACAATAAATTTTTGCCTTTTTTTGCTCAGTTTTAATAAACAGACACCACTTTTCGGCCATTTTTACATCCTTACATGTGCACTATCATATTTATTTACAAACCACATTTATACATAACTTCACAATCACTTAATATGTCTCCAATTGACACATCATTATAACTAAACACTTCAAACGCACGGACACTTGCAAAGTGGCTGTTCAAAATCGACTCACACATTTCCGTTCGCAGGAAAAAAACAATTAAAAACAAACTCACTTGATGCTTTTAAAAAATCTTCTAAATTACTCCCGCCCGTTCTCCTAAACCTTTTGCCAGAGAACGACATATTTGTTTCTCCTTTATTATATGACTACATTTTAAGTCAAAAACAGTGCAGAATACCGTGATAACCGGTATTATTTCACTTAGTCATGTGTTTGATAAGATTTGCGTAAAATGCTTCGTCATGTTCACTCGGTATATAACACAGATAATGATACGAAACGGCCTTCGGACCACATGCTTCCTTTATATACTCTACCTACCTACCACGTAAACATAGTTTCCAAAAAAAACAAATTTAAAAAAATACATGGTACACAACTTGAAATGGCAGTTTTTTTGTTTTTAAAAGTCACTCTGACCCTTGGTTGGAAGCCAATGTGCCACACGCTATCTCTCGCTGACGTGATATGATACGCGAGAGATATGAGTACAAGAGCTATTTAGATAACCGCATTAATTCGCAACGTGTTTAAAATGTAGTATTCATGGTGAACCGAATTAACCAACTGAATGAACGCCTGCTTTATTATTTATTCTTCTATTCCATTTACATAATATCGCCTCTAATTCATGCTTGAGTGATTCAGACGCAGTGTTGATACCTAATCTCAAGTTTGACGTATTGTTGCTATGTTTTGTATTAAATCAGGCGCTTATACGATGAGGATTCGTATCTTATAATTTAACTAGGTACCTATTCACCCAAAATATTTATTGGAGTTACTAAAGCCTCTTTAGCTTCTTTAGCCTCTTTACCCTCTCGTGGAGCCGACGTATATGTATGATAACTTCTGGGTCGTGAACAGAAATAACTTTTTAAACTCTAAACCCTTGATATTATACTTGCACGTAATGCTTTGTAAATCTGTTGACTTTATTTTTCAAAATCAAATTTTGTTAAATTTTATAATTTGTCATAACTTTCGGTCACCGTTTAATTGAAATGTTAGTTTATTAATTACCTACTTAAACCTTCTTCATACTACTGGCTGGAAATATGTCACTACGTCGACATTGGCTGCTGAAATAAAGCAAGGGTGAAAGCCACAAAAAAAAAAAAAAGATTTTAAATTTTGGCTCGTGACACACTTTTTTTAACGCGTGGAAAACGCATCTTATGCATTCCCGTGCTCGGGGCACCAATAAAGGACATTTAATACCTACCTCTGCTAACATGCAGTGGTGGATCCAGGTGAACGACCGGGGCCAAACACTCCTGGATAATATGTCCCGAATGCATTTCAGAAAATCTGTCCATATTCCTTATCTACATCATAAGGGGAACGATATCTTTGTGCAAAGTTTCAGCTTTCTAGGTAGAATAATTAGGGATGGGCGTTAAATTCACTTACTTTAAATTAAGCTTAATTTTGTAAAATTACGCTACCTGTCTTCACAAAACTCGTGGTGATGAAATTCACATAAGGTAAGGATTTTATCCAGGGAGGAGCCTCTTCGTCATCTCCCTGAATCCACTACTGCAGGCAAGCAAACATACAAAGAACCATGAGAACATGCAGGCAAGATGCCTAAGCCGCCTAACTGGGGCCTCACCATGACATCTTAATGCGATTCAATTCCGATTCAGTTTAGGTCCGGTTGCTGTCAGATCCGTAGTAAAAATTACAGCTAAAACCTGAACTGAGTCGGAATTGAATCGCATTAAGACGTCATGGTAAGGCCCCCGTACTACATCCGTAATTGTATTTACGGCGAAAAATCATTGCGCTAATTGCTACTCTAACAATTCAGAGAAATTTCAGTCAGTGTTTAAGAATCCACAAATGTCTCTGCCTAAAAAACCTTATAACAAGTTTTTGTGTTCAGTGTCTTCTCTTTTAGACAACCCTGAACCTCGAATTCTGCGACCCGTGGCCGAGAAAAAATATCAATAAAAACTAACAAACCGGATACAAAAAATGCACTAGCTGTCATAGTCATAATACTCATATTCGCAGTGTGAGTAATGCCAGGGTCGCGATGATTCGCTCACGGAAACTGTACCACAATAGTAACTAAATACTTTTCACATCCAAGTATTTACAATATAGTGAAATGAAAGGATCGCGTATCAAAGCTGTTTGACATGTTCTGGACTAATCCTTCGTCCTTCTTCTTAATCTTAGGAATTATGTTATAGGCAATGCGGCTAGCAACCCATCACTATGTTGATTCCTCTTTCCACCTACACGACCACAATCACGCTAAACGTAGCCTTTAGCACCTTTGCTACCTTGTCTACCCCGTAAGGGATAATGAAGTGTTTAATATTGTCAAAAGCGAAAAAGCACTTTTTAAGCCTAGTTCTAAGAAAGATTTAATTTAATGCAATAGCAATTGTTTAAACTAGCCGTCCTTATATCCAAACAGTGTCAGCGCTCCAACTATTACACTATGCACCCGCAAAACCAAAGCGTACTTGAAAACTCGAAAAAGCACGCGTGACACGCGCCCGCGCTTTTGACATTCGAAGTGCACTCCACTTACCGGCGACCTTGCGCGCTCAGGGCGGGGGCGCCTATGACTGCTCTCAGCCGCTGCGCCCGCGCCACTCTTAGCGCGCACACGCTACGAACGACGCGCTTCGAAAACAAAAACGAATCGAAAAGCAAAATCGAAATTTGAAATGTTCTAGAATTAAAAAAAGTTACAATGTGGTTGTTAAGCTTGACAGTTTGCGCGGTACTCTCGGTGGTTGCGGGAGCCGGCGCCGGCGCCGCCCGCCTCGTCTGCTACGTCGATAGCGGCGCGCGCGACGGATTTTCCGAGTGCACTCACCTTGTGTATTCTGGCGACGCGAGAGGAGAGAAACTAGAGGGGTTGTTGAAGGAGTACAAGAAGAACAATCCTAGGTTGAAAATCGTTTTGAGGGTCGCTGAAGTCGACAAAGTGAGTATTCATTGTTAAGTTGTTTTACAGAAACTAGTCGTATCTATGGTTCTCGATATGATTCAGGATTACAACTGACTAAGCTAGAGATTTCAATTCTGGGTTTATAATCTGTTTTAAAAATGACGAGGCTTACCCACCTGCTATGGGTGTTGTAGGGGTATAGCGCGCGTCACGGAATGACGAGGATCCGGGTTCGATTCCCGGCCATAGCTTTACTTTTCGGATTTTCTGTGTTCTAATTTTCAGTGTCGTTTAGAAATTTAAAAATGATTGTAATCGTGAGTCATAATCGATCGTAGTTAAAAATAAAAAATGATGTTTCCAAAGTATCAGAAGAAAGTAAACAGAGAAGCAAAGAATGTCAGGGTCACAAAAAGTAGAGGAATTTTCCAGTAAAATAACATAGAAAGGCATAAAGTAAAGTTCCATGAAAATATGCACCTAAAGATTCCCCTACAGTGCAAATTAAGTAAGTTTTTGAGCTTGTAAGTAAACCACTCAACGCACGTTTTCTGTAAAGTTTTCTGAAAATCATTTAAAGCCTCATCTTCAGCTTATACATTATATGTCCTACTGCTGTGCACAGGCCTCTGATAATGAGAGGGCTTGGGGTATTATTCCCACGCGGGCCTAGCACGAATTGGGAAGTACAACACCACTGTGAATAGATGAAAGCAATATCATTTGGTGCCTAAGTACTTCATAATTTGTGAAATAAGTAAATTTATTGGAACCAACATAACATTACTAATAGACAATAAAAACAAATTAAACTATAATTAAATTAAAAAGTAAAATAAAACAATTAAAAAAGGAGACCCCCGTTGCATAGTACCACTGACATCGCAGCATCCCCCTTTGGACAGCGATAGTAGTGTTTTCAAAAAAAAAGCTCACGTGATTTTTTTTTCCAGAATTTAAATATTTTAGGTTTTTCTTACTCAGAATCGTTTACCCTATCGATCCTTATACAATAAAAATGTGTCCCAAAATTTTTCATTCCAGTTCGTTACTTTTTTCATATATAGTACCTAGGTAACTATGTATGGAACGGGACAAACAGGAAAATAAATTCCATAGTTAAATCTGGGACACAGTAAGAGAAACGCAAAGTATTTAAATTCTGGAAAAATGTTCAAATGAGCTTTTTTTTGGAAAACACTCAGTAATGCGTTGTCCAAGGGAGCTGCCAGCACTGCGGTCACCCGTTGCGTCTATTAGCCTCTTCGAAATATCTTTGAAGACACTAATTGCGCTCGTAACTTGTCTCTTATTAATGTAGTCCTTTGCTTTTCTCGATGGATCATGGAACTTACTGTGTTGGCCTGCCGGTCTAGTAGACATAATAGGATTTCACGATTCGTTGTTACGACGTTTATTGGTGTCTAGTTCACGTCAACGTACCTGGTACTTACTTAATAGATTATGAATATTTAGCAACACCGATCCATTATATGACATAATAATTGTATTAGCTTGTCGTTGTCATACTTAGGATATGCTCGATCACTTTATAAGTCGCGGATTGCGTGAACTTGTTTCGTACGCGGATCTAAAACGTATTACCAATATGAATGGCATACTGTATCAATATTGAAAGCTGATTGTCATCTATTGCAATTGTTAGTTTTCGTTTGTTTTTATACATTATTTACGAAAAAGTAACGAATTTTATGCGTTAAATGCTTCAGAATGTGGGGCAGTATAAAAAAGTAAGCAACATTTTCTGGGCGCGACGACGGTTTTTCTTTTTTTTCCGCTACCAGTGTTATTTTGTCGGTGGCCAGATACTCACAATAATCTAAGAAGGATGCCATGAAAACCACACCATCCTTTTATTAAGAAGAAGGTTGCATTTGTTTCCTTTTAATTCTACTTTATGATAGCTGTCATCTTGTTCGTGTCACTCTTCAAAAATCACTTCCGAAAGCTAATTAATACCAACTTAACTGTATAAATGTAGCTTAATTTGTCTGTTACATCTTCATGAGTAAACCGCTAACAAAATTTTGACAGAGCTTTCTATCCTGGCAAATTTTGTCACAGTTCTTAGGCCAGCGAAAACCAAACTCTAAACAGACGAAGTAACTTACTAGTGATTACTTACATAACATTTGAACTAAACCTTAAACTGGCCACCCATAGTAATGAGTGTTTTGTGTTTTGAATTTGGAACACGCAATATCCTAGTGAAGAAAGTAAACGGTTGCCATGCTGTTACGGTCAGACGTCTCATTGCGCTCTATGTGCTAGCTCTTTACATGCTAATGAGGGCTAAGTAAGGAGCAGCGTCGGAAGCGGTTCAGAATCTGAAAGCAAAAGTGTATGTATTTTCATTTTGACGCGTATTGGTTTGGATGTTAGCGGTTGGTAAGTAACGTGAGCATTCAAGTTGGTATTTTTTAATTAGAAAAAACCCTTAAGATTTTAGAGATGGTCGATGACGAGACGATGATAAAATCACTGTTTTGTCATGAATGAATCAATGAATTAATGATAGTTTGATTAACGAAGCGTACATGGAAGATGTTGTAGGGTACATTATTGATCGCATCTTGTTTTACTATTGCTAGCATACAAAAATGTACATTAAATTTAGATTGTTGAAAACATTACATGTAATAAAATTAAAAAAATTAAAATCCCCCACGCGGAAACTGCTGAACCGATTTTTACCAAACATAACTAAGAACCACCGCAAGGAAACTGGCTTTCGAATGAAAAAAACCGCATCGAAATCGGTCCATCCACTTAGAGCTTCGATGCCACAGACACACACACTCACAGACATCGACGTCAAACTTATAACTCCCCTCTTTTTGCGTCGGGGGTTAAAAGAATATCACTAAATTGTAACACCCTTGTGATTTTTTGAGTTGAGGTTTTGTTTGAAAGTGTAACCCGTCAGACTTTTTTGTATGGAGGCTGATTCGGATTTTTCTAACTCATAGCTGAAATAGTCCAAATTAAATTACACCTAATATCTGTCTACCCCGTAAGGGATAAAGACGTGATTTGTGTATGTGTAATATCATAATTACCGATCCGTAAGCAGGATATTCTCAATACGGTCATTTTGACGCATTGAGTCTTCTATGGAAAGTGACCCTTTATTTTTTCTCGGCAGTGTATTACACGCTTGTGATGCAATTGTGAGGAAGCTAGGAAACCTGATCGTCACACTTGATCAAATTACATGATCTAATGTCCATTCCAATACATTTTAACGATTTCATAAACAAACAAGTCCCCCCTTCCAAGTTCATATAAAATTTTAATATAATAATCATAGTATGATTGTTATAAAATGTCGTGAGATATCAAGTATGGTACTTCAACATTCGGTGAATGTGAAGGTAATTCCATACAATAAGTGATTCGGTGGGAATTTAGACGAAATTAGTTTGTTTACAAAGTCGTCTATATGAATTACATACATACATTTTATTTATTTATTTATCTTTTTATATATAACATGACAGTTGACACCATAGCGTTACATAAGATACTTAATATTAGATAATTACACGCTAACCTAAACCTAAACTAAAGACTAGTGCATCTCCTATACATCCTGCATCCTTTCTGCACTCACTTCATACATACATACATACAGACTGCTTTGTACTACTACTACAACTACTACTACTACTACGACTACTTTGTGATACAACTTTGGCTACGATCCTGACACACCTCTCGCTTCATCGACATACATCAATCTCTTCATACATGCTCGTCGGTTTCGGGTACTCTTTACCTGACCTCTTTCAAAACGTCTCCAATTTGGTCACGGAACGTCCGTCTAGGCCTTCCCCTCGCAACGCACCCATTTACACTCCCCATATAAATCTGTAATAAGGATTAGAATAGAGAATACGAATCAATCTGTTCCGACTATGTTGACATTCGTTTTAACCACATTCACGTTGAGCTTCTAACCTACAAAGACATGTTTCATAATTATTATGTGTCATATAATAATATAGGAATGTGGGTGTACAGTAATGACCACAACTTACTTAACTCGTATGATCGATCGATTATACTTTTTGTGATCTAATTTCTGACCTTGTTGAAGAACATGCTTTTTATGGAAATAGCTGGAATTTTATTATCTTACGCTTCAAAATCTTATATCGTTAAACGAGTAATTAAATTACTCAATAGTAGCTGTCCAGTGCTTAATAGTATAAAATAATGATGATACTCATGTGGGATAAAGCTCAGAGCAGCACAAACCTTGGAAGAATAGGATATGAACAAACCCCATGTCTCAAATAAGAGATGAGATGAGAGATGGCACTGCAAGAAGAACCTACTATCATATATGCAGTAGATAGCTCAATGATAACTTAAACAGTATTCTTGCAGCTACATCTTTGAAACCCCTTACCTCGTAACCTAATAAGTAAATTATTATTAAAGTTCCCAGGTTACGAGCAGTAGGTATTTCTTAATTTTTTTTTTCAGAATTTCAAAATGTCCATGGACTTAGATTATTATAACGAAAGAAGACAAATCATATTATTAAAAAACTTAAGTACCTAAATATGTTAATGGACCCCTGGCACATATCTTATGGACCCCTATGGGTTCCATGGACTGGACCCCACTTTAAGAAACCCTGGTCTAAAGTAATTTAAACTGCTTCTCGATTTAACATCTATACGCTAAGTAATTGCGAAAAAAACCTCTCAAAATCAGTACGAAGGGATATCCTTGGACGTACAAAGCCATTAAACGTCATGTTACACGTTCTTACGTAATAGTTAATGTAATGAGTGAAAAGTTATGTGGGACAGAACACCTTAAAGTCATTTGGGCCTGTATTTGTAACGTAATACAGAGGTAAGAGAGATAAAAGTAGCCGGAGGGCACCCGCTGTTTCCAAAGAATCTTAGGGTTTAATTCTGACTAAGGTACCCACCAATCAATTCGATATTCATACTAATACTTCCAGGTTCTAACTGAGCCACTCGTTTATTCGACTTTCTTAACGAATGTACGATAGATAAGTCCACAAAAGAATCCTCTGGCTTCTTTTGTCCTTTTTTGTGCTCCTGCGAGCTTTTTTGTGGTTAAGGAGTTGCTAATTGAATCGTGATTTAGAAATCAAATGCAATCTGATATAGTTTCAATCTCGCGAAAATGCGTGCCTAATTTAAAAGTCACGACAGTGTTTACCGAAATATACAATGTTAGATGTACTTAATAAATAAGGTACTTATGGAGATACTAATACATATTAATACATACCTCCTTTTTCATTGAAAATTTGTACCCGTCAATAGGAAAGCTATTTCTCGAAAGACCATTTGAAGAACACAGTGTCTATGATATTGGTAGGTAACTTTAAACAAAGTCGTATAAGTGCGTCGGGTGCCCCACGCCCACATACGGAAAGATGTTTTAAAGTACGTAAGTAAATGTAGTAGTAAATAAGTCAACTTCTTCTCTGTGGCTTGTGCTCTTGGGCCCATTACCTAAAGTTAGTAAAAAAGGCGTTTTAATTTACTATAAATGAGCATTTTCAATAAAACGGTAAGGGTACTACACACCCTTTGTTTTCCATAAAAATTATGAGATTTTTGGGATTTGAATCACTAGTGCTTACTACTAATCATTTTTGCAAAGATAATAAATTTAGTGTTATTGTTCTCGTACAATTTATAAAGCTCCTAACAAAACTGACACATTATTGTTGTTAATGGAAAATAAGGTTTTTTTGGAGAAATCATACTGTGCTAAGATCTCTGGAAGTTGAGAGGTCGTGCCTCCGTCTTGGTAATCCCTTTTTCCGTAGCTGCCAGCATGTGTTCTCCAGATAGGTCATATGACGTCATGCTCTCGGGTTTCTCACGCAGCGGCCTCGGTGCACGGTGTAGGCGCGCCCTGAGACAGAAATGGTGCAAACAACTCGTGGCGTGGACTGGGTCATTCACAGATTAAGTGAAGGATTGCCTTAAAATAGTACGTGGTACTTTGGTTTCAAATTTAGGCGCACTTTCGGGAGGAAGGCGCCATTTCACTACTTAATATTATAAACGCAAAAGTTTGTACAATCACGTCATTGATAAAGTTTCGCCCAACCGTTAGTACTAATTAAGTAGGTATAGTACGTGAGCTATGGCGTTAAGGTTTGTCTTGCTCACTCATTTTTATGGATTTGATACTTGAATCAGTTGAGTGAGTGAGACAGGGAGTCGATCATTTTTGTCTTTTCGTCTGTTTGGAACTGTACTAAGAATAACTGAAGCTTACATAAAATATTAACAAAAACCTTACGAAACTAGACCGAAAAGTAAAAGTACTAAGAACACATTCGATAATTATTACTCTGCCCGGTCAATTATGGCGGTAGCGAGAACTTGCACTAACAAAAGCTTGTTTATATTTTCGTAACATACCTACACATACATAAATCACGTCTTTATCCCTTACAGGGTAGACAGAGCCTAAGCTAACACGACCTAAAGACCACGTTTAGCATGATTGTGGGCGTATGGGTGGAAAGGGGAATCAAAACAGTGATGAGTTGCTAGCCACATCGCCTATAACATGATCCCTAAGATTTTCGCCTAACATACCTGTTCTCTCGTTTTTCCTTGTAAAGTAAATATAGTAAAATGCAACGGTTGCTTATTTCTTACTGTGAGTGGAAATCAAATTGATTAAAGATATCCACAATGAAAACGTTCGATAAAATTACAATATCACACACGGCTTATGGCCCGGAGTCAGAATGCCATTGCTTAGCTATGTCAAAACGTAAAAAATTAAAGTGACTTAACATGTACCCCTCAAAAAAATTTAGAAAAATCCGAAAAGTAAAGCTATGGCCGGGAATCGAAGCCGGATCCTCGTCATTCCATGACGCGTGCTATACCCCTACACCCCCTATGAACCCTTCAACCGTTAAAAAACTTAAAGAAATTCTTATATTTGTGAAGTCAATTTCATATGTGAAATTCGAAATTATTGAAGCAGTGACTCAAAAACCATTTTTAATGTCTTTTTTAACTAATTAAATTCTACTGAAAAAAAACCTGCTATCAGGCAACTTGTCATACATTTTTATATTCATTTTATAGATTTTTTACCGGATCCGGAGCCATTTTCAATCCAACATCCCACATAACCTTACCTTTACAATTGACTATTACAATATTTTGCAAAGTGCAATTCATTGACCTTCATTTTTTATACGAATCAAGCGTGCTCTCCTTTATAAGGTCATCTTTTTTACAGCTAATATTAGACATATGCCGGAAACACGATTTAATGTTGGAATTTTGAGACCGAGACTGATTTAATGAATGCATTAGCACTTAATTGAATGCACGTTATTCGTTAAGGAGTTGAGAGTGATCTGTTTTTTGATCTATTAGATTATCGGTACCGGAAGTCTGGAAGTAATAGTAGAAACGTACCAAAATGTAGTAATAATACTAAAAGGTAGTATTTTTGCAGTTTTTTTACTGATAGGCTATAAAAAATACATACATACATATATCACGTTTTTATTCCTTACGGGGTAGACAGAGCCTAAGGTAACAAAACCGTAAGGCCACGTTTAGCATGATAAAGGGCGTATATTAGGTGGAAAGGGAAATCAAATAGTGATGGGTTGCTAACCGCATCGCCTATAACATGATTCCTAAGACTTTCGCCCATTCCCTCGACGGGCTTTTACCATCTACGCGGGAAGAAAAGCAACTGGTAAATTCTATGTTTTTTTTTAAAGTACCAAAAGGTAGTAATAATACTGAAAGGTAGTATTTTTGCAGCGTTTATTTACTGATAGGCTATAAAGTAGGACAATTTTAGTTTTTTGAATAAGTCCGTATAATCGCTAACTGTTGCTCGCAAATTCTACATCCCGCGGAACCGGGGGAACTTTTTTGTTTCCGATATAAAACAAAGCCTATTTTAATCAGTGGAAGTTAGTAGTTACTGAAATAGTTTCAGAGATTACGAATACTCCCTACATACGATGAAACAAACGTACGCAGTTTATTTGTTTTTTAGTTAGTCATAAAGCCTACTTGACGGTACCTATTACGAAATCTATAGTGAGATAACGGAACACCTGCGCAAGAGTGGATTACCGGTGGACCGACGTAAATAGATTAAGTGCAAGTTCCATAGAGAAACTCGCTTGTCGATGTTATCTAAAGCGAAAGGTATGCGAGTTACCAGGTAAGCTTTTTTTATATTAGAGGGACACCAATAGACCTTTATTTTTGTGCGTATATATGGACACTGGACGTTACTGAATTAAACGATCAATTCAAGTCGTTTGTCACGGACGATCAGAACTAAAACAACTAGGTACAAGAGGCTGAAATTTGGATTGCAGGTTTTTTTGGTAGCTTAGTAAGAAAGGATTTTTGGAAACTTCCAAGGGATAAGGGAGTTTTCCACTGGCACCAATCGTTAATTTATATCTGGGTGCAACCTCTCTAAAATATAATGGCTCAGGAATATATGCAAAGCTTAACATCACAGTAAATAATATATACTTCATTCGTCATCGTGGCTGATTGTTTTTTTGGGATGAAAAAAAGAGGTCTCTATTTAATTGAAAAGCATGTTCTTTTAATTACATGTGTTACATTAAGATTTAATTAACACGTACGTTTTAACCAGTAGTTTCTTAATAGCAATTTGGTACAAAGGGTGTAGATAACCACTGTAATTATTCAGTAGATAGCTTCTAATTATCTATACTTATGCACTCTTTAGACGAATGGTGAACTCATTTTATACGACCTGCTTATTGAGCAACTTGTAGCAATGCAGTTATTAAAATTATATCATCACACCACGGCACTTGTAATTATTTTTTATTCTGTAGTGACCTGTAGCTCGTATGATATTCTAGATTTAAGCAATGTGTTAGATAAAGTCCTATGGATGAACCTAAATGAAACTAGTTTTTATTCCATGGAAATTTCCGAAAATACTTTCCGAGTGCACGATTTGATACAGCTGTGACAAGCGTCCCCAATACTTAGCTGAAGTCTGCCAGTCAGTTATAGTAGGTGTATTTGCTGTATAGTAGGTATGCATTATTTATATAGTTACATTAAAAGTTCTTATTATTTTATCTTAGAGACGCTTGATGTCTAGAAATTTTTAACCTAAAAAAATACAAGAGCTTCTCTTACACCATAATTTATTTCATGGCATCATTGGTTATTGCCGCACCTTGTGTATTTGTGGATCGTAAACACACGTATCAATGAAATTATTAACGTTTAGAATATTACAATTTCAATTAATAACTGCTTCCATATTTGGTCACTCTAATCAGACGACCGTAAAACCAAAATGGCGGAGCAAAAGGATGTTATAAAATGGCCGTCATCTCGTTTAAATTAAGTATCTGTAGGCGATCTGTTGTTTAATTGCTCCACTTGCCACCCACTACCAAATCAGTTTTGTCTTGTACTAAATAGAAGAAATAATTGTATCTCCCGAACAAAAGCTACAAAAGAACTTAGAAAGTGGAAAGTAATTGTATCAATACGAAGTCTCATCTTTTGGATTATTATGATTTACTAGGTATTTCGTAGTGTTATTATAAGCGGGTTTATATCAAAGAAATACGTTTTTACGTTTATAAGATTGTAAGAAATGCTTCCTAGTTTCCGGTTTATTTTTGACTAAGTAGCTAGTGCCCGCGACTTATTCACCAATTAATAAATCACCAATGGTTAATGGTAACGTAGTTACGCCCTCATATGAATATAGTTAAGCGCAGTCTACACTTATGGCGCTGGCGCCATAAATAATAGAATCAATTTGTTATACAAAAAATACAAGGTGCTAAATAATACATAATTACTATTCATACAATATTAGACGCATACAAGCATACCGATAATTGACATGAGAACCGCCTACAAAGAAAAGCAAACAACTTAAAATGACATATCAATATCACCCTTGAATAAGCACTCTTAATCATTCATTCATTCCATTCGATCATGACTCATTCCCGACTACGGTTCACTCTTTGACCTTGGATTTGGCAGATCGGGTCAAGGCCATCTATTGTCACTTTGACAGTTGTTTGACGTTTGAGTTCGGAATGTCGATTGTTCGTCTGTTATCTTAATTAAATTTTAATAAGTCATTTGTTTCAGTTTGAATTAAAGTATTGAATCCGAATGTTCGGCCTTCTCATTTGCATGGATGATTGATTTGCTATGAGCTTCATAAATGTAAGCGTCCATAGGCTACAGTAGAAGCTCGGTCGGACCGTAAGCTTCAGCGACAGATCGTATGATATCCACATTTAGGTAGGTATTGGCGCAGACTAGTGTGTGATATTGTGATTAGGATTGTATAGTCTCGGAAAGAGTACAGTCCAAGCAAAAAATCGCAATAAGCTGCCGCCGTTCGACGTGCTAACAAGCTTTGGCAACTTACTCTAAATACAACGCTGTAGATGACCCTCAAGTTGTCGATAAGTCTTTATCGACTAGTGGCGAAACATATCGATACCTTAAGAGGAAAGTTGAATAAAACGAGTGCCGGGATAATTGTTGTGTAGGTTTTAGAACAAGTACTTAATGTGAACGAGTAAGTGGCTGCGCCGGATTCTGTTTTGGTAGGTACTAAAGTTTGATTAAAAATAGATTAAGGTTTCTTGTATAGATGTATAGATTGCAAACTATCCGAAACTCTAATAAATACGGTTTATATGTTACTTGTCCTTTAATAAGTGTAAGTAAATTAAGCATACAAATAATATTTTCTGGAACAATGTAGGTATTGTAGTCACCTAAAATGTCGAAATGCGAGATTTTATGAATGAAAAAAATTATATAGGCGATGTGGCTAGCGACCCATCACTGTTTTGATTCCCCTTTCCATCCATACGCCCACAACCATGCTAAACGTGGTCTTTAGGTTTTGTTACCTTACGCTCTGTCTATCCCGTAAGAGATAAAGACGTGATAGAAAATTTACGAAGTCCATATGCTTATGTAGCTTATTTTTCATAAACTTTCTCAATCGTATACCTACTTATGAAAGTAATTAATTAAAGCAAGTATAAAATGACATAGGACCAATTATAAATTCTATAGAACGTTGTGTTTTTTAGTAACCTTAGAACTGACGCATCACTATTTTATCGATATCGACAAACACTCCGGTAAGTACCTAGGTACCTAACTTAAGGCATGTTGCCAAACTATTTCGATGCCGAAAGCAGGATGCGCGTGTGAACCTGCGCCAATCACATTTGTAGTCACTTTCCCAAGTCTATTAGATAACTTGCCCGTTTCAAAAACAAAATCACACTTTGTAGGTCAACTAGTGACCCGACAATAAATCAAACATTTTTAATGAAAATCAATCACTTCACCATTAGTAGGTACTATCAAACAATAAAATTCACTTTAATAGCTTCACTACACTACAAAGTGGCTTTCCGGCCGTTGTCTGTTTCTATGTACCTTTTTTTTTATTTGAATAGGAAGGCAAACGAGCAAGTGGGTCACCTGATGGTAAGTGATCACCACTGCCCATAGACACCCGCAACCCCGGAGGGATTGCAGATGCGTTGCCAACCTAGAGGACTAAGATGCAATGCCTCTTGTGCCCGTAATTTCCCCGGCTGTCTTACTCTCCACACAGGAACACAGCAGTGCAAGCACTGCTACTTAGCGGCAGGATTAGCGAGTAAGATGGTGGTAGCGATCCGGACGGACCTTGCACAAGGCCCTACCACCCGCACCTATGCTTAATTCTTTAAAACTACGCAACGGATTTTGATGCTGTTATTTTTTAATAGATAGAGTGATTCAAGAGGAAGGTTTCCATGTAAGTAACGCGAAATGGAGAGTACAAACTCGATTATTCCTGACTCGAGTACCGAAATCGAGTCCAGCGTACTCGAATCAAATTGGCATTCGAGTAGGCGAGTCCAAAGCAGGAATCGAGTCTGACTCGAGTCGAGCCGCACTCGGCACATCACCGAGTTTGTTTCAGAGTTAATGTTCACATTTTCAACAACGTTCAGAATGTTTAACCTTCGTTAATGAGTCAATATTCCAAGATTCGATAAAACAGTGTTCAGACTTTCGTGGAAATAAATGTAACGCATCTATAAAAGTCTCTAGTGACGTGAGAACGTTTTACGTGGTGGCTGATAGGGTCGCGACGTCTTTTGTTTTCATCGACGAAACAATGGACACATATTTTCATGTCTTACTATTTTAACTACCTTTACGCTGGCAACATTCAACAGGTAGGAGCCATTTTGTTAAGAGAATATTGAAATGTTGTCTACAGAACTCGGAACTTAATCACAGAAATTGTTTTTTGAAATTACCTTGCTGTTCCGACCACATTACAACAGCTGTGGTCTCGAATAAACTCGTAGCTTGTAAATTTCCATTGAATTTTTGTAAACAAACATGGCAAGTCAGTCCAAATTAGGTATCTTGAAAGTTGAACCACCAGATCTATGGTTTACGCGAGAAAAAGCAAAGGGCTCGTATGTTAAACCTAACTGCCTAACTGGGTTTCTTTGTTACGCTTGTTACGCAACCGATCGTGATAAAATTTGGAATGGAGACGGTTTGAGACACCGGGAAGGCCATAGGATAGTTTTCATCCCGAAAAATTAAACCGATCCAGCCGCGTGTGAAACACATTCTCCGCAGACTTCGCGAGCAAAAGCTAGCTAGTCCATAATTTTGACAACGTATTTTAATTTGCAATGATTAGACATAAATATAGGTAGCTTAAGTTTCTGCAGCACGCCCAAGTCAGATGTTGCAAAACTTAAAAAACATTGCATAGATTGAAAGCCGTCGGTTGTAGTATGGTAATGAAAATCAGCAACTCGACCTTGGCCGTAAGTAGCTACATGGTAACGTTCACTCTTAATTCTAGTTATCCTGACCAGTTTGTTGCATAAAAATGCTAAGATTTACTCAATTAAAGTTACCACGGCACGCAGCACTCAGTCAATGTCACGCTTATGATAAGATTTTGTTTATAAAATATCTTTAGAAGAAAGGTAAATCTTGATCAGTCTTTTTACTGCAAGCTCTGGAATCAGTTGGCGCCACCATTTTTTCCGGACCGGTAGAACTTAAATCTTCAAAAAAATGTATCCACTCTTTTCTCAAGGGCCGGCAAATCACCCGCAACGCCCCTATGTTATGCGGTGGTTATTGCTTTCCACCAAACGACACGGTGCTCGATTGCCCTATCATACTATCGCTGGCTTAACCCGATATTGGTCAGAGGTTTAATAGGCATCGTTAACCCATAGATTGCCGAGCTTCTCAACGCTTCCCTAAGCATGACGCCGATCGGTGTCAGCGGCAATGAATGCGTTAAATTGGCCAACTGCCACAAAGGTAGAGCTTTGCAGTCGGACCGTGGGGTCGTGGGGTAAGGGTAAGTTACCAATACAGGGCCTCTTATAATTTTCCTTGTTTAATAATGCAATGCTTCTACGAAGTTTTATGTGAAGAGGTTCCATTGGAAATTAAATTCCTTGACTGTACATTCAATCGGCGAAGTTTTCGCAACTCATTTAAATTAGCATAGATATTTGAGCGGCACTCCGGCGCAGTGATGGATGGCGTCCTACAGCCGCCAAGTAGAACGCATTTAGCAGGTTGACCAATCTCAGTGACGATTTGGTAAACTTAAGAAGTCAATGCTTGAAGTGTTCCTATTTCGTTGATTTCAACAATGACAAAACAACATCCACCACCACGTCGTGTAAATATGAAATTCATCAGATGGGGACCCTTCCTCAATATAAAGAAGTGCATCATGCATGTGCTGTAGGCCAAGCCAGTTCGGGGCCCCGCAGAGCTAGGTGCATGTGGCAATGCACAATATAACAAGTGGCACTAGTAGAACCCTTTGAATTATTCCAACTCCAATACCACTCTTCCTACAATTTTGTCGTATCATCACTTCACTATCACTACATAGTATAAAGTAAAGTCGCTTTCTCTGTCCCTGTGCCCCTATGTCCCTATGTCCCTATGTCCCTATGTATGCTTATATCTTCAAAACTACACAACGGATTTTGATGCGTTTTTTTTAATAGATAGACTGATTCAAGAGGAAGGTTTTTAGGTATAATTCTACGCAGACGAAGTCGTGGGCAGAAGCTAGTATTAAAATATTTGAAACATCCGCGCAGGACTGCGTTTGAAAACAACTTGCGAAGCGACTTTCTGAGTGATCTTGAGTAGATAGATGGAGATGGTAGAATCAATGCGTTGATCGATACCATATTTGCCGTTAATTGATCCACCATAATATCATCATTGTCGTTATCTTAATATCCATAAGCTGATCCGTATTGATCGAGCCGTCCGGCCATTATAAAATCTGTATTCGACACACACATAATATCACACCATACATCAAATAAAACATAAATGTCCGCTAATTGTTAAACAGGTTAAAAATTACTGTCATGCTAAACGCAGAACATTAATATATCAAGATAGAGGTGTTGTAGTAATATATGCGAGTGAGCGCATTAGGTGTGAACGTATCTCGCGTAGCATTGCCATAACTGCATGGTTGATTATAATGTCGTTATAATTAGATGTTAGGGCATTTCAAGTTGATATATCTACGGAACGTAGTATAGGGGGTATTACTACTGTTGCTACGAAATTCTTATATATAAAATTCTCATGTCACAATGTTCGTTCCCGTACTCCTCCAAAACGGCTTTACCGATTCTTACCAAATTTTATATGCGTATTCAGAAGGTCTGAGAATCGGCTACTATCTATTTTTCATATTGAAATTTAGAAGAAAAAAAAAAACGGGAGCGAAGCCGCGGGCAACAGCTAGTAGGTACATACATAACAAATATCACGTCATAATCCCTTACGGGTAGACAGAAGCTACTTAAGGTGACAAGACCTAAAGACCACGTTAGGCATTATTGTGGGCGTATAGATGGAAAGGAGAGAATCCAAATAATGATGGGTTGCCAGCCGCATCGCCTATAATAACATTCCTAAGACTTTCGCCCATTCCCTCGATGGGCTTTTACCATCTGCGCGGGAAGAGAAGCAACTGGTAAATTCTGTGTTTTTTCTTTACTCCCAGACCAGCATGGAAGAAAATGAATGCTAGGAAATTACTTAGTTATTAATCATAAAACTTGAAATACTTTTTTTAGTGAAATGTTTGACATATGCTTTTGTCGTTTAATTTGCATTTATATTCTTAACTTCATTCTAATCAGATTTTTGTTACAAAAATGCTCCGTCATTCATTTTTTCTGACATATTTATCGATTTCTGATTCACTCGTTAATCAAAATTATATGGCTGGAACTTCCCATGGCCCGTGATCATAACACAGACACATTAAAAAAGTGACGCTTGTAACGGCGTGACCCGAGCCAAAAAATAATCCAAAAATCGCCGCAAGTTCAACAAAACGAAAATTACAAAAGTACGAGTGAAGAAATGACGC
This sequence comes from Pandemis corylana, assembly GCA_949127965.1. Lineage (NCBI taxonomy): Eukaryota > Metazoa > Arthropoda > Insecta > Lepidoptera > Tortricidae > Pandemis > Pandemis corylana. Next base: position 3,691,466 of record OX421857.1, read on the forward strand.
TTGCTAATTTTCGTTCAAGTATATTGCCTGTGTGCCTGGTGACAGCCACCTCTGTAACTCTGTAACTGGCGTCACTGAAAATCAGCGTCACGCATTATCCTGGATCTTATCGTGACACATAGCTGAGTGGCGGCCATTTGGCTGGTTGGAATAAGTATCCATGTAAAACATTCTGTTTGTGTTTCTGTATCAGCTAATAAAGTTTTCTTATTCTTATAAGATTCTTATCTTATATTGCAAAATATTGTGTAATTTAGGTTTACCTATACAATCCGACACAAATACATAATTATACTATAGGTAACCCAATCGTGGAATTGATAAGATTCGCAGAAATTAAACCTGAAACCTGATTTCCATGACTTGACTTCGCTGTATCGCGGAGATAGCAAAGTAAAGTGGGGAGTGCCAGTGTAAAGGCTTAAACTCTAGATTTGCAGCCTACATGTAAATTGACATCACAATAAAGAGTGAAATGTATGTCAATGCTAAGGCGAACGGCTCTCGGAAATGTCAAATCGGAACTTAGTTGTAAAATGTGTAATTAATGTGCATGTCGTATTTGGAGCAGTGTAAAGGTCATGTAATCGTGTTTGTTAAATAAGTCATAATTTAAAATCGGTCCAGTTCGGAGTTGTCCAAAGGGGGAATGCTGCCAGCGTCTGTGGAACTATGCCACGGGGGCCCCTCCTTTTTTAATTATTTTACTTTAAGATTAGTTTTAGTTTAGTTTTTAATTCGTTTTTAATTTAATAGTTTAATTTGTATCAATTTATGTAATTAATAATAAATACATCCTTAGTTGTAAAGTGTCATGCGGCATTTGTACTTATGTCTTTTAGTTTATACTTTATACATGTAAAATATTGTTAAGCTGTTTATTATGCAATGTATTTATAAACGTAACACCTTGTTGTTACACTTGTTGTTGTATGGGATTGGCTTATTGACAAATCAGTACAGCCAACGACTACAACATAATGCACATAGAACTTTCTCACAGTAAAAAATTATCTGCCTTGCCAATAGAGTAATGCCACTTGCATAGTTTACTGTGAAAAGCTTCCACAGCATACACATACGTAATCACCAGAAGACACAGATAGATACGAGAGGATTGCAAGCAACTGGTGGATCCTTCGCATATTTAAATAAATTTACGTTAATCTTCCATGCTGGTCTGGGAGCAAAGAAGAATCATAGAACCAGCTGCTGGTCTTCCCGCGCATATGGAGTACGTCTAGGTGACGGGCGAAAATGGCAAGGCGATGCGGCTAGCTACCGCCGTTACTATTTTAATTCCCCTATCCATCTTTAAGCTCACAGTCACGCTTTGGTCTACCCGAAAAGGATAAAGACGTGATTTACGCATGCATGTTAATCTTTCTCTTGAGACTTTCGAAGGTCTCACATTCTTCTACATTTACCTTGCCCCAAAACAGTAGCTTGACTGATCACCAACGTTAACAGCAATGAACTGCTCATATAACAGCTCTGAACAATGTCGCGGGAGATACACTATGGTACTATTGAGTTTGTTTTGTCTCCGGCGGGAAAATGGAAAGCCATTAATATTATGTCACTCGACACTTACCCTTGGACTGATTGGCGACAAAGCGGAATAGGTATAATGTGAGATGTTGCTAATTGTTTGAAACCGTAAGTTTGGAGAAACGGACGTGACGTTTCTGTGGTTTATTGTTGGTGGCGGTCATGTTTCAGTAATCCTAAGTACTTCCTACTTACGTACAACACATACATAAATCACGTCTTTATCCCTTACGGGATAGACAGAGTCTAAGGTAACATATCCTAAAGGCCACTTTTAGCATAATTGTGGGCGTATAGGTGGAAAGGGGAATAAGATAGTGATGAGTTTCTATCCGCATCATCTACTTAATATTATGCTTGTTACATTTTCACGCCAGATAGGCTGAACGGATCTAGATTAAATTTTCCACAGAGATAAATTACGTATACTCTGAAATAGGATTCTTCTATAATTAACGAATTATTTGCGGACGAAGTCGCGGGCAATAGCGCGTGAATTAGGTATAATTCTACGGGAAAAAGAGGGAAATTAATAAATTTAGCTTTCATTTGTTACCTTCTCCAACCTTAGTATATAATATACGTCCAACTGCATGGGTACAGACTTCTAAGCTTTACAGTTGTGCAGGCCGCCACTAAGGGAGAATAGAACAGTTGTGCAGGTCCATGTTTACATTCACCACAAAGCTCCTGGAATATTTTGTGATTTCGGACATTACCTCTTAGCTTCATCTGCTTGAAAAACAATAGGTCAAACCACAACTTAAGTTATTTTCTTTCGCCTTAGTTTTTTTGTGAAATTGTTTTCATTGTTCTTAGTAAAATTCTCTCTTTGCGTTTTGCTCATTGTAATTTTTTTGAGACTTACTCTCATATTTTTCATGCTTAGTTCCATGTCTAATTTAATCGGGAATGCATAAGTTGCGTGTTCCATACGTTAAAAAGAATGTCCAATTAAATAATCGTAAATCTTTAAATTGGAACTATAGTTGCTTATTATGTTGGTGACATAACCTTTAGTAACTATACCTACACTCATTGAGGATTCTGCGCACGCGTTGAATCACATCCAAACACAAAAAGGGCGGAACCATCACCAAGGACCGGCTCTGGTATTCGCCAGCATTTGCATAAAACCATTGTTTTTACGAACTATGTAATTAGTACTAACGTTACCTTCGGGAAGATTGAAGAGGTTTAAGTTGTAGGAAGTATTGTTTTGAGATATAGTTTTAACACCATTGTTTAGTTTGAAGGATGGTACACAAACAAGGTTAAGTACTAACTGGTCAGAGGCCATAACCGACACAGTATCGTTTCACGGACGTCAAACAATTTAAATTAAGAAACCAATAAGAGTAAAGTTCTTAATTCAAACAGTTAAAGTTCTCGATACATTCTCATCAATTTACTTTTAATGGTTGTAATAAATATGTGTTTCATTGTGTAAGAACAGTTAAATGTTTAAATTTGTATTAATTTATATTTTATTGTACCTATCTGATCTATTATTTATTTATAAATGCGATAGTTTAGATGGATGCATTCATGTTTGTTACCCAATAACCGCTGAAACGGTTCAACGGATCTGAATGAAATTTGGCATAGAAAAAGAATGTGTAGTCTACTACTATATAACTATAGGCTACTTTTTATCCCGTAAGATTGCGTAATTCCTACGGGATAGCGATTAACGAATTCTTGGCAGTCGAAAGCGGGCAATAAGTAGTCTTAATCTACATAGACGACTTGTGTTTAAAAGCAATATCGGATATACAAATGCCCGCAAGTTTTCCTGTCAAACCCTATTATTTAGATCATTTGAGATCAATCACGGAAGCCTTTTCTAGTCCTTTCCTTTCCCAGTATCGTTAGAAAGTGGAAATTAAACTAGTTCTTTGAAATACTGGTCCCTGTCTGTTTAATTTACCCTTTGGCGTAAATAGGGGGTATTGTAACCGATTAAGACACGTAACGTATAAATATTATGTATTATTATGTATGAGTCCTTCGCCGGAATGAAATAGTGGACACGTTACAGGATATAAAAGTTGTTGTAGAACTAGGTAGGTATTTAACTGTAGATTCATAGGTACCAAATCTTTGTATAGTACGTATAAAACAATGTCGCTACGACGGTTGTATTATGACATGTACGGTCAAGTGCAAAAATAAGTATCGATAGGAACTTCTCAAAAATATGTCCCACAACCTTATTACGCTGGCGTAAGAGCGTATGGTACTTATTTTTGAAACTTTGTCTAGGTACATATTATTACACTTGACTGTACGTACGCTCAATCTCTACTAATATTATAAATGTGAAAGTAGCTATCTGTCTGTTACCATTTCACGCTTAAACCGCTGGACCGATTTAGATGAAGTTTGGTATACAGATACTTTGAGTCCCGGGGACGGACATAGGATAGTTTTTATCCCGGAAAATTGCATAGTTCCCCCTGGATAGCGATAAGCAAGGTCAGTGCAGGCGGGGTCGCAGGCAGCTAGATAACTATAGTTCACTATATGCGATCGCAGCACGCAACTAAGAGGGTGAAATGAAGGTATAGCCCATCGAGGAATGTCTTTACCTTTCTAAGGTTCTATTTCACAATCAGCCTAAATGTTTTGAAATAGTAAAGCACATACTAAGTATTATCTGTAATACTGAGCAAACATACAATATATTCAAAATTAGCTTCTGCCCGAGACTTCGTCTGCGTAGAATTATACATATAAACTTTCCTCTTGAATTACGCTATTTGAAAAAACCGCATCAAAATCCTTTGCGTAGTTTTAAAGATCTAAGCATACATAGGGACAGACGGACAGCGGAAAGCGACTGTTTTATACTGTGTAGTGATGTAGTAATATTCCAGTTATTTACAGCGTTTATCTTTAGCCACAAAACGTTTACCTACCACAATTTATGTAAGGACCTTATGAATGCATTTGGCACGCATATGTTGCGAATTTAGATTAGTGCATTCAACGCTAGAGTCAGATTAACTAGGTGCGCCGTATGATAATAAATAACTAGAGGAGACATTAATTATTTTCTGTAGTCACGTTATGTCCTTAACAACATCCTACATAATATTGACCATTATTAACAAAATAATAATTTATTTACACATATTCTATAAACTATATATAGAAAGATACATCAGAAAGTAATTGTCCATTATTTGTCATCTAGTGTTCGGATTTTCCTGGGTTAATCCTAAAATTCACTGGAACTTTAAGTTTGCGCGAAATAAGTAAATTAATATTTCGAGCTAATTTCTTGAATCAGATTATGACTATTTGTTTTGCAAGGAGACAAACCCGTTGTTTGGCATGCACGAGACGCAAAATAACACTATGAGAGAAACGCATAATTTTTCACATCACTGCTGCGAGAAGAATGTGAGATGGAAGAAAATAGCTTAACTGCAATTTTCGAAGTACAAGAAGACCTTTTCAAGGTAGAGAGGTGAAAAAATATTATTAGGTTTTTACTGTACCTACTGGCATGAAGATGGAGAAGGGCCTCAATTGACTGTTTGTTCTCCTTCATAAGAGTATGCTGAACGTGGCATTTGGGTCTTGTTCCCTAGGCCTACCCTATTAGGGATAAATACATTATTTATGTATGTACGTATGTACAAGAGTATATTGAAGTTCACTTAACATTATTTGTCTTAAAAACTGAAACTGCAATCAAATGACATATTATATAGGAAGGCCATTTAAAAAAGTGCGTGGGGAAGCTCAGGCTTAAAAGGTGCAATTTTACGAAGGACAACCGACTCTAGGTCAAGGATATCGACTTGTACAATCAACGAAATCCGATCCAGATCCGCTGAACACTGACGTAATCTATATAATCTTGATGTAAGGTTGACACGACCGGTTCTGTGCGTATAAACACGTACTCGCACGATGTGTTACATTTTAAACAGAGCTTACGCCATGCGGTTGGAGGAAACTGCAGCGCGTGAGAAGATATAGGTACACGAAGTTATCCTAAACTTCATATTTAACACAAGCTGTTGACTCTAATTTTGTTTGGTCAATTTGTCATCATATTTACATACGTTAATATACGTTACCAAGATGTCAAAAACATCTATACACCTCTATGCCACGTACCTAGGTCGGTGATACGTATAATTTGACATGATGTCTGTATTGATATTTATGCAATCTGTTGTGCCTTAGTATGCATATACCAAATTTACGGCCAATCTGACTATTGGCAGAGTGCAAAGCGGGTGGAGGGGGTAGCCTAAACGATCACAGCGCTCGCTACGGCTAAAATTGTAATTTTTGTCGCTGACTTGAGCTGTCAAATCCATATTGCAGTAAACATTTTCTAATCGTTTTTGAGATAAAAATATGGTCCTGGTAAGATGTGTTGTTGTGAATTGTAATAACACCAAGAAGAATAGCGACTGTAAATTTTACCAATTTCCAAGACCATGGTAGAAACGAGACCAAAGAAATAAGTGGATATTTGCCGTAAGAAAAAAAAAGTAAGTTACCTAACCTCTAAAATTTCACTGAAAACAACAATTTTAATATTATTGGCAATAATGTTACTGACTACCATTGTCCAAAATTGTGTAATATAGTAAAATAACACAAGATTTCATTAATATTTTTCACAATATTTACTTACTTCTTGTTTGACAGCGGTGACAATATTGTCCATAATGGCCGCCTATCACGTGGCGCTGTCGTCGCGCACGGTCCCAATATTGCCACGGGAGCGCAAAAAATGGATTTGCAAGATTAGACCCAAATAACATGGGTACCTAAATTCAAATGAATCCGACCACTATAAGTAAAAAAAAATCGCGAAGTAAATTTTTCGATACACATAAAGATTTACTTTTTAGTTTTAGTCTGTTTTAAAATCTTGCTTTGGTTCATTATTTATTATTATTATTCTTAGTTTTTAACTTGTAATAAAAGCTCTTATTCATCTAAGCTCAACCAAATTAGCCCTAGTCCTCTTAAAAACCATTTCAACAAGTACTCTAATAAGTCTCTTTCTTTCCAGGACCTCAAATCAGCGCTCAAGTCCAAAAACGTCCAGGGTTTGGAGATCCATGATGCCCACCGCTCCCTCAACAAGACCTCCGTCTTGGAGACAGTTGAAGCCGCCCGCACAGCCATCAATGCTGCCGGCGGCGGCCCCATCTTCCTAGCCTTACCTTCGCACCCAGAGTTGCTCGCGAAGTACTACGATTTGAGAGTATTGGTGAAAAAGGTGGACCTGATGATGGTACAGACGCACGAGTTGGGGATGGTGAAGAAGATGACGTACCATCCGAGCAGGCTGAGCGGGCTCTGGGATATGATGAATACAGTAAGAAAATTATATACACATATCTCTCTCTCTCTCTCAGGCCTATACAATGTGTATTTCAGGAGATGGTTGAGTTGGTTTGATTGAATACGCCTGTGAAGTTTAAAGTTATGTCAGCTTTTGACTTTGAAACATCGACCAATATGTATGGAAACTGTCAACCACAATTTGAAAATCCTGAAGAATGTTTGCAGAGGTGTTCCGTCCCAACCCAACACCCTGCTGAGTTATTTTGGAATTAGTAATTTTAAGACACAGAGTGCAAGCCATAGGCTTCCTCTCAGAAATTCTTTAAAAGTGTGGGGAGAGGCCACCAGCCAGATGTTATGCCTGGGGACCGAAGTCCAAAGGAAGGTAGTTCCTTAGCGGGATGTAGAACGATGTGACAGTTGTCATTAGAGCTGGCGCTAGCTTCTCGTGCGTCGTAATAGTTATGTAGAGGCTAACTAGGTGGCGCTAGGGTCGCTACAAAAGGTTATTTGTTGTGAGACAACACTATCCAGAAATACGTTACGAACCTGGGTTTGAATTCCTTTGAAAGACTGAGGGTCAATCATCAAGGTATCACAGCTTCTCTCCCTCAGTTATGACAAGACTACAAAATAGGTATTATAATTACCATGCCTATTTGTACAATGATAGTCATGATTGCGTTTGACACACAGTTTTTTGCAAGTAAAGGCGTCAAGTTACTCGCACAAAAAGTGTAATTAACGCATGAATTTACTCATGACTTATGACAGGTCTCGGACACAGATTAGTGTTCGTGAACTTTGTTTCCGGAAGTAACTATACAAGGCGTAGTTAGCACAGAATAAAATTATTATTATTAAGCGACGTGCAAAAATTCCAATGATTTTTTTCGTTGATATCTTCGCTGTCTGTGAACCGATTTTGATGACTTTTTTGTTCGGTACCTAGTTTATGAACGTCGCAGAGGTCCGTTAAGATCGTATCATTGTGCAAAAAAAGGTTTCGCTATTCTGATTCTGATATAGGTAGGTACTTATTTGAATTTAGTTTATGTTTCTGTCTGTTACATAGTTGTTGATAGTTATTATTGGATGACTGTTCTCTGAATAGCTAATGTATAATGACTATGTTCTTCTTCTTGCCTGGGATCAGATGATGATGATGGGGCAGAATTTATTTATGTAAAATATTACACTTAGTAAAAATTGTAGGTACGGCCAATTTCGGGTAGTATAGTGGGAACAAGGCCTAACTAAGTAAAACAATTACAATTTACAATAGTTATTTGTGTCACAATCACAAGGGAGCAAAATGATGTATTTACGGCGAGGGCGCTACATTGAATCCAAAGCGTAATGAAAGATTCAAGTGTTAACGCCCAAGATTAAAATAATTTTTTGCTCCCAAGTGGCTCGTACAACTTTTCACACCGAACATTAAAAAACTTGAAAAGAAAATCTAATTATAATGAAAGAGCTCCCAGCATAATAAATAGCGTGGTTTTGCAATTATGAACTTCAAAAAATTGCATTTGCAAAAAAATACTCAGAAAAGCTGCACTTTGATCCCTTTCGACGGAGCAAAGCTTACTTTTCTGAATGAGAGGTGTGAAAAGGATTATTTCGTGTCTGACATACTTTTCGCGAACCTGTTTGTCCCGAGGCCTAGAACCACCGTGCCCACAAAAAAGTGTCGTCGACCTTACGTTTGGAGTAAAAGTAACGCGACTGTAACTCACGGAATCAGCTCAAGTTCGAGAAATGCAGAACACGTAACTGACATACGATATGTTGTATGTTGGCATATATTATGTCATTGACAGCTACTGCTACTTGAATTGCTCGATGACCGCAAGTCTGGGTGAATTCTTATACGAGCTAGTAGGTATCTATTTGGTAAGATTATGGTCGGTTTTCTAGTGACCCTTTTCCTACCAGATACAATATTTTGAAGATTTCACATTACTACAAACTTTTTTGATAACTGTATTTTTTATCTTCTCACATCTCACTTTGGTCTGAGAACAAAGAAAAAACACGAAATGTGCCAGTTGGTTCTCTTCCCGTGGAGATGGTAAAAGTCTATCAAGAGAATGGGCGATAATCTTAGGAATCATGTTATAGGCGATGCGGCTAGCAGCCCATCATTATTTAGATTTTCCTTTCCACATTACGCCTACCTACAATCATTGCTAAATGTGGCCTTTTGGTCATGTTGCCCTAGGCTTTGTCTACCCTGTAAGGTAGATTAAGAAATTATTTATGTATGTATTTTTTTTATTTTACTTGCTGTCTTGGAAAAAAAAATACAGGCAAAGTAACAAGTAAATACGGTTAGATGCTGCAAGTTTTTCTGTGGCATTTAAAACGCGTGGAGTCTAGTTCTTGCGGTTACGTTGGTCCTGTTTTTTTATTTTATCTACTAGTTTTTCCTTCTAAATATTTCATTACTTACTTATACATACTTTGTTTTCGTGGTAACTGAAGTTATGTTGCTTGCTGTTCTTTTGCATTATAGTTACCCGTAGATCATTAATTAACCAACCTTTTTTTCCTTTATGTTTTGGTTATTTGGTTACCGTTGTGTCTAATTTGTATAAGCTTTTATACGTATGTGACTTGGTGTTAGTATAAATGTTTAAAAGTCAGACCTACTTCTGGTGATCCGATTGATTTGAATTTCGGATGAAAATGTAAGCACTGCCAACATGGAGTGCAGTTAGAAAAAAAAATCTAAAAATAAGATTAAAAATATTTTTGTACTTTGTATATACGGAACCTAACGCCGTAAGGTCATTGAGCCATATGCAGGTCTTAATTATATCTTTTAGCAGTAACTGTATAATTTGTTATGATTTATACGATGATCTCATTTAATTTAAATATTTATTAATTACTGTAACTATGACAAGGAATCAATTCAACCGCCCATTACATTTTAAACCGTTCATTCTCACGGTGCATCGACTTAATCGTTCTGAAGGTAAACTACTGCAGAAAAAACATTCTAATACTTATATCAGATGTTCATGCTTTACTCTAAAACCTTAGAGCTCATTTTACATTTGCTAAACACAGACGCGAACAAAATTACAATTCGGAGCATGTAGGTCATTCATTGGCAGGTGCATCTCTATTTGACAGACTGTCCTTACTTGAGCCAGTACAGCCATGATTCACTATAATGACCAGAATTTGCCATAAATGGCGAGATTGGCCACATTTTTTGCTCAGTCTGCGAGTTTGTGACATAACGAATCCTTAAAAGTATTGCAAGTTCAATTTATATTGTTAGAGATATGCCGATTGTTTTGAGGCCAATGTCGGGGCTATGTAACACAATGAACTGAACTGAACTGTCACACTCAGAAATGAGTTAAAATTTTATCGCACCGATTTTTCTTCTCAAGAAAATTTAATAAAATTAGAGTCAGTTATAATCGGTTAAAATTAAGACGCGGAAGCGAGAGTAAGAAAACGCCTATTACTTTTCACTTTGCAATAATCAAAGATAATTATTGCTCACAGTATCTAGGCTTTGATGCTGATACAGTTCACAGTAAAATAGGTGAGTCAAAGTCAAAGTCAAAGTCAAAGTCAAAAGTTTATTTGTTCAAAAAGTAGGTTACATGGTTAACAGGTGTTATGCCAACATTCTGAAGTTCTCCACTTTTTGCCGCTTATACGGCGTACAAATTTTACATCAGGAGACTCCATCTCAAAGGTTGTACCCATAATTAATGTTACATGACCATACACTATAAAAATAAACAAAATGATTAGGTAGACCTTTACAATAAAATTAATATACATACTTCATTTATTCATGCATTATTGAATTCTGTGTCATTTAAATATTCCTGTATGTCATAATAGCATTTATTTTTCAATACTTTACATAATCTATTTCTAAATCTATTCAGTGGCAGTGTTTTCAGATTTTCTGGCAATTTGTTAAACAGTTTGACTGCCATACAAAATACACTTTTTCTGAACAGGGCACAGTGTGCTCGTGGAATTGTGTGCCTGTTTCTTGGGCGAAGATTACGTTCCGGGTTGAGTTTATGTTCCTGAAAACGATTGTCATATTTTTTTATAAAAGTCAGGCATTCCATTATAAATAGAGAGGGAACGGTTAATATACCAAGTTCTTTAAAATATGGTTTACAGCTTTCCCTAATGGTTATTCCTGTAATTGCACGAACACACCTTTTTTGCATTAGGAATACATTGTGCCATTTTGATGAACTACCCCAAAACATTATGCTATATGTAATGATTGATTGCACATGTCCATAATAAGCAGTAATCGCAGTTTCTTGATTAACTAACTTAACTAATTGTCTGAGAGGATATATAAAGCTATTTATTTTCGAGCATATTCTTTCTATATTATATTTCCAATTGCAATTTTGGTCAAGTCCTACTCCTAAAAATATACATTTCTCAACAATATCTATTGGTATTTTGTTAAAACTAATTTCTATTTTAGGCGGTTTGGACTGAGGTTGGTGAAATTGCAGGATTTTAGTTTTGGCAATATTAAGTATCAAATTGTTGTTTTCCAGCCATTTTGCCGCGCTGGTTATGGCAGAATTTATTTCTGTTTCTAGCATATCTACTTCGGTGCATTTTACTATCACTGTACAGTCATCTGCAAATAGGACAGTTGGGTGAGAGATGTAGTCTGGTAGATCATTGATGTAAGTAAGAAATAGTAAGGGCCCAAGGGTACTCCCTTGGGGTACCCCAAATTTAATCAATTTTTCTTGAGATTGGTGCGTAATTTTGGTTTTTGTACGTGGACAGACAGCTGTTATTTCACATACTTGCTTCCGATTCTCTAAGTATGATTCGAAAAGGCTGTATGCCTTACCACGGATTCCATACAAGTTTAATTTGGTCAAGAGGTGTTTATGGTCTACATAGTCGAATGCTTTTTGCATGTCCATAAATATAGCTGCTACATGTACTTTTTTATTTATACAATCCATTATATGGTGAAGGCTATCAAATACCGCCAGTTGTGTCGATTTATTTTTCCTGAAACCATTTTGTTCCTTTTTAAGTATGTTAAATTTTTCCAAAAAGTTATATAGACGATCATATATCAAGATTTCGGCAAGTTTAGAAAAAATAGACAGTATTGATATCGGTCTGTGATTAGATACGTCATTTTTGTCGCCTTTTTTGTGAATAGGCTTCATAATAGATATTTTAAAATGACAAGGAAATTTCGCTTGCTCAAACATAAGATTGAAAATATGTGCTAGAGGAACAGCAATTTCTTCCGAACAAGACTTGACTATTTTCGTACACACACCATCATGTCCCGTACTATTTGTGTTTTTCAACCTATTTATTGCTTTTTTTACTTCTTGTTGATTTGTCGGCATCATGAAAATTGAATTAATAATCGGCTTAATTTTATTTGTACGTTTTATATCATTTATTGGCACTTGATTTATGAAGTAATCATTAAAACAATTTGCCACATCTTTTGGATTGGTTATGACAGAATTATTATGAGATATCTGTGTGATAGAATGTCCTGATTTGTTGTTTTTAAATTTATTAATAATGTTCCATACTGCTTTTGATTTATTTTTCTCTTTTTTTATATAATAAGTATTCTGCGCTTTTTGGGTTAAAGTGATAATTCTTTTTAATCGCCTAGCGAAATTTTTGTATACGTGTTTGTTCTCTTCTGTCGGTTTAAGCCTATATGTCCACAACAGTGATCTTTTTTTCTTTGCACACACCTTCACGCCCTTTGTCAACCATAAGGATTTCTTTTTAGTTGAACACTTGACTTTACGCCAAGGGAAGCAGAGTTTATAAAACAATTTGAATAGGTGATAAAATTCACAAAAAGCCTCGTTAACATCAAAACTCTCATATACCGAGGTGAAAGAGAGTTTTTTGATAATTTCCATGAACTTCGATATGTTCTCTTTACAATAATCTCGACTTCCTGTAAACCATTGCTTCAAAGGTTCCCTCACAGCTTTTCTTAAAGGAATTGCCATGAAAATACCCATATGATCCGATAGTTCTAGCTCGTAGGTTATTGTATCAACATTTTTGATATTACAATTGGTAGCAAAATTATCAATACAGGTCTGTCCAGATGTAGTAACTCTAGTTGGATTTGATATTTTCAATTCAAAATTAAATGATAACAAAAGTCTTTCAAAGTACGTGTTTATGGTTGAGTCTTTGAGTCTATCTATATTGAAATCTCCACAAATCACTGTTTGTTTCCCCCTGTCAAGACAATAACCCAAGATGAGTTCTAAGTTTTTAAAGAAAGTATCATAACAGCGATTCGGAACTCTATAAACACATACTACAATACATTTATAGTCCGGTATTTCTACTGCACAGCATTCAAAAAGATGGTTCTTTGATAGTTCGTTAATATTATTGATTAATTTATATTCTATATTTTCCTTTAACATTATACATACTCCTCCCCTATTTACTCTCTTCCCTTTTTCTTTTGTTCTGCAAAAGCACGCAGCCATTTTGTAGCCTGGTATTTTCAATAGATTAGCTTCATCTTTTTTCATATAGTGCTCCGACAAACACATGACGTCAACTTCTCCATTGTGTTCATGCAGTTCTTCCAGTGCTAAGGTTAACCTATCTGATTTGTTTAATGCGCCCGCTAAATTTTGATGATATACTAGTAGGTGCTGACTTTTATTTCCGAAAAAAGGTCCGTAGCTTCTCTGGTTCCTGAGTTACGTTATTAGTAGTTTTATCTCGATCTTCAGTGCTGTGTAACATCGAGCAGATTTGGTCTGAGGTCTGAGTAGCTGGGGTAATCGTAGAAGTGGTTGCAGTAGTACAGTGCTGCTCGCTCAGTATCTGGGTATTCGGTAAGGTAGAAGTATTTTCAGACGTAGGTTGTTCATTTTTCGTTAGGTTCATTTGTGTATATTCTTTCCCGTTTATAAACAGTTTATTGTTCCGAATTATTGCATAATTTCCGGTCTTACGCGCATTTATTAGCAGTTCTCTTAGTTTTCTTCTTTTTTCTAAGTCTTCTCTGCTTAGTACATCTGACACAGCATATTCGGTGGATTTGAAAAAGTATGCATTTTCCAATATATAAATTTTCATTCTTTTACTTAGTAGCTCGATTATTAGAGGCCGTCGGTTACCTTTCTTACCAATTCGTTTGACCGATTCAATAAATCCGTTTATCTCAATGTTTAATATGTCTCTAAACATATTGTTTACACGGGAATAAAGAGATGAGTCCGTTTCTCCGTAAAATTCTTCCAAACCATACAGAACGAATTTCTTTTGAAAGTCGTCATTTTTTGAAACCTCTATTTTTGTAGAAGTAGAAGAATTAGAAAGCAGATCCTGTATTTGAGACTTAATTTGTTGATTTTCCTTTTCCAGTAATTGCATTTTTTCTTTTGTGTCTTTTAATTGTTTAACTATGGTCTGTTGTTGGAGTTGTAAGGAGATGTTGTTTTTGTCGATAACTTCGCATTTGAATTTATGGAGTGCAGCATCTATTTCAGAATGTATTAACGATTTCAATTCACTTATGATGTTCTTGTTGTTTTTTTCTAGCTTAGTTTCCATCAAATTCCCGATTTGCTCAATCATAGTGGTTCCAATAAAACGCTGGTGCTCTTCAGTACGGTCTATGTGTAGAGTGTCTCCTATTAAGCTGTCCTGGAAGTCAGACGGAATGTCGTCTGTTGACATTGCTGTTGGCATTGCAGTGAGACCAGGCGATCGTCTATATACTGGTGACAGTGTTGTTATAAACATTGACACTGGAAAACTATCATAACTACTAGGTACATCTAACGAGTGTATCATTCCGCGTATAGATCCTTTACCTATATTGACATCCGCAGCAGCTAACACACTTGGCGGCGATTCAGCAAAACCAAATTTGTAAGATACGTCACCCGCGACGTTGCTATGGCGTCCCAGTGGGTTTAGGTCCTAACTCTTTCCAAATCGTGGTTCAACAAACACTGGCACTACAACAGCCAACACTGCTTGGTTCATTAGTTAATCTACCTATATTTCCCTAATTATAATTTTGAGTTCGTCAGAAATATATCTGTAAACTAAAATGGTCTCTACTGATTTTCCAGGACTCAGTAGTAGACTTGGTGGTTGGCCTGGGTGTCCCAGCTTCAAAGGTCGTCATCAGCCTCCCAGCCACTGCTCGCCAGTTTGTCCTCAAGAATGAGACCCTCAGTACTCCTGGCAGTCCCACCATGGAGGATGAGCCCAAGGAGGTTGATCAAGCGGAACTGTGTCGTCAGCTCCAGAAGGGACGGTGGACCTTGGAGAGAGACCAGGATCTATCGGCGCCTTACGCTTTCAAGTAAGTGGGGTTAGCTATGAGTTATTGCTTGCTTGATTCTGACAGGGGCAAAGAATATTATGTTGAAGAATCCACTGATTATAATGAAATAAGTAGTTAATTTTTTAATGGCAGCAAAGAATTTATATTTACGTACGGTGTTCTCGTTAGAATTTTTTTTTCAGAATTATACTTAAGTTCAGAAATTAGGACCGAAAGAAATATCAAAAAGGAAGTTTGAGCCCAGCTATAATAATTTAGACAAAAATAAAGGGAATTATGTAGGTACCTATGTATAATTTAGAGAAAATAGAACAAGTAGATAATTTATAAACTAACTTAAAGATGTATATACTATGAAGGAGTAGTAAGGATTAATATGGACCTCCGTTAAATAACGCCTGATGCAATTAACTAAGTAGGTAAATTGTCACAGTTAGCAGCGATTTCATTAGCTAATAGATATTTATACCAACATTATTTTTTACGTGTTAACCGGCACCTTACCAAAATAGTAATGTAAAATCAACTCCTTCCAGAAACACAACCTGGATGTCCTTCGAAGACTCTTCCTCAGTCGACGTGAAGGGGAAATACGCTCGCGTCCGAGGTTTGGCCGGTCTGGCTCTTCACAAGGCCGATAAGGACGTGGAGACTCCCTGCGGCCCCACCCTCAAGGCTGCACTAGCCAAGGTGTTGAACCAACAGAGCAGGGCGCCAAGAGCTGCTGTTTTGAGGTGAGCAAGATTGTGATGAAGGATAACAATATCTGTCATTGTCCCATTGTTGCATTTTGTAAGGTGGATAATCGTTTCAAATACGACACTGTACCTACACTATAGGAATTCCCATTGAGTTCAAGAGGAATGCAAAATTGCAGGTAGCACTGTCGCACTCCCATAGCATTAATTCAATGTTCATTATCATCTAAGCAGATCCAGAGAGTGTCCGTAGAAAAAGACTCCTACAAACAACGTGAGCAGAACAGAACAGCAGAACACACATCACACATTGTCGCATAAAGCTCGCAAGAAAGAGACCGATCGAGTTTAGCTTGCAGCGTGTAGTGCTTATGCTAATAGGCAGTCTCTGATGAAGAGTTGTGAGGGTACTGTTTTTTAGCAAGAGAGAGCTGAAGCAACAAAAATAATGTGACGTGATTTTATGCCAAGTATCCTTATTCCTAAAACCTATTCTACATATTTTCAGGTCTCTGGAACACGAGATCCTGTCTGCTCCGGCTCACGCACGTGCACTGGACGCGCTGCAAGTCTCTCCATACAGAATCACGCAGATTGTCGACTCTGACGGAGTCATCCACTCTATTCGGGAGGTCAGTTCTTTGGATAAAATTTGGAGGCCTCCTGCCCCCCCCCCCTCTCCTAGAGAATGGAAGAATGTAGTCTTTATTTTAGTGCTGCCATACTGTTTGATATACAGATAGACGCTATACTTCTACTAGCCCCCCTAGTGATACGTATAGTCGTATAGGTATAATATCTAGCTCTGTATGATTTCCAGGACACGCGTACGGAGTTCTCTTGCTCCCGTCAGGGATACTTCGTGCATCCCCGCTCATGTGCGCGATTCTATCGCTGCGTCAAGTTCGATCAACTGTCACCGGACTACACTGTAAGTCACATAACCCCGTTATTAATTAAATAAAATAAATAAATAAATAAAATTGTTTTGAAATATGCACAACTACTGCAGACAAAGAGTATGCCCACCTTTTAACTTTTTAGAATAAGAGGAAGAAAATTTATTTCACTACTAAGACACTAACTAAAATAGGTAGCAACTATCGTGCCATGAAACAAGAATACATTCAACATTGGTCTAGTCAAGGGAGGTGGCTCAACACTGATGTTATGCAGATCTTAGTTTGCATGCAATACAGAACTGCCTGACGCCAATTCTTTTTAACACTCCGCAGATACAGCTACATCCATTATACACATACTCGTACATCCATTATACACAAACACATACGTACACCATAAAGCATTTACTTACTTACTTATTTATATCACTTAGCCCTGCTGGAGTTTATGAACAATATCAATTATTATATTTATCACCCTCAGACAATTATCTATCTATCCCACACAGAGCGGTTTGCTGGATTGGGTTTCAACTTTACCGGCCATAGCTTAAATTTTTGGATTTTCTGTGTTCTAATTTTCAGTGTTGTTTAGATTTTTTTTTTTACTTTTACAAAATGATGTCTAAGGTCTGTTTTGAATTTACACATTTTTTAACATTCTTCTTTCTCAATCCCAGGTATTTGAGTTCGACTGCCCCGCGGGCCTAGCGTTCGACGCGCGTTACGAGGTTTGCGTGTGGCCCGGTAGTCTGCCTCACTCGCAAGCCTGTCCCGGCTCCTCAGAGATCGCGCCAGTGCCCCAGACTAGATTCATCTGCCCGGAACATGAAGGTACGTGGAGACGTGAGACGTAAGATGCTAAGTCCTAAGATGTAAGAGTACGGTCTGTCGTCCTCATTGACAGACCCCGTACATTTGGTGTCGCTGACGTAAAAGTGACATATTTTCACGGAATTTACCGAATCGTTTTTTAATTTAGGTACTAGGAAGTCGTTCCTATATTATGTTTTGTGATAATTACTGAAAATGAAAATGAGAATGAAAATTTTATTTTGCAAATTGGCCGCCAAGGGCTCTTTTACATTTCTTTTTGAAACTACCAGCGCATTCGGAAAGACCATCATTGCCAAGAAGAATGCGCCGCAAGAAACTGATTTTCGGGGTTAAATTTTTATAACAACTAGAACAAAACATGTATATGCGATTAAGTCCCGACTAGTTAGAACAATAAAATGAGGTCAGTAGATGTTCAAATAGGACTATACATACTTATTTCTAATTTAAGAGGCGGACTATCTAACGTTACCTAACAGTACTCACTCATGTTTATCTGAACACCCAGGTTACTATGCTGACCCGGAGAACTGTCGCTGGTTCTTCGCCTGCCTGGACCACGGCAAGGCGCCGCTGTCCGCCTATGAGTTCCGCTGCCCATTCGGTCTGGGCTTCGACGCTGCCCGGCTCAAGTGCGACTGGCCCTGGCTCGTGCCCGCCTGTGGCAATATCGCTCGATACGAAGCTGAAGCCTTCGGGTATTCTGGCGCTGTGCTCTCTGGTTAGTTTCTGCCAGTCTAACTATTTTATGTCTTCGGAATTTCAGGTTTTATTGTTCACCGTTGTTCAATTTAATCAGACAATTACATACTATACTGAAGTTTATCGGGAAAACGAAGGCTAGCATTGAAACTAGCAGAATTAGGTTTAGTTATTATGCAGTTTGCTTACCTGTATGTAACGGAAACCTACATAGTTTAAACCTTAAGTTGATAGTAAATCTATCGACTTGTTTACTGCAAGTTGTAATTTCACTACACAGGTAGCTACGTCGATCATACTAATAATTATTACTAACGTTTCAGGAGCTGGCGGTTTCCACGGTCAGACTGCTGATGCTGTTAACGTCGCAGCCCACAACAGCCTGGTTTCTGGCGCCTCTCTAGACAACCTCGTCGGTGTTCAAGGAGGTTTCCTCTCGCATAACGATGCCTTGGACACAAACTTCATAGCCTCTCAAGAATTCGCTGGACATGGAGGGATTTCCGGAGCTAGCGGCAGTGAACTGGCGTACCAAGACGGAAACTTTGGCCTTGTCCAGGCTACCAAATACAATGAACCTAAATACACTAGTGGTTCGCTAATTTTAGATGATTATAGACAACCATCTAAAAAGTTCACTCAAGGTCAGGCTACTTTACAACACAACGGTTACAACGGAGCCAGCTATTCCGGTTCTTATTCATCGGGACAAAAGTCAAACCAATATCAATCTGGATCAGATTACGACTCCGACAACTCTGGAGCATACGTGCATGATCCCTCAGGCGATTACGCTGAGCTTTACAAACATGTAGGGTCACCAGTCGTCCCATACGTCCATGATAATAACGCATACAAACAATCCAGCGACTACTATGATTACGGAAGGTATTCAGCGTCTTCTGGAAATAGCAACGCACAATACGTGCATGATAACTCTGGGGCTTACGTTGCAGGCTCATCTAGCGGTAACGATTACTCAGGGAAATACCAAGCTGGTGCCAACGGGTACAAAAGTGACAGCGGATCATACAGTGCAGATTATTCCGGTTCGTACGCAAATGATGACTCTGGTAAATACGTTGCTGGCGTATATAGGGCTGACGGCCATATTGGAGGTTATAATGGAGCTGCATCAGCAGGCCAGGTGAACAATCAGGTGTATCATGGAAGCTACAGTACTGCCAACAGCGGCAATTACATCAGTGACTCGAAAGCCTATACTGGAGGGTCTCATACTTTAGCGGCTGGATCTATCAATGTGGGCCTCGTTGGTAAAACCACTTTGATTGACGCGGGATACACAGACCAATTCAATTACGATGTTACTAAACAGCCTTACAATACTGTTAGCTCTCAATCTTTCAGTCACAATGTCGCCCATGACAATCTAAACTCCGGTCATGTATCTTACGTTTCGCAACCAGCTGTTTCTATTAACCACATCGGAACCGATGCTCATAACTTAGATGGATACAGCTTTGTAACTACCCCTACTTCATCTGGAATCCCTACAACAGCTACTCCCTACGCTGTCACTACAGCGATACCCACAGTCACAACGTACAAGACTACATTCGTTCCAGAAGCACCAAAAACCAGTGTCAAGCAGATATTTGGATTCACCCAACCTGCTGTAACATATGTGCAGCCAACAGTCGTACCCGTCAAACAATACCTAGGCAGTGTCACTCCTAAAGTTCAAATCACTGATTACAATCAAGCAGTAGACTACCAATACCAGAACAAGGAATACTCTGGCTACCAGGCGGGTATCTCTGGCACTCAAGCTTCCTCTGCCGGTGTATCAGCGGGATATGATTACTCTAAACCAGCTATTAAATTCGAAGATGGAATATCATACAGCACCCCAGCACCAGTAGTGTCTGTGTCGACATACAAACCGCAAGGATTCAGCCACAATCAGCAAACTATCCATAAAGTTGAGTCAGTTGGATTTGACTATTCTACTGCATCTCCAGTCAGAGAAGAGCCTTTCAAGAAGATTGTAGCATACACCACAGGACCTAGTGTATCTACGTACGCTCAGCCTACTGAAGCTACTTACACTCCGCAGACATTCAGTCATCAAACCATTCACAAAGTTGAGACAAGCAAGGTTTACACCCCAGCAGTGGAAGTAGGGTCTAATTACAATTATGTTCAATCAGGAGTTAGCTACGAACAGCCGCAGACTGTGGTAACATACACGACGCCTCAACCAGCTATCGCTATACAAGAGGCAGTGTCTACATATGAACCGCAGGTGTACAGCCACCAAACTTTACATAAGGTACAAGCTGATCAAGTAAATACTTATTCCCAGGAAGGGTCTGGGTATCACTACGAGAAACCTACAGTTAATTTTGAAGAAACAGCAAAGACTGTTGTCCAACACGTCATGCCCGCACCGGCTGTTGTTTCGACTTACACCCCGCAATCGTATAGTCACCAAACGATTCACAAAGTAGAAGCGGGTCAAGTTAATACTTATTCGCAAGGAGATGGATATCATTATGAGAAACCTGCCGTAAGTTATGAAGAGACAGCAAAGACCGTTTTCCAACACGTTACTCCTGCACCAGCAGTTGTTTCTACTTACACTCCACAATCGTATAGTCATCAAACGATTCACAAAGTAGAAGCGGGTCAAGTTAATACCTATTCGCAAGAAGGAAGTGGATATCATTACGAGAAACCTGCTGGAAGTTATGAAGAAACAGCAAAGACCATTGTTCAATACGCCACACCTGCACCAGCAGTTGTTTCTACTTACACCCCGCAATCGTATAGTCATCAAACGATCCATAAAGTAGAAGATAGAAAGATTTACTCTCAAGCCGAGAATGGTTTCGAATATACCAAGCAAGGTGTCACTTATGAACAACCGCAAACCGTAGTTGAATATACAACTGCGCAACCAGCTTACCAACCACAAGTGATCCAACATCAAACAGTGCACAAAGTAGACGCGGCACAAGTTCACACTTATTCCCAAGACGCGTCATTCTCAGGCTATGATTACCAGAAACCAGCAGAAAGGTTCGAGGAAGCGCCTAAAATTGTCACACACTATTCCACTTCGGCTCCTGCGGTGGTCTCCACCTACAAACCACATTCTTACAGTCATCAAACAATTCACAAAGTAGAACAGGTTCTCCCAATTTCATCGACGCCATTACCCAAAGTAAAATTGGATTATCAGCCTGCAGTCTCCACATACGTAAACCCTATCCTGAAATACACACAGAAAGTGACTCCGATTTCATACGTAGAGCCTACTCCCACAGTATACGAGCAAACTTACAAACCTATTATCCAACAGCATAAAGTAAGCCACATTGTCTCCCAGCCAGCTCAATATGAAACATCTCACCAGTCTTATAATACACAATCTCTAAACTTAAACCAAGGATACTCGTATAACCAACCAGAAATTCAAAGAGACGCGGAAACGATATCTGCAAAGTCGTATTCTGATGCTAGCGAAGTTTCTCATCAAGTGTATCATTTGTACAATGACAACAGGCAACACAAATCGAAAGAGGATGTCGTGTTTGTGTCCAGTACCCCAGCTACTCTTGCCTATGAGGAGCACTACTCTGAATACGAGGAACCCAAACAGACGTACAAAGCGCCGGAATATATTCCACCAAAGACTGAATATCAAGAATCCTATGTAGTTTCTTCTACTGCTAAGCCAATTCAGCAGCATTCTGTTTTGCAGCAATCTCAAGATTCATACGATTACAAGAGCGACGGCTACTCTCAACAATACGACACTGTCCAAAGCTATGTTCCTTCTCAACAAGTTTCATTCAGCACGTCTCATGTTGAACAGCCAAAGAAGATTGAATCTAACCACTACTCCTCATTCCAAGTGTCATACCAAACCCCTGAGATTCAGGCAGTAAATAAAGGCGAAGAATATCTGCCTCCAGTAGTTTCCGTTGCACCTGTGGTCACATCAACATACAGACCTGTTACTTATTCCACCACATCCCGAGAGTATTTGCCGCCAACTCCTGAACCCAAATACAATGAATACCTTCCACCTAAAACTGAAAACACTTATTTACCACCACCAGTAAAAACATACGTTAAATCGACCACTCAAAAACCTACTTACAAATATGTAGAGTCGACTACGTACAAAGCTCCAGAGTATCTGCCACCATTGGAGGAAACTGAACAGGGTGTAGTAAATTTTGAAATTTTTGGCTTGAAAAACGTAGATCAATCTTTCGAGTCTAAGATTAAATTTAACCCATACCAAGAATACACCGTATCAACAGAAGCGCCTGTCTTTGTTTCCACTTCGGCTCAAGCTAGGAAGCAAAATATAGTTGTCGACACGGCGAAATCACATTTGTTAGGTTTCGGTACTGTCGGCCCTGATGCCGGATTAGTATCCCCTGCTACTTACACCACTTCAACGCCAGAATATGTGTCAAGTACGTACAGACCAAGAACAGTCACCTCAACTTACGCTCCTTACAAGCAAGAATTGGTTGAGGTAACTCCAGCACCCATTCGTAGAACCAAACCCAAGGTAGCAGTAGTCACTAAAATAAACGATTTCAACCCTCTCCTCGTGAGAAAATTAGGAGCGGTCTGCAGTTGCCAGTCCCCCACTCTTGTTCTTAAAGGAACACGGCCTAAGATCCAGGAACCAGATTTCGAAGACTACAGCAATGATTACGAAGACTCTGGCCGTGGTGACATCAGCGATGGTCAATGGGTGCAAAAATCCAGGAAATACTTGCCAAGTGTGAAGACAGCCACTGCGGCTCCTTTCGTGTCTACCACTTTCAACCCCATTATTGTCCCTGATGACTCATTCTATCAAGATCTTCCCGATCAGAACGAGTACATTTCAGTAACACCCAAGAGGAAAGAAGTTTATTCCCAGAGCTACGTATCAAGCACACCAGCAATCGTATCTTCTACCGAAAAGGTCTACACGATAAGACCGCGTATTAAGGCTGTGACTGCTGCCCCTACTTATAAGACTGTGCTATTGAACCAAGAAGTAGCTCCAACAGTCGTAATTAAGGAGTCCATCGTATCTGGGTCTGAGTCAGCCGCCATTGATTCTCAGGCGTTCGATCGATACGGCCCCGGCGGATGGAGGAGCAGAGACGAGACCTTGCAAGGTTCAGTCGACTGCCAGAGAGCGGGTCTCTTCCGTCATCCGAAACAATGTAACAAGTTCTACGCTTGTAGATGGGACTGTACCAAGCAGAGGTTCACTCTTCACGTGTTCAATTGTCCTGTGCAACTGAGCTTTGACCCTAGCTTAGGCGCTTGCAACTGGCCCAGCCAAGGCCCCGCGTGCCAAGGCGATACACTCTTGACTAACAACCTGTAATTCTAGTGCCTTAACCACGCCATCGTGCCATCAAAAATGTGATAAAATGTGATCACGAAATATTCCAGGAATAGTTGATGACGTCTCTCTCAAGTTAATCTAAGAAACTTATTTATTTGTTTGATATTTTGTTAATGTTTTAGTAGTTATTTATTATTCAGCTTTTTTACTGTTTCCAAATTCCATTCTAAAATTGCATTGTTTGAACTCTGTTATTTTGTATTAAACTTCTTATAAATAATTTTCCTTAAGTTTTGCGCATTTTGTATATTTTTATTTATGCTATTTACCATAGTTACCTAAAAATTAAGGTTACCATTGTCTAGTTTACGTAGCACTTTAATGTTATGTAAAATAGTGAAGTCATTTTGTATAACTCTCAATTATTGTTAATGTGGAACGGATACGCTGTATAATTGTAAATAAATGTTTATTCAATTATAACATGTTTCATTTTAAAAACTCAATATATTTATTTAGAGGAACTCATTTAGAGGAACACCATATGCGAACTAGATGTTCAGTGTAACTGGCTTTTCTACTTCAGCTAAAACAGCTGCGTATTTTGATACAACTGCGTCAACCTCTTCTTCAATGAATTCAGTCACTTGTTCTGGGGCTCGCCCTATAAATGTTGATGCATCCAAAATCTTGTCCAACTGAGGGATGACCGGGGCAAAGTACGGATCGTTCTTCACACGTTCAATGAGGTCGTTGTCCTTTCCGTGTTGCTTCACTTGAGCACCCGCTTCGTGCGACAGAACTCTAATCTTCTCGTGGCAAACTTGGCGATCTCCACCGGCTTGCACCATAGCCATGATGATGTTTTCCGTAGCCATAAATGGTAGTTCTTGGTCAATGTGGCGCGCAATCACTTTAGGGTACACCACTAACCCTTGGCAGATGTTGAGGAGCGTGAGGAGCGTAGCATCGGCAGTAAGGAACGCTTCGGCGAGGGTTATGCGGCGGTTCGCAGAGTCGTCAAGAGTGCGTTCAAGCCACTGCACCGCGTGAGTGTTTGCAGCGTTAGAATGCAGCGTGATCAAATGACGAGCAAGCGCACAGCAACGCTCAGAACGCATAGGGTTCCTCTTATAGGGCATAGCACTGGAACCAATCTGAGACGCTTCAAACGGCTCTTCGATTTCTTTGCGAGAAGCCAATATGCGAATATCGGAGCACATCTTATGTATAGTTGCTCCGAGGCCGGAGAGAGCTGAGATTACTTCCAAATCGACTTTTCTGGAGTAAGTCTGACCGGTGACTAAATAGCGTTGGTCGAATCCAGCGAGCTCAGCTACTCTTTTGTCCAGTGCTCGGACTTTAGAGCCATCTCCGTTGAAGAGTTGGAGGAAGGAGGCCTGAGTGCCAGTGGTACCTTTTACTCCGCGGAAGCGAAGGTCGTCCCGTGCTCGGGACAAAGC
Source organism: Pandemis corylana (assembly GCA_949127965.1). NCBI lineage: Eukaryota > Metazoa > Arthropoda > Insecta > Lepidoptera > Tortricidae > Pandemis > Pandemis corylana. The sequence goes on from OX421857.1 coordinate 3,716,629, forward strand.
ACGCTCGTCCATGAGGAGGTCGCTGAGCCACAGCGAGGCACGCTTGCCAACCGTCGTTAGCTGGGCTGGCTGAAGATGAGTGAAGCCCAGGATTGGTTGCGACCTGGAAAGTATCACAAGGTACATTTATGTCGGCGTTTATACGTTCTTTTAAATAGGTTTGAAGGCTGTTCCTACTATGCAAATACTTATTGCTGATTTTGTCGCATCGACGAATTATATTTCTTATCAAGGGTTATGAAAATAAAGAAATACGTAGGTGGTGGGACTTAGAGCAAAGTCTATCCGGATTGCTACCGCCATCTTACTCGCTAATCCTGAAGCCAAGCAGCAGTAGGCCAGGGTCGATAATTTTTGAGACAAAATAAAATTATAGTAGGATGAAGAAACCCATTAGAAAAGGTAGAGAATATTACAAAAATTAAAGGAAAAATAAATTACGGTCGATCTGAGGTCGGGAAGGGGGGGGGGGGTGAGTTTTTAAGGGTAAAAAACGGTTTATCTCGATTTCCGGCGAAACTACAAGTCTTATGAAAAAAAGTTAAATGGCAAAGTTGTAGGTAATAAAAAGATCTACAACTTTTGCTTTTACACTTTTTTCACATAACCTCAAAATTTATGTGAAAAATTCAAATAACCAAGTTTTTGGTTTTTTATTTTTATCTTTTGCAAAAATAATAATTTTTTCACGAAACTTGGTGAAAACTTACCTTTTTATGTCCCAAACTTACAGTATTTTTTTTTATTTAAAAGATTCATTTTTTCACCTTATTTTGACTTAATATCGAAAAAGCACCCTAATTTTCAATCGAAAATTCTCACGTCAAAATATCTGTTTTTTTTTAAAAGTCAGTGGCCTTTTTGTTCGTTAAAATCTCTACTTTCTGATGGTATAAAAAATATATACATTACAATGGTAATTTTTGTCAGAAAATGCAAATAAAGGAAAAAAACATTATGTTCAATTTTGAGCTATTTATTTAAAATTTACACCTTAATTACTCGTTAAACGTAAGATTACATGTTACATTGATAAACAAAAAAATACGAATCCATAAAACATAAAGATTGCAAAAAACATGCGAAAATAGTTGTTCTAAATATTTAAAAATAGGATTCAAATCCTATTTTTATTGTATTTAAGAAAATTATTATGAATAACGTAATCAGTATAAAGTATCGAAATTCAGTAGTACGATTTACATGTATAATTATATATTACTAGCTGTTGCGCGCAACTTCGTCTGCATAGAATTCGTTTATCGCTATCCCACGGGAATTGCGCAATTTTCCGGGATAAAAAGTGGCCTATGTGTTATTCCAGACTATAATCTATATATGTTCCAAATTTCATCCCGATCTGTCCAGCCGTTCTGGCGTGAAAGAGTAACAAACTTTCACATTTATAATATTAGTAAGATGAGATTTTCTATGACATAAATGTAATTAGAATTTAATAAATCAACTTTATTACTAAAAAATATTGCAAGTCACATTTTTTAGATGAAATCTCCTTTAAATCCTATTTTTTTAATATTTAGTACAATTATTTTCGCGTGTTTTTTCCAATCTTTATGTTTTATGGATTCGTAATTTTTTTGTTTATCAATTTAACATGTAATCTTACGTTTAACGAGTAATTAAGGTGTAAATTTTAAATAAATAGCTCAAAATTGAACATAATGATTTTTTCCTTTATTTGCATTTTCTGACAAAAATTACCATTGTAATGTATATATTTTTTATACCACCGGAAAGTAGAGATTTCAACGAACAAAAAGGCCACCGACTTTTAAAAAAAACAGATATTTTGACGTGAGAATTTTCGATTGAAAATTAGGGTGCTTTTTCGATATTAAGTCAAAATAAGGTGAAAAAATGAATCTTTTAAATCAAAAAAATTACTGTAAGTTCGGGACATAAAAAGGTAAGTTTTCACCAAGTTTCGTGAAAAAATTATTATTTTTGCAAAAGATAAAAATAAAAAACCAAAAACTTGGTTATTTGAATTTTTCACATAAATTTTGAGGTTATGTGAAAAAAGTGTAAAAGCAAAAGTTGTAGATCTTTTTATTACCTACAACTTTGCCATTTAACTTTTTTTCATAAGACTTGTAGTTTCGCCGGAAATCGAGATAAACTTTTCACCCTTAAAAACTCACCCCCCCCCCTTCCCGACCTCAGATCGACCGTAATTTATTTTTCCTTTAATTTTTGTAATATTCTCTACCTTTTCTAATGGGTTTCATCCTACTATAATTTTATTTTACTTTTTATCATTTTCAAAGGTATCGACCCTGGCCTACAGTGCCTGCGCACAATTACTGCAACATCCGGCAAAATTACTGGCACATGAGGTGTTCTATCTTAGCCCTATAGACTGGCAATGCATCCGTAATCCTCTAGTGTGCGTATGTTCATGGGCGGTGGTGCTCACTTACCATCAGATGACCCTCTTGCTGGTTTCTCTTCCATCTATCTACACTAATATTATAAAGAGGAAAGATTTGATTGTTTGTTTGTTTGAATTGAATAGGCTCCGAAACTACTGGACCGATTTCAAAAATTATTTTGCCGTTAGAAAGCTACATTATCACTGAGTGACATAGGCTACTTTTTACCGCGGGAAAATACCTTTTCCTACGGGAAAATTAATTTATTGCGGGCGAAGCTGCGGACGGAAGGCTAGCGTCATATAAAAAGAAACACAGTTATTGATATACGAGTATACTTACTTATACTCATTAGCAAACTGAGCCAGCCGACTAATAATAGCGGCCAGTCGCGGCAGTAGGAGATCCAGCCCATGCTTCAGCGTGATCAGATCAGTGTTGTCTCCGACGTAACACGAGGTGGCCCCCAGGTGGATGATGGGCGCGGCGAGTGGGCACCTCTCGGCGAGGGTATGGACGTGGGCCATGACGTCATGACGGACCTTCTTCTCATGTTCGGCAGCAGAATCGAAGTCGATGTCGTGAACGGCCGCCTCGAGCTCGGCGATTTGCTCGTCGGTGATGTCGAGGCCTAGTTCCTGGAAAATAAGTTAGATTTCCTTTAATTTTTTTCTATGACTGGATAGCCCAGTGGTTAGTGACCATGAAGCTAGAGATCCCGGTTTCGAATCCTAGGTAGGGGCAGGCATTTGTATACGAGTCATGGATGTTGTATGTTTTTATCTACATTATACGAGTATAAGTATGTTTATCCGTTGCCTGGTACCCCCTGGTACAAGCTTTGCTTTGTTTGGGACCAGGTGTAATTTGCCCAAGATATTTATTTTTATTTTTGTCAGCATTTTCCTTAGGTGTCGGGGGTGCTGATAGATTAGATCCTGACGGCTTGGTTCAGGGTGCGTTGGACTGTTATACGGTATAAGACATCAATATTTTCTCAAACAAAATACTGCCGATCGCCTAGAAGCTCATGATGGCATTCATCATCTCTTCTATCCTCCTTCTTTACCATTTAACAGAAAGGAATGGCAAATGCGACTGCGATTCAAGTGCGTTAGAGAATATGGCTTCTAGATGATTCGATTCTTAACTTAGTTATAAGTAATCAAAATATTAACAATGTTTTATTAATAAACTGGTTCACTTAACTACCCTGCAAAATGTCCGTGCGTGGGAAACCCATATCTAAATTGAATAAATCTACAATTTAATTACGGATCTAGTTATGTTAAGACTACCAATGTCAACTATTAATATTAATATTTGTCTATGTGTTGACGCTCCACTTCGCTTATAAATCACATCCATTCACAGAAAAAGATCCCACACCAAAAGCATGCGCCAGCGCAAGGGCATTCTATTCACCGTCCCAAATTACCATTCGCTTTCCCTTCGACAGAATAATCGCAACTTCCTCGTGTCAAAACAATACCAAATATTCTGAGCCCAAGGGCCGTTGCGAAAGTTGATGTTTTGACATTTCCTTGTTTCCATAATGCATAAAATTGTCATGGTGTAGGTACTCTTCAGTGGACGACGACTTTCCCAAGATCTTCCCTTCTCTTTACCTTCAAGGGTCAGGTGGGTCCAACTAAAATAGCTAGAGGGAAACACTAAACTGTCAATGCGTAATCACAAACCTATATGATTAGGTTGGTATATCTACTGTACCTAGAAACACTATGGACACAGATACTTTACTTTTTCCATAGGTATTTTTAACATTTTAATTTCGTTTCACGGCTCTATTTGCTAGCTTTCAATGGGGACTTATCGTTTCTTGGACCTCACGCGACACTAGCGCCTCTAGTGGCAAATTCACACGCTATAGCCCGCATTATCTTGCAATGCTTGTTTGTTACTTTGTACAGGTCATTTACTGTAAATCGATTTTCATCCACTCACAGTTCCCACTAACATAGAAAGGTATACATATCTTACAGGTATACGTACTTTATATTAAGTGACAATGCAAGTTGAGTAAGTAAAAATAGGTTATGGAATAATAGGATTTTTTTAAAGAATAACTGCATTATTTATATGTATTTGTTTCTTTATATTTGTACAATAAAGCATTAACTTACTTACTTACATTGTTATTGACTGTAGATTGAGCCTGTAGCACATTTGTTTGCAGAAATTAATGTTTAAGAACTAGTTGTTGCCGGCGATTTTGTCCGCGAGGAATTAAATATAGCCATTACACTCACAAGCAATGTGGCTTACTATTAGTCATTTTTTTATCGGTTCAGTAGATCAAGAGATTACCCCCTACAATCAAACAAAACGTTTCCGGATAAAGACAGCAAATACAATGAAATTAAGATATTTCCATACAAGGCCGCTCGCCCATGGCGACTTTGTTTTGTAGCGATGCAGTAGCGATATTGTCGCGCGTTCGCACAAATACAGTCGCGATGCGGTCGTTAGCTGTGTCCGCATAACACGATTCAATTTATAATGATTGGCAGAAATATAGTATTTTTGAGTACTACATATTTTTTCAACGGTATATAGGAAATAGAGCCGAAACATGGCACAAAACTATAATAGTACGGATGGCAACTCCAGACACATTGTGCGGCCGTTTGTATATAAAAGTGCCCAATGTTGTCCTCACTTTCGCTACGTATTTCAATTAGAACAATTGAAGAGGTTTGTTGAACACAAATCACAACAGTTGCAAAGCAGTTGAAATGTAGGGTTTAAAAAAAATGAGTGACTTATTAACTCCTAGTACTTATGTACCTATGTGTTGTGTTTACATACACTTTATTGTTAAAAAATAAAAACAAACAGTCGATAAACAATATGATGCATCCTGTTGCGTTCCTACATTATGTCGGTAGTTACATAAGATATCGTCAAAAAATTCTATGAACATAGGTACATATATTTATAAAAATATTTATGTTTTAATAGTAACTATGTTTAATTTATGAGACCGCAACGAATAAAACTATTTTCAGTAAACGTAACTCTATGAAACCGCAGCGCGCCGTTCAAACATAAAAATAATATCCTGATCCAAAGCGATGGTACACCTTCTTAAAAATACTTTAAACCAAGATTTAAACACTTAAAGATACTGTTCATGTTAGTAAGTTTTAAAATTTATTCCAGGTTAACAGTAGTTGCACGTACTGTTTTTTTAAATCTAGTAAGGAACAACATAGTAGGTGATTAGTTTGATTTGAAACTGTATATATATCAACTAAAAAAAGTGCCAAACTCACTTTTGTACGTGAATTACAAAGGAATTGACCAATATTTTACACCACGTTTTCACGCGAAAACACTAAAAATTTACAATAGTAACATTAACCAGATAACGCATATTAATAACGGAATCGAATACAAAAAACAATGGCCCTTACCAGTAGAGTTTTAAGGAATATAATAATGAAAACCGCCGATGAAACTCGGCAACCTGTTCTAGTAATTCGCTGGAAGAGATAAGATTAGCGACTGAACGAAGCTGATAGGAATGTACTAACTGATAACAGTGATAACCAAAAACAAACCAGTGACGATCCGACAGTTCGCGATACCCGACGAAACAAAGGTGGAGAGATAAGTGTGTTCTGTGTTCAAATTTCTTCAAAAGTGACAAGAAACAAGTGAAAATGGTGTCTGTACAAACGATAGCTACAATCACAGTGAAAGTGTTCAAAGTTGTAAGTATATTTTGTTGTTTTTTGTTCTGATTTCAAATGTTTTTGAAATCGAAAGCGCATCGGTGTCATTCGCAAAGCACTTACAACAGGAGACGGTAGACGCGTTTTTCCTTCTGTCAAGAAAGATGGCAAGAAATTTTCACATTGGTTATGGTCATTTATAGTTGTGTGCGAGTTTCGCGTTTGTGTGACAGTTTAGTTTTGCAGGATCGTAAAAAATGTGACATCAACGTAGATGAAGTGTATTATATGGCCCGTAGGAAAAGTGGGGCACTTTGTTATTGCGCCAAGATAATTTAAAGGTAACTCCAGTCTTACTTTATACTTTGTGGCATAATTGAAAGCGACATAGAGGAGTTTTTTGTTTTTTATGAATGAAATAGATCTGATACATCAATTCATAACTTTCATAACTTCATATGAATCTTTTTGTGTAGTCTGCATTCGAGATGACTTCATGTAAACGGAGGTATTAGGCACTGTAAAGTTTATTGTTAAATCAATTAGTGGTTATTTTCTATACATAATAGGTTAAGAACAGATTAATTTGTATGAATAACAAGCACGATTGCATGACTAATATTTGTCATGTTATGAGTCATACAAAAGTACCTGTCCAGCATTGCTACTTACAGCGTATACTATGTACCTACGGTCGTCCAAATAAGTTATCAACCACTTCATCCAACTTCCTATCAAATAAGAATGTCCCTAGAGCAGAACTTTCAAGTTGACAGCCAGTCTTATCGACATTATATATTGTGACGCGCAAAGGAATTTTAACCTTAGGGTGGTTGATCACATATTTGGCTGACGGTACCTACCTAGCCAAGCTGGAATACGCCTTGTTTGTTAGTCTTCTTTACTCATTCTATTGCAATTAGTGTACAGTCCGCCAGCTCTTAGATGCCATGCGTGTTGCTGTCGCACACACTTATGGGTTTGATACTTGAGTCGGCCGAGTGAGAGAGACAGCAAGACAACCCCGAATGGAATTCTTACATACATACATACATACATAAATCACGTCTTTATCCCTTACGGGGTAGACAGAGCCTAAGGTAACAAAACCTTACGGCCACGTTTAGCATGATTAAGGGCGTACCTATAGGTGGAAAGGGAAATCAAAATAGTGATGGGTTGCAAGCCGCGTCGCCTATAACATGATTCCTAAGACTTTCGCCCATTCCCTCGATGGGCTTTTACCATCTGCGCGGGAAGAGAAGCAAGTGGTAAATTCTATGTTTTTTCTTTACTCCCAGACCAGCATGGAAGAAATGGAATTCTTAGAGCTCACGTAATGTACTAGCTTCAAAAATTAACGTTCATTGTGTATAGTAAAGATCATAAAGACGGCGTCATTAACGCACTATAGCAAACAAAGATAAAGGTTATCTTACTAGGTTATATCTTGTAAGCGAAACCACTAATAACTTCAAGATACGGGGGGTGGGCATTATCATTATATATAATGGCTTTTAGCTTTTTTGACCAGATCAGACTATTGTAACTTACTCAAATTGTATTTATTGACATGGATATATAGGTACGTATATTATTAATACAATTAAATTTGTATACATTTATCATCAAAACTGACTCTATGAGCTGTAGATTGGAGTTTATCGAAAAAAAGTTGTACTGACAAAAAAGTTGCGTATTAGATGTTTTTAAGGATTTCATCCCCGATTTTAAAATTTTCCAAAAACTGAATCGACAAAAAAGTCATAAAAACATAAAACATGTTTACAAACTGTCACGAGAATCAGATGAGAAATGCGACCTACGTGTATATAGGAAAACATACAACCGGATACGAAATATTTTTTGTTCAACCTGGCCTTATTCTAAAATATTCTATACCTATTTTAAATATGATAAATATACTCCAAAATTCGATTTTCGAAGTGCGTTTCTAGCCGTTCCGTTCTCACAAATAGTCATTAACTTGAGAGTGAAAGGGACGGTATGATACGAACTTCGAAAATTGAATTTCGGAGTAGCCCCCCTGAAACGGACACGCTTCGCTCGCGCTCCGCACGCTCGCTCGGTCAACGCGTGAAGCCTAACGTCTAAGTTAGAAAGGGATATACCCCCTTATTCATAAGCGCTCTGTAGGCATCTGCTAACTTAACAATCGTTCGTCTTTGTCTATCACTTTGACATTTACCTCTCACAGATAAGGACAAACGATTGCTAAGTTAGCAGAAGCCTATAGAGCGTTTATGAATAAGGGGGTTAAACTTTATGGTCACGATAAAGCTAGTAGGTACCTATAGGGCCTCAAGTTATGATTCGCATTCGGTCAGGTAGGCTGGCCTCGTTCGCTATCAGCGTGATAAGCCGCGCCTAGTTGATACACAATCATTGCGCTCGCGTCGTAAACCCCGCGCTTATTTAACTTTACACAATAAGTTAACGCTACTGGTATAAATTTATTGTAGTATGAGGAAACATTGGTTACAGGTCTAAAGTAGGTAAAGTACTGAAACCTGGGCTGTAGTGATGCTCTAATAAATCGGACTACTGTTATAAATGCGAGAGTTTGGATGGATGTTTGTTACACCAGGCCCTTATTCACCAATTCCACGATTGTCTGTGACAGTGACAATTGGAATTGCAATGCGTGGTCAATATGAAGCCAACCGGCATAGATTATCGTCAAGTTTGTAATGTAAACAGAATTATCACTTGTAACCGACAATTGTCGCTTTGGTGAAATATTAACTGGTGATTTTAGAAATGTCAATTTTCAGTGCTTACAAGAGTTTGATTTAATTAACGCGAATTCAACTTCAAATGTGATCCTGAATATCAACTCTACATTGACGATATGATAGTGTTTAACTAGATAAAAAATTTCGCAGATTCAAAACTTAAGTACCTAGATGTTATTTTGTTCCCTGACAAGAGTGACAAGTATACACAGAACACTGAAATAGGACCTCAGAAAGCAAACGAAGAGTCATATGTTACATTATGAGTTAAAAGAGCAAACACTCGAATTTATCAGATAAAGCATCGTTACTCACTAACAACTAACTCACTGACTGATGACTAATTAAATTCTGAGTTCGCTTTCCGGATATCCGTGTAAAAGGAATTAAAAAAAACTTAAGATTTAGAATACATAAAGTTCTAACTATCTGAAACTTAACCACTTTCATAAATATCGCAGAACAATTCAAAGACGTAAAGGAGGGAGGCCACCACCCAGCAGTAGTGGACCACTTTAATAGGCTAATATAAGCTTCTGTCAAAAAATTCATTTTTATTACAAGCTATTTTTGCTGACTACATATGTTAATCGGACCAACCGTTGAAGTGTTTCCTCCTGCGGAGACTATCCAGGTCACCAGAACTCCGCTGCCAGATTATTGTACTGTCATCCGACTCACTCAAGTATGCAAATTTTAAAAAGGTAACAAGACTAAAAGGCCACATTTAGCATGATTGTGGGCGTAGGTGGAAAGGACTCTTTATCAGTTTGCCTTAAAAATCGAAATCAAAAACAATAACTCAACTCATCTACGGAAGCCTTGATAAAGCCTGGATCTTCATCGCCCTGCCATTTTGGAATGCAAATGCGATCTTATTGCGCACAAGCACAGCGCACGCACAATCCCCAGACAATTGCACAGATTTACCTTGAATGCTCCCATTATGTGGACGTGATCAATTTGTCTATAGAATCATGATTTAGATGGTGTCATGAGGGACCGCTTTGATATTGACGAGGAATGATTACGAGTTGATGTTATGTACTGTTCAACTGTGATGAGACCGTTTTTCAGAAATACTTCCGCTGAAATACTGTTCAAAAATACGAGCATACTACTACACTCACTCCTGTGAATACGCAAAAAGATCTTGGTGTAACAGTGGCTGACAACCTGAAGTGGGATGTGCACATTGCTCACATCTCTAAAAGAGCCAACTCCATGCTTTACATAATCAGGAAGGCGTTTTTTGTCATCACAAAGGAACTTTTTGTCAAAATATACAAGACCTACATTCGACCATTGCTGGAGTATGCTTTTCAGGTGTGGAATCCGTATTTTAAAAAAGACATCAACCTCTTGGAGAAGGTTCAGCGCAGGGCAACAAAGCTGGTTGGTTGTTTGAAAGATAAGTCCTACGAAGAACGTCTTTCAGAGTTGGATCTACCAACATTGGTGGAGCGTAGAAGGCGAGGTGATCTTATCGAGACATATAAGATTTTACATGACCACTACAACGTCCCAGACATAAGAAACATGTTCAATATTAGTAGAAATACACGTTTGAGAGGGCATTCTTTAAAACTGATCAAGCAGCCAAGTGGAAGCAACCCCAGAAAACATTCCCTATCTAACCGTGTTGTGAACTCGTGGAACGCACTCCCCGAACTTGTGATAAGTGCACCTTCAGTGAACAGTTTTAAAAATAGACTAGATATTCATTTAAAGAGTCAGAGAACACAAGTGCAGTGATAGATATACACATATCAGCTCAAAGAGCTGCTAGTGTATTATTTTAAATAATAATAATAATAATACTAGAAGAAAACATGGTCTCTGAACTTTTTTACTAGAGCTGCAATTTTGTAGCAGTTTCCAAATTTTTGCCATTGAATGATCTTTTCAAGGGTCTGATTTCAAAAATCGCCTCCCATATCTAGCAGAGTTGGTCAAATTTACTCTTATGTCAGAGGTCTGTGCTCTCGATGGATTCGATCACCTAGTAGTATCTATTATAACACGAAAATACTATGGACGAGTTGACTACACTTTATCTTGTATGTCTTGGCCAACTCAACGTTCTTCCTCATTTTCGTCTATATCAGACCTTCGTTTCTCACGATGTCTTCTTGCCTAACGTAATGTTTTCTAGGAATGCTTCTAAAACTTTAACATCACTGGTTGTCAATGTTGTCATCCATTCTTTCTAAGTGACGTCTTCTTTAGTTTTGGTAGATAGCGATATCTGTCAGTGCAGCTGGTTCGTTTACTTTTCATCCGAAAAGGGCCACTTTGAGCTCGTTTTTTGCGCCAACGTCCAAGTCGACCAAACCATACATCAAAGACCTTTTTTTTACACCTGAACACGTTCTTTAAGCCATCTTTTTTTGTTAAAAACAAATCAGCCGTCACCCATCGCATTAGATCTCCGTCCGCCGTAAGGGACGGGGAAGTCAATGCACATTATTGTTTGAATCGGGCATCCGCCTCGACAATTACGCTGGTTATTATGATTACGGCTTTAATTGTCAGCTGTCGGGAACAGAGTAACGAGAAAAAATAGAGGGTACTTTAAAAAAATTAAGGGTTCTAATTAGGTTTACGAGTATCATTCGAGGTCAGTGAAAAACGCGCAAGAGTACAAGCCTCGTAGTACGTAAGTTTTATTAAATTTATTTTCAATGGAGCAGAAATAAATTTTACATTTACATACTTTCATGTTTTTGTTTGGTAAGCAGTTGTGAATGAATCACTACACCTATAATAGAAAGAAAACAAAAAAAAACAAATAAATAGGTTGACATTGGTATGATTGAATTAGCTAACAGACTTAGTGATTTCTCTCAACTATTAAAAAAAAACAAATAGTATCTTTAAGAAAAAAATCAATTAAAGATTTAAACACTGGCCGTTGCAGCATGGACCCAGATGATCTATTGTTAAAAGTTTCACTTAATTAGATGCCTGACGTTTCAAGAGCCAATTGGGCGTGACATTGTGTTTTGTTTCACCGCCCGAGTCGTCTGAAGGTTATCTTTTCAGTTCAGTCAAGAGAATCGCTGGAAATCGCTTTGTGAATCTACACGTGCAATATTACCATGGAATTCTCCCTCCCAGGCAAATCCCCGTGCGAGATGTCTAATTAAACGTACATGCAACTAAAAGACCAAGAAATAACGCTTTAAAGCCATGTGTTAAACAAAGAGACAATCTACAAAGAACCATTTTTAGTCCATACACACATATATAAATCACGTCTTTATCCTTTACGGGGTAGACAGAGCCTAAAGTAACAAGACCAAAAAGCCACAGTTAGCATGATTGTGGGCGTACATATGGAAAGGGGAATCAAAATAGTGATGGGTTGCTAGCTGCATCGCCTGTACCTAACATGATTCCTTAAACTTTCGTTTGTTGCCACATTTCTTAAATACTATCAAAAATACTTCCTCACATTTGTTTCTCTGTATTTAAAGTCGTCTAACTAAGAAGGGAAGCAAGAACTATCATGCCGTAATGAAATAACAAGCGTTAGTCATTTATTTTTAGTGTGACGGATGTTTATGCCAAGCTACTCTATGGCCGAGGCCTGGTCTCCATCCGAGTTAACTTATGACCCGCCCGGACCGTGAGTAATCCTGAGTAATTGCTGTCCTGCACTGAGGTGTCTAACTTGTGATCTGATTACAATGCTATACTGGCATGATGAATAAATTATACGCTTAGATCTGTACGTGTTAGATTGTTATCTACTCCTGCTGATTGGTCAGGTTAATTGTGCAGCTGATTGTTATCAAACGCCAATTGTTTTCTTAATCATTGATATTGTTTTACTGTTTACTGATTATAAAAAAGTCTATCCCAAGTGACTGATCACCGACGTACAGTCAAAATTACGAAGCCTAGAAAGCTGAAAGTTGGAAAGGGTCCTTTTGAAGCGTAAAAGTGTATAAAGAACGGATTACGCGGATTACGGTTCTGCAAAGTAAGTAAAGTTATGGGTACAAGCTAGTCAATTAGAAGGCAAGCTATGAAATTCAATAAGCATTGATCTGGTCAAAATAAGAAGTTAACAATGGCCACAATCAAAACTTTATGAGCGGAAATACGATAAACAAAACACACGCGTTCGATTTTCAAAGAAAAATTCGGTTAACGAAATTCTTACTGCAGTTTCATGTATCCCACCGGTTGATTTGATATCAAGGCGGAATGTATGAGCCAGACTGAGCATTCGAGGAATCCGCCTCGAACAAAGCAGCGGTGTGCGCACGTTTGATTCCGGCTATCGTATCTTATCGGCTATCAGCACGTAAACCGTAAACAGGTGGATGTCAATGACGTGATCTCATCCAGTGAAATTAGGTTTGATATTTTACAGACTTATAGAAACTTGCTCAAAGTGCTCTAGACTTTTAGAGGGTAATTCATTCGACGGTCTTTAACACTGGTCACAACTAGTCTAGGTACTAGATATTCTTAGTGATATTACGGGTCAAAACATCAGTGCTAAAATGCTAAATGAAAACTAAATACCTAGCCTATGATAGAATTAGGATGTTGCGTAATACCACTTTTAAATCCGTTTGTTCATGGGTTCCTTTACATTATTTCCAGAGTTAGGAGAATGACATAAGTTAGGAGTATTGCGCAGATGAGAGAAACAACGTATCCGCCTTAAGGACTTAAGATCAAATTAATACTAAATCTCATATTTCGCTAATTGTATCTCTCTCCGTCTTTCAGAAAGATAGGATGACAGCTTGGATTATCAAGCTGTACATATTCACAGAATATCCTAATGTTTTCGTTTTGTGTACGCGATACCGTTCTTGATCGGAACTCCTGATTATAAGAATGACAAACCGGACATGAGTAACACGAGATAACAGTGATGATAAACTACCGCTAATTAAACGTTTCAAAGGAAATCTAAGAACAACAGCAGTACCTGAACAACTCATCATAGTAATATCCAACGTGGTAGTAATCAAAACGATAAGGGCACACCCTCAACAACTGAAGGGCATATCATATCCAACTAGGGTTGTAACCAATGGAAGCTTATATTCTCCTATAGAGCCGCATACAGTTGGTTTGGACCAGTTGGTTTGGTTGTATGCCGTTATTATACTATTACAGTCTCCAAATCAAATCAACTTACGAAGTCAACTTACCCCTATTTTCCCCGTCTGGTCACAATTATGTAAATAGCATACATAGATACATAGTAATCACGTCTTTATTCCTTATGAGCTAGACACAGCCTTGGGTATCAAAAGCAAAAGGCCACGTTTAGCGTGATTATGGGCGTACGGAAAGCGGAATCCAAACAATGATGGGCTGCTAGCCGCACCGTCTATAACACGATTTCTAAGATTTTCGCCAAGAAGAGCTATGAACGAGAAAACATAAATGAGTTCATTCTATTTTAAACAGTAAATTTCTTGTCTCCAGGTCTTGAACATCATAATCCTCGTGCTGTACCGTACGGGCTACAATGGAGAGTTCCTCGGAGTGGGAGGCACGTGGAACCTCAATGAGGAGAAGAACCCCGACGCCGAGATCGTGGCCTCCGGAGTCATCGTGGGGTACCTCATCTACACCCTCGTACAATGCATCACCTATCTTTTCGGAACTACTGAGCATAAAAGGTAACGTCGTAATTCGACAGTACATGACTTTTTCCCACTAAAAATCTTCTTTCGCGTATTGTACTTCTATAGCATAATTCCTGTTATCATGATCAAATAAACTTCTGAACTGATTCTTAAAATTCCTTTGTTGTGCATATACTATTCATACAACTTACTCGTTTAGAGAGTATTGTATCAAATAAAAGAGAATTCAACAACATACCCATATCCAAGTAATATCACCATACATACATAGATCACGTCTTAATCCCTTACGGGGTAGACAGAGCCTAAGGTAACAAGACCTAAAGGCCACGTTTAGCATGATTGTGGGCGAATAGGAGGAAAGCGGAGATGGGTTGCTAGCCGCATCGCCTGTAACATGTGATTCCTAAGATTTATCACCATATGCTTCATATTTAGTTGCTAATGTTTTCCTTATTATGGTTAAACACGAGGTAAGGGAACAAGTTAGTGATTCAAAGTAAACTAACCACTTTCCTGATTAGTAATACTCAACGGGATTGTATGCACATATTGCACATATAGGTCAAAGGCATTGGAATGAACATAGGATGACTGTTGCATTACAAAACGGTAAGTATTCTTATCTACCAGTTTTACAAATACCAATCCGTACTACTATGAAACAATATCATTGATTTCTGAACATTAGTGACAAATTGCAAACAGATTTCGTACCAGAGAAGTTTAATTTCAAAGGTCAATATAATTCAGAAGGTGAATACTTAGGTAATGAAGATTTAGTTCGTTTTAATACAGATCGTCATATTTTCTGGTCCAGGGCCACATAAGGTAATGCGAGGTATCACTGGGGGCATGGCATAGTTATGAATTACAATGAATCGGATAATATTTTATAAGGTACATTATTCGATTTATAGTAACCAAGGCGATTAAAAAGGCTGTTAAATCTATTCCTTTTATTGTAACATGTCTATAATTACTTATGTATTTTTTAAATCATTGTTGCGTTCTGATCTTTTGCTTTCTAGTTATTTCTTCGCGGGGAGTGGGCAGAGAGCGACGAAATTGCCGCCGCTCATATATTAGTTAACTTCGTATGCAAAATGAGTTTTCACAAAAAATATTTGCTATGACGAGGGCGTATCAATACCGGCCGCGTACCGCAGATTTAATACCTCAAGGTTTAGGGGCAAAACGTGACTTACCATGGGGAAACTGTAAAGAGTAGTGGTAGAAATGTACACGATATTTGCAAGGATAGTACTTACAAAAGCGGCTTTACATTCTCGTCGTGCCATGCGGTTTTATGGTGAAAAGCCCTGACGAGCTATTTTAACCCCGTATCTTGTATCATTCCAGGGCACTGT
The DNA here is from genome assembly GCA_949127965.1 of Pandemis corylana. Classification (NCBI taxonomy): domain Eukaryota; kingdom Metazoa; phylum Arthropoda; class Insecta; order Lepidoptera; family Tortricidae; genus Pandemis; species Pandemis corylana. The sequence goes on from OX421857.1 coordinate 3,732,470, forward strand.
CAGAGATCGTGATGAACTTTGTGGGGGTGTTCCTGTGGATCGCCGTGGGCGCCGTTGCGTTGCACTACTGGGGCGGATACCAGGGCGAGCACCAGTACCAGTTCGTGTTCGCTGAGAAACAGGTACATATAACTTTTTTCCATATGAAACAAGGCGGAAACCAAGTGGCCCATCCAACGCTAAGTGACCAGCAGCATGCAGTAGAGTGAGTGAAGAGGAATGTAGGATGCATTGGCAGCCTTGAGGGCTCAAGTAAAATATCTCATGAGCCAATACCTAATGTCACCAGCTGTCTTACTCTCTACACCGAAACAAGTCAACAACTACTCAATATCGACTGAGCATTGGCATAGAAATAAAAAAAGGCGTGGTAGCATAGTTTTTGATGCAGAATCACTCAAGCAGGTCGTGGCTCCGAACAAGGACTTGCACTTTTGAACTTTCGGAATTATTAACCATTAAATATGAACGAGATAAATGATTAGACATAAACGCAACAATGGGCACAATAAGTATGTATAAATAGATGTACAGTGGATAGAAAAGAAAGAAAGAAAAGTTTATTCCTAACAAATATATCATCAACGTAAAATAAAATAAAATATAGGGACAAATTGTCACGAAATGGTCCTAATTCGCCATCATGTCGACCTTACAGCCTGCGCTGTCTTCCGGTGACAGAAAAAAAAATGGTGTATAATTTACCAGGTATATATAATTAAAGTCGTCGCAAAATAAAAGGCCCGTTTTGACAGTTCACGCCTATGAAGTTCTCTATTTTTTACTAATCGGAATGTTCTGAAGGTAATTATATTTTTCATTGATGGGTACCGCCCACTCGGCTAAGTGCTGTGCATAACGATTTTTTCATATTGTCCACAGACTATTAATAATCGGTTAAAGAAAAAAATAAATCGATCAAGATGTTTTTTTAAGGCCGACTCGCACTTGGCCGGTTTTATTTATTTAAATACTAGTGTTCATCAATCAATTAATTACTGAATTTCACCAGTTGTGTAGTGATCTTTACTGAAAATTATGAGCTTGGAGCTCCATGCCGTAAAGATTTCACATCGAATGCGAAGAAACTTTTTTCCCCGACTTGTTAGGTAGGTATTTGAAGAAATTTTCTAAACAGAACTTTAATCCAATGCAGTTACAATATATATTCAAATCGATCAAGTACTCATGCAAACTTGAATCGATTCATCGTGAGTATCGAGTACCGAGTCGTTTGGTTACATCACTAGTTACGTCGCAAAGACAAATGTCAAAACGGGCCTTTTATTTTGCGACGAGTTTAGGAAAGATATCAGTTAGTTTGTCATACAAACTTATCTCATTTTTACTTGACCTAGATTACTGATTACACACTGTGTCGTCCCATATTTAGGCGAGCGATCTCATACAATATTATGATGGCTTACTTTACACATTTTTTTATGATTTGATACCTTTCATATCACACGTAGTTTTTTTTAAATCTAGAAACTGTGATTATTTAATAAAGTGCCAATTATAATTTTGAAATTAATCATGATCCGTTTCATGTTTATATTTCAGGCGAGATGTCAAGTCGTGTGAAGTATAGCTATCTTAATAAAGAGTAGAAATTTTAAGAGCTTAGGTACCGTTTTTCCGGAACTGTCATATTAGAAGTAAAATGATTGAACATGGCAACAAATATATTATGACAAATTTTAGTTCCTCTTTCATCCGTAGTTCACTTCCTACTGTCGTACAACATGCAATGGCGGATTTAGGGAGTGGGGGCATGGGGGCACGTGCCCCCCGCCCAGACGGTATTTTTGTGGGTCAGTAGATACTTACTCCCTTATTCATAAAGCTGTAGGCTGTAGGCTTCTGCTAACTTAGCAATCGTTTGTCCTTATCTGTCACTTTGACATTTACCTTTCACAGATACAGAGCGTTTATGAATAAGGGGGTTAGTTTATTTCTAACAGTTGTTGTTGTTTTCTTTGCCCGCTCTCCCCTTGTGTTCCCCCAGAAAAAAGCCTGGATCCGCCCTTGCATCGCATAGATTTTTAAAAACCGGCCGCTTACAAGCGCCTTGGTTTTGATACTCGAGGGTGTAAGGACTAGTTTTAAACCTTGTTTTTTTTTCAGGTGGGCTTAGCAGTCGGTGCTCTGTGCGTGATCCAAGGAGCAGTATACCTTCTAGATACCGCACTTTCCGTGATACACTTCACAAAGGAAATGTAAACATGCACAATAGACATAATAGCTCGGTCACACTTGTGTGTAACGACATGAATGCTATTGAACTGCGATTGAGATCAGGATTGAAGTCTAATGCATTGGTGTGACCGCAGCTTAACTTTACACTGTACTATTAACGATAAATAGTTTAAGTGTTTTGCAGATGACGTAAACCTTTTCATTCATCGTGCCATTTTAATCCGGTCAATTTAGACCAAAAAATGAGAGTGAAGTTACATAAAGTCCCAACAAGCTGAATTTTTGTGAAGTTGTTCAAAACATAATTATAAACAATGTCTGGAAGTTCCCCATCATTCCCCTGTAAGGAAAAAATTTAATTCAAGGTCAAAGGTCAAAAAAATTAGTTTTTCGCGATTTTCAGCAAAACGGTAAGTTTTATCATAAAAGTACCTCAGACAAAAATTGTAGATCATAAAATTATCTATAAGAAATGTATCAATACTTTTTTCTTACGAGCCACCGTTTCTGAGATATAACGATTCTAAAAGTTATAAAAGTTGTTATCGTCATAATATGCATGAGTACGCCACGTATATACATCTAGAGTTGTAAAATTTGTGTAAAGATCATGTACTATTTTTACACGCAATAACTGGCTGTGATACGACATCTGCATTTTACAGGAGGGGTAAAACAGCAGTTTTCAAAATGTTTGAAAAACAAGATTTAATTCAATGTGCTGAAGTTTTTAAAAAAAGTGATTCAACTCAACAAGAAGTTATTACCAACGGCATCCGCTTTCTTCTTTCTATGTACGGAGCTCCTAAAAAAACTACCTGTTTAGATAAACATCGATATGCATGTTTCGTTAAAAATACTAAAAAGAAAAAACAAGTTCAATTAGCTTGTCTTCCTCCAACTTCAGTTGCTGCTCACCAACATCTTTTTCGAGTATATTACCAAGTTCAAGTGTGGCTTGGTTATCAGCTAGACCCTACAGACTGGGGTTGGAAGTTGGTCAACAATATATTAGAGCCAGTTCAAACTTTACTTCCACCTGCGCCGGAAAAATTGCTGAACATTATTTTTTGCAACTGCAAAAAGGGATGCAGTGCTAAATGTGGTTGCAAAAAAGTCGGACTGTCTTGTTCTTTGGCATGCACAAATTGTCAAGGCCGGTCGTGCTCTAATATTGAATCACAAACAATGGAGGATTCGTTTGACTCCGACGAAGTATCATGCGATACATCGCTATTGACGCAATTTACTTGCATCCAAAATGAAGATGAAGAAGAAGCAGGAGAAGAAGAACAAGAAGAAGATCAAGAAGAACAAGAATTTGAAACTTACGAATAAGACGAATAAACTTCAACACTTTTTTTTCATTTACATCGCTTTTATCTTTCCCAATCTTTGAAAATTTCCGTTATTTTGCAATAGTTTTACATTAAACAGGATCACAACTGACCCGTGGAGTAAGCCTTCTGGGGAAACCACGTTAACAAAAACGCGCTAAGTACACTACCTCATAGGTGGCGTGGAAACGTGTGCATATTATGACGATAACAACTTTTATAACTTTTAGAATCGTTATATCTCAGAAACGGTGGCTCGTAAGAAAAAAAGTATTGAGACATTTCTTATAGATAATTTTATGATCTACAATTTTTGTCTGAGGTACTTTTATGATAAAACTTACCGTTTTGCTGAAAATCGCGAAAAACTCATTTTTTTGACCTTTGACCTTGAATTAAATTTTTTCCTTACAGGGGAGTGATGGGGAACTTCTAGACATTGTTTGTAATTATGTTTTGAACAACTTCACAGAAATTCAGCTTGTTGGGACTTTATGTAACTTCGAATGTCTAAATTGACCGGACTATTTTTTCATTTGTTATTATTTTATTTACTAATTTGATATTCACATCTGTCATTCCACTAATTTGTTACTTTTTTCAAATCGCATTAAATACTGATCGACTTATATTTTAAAGCTCTCCTTACACTTATCAATTATTTCCCACCTATTTCTATTTAGCAGATTTCTTGTTAAGAAAATCGTTATTTCATAATCGAAATGAAATGAGTTACATTTTTCTGAATGTAAGTTTTTTATGTAGGTACATTTATTTTGTATTGTAATGTAAGTGCTATTAATTAGTACCTATTTTGAAATAAACGTAATTAAAGTTAACAAGAGTTCCATTATTTCATAGCACACAAACTTATTTGAAGTTGTCCCATGTTACGCATCATAACTTTGAAAGACAAATGCCTAATTATTAAGACCTGCGGGTCTAAAGATAAACCAAGCTGCATTATAAAACGAAACATGAAAGTGCCTCTCTCTTTTCTGGTTCATTCTATGTCGAAAGCTCCATCGATCGTTGGCACATCTGGCACAAGTTTTCATGACAAGAAAGGGAAACCTACTGCAGTAGAGATCGTACTACTCACTTATTACCAGACTAGTAGTAATTTATGAAGTTCTAAAGCACCTAATTCTTTAAGCAGCTTATTAAATAACTAGTATTATCAAGTCCCATCCGTGTTACAGCAATTAATGGCAGACATGAATGGATAATACAATTAAGGGTCAATGCAAGTGCCAATTAAGAGGTCAAAAGGTGCCATCCCGTGGTCAGACCTGTTCATAGTCACTTTATGTCAGTTGATCTATCCGGCTGCAACTAAGCACCCGATTATTCGAAACTATCGAAAAAGTTTTCGATTTGCGACTTTTCTGTGTAATGGTCGGTTATTTGTAATCGATTATTCGTAATCGATTGAAAGTGGAGTGTTTGTACGCTGGAGGCTTGGTGACTATATCGCCTGGTTCCAGAGAATTCTTTTGGGAGGTCGAAAAAGCCGTCAAAATTGCTCCACTAACAGATACCGTGAGTAATTATTATTTAAATGGCAATATTTACATTCAGACAGGTGGGCAATTTTTGAAATCACTGCAAATTCCACTCAAAAGTGAAAAAAGGTAATTCTAAATTTGTTGTGCGAGTAGAGTTGTATGCAGCCTAAAATTAAGGCTCTAAATAATTTTGCCAAATGTTCAAAACTTGTAATGTAATATTTGTAAGTTATTATTCACTTTCTAGTGGAATTTACAGAAATGATTTAAAAAATCAGTCCCCTGCACGAACGCTGCAATTAACGCTGACGCTCAGTTTACGCTAGGCCACTCCCAACGCAGGTCAAGCTACGATTGGAGATATTATGACCAACATTTAATTTCCTGGCAATAAATAGGATTGTTCGAAACTGTTTACAATCCATGTCCGAAGCTTATTTACTTTACGTACTGGTAAGCAACATAAACAATTCTCGATACCGAAACTCAGTCAGTTTTTGTCAATGTTTTATAAGAAATGCGTAGAACTATGTATTGATGACTGAACGATATTTATTTCAAACAATTTGTATTTCGATCTGAATGTTACGCAGACTGGGTCAAAAAATTAACAATAAGAATATGTGCCTCGTGACATTTCGACCGGATTTTAATGACACATCATCATACTTCCTGACTCATCAACAATTTACATACAATGGTTGGCATTCTCTAGTAAGTACACGCTTTTGCCCGGGCGTGCGTGGCAGTACTAATGTATACATAACAATAAGAACACGAGTAAGGGCACGAAGAAAATGTAAAGAAATGAAACAAATGGGTGCGGGTCAAAATATGTACATGACGTTTGAAACGCACAATGGGTCAAAGTACAAGTACCCAATTGTACAAAATGTATAACGCAATTTTCGGTGCCATTATTAGCAAGACGAACCTTTTTGATCGCGTAATCTAGACACAGATTGGTTTAGGTCAGGTTAAGTTTACCTTGTAACAATAGGGAAACGTGTTCAGTTGCCATTTTGTGAGAAAATTGAATTCTAATTTTTAACGATTAAATGTGTTTCGACCTATTTTACATTTCAAAGTTTAGTTTTCTTTTAAGGCTCGTGTTTATTGCCATTAAAAAAAACTGTGGTTTTGTTCTTTTATTTATGACCATTTGTTTTTATCAGAATGCATGGTATCTGATTGTAAGCAGCCAGTATCGTTTAGTAAGGAGTGCTGCACATTAACCGCAACAGTGCACCGCGACCATGCCACATTGTGTGCTGACGCGATGTTGACCTACTGGGTGTAACAACACAATACTACGACTGTGTTGAGTAGCAAAATGTTTCAATGGAATATGGGAGTACTTGGTAGTTGTGAAACAAATGAAAATGTAATGCGCAGTGGGAATTCATGAGCTTCCGTGTACCGCACGGATAGCTTATTTTACGGATATTGTGATAACGCTTTATTGCGAAAAATAAATTTGTGTTTAACCTTTTATGCTTGATAATAAGATCATTTTCATTTCTGGAAAAACAAACACCGCACGAAAATTATCATAGAAAATCGCACTATCATTTTCCTCTTTTCTAACTTAGTTAACATAACCCACGTTTTTTACAAGATACAAAACAAAATAATATATTTTCTCACCACCAAATAGAAGTCAACGATTTCCGGATAGTTTTCTTCAGTGCGTAGCTTTCTTATTTATTGTCAAATTACATAATTCAAAAATATCTAGTTCTTATCCCAAAGTTCGATAGCCTCCATTTTATTTTCAAAAGGTTTTAACAGTAGCTACTGCCGATAAGACAGTAAACAAATCGTTACTGCCATAACAACGGATCATCGAAGTGGGCCAACAGCTCTATTAGTCCACTGAGTAACGGAACACTAAGCAGCGTGTGCGCATACACAGTAAAGCACTACCAACAGTAAGTGATGGATCTGAAACAGTGGTTTCTAACCTTTTAATCTGTACCCCTCAAAAATTAAAAAAACATTCGTCATTCAGCCCTTCAAAGCGAGTATACTGTTATCCGGGTACTATTCCTAACTTCTACATTTATGGTATCTTGCTCATTATCCCACACTAAATAGAATTACCCCCAAGTTCGGAACTCCTGATTCCATATTTTGCGAAATTCATCCTTCCTTGTTTATATCATATCATGCTATATCACGTCTGATTCTGTTACTTAAATTGCATTTAAAACATTATCTTTTTTGAACTAGTGCAAGTTGAATACGAAGTTGTTCTATTACTGCTTTATATAATGGTATATTGTGGCAGAGACTTCCGATTAGCGTCAAATGTAGGTGATTGGTGTACGTAGCATCGTTAGTCTCACTAATTAGTACAAAGATCAGGTGACAATGAGTTAAGACAAAGGTGTTAAGAGCGCAAAAAGAAGCCGTTGATGAGTTTCTGAAGCTTATTTTACTAAATGCACACAGAGATGCTATATGTTAAACTATCAAATCCATTTTTTATGCATTACAGGCATTTGTTTAACCACATTTACGCCTGATGGTAAGCTAAGATAGGGTGGAGCACGCTTGCCTAGCAAATACCCATTCACCCTTGATTTGAAGACGACCGTTGTCTTCCTTAGTTTGTAACTTTAGTTAGTAAAACTGATAAAACTCCCTGGTGATAAAGATGGTTCCATAGTTTCCATAAAGCGATGGACCGGTACTTTAAAAAAAGCTGAAGCTTGCACACGAAAAGTCATTTAACACGACGATGATAAAATTTAAGTGCAACGACAATTTAATAGCCAAGTAATTACAGCATATACTAAATTACTAAACGACACTGAAAACTAGAACACAGAAAAATCCGAATAGTAAAGCTATGGCCCGGAAACAAATGGAATGAATGGATGGAATGAGTGTGCCTGTTTTCCATGACTTGACTTCACTATATCACGTGAGCATATACTAATAAAAGGATATGATAACACTGAAACGAAATGATGCTTGCAACTGGCAACCACAAAATAAAAGAAAATAAACCAAATAGATATAGAATAAAGTAACTAAGGCATTGATTTTGGTCACAGGACCACGAGGGGAAAGGAGGCAACCCTGAACCGTCAGAATGTGTAGACACGGCCAAGTTCCTGAGGGATGTAGTCGATAACATGGAACTGACTGAGAGCGACTACGAATCAGAAACGACTACGGAACAAATGGCCAGTGACAATTCGCAGTCACGCGACACTCAAATAAAGAGGGTAAGCGTAGTTTTAAAAGGCAATATGTTTAAGATTTCGCTGTAAATAACTAAAGCAATTAGGAGAAAGACAACGAAGTAATAATATTTATCAGTTACTGCGGAAAAGGGCCCAAAAATCAGCATAAAAAGAAAGAAAGAAAGAAAGAAAGAAAAACATTTATTCGTGATATATAGTTGCACAACAAAAAGAATTAAAAAAAAAAAAGAAGAAATAAATCATTAAATTAATAAAGAAGTCATTTAAATCGTAACGATAATAACGGAAGATAAGAACAAGGTTTCGTTTTTCGTTTAGTGGATCGGGTACACTACCAATTTCAAACGCAATTGTAATTAACACAAGCTAAGGTAATTTGTAATGCTCTTCCTGCATCCGTCCGTATTTCCGTCTAAATAACCTTGATGTTTTCAAGCCAAGTGCGAGTAGACCAGCGTCTTCTGTAATCATATATACATATATCACGTCTAAATCCCTTGCGGGTAGTCAGAGCAAGGCCTAAGGCAACAAGACCTAAAGGCAACGTTTAGCATGATTGTGGGCGTATACGCGGAAAGAGGTATCAAAATAGTGATAGTTTGTTGGATTCCTAAGATTGTCGCCTATTCCCTCGATGGGCTTTTACCATCTGCGCAGAGAAGCAACTGGTACATTTTATGTTTTTATGATGGAAGTGCATAGGTATCTACGTACCTACCGGAATTATCATCTCTATTATAACCACCAGCCTGCTACGTGCCATTGCTGAGCAAAGAACTGTTCTCATAATGACAGGGCTCAAGCTGTGATCTGTGATCCCTATGCGGGGACAGAGCGGGTTGGGAACTTCACACACCGAATTGCTTCACAGATGAGTGTAGCTTTCTAATGTAGTTTCGCAAGTAAATTCCGAAAAATTCAAAAGTGCGAGCCAATTTTCGAACACACCTCTGCTTGAGATGGCATTGGACAAACCAATAAGTCACGTCGGCTTCAAAAGTGGTTGGGTAAACCTAATCAAAAATATTATTCTCTATTCGCCTCCGCCTTTAACTTTTGGTACTACCTGTCGTGTGGATTGGAAAATGACACAGCCTTAGCACAGATGTTTCCCATTGGTCAAATACAAGCTCATAAAAAAGTAACCACAGATAATGCAGAACTGATTTACTATTTGGTAGCGGTCACGCGAAGTGTGAAGGAATGCGACGACATGCCGCGCGGCATTGTTTAGCTCTCTCTTGGGAACCGTTTTTCTTTTAAATATTTCAGTTACCTAACGATAGTAAGCGTGGAAAGAAAGGGTTTGGGTTTCTCTTTGTCTTTCGAGTACGAGTTGATTTGGCATTAAATACTTCGTGTTCAAATGAGATGAGATTTTTCTGAACCATTTCTCCATTACAAAGGAAATTACACACTTCGCGAAAAGATGATTGAATGGCATAAAAATACTTTTGCATACCCGAAAAGCGACGCAGCCTAATTAAAATCCTGTGAAAAAGAAAAAGAATGCAAGCGAGGTTGTAGACAAGATTTTTAAAATTAGATTAACGCAATCTATCACACCACCTGGTTGGTACAAGGTCATAATTACTCGAACTCCAAAAGGAAACAACCCCGTCGTTACCGTAAAACTACTTACTGCTTGTCCCAATCGTCCGTTAACATCGCATTGCGTGTTTATTAAACTGGGATAGTGTGTCATAGACAAATAGGTCGCGGGTAGCAACCTTTGTAAACGCACCCCGGGTCGCAGGAACTTTGGCGCCAAAATGGCGACAGCGGGTCGGCGCCGAGGCGGGAGACGACCGATCAATTCTTTATAGAGATAGATATAGTACACTCTACATAAACAGAGAAAGCGAAAGGGAACGGGTAAAATTCTTGCAGTATTTTTTCAGCTGTAAAGTTAGTTTCTTTATTCGTATAGGTAACTATGAAATTTTTTTTTTTAGTTCAGTAGTAGAAGTAGTAGGCTTTTGTTTTATCATAAAAAGAACATGTTTGTGCTATGTTTTGTTAAATTATTTTTATATTAAAGTAAGCACAATAAACAAAACAACTTTTTATTTAAATTGTGGCAAAATTCATGGGCGCTTGAATGATTCAGCCTGCATAGCCTGATACATTTTAAATGACTTCCTATCACGGCGCTTCCTATTCTTCTACATATTTGAAGGTCACGAATTTGTCATTTTGAAAAAGGAACAAAAAGAAAAACAAAACGCAGCCGTGATGTGTCAACGCGGGTAGACGAGCGGATCATAAAAACATTCTAACGATTCACACTAGTAACTTCTTACACCATTGACTTAAGGTAACATTTTGTACAGATGCTTGTTTTACTTGTGGTTTATCTGTACCTTGACAAATTTAGTGAGACATGTGACAAAATTTGGAACTTGGAACAATTTATATGCAAACTATGTTTTTTGTTGATGACAGCCCCACCGTGGCAAGGTCAGGTAAGTTGGTGGTTCAACAGTCAGCCAACAATGGGCAGTGTTGTAGTGACGTTTAGTCGTGTTACAAAGAGGTATTGTTCATATAACACCCTACGAGCTATAAAACATCCCACATACGGCCTAATATTTCAATTTTTATGCAACACCGTGCCTGAACGCTAAAACGATTTGCAGGAGGAAAATAAATCTAAACAAATACGTAGAAGTCAAACGTGTAAACTTTGTTTGTTAAAATTAAAAATGTTTCGTTTAATATACATATAAGCTGTAAGAGTTTGAACATTTGATTTGAACCAATACCACACTACATAGTATAAAAAAGTCGCTTTCCGCTGTGTGTCTGTCTCTATGTACTATGCTTAGATCATTAAAACTACGCAACGGATTTTGAAGCAGTTTTATTTAATAGATAGAGTGATTCAAGAGGAAGGTTTATATGTATAATAGGTACATGCATAATATACCGTACGAAGTACTAAGTAATAATTAATGGTCTATTATAGAAACGCAAGATGTTTAATTTGATTTTCTATAAGTGAGTAGGCAGCTGATTTTGGTGGTTTCAAAACCTATAAAAATTAAGTAATCGAAAGCAATTTAACTTTAAATAATTCTGCAGCCTTAATTCACTGGAGTCATAGACTTGAAAGGTATACATAACCCTTACCCATTAAATAAAATATTTATGATTCATTTAGTATTGATTAATAGAGTATTTATTAAGGTAAATAATGTTTAAAATATTAGTCATAGTTTGACGCATATTTCAGGAGCAAAGTTGATCTTAGCGAGAAAATTTGTTCCCAATGAAAATACTGAAACTTCGTGAATCATCTTTATACTGCGAAAAGGGTTAAACAATTATTGTTTTATTCATCAAAAATGACGCTCTCATTATTTACAAGTTTGTTTTTAAAAACTGCCATTTTCACTTTTTTTTACTGTTTTTGGAAGGATATTGTCACTACCTAAATGTTATTTTGAAAAATGTCGTTTTTTTAAACCTTAAAAAAATAAAAAAATTGCACTAATCTTTACAAAGTTGAAAATTATTATTGTTTGTATCCATTGTCAATCATATATCTGGCTAACATGACTAATTTCAAAAAGTCTTAGTTCCAAGTTCATAACTTTTTTATTTCATATTTTGCACTTCATACAATAAAATCTAAATTTCCTAAAACTCATTGTATAGTGTAAGAACGTGCGCGCGCATATGCAGTTATGCCGCTTGTAGACCGGAAAACGCTAGAAAGTGGCTTTTCAATTTTCAAATAACTCCATAATAAGCGATCTGGCTGGCTGGCTGGATGGATGCAATGATTCTTCGCAGTCGTGGCAGATTAAAAATAAATTCGTTTTCTTTTTCAGAATTAACTACGTACGTAGGACTCTTAAGTTTTTTTATAATTAAGAAAATGCCACTCTCAAGTTTAATCATATTTGCATTTTTTTAATATCGGCTAATAAAATAATAACTTAAATTTTTATGCAGTAGATGCAAGCCGCTTCTAACCGAGGGAACTGGGGGTATAGGTGTCTGGGGAAGGCCTATGTCCAACAGTGGGCGTCCTATGGTTGATATGATGATGATGATTGTTAATATAAACATTAAATTAAGTAAAAGCCACATAAGTTTAAAAAAGAATAAAATAGACTGCATAAAATATTTCTGTTAAATTGCAGTTATTAAATAATTGAAAGGCATAAACTTACAACAATTGAAACCCGGAAAGTGACGTATTTACATAAAGTATAAAATAATGAATATGCTTACAAATAATAAACCTTTAAAAAAACCTTGGCGAAGGCTCTTAGAATTGTTACGTTTACTAACAAAAAATAAAACTATTTCAAATTTTAACGCACGGCTGCTTGCAAAATAGAATAAAGCATAACAATATTATAAGAAATAAACCCATTCATAAAAATTATATAGAAAATTTGACGTATTTGCCCAAAAAATATGAATACAAAAGCCTTATAGCCATTTTGTCGCTGCCTTTAGTTAAACGAAGTCATTGTAAAAGTAAGCATTGATAAAGTGTTGATTATTCAATAAAATAAATATTTATACAGTGATGAATCAAGCTTTTAAAGAAAAATGAATCAAGTGGGTACAATTGCGTTTTAATAATAACTATTAAGAAAATTTACAAGAGCTAATCGGATGAAAACTGAATTAGCGTCTGAATTAACATGTGAAGGAAACAGTAGAAAGCGGGGTATCAGTGTTTATTGCATTAGACTTGTTACTTTAATTTATTATTTAATTGCCGAGATAATTTACGGTACGAGAAATGAGCTGGTACATAAAGTACCTACGTAGAAAGTCACTAATTACAAATTTAAGACGATGTCATTGCGTCTGCTTTCACACTGCTGGCGATAACCATCTAAACCCATGTGGCTTCAAAGCACCATGTTACTGGCAACTTTGTTTTTTGATTTAAGAAAAAAATCCGTTAGCCCTTAGCTTTTATAATACTGATGCTGGCTGAAGACAAATAATGGCATGGTGCAAATAGTAAAAAAAATGTAGAGACGTCAAATATGTCAACTCGTTGCGCTTAAAAAGCTGTTTTTGTTTTTGCGCTGGCATTCCAGATCATGAATCGCGGTGGTTATACGTAGTTAATTTAAAATTAGTATCCAATGAAAAACCGGCAGTCAACAGAATTAATTGCAGTACTTGTTTACTAAAACTACACTATAAAATATTTCGATGGCCGGTAATTCAGGAGAAAAAACCGAGGTAGTCACACGTCTTAACGTTTCTTTTAAATAAAGAGCATTTTTTATTGCAGACTTTATAAATAATTATTTCGTAATATATGTATGGGCAACATACTGACGCACAGAACACACTAGAACATACGTTCTAAATAAATGAAACAAAACAGTCCACTATAAAACCGAAACCAACCACCCAGTTCCATTAGGATACAATTAAATGTTTCTCAACAACCATCTGGGACAACTCTAATACGCGATGATAGGTGATCAAGATGATTGCAAGCTTGGCATAAATCAATCAGAGAGCGAAACTTTAGTTTTAAAATGAATGAAAGTTTACTCTACTACGGGGCCTACTACGCGAAGTGACCAAAAAGCGAAGATCTTCATTCCCTCCTCCCGTTTATACGAATTTGCTTGTCACAGGGGGAGTTGTTGAGGTATCCAGGGGTCTTTCCTTTAGTTCTAATGAAGCATAGATGCTCAGTGTTTGTGGGTAAAGCGATAGTCGCTCTGCAACGGACGCCGAACGCACTCGTATCCGCCGTTCTGAACGCATTGTTAAGCTTCGCGCGTTTTTCAAATTTAAATTTTCATATTTCGAGTGTAAGTGTTCTGAGACGATTTGGAAAGTGACTGGTGATTTTGAGTTAGCCGGAAGGTTTTGCATTTGGTAAGAATCAGTTTATTATTATTTATAAAATTATTTATTTTTACAATATCTTTTATTTTCGCCGTAGTAAAAGAATGTGAATTATTTTTTTATGCCGTCTTTACTTTAAACTTAAAAGTTATTTTATGTTAAGTTTGAAAAAAACGCGGTGTTTTTATTTAAATAATGCCTTTTGGTTTCAAATTGGTCAACAATTTTGCGACATAAATAATAGCTACAATTATAAACAGTCAGGAATACAAGTCGTACAGAGACTATACTTTACATAATACCTATGTAACTATAGTCGATTTAAACTAAACCACGCAGTAACGCAGTTAAATGACTGCTCTTGAACATAAGCACAGGTAAGCAAAGCAAGTACTGTGTGAACATAACAGTAAAGCCGTTTCAACGCATGTCACGTCCACATTAAGGGCCCGCCATTAAATTTAGTTTAAGCAAAGTGGTTTTGAGGACACGGAAAACAATAATAATGGTGTTGACGTTTTGTTAAAGATGGACGTTATAGACAACTCTTGTTAATAGAACTATGATGCCAGTAGTTTGTTTAGCCACCGGAGTTTTAAATAAAATAGGGACTGAAATGTTGATAAATTAATTTGGATTCTAGCGATTTTCAATTCAATTCGTTGTTTACTTTATTAGCTGACCTCTAGCGACCACGAAGTGTTGGAACTAAAATATAACGGTTGCTAAGCAACTAGCAGAATAAGGGCCCACCACTCTCTGTTAAGTTCCTGATAAGGTGCCCATATAATCTATGATACCATCTCTTTTATCTTGAACGCAGGTGATACAGGTCTAGTGTCCTATGACAAACCAACAAACTTGAAATATTTAACAATAGTTGTAGCATTAGTAGGATTACGTACTGAATGTCATTTTCATAATTAAATTAGCTTTTAGTGAAAAGTTGTTCTTTCATATCAAAGGAATCGAATGGTAATTAGTTAACATATAAATCACAGCCTATCAGATGGACGACTAAGCTAATTATGGATGGCCCACAATCCAAAAAAAAAATAAGGATCTAAGTAGGTATTCTATTGTTTGTTTAACGTGGCATAATGAAGAACACGCGTAACAAACGAATGACGCCACAAAAAAATCGACGGGGAAAGGCTACTGTGCAATATGACAGCACCCCAAACCTGAACGTAACGCAATTAGTAATTGCACACACATAAATTATTTTAATCATATACTTTCGCGGCTAAAATATATCCAATACCAGCATTGGAAAGTCTGTGTGCGTGTGTTCCGGCCGAGCGATTGGCATGTTGGTAGCATGTCGCGGTACATTGCTTGGTGAGTATTGTTTAATTGGTATACCGTATGAGAATCAATATTAAGTTTCAGGTGTAATATCTGTTACACCTGAAACTTGATAATATAATAATATAGCTGTTATTTTCTAGTAGAAGACAATAAATTGCTTCTTGGTTTTCACATGAAATTGGGTGAAATATCTCGTGACGCAAATTTGACTTCTTCAGTGTAATAAAAAATTATAAATATTGTTGAATTAAGGATTCATTGAAAATAATACACACACAGTGCCGTATATATAAGATATTAAACGTGACAAATTCTTTGAGATGGAAATTTATTTACATACTTTAGAGTCTCGTTTGAATAGTTAGTCGAAAAATTTCATACAAATAGGTATTTAATGAAAGCATGGAGAATAAAGTCTTCAAAGGGTACATTGTTCAACGTACATTTCGAGCGTAAATATTCTCACATGAATTGATAACAGGAAGCAGAAAGGAAACAGAGGTGTTTTATTACGAAATAACGGAATAGTCTTCTGTAAACTTATAACAGTTTATTGTACTTGTTTAAAGCAAACGCAAAAACTGTGTCTACAATTTGTTATGGACCTTCGCATTGACTTTGAGCGAACCTTTGAACGGCCTACGTTGACTTATAAAAACATGGCGGATAGGGTTTCGTGAGGAAGTCTTGCTCGAGGGTCACTGCTGGAAGTCGAGAAATATTTACAAGTACACTCTGAATCGCATCAAATACAAGTTTTCTATCAGTATAAAAACTAATCCAGACGTTTTTGTTTACCGGAGCAAACCGAAAATTGTAAGTTTACAGCATGTCAATGGTTTACAAACAAATATGAATTGGGCGGATTTCGAAATCACATTACGAGTAGATATCGTTACCAAGTATGTAGTGACAATTCGTGTAATGCAACATAACTACCACTTGAATAAAATTTTAGACTGCGACGTACTTGACAAAATGAGTATCTACCTACCTACAGCTACCTAAGAGTAGTGGTAATTCGTAAAACGTTTACAACTTATGAATGGTATATTTGCAGGCGTGATTTAATAAATCGGCTACTACAAGATTAGCGTAATCCATTATAACCCACATCAGCTCTTACTACCAAGTCTGACGGTGACCAATTATTAAGAAAAACAAGCGCTTTTACTGGTGTTTAAAGTAGGAGCGATACACGAAGACAACCACCATGATTCTTACTAACTCTGGTTAGTTTTGGTCTAGGTTAATTTTGATAAATCCACGCCTGTTTGTAGATGGCACTATGTGTACCTACTGTGACAGTTTGGACACCATGTGAAGGTTTTGTTACATTAATTAAGCAGCAAAGCAAAGGCCATAGCGCCAAGTAAATACAACGAACAGTAAAGCCCCGTAAATTACAATTTCGTTGAGCATTGATGACGTAACGAACTGAATGTTATCGAGAGTACCATGAATCACGAAATGTTTATTCCCTGATATTTTCTAGTGTATGTCACACACAGGTTCGCGTGCTGCACAACCAACACAACGTCATGTTATTGTGACTAACGCATCCTGTCTTGACTTTTGTAAACATTTGCTTCTAAACGAAACCTACCATCATCGAATAACTGCACTTATAGATACGTCATCACTTAGAATAAGAATACTGAAAAATGCAGAAAATGATGGACACTCTCCCACTAACTTATGTAAAATGCTGATTTTATCTGTGGTTGACTAGAGCAAATGTCAAAGCGATAGATAAAAAAATGAGAAACTAATTTCACATTAACATTAGCTTAAGAAGCGTTATGAATGTAAACTTTGCATAATAAACCAACAGAAAGGCTATTTTTTTTGCTGTCAATTATCAAAGCAGTTCAGTACCTGGTATCTCCCTTACTTATGTTAGGGGACCGACTGTACCACTGAAATTAATTATACTAAGAGTTTAGAGGTTAGCCCTAAAACAGACTACAACCGTTCTAGAACATTCCGTAATTAAAATACCTGCCCAGCCACGGTGTTTACAGATCAAACAGATACGGCCGGACCATCGATTACCATCCACTTACTCGGTGCTTAACTGCGATACTAAACACGAGGTAGGTTAATAGCAGTGATTGTCATGTGTAACGTAATATAGGCAAAATGAGGTGCTCTTTGTCTGCCCTATTCTATGTCGTGGTCTTAGACTAGGACTAAGCTCTTTCATGTGTAGATTCTAAATGCACCGAAAGCAGTACGCAGGAAGCCTAATTCTAGGGCTTTCTTACGCGCAAATACGTGACAGTGGAATAGGTTCGTAGGAACTATAAATAACTAGATGTTTACTTAGGTTAATACCGACCCTGGGGATTAAATCGCTGTGCCATGCAATTTAGTTTGTATTTTTTCATTCATTCATTTTATTTCGTAATAAATTGTCATGTTTTTATAGAATTCCTTTCTGCTAACTTTCTTTAGGCATTCTTCTTGGCAATGATGGTATTCTGAAAGCGCCAGCGGAATAAAATAAGACATTTAAAGAGCCCATTAGTCTAATAATAATAAAAAATACCTTGATTTTGCCCATTCTTACCCTAGCTCTCAAAGCCGGTACTACGCCTACAACACGCTGGATTTTTATCATTGATGATGCTCTTGTTGCCCACAAAAACGCTAATAATTTTAGTCCCATTAAAGAAATGTGACGATGGTTTACAATGTTCGTTTTTTTATTCATAGGTTCCGGAGTTCGGCGTAGGCGCGCGTGTGATTTGGGCCATGTCGGCGGGCGACCGGGAGTCCGAGGCGCAGGCGAAGAAGGGGGAGGAGGGCGCGGGGGGCGACCGCGACAGTCGCGCCGCGGCCGCGCTGAAGCAGTACTGGTGCGTGGGGCTGAGGGTGGCTGAGCTGGTGAGTACGGCATACTCCTCGAAGTCTAAGTATCTCTCTCTTACCTATGTACGACTACGTGGGTCTGCCTATAATGTAGTTCTAGCTCTCTAGCTCGTGATGCTCACGGCTTTTACGTACCGACGATGAGAGTTTATTCGTACGTCAGCACAACTGCCCAAGAAGCTACTACAAGGCATTAATCACGTTTGAAGCGCGTAATAAAGAGCCTATGCTCTTGGAAACTGGCTCTGATTATCATATAAACGCAGTTTTCAAATTTGCTAGTGACAAAGGGCTGGTCGCATAGCTCGTAGAACTGAAAGCCGAGGGGTTGTGAAGGTGCATAGACTCATGAAGAACTGGGGATGATAATGATAACTCGGATTACTTCAATAATGGCCATATAAACACAGCTGTCAAGTAAGCGAGTAACAACGGTCTAGCCACATCGTCTGTAGAACTGATAGCTGAGGGATTGTGAAGGTTCGTGAGAGAAGCCTAGAAAATGAGATCAAAAGATAGGAAGTCGTAAGTCAGTCTAGGTTGAAGGGAAAGGAGAAGAAGCTGTTACAACTGCGGCAAATCCAACCTTCGGCTCCATACATGTTCTGTCAGGAACTCTGCGAAAAGCGTCGCTGAGAACCATCAAGCATTAGAATAGGGCTTGGCATACAACTTTATGGCTCTAGATGTCAGGGTCAGCTAGTAGGTATATTTGCATACCCATAAATAAACAAGCTAAGCAATGAAATAATGGCAAGACCAAGTTCAATATTGATCAAATTTCCTAGTGAAGGGCTGTAATGTGAAACGAAGTACCAAAATCGAAGGTTGACCAACTCTGAACAAAAACACGAGATACCGAAACCGACTGAATAAAGAAAATTGATATTGACAGAAATCTGCCTGAAAACATGCATCACCAAACCAAATTGTCATCACATTGCAATTCCAAAAGTCAGAATCGATGGGTCTCGAAACCTCCACTACAATGATGAGACTTAAAGAAATGCAACTAACCGATATAAGTACGTATAGTTTTACAGTTAGAAGCAGCACAGCTCTGGGAATCGAACACATGTCAACGGCGAACGTATAATTATGAGTAAATGATAAACCTTGATTCACCTTGAGAATAGTATCCCTGTATTGCTATTAGCTATTCAGTGTGAACTTATTGTTCGTTATGGCATCGCTAAGTTCGTGCTCGACTAGTACTGTTTATGTATGAACAATGCTCTTAATTAATGTAGTTAACGGAAGAGAAAGACGCATTTTAAAACATTACGCAAGTTCCTTAAAGATGAGTTGAGTGAACAAATTAAACTAAGTAAAATTAATTAAGAACAGCAATTAAAGTAAGCGAAGTACGTATGCCTGTTACAATATAAAAAGTGGCTGCAGCAAGTACGTAATTGGCAATTGCATAAATATATTACGCGATGGATTTCAAACAATTACTCAAGAACAAGAAAAATAAACTGCCTAGGATCTTGAGCACTACAAAAAGGAAAATTATAATATATCTCATGATTTCACTAAGATGAAGTTTAGTGTCCCCCATCAATAAATGATTCACAA
This sequence comes from Pandemis corylana, assembly GCA_949127965.1. Lineage (NCBI taxonomy): Eukaryota > Metazoa > Arthropoda > Insecta > Lepidoptera > Tortricidae > Pandemis > Pandemis corylana. The sequence goes on from OX421857.1 coordinate 3,752,336, forward strand.
AAGGCGAAAGTGAAAACCATAATTTAATAAATGTTAAGAAAACGCCGCAAGCATTGGAAATGCGTTTGCGGTGTTTAAGAATATTCTGAAGGAGAAAACCGAGGCTTTACGTGCGCTTTCACTAATCTGTGCAAATTTGCTTTATGCGGTTGGCAGACGTGCGCAGGATGTACTTTGAGGCGGGAAAACTGACAGATATGTCCTTAACTGCGACGTCTATGACTGCTGTTTATTTTTAATTTGCTAATTATTGGCACAGGCTTAAGAGTCATTCAGCCTCTTTCAGTCAAGTTATTACTAAGGTTTATTTCGGCATTCAATCTATTGAGAAATTAGAAATTATCTGATTGTTTTATAGAAATCTAAATACTAATAAGTATTTATTTTCAGGTTATAACCGTGATCGCTATTGGATTGGTCACGGGAGCTCTAACGTCGCCCTACGTGGTCCAATCGCGGCTGTCGCACATAGCCGTCATCTTCTCAGCCTACTCAAGTAAGTCCTTTAAGTTTCGTGACATTGATTGCCAGGCCGTGGATGCGAACCTAGTGCCGCAATGTAATGCGACTTGCAGGATTTATCGCTCAAATCGAAACTGGGCAAAAGTTGGATCGTAGTAAGGGTGCGGCCGGTAGCAAGTCAAATATGTTTGAGTGGAAACTACAATTAAAGAGCAGTCGCCAGTTGAGATGCAGTCAAATTGCTATTACATAAGGCGTCTGCCACATGCAATTCGATGGGATTAAAGCCATAGTTTCCATATCCATAACTCGTGTCGACATTGAGCCAACCTACAAAACCTAACTGTCACTGTCAAAATCACTAAGAACCATAGACAAGCTCTGATCAAACTTCAACGAAAACAAACCTATATGGCGGAAAGCTTGAAGCTTGAATGGTCTTTAGGGCTGCTATTTTGGGGTTGTGCCACGCGGATATTCACAAGCGTGACGTCGCAGCTGTCTACGTTATGATTCACAAAATGCTCCCTAACATTAAAATATCCAAGGTTGCAGGGTCACGCGATAGGGTCACTGAGTAACATACTCGTACTTTATCATAGTAGCAGCTTTGGGCCATGAGCCACACTAAAACCAGTACATAACAAGTAGAAGGTTATACACTGTGTTTTAAAATTAATCCCTAATATTTGAACAGGTGGTAGGGTAATAAGTTTGACGGCACAACCTTGTTAATGTTTTTCGGTAGATATTGAAAGTGTACGCCGTCAAAGGCATGACTTAATTTTGAATCCAAAATTACGATGAAAAACCTTTACAAGAGTGTTCATTTCAACATACCCAGCCACCTGCTGAAATATTCTAGAATAATTCTAAAACACTATATTTTTTACGTCGCTCGGGCCGTAAGTAGCAATTTACCGCCCGCTATGCGAGCGCAAATTTCCACTTTCTGGCCAGGGGAAGACGTAAAATTTTGTACAAACCTCGGGAGGTGATAAAGAAAGCTTCAGTTCCTGCGATCTGAGATATTCTTTATTTTATCACCCCCGGAATGTAATGTACCTACTGTGGCATCCTTATTCATGTCCAGTCAGAAACGTATGTTCGAGTATTTTTTAGCTGAACCCACAAGCTATCATTGTTGCATCGCTGCGTACATAAACTACTATAATACATGCAAGGCTTATAAACCCAATTCTATTATCTATAATCTAAGAACATACACTTCCATTGGAAACTTGAGCTAAGAACGACTCCAGACTAACCTCTTGGAGGTTTTATTTTTGGACGTAAACCGTAAACGGTCCGAAAATTGGCAAAACAATTCTAGTTAACGCAAACCGAGTAAAACCGTGACCTAATTGCCACAATGGTATTTGTTGTAATCATTCAATTTGCGGGTAATTGTTAAACTTCCACAGCAATTTCCATGGTCCATCAGACACGGCCGCAGATACCACAGAAACGGCTTATGTAAAGATGAGGCGAATATTTTAAGACGAAGAAGACACATAAAAATATAAATTTATAAGTCAGATATGAGCATATTAACCGAATTTAAATGTAAATAACCGGTTTTGATGAAATTTGTATGGAAATATGAAATTGAATGAAATTTGTAAAAAATACAGTAGTCTGTGAACTCTTAGAATGCCATGCCCTCACTCGACCGATTCAAAAATTTATAAGAGTGAGTTAGACAGCAACACAAACTCAACATCCTTATCCTGTAATCGGTTAGAAAAGATAATACAATACAATAACTCTTTATTGAACACCACATATAACAACCAAAACAGAAAAAAGGTATATATAATATTACAAGGTAACAATAGGCGGCCTAAGACTAGGTAAGACAAGGTCCCCTTGACGATAGCACCTTTGTTACGCGTCCTGGCTTCAGAAAATCCAATTTCTTAAAGGCGTAAAATTGAACATTAATTTATCTAATTCAAAATCTCATTTTCCACAATTCAAATTAGATTTGAAATAACAATCAAACCGATATTTGGAATAAACAAAGCTATCTAAAGTCTAAAAAGAAAATACAGAAATATACATTACACAAACACAATAAGTATCATTTTTAAATTAACCTCTTGCAGTGGATTGATTTCTTTGACGTTTTTTGTCATTTTTTTACTGTTTTTCTACTTCTTTCAAGTGACTTGAAATGTGACGACACCGGACGACGACTGTCAATAAAAAAACCTAAGATAATAAGTCACACCATTTTAAAACTAAACTCTTGGTTAATCATGCATTTGATTGGTTTGAGGCCACAGGGATACCGAATTTAAGGTTTTAATAAAACGCGAGCTTCTTAAACTTTATGTTTTAAGCAGGGACCGTGTTGTACTAGCTCTAAAATTAACGCCTAATGCAACTAACACGATCAGCTATGACACCCATAAATATGGCTTCTCTTTATGATATTTTGTCTTTTCACGTTAATCCAAAAAGAAAAGGTAACAGATACATACATACTTTACTTACAAGGTGAGATATAACAACCATTCTTATTCCTATAGTAGAAACTACATAGTTACCGAAATGACGGACACAAAAGAGAATTGCACCAAAAAATACTGCAGCTTGCTGCTGAAATGCATTTCATAAAATATACGTTTAAATTTAAACATTATGAATCATATTTTCCAACGTAATCATAATCAGTGAACGCTGCAAAAACGTAACATCGGTGTCATTGCCTTTTTACGCAATTTCGATTAGCAATCAGTTTCACTGTCAACTGAAAAATCAGTTCCATTGAACTGCGTGTGAAAGTTATAATCAACATTGAAGTATTGAACGGCGACTAATGGAATGATGCTACAGTAATTTATAGTCTACAAACAAGTGTAAAGACAGCTTAAATTACGATGTAAATCAATGCAGCGTGTGAAAAACGTACGTTCCCGCGCAATTTTCTACAGTTTATATATATTCGATTCGAATTTCAAATTTGACACTTTAATGTGCGAAAATTTGAAAGTGGTATCTGTGGCGTTTGACCACAGATCCGGTTTAATAATTCACAAAGATGAACTACGCTAAAACGAATTAAAACGTTATGAATGCCTTTCCAGTACTTGTCTTCTCAGTAAATTAAGGAGTTTTTACGTGCGTTCATCATCATCATTTGATTGCCAACAGGTTTCATCATCATCACTGGCATTCTGATCATCGCGCGGCTGTTCGGCGAGTCGGTCGGATGGAGGACCTCCATTGGCTTCTCCGTTCTGGGGGTGGTCATGTTCACCGCTGCTGCTGCAGTCATCTTCTATGGTAATTTTACTTTATTAAACACAGGGTAATCGTTGCATTTGAGTTTGGGACAAAAAAAATACGTTTTTCTTGCCGAAGTCTTAACAATTTGAAGTTATAAACTACTTACTTAGCTGTCGCTGCTATTTAATGTAGTACTTAATGTCATCGGCAAGCTTGAATTTAGGCATTATATGTTACGACCGAACATGTGCTTCGGGGACATGGCACGTGTACGTTCATGGTTTGCGATAAATTCAATAAAAGCTAGGGTCTTCCACCATAGGATTTCCAAGAAACAAATGTGATAATTTTTGCAAAATTTTGGCCACCATAAAACGTTTGTACAGGATCGGAAGTACAACTAACTAGGTACCTACCTGCTTATGCATGTCTGTATTCTCTGTGCCTTTGGGCCCATGCCGCTTAAGGTGGACTGCTATTAATGCAGACTCCAGGGAACGGTGCCATAACTTCCGTTCCTTTCTAATTCGGCCTCTATGCTGCTAATGTATTCGTTAAACTGTTATGCTGGCCAGTATCCGGGGAATTATGGTGCCCAGGTGTCCTGTTATCCTCATTATCTTTACCGACACGCTTTTCTCATAAGGCTCTGCCATGGCTGCACTGCAATACATCGTTTTGTGCCGATAAATAATTTTCGTTAAAATGCTGACGTTATTTAATTATTATTAAATTACTTACTTAATAGGCGTCTCTGATTGCGTTACTTTATACTCACTTTTTAAAAAGTACCTAGTTAGGTGTTCAAATTTAGAAAGTGCTTCAGTTATCTTATTTTTAGTTTATTTCAATATTCAGGAACCTAGTTTAATTTCCTTTTTATTTACAGATTGGCACAACTCGTACTACGTCGTAGTCCGCCCCAATAAGCAGGCTTACGATCTCCTCCTCGCATCTGGCGTTTTCGCCGTAATCGGTGTGGCAGTATTCTTGTTCCACGCCTTCTTCACTTTCAGGAAGGAGGGAGATTATTAAAAAAACCGCTTTAGCTTTAAAACTTTCGAGCTAAATTGTTTATGATGCCCCATTTTAAAAAGAACTCTTCGCCGCCAAACATGAAAACTTGGAATCTCTAATTGTTATTATGTTAACTGCCGTTTTGTAATTATTATTTAAGTTAGGTATTATAAGTTTACTAGAAATAAGTTATTCTCAGTTTTGATTTCAAAATAAACATTAGCAGTGTTTTTTGTAAATAGGTTTTTATAACGAATCTCGAGTTGTCCTTAATGAGTAGCTACGTGTTTTCTTTAGAAAATATAAATTACTTACGTAAATAAATTTTGCTATATTGTCCTATGCAGCAGCTTATTGGAATTTCGAAATATTGGTCAACGCAGATGGCAACTTATTATTTTAATTTCATTTAAAACAGTATATTTTTGGCCGAGGGAGTGCAAGTAGAGTTAGGAATAAATTGTAGAATAATTTTCATTTGTAGATTTAATATTTGTCGTTGTCACTTTTAAGGAAAATAAATGAGGTTGTAATAATCGGCATACGATTTTGAAGAGTTGAAAATTTTAATGTTTATTGTTTAATTTAAAAACATAAGTAGGATTAGAATATCCCTCAAGCATGCATATGCTGATGGTAAATTTCTTCGAGGGGCATTGTACTGTATTGATTTTATGTAAGACTTTTAATTAATACCAACGAGTAGCTATTATCACAGCCTAACATCACAATTATGAAAAGAAGTTCATCGCCTTCTCTATCCTAGTAAAATACCGACCGCCCGAACTTAACTTTCAAAATGTGCGACATTTAAATTGCGCGCGTATATTTACCATAGACCATGAACAAATGCCACAGATTAAGCTCAATAAATGTAAAGAGAAGATAATTTCGTTTCAGCCACACCAACAAACACAAAACAGTAAATTGCATTGTTACATTACTAATTTAACTAGTATTATCTAAAAATTTGTTACACTGATTACGCGATTTACTATAACTTACTCGTAGAATAACATAGGTAGTTATATTGTAATATTATAATGGTTATTGTAACTGTTAATACTGAAACATTCCGCTGAAACCAAATTAAAGTTAGTATTTAGGTGCGTGTCGTAAAATACACTTTAAATGTTGAAAAAAAAGATAGATTTATTCGGTTCATTAAGATAAGACACGGTTTTATATTTTGTAGATGAATGGACTGAATCATGGGATGGTGTAATCAATATAACTACTCAAAATGAACGGTCTGGAATGCACGATCTTATAATTCGTGTCTTTCATCTAATTCCTACACAGTAGGTACACGTATCTAAATGTTACGCTCGCTTCTTACAAAGAACAGTTGAAGCAGAATAAATAAAATTTATTTAATTGTGTTTTATGATCTGCATTTGTAGATCTTATATAACTATGTAATTTAATCATAGGTTACATTTAAAGTTTACGTTAAATAATTATTACTTTTATTGAAAGGGAGAACCAAAGCAGTAATCAGTATCCGTCCAACAGTAGTTTTAGTTTGAATAAGTTTCAATTCTTTTAACATCTACTCTCTGTTGCTTCAATACATGGACTCTGTATTCTCTTCTTTAGTACTATAGGGATTAATTTAGTTTATTTTTCATCATCAAAGTTAAATAATAATTTAGAATATATTTTGTATATTTAATTTAGCGATATTTAAATAGTATTTTATTGGTTGCGCCCCAAAAGTATATCAGGCATTGATTAATGTATTCACCTCTAGCTCATTCACATTGAGTGTGAGAGAAAGGTAAATACAAGAATGTCTTGAGCTTTCGCGGCGAAACCTTCAGTTGCATGTAAAACAGCATATCCGGCGCTAATGTTACCTTATATATTCCACAATCGCATTCAAACAAAAGGTACCCGCGACACGCACAATTTATTGTAATAACGTATTATTAATGTAAATAAACAATGTATCCGTTGTAATTGGTTATTAAATATAGTATTGAATATATTTCTTGTCGATTACTTACTAGACCGATGAAAAAAAAACCTATTCCTATCCTGATAATGGCTGGTGTCCACTAGGCTCGCCAAATCGAATCCCAATAATTCGCCTTCTGTGTAGGTATACAATACTATGACACTACGTCGATTGACGAAGAGGCGCGGCGCACCGATTCCAATTGCAGTTTCATAGCAAATGTACAGGTAGACTGTGATTTGATTTGAAATAAATCTGAACTGAATACAGATTAACCAACATAATAAAAAATATTTTTTCTTGCCTCCACTACACTATTTTATAAGCCAAAGACAACAAACGAACGTCACTTTTCTTTTAACATAATCATAACCTTAAAAATAAATGTAAACAAAATATGAAACAGTTATCAGTCAATGCTATCAAGAATTGGACATAAAGTTAATGTTTATTACATACCTTTTCAGCTTTAGCCAAGTAAATCCAGAGTTTGCGCCACGTTGAAAACTTCTTTTGATCACTGAAGTTGTACTGCATTTCTTTAGACGCATATCTAGTGCTCAATGGAGACCGATAATTGCAGTATTCGGAACCTTGCACTTCCACAGGGGCGTCGATGGAAAACATTTCGTAAAGAAGATATTTATTTTAATTTTAGAGTAATAACTGCCGTTGCGTTAGATGTCGCAGCTGTCAGTTCACTGAACAGAGCAACATAACCTATGTTACCCTCAAGGTCAATCGAATAGCGGGAGAATTTCAATTCTGATAACAAGGTTATCGAATCTCTCGAGATGTCTGACGTAAGAATACGTTCCAATGCTTACGAAATAAGAACCCAATATCGAGTAGATTAATTAACAATCGGCCCTAGTATACTATGGTTTCTACAAGTAGGTAGTTACGCCAACCTAGTTACTTTACGTAAGTAGTTATTTATTTATTTGTTTATATTAAAGGCGATGCGACTAGAAACCCATCACTATTTTGATTCCCCTTTCCCCCTTTATGCCCACAATCACGCTAGATGTAGGCGTTACATCTTGTAACCTTAGTCTACCCCGTACCTAAAGGATATAGACGTGATTTATGCATGTATAGGTACCTACTTAGTGAAATTGATCTTTGGTAGTATCATTTAGATGGCCGAGTCGAGTTCTTGGTACACAATAACCCTCTTGACCAATTCCTGGTACGGTGATTGCTTCATCTCCGATCGTGCGCCCTCATGTGGATCAATAGCCAATTTCTTCAAGTGCGCGCACAATATTAAAAAACTGATAAAATTCATGGTAACTACGCAAGTATAATTGCACTTTTTGGTAGGCAAGTCAAACGAATGTTATATATAAGTACTTACCTACGGTAGGCTTCAGATTAAATCAGGCGTTACTTAGCAGATGTCCACATTAAAGAACAAATTAAGTCATAGAGTCAGCATCAGAAGTTTACTAACAGTCGAAGGGCTCAAAATGATCTACACACCATCCCATTACCTTGGCGTCGAGTGTAGATCATTATAATCTCTTGTGTTCCAATTTACTATGCAAAGGACCTAGCAAAGGACATAATAAAAAGTTAATTTTAAACCTTGATTAGGCGTTATTTAGCAGAGGTCCACATTAAAGATCAAATCTAGTCAGGGTCAGCATTAAGTTGACAAACAGTCGAAGGGCTCAAAATGATCTACACACCATCTTATTACCTTGGGGTCGTGTGTAGATCATTTTAAGCTCTTCGACTGTTTATCAGCTTCTGATGCTGACCGTACATAAGTCGCCCACTGGTGTCAGGTTGGTTTGCTTACCTAGTTAAACTTCCATGGCTGGTTCTTCCACGCTGGTCTGGGAGTAAAAAAAACATATAGGTAATGTACCAATTGCTACTCTTCCCGCGCAGATGGTAAAAGCCCATCGAGGGAATAGGCGAAAATCGGAGGAATCATGTTATAGGTTATAAGACTAGCAAACGATCACTATTGTGATTCCCCTTTTCAACTATACGCCTACAATCATGCTAAACGTGGCCTTTAGGTCTTGTTACCTTAGGCTCTGTCTAACCCGTAAGGAATAAAGACGTGATTTATGTATGTAGGTATCTACGTTAAACTTGAGTCACGTACCCAAAGCTCATGTCATCATGTCATTTCTCGTTAGACGGTTTCCGAAAGTGCGCAGATAGGTACTCGAGCCAGCTACGCGCGGACAAGCAAGGCGAAACGTACGTCGAAATTTAAATAAATTTTATGATAACACTTGTTGCTGAAAGGTTTGACAAAAAATATACAATTGTGAGTGGTAGCTTAGCTACAACGCAATAATAAAACAGACCTAGTTCTTTAGTCCCAAAGACCAGAATCAGGGCCAAAGTAACCCGATCTTACGATAACCAAATCATTTAAAAATTCAATAAATAAAAATATGATTAATATCGGAGTTTTTGACGCTTATAATTTTCGTGTCACAATGAAAAAAGTTAGTGGAAATTTTAACGCAACTTTAACGGTGTGTAACTTTTTGGTCCTCACTCAAAAAACAGTGATGCAAAATTGTTTAAAAAGAAACCTTTAGGGAAATTATATTTATATGCAAGACTAGCTATTCAATGATCATGATCATACTCGACTTCACGTTCTTATAATAATTTTAATTGGTGTCACACCTCTCAAGTTATTGACACTCACTAAATTACAAACAAATCGCCTTAAATGTACCACTAAGAAACAAACAAACATACATGCAAACAGTATACAGGTCGATAAGCACATTGCCTTCCTTTGCGTTACACAGGCAGGTAAAACTCGTTAGTTTATTAAATTGACATACCCTTTTTTTTAATTGTGCTTAGATAAATATTAACACTGATTGAAGTCATATTGTTAGCTTGTTCATTCTGAACATTTTGTTTTGCTGTGGAGGAATATTAAAATGATGCAATTTTATACACATAAACAGAGATTAAGCCATCAGACCACAACCTCACCCATTCAAAACAACAGATAACAAACAACTAAATTTACTTCGAATGATAAAGACTGTTCTGCCTGATTACGTTGTTACTGTATCCAAGTATTAAAAAAATGTTTATTTACGCACAACGCCCTCACCAGATCCTTGGACTCAAGTTGCAATTTTGCATAAACCCTTGAACTGACACCACCCAGGACTTAATCATGTAATTTATAATTTTAAAATCACCTCGACGCTTCGGTCGCGATGCAGCAGCCGAGGGTCTACTCGTTATTGAAAATCACTGAAATTTGAAACATAAATACCCCTTTTCGTTACAGGAACCAATATGGAGTTGATTAAGAAGCTATTATTTTTAAGCGTGGTAGCGAATGCCGCCGCTTCAACCTCTTGGATGGTCTCCAATCAGTGCTTCTGCAAATGGGCATGAGGCAAGAAATCTGCCAATTGCTCCAACGCTGGCCTTTCAGACATACCTAGCCTGAGCCCAGAGATACAATCCCTAGACCTGACAAGAAACAATCTAATGGAAATCTCGACAAATGCTTTCCGAAAAGCAGGACTTGTTAACGTGCAGGCATTAATACTGACAGAGTGTAATTTGACTACGATACATGACAATGGATTTAGTGGTTTGGAAATACTGGTACAACTCGATCTGTCACATAATTCCTTGACAACGCTGCATTCCAATACATTTCAAGGATTGCCTAAGATCAGACGGATAGCCCTCAATGGTAACCTGCTAGAGAAGCTAGAAGATAATCTTTTTTATAATTTGCCTGACTTATATAGAGTTGATTTGAGAAACAATAAAATCGTTCAAATTAGCGTTAATACTTTTAAAGACGTGCCTCGATTGCACATTATTGAGCTTGCCGACAACAGACTGGAGTATTTAAACGTCGAGACTCTAAATGTGCCAAGTCTATCTATTTTGGTACTCCATGATAACCCTTGGCGTTGTGATTGTAAATTACGACCGCTTAGAAACTGGGCGGAGAGTAAAATGTTTTTAGAATTTTCAAATTTAACTTGCGCAGAACCAGCGAACCTGTACGGGAAAGAATGGAAATATATAAACGCTACCGATTTCGCTTGTCAACCAGATGGGCTTGTTTAATTCCCGACCATGGAAATACCGGCCTGGAAATCCCAACCCTATATTCCGCTTACATTGTACAGTCAAGTGTAATAATATGTATCTAGACAAAGTTTCAAAAATAAGTAGGTACCATACGCTCTTACACCAGCGTAATAAGGTCGTGGGACATATTTTTGAGAAGTTCCTATCGATACTTATTATTGCACTTGACCGTACATGAAATACGCTTTGGCTACCAAATATCTAGTCGGTTTCTCGAGGCCAGAAAATCGGGACGCTAATTATTGCCTTCCAATCAGATACCATACATATTGTGCACCCCACAGAAAGTGTCAGTGTGTCAACTCAAACGTCACACACAATACACTAACTTGTTAAGTGAACGGTAATCCCCTACCTGATGTCCATTGGTCACCTAATTCGCAGTGGGAAGTGAAATACTACGTATGCGGCGTAAAGCTCCGACTCCATCTGCTGTTAAAACTAAGGATTAATCTAGTACAGTGATTTTCAAAGTGGGGGGCGCGCCCCCCTAGGGGGGCGCAGTGACCTGCAAAGGGGGGCGTGGGCTACGATACAGGACCTTATAGAACCTTATTAACAAATTCCTTGTGTTTATGCTTAACAACCTACGGCTGAATTATAGGGGGGGGGGGGGGCACAGAGTTTTATCTATTTAGAGAGGGGGCGCGTAATGAATAAGTTTGGGAACCCCTGATCTAGTACATTATAGATACACAGCAAGAACATTCACTAATTTAAAAAAAATCTCGTACTTATCTCGAAATCGCTAATCTTACGAAGTGAACTTTACTTACTGTAGGCATTTTAAGGTTCAGTTTTGTTCGAATATCCATTTACGATACAAGATGTAAAATATGATAGCATTAAGGTTCGGCCACACCAGTGCGTATAACGATGACGGTGCGTTTACGCAACAAAATGTATGAAGAAATGGTGAGAGGACGTGACGCATGCGACACGTCACTACGTATACGCAGCGGTGTGGTGGCTCCTTTACAAAACCTTTTTCTTACGAGTTATTCTACTTATCAATAAAAATAATTAACAAAAACTTCCAATTCATTCGTCACCTGCCTGTTTCGTACAAAAATGTTAAATTTTCGGATAAAAAACGATTGAAACTCTACCGACTACTGGGCCAATAATTAAAAAAAAATTACAACAATACCTTTATTCATATAATTCCATCGCTCAGTGTAAACAATATTCCAATACCTTCTTGCGCCACAATTTGGCAGTGACATAATTGTCAAGATAAAACAAGGCACAACAGTATATGCATAATTAAACGAAGACTCTCATTATGTACATAATTTGCAGACATATACAAGTGACAAAATACCATCTAAAAATATACACCGCTTCATAATACACGAAAAACAGTCTATCCTTTGTTTGAGTTTTGCAATACGCTACATACTGACTTCATTGATTTGTTTCAATAGCATACTAGCCTGATGCCCGCGACTGCGTCTGCGCAGAATTCGCTTGTCGCTATCCCGCGGGAACTATATGTCCTTCCCTAGGACTCAAAACTACCGCTATACCAAACTTCATTGAAATCGGTTCAGTGGTTTAGGCGTGAAAGCGTAACAGACAGTTACTTTCGCATTTATAATATTAGGGATTATACTCGTAATTAGCCCAATTTCTTTTAAGATATCAATTATATTATTGTTCTTAGCGTTTAACAATATTCTTAGAAAAATATCCAATATAGCTTCTTATTTTAACTATAGTCGGGTATCTATTGCACTGTTTTCAGATGGCAAAACTAACAAGTTCGCAGTCACAAATATTTCTATCGCATCGACAATTCGCCTATAAAATATCCCGATCAGTAGGCTTATTACCTAACTCGCTCGCAATCGCCATCGTGTTCATTTTGACAGTTCATGTATGGGCTGACAATTGGCATCGGAATCAGCTAGCTGTCACATTCATACAAGAACTGTCAAAATGAACACGATGGCCATTGTAAATAAGCCTACAGTTCTTGTATAGAATTCGTTTCTGGTGTCATATACGGTACACCGGACTGTGAACATGTTAATTCAACGAAGTTACTTCTTCTGCAGTGACTTCATCATTTTCTCGAGTTTCATCGCCTTTTGGAGGTCACCCTTGATTTTCAGCTTGCCCATCATGAATGCTGTCGCTGGCTTCAGCTTGCCTTAAAAAATAGAAGGCAGTTACTTAATACTAATAATAACGAGTAGGTGTAGCGAATGTCTCTTTTGTCTGTTGCATTTTCATATTTTTCATTTAATTTTGGCAAGATAGAATAAAATTGAGAAAGGCACTCTGCTATACTCTTTTAAACACGGTCGTCGTTGTCTGTTATTATTATACAGAAATCTTTAAACGTGCCTCGGAGAGAGGTGAAACACTTGTCTGGAATATTCTGTGTTGGTGCTTCTCAATGTCATTTCAGATGTTTTTCCTTGGATTTTCGTTTTGTGCTGTCGTTGTTTCTCAAACATTGACTGCAGGAGTAGGATTCGACGGAAGCGCGACTGTTTTGCATGATTTGACCTCACTATATCGCGGAGTTAAAGTTATCCATATTTTTTTTATTTATTTATTTTACAATATTTCAGAGGCGCTTCGGTTAGTGTGAATGAATACTGCCGTACAAACTTTTTATCGTAGTTTTAGATTCAGATAGAATGGAATGGGAGTGGGCGAATATCTTAGGAATCATGGTATAGGCGATGCGGCTAGCAACCCATCACAATTTTGTCTCCCAGTGTTTGCTGAAATATTTCCAAATAAATCTGAGATACTTTGTATATGTGTCACCTGTGCGACCCACACACACACACGCACACACATGTTGTTGCGGAGCAGCAAGGTACCTATAGACCGACCGTTTAAATGAGTCCTTGCCCTCGCGGTGCAGAAGCGCGGGGTGGGACGGCCGCGGAGTGGGGGCTGCCGCCCGGCAGGCGCCCTACCCGCCCGCACCGAGAGAGGTCCCCGCGGTCGTCCTACCCCGCGCACCTGTGCTGTTTTTTGTTTATTATAGTGATAGTTACCAGCGAACATGTCTGCGAAGTTCTTCCCGTCCATGGTGAGAGTCGCGTCCGGGGGGTTCTTGGGCTCGCCCTGGCCGCACGCGCCGTCGCCATTCTTCAGGTCTATGTGCCACACGCCCTCTTCTTTTCCTGCAAATAAACAATTTAATCCCAGTTTACATTATGCAAGCGATTTCGCGCAACTAGAGTTACACTGCGGTGTTTGATTATTGGTCGTATAAAGCATTAGCTCATCGGCCGCGCAATGTAAAGCTAGTTGCGCGAAGTTACTTGCATAATGTAAACTGGGTTTTAGGGTTCCGTATCTTATGCTTCCACGCTGGTCAGGGAGTAAAGAAAAGGAATAGAATGTATTTGCAGTTGCTTCTCTTCCCGCGCAGACGGTAAAAGCCCATCGAGGGACTGGGTGAAAATCTTCTGAATCATGTTATAGGCGATGCGGCTAGCAACCTATCTCTATATTGATTCCCCTTTCCACCTATCCGCCCACAATCATGCTAAACGTGACGACTTCTAACCCGTTCGCATCACGGCTTGGCAATGTAATGAACTTTGCAAGGTTTTTATTACAAGTAAACCAGGCTTGTCACATACCTGATACGTTGAACTGGTAAACGGCCTGGGTCTTCTTCACCAACTCGGGCGACAGACTCTTGCCAATGGCCGCGAACAACGTGGGAATCTGACCCTCAGGCTCGCCCTTCTAGAATATCAATGACACATCAATCAACTGCTAACACTGGCTTTTATCAACACAAAGCACTTGAACACTACTCTAAGGGCCTGTTTCACCACTCTCTGTTAAGTTCCAGTTATCTTAAGCACAATATATATATAAGCTAAAGCAGTAAGGAACCTACGAACAAATCGGTTGAAACGAAACACGCACACAGGCGCGCGCTTTACACGGCCCCTAAGCGGACCTCGTCCACTCCGCTCAGGCTCAGGTCCGCTTAGGGGCCGTGTAAAGCGCGCGCCTGTGTGCGTGTTTCGTTTCAACCGATTTGTTCGTAGGTTCCTTACTGCTTTAGCTTATATATATATACTGTGTCTTAAGTGTCAGTTATCTATGATGACGTCTCTCTCTGTTTCATAGTAATAAATAGAGACGGAATCATAAATAACTGGAGCTTAACATAGTGGTGAAACATGCTCTTATACTATCAAAAGAATCAAGAATTTACTTTTTATAGTTTTACGGTTTTACCATTTAGAAATTAAATTTGTAAACGACATTGAAAATTAGAACACAAAAATTCGAAAAAAACTGCCCTGCTATGGGCGGCGTAGGGGTATACATACCACGCATCACGGAATGATGAGGATCCGGGTTCGATCCCGGCCATAACTTTACTTTTCGGAATTTTCTATAGGTATTCCATGTTCTAAATTTCAGTGTCGGTTAGAAATTTAACTAGTCTACTCCGAAATTCGATTTTCGAAGTTCGCATAGCGCTGTTTCGCTCACACTAATAGGTGGGTAACTCTCTAATTTGAGAGCGAGAGGAATGATAGAAACTTCGAAAATTAATTTTCTGAGTAGCCCCACTGGTTAACACTAAGGGTGCGACCAAAGGACGGCCTCAAAATGCACTATCTGGAATGGATGACCTATTGAACGTACGGCCTGACAATTCCTCATACAGTACACGAAATACCTGGCCGTCTATGCCAGCACGGCTAGGACAAGTGCACGCGAGATAGACTGCTCATCTTCTTCTTACTGCTCGTTTTAGAAAGAGAAGGGTAGTCTAGCGCGCTCGTGCTTAGGCTTGCTGGTCATGCATTCCAAGAATGTAAATTGATCGACCGAGAACTAGCTGTATATTTCATACGATTTTAACGTTATCTGCTGTGAGACTCTGACAGTGATATAAACAGATAACTCACTTGTATTTATCTCGCTCTACACTCGACAATACCCCATTAAAATGTCCGACAATGTACGAATCGTGTAAGCGGGACAGAGCTAAGAATGCAAAGCAAGCAATACTCTGCCAGTTGCGCTTGCAAATAAAGTTCAATATAGATTATTTACACGTTCGGCTACCATCGGAAACTGGTCTGCGCTTCTCTGCGCAAACGAATACTGCCGATACGCATTATATTTGTTGTCAAACTGTACTGACCGGCTTGATTCAATATCATGTCTGAGTCTCACAGTTGTGTTATAATATGTCGGGGTAAACTCGATTTATATTATACAAGTGACTCGTTTTTTTTTTATTTCACTAAGATAAGCACAGATGTGGCTAAGGTTTTACAAAACGAAATTCGATATAAAGCTAGAGTTACACGTCTACGGCTAACGTTCACAACATTGACTTATATTTGTGTATTTTTTTGTAGATGACAATTTGCGTCTAACTAATCTACTTATCGTATAGGTACTAACGTTTCATGTACGAGTATCTCTAGCTTTATTCAGAGTCATGCTTCACAAAACTTCTTGATAAAACTTTTTTTTGTAGATTATACTAAGCCAGTGTCATTGATATTTTATCGTTAGACGTTTATCAAAAAATTGCGAGAGGCATTATTAAACATGTAATGCTTGTTTTTATCACATATTTTTTATCTATATTGGTCGCATTTTATATCGTGATTAAAATGACTTTTGTTAGTTGCCAACCTATTTTCTAGATGAGCAGATTGTAATAAATTAAATTCGTAAAATACTATAGTAGTTTGCTTAGATTTTCGGGTCATTTTAAAAACGGTACAAATCGTAGTTAGTGAATACATACATTTTGAATGTCAAATTTATAAAAGGCCATTTTACTATAAAAATATAGAAATAGGGGAAATAAAGAGAAGAAGTTTCTTCATAACAGTCACATCTTTGATGTAAAGTGGTTGAATATGGCAGCATTTTTTGTACTTTTTTTTAGCTCCTTTTTAATCCGTATTCTGCTCTCTATTGTCCTCAATAAACCCGGGGCGTATTAATTTGGGAGTTAAAGTTAACCAAACTATTCATAGTAAGAACTGCTCTATTAATATTTGAATAGGTATTCTTGTTATTAAAGTGATTTAAGTATAATTACGTAAGGCCGTGTGATACGATATATGGTTATGATAAAAATAAAAACTTAACAGACAACAAAGGTTAGGGAATAAAGTTAAGAATAAAACATAATTATTTATTGTCTGTAATAAAAGTTTTTTTAAATTTGGAATATTTTCACACCTTCTTCGCGGCCTGGCTGGAAGGTGACCCAGGGACGTCCAAAAAGAAATCGGGTAACAGATTATCTATATTACCTGCAACCAAATAGATATTTCCAATTTCAAAATTTTGCTCCCTTTTTACATTTGATAGACGCCACAAACATTTCCCATTACAAACAATTCAAATAATTTAATGACGGACAAGGTATAATATAACACAGAAAACATGATTAAAAAGCACCATGAAAATTAATTCAAATATGAGTAGGTATATTGTGAAAATAAAATGAGCTGTGAACGAAAGTATTAACGCATAGAAATTTCGTAACATACGGCCATATATATATCGAACAACACTTTTAAAAAGGTTATATGTTTCAACAAAAGTAGTGATTATGTATGTATAACTCTTTATTCGCGTAGTAGTAGTGTAGGTATTCACTAACAGCAAATATAAGGCCTAAAGGCCGTGCGACATCCGAGCGTCACAACACAACAGAAACACAAAACAAGCCCGATACCAACCACAGATAGACCCAACAATATCTATTGCAACACAGAAATATTCGGAAAATAATAAGCGGTTATGACAATTAAACTTGATAAATCTACTTGAAAAATCGATAAAATTTACTCTATTCGATATTAATAAAAAAAATGTTTTTTTTTTACAATCGTTTGGTGTCTTCATTTTGTGTGTCTATCATGCCGCTCTGCAAAGCCAGCGCACATTATCTAACTTAGGTAACTACGGGCCATGTCCTTGAACATTGGTTCCTTACTTTTTTTTACCGCCACTCTCTCGGTCCCCTTTGACATCCTACCCCGCGCCCCTGTACCGGCGCGGGCGAGGACTCATTTCAGCGGTCGGTCTATAGTATCTATCCTATTTTTATTGCACACGGCTAGCACGAGTGCGCGCGAGAGCTATGTCGCGCGCGAGAAAGACTACCCGTAAGAAAAAGAGTAAGAAGAAGTCTATTTCGCGCGCGCTCTTGTAGTTTGGTAATATCTCGTTCTAAACAGAAACGATTTTACCCCTTTGACTATAATTACCCCCAAGTTCGGAACCAATGTCCTAGCTAGAACGACACGAACCTTGTCGTAGTTAACCGCAGAGGTATGATACCGGCGCACAGACGCGTTGGCCTTCATTAAAGTGTGATGTGCCATCGCTCGTGGGTCGTCGAGGAAACCGTCGATGATCAGATTATTGGCGTTCTCTGGGGTAAGAACGGACGCTGTTACCTACTGCTTATACGGCTTCGTATTATGTACGCATAATGGGGCATATTCGATGTCATGTAATTGAACAATGATTTAATATGGGGCAAACACGAAAACCACTGCTCACGAAGCGACAGTCAATTGATCATAGAGTCAAGTCAAATGATTGACGTATTTATAACCATTATTATAAAACACGTTTACTTTGACATTTGACTTTACAAATTCTAATATAAGTGCAAGCTTCTGAACATGTTTGTTACTCTTTTGCGCTGAAACAGCTAGATGAATTTGGTATGTAGATAGCATCTCTGAAATAGCATAGGCTACATTCATCACTACATAGTATAAAACAAAGTCGCTTTTTCTGTCCCCAAGTCCGTTTGTATGCTTATATCTTCAAAACTACACCACGGATTTTGATGCGGGTTTTTTTAATAGGTAGATAGAGTGATTCAAGAGGAAGGTTTATATGTATAATACATGCATAATATACCGTGCGAAGCCGGGGCGGGTCGCTAGTACATAATAAATCTTAACTATTTCATTGACACTTCGTGAGCCAGTCGTGCTTTCCGAATGTACCCGACGGCAGATCATTCATTATTCACACATATTATTTACGCATTGTGAGAATAAATAAATACTAAAATATTTTCAGTTTCAGCTGGAGAAAAATCATACGAAATGATCATTCGACGAAAATTACTTTAGGACAGAAATATGTAGGTATACCTATAGGATATTCGGCTCCCCATATGATTATAGACAAGAAACGTTAACCTACACCGCGTCACCATGTTCCGCGTTTCCTGGCTAATAAAATAATGAAAGGAAGATCCTTGTATGTACAGCGAGTAAGTAATACGAGTTAGTAGCACCATGTATCATGCTACGTTTATTGAAAATTACTCGCTCACAAAATGATTAAACAACACATCAGTGGCGTGACGTCAAGTATATCAGAAGGCAAGCCGAAGGGAATTTAACTAGCCTTGTCCTCTAATTCTGCACAATAAAGTGCCCAACTGCCTTAAAATAGGCAAGCCGGTGGGAATCGAGTTCTACGGACGCCACGCCACTGCAACACATAAGACAACAAAAAAATAATTTGGTAAATTCGTCTACGTGCATAACAGATGTTAGAGCGCCTTGCCGGATCTTATATTCGCGGGTGTCTGTACAAGGATCTTAAAAAGTACGAACCAGGGTTGATATGATTTAAACAGTGATTTTATTCAATTGTTTTTTTTTTAAATAAATCATTAAATTTTTACTGCAACTAAATTGGCCAAAAATTGTCTAGGCACTTCCCCCGACATCGACTATGGCGCTCACATGTGTGCCGATGCCATGCGGGCGAATACCAACACAGTACCGGGATTCCCCGAAACTAAAACACGCAACGCATTTCGTTTTTCGCCCGGTCATTCGTAATTGACTAGTGAAAGAGAGAATACAAGGTGTCAGGAAGAAAAAAAGATGCTGTGTGGGTTTATTTCGACGATAATACGTTGTTTTCGTTTCAGTAAATAACTGAACTGTCTACTAAATTAATAAAAGGTAAAATAAAAAAAAAAACTATTTCAATCAAATAGATCCGATTTGAATCAAATTAAGGTCCGGCCACACCAGTGCGTAAAAGACGTTGACGGCGCGTTTATGCTACAAAATGTATGAAGAAACGGTGAGAGAACGTGACGCACGCGACACGTCACTGCGTATACGCAGCGGTATTATGATATTTTTAAAAGATCATGATTTTCATCAACCCTGGTACGAACAAGTTCCTTATTTTAGGACCCTTTTTAATTTGTCACACAGGATGACAGTGTCGGCATTAAATTAAAGAACACGACCGTGAACGAAGGTGATGGTAATGAGACAATGACGTCATAAAGTACTCACTCGGGTCGCAGGCGTAAGGCGTCAGGTCTTTGACACCGGCCTTCTTCACCACGTCCTCGTCGATAGCAAAGTTACCTGTGTAGGATTTGGGGTCTCTGAAAGAAAAGGTGTTTATAACTAATCCTACTCTTAAGTATTGAATTTTATAGTCAGAAGTAAAGACCGGATTAAATGCATTTGCATATTCGCATATGCATTTGCATATTTCAGCCATTCTCAGCGGTATAAGCATATTTTACCTAAGATCTAGTTATGATGCACATTATCGGTACATTTACAATATTTTTCACTCACCCTGCGTTCCGAAATGCGACCAGATTTAATAACAGTCACAAAATATAAGGGTTATTGAGTAATAATTGTGACTTTTTACTGCATTTCGGAACGCAGTCAGTAGCCGCGCGCGTCTTTTGTTTTGACAGTTACGATAATAAAATAAAAGAGACAGAAGAACGTCGCGCTCGCCTACTACAAAGTCGTTCCACCTATTCCGCATATAAATTGTTACTTGTTCCTTGTGTGGAATTCCTAAAATTTATCATTTGATTGCGCATATTCTGCCAATTTTCGTGCATATTTCAAGCATTTTTCATGCATTTTCGCATGCATATAACAAGCTTTTTATGTTGCATATAATCCGGTGTCTAGTCAGAAGCCTGTTGTGACGGAAATCTGTCATAGGAAGTGGCCCTGGATAGTAACACATACCCAAACAGCATGGTTGGGTTGCGTTCAAATTTGGTATACATAAATGTATAACATATGACAATGGAAGTGTTTGTGTGTGTGCGTGCGTGCGTGGTTTTTTTCATTCGAAAGAAAGAAAGTAAAAATCGGTCCAGCAGTTTGAAGAATATCAGCTCTTTTCTAAAATGATGTATATTTTTGGCACAAAATTGTTTATTACTCGACAAATACGTAGGGGTTTTTTTAAAAATTTGAACGTTCTTACGTTATTTAACAACTTATTAAATGCTGGTCTGGGAGCAAAGGAAAAACATAGAATGTCCCAGTTGCTTCTCGTCCCGCGCAGATGGCAAAAGCCCACCGAGAGAATGAAAATGCCTAGGAATCATTTTATAGGCGACGCGGCTAGCAACCCATCACTATTTTGATTCCCATTTCCACCTATACGCCTACAATCATGCCAAACATGTATGTATGTATTGAAATCATAATGGAGGGAAGGTATATATGTACTTGCACTTACTGGCTAAGCATGTAGTAAGCAGCGTCGGAGACGATCTCGGGCTTACGGCTGGTGGACACGTCGCCAGTCAACATCTCGATCGCGGCAGTTGCTATACCTACAATAAATGTACGTATGTACCTATGTGTGTATGTATAACTCCTGATTGTACATAAAACACATTAATTTTACAGGTAATGAGATAAACAGGTGCACAAAGGCGAGCTTATCCTTTAAAGGGGTCTGTTCCAGCTCACCTTCGAACGATTGACACGACAACAGAAACTGAAGTATAGAGAGTAGACAATACTAAAATCTAAAAGAGCAAAGACTCTTAAATTAACCGAAACAAATAAAGCGTTAAAATAATAATAATAAGAATAGACCTACACAACAATACAGGTACCTACACCGTAATAAGAAGTGACATCTAAATTAGGAGATCTTTTTTAATATGGCCCCATCGATCGATGCGATCATTTCGCCAATGTCAAAATAATAAATACAGTATTCAAAAATCTTGTGACAAAAATGTCGGCAACGTTGTACGGTAGAACACGGTCAAAAGACCCCTCCCCCTGTCGGGCTCTTAGCCAACGGATAACGATATCCCTCCGAATCTGCCAGGAAATCATTAACCGATGCCCAGGGTGCACCGGACCAAGCACTGCTCTTCCCCTCGGATGGATTCAAAAACGAACCGCAGCTCTTGTCCACACGCGGAGGTAGCCCGACTCGCGCCACAAACTAGGAGATGTTGTGACATAGTTACCTGTCATGGGCCAGAGCGCGTTGACTCCGATATTGTACGGCTTGAACTCCTCGCTCATGCCGAGCACGCACATCGACATGCCGTATTTGGCCATCGTGTACGCAACGTGTACAGAGAACCTGAAACAATATCAAACATACACACAAATCACGTCTTTATCCCTTACGGGGTAGACAGAGCCTAAGGTAACAGGTACCTACAGGCCACAATTAACAAGTTGAGGGTGTGTAGATGGAAAATGGAATCAAAATAGTGATGGGTTGCTAGCCTCATCGTCTATAACATGATTCTTATAAGTTTCACCCATTCCCTTGATGGTCTTTTACCATCTGCGCGGGTAGAGAAGCAACTGGTACATTCTATGTTTTATATGTATGTACTTGTAGAAACTTTATACATCTCTACTACAGACTAATATAATTTAAGGCTCGGGGACCTTATACATCCCTTTTATAAATACGTACATACACATACACAAATAACGTCTATATCCCTTACGGGGTAGACAGAGCCTGAGGTAACAAAAGCTAAAGGCCACGTTTAGCATTGTACGCGTATAGGTGGCAAAAGGAATCAAAATAGTGATGGGTTGCTAGCCGCATCGCCTGTAATAGTCATGATTCCTAAAAATTTCGCCTCTTCCCTCGATGGGCTTTTACCATCTGCGCGGGACGAGAAGCAACTGGTACATTCTATGTTTTTCGTTTGCTCCGAGACCAGCATGGAAGTATTTAATTTAAGTAATAAAGTATTCTTACTGTATTTTATGTTGAAAAAATGACTTTCTGCCAAGTTTCTTGGGCCCATTCTTCTTGGTAATGAGTCTTTCCGAATGCGCTGGTAGTTTCAAAAAAGACATGTAAAAGAGCCCTTTGTGGACAATTTGCAAAAATAAAATTTTGATTTTTGATTTTGATACATACATACATACCGTCACGCCTCTTTCCCACAAGGGTAGACGGAGCCTACTTTGTTCCACTT
This sequence comes from Pandemis corylana, assembly GCA_949127965.1. Classification (NCBI taxonomy): domain Eukaryota; kingdom Metazoa; phylum Arthropoda; class Insecta; order Lepidoptera; family Tortricidae; genus Pandemis; species Pandemis corylana. The sequence goes on from OX421857.1 coordinate 3,775,393, forward strand.
GCCACGATGCTGACATACTTCTTTCGCTTCATCCACATTCATCAATCTCTTCATACATGCTCGTCGGTTTCGGGTACTCCTGACCTGACCTTTTCCAAAAACGCCTCCTATTTGGTATTTGGTTGGTTTTGGTATTTATTGTAAGGTTTGATATTGTTATCAAACTACAATAAATCAACTAAATAAACATTTTGACAGTTCTTGTACGAATGTGACAGCTGGCTGATTCCGATGCCAATTGCCAGCCCATACATGAACTGTCAAAATGAACACGATAGGACAGTTTTAATCCCGGAAAACCGCATAGTTCCCTCGGGATAGCGATAAGCGACTCCTGCGCAATAGGTATTTTTCTTACCAGAACGGGTTCATATTGAGTGGCGGTGAGAGGTTGAGGATATGCGCATGATTGCTGTTCTTGAGGTGAGGCAGGCATAGCTTCGATCTGAAAGATAATTGAAGTCTTCAATAAAAACAAACTTTTTTACTTTGTATTTTGTTTTTACAACTAGCTTCTGCCCGCGACTTCGTCTGTGTAGAATTATACATAAAAACCTTCCTCTTGAATCATTCTATCTATTAAAAAAAATCGCATCAAAATCCGTTGTGTAGTTTTGAAGATATAAGTATACATAGGGACAGAGAAAGCGACTTTGTTTTATACTATGTAGTGATAATGCATAACAACATCCCTTCCATGGTGGTCTGGGAGTAAAGAAAAAACATAGAATGTACCAGTTGCTTCGGGCAATTAACAAATATTTTAGGAATCATGTTGTAGGCGATGCGGCTAGCGACTCATCACTATTTTGATTCCCCTTTCCACCTCTACGAAGGCAATTGAGGAAGAAATCAATTGGAAGCAGTAAACATATATAAATTTTGTCATTATAACTACCTTTTACAGTCACCCTGCAGATCAGTCACCCTAGTTTACGGTATTTCAAGTCATTGTCATGTCATCCTTTCTTATATTTTTTTATCTTATCTTTCTCTTTACGTAAGGTCATCAAAGGCAGTGTTATTATAGAAGTTCACTTACACCAAGAAAGTACCCCTGGTGTTGATGCTGTGCATCAGGTCGTATCTCTTCATATCGGTTTCAGCAGTGCCCGTGAGAGAGATAGCCGACGCATTGTTCACCAGAATATCAATCCCGTTGAACTGGAAATTAGTTTATTTAGTATGTTATCATTATTTGCATTTAATAAGTGGATTTGGACATCATTAGTTTTTAAAAGGCGAGTGTACCACTATTTGACAGGCCAGCAATGCACGCGCAGTCCTAATGGTACTGTATGTGTCTATGAGAGGTGGTAACCACTTAACATCAGGTGGACCGCATGCATTTAATATAAAAAAAAAGTAAATGACTATAACTTTGCAGTGTCTTTTTGATTAAGCTAGCTAGACAGACAGATGGATGTCAAAATGATCTTAGATTATGATTTATTTTTGAAAGCAGGAGCTGTTTAAAGTTTTGAACCAATATTTTATCCTGTCAATAAACTCATTGCGAACACTTACTAAAGTGCTGTTTATAAGAAATAATAAGGCCAGTGTCTCAAAAGCAATGTTATGTTGAACATTATAAGGACAATGCTGTTTAAAATTAAAGATAACAACTTCATTGAAAGATAATGGCATTGTGGATTAATTACTTTTTTCACAGCTTCATCAATGGCCTTTTGAACTTGCTTCTCGTCTCTCACATCCACGATGCATGGCAGCGCTTTGCCTCCAATAGCTTCAACTAAAAATAAACACAATTTGTTTCAGAATCAAATTAGAAAAGGTGAATCTTCCTGTTTAGCAGATAATCTATGAGCTCGCTCCTAAAATGATATTTATGTTTGTCTTGCTGTCTAACTTACTCTTACAGGTTTAATTAATACTTGAAAGCTTGAAAAGTGGATGTTATCCAAAACCCGATTGTTGTTCTAAGAGCTCACAGACTGAAGTGTTTTCATTGCATTTTTTAAGGTTAAGGATTGGATAGTTATGTTGGAAGGTAAACTTATTGTTAAACATGGCACTTGTATACAAATTACAATACATAGATACAATCAACTGCAAAAATAAGTATTGATACAAACTTCTTAAAAATATGTCCCACAACCTTATTAAGCCAGTGTAAGTGTGTATGGTACTTATTTTTGAAACTTTGATTAGATACATTATTATTACACTTGACTGTACATAGTCCATCATGATATCAGGAAAATTATTTTATGCACACAAAATTTTAGGCAGACCTGAGTATAAGTAGCATTTTCTCATTTCATGATATGAAACATTTAGTAAACCACATAAAATAACCTAAATTTACAGTTTAAAATTAAAAAATTCAATTCCTAGTCAGTTTCCATCTTAATCAACATAAATAAACAACCATGAAAACATTAGTTGGCTGAGTATCAACAAGTCTTGTTCCAGTTCAAAGTCCAAAGTAACAGAAAAAGCAAACTTCAGAGAAACATCTGTATTTAAATTACTCTAGTATGGACTCGATGTATGTGACTTTTTTAGAGCAGGAAAAGGCTATAGTAACAAGAGATTCTTCCTTACTTTCTTCAGCAGCGGTGTAAATAGTGCCTGGTAGCTTTGGATGGGGATCGGCGGTCTTCGCCGCAACCACCACATTAGCTCCATCTTTAGCTGCCTTGAGGGCAATAGCCTTCCCAATACCACGAGAAGCACCCGTTATAAACAGCGTGCGACCCGCTAGTTTACTATAAAAATTAAAATAATCTATAAAAGAAAGTGGAACGCCAACGTCAATACAAAATGTTTTCGATAAGTTTACTCACCCGGTGTTAGCAACTAAACTCATATTGTACGTTTCACCTTGGTTCTTTGACGACTAAATTTATCTTTTTAAGTTATAAATTTATATGGCAGAGCTAACTGATAATGATAATACAAAAACGGGACAAATTATCGTATCTGCCCGCAGCAACCCCGTTCCGTTTCGTTTACTGAAACGAGTGGAGTGAATTTAGCTGCACAACCAAACGTCAAAAAATGACATTTATCTAAATTATCATAGCCGACCGGTTTTAATTTTATATCTGTCAGAAACTTACAATGACAGCAGTAGGATGGCAGCATTGGCACTTTGGTAGCTTAGTAAGAAATTAGCGGGAAATTTTAAGACTTGCTAACTCGGTGCTAACTCGGAGGAATAAGAGTGGCATGGTCCGTTTGGTCACAAAAAAAGGAATTAGTGTAAGTATGTTGGTGAGTTATAATAGTTTTTTAAGATATTTAACTGACCGCCCGAATTAAAATGTTTCGTATTTAGGTGTATCTAAGTACTACTAACGATGTTCGAATGACTTCCGTTGTGTCTCACAAAACATGTTCGTATAAATAAAATGATTGGTGATCCGATCGTGTTGCTGTACGTTCTTGATCTAAATTGGCTACGTCCGTCACACTGCAACCGTACCAGAGGCTGATATTTTAATACATACATACACAGCATGATTCGAAACTGTAATACTTACCTATATAATGTATCTTTTGGGAGTGATGGGGCCGCTAAAAGAAAAAAAAAGAAAATCGTGAACGTTCCACAGACCATAGAAGAAGAAAGTTAAAAGATAAATGATAAAGGCGACCGTTTTAAACTAACGCATTGCCGCTGCGCGTGTGGGTGTCTTTGGTTGCACTAGTGTGCATAACTTTACGCACATGCTAAGGCGTAGTTTAAACCTGCCTCACTTAGCTGTTCGCCGGGCTCCATCTTACTTTTTATTTGGTCTCAGGTACCCTCTCATCTTTTGCCTTACTAAAATTGACGTCCTTTAACTAAAACCAGGTATATCAATGTATGGCCTTTAGGTCTTGTTACTTTAGGCTCTGCCTACCCCGTAAGAGATAAAGTCGTGATTTAAGGACATAATTACTATAGTACTATAAAATACTGTTTTACAAGTCTTTAGAGGTTAATTTAACCATTGCTAGATAGTATGGTCAGTAATTATTACCCAGCTCGATAGTATTTAAAAATACCCTAGGGTCTGTGCTGTCGCACTCACTCCTATGGGTTTGATACTTGAATCAGCCGATCATACCTGAAACCCGAATGTCGTTCTAGGAGCTCGGGAACTGTAGGTACTGTTTATTGTTTAATAATAATGCCAGGAAAGATTTGAATTACATTTATTTTTGTGCATCACGTTATACTCCAACTTTACTAAGATCTAAAGTACAATCAGGACCTGGACAAGTTCTTTATCAGTATTTTTCATGCAGAGTTAAACCACAATAACTCACTTATCTAACATGGATTACATCCACCCGAAGTGTTAACGGCGATAAAGACAAATAACAGATAATTACAGATATTAAACAATTTACAAAAACACAAGATAGGAATTACCTAATAATAAACCAGGTGTAACCGGCGCCATAGACAGGATTCTACCATGGGACGTAAATATTTTATTTAACCATCTAGTCTCGCTGAAAAAAGTATACCTAAGCTAAAAGTGCTAGAAGCTAGAACCTCAGACAAAATAAATAGTCAAGACGAAATTCTGCGAACGTCTTGCCGTGACGTAAGCGTCTCAGTTTGTTTGAGCTTGTGTGCGTCCAACTGTACGTATACGCTAACGAGCAGTTTTAAATCGGTGTCAAAGTCAATTATTTGGTCTGGGGATAGAACAATGTCAACAATGGAGCATCTTATGAACGAGATGGAGATAGGATTTATACCGAGCGCCATTTTAGAATCCCATCATAATAGTCACAGGTTATCAGAGGCGTCTCTAGTCCATGTAGCGCCCGTGGGTAAACGCTCTAGTAACTAGTAGTAGGCTAGTAGGTACACATGTAGGTAGTGCCCGTGTGCAAACACTCTAGTCACTAGGCCATCCATGTAGCACCCGTGCGCAAACGCTCTAGTCACTAGTAGGTACATGTAGGTTCTGTCCGTGTGCAAACACTCTAGTGACTAGAGTCTAGTCACTAGTCCATCCATGTAGCGTCCGTGTGCAAACAATAACCTAGCGCCCCCTAGTAAGAGTGGGGCTCCGTAGCGAGCAGCGCTCGGCGCCCCCTAGGGGCACTGCGCCCGTGTGGGTATATAGGTAAAGACGCCTCTGCAGGTTATACCAAGTAAAAATTCCATTAGCAACTTCGATTCACATCATTTGAGCCTCTAGTGTAGATTTCTGACGCAAAACAAACAGTCAGCGTCTCTAGCGGCGGTTATCGGCAACAAACTGGCCTTAAACACTCAAATTACAAATTCAAATTTCAAATCGTACCATCACGCTCACACTACCAGTATTTAAAATTGTGAGAGGGACGGTATGATACGAATTTCGGATTTAGGGTACGCCCCATGATCTCATTGTATCTGTAATTTTGCTTACAGAAGATATAACAAACTGGACTAAATTATGTCGAAAAACTTGATTTATTTAAATTATTATTCATGACTTTGTAAAGTCTACTTCACAAAGTTAAAAGTTAAAAAAAAAACGGAATTATGGTCTCCTTTTCATCTGGTAGAATAGGTACTTTCGATCTTAAGTGCTCAAAACACCGCGGACATGTGGATATAATAATCTAAAATAAATCTACTATAATTTTCATAAGACATTTAAGTTAGGCTTCATAATTATAACAATTGCAATCCTCCTCTAAGTATGGCTCGAATCATTGATAATATTTAATTCATTTATATTTATAACTATTTCACAATCTTTCATTCATTTCATTACACATATAATGTACATAATGGCTAACTACAAAAATATACATTTCCAATTGAAAAAAAACGTACCTACTTAGGTACTAATTCATATGAGTATTTATTCCATTATATTTCTACAAATTTCTATGAAAATAAAACACATTTATGGCTATAAAAATAATTAGTTTAAAGAATACTTCGTTAGAGATCTATGGGCGAGTAAGTCTACACAAATATAGTTTATAAAATATCTTGTCAAACTTGAATCAACTGATAAAAAGTGGAGATGATAAGATAAGCATTTAGACTTTGAACATAGCTTGTGCTTGCTCTTAGATCTTTGGAAGTTGAAAGTTACAAGGAACATACAACATACTATCGAACAAAGTGAACCCTGTCCCACTGTGGAACCATTTCACAGTAAATGTCATAACGACAACGTTAATTGAATTGACCGGAAAAACCATGTGAGAATGGACCAGTTAGGGTGGGTCCGGAATCTTTTTTTTTTGGTATTATTGTAATTATTGGCGTAGAAAATTACTGGCAACTAGCAATAACCGAAGCTAAAGACGATGTCTTATTTTTTGTAAAAATATAAAAAATAAGATAGAATAGGTAATATGATATACAGCACAACCGAAATCGGTCAAATAGTAAAAAACGAATGTATTGACATTAAACTTTTCTTATTTCTTATCACTTGGCAGCTTTGATAATAGCGACACTGTGTACATACAAGTCAAAGTCTATGTTCAAAGTCCAAAGATCACATACAATTTTAATTCTGGCTGTAGTTCGTTGGGCACACAATTCAAGTTTTGCATTAAATACAATTTGTTGGCTGTCTTAGATTTGTAAATTAGCGGTTACCCTTAAATATTATTTGATTTTATACAGCTGTTTGTAAGCCACGCATAATATTTAATATCTCTTAAATATCGTAATGCATATCAACACAACATTTACTCTTTGAAAACATAAAAACTTCATTTATTCACATTACATTGTATATTTATGTAAGTAGATATATAAAATATTGTGAACCTACTCAATAAAAACTAATAATATTTACAACGAACTGATAAATACTATCAAGAAAAGTAAGTAAGTAAATATGGGACATGAGCCAATTTGTTTAGTTTTATTACTGTGGACGTTATACCATTCAAACGGTATCAACACAACATCGAATAGCATAGAAAAAAAACATATATTGTCTATTAAAAATGGCATTTTTGTGAATTTGTTATACAATAAATGTATCAGTTCTCATGATGAACTTTATTATTATGACTTTTACTTGTAGGTAGTAAAAATATATATTTTTCACCCTGTTTTCCTACGTGATATGAAGTTTGCCGCTAGCTTCCATGTGTAGCCAACTTCGCGCTGGTCAAAACTTATATCTTTTATTTCCTTGAAGTTAGCCCCGCATCAAACACTTGAAGCATTTACAAAAATCGATCTAAAAGTTTACAGTATTATAGTTTATTTATTATGAGCCTATTGTGTACCACTGCTGACCAAAGGCCTCCCCCCCAACGCTTCCACGCTGCGGTACGTGTCGTCCTTTAGAAGGTGTCCATCTCGTCCCGCCATCACCGTCTAGGTCTGCCGGCCCCCGTTTTGAGTTAGTGGGTACAGTATTAGCCATCGAAGAATAAGTTGAACTGTTGTGCTATTATTGTGGTACTTATTTTTGTTATTGGAAATAAAATAAATATACAAGAATGTTCTAATCTAACAGATTTGCATGTCCACTCAAATATCTCATGCTATTGTACCTACCTACGACCTAAATAATTAGATTTGTTATAAATAGAGAACAACAAGAGATTGAAATCGATCTAAGTCGGTAAGCTATCTGAGAAGCATTATATCCTACGCCAGTCTAGAGCTAAATCCGAGAATTTCGATAGAAAGAGCGATATATCCCGTTACAGTGAGAAGCACCATACATTCTGTTAAACACACTAAAGTCACAACTTTACTTATCTAACGTATTAAAGCATCAACGAAAATAATTGGCACCAGAAATCAACTTACCACTAATAAAACTGATTTCTATTTTTTAAAATAAAAGTCAATGGTTGAAACACGTTTAAAAGAAAACTAAATGTACGCAGGCTGTTTGGCAGAATGTTGCAAGGCTGCCAACACATCGTGTTTGACTCTGACGTAGAGTCTGCCTTTTCGCCATGGGTTTTGCAACTGTAGCGGCCTGAAGTCATCCCTGAGGCATCGTTCTCTGGCTCCTATGACAGCTACTAGGCAGAAGTCTTGTAGTTTCTCTGGGCCATAGACGGGGCCGGACTTTCCTTTGAGAACGGCAGCCATGTTGAGCTGTTTGACGACTAGGTCGATGACCTCGCGGGCGGAGGTGCGCGGAGTCACGTGTAGTTTGAGCGAAGTGCCGGCTGCTAGACCAGTGTCGTAGGCAGCGAACACCTGTGTAGAAATAATGAGTGTTATGCCAGTATTTGTATTTTTTTACTCTTGCACCTACTTTAATCCGCAAATAATAATTGCAAAGACAGTAGATACCATCAGGTACTATCACAAAGGCACTCCTACTTCACTAAATCGAAAAACATTCAAAAGTTTTGCACACAGAATTTGAAAGGACCAAAAACAATGGACAGATAGATTTCTGCATCACAAAAAACCGTCCTCCGCATACGCTGAACGAAATTACAGCTTATCATTACCTACGAAACCAAAATTGATTTCACAAATTTAAGTATTTTCTTGCATTTTACCTGCAAAATTCCCGGTTGGTCCGGCGGCCGTTCTGTCTTTACGCTGCTATCCTCGCTGTCGCTCCTCACGTCAGTCTTAGGAATCTTATTGTTATACTCTTCTTCCTGAGCCTCCAGTAGCGTCTGTCTCTTCACACACGATCCTTTCGTCAGCTCCTGCCCCGTATCACTAAACTCAACATCTGTTGACTTCACGTTAGTCATGCTCTTTGATGCGATCACGTTGCTCGGGGCCCTATGCTTCACTTGCGGACGGATTTTCAAAGGAACCATTGTGGCTGTTATAGGACAACTCTGACTTTCGGAATCGCTTGACAAGCTCCCAGCGGATTCTGAAGTTATTCCTTTCGATGGACGCACGCTGATCATGCTTCCTGGGTAATAGCCTTTCACGGTCAGCAGGGGACTTGATGTGGTCGACATGCTTGCGTTAATACTGTTAGGTCTCGGTTTCGGTTCTATGTTTTCATTTTGGAGGACTAGAGTGTCTTCGCTCCTTGATGGGGGCAGGCGGTTGCTTCCGATACTAGCATGAGAACCTGAGGATTTCACGTCGAATTGAGAATTGCTACTCATGTAATTGTTGCTCATCACGCTCGACTGCGTAAACTGTGAGTCTGCACTGCCTTTTCTTGAGTAATTCGGCTGCGCGTTGAGATACTGGGAACTACTGAGGTTTAGTGTGGAAACAGACGTTTGTCGCGGGGCCAGACTTAATTGCTGTTCAGACTTGCTGAATTCCGGGTGCAAATTTGCATGATTTCCATTCCCAGCTGGTCCGGGCCACGATCCTCTTCCTGGAGAAGTTTTGGTAATCTTGCCATCCCTTGACGGTATTTGGAGGAACTCTACCTTCAGATTACCGTCCTTTTCGTGGCTTTCAGGATCTGATCCATCCACGCTGGACTGAGACGGCATTCTATCTATGACGTACTTGAGCAATATTCCGGAGCTAGGAATCGCTTTGTCCTTGTCTCTCGCGAACCCAATCAGATCCATGAGCCAGCGCTCTGCCTTCCATATGGCGTTTAAGCTATTTTGAAGTTCTTCGAGTTTCGATAGTCGCTCTTTGGCAGTTTGTAGCTCGGTGCAAGAGAACGCTTCCCTGTGAGAATGAGCAGCTAGAGCAACGTCTAATTCTAGCACGCAACTAAGTTTAGAGTATTTGTTTAGTATGTTGGTGTGATACGTCTGCAAGTGTATCATCTCGAACGCTTGGATAGGAAGACTGAGAAGGTCTCCTTTTTGGAGTAGTATTTCTTTTTGTCCTGGAACCGAGCAGGCTTGTTCCGCGGGTGGACACAGCATGATAAAACTGACATCGCTATTAAGTTCTATGACCTCGAGGTCGTAGATTCGGTGGGTGATGGCAGTTTCGGTAGATATGTCCATTTCCTTGAAGAGGCGGCGGGAGGCGGAAGCTATCTGGTCTAGGAACATCTCTTGAGATTCGGAAGGCTTCTCCTGGTTGCTGATGGCTGTGAAGGCGGTGATGGCTTGCTGATCTTCTGATGAAGCGTGGCCGGCTTGCGTCTTCAAGAATTCCCATTCCTCGCTGAAACAAGAAGTTTTATGGTGAAAACGTTCGATAATGCAAACAGTAAAGGCCCTCGGTTTTGTTCTGAAACTCGTCTGCCAAAACGATTTTTTAATACACCAGTCCAGTATGACACCTTTCAATAAATAAGATAGTTTTGTACATGCTGCGAATAATTTCGAATAATTTAGCGGGACTCAGTGTAGAGTCAGTCCGCACAGCCACCACAATTTTACTCGCTAATCCTGCAGCTAAACAGAACAAGCTACTGAGCAAACTACTGGTGTGTGGACAGTAGAACAACCGTCGTAATTAAGGGCACAAGAGGCATTTTCATCTTAAAACTCACGCCAACAATCATCGGCAGTCCTGATGGCGTGGTTATTATGGGCAGTAGCGATTGATACTCACGCAGAAACATGTGGGTTTTCTCTAACCCTGGTGTGAGGGGGAACGTTTGGCGTCCGCGCGGGCGCCACAATGCGAACCACCTCCACCGAGGACTGCAGCTTCAAGTAACCCAGGTAAAGCCCACGGGGCAACTGCACGCGGGATACCTGCACAGACATCGGATTTAGAACAGCTAGGTACATACCAACCATCGCGCTATGAGTTATCATTTAGTATTTCGATCTTCGTATTCAGGGGTATGCTTAGGAGAGTATGTAAGTACTGAAATAGCGTTTGTTTTTAATTGTTCAGCAGTCATTATAGCTCGCCTTATCCCAATATTATTTTAAAGATCAGTACCTAATATTAACAGAGTTGAATGAACCTCTAGGTATCCATTCTTTAATTAGGGTCTACAGATCTTTCAGTGGCGTGTCGTCGTAACAACTCGACTCCCATCTTGTTCCTCAAATTTCTTTCCTCTTTCTTTACTCGCCGCTTGAGATAGATGGTATTATTACAATACAATACAATATTGATGATATTGAACACCACATATAACAACCAAAACAGAAAAAAGGTATACAGAATTATTACAAGGTAACAATAGGCGGCCTATTCGTGGCGGTTTATTGTTTATTATTATTTTATTGGTGGATTATTATGGGTATCATTAATCTTTTTTGACTTGATAACGTCTTATAAATCGATGAACACCTGCTGCACGCACAATAAAGTAACACGCGTTCCGCGTGACGTCAGAGCTAGCAGTTTTCATCAATGTTTCTTTATAACGTCTTAAAATCACGTAAAATTATCGTCCGTAAACCGACTTTACAGACAACCAGGTTATTATCTGTAATATCTAAGTCATCATACTCTATACAGAGTGAAGCTAGAAGCTTCGCACCAGCCGCAGTCTACACTCCCGACTACTATGGCGAGCATAAGCAAATTGCGTTGCGTCGCCTTACCACTGCCTACCTTTTCGACCCCCCTTGCACGCCCGTCTCTAAGCACCACGCACCTGGTGGTATGCGATCTGGTCATGAACCGACGCCATCAGCAGCTCCCCGATGGTGTTGTCCTCGCTGAGCACGCGCCGGCGCAGCCGCGACACCGGCGCCCAGCGCGAGTTCAGCGCCGACACCGACTTGGCCGACTTGACGCTGTTCACGCACGACAGCACCACGGTGCCGTGCGAGTCCCGGAGAGGCTTGTGGTACAATTGACCTGAAATGTAAATTATAAGCCATGATAACCTAGGTTTGACTTATGGTATCTCAAGCAAAGTCCCGGGCTCGCACCATTGAGTTTTCGGAATTTGTGAACAAAAACAACTTGACAAAAGGGAGAAACACATGCGAAGCAATTTAATGGTGTGTAAAGGTCCGCGTGGGAACTATAATCCAAGTCCTCTCAATCTGAGAGGAGGCCTGTGGCCATCAGTGGTACCCAGCAGGTTTACAGTTATCATTAAAGAATTCGTATCAAAAATATTTATTTATTCCTACTGTCCCTCTGTATGTGTATGTACGCTAACATCTTTTAAACTAGGTACATATAACGCATTTTAAGGCGGTTGCTATCATTAGATAGACTGATTTAAAAGAAAGGGTTATAAGTATAGATTGAAAGTAGTAAAAATTTAATTCTTTATTAATTTGAAAGTATCTGACCTGTAGGTTTATTACCTAACTCGCTCGCAATCGCCATCATGTTCATTTTGACACTTCATGTATGGGCTGACAATTGGCATTGGAATCAACTAGCTGTCACATTCATACAAGAATTGTCAAAATGAACACTATGCAGATTGCGAGCGAGTTAGATAATAAGCCTACTGATCTAACAGATCTGGCGGTCGAAATTAAAGGAGTTTGATGGATACCCATGAATATTATGTGCTACAGGAATTAATAGGAATCATTTATAGACTGCCAGAACGAATCCTGCTACAAAGAAACCACTAGTACCTACCTAGATCTTGTATGCAGAGCGCGGATTGCATTTGCGCAGCCGCAGTAAGCAACTTGAGTCGGAAGTGTATGGAGGACGAGGTATGTTTCTCCATGTCCGACCGCAAAGACTTCACATCATCCCATGCACAGGAAACCTGGAACACAAGCATATTATAAAATACTAGCTGTTGCCAATATAGCCTATGTTCATCAGGGATAATGGAGGATTCTGATGGTAAGAAAGAAACCTACTCTCACAGGTAAGGTGTCCAATTTGTGAAGCTACGTCCGCAACTTTAGTTTTTCTACGGATCTCTCATGAAACATAGCTCTTTTAAGGTTGGTACTCGTATACAGATTATAGTTTTACCTTCATTAGCCAATGGAAGTCGGTGTAGATGCACGTTGGATAGGTCTCGTCCACCTCTATGACAGGCAGGAACTCCTCGCTCGTCACTAGCACTTTGTCCTCGTGGTACAAGATACAGGCAAGGTACACTCCCCTAAAGTAAAAAAAATATACATTACGAAATATACTGAGAAACGTATACCACAAATGGACCGAAATGAACAGAAATGGCCAATTTTTAAGCCAGTTTGAAGGTCCAGATTCTAGTGTAAAGGGCTAGGTCAATAAACCTAGATATCATACTGAGTGGCTAGTATCCGAATGGTTTCATTTGGTATAGCGACAGTAATCCTTCAAGTAAAATTTGGAAAAAAAGATCTCACTCCGTTTTTAGAAACTCATTTAATTTCAATTGTTTATTTCTTGGTTAGTTAGTTTAGGTCGAAGTGGTCGAATTTACTAAATATTAAGTATACGCTACGCAATGTTAGCAGAAATTACAGTTGACAAAAAGCTATTGAAAATTTACACCAATTGATCTAGTCCCAAACTACGGCAACGGATAGGTTAAACATACTTAAATTTAACATCTATGAGTCTGGTACAAGGTACAAACATTGGTAGGTATTCATCATAAAAGTGCCTACCCCTACTGGGATTCGAACCTGGGACCTATAGCTTCATAGTCAGGGTCACTAACCACTAGGCTATTAGGTCGTCAAATTAAAATGGATTTCCGCAAAGTAACACCTGATTCAATACAATATGCGTCATTTTCTTCGTTCCCTAGCGTACACGACACCAGTTTCTATATACAGCATACCTCCTCAGATTCTTCTGGAATTTGCTAGCCGCAGTAAACAGCTGGCGTATGGTGGCGGTCTTCTTGCGCGGCAGGCGCGGCGGCTGCGCGGGGGGGCGTTGCCGCGCGCCCGCCGCCGCCGCCGCCAGCGCCTCCAGCGCGGCCGCCGCGCCGCCCGACTCGCCGCGGGACGCGCGCGTCGTCACATCGCGCCAACCTTGAATATCATTTTGTTATTAGCTAGCGACCCATCACTATTTTGATTCCCCTTTCCAGTAATACGCCTACAATCACGCTTAATGTGCCCTTTAGGGTCTTGTTACTCTAGACAAAGCAATAGAAAGGCGTTTTATGTATATATATTTATCAGAAAAAATATACAGCATTAGGTACAGTAAATACCAATGCCATTTAAAAATTTAATAAGTGCATAATAATAAAATAACAGTAATAAAAATGCAATAATATAAACGAACAAAAACAGAATAAATCACGCAACAATATCACCATTCAGGGATATTAAGTTTCCCTTCCTTATAGCGACGGAGATGGAACACCAGTGGTCGGAACACAGGAACATCTGCTGGTGCTTGGCAGGCACTCGGAGTCTAAACACAAGACAACCCCCACTAGACTGCTTTAGTTGCATTAAGGTTAATGACCCGAATAAAAATTGAATTACACGCGAAAACATCGTGAAATGTAAACGCATGCAACTAAACTAAACGTGCAATTGAACATACGGCCGCCCGTGTGGTACTTTATGATGACCAACGTATCTATGCTTAGAGAGCGCGAGTCGTCTTAGATACTCCGTCTAATGGGTGTTGTCTGTGAATCTAAAAGAGCTAAAATTATTGGCTCTTACAGACTTGAGCGCATGAATGTCTAGAATCCCCTAACCGACCTGATAATGATGACTTACTGCTAGGCACGACACTGCGCGGCGTGGACACGCTGAAACCACCCCAGCTCTTCAGGTTGCCGGCCGCGGCGCGGAAGAAGTAGCGGCGGCCGCGCGTCAGCCCCGCCGCCATCACGCGGGTGCCGCTCGAAGAGTGGGGTACCTCACGCGTCCCACACACGTTGGAGAAGTCCGCGCGGGACGACCATTCCACTGCAAATATAGGTAGGTTAGGCAATACAACGGCGTGCGTGTGATTCCCAGTCCGCTTTGGGAACTATACAAGATCTCTTAAAATTGGAGACGAGACGATAGGTAGGTTAAGCTAATGTCGGTAATACGACAAGACTATCGATGGACTAGTTCACAATCGTATGACGACGGACGCTATGGCTAGGCTAACGTCGACCAGCTGTTGGAGCACCACGAACCTTTATACTTAGTGACGAGCGGCGGGTCTCTTAGCGGTGGTTTGTGGTCGCGCAGACGCACTGTGACCGCGTGCGCGCCGCACACCTCCAGGTCGGGCGGCAGCGGCGGCGGCGGCGCCCGCGCTTGCTGCCAACCTTGCACCAGTCGCCTGGAAAGATCACGAGAACAACACTGAGTGCCTAATAATGGTGACCTCTCTATTTATTACTACTAAAGAGATAGTGAGGGCATCATCGATATCTGACACTTAAGAATTCAGGAGTTAAAAGGAGAGCGATTGATTTCGTTTAGACTGAAAATAAATCATATCAGACTAGGTATCGAAGCCGTAAAAATAACCATAAAAAATTAAAGGTATCGAACTTCTTCCTTACTTCAGCGTCCGCACCCTCCTTTCCCAGTGCTGCGCCTGCTTGTCTTTTTCTGAGCCCGCGCCGCCCGCGCACCCCGTCGTTCCCGCTTGCCCACCCGCAGAAGATCTGCAAGGTAGGGCACACAAAGATGAACAACCTACGATCGCCTCCACAATCTCCTTCTACTTTGCTATCAGTCGCCAGTGCGCCGGTAAATCGATTTTTAAAGTCGCTTCGTGTGGCTAAAGGCTTTGACTTATTCAGTGTAAGTTTTCTGTGAGCAACAAACGTCTCGTACAGTCAGCGTCATATAGTTGGAAGCATCCAAGTCAGTCAAATAATTCGGTACACCATAGAAATAGCATGGTGTGAAACTTTTTGGTTACTTTTGATGTTTAATACTACCTATAATATGACGCTGACTTTATACTCGTACGTCTGCGTTGAAGTGTCAGATGCTATGAGATTTATTTACCGCTAGTGGTAGAGACATTTACGTGGATTTACGCGTTTGTGACGTTTTATGTATTATGTATAGATTTATGTGCTATACATATACTAGCGACTAAGGTTGCACGTGGTGCGTGCCACTGTGTGTTTTCAGTGTAGTTTTCAAGCCCTATATTTCCGATGAACTCCGCTTTTACTGTTTGGTCTGAGATTCCAATAAACATTCACCCGTTTAAGTTTAATTTGTCTCAATTATCATCAAATAAATCAGCTCTAATTCCGTAGAACATCTAGAGAACTTTTGAAGTATTCTCGGACATCTAGCTAAACCAATCAAACGTCCTTAACGATTGACCAGACCCAATTAAGGACCTCTACGGACACCAATCACTTAGCTGTCGAAGTGTAAATTTGTCGAACTACCCGCATTAGTTGAACGGATTCGATTAGCGCCAGTTAGATTAAAATCGTCTGGAATTCTGTGCCCGTTCAAAGAAAGGTCGTGATTGGAAACCATTGCCAAAAAGTTATAAACTTCCTAATTTGATCTACGAATGTGGATTACCTATTTATTATGGATGTGTTACCATTTAAACGGAACTAAGCGGAATTTCAGTGAGGGACAATTGTATTGTCTAATTTTAACTTGTTAGTTATTTATTTGTATCGATTTTGCTTAAAATAAGTCCACTCCACGAGAGTTTGTGTGTGTAATCCCCTGTAAGTTACAGTTTCCGGCCTCATGAGTATAAGGAACCCCGAACCCAATAATTGAGTTGTATTTACTTTCTCATACCGTTTTCACCGAATGTTCACTAACCATACGAATACACGGAAAAAGCTTTTTAGAAAACACGTAAGTCAATTTGTTAGCGAGATAAAATTGCTTAGAAAAGTGAACGTTATACATTACGTACCTACAGCTGTTCACGATTTTCCTTAGTAACTATTGTAATATCGGAACTCAAAGATAGCTTGTATTACACAGGATTCAGTCAATTCCGAAATTGAAGGGCCGTAAACAATCAAGGCAAATGAGCTAATGTTACCTGATGGTATATGATCTATTATAGATGCTGCCAGTAATTTCTCCAGCTGCTCTACTCTTCACGCCAATACATAACAGCGTACGGGAGTAGCCGATCAAGACGGACCACCATAGCTCTACCTTCCGAACAAAGTCTGTACGAATAATTTCATTTGGGACATGTTTTCCAGCGGACTGTTGATGGTGGCTTCCGATGGCTGTTACAGCTTGCCTAAGAAAGATCGAGTTGCCAGACGGGGTACTCAGCAAGGGAAACATTCCCTGGGATAAACCCCCAATTCCAAGCTAACTATAAACGTACCTGGTGCAGGCATCATCCCGGCAGGCTCTCTCCGGGAAACAGCCAGCCACTTCGTGCAATCGCGCTTCGGCCTCTCGGGCCAGTCGCCGAAGGTGTGCGCCCAGCGCCTCGGAGCTCTTGACTGAAACAATAATGGTTTACGTCAGGGATCACGTTTGATTGTACTATCTGGGCTCACCCACGAAGTGATGTCTGCGAGCGTTACAATCACAACTTGACCCGTGCTCGCGTAGGTATTATATGGAGTCATGTGTCCAGTCAACTGTTCAACGCACGATCAACATTATTAGACTCCTGATTCTATGTAATGCCTGCCAGTGAACGGGTCAAGTTTTGATTGCATGTTAAGCGCAATAATACAGCATAATGAAGGTTAGCCAAATAATTAAATAAGTAAGTAGTTCGCGAAATCACGCATTTGTGAAATGATTGGATCCCATTTGAAAGAGTCAGATACGCAATGCAATATCTCTCTCTACTGGCCTTGCCAATGCTAAAACAAGTGTCAAATTAACACTAAGTATTACCAAGTGTCTTAGCACGTTCAAGGGGTTTGTTTAAGAAAAGAAACGAAACTTGTACAAACGTTTTAGTATCGAAAATACTTGTAATAGGTCGTTTTCCGTGTAGCCTACCCTGGTGGCCTGTACATGGAAGCTAGCATGGAATTCGAACTTTAGTCAAACATATACTTAATACAATTGGGATCTCCAAAAGAGAAACTGATTGGTTAACAAACCAGACCGAACGTTGGGGTTTCTACATCATTTTAAAAGCACTTCAGACCGAATATCGATAATGTATTCATTGGATTCCTTAATACAAAGCAATTCAAGTGAAACACGAATGTTTGCTTCGGAGCGGGGTTCCATTAATTTTAGAAACATTCGCTTTGTCTCTTACAAAACAAATGACACAATTACTGAACGATAAAGCTGAGGTTCGCCTTGATATTCATTCATATTAGAGTAACGACTGTCTTCTCCTTTCTGGATTAGCACACACATCAAAACAATGACCAGTCGTCTTTACCGTGGTCTTTACAACGTTACTTGTGAGCTTGTGATAACTGTCGGGTATATTTGCGACATATTAGTTCTTTCGTTCGATAGCCGTAGATACTAAGTCGCATACAATAGAATTTACCAATTGTCCCGCGTAGATGATTAATGCCCGTGGAATGATTAGGTGAAAATCTTAGGAATCATGTTATAGACGATGCGGCTAGCAACCCATCACTATTTTGATTCTCTTTTCGACCTACATGAAAAATGAAATCAAAATAGTGATGGGTTGCTAGCCTCATCGCCTATAACATCATTTCTATGATTTTCGCCCATTTCCTCGATGGGCTTTTACCATCTGCGCGGGTAGAGAAGCAACTGGTATATTCTATGTTTTTTCTTTGCTCCCGGACCAGCATGGAATGTATGTATGTATTTAATTTACATATAACCTGTATTTCAAACACAATACATGTATTGTTTTTTTGAATAAATACTGTCTGCTGTCTACTGTTTATAGCAATTCAAACCTCGCTATTTTATTACAAAGCCTCAATATCTCATCATTATTACCTACTATTGCCCACTGATTTACAATCAGCATGTTCCCGGCCCACGCAATTTTATTGATCAATCATTAACAACGAAACAACTGCGCATCCAACAGAACCCCAAGTATATAGCACTATTGATTGTTTATATAAAACTACACAATAACTCAAGTTCGCCTTTGGGGAGTAAGCTCGCAAGTTCCTGAAACTTCGCTTCTTCATCACCCCCGAGAATGGTTCGGATGCAAAACACATAACACTCTGTTTTCGTTGCATGGGCAAAATGGAAAACTTTTAGGATTGAGGGAACTTTATAAGTTAAACTGCTGTGACTAAGAAAGATACGAGAACATATAACGTGATTGGAAATTGAGTCTACCGCGTTTGACGGAACAAGCAATTTTGGGACACTGCAGCACTTTAAGTAAGTAAGTAAGTTACTTGAGTGAGAGTGAAGGACATATTAAAGGCGTGTAGAAAGTTTTTTAAGCTGTTGTTTATTATGTGTCGTAATAGTTACCTAAGTTGTACACGGTACAATGTATGTATGTATGTAAACTCTTTATTGCACATAAAAATCAAAAAATACAGAAGTACACAGAAAATAGTACAAAGGCGAACTTATCCCTAAGAAGGGATTTCTTCCAGCTAACCTGACAAGTACAAGACAAGTAAACGAATTCTTTCTCGCTTAATAAATTCAGGAACATTAGCAACCATTATAAGACTATAAGAACTTCCATGCTGGTCTGGGAGTAAAGAAAAAACATAGAATGTACCAGTTGCTTCTCTTCCCGCGGAGATGGTAAAAGCCTATCGATGGAATGAGCAAAAATCTTAGGGATCATGTTATAGGCGATGAGGCTGAGCCACCCGTCACTATTTTGATTTTCCCTTTCCGCCTAAACGCCCACAATCATACTTACATACATACATACATACATTGCAAGTTAAATAAAAGCATGTAAAATTAATTTGTCATGTCAGTGAAAAAATATATCAAACGTGTCCAGTTATTTGTACTCATTAGTATAATTTAACTAATAACGATTTGGGAAACATTTATTTACATAAAATTATGGTAAACTGTGGTGTTTTGCACATTTTCCTTAATATTGTCCTCTCTGTATCTGCCATTCCCTAAACCGCCTATAACTAAGGATTATAAAATGTCGCAAGGAAAAATTTATGGCTTCCAACATGCCCAGGATTACAGGGAAACATAATTATTTACAAAATATAAATAACATTTCCCAGGACTTTATTTGTACTTGTATCGTTAAGCCGGCCGATTTTAAATTATTTAACTTAAGAGTTACATTAAAATCTTGTTCTTTTGAACAGTTTTTTTGCGTAACAGACGTTTTTGGTAACCACGTCTACCTACTTACTACTTACGTCAGTTGCTCAAAGAAAAATTACGAAAACTGACAAATTATCCACGGTCTTATTGATCATTCTTTGAGTTTATAAAATCTTCTTTCAATGTAAACTAATATATTGTACGTACATATACACATATATCACGTTTTTATACCTTATGGGGTAGACAGGGCCTAAGGTAACAAAACCTTAAGGCCACGTTTAGCATGATCAAGGGCGTATAGCTGGAAAGGGGAATCAAAATAGTGATGGGTTGCTAGCCGCATCGCTTATAACATGATTCCTAAGACTCGCCCATTCCCTCGATGGGCTTTTACCATCTTCGCGGGACGAGAGGCAGCTAGTACATTCTATGTTTTTCCTTTGCTCGCAGACCAGCATGGAAGTCTAATATTGTAACTATTTGATAAAGACATTTACAAGAATATTCAACGTCAACGGATATTTAACCTTTTCCACGGTTCAACGCAGGTTCAACGCCAACGACCTATACATACATACGCCATTACTTCAATGCAAAAGCAACCTTCGTTCAATTGACTTAGGTTCAACTTAAGGCATCGCAATAAAGAAGTCTGGCGTACGGGTGACGTCTCTTGTATTGGACGTGACGGTGGAAAGGTTAATTTTATCTCATCTTCGGTATTTTATTTATATTTATAATCTGTCAATTATCTTAATGGCATAAAGAGGACGGAATCCCGTGAAGCTTCCTGATTCCGAATATCCCTTTTCTTTATTTTAAGAAAACAGGGATGGCCATATTGTAGACAGGAAAAACATTTATTTACACACATTCGATACCCGTAGATATAGAAAGAAAGAAAGAAGACATTTATTCCTTTTTGCAAGACACACAAGTATTTCATAGAAAAGAAAAAAGAAATCAAAACACAAACATGAAAAATAGATCATCAGCGTTGTGTGCCTTCGCAAAAGTGAAACGGTCGCTGGCTCAGCATTACGCTTCGGTATTAGACACTGCAGCACTGATTTTCAGCCAGAGCCGTCATAACAACCGCCGATATACATATAAAAGGAAGAAATACAATATGAATAGTACCGATATGGTAAAAAAAACGATACGTGGGATACTGATCCTAGTTATATTATAGTCCCATTTTGTAAAACCTGACCGTTCCCTTTCCTTCGTACTATAACAAGTATGCCCATTAATCCTCGTAAACATTCCCGCTACTCCCTTGTACCTACTTACTTATCCCCATATATGTCTGTGTCTGAATAAATTTCATGTAAGTGATAAATTATTTCAAGGAACTTATGCAGGCTGTTCTATAGTCAAAGGAAAGAATACGTTTCGAAATGAGTGGATATAGTTATGAATCAGAAAATTCGACCGTAACGCTACCACCATTTTACTCGCTAATCCTATGGCCAAGCAGCATTGCTCTATTGACTTACCATCAGGTGACTCGCAAATTCTTTTGCCACCCTACTTTATAAAAAAAAGAACCCATTATTAAGTACTAGCTTCTGCCCACGACTTCGTCCGAGTAAGATTAGAAATTGACATGTTTATCGCTATTCTGCGGGAACTGCGCAGTTTTCCGGGATACAAAGTAGCCTATAACCTAGCTAGTGATTTTCTCAACACATTAGTACCTAATGAATTAATGATGCTCGCAAATATACAGATAAACAGACCAAAAATCTAAAAACGTATCCCAGCCAATTTTTTTAAAATATCTTCTATGTGCAAACTTTCAACCCTCTTCAGCTTTAATAGGTAGATCTATTCTACAAATTCTTTTAAGTAAGTGAATTCTAGTTACTGGTGTGCTGGATGGTAAAATTATGTAATTTAGTGTATCATTTTGCATAGTAAGTATGGCTTTTATTTTTAAAAACAATAAGTATTGCACCATTGATATTGGGAATATAAATAAATATGATTTGCGAAAAAATAATGAAACTAAGAGGATGTTCAAACATGAGTTAATAAAGCCCATTCAGGAATCATTATAGGCCCTTGTATATTCAAATGATCCCTTTGATCATTCGTCGGAACGATAATTGGCATGAAATATGAAAATAACCATTAAAAGCGTAATTCAGAGAACAGAACAAGATAAGCTAATATGTTATTATGTTGACGATTCAATAGCTGTAACTAGTGCCATTCAGGTTTTCTGAAAAACAAGATTCTAATACATGACGTCAAATCGATAGCAACTGGCCATTAGGGACAAAATGGCGTGTAATGGGCCAAACGTGTAATTTCGACGGTTCAGCAAATCACGCGTTCGAGTCTGAATCAAAATTATTGATACAAATCGTAACTGAGGGGGTTTTGGTGTAAGTTAAAAGTGAAGTTAATAAAAAAATGTGTCCGACCAATGTTTCGGTTTCGACTGGTTTCAGCCTAAAAAATATGTTTCGGCCTAAGTTTCGATTTCGGCTGGTTTCGGCGTAAAAAATATGTTTTTGCCAAAGTTTCGATTTCGGCTGGTTTCAGCCTAAAAATTATGTTTCGGCCAAAGGTTCGGTTTCGTAAAAAAATGTAGTACTTAGTTTATTTTATGAATTGGTTATTGGATTTAGATATGTACGCTCTATTGTGGCTTTCGCTATCAGAAATTTTAACTCACTTTTTGTCGATCCCTCGTTTACTGCTCCACTCATCTACTCAAAGGTTAACTGGTAGAGATCCTTTTTATGTGAATTGTATCTGTTTCTTTATATTTGTACAATAAAGCGTTTACTTACTTACTTACTTACCTCTGTATCCCTTACAGGGTAGACTGAGCCTAAGGTAACCCAAACGCCATGTTTAGCAAGATATAGATTTGGCATATAGGTGGATTGGGGAATCAAAATAGTGATGGGTTCCTAGCCGCATCGCTTATAACATGATTCCTAACATTTCGCTCATTCCCTCGACGGCCTTTTACCATCTGGGCGGCAAGAGAGGCAACTTTCCGTATATAAATATTTCTTCGAGGTTTGAACATCAACTTATCCATACTCACCCCGTTCTACGGTAATCCTATTGACGGCCTAAAGTTTGTAGGAAAAACCTCGCTCTGCTTCTAAAATTGAACCATCAACAATAGATAGAAAAAGCGTGCTAGCGATAACGATAGAAAAATCTCATTATTCCAATTGGGTCAAAAACAATAGAATTGATTTGATGGCGAGATAGTCTCGCTCATTGAGGCTTATCTGCCGATGCCAATAAACTGTTATCAGCTGTTATGGACATCACTATGGAGGTATGGGGACTACAACTGTATGTCCTATGAAGTAAGGTGCATCTTTAATGAATGGAAGGTATGATTCAACGGCAGTCGATAGGGGTTCTGCGTATCATAGAGTAATATCCGCAATTATTGACCGATATCAAACTTGCGTCCCACGACATTTTAGTTCATAAGTGACTATTGATTTTACGTTTTCTCGCATCAAATGATAAATACAGAAACTTCTTAGATTGATAAATGGCAGTATCATGCTACGTTTATTGAAAATTACTCGCTCACAAAATGATTAGACAACACATCAGTGGCGTGACGTCAAGTATATCAGAAGGAAAGCCGAAGAAAATTTAACTTGACTTTTCCTCTAATTCTGCACAATAAAGTGCCCAACTGCCTTAAAATAGGCAAGCCGGTGGAAATCGAGTTCTATGGACGCAACGCCACTGATAAGATACATATTTAGAAGTTTTTTTTGCGATCACAGCTCAAGTTTGCAATTTTAAATATTTTATTGAATCAGGCGTTACTTTGCGGAGGTCCATTTCAATGAACAAAAAATTTTGCAAAAACTTAATCAAAAATCAAGGTTTATCATTAAAGGTTTATTTTAACGGTCTTTTAAAAGTATTTTTTTAACTAGCTACTAGCGCCGTCGGAAATACCATTATTACTCGAGATAAAATGAATGCGCCGCATGAAACACGCCAGTTTTCAAAACAAAAACATAATTACGTACATATCAAATTCTACTTAAATCACTGGAGGTCCCCGAGGTCTGGATAATTCCCGAGTCAAGTACCTAATACTAAAGTCTCAGACATGTCGATACAAGTCACCAAAAATTAATCTTTGTTTACTTTAAAACTCTACGTATCTTCTACTCCGTGTAATATAATGTCTTTTATCTTATAGCAAGAATAGTACTTTGCGTTATGAGAACTGCTAAGTAAAATCAGCAAAACAATGGATTCTTCGCGAGGTGCGGTGAGGCATGACGACGTACCCACACAAGATAGTTCGTAACAGAAGGTTTTGGATGAAACTTGGCAACGACATGTTGACAGTAGTAATGTAGTGTAAATTTCGATAATTTATACTTTAGAAACAATCGAGGGTCTATTTTGTCCAATAAAATTGAAGTTCTAAATGTACGGTTTCTCATAATTTTCGTTAGTCACAAAGCGTTTTATTTCTGACATAGTAAATATATTTTCAGAATTGATAGTAAAGTAACCTAACCTAACCACTACATTCTGGTGTTTTTTTCCTCTTCGCCACGTTCCATACATACCTACATTCAAAAGTGATGAACTGGAATTGAAATTTTGGGACACATTTTTTCTTGTATGAGGATCGATAGGGTAAAGGATTCTGTGTAAGAAAAACCCAAAATAGTTAAATTCTGGAAAAAAATATCATGTGCACTTTTTTTTGGAAAACCCTCACATACTCTTCCAGCTACGTCGGTGACTATGTAAACAAGGAAATATTTAAATACTAGCTTTTGCCCGTGACTTCGTCCGCACAGATAACGTCAGAGTGACGACATAAAAAAAATATTTTTTTTTAATAAAAAGTATCCTGTTACTTCTAATACCTCCAAGAATGTGTGTACAAAATTTCATGATGATCGGTTGAGTAGTTTTCGCGTGAAACCGTAACAAACAAACTTACATTCGCATTTATAATATTAGTAGGATGTATTACGTTTTGTGCACAATTGTAATGACGTCATTTATTGACCGCTGTAACCAGCTCGCAGTAGTGAGCTTTTTTCCTTCTGATATCAGCCATTTTGCGGTCCCTATTTCAAACGAGCGGTCGACACTAATCTTTTTATTGCGTCACGAAACTCTGCGTGGAATAATTGAATAAATTCATTATACGGTTACAATTCATTAAGGGACGATTCGCTGAACCTTTGCGGTCGAATCATTAGTCTTGTCCTTTACGGTAAAGCAGACCTTTTGGAACGCTGCTCTACTTCGTACCTTGACCGTCCATTTTTAACCCCCGATGCAAAAAGACGGGTGTTATAGGTTTGATGTCGACGTCTCTCTCTCTCTCTCTCTCTCTCTCTCTCTCTCTCTCTCTCTCTCTCTCTCTCTCTCTCTGTCAATCTATGTGGCATTTTGTGCAAATTGGATTTTGTACGGTTTTTTTCATTCGAAAGCCAGTTTCCTGCGCTGGTTTTAAGCCAGTTTGGTAAAAATCGGTCTAGGAGTTTGAAAATTACAATACAATACAATAACTCTTTATTGAACACCACATATAACAACCAAAACAGAAAAAAGGTAAACAGAATATTAGAAGGTAACAATAGCGGCCTTATCGCTACAGAGCGATCTCTACCAGACAACCATAATGGACTGGAGAACAGAACAGATCTGAGCAGGTGGTGCAATTTAGAATATACATTATACATCAATATACTAAGTACTGAAATACATGAAACACACATTTATAATAAATGGAGATATAAATAAACACACACACACATACCTAAAAAAGCCAGCTACAAGATTCATGCACACGATGTATCTCTCATCAGCTCTTTTCCAAAATAATGTAAGGCATTTGTGGCATAAAATTGTTTTTTTTTTCATTTACGTATTACTCGATTAATGTTATTTAAAATACATACATTACTTACTTTTCGTTATAGAAGGAGACGGATAGCTTATCGCGCACGCACTGGTGCTAGCCGTGCTGGCAGAATGAGCCAAGCTCGATCGGCCGGTTTTCCCTAAGTTGAGACCCATACGTCTTTTCTTCCCCGAAAACCCTTACCCTAGCGAAGTTCAATGAAATCGTTAGAGCCACTTTATAAACACAAAAATGTATGGGATGTCACACGAAGCATTAAAAAAGGGTTGAAATCGTAAAACACCATTACTTTTCAGCTATTTCGATAAATGTTCAAGAGACAAACCCGCGACGTGTACTGTTCACACAGCCACTACTTTAGTATAGTAGTTGAAATTATAATAATCTGGATTTTGTCACAACAAAACTGATGACTAAGGCGTTTTTCCACTTCCTCTTCCACATACAGTACATATATTTATTTACCACTAGCTGTTGCCTGCAACTTCGTCTGCATATAATTAGTTTATCGCTATCCCGCAGGAACTACGCAATTTTCCGTGATAAAAAGTAGCTTATGTGTTTTTCCAGACTATAATCTATCTATGTTCCAAATTTCATCCAGATCTGTCCAACCGTTCTGGCGTGAAAGAGTAACAAACATCCATCTATCCATCCATTCCTACTTACAAGCTTTCGCGTTCATAATATTAGTAGGATATTGATATGGTTTTCCGCAAAGTAACGTCTGAAATTATCATTTATTTTATTACGTATCATTTTAATTTTTAATTCGCACCTGGCAGGACTGTAGGAGTAATAAGTCAGGGTGTCGGCTGAAAACCAGCGCCGCGGGCGTCGCCCTCGGGACCGGCACCAGCAGCTTATGCTGACGCCGACACCTTTTGTCACAAACCGTTTTGAGTATTTTTACTTAATTTGTAGTTGTTGTAAATCTGTTTTTGTGGCAATAAATTGTTTTTTCTTTCTTTCATTTTTATACTGTTGTTTTCGTGTCAAGGAAACCTATAGTTTAGCAAACGAAAGCAATTAGTTAATCCGCGAAAATCATGCAAAAGCGTACACATTTCTGACAGAATTTCTGGCGGAACTATTACACAATACACGCAACCACAATCAGGATGTGTCAAATATCCACTAGGAAAAGTTTACATACTTTTATGTAGCCGGATTCTATGCTATAAGTTTAAATGATTGCGCACACGCAAATAGTACACGAATGGTAACAGTTCCAAACCAAATATACTCGCAGTAAATGTCATTATGATATCCGTCGACATGAATTGAGCTTTTGTTTTAGAAATAATAGTAGATTTATGCCGAGGCCTGGGAAGTAGCCAATTTCAGGATGAGTAACTTGGCTAAAACACGAACCGCAGGTGAGTGTTTTTTAAAGTTACGAATCCAGCAATTGCTCTTCCAGCTGAGGCAGATGTTTTTCTCAAACATTGAGGGGAAATGAAAATGAATTTTGCACTAAACTTCCTCGCAACTTAGGTGGTTTTCACGTTACCGCCTTTTTTCTTAAGTTTTTTCTTATGTCATCTGTCACCGTAAGCTATTTGAGACATTGATAAAAGCGTTGGACTCGAACAAAACGCGCACTCTTCGGCCATCGACTTGGCTGTATGACATTGTTGTTCATTATTCCATAGTCTTATTGACTTAAAATGACTTTTGAGAGGTTTTTGCATTATCAAGGATTTAAGTGTTGAGCATACACGGAACGTTGTCATGGTAAGATGGATGCTTGTTAGCAGTACAGACACGTTGCTAGGATTAGCAACCAATATGACAGGATTCTACAGTGGCTCAACAATTTTCAATATTTTCTTAGAAATCTGGTAATTCGTAAACTTGAAAAAAACCTATGAGTACCTAATGCTTACCGTGGGTAAGTCTCGTGACTTTTTCAAAAATAATAAAATATAATATGAATTTGTGAAATGATTATAAATCGTTGTATTAAATCTTACAAATCCCTAAAAACATTGATTACTTTATCTACTTAAACCCATGTTTATGAACGTAAGTATTATCTCACCTAACAAAACAATGCCATGTCTTCAAGACAACAAAGATACCGATCTCACTTTATATTGGTCTTAAGATCGTGCTAGCCTTCAAAACCGAAGACAAATCGCAGTTTTTGTTTACCATAGCGCCACCAAAGGATGCAAACGGTTTAAATCGGAACTTTTGTTCTCTATTACGCAAGGCAATTTATCCGGGAAATCGGACACGTTAGCGAAACACGGACAAACGTATAAAAAACCTATTGTCATTCAGAATGCGCGTTTTGGTTCGTTTGATTCATACGTTGCCCAATGGGTACTGGAACATTTGCCAATCATAATTAATGTTTATATGCAAAACAATACCTTGCATTAGTAGATGTAACATCTATTAATCACTAACATCTATTGTAGTGAGGAAAAACTGGCCTTGAGTATTTGACGGCATACTCTTTCAATCTTATATCTCTATACAGCAGGTGGATGGGACAATTTGACTTAATAGCCTTGTAACCGTCGAGAATGTATGAAGAGATTGATGAATGTGGATGAAGCGAAAGATATCAGGTTAGCTGGAAGAAATCTCTTCCTAGGAATAAGTTCGCCTTTGTACTATTTTCTGTGTACTTCTGTATTTTTTTGATTTTTATGTGCAATAAAGAGTTTACATACATACATACATATTTATGTCAGGATCGTAGCAAGGGAACAAAGTAGTCTCTGTCTACCACCGTGAGAAAGAGGCGTGACGGTATGTCTGTATGTATGTATATCCTTGTAAATGTTTTACAGGATTTTAAGTATCATTGATGTTCAAAGTGATCCGCGTCAAGGCTGGGACTAAATTTTGAAAAGATAAATTTTGAATTTAAAAGTTTCTTGCGGCGCATTCTTCTTGGCAATGATGGTCTTTCCGAATGCGCTGGTAGTTTCAAAAAGACATGTTAAAGAGCTCTTGGCGGCCAATTTGCAAAAACAAATTTTCATTTTCATTTTCAATCAAAAATTTAAATGAATAAGTTTCTGGCACAATTTGTAATTTTTTACAATTTTTTTTTGCTGACGGTACTTGCATTCTCATCCGTCTTACATATTATGTGTGTACCAAATTTCAAGTCTATCGGACCAACCGTTGAAGAGTCCCCTCCTGCGGAGACGATCCTAGCTAGGTCACCAGGACTCCACTGTATTGCCATCCGACTTGCATAAATATGCAAAATTTCAGCTCAATCGGTTGAAGATATCTGCTCTAAAATTGAGTCGCAAGATTCTACCCGGACAAACGTACCTACATACCTACGTTGCAAGTTAAATGAAAGCTTGTAAAAATAAATCCTTGTTGAGATTTTCAGTCGAACTCACCCAACCATCTGGTAAAATATTCCTGAACAACTCTGAGAGACCTTGTGTATATTGACATTTGCGGCAACACGCCAGGGGCCTTACCATGACGTCTTAATGCGATTCAATTCCGACTCAGTTCAGATTATTATGGATGTGACACCGAGCGAACCTAATCGGAATTGCATCGCATTAAGACGCCATGGTAACCTCAATGGCAACGATTTGAGAACCACTAACTTCCAACTGGCAACTTGACAGTTGCGTCCCGCAGAGGTCTGAAGTTTAGTACTCACATTGTGTTCCCTCCTTGGCTCCGAACTCCATGAGCATCCTGACGAGTTGCCGATTGTTGGCCAGGACTGCCACGTCCAGCGGTGACAGGCCATCGGGGTTGAGGCTGGAAGGTAAACAGCATGTTAGTAGACATCTTTATACACATACATATCGTCACGTCTCTTTCCAATTTGCTACGATTCTGACGTTTTTCGCTTCATCCACATTCATCAATGTCTTCATACATGCTCGTCGGTTTAGAGTAATCTTAATATAGTAGTAGGAGTGTCACGTAATTTTACTTAGCTTAAGCTGGGACGCTCTGTAGAGCCCTTGGCAGCCATTTAGCAAAAATACATTTTCATTTTCATTTTTCATTCATTTTCATATAATAAGTCGTGAGATGAGACTAAGTATATGACGACATCGGGCTCTCTAGAATCCTTTAGCACTTAAAAGGTAATAAGGGTTAAGTGAAAAAGGATAAGAGATGGAATATCTTACAAAACACTCTGGGTTTTACAAGTCTATTGGGCACCTACAAGTGGAATAAACTTACAGAGGTAGAAGGAGTTAGAAAGTCATAAAAAGCAAATAAATTTATATTTGACTAGCTTCTGCCCGCGACTTCGTTTACGTAGAATTGTACATAATTATAAACCTTCTTCTTGAATCACTCTATCT
Source organism: Pandemis corylana (assembly GCA_949127965.1). Classification (NCBI taxonomy): domain Eukaryota; kingdom Metazoa; phylum Arthropoda; class Insecta; order Lepidoptera; family Tortricidae; genus Pandemis; species Pandemis corylana. Next base: position 3,805,468 of record OX421857.1, read on the forward strand.
ATTTAAATAGACGCATCAAAATCCGTTGCCTAGTTTTAAAGATCTAAGCATACATAGGGACAGAAAGACGGCGGTAAGCGACTTAGTTTTAAAATACTTATACTATGTAGTGATAAAACACTGTCGGGGCTGTCATCATCATCATGATCCTGTCAGCCGAAGGACGTCCACTGCTGAACAGGCCTCCCCCAAGGCTCTTCACTCAGACCGGTCTTGCGCCCTCCACATCCACCGCGATCCCGCGACTATACCCTTATCTTATTAGTTAAAACTTTACCTCCCTATTATTGCAATGTCAACACATCAAGCACTTGACGCTTTCTATTTATAATCTCACATGTGGCAACTAACTATTGTACGCATTGCGCTATCTTGATACGTGTTTGTTAAATTCATTATTTTTGTACTAGCTTCTGCCCTCGAATTTTATTCATTTATGTTGATGATATAATCTGCAATCATTATTTACGTTGAGATTCCAGGCAGCTACGACCTTTGAGATGTTCTTCGCTATCCCGCGGGAACTATGCAATTTTTCGAGATAAAAAGTTGCCTATGTTTTAATCTAGAGTACCAGCCTATCTTCGTTCTAAATTTGTTCCAAATCCGTCCAGTTGTTTCAGTGTGAAGAAAGAACAAACCCCACTCACTCACTCACATCGTCACAAACTTTCACATTTTTAATATTAGTAGGATAACTAAGGATGCCACCCGTAGGATTGGAAGTCTTTGATGTACACACAGCAAAGCTATTCGGTAAGCAGGTTAGATACGGCGCGAGCGTGCGTAGGTGCTTACCTGATTATATTGCCGTGTGTACATAGTTAGAGATTATAAATAGCTGTTGCCAGCAACTTCATCTGCATCCCTAGCCTCCTGAGACCCTACATTATTTGCCTTCGAAGACCTAGACGAGATTCACAAGGCTTTTTAATTTTGGAGATTATTTCCTCATATTTGAAGTTCGTTATTCATTGAACAATTAGTCCTTTTTAGTACATTATCGGCAGTAACTCTTACTATTGATTAGTTATTTATAAAGTACACGAGGACTTGCGACGCTAGAAAACTTTGCATGATCCCATGATAAAGAAATATGTTCAGTATTAGCAAAAGACTTTTGAAATTGGTTCATTAGTTTCAGGATGTAAGTATTATTCCCGCCACAATCAGACACAAAAAAAAACTACAAATTACCTCTATGAAGTTAGCAGGTACCTACTGGATATAATAATTATACATGGATAAAAAAATGGATAACGAGAGCTTAAGAGCTCTTACTTTCCGTTTTACCAATTACCGCTAAGGAAGGTAGGTACTTAAAAATAAACTTATTTTATTCAGCACCAAACAATATACCTTTGAGCCTACTTATCCTAATTAACAAAATATATTTAGTGCCTCTGAAGCTCTTGCCCTTTGCCCGATATTTCATTAATTACGGCAATAGAAATAAAGCTAAAGTATACTGAGAGATTTACAATTTATTTAAAGGATAATGAGAATCTTCAGGGTTTTCTGTATCTATTGTAAATGCGTTAAGGTACTTATGTGATGACTATACTACGTTGTACCAGTTCGAAAAATGTGGTATCAGTGGCGGAAAGAACCGGACTACCACTAGGATCACTTTAAGTACCTATGTATGTCACCATTCCATCTCCAGCCTATTTATGTCTCACTGACTGGCAAAGACCTCTCAGGATGGTCTCATCCTCTCACCCAGACGCTTCGTGCTGGACTATAGCTTACAAGCGGGCCCAGTGCGGATTGGGAACTTAACACACACGATTGAATAGCTTCGCAGGTGTGTGTAAGTATCCTCACGACATTTTCCTTAACCGAGAAGCTCCTGGTCAATTTCAAATACATATAAGTTTGCACACAAATTTCAAAAACGCGAGAGGCGCGAACCCTGTTTGACAGCATCAGTCAAACCACAAGGCCACGGCTTTTTTACTTTTTATAGGCCAGTCAAATAATTAAAAATATAATTACCTATTAACATCGACGTCGGTGGACTCGAGGATGTTTCTGGCCTTGTCCAAGTATCCATGTTCAACGGCCGCGAACAAAGCTGAAACAAACAATCATCAATAAACCACATGAAATGAACACAATGCCTGACTAACGCAGTAAATAATTAACATTATCCTGTCTGCTTTACGCAACACACCACTAAATGTATAACTAATGTCCTGTAAATACTCAGTTTGCACCGATCAGTTGGAAAACAATTAGGTATAGTATCACACTACGGTAGAGTTCTATAGCGTAGTCCTTAGTGGTAATTTTTCTTGGCAAAAAAACATCTCGTTTGTTCTTTAACGCACACGACAAACTAGAGTTCTTATTGTGTAACGCGCAGACGCTAAAGATCGCATTCAACGTCTCTTTCTACCCTCATCTTTTATCGTTTGATAGTGATAGATAGGAATGTTAAATGCGATTATGATTGTGCGTTAGATAATAAGGTTTCTGGTTTCGCTCTTAGGGCTACCCTTACACACCAGAAGAAGCTGAAACAAAGTGGCTAAGAGGCAGAAGCGTTAGAAACAAGTGAGAAACAGCTTTGTCTATGATCTGCACCATCAGCCATTTATAGTTGGATGGCGTATACAAGCGATTAAATTTTTCAGCGAGTTGGCCGGGAATCTCAGTGGTCCAATTCGTAGGACGCTTGCCTCCCCAACTTATAATAACTATGTCTAGAAAAAGTAACCGCAAAAAACTAAGCTACCCGTAAGACTTGACACATTAGCTTAACTTATTAATTTCCAACTATAACATCGTAAAATTTTCACCTTACCCACTCGGAATACATAAAATGAATCGATCACAATCTTCTTTCGTACTGCGTAAGAAACGTCCAGCCATCTGAAGTTATTTGACGCCCGTCTTGACGGGACATTATACAGGGGAAACATTTAAAATAATAAAAGCTGATAACGTTCCCAGTATACGTAACGTAAATGTTGAACCCTTCAAGACAACTGACGACACTCTCATGTTTAATATGAAAATCATTCAGATAAGAGAGATAAATGCACACGAAATCAGGCAGACAAGCACTTAGAAGTAACATATCTTCTTTACAAATCTGTGCTTTCAGAGAAATCATCTGTTTTGAGTATAACAATGATAGATCGAGAATGTATGTGTCTGGGATGCACTATGAAATGAAGGGCTGAATGTCTGATATGATCGGGGCTCGATAGTAAATGACAGGAAATCGGGTGGCTGTTACTCCATATACAAACGTATTCCTCTGTTTCCTCGCTGGATAGTTACATTAGAACTTTGAAGATGCACATCCTATCTCTGCTATGTCCCTACGTTTAACATTTTTCCAATTTCGATTATTTAAAAAACTAGAGACCTTCGAAATCAAATTTCTAAATGTCTGTGAAAATCAGAACACATAGAAAAATCCGAAAAGTAAAGCTATGGCCGGGAATCGAACCCGAATCCTCGTCATTCCGTGACGCGTGCTATACCACTACACCACCCATAGCAGGTGAACCTCAGGCAGCAGGCAGCAGGCAGCAGGGGGTGCAGGTGACCTTCGAAATCCTCGGATATTGCCGAATTTGGATGCCATAATTCAGACGCCAGTAAAATAATTTTAACGACTAAAATAAAACATTGGAAAACATGGGAGTGAAAAAAGAAAATCAAAAAAGCTTCAGTTTTGAAAGAGGAAACCGGGGACTACGAAAGGTCGTTTGCTTTCTGTACCTACTTTCTATAGGTATGATCACCTTACCATGACGTCTTAATTCCGCTTCACTTCAGGTTCGCTCGCTGTCAGATCCATACTAAAAATGACAGCTAAAACCCGAACTGAGTCGGAATTGAATCGCATTAAGACGTCATGTTAAGGCCCCTGTCCAGGCTGCAGTTGTCGCTTTCATGCTCTTCCCGGGATTAGATGGAGGGAACGGGGAGGGAACGGATTTCGTTATAATAGTCTTCTTTGCAATGAAGCTGTGATTGAAAATGATGTTGAAATTTTATAATTTCTGCTGCGTTACCTACTACACAAACGTAACTGCTTACAATATCGGAAGTTTACCTAATTTCCGATTGTTAATGATTATGGTAATATATATTTACTGTCTTCTAGACAATTTTTATTATGCTCGCTCAATTTTTAGCGAAAAAAAAACTAAAACGAAAAACGGCATTAGAACCCAATTCCTCATCATTTCGTAGTATTATTTGTCTGTTGTTTTCTGTTTTGCGTTCTCGTTTCAGCGGATTATTTCGTGACCTATCTCTCTTTATTTTTACATTTTCGTTGATGTTGCTTGGTGATTCTATTCCAATATACACTACTTGTAAGCCACTTTTTAGAGAATTGAAGCTATTGACGATACCATCATTGTACGTATTTGAGTTGTGTGTCTTTGTAAAGGCACACCCAGAACTATTTAGTAAGACTAATGGCGCGCGGGCTTATCCCACTCGTTACCCTTACAAGTTGTCACTACCTAGAGCAAACACCAAACTGTTTAAAAATAATTGTTTTCTGATGGCGATCCGTACTTTCAATCAGTTACCAAGACAATTTCAGGATCTGCCATTTAAAGAGTTTAGAAATAAATTGCTCAAATGGCTACAAGAACAGTGCTTCTATTCTGTTAAGGAATTTATGGAGTACCGAGGGTGTGGGCTGTATGCGTGATGTTTTATAATATTTATTGGGATTTGTTTCATGACTTCTCTAACTTATTTAATTTTACTGGACATAAATTTTTCATTTTTGACATTTCATTTTAACTATTGTTTGCGATTCAATTGTATTTATTTTAAATGATATTGTGGACTTGTGCTTCCTATTTTAATAATTTATATTGTTTAATTTGTATGTCATATTATTGACTAAATATGTGAACTATATCTCATTTTGACATCTATTGTATACCATATTTAATTGCAAATAAAGATTACTTACTTACTTACTTACCTTTGACCAGAAAGTATGAAGGTCATATTCATAGTACCTAAAGTAATCGTGTTACGGTCACGTCAGCACTAAGGACATTATTCCCAGTCCTGTCACGGTCGCCATATGAAAAAGCAAATTCTCAACGAGATTTTTATTATAAACAACCGTCGCCAAGCAACTTAAGCCGCTCACACATTCGCGACACATAGCTTACTGTAACCGTTACCTATAAGCTTCCATTTCTTCTCTCAAATCAAAAATGTTTAGTAATAAAACAGCGAATTCACGTGACGCCACTTTCTACGCTTGATAACCCTAGCATAATAAAAACCCAAACATCAACAAAAAAAACAAACAAAATAAAATACCGTGTAAATGTATGTTAACTTGGGCGACTTTGTCCTGGTGCGCACGCGCGTCTTTCTGCTGGCGTCTCGCCGCCTTGTCGTGAGGGGGGGGCGGCGCGCATGCGCTGAGCGACGGCAGCTCCCCCCCGCACCCCTCCAGGAGCGCGCCGTACTGCAGTTCTAGAGGGGAGGTAAAATAAAAAATAAATAACAAAAAAAAAACAAAATAACAATTGCCTGTCATGTTGTGAGGAACCGGGATTTTTTTAATGCAAGGACTAATGCTATCAGCTTCTTATGGTTCTTACAGCCTACCGAGAGAGAAGAAAATAAAAGTGCTGGGATGATTCCGTTCATGATTTAACTAGAAAGAGATGGCAAGCATCGTTCTTCTCACTCTTGAAAACAAGATTTACAAATAAACTCAAATGAATAAAACGAAATAATATTAGACTATAAAAAAATAATTAAGGTGTAGGCCACGTGTCTATCATCATAGTACAGAACCCTATCCCACTGTGTCAGACGTGATCTTTTCCAAAATATACCAAACTTAAACTCTTAATTACCTACTAGCCTGTATTTAAAATGCCAATAACATCAACACAAATTGCCGTATGCGGATTCTGCCAGCATTTCAACTGCTGTTTTTCGTCACCGAAAACTACTTACATTATATCCAAGAAAACCTACCGACACCTGTCCCCGAGAGTCTAGCTGGTGAGACTGTGGCTGAATTTCAAATCTTGAAACATTGCTCTAGAAATTGATTTAAAAAAGGCCAAGAACTTAGATTCCCGAAGGAGTAACTTATTATTCATGCTCCTGACCTGAACAAATAGAAACTTTGAAAGGCTTTATCCATTTTTGTAACGCAAACATAGATTCTTATTAGCCATCTCCCTCTAAGCAGACCCTTATCCTACAGTACCTGAGTAGCAGTAGTAAGAGTCAGTCGTGGCTTTCCCACGTTCAAATTATCAATGTTATTTTATGTCCCGTTTAAAAAAAGGTGATCACGGAGTTTATTTATACAAACGGACATTAAAAACAGCAAAAAAGCTACATTGGCATAGCAACCTATGTACAAATCATCAGCTTAATTCTACAATAATCTACGTCACATACACCAGCCAGCCGAACATGAGGTTCACGCCTAAGTATGTAAAACGTATTTCTGGTTAGCACGCGATTCAGACATAGGCTCTGTTAGTAATAAAATGAAACGCCTACAAATTCGCGGTTAAGAGTCTGCCTACGACACGTTCGTGGCTAAGTCAATGTCGAACGGATTGTATGATAATGTGTGTAGATGTAGAACTGTTGTACAGTCAACTGCAGAAACACGCACCGTGAGGTTTCAGAATTTTTTTACGGCTCTGTCGGTTGGCGACGAAATTGAAATACCTATAGCCGTGAGCTCTTAGAATGTCATTCAGGTTTGTTTTGCTATCAGCTTCTCATGGCCGATTCAATTACCTTAAGAATGAGTAGGACAGCAACGGACTGTACCTATATCGCCGTCGCGATCCTCAGAGTAGTGAGGGAACGGGGGAGAAGATATCGTCAGACCACGCAAGAATTAAGAGAATTACGATGATACAACAGCATGACACGAAAAATACACTAATTATTATCTATTCCAAACAAAACAGATAGGTATTGAAGAAATACATCACAACACGACTTAACTTAGATGTATAAAAAACATTAAACATTACTTTGGTTCACGCCTTAAAATTGAATTTTTTAGACTCTTTGTCCTCGTTGAAGGTCTAAACAAATCGTCTGCTAGTGTAAACCATACGGTGCTAAAATTAACGCCATAGAGGTATTTGTGACAATTCAATAGAGTTGTGTTTTAGGGATGCCAGTATTTACCACTCTATTGTCCTTTTCACTCTTAAGTTAATGAATATAACATGAGCGGAATGGCACTATGCTGGTCTGTTGCACCAGTTGCTTCTCTTCCCGAACAGATGTTAAAACCCATCGAGGGAATGATGGGTCAGTCACTATTTTGATTCCGATTTCCAATTATACGCCCACAATCATGCTAAACGTTGCCTTTAGGTCTTGTTACCTTAGGCTCTGTCCACGAAACCAACTTCGAAAACCGAATTTCGGATTATAAGGCCTGGTAAACTCATACCTACTTTTGCCTTCGAGTATACACATGAAACCGAACGCCCTCGAGGGCGGCACGAGGTTGTCCGAATGGCCTTATTCGGCACACCCGGCACATTTACGATTAGCCGATCGCCCATCAAAAGTATTACAAGCCACCTTGACATTGACGGCAAGCCAATTTTAAAGCGGAAGGATGTGTAAGCCAGTTGGCGCAAAGGAAAAATGCCGTTTAAAAATATTGTATCGCAAAGCTAACGAAGGAGACCAAGCTATTATTATATTATCTGTCACCAATGAAGTTACAATTTGGGCCACAACATTTATTGTATACTAGCTGTTGCCCGCGATTCCGTCGCCCAGAAAACTATGCCATTTTCTGGGATAAAAACTATCCTATGTCCGTCCCTGGAACTGAAACTAACTGTATACCAAATGTCAACTAATTAATTATGTATGTTTAATGTACCTAACCGCGGCATATAAGGTGTCAGCACGCCAATTTTACTTAATTAGATGGTTAAGTTGTTGTGTACTAAGTCGCATAAATTATAGTTTTATAACTATCCCATGGGAAATCTTAAATTTTCCGGAATCAAAACTATCTAAAATATTGACCAGGGATATAAGGTACCACTACGCAAAATTTCATTTCAATCTGTCCAACAGTTTCGGAGATTAGCGATAGGCAAATGAACACATCCATACAAACATAAATACATACAGACAGACAAATCTACTTTTTTATGTTTTATTACCCTTCCCTAATCGCTAGCACTCTATTTTGATGATTGATTGATTTTGATGAATTTATTTAATGTACAGACACGAACTTTCTACTGATTTATTATATGTATAAACGATACCAGAAATTATTAAAACAAAAAGGGATGTACTAAAATTATTAATGCCTCAATTTGCCATCGCAAAGCATAAATAATAAACTTATTATCGACGTCAACTTAACCCTATTTCTATATTTTTGTAAATGTTTACAAAATTATTGATACAAATATAACCTAAAAATGATGGACTTAATTTAACCGCATCATATTGAGACGATGCTAGAAAAATTCAAAACTTAACTTAGTATTATACTCGGTTTGGTAATATTTTTCGAAATTTAGGTAAATATACGATTTTTGAATGGATGTCGAAGAGAACGTGCCTGCTACAAATGTACATAATATGATGGTAAGTTAATGGATATTGTTTATGTAAAATTCGGGAACATTATGTGGTTAACGAAAACTCGTTCGTCGTATTCTCGCTAAAATGTGCCGCGTCGTGTCTCAGTGTGATACTGTCCACACCGGAACTCAGCACCGCAATGCCTGCTGCATAGCGAGTAAGACGGTGGCAGCTAACAGGACAGACCCTGCGCAACTCTACTGCCACCACAGACAACAAGGCTTAGTTGTCTGTAACTGCTACTTAGCGACTTTGTAGCTCTGAATAGTTACGAGATTATTTTTTGCATCAACAATGATATTTTCTGCTGCCCTTGTTGTGGCACTTATGCGTTTTTAACTTTTTTTTATCTCAAACGATGGGTATGCTGTGAATAGTTTTAATTACTACTACAGCAGCCTTGCGTGCTAGCATAAAGGTAAAGTTTACGAAGATATTATCATCCTTTGATGTCTTCTAGAACTTTCCACAAACCTCTAAAACTCGCAGCCCCATTTGTTTCTCACAATCACCAGGACTGCATGAAATTAAACGGGTAAGCACCTAAGTTCCCTAATTAATTCCCGTTGGTGTTCACATTTGTGAAAGTCGAGTGTGGTTCGAAAATTCAGTTTGACTTTTGGCTTATGTTTTAGATGTATAAAATGTACACAGTCATTGTTAATTACTTGCCTAATAAAGTACCTACTGTGACACGCTGAGGGCCTGCTCCGCCAATCTCTTTTAAGTTCCGGCTATCGTGTCAGTTATCTATGATTCCATCTCTATTTATTACTTCAAAACAGATAGAGACGTCAATACGACGGCCCTAAGAGTCGCTTTAAAACCGACTCGTGTATCGTATTGTATCCACAAAGAATTTTGTAAATACACCACAAATGGCTTTTTAACGAAATGCCAATTTGAGAAGAATAATGCGAAGGAAGAAATTTGGTCCCAACAAATTCTATTAAATTCAACTTAACTACTGCTAAAAGTGATACAATATAAAGATAATACTGGTGATCAAATTCTTCTTTACAGTACCTAGTTTTTGTACTAAGTGTTTTGGCTTTTTTTGTTTTTATTTTAATCTTATCTTATATTTAGCTGGTCAGTTAATAAACAGCTACGTCACCCTCACTATTTCCGAACACAGCATTCTTGTTTATTATTTTTCTAATAGCTAGAGTGTAAATAAGTTAAGTTGAACGTGTTGTGTGTGTTTATACACATAGATTACCCAATCATCCAAAAAATATTACAAGACTCAATTATTGTAAATTATAATGCCTCGGTCATTACGAGTACAGTACCTTCTAATAAGTGAACATTAGCACGCGCGTAATATTCTAGTATGGAACATTACCTTCGAATATTATACCTCTAAACGAACGCATAGCAGTCACGTGCGAGAAAATTAATGTTTTGACGTTACCGACATTAACACAGCTAATTTCCAAAAAAAAGTCCACATATACATTTTTTCAGAATTTAAATAATTTGGCTTTTTCTTACTCAAAATCGTTTACCCTATCGATTCTCATGCAAGACAAAATGTGTCCCAGCAACGACCGGATAGCCTAGTGGTTAGTGACACTGACTATGAAGCTAGAGGTCCCGGGTTCGAATCCTGGTAGGGGCAGACAGTTGTATGATGAATACGAATGTTTGTACCCGAGTCATGGATGTTGTATGTATTTAATTATGTATTTATCTACATTATATAAGTATGTTTATCCGTTCCCTGGTACCCATAGTACAAGCTTTGCTTAGTTTGGGGCTGGGTCAATTGGTGTAATTTGTCCCAAGATATTTATTTATTTTATTTAGATTTTACTATGTTTTTTTTTCCATTCACCTTTATGAAAAAAAGTGACGAACTGGAATGGAAATTTTGGGACACATTTTTTCTTGTATAAGGATCGATAGGGTAAACGATTATGTGTAAGGAAAACCCAACCTAGTTAAATCCTGGAAAAATGATCATGTGAACTTTTTTTTGGAAAACGGTCAGCAGCAGGTTTTTAATACCTATCTATATGTAGTAATTAGTACGTCCGTTTTTTGTAATAAAATTAAGATCAGCCACATTAAAACTCAAAATACCTACTGCAACGAATGCTTTACTTGAGCTCGCGTCTGTGAGGGTTTCTTCAAATGATCATTTGGTCTAAACTGAAACTTTTTTAATGAAAAATATCGCAGTTATTTTTAGTTTAGTCGACAGTGTAATAATATTACGTAAGAGGAATGTAACATAATTACGTAAAATAAAAGAAAGTCGCTAATTCCGTACGACACGAGGTGAAAAGTTCCCATAATTGTTCGATCGTGTAACGTTTGCGCACAAGCGAAGCGGCTAAGGCGGGGTCCACACAACCGCAATCGTACGATATCGCAGCCATGGTTTATCATTATCATTACTATTTGATATAAAACTTTACACAGATTCATCATTTCACAAAGTCATCATTTGGCAAACCTTTAATATAAATCTAACCTAGCCGAGCGTAAGCCATGCGTATAGTTTTTTAGTTTATTTTTAAAATGTACGAAATGCCAGACAAATATTATTTGTGATAAGTTTTTTATCAAGTGATGAGTTCCCCGCAGTGATAGGTAAGCAGTGAATAACCGCGAAGCGTCGCTGCAGCTTATTTCTTAAACGCAAAAACTTAGAATAAAAAGCAACACACGTGCCATGGTTTCGAGTTTTGATTTGTCGCGTATGTCATTTAAGATTCAAATCAGAATCCGATTTTCTATTCTTTTGTTTAATCCATTATTGGGGGCGAGTAAAGGTCATTGACCAGCTGTCATAACTCACCCCACGATTTTAAAGTCCGATTAAAAGTACGTGTAATTTTTCAGAATGACTCAGGGTCATCTTATCTTAGGGGCTTAACTTATCTCAAGAGTTTGAGTATATTGACTTTTTTGTTTCAAGTTTAAGTGACTTTAGGCAGCCTTGAATTACATGGACAGTAATATCAGGACATATCGACACGCCCTAAGAAAAAGTGTGTATCTGCCTGATACTTAGTTATGCGACTATTGCATTTTCGTAGTCTACGGTATCGACTTTATCATTTACATTAAGAAAAACAAGAAAAAAGTGGTCCAAACATATTTTTTCCCAAACGTAGAACTAACTATCTACATTTATTGCTAAAAAAACTCCAGAGCAAAACTTAATATTTGCCTCTTATTCAATATTACGCGGGAACCCATTGAGCGGGTGGAATAAAAAGTATGTGTAAATACCAATCACACTTTTATTTTATAAGTAAATTACTATGAACAAATGTGCATCTGCCATATACAGATTACTGAATAAGGCAGTTAATAAAGATAAATGTGTATCAACCACTACCAGTCCTTATCTTGGGAAAGGCTGTACAATATCTGTCACTTGATTAATCTAGTGTAAAATTTGGAACTACATATATATGTATATCTGGCAGAAACTGTTTCGTCAAAGTTAAATAATACGTAGAACAAGTATGTATCCTGCTACTTGCACGTCAGAGTTGACGAAATATTATCACGTATAAGTGAATAACTGTAATTAATCAGAAACTACCGTGTTTAATAATATATAAAAAATCACGAATACATATTGTCACAATATTGTACTCCATGCCAAATTTCAATCCTCTGGTATATATAGTTACCACGCAATTGCGATTTTAAATTTATAGAAACTTTAAAACGCTCTCCTGTAAAATTTGGTTTTTGTACATACACACTTTTTCTTAGGGTGTGTCGATATTTTGATCTTTCCTTTTCATGACATCTCTTGACTAAAGGTAACTATTAAAATTTTGAAAGTGCGTGCGTGTTACCTCTTCACGTTTAAGCCGCTGAACCGATTTAAACGAAATTTGGTTACGGCCACGGGAAAGGAAATAGCATATTTTTAATGTGGTTTTATTTTTTTATTCCTTTAAGGATGAGAAAGGGGGCATTAGGGAAGAAGAGTCCCACATAACTCCCATGCTGTCCCCACGGCGTCGGAATATGCGCAAAGCATTTTCCCACCGGAAAAAAAAGAAAAAAAAGGTACTATAATTTGTGGTCAAATTGAATAAGCTAACCCAAAAAAAGCTACCTACCCAAAATATTACAGCCACGCAGAAAAAGTCGCGGGTAAAAGCTAGTTGACTGTAGATAATAATTCCTCAACTACTTAGTACCATTCAAATAAAATGGAAACTTTCCACTATCGATTGAAAACATCATTCTCTGTGTCACAGGTTCTATTCGATTGTTTAGATCGTGACGCGTTACAGCGTATCGATACTATTGTTGCATCGCGTGGTATATGTTACTCAATTCCAAACTCAATTATCGCCATAAAAAACGCTGAAAGCAACAGTGATGAATCGTTTCTACAGCCACTAATAACGGAAATCGTTTAGACCCGTTGCGCGGAACGCGAAGATCTGATCAATCGCTCAATAGCGGAACGATATTTCAAACATTAAACTGCATTAGGGTTCACTGATAAATTGCTTATAAAAACAGATATTGACAATATCAATATCAATGATAACGATACGTAATCAAAGACACACTCAAAGATAAAACTTAACAACAAAAATGACGTAACGTTTAACTCCAAACGGCACTGCAAGTTTTTTGACAGTCAACACAACTGGCCACTAACACTACGCGCAATTAAAAAACAACAATTAAAACGATAAACTGTTTAAATTTGGAACTGACCGCACGACAGGAAGTCTAGCATGTCGCTCCATTGCAGTATCATGGTTGCAACTGACTGCGCCTCTCGTGCCGCCGTTGTGTGCACAATCACGATCTTATATCATACATCTAGTGAGAGAACCATCTCTGCAGCTAACTAGGTTGAGTGCAAGTTCAATTTACTTCTCAAATTGGGTTAGTGGCGACGGTGGAGGTTAGGAGTCAGTTTTTTTAACAGCGTCTATTTTTAACCGATAGCTCTAGAGACCCTTGTCTCTGTTGGGGAAAAAGGAGCGCATTTAAATTGGGAATTACATTGTGCTGCTTGATTTACATTTTGAAAGATGCAAACATTGGAAACTGAAATCTAGGATTTATGTAAGTATAGTTTTAGTTAGACCGCGTAAAGAGTTCAGGGGGGTTACCATGACGTCTTAGTGCGATTCATTTACGATTCAGTTTAGGTTCACTCGCTGTCAGATCCATACCAAAAATGACAGCTAAAACCTGAACTGAGTCAGAACGCATAAGACATCATGGTAAGGCCCCAGCTATATAAGTCGCAACTAAGTCCTGAATTACAGGAGAGGAGTTAACTTTTAAACTAATAAAGCATCAAATAATTTCCTATCCCAATCACAACAAAAATTGGCTTTATAATGGTTTGTTTATTAAAACGGGTATTTCATTGAAACGTCAAAGACTAATGTTACCCTGTGGTTATCTTCGTCATTCTGTCAATTGAAAAGCTTTTGGTACATCAGAATCTTCAACTCAAGTGGTTCTTATAATATTTCTTTCGACGTATGTAACAACCACGAAAACATCAAAACATTCTAAGATTTACCCATTAGTACGCATTAAACGTTGTAACATTAAACCTCAAATTCCGTTACCGCACGCTTACATCAAATTTCCGTATGCCTAAAGCGAGTAACAGCGGTTAGCGGTACATTAATCCCCTTTTAACAGCTACGCGGAAATGATTAAAGAAAGTGAAAATAAAAATGGCATGTCATCAACGTACACGGATAACTTGGTGCGGTGAGAGGTCAATGTCTCAACTTTCGTTGTAATCATCATTCCGTAACCGCTATACCTACGCATAAGTAACATTGTGCGGATCTTCCCATACGCCTATTGTTATTTTCGGCATTATATAACGTGATATCATAAGTTTGGAGGTAATTATGGTTATTTACAAAGTTTTTCGGTTTGTAATCCTGACGCATGTTTCTCAAACTTCAGACATCATTTATTAATTAAGATGATCATAATAGCTATCTCTGTCTCGAGCTTGTGACTTTCGTAATCAAAGCGCTTGGTCTTAAATGTTGGGGGTCTTAGTTGCCATTTTTGGGTTTCGAACTTCAGAAAGAAAAACGGAACCCTTTAGCTAGAGGTACCTATCACTCTTGTGTCTGTTTGTCTTTGTCCTTCTGTCACAGCCAATATGCTCCCATTATATCGGAATCTGACACACAGAATTTATGGCTTGAAAGCCTCATGTCATTATTTTATCACAAAAAGACATGTGTATTTTAAAATTAGCGTTTAATTCAGGTCATAACTCATCTCTTGTAGACTTTTGGATATAGAAAAAACAGTCTAGTATGCTTTGCTATTGTGACGTCAGTTAAAAAAATATCCATAAAGCGGCGAATTACGCACAGAGAAAGGTTTACTTTTTTATGGTGATGAGAGTCAGAAAATGATTTTCTTTTTTATCAATTTCATTTTAAAAGTAATTTAAAAATAACAAGAACTGTACGTACTAGGTTCAATTAACTTTATTTAACTCTCAAATTTAGGGTGGTATTTAGAAAAAACTTCAGACCTAAGGGTGACTTTAACCTGATTAAAACTAAAGGTAGTTCCTTCATCGCCATTGTTTT
This sequence comes from Pandemis corylana, assembly GCA_949127965.1. Taxonomy (NCBI): domain Eukaryota; kingdom Metazoa; phylum Arthropoda; class Insecta; order Lepidoptera; family Tortricidae; genus Pandemis; species Pandemis corylana. The sequence goes on from OX421857.1 coordinate 3,820,668, forward strand.
ATTTCACACTCGTAGTCAAACGTTGCGTTATTTGCACATGAAATAGCTGAAATGTTTTCTCTTGAACACGTGACACGTCAGAAAGTCTGATATTTTGATGAGCAATTGTATATTTTCTTGGAAAAGATTATTACGAGGAAGATGTTGGGGAAAATTGTGATATGCTCTCAGTGCTCGTAGTATCTTGTCTATTCAATGTCTACTTAAGTTTTATGGGTGCCTTTGAAAGGCGAGTGTACTATTTTTTGTAAGGCTGACAACGCAGCAGAAGTCCCAGGTGAATCGCTTGCTGGTTTGTCGGTCTTAGCATTTTCAAAACGTATATTTCAATGAACGTCCATGACACAAAAAAGCTATCACATTTGAATTATAAGTATGTCACGTTACGAATTACTAATATTTATATTATCACAATACACATGATATGAAATTATATATTTACGTGACATATGCAGAAGTTTCGCCTGTATGCCATTCGTTGTTAAGTAAGCAGTTATATTATAAGTAAGGAATTTGGTTAGGCAGTAAAAACATCTAGCCCGAAATTCACTTTCTTTAAGGAGTTCTTGTAAGCGTCTCAAATATGTACCTGTTTACAAACAATACTGAAAATAGTTCATCACTTATTAAAACAATACAGAACCCTCGGTGCGCGAGCTGACTCGCACTTAACCGGTTTTAAGCTACAAGGAAAATTTAGCAGCGCAGAAAACTACACTTTTGTATACAGATGTAAATAAAACTGTGATGCCATAATAACAAGAAATAATGAGTCGTGTGTTCTAAAGCAATATTCAAAGCAAATAACACGACTCAAGCATATCACAACGAAACAAGGAAATTAATTTAAGTATGAGAACAGTCTTAATTGTTTCTTCTACTTATATTATTTCGAAAGAACTAAACGTGGGTTGAAATATTGTAGGTGACAGTTTTAATTAAATTTGTATCGAATAAGTCTTCAACGTCGCAGTCAGGCTTTATTTTTTGCAAGGTTTTTGATTTAAAAAGCAAATATTGCTTGAAATAGCAGGGAAAGACGTTGAAGCTTAACTAAGAAACCTTTCGTTTTAAAAACTGCATGTTCAGTACCTACGTTTCTAAGTATTTACCTTTTTATTTGTTGTTGCTGTATTCAAAACGCCGCGAATAACTTCAGTAGAGCATCTTGGTTTATGTTTTATTTCTTGAACGCAACACTTTTTTCCCTCACAAAATCTCCTTGCGTATAATTTGTACGATTTTGATTAACAATTTTTTCCCGACACTTACCACTCATTTATAAACAAAGCAAATCGATCATCAAATTACCCCTGGGAGCCAATTGGGAGCCGAGGCGGTTTTGAAAATGCGGAAAACAAATGATTCACGCTCGCTCCAGAGTAACGACGTTTCCCCTTTCTTCCTGTTGTTTATGGGATTATTTCCTCGTAGCGCAATAAACCATTTCCGTTTAACTTTGATTAAGAAGGACAGACATTATTGGAGGAAAATGCCTTAAGTAAATGTTAATCTTTGTCAACTTCGTGTGTCGCTGTTTCGAGGGTCGAACGTTCCAAAGTTTGAATACTGAAAATATATTGGGAAATCAAGCTAGCCTGCATTTATCATAGGTTGAAGTTAAATACTTATGGGACAAACGGGTAGAAGGAAAGAAAATAAATAATCTGATTCAGAGATAACAATTACACTACTATTAGGCAGTATCAGATATCCATAAACCATGGAACAGAAACAAAATCAAGTTCACATCAAACCTTAGTCCACATTAATCCATTAATATCGTAACTAATTAGTTTACAGCCCGTGTACAAGCCATAAAAGCCATATAACCGCGCTACACATGTTATACGACAAGAAACTTAACTTCGCATAATAGGCACACTTAAATAGCTACAAACTCTCCCATTTACGCTTATTATCGCAGCATCTACAATGCTAAGGGGTTTATGAGTTCCCACGCTGTGGAGAAATGCTTGATTTTCTACGGCGGCAACTGCTTACTACAACCGATCGGAAGGTTTGCGTAGCTACGTAGTTTTTAATGTATTCGCTTCCTGCTTGGCTCGAAAACTTTTGCTGCGCTCTTTAGCTCTACTTCTATTATTGGTATGGTAGGGGTTATTTGTCACAACACCAGGAACGCGTTCGCGTTAAAGTATCAAATACTCCTAGTATAAGAACAGTTTAAGGTTGCTAGAGTAGCCAAAGATCTAATAACAAAATGTATCCTAATAGAATCGACGTCGCCACTTTTGAGTCTTTATGTTTAGCATGATTGTGGGCGTATAGGTGGAAAGGGGAATCCAAATAGTGATGGCTTGCTAGCCGCATCGCCTGTAACATGATTCCTAAGATTTTCGCCCATTCCCTCGATGGGCTTTTACCATCTGCGCGGGAAGAGATGCAACTGGTACACTCTATGTTTTTTATTTACTCCCAGACCAGCATGGAAGAATATATTCGTTGCCGACAGCAAAATGGCAGATAATTATAAACCTTAACATCTACTTCAGTCGAGTCTGTAAACTAATAAATTTCATATTGCAGCTACATCAATCCTACCCTTATTTACCAAACAGTCGCGTGAGTCCAAACTGATTAGCGCCAAGGTTGTCGTGTCTAGAGTCATGTAGATACTTTATCGGAGATCTTAAAAATCCCAACATTTCACTAAAAAAGATTATAATACAAGATGATGTAAATGCTGCAATCAGTGATTGATTTTGTGGTCTGATAATGTTTTCTCACCTTGTCGCATTCACGCCCTGTGTATAGCGTGTAAAAAGGAGTGTAGACTTGAAGCGAAAAGGTGATAACTGGAGAAGCCGAAAACGATTTGCAACCGAATTAAATCCCAAGAGAGTAATGAAAAATTGTTATAATTGCATAACATTGTACAATGCAGGCTGCACGACATTATGCGTACAATAATTTCTCAGTCACTTCATTATGATTGATAACTATAAAGATAAATAAACATCGATAATAGAAGTAAAGCGAGTAAAAGATAAATATTGTCTTTCTCTCGACAACTCAACGAGACTCTTTTTGTTAAAATTTTCGTTTTAAATACAGACATTTTTTTTACTTTACTTGCATTGTCATCTATCCTACACAAGTGTACCAAATTCCAAGTGAATCCAATCACTAGAAGTGTGTCAAATTGGACGTAAGATTTGACCTACAGTCTGTTTTAATAAGGAATAAACAGATCAAGTTAGTAAAAAGCTTGGAAAAAAGACCAGGTGCGACAGTAAATTTAACATTACTCAAGCAAGTTTACTGTAAAAAAAAACCAAACAATGCTTAAATGGAAACATCAGCAGCTTTGATGAATGTATCTAATCATACAAAGGCACAAGCAACACAGTACAAGTACAAATACCAAAACTTAGTCCTGTCACGTCCGAAGATTTGATATTAACTAAGTTGGCAAACTTTAAGCTAAGGGTTAGGCTGGCTAGGATCTATCTTAATTCCGTAGACTTAGCGAACTGATACGGTCTAATCAGAAATTACCCATGTAATTTGGGGTAAAGGGAAACAGCTTGTAATTAAAGGTGACAGGGATTGTTGCATTTTTGCACAGATAATTACGCAAGCGCTGATGTTTGTGCATGTGCAATTGTGCACTAGGTTTGTGGTGACCAGTAGGCTTATTATTTAACTCGCTCGCAATCGCCATCGTGTTCATTTTGACAGTTCTTGTATGAATGTGACAGCGAGCTGATTCCGATGCCAATTGTTAGCCCATACATAAGCTGTCAAAATGAAGACGATGGCGATTGCGAGCGAGTTAAATAATAAGCCTACTGACTTGGTGATAACGGGTCCAAATTTGAGACATCCTATCGAAAAAAATGGACGGAAATACGAGCCGCCAAACTGTTTCGCCTTGCCTAAGACAAAAACAAATATCGGTCCACAACTGACGGAGTTTTTAGGTAACAAAGAAGTCGCGGGCAGAAGCTACTGTTATATATCCTGGGTTAGGATTGACAGTTCCTTACATCTTGACAATATTAATCCTGCATTTATAATTAAATCGGATTATTATAAATAATTCCAGCTCGTATTCATGCACCTCTAACCTTATGTCGGGAGTTATAAAGGAACCCTCGCTCTATCCTTTTTAAGGAAACGAACAGCCTCATTTTTAAAGGCAAGATATATGGAATGGACTCTTTCATTCCTACGCAAACTAGAACGATTTATGTTCATATAAAAGTCTTGTCAGATGTATGTTTTTGCCGGAGGACTACGCACGTTTCTTGAAGAGACCAAGAGTCTCGCTCGAGAGAGATTAAGCTTTTATTCAAGAACAATCGTAAATAATCAGCAACTTCAATTTATAAACACCTATTTAAACGTTCAAAAGATTAGTGCGACAACTGTGTTTACAAAACTATGACTTTTAGACGAAATTATGGGCTTTTATTATGAGCTTGCAAAAATTAACGAAGCAACCTCGGGTACGATCGCGGGAAAAAAAAATTTTTTAAGCTAAGGCCAAAAAACCTTGTTACCTTAGGGGTTGTTTGGTGAGGCAAGTTACTGGTAAACAATGTCCAACTTTTTAATCTCCACCCGGATATGTTTTAGCTACCCACGCACACACGAACACGTAGATATTGATACTTATTACAGCCACAAACGCTCAAGTAGAGATAATGAGTAATTCCCATAACTTAAGAAGCCAACCGTACACGGCTTAATGAAAAAGTTCTTCGGATAGCCGAGTACCTACCTATCTTGGCTATATTTTTTCTTATAGAACCTTCATTAGATTTTCATGGATCTCGTACAATCGGGGCTCGGGTGATCATTAAACTTGTCCAGGCATCGTCGCTAATGTAAACTTAGAATACGTTTGTTTCTATCTGCCAATTTGACATTTGCTCTTTAGCGTCTGGCGGAAGTTACTTCCGACGGAATGTTGTATTCAAGAAATTCAAAGGCATCAAGATAAATAGAGAATCCTTTCATTTGCCTAAATTTTATCCTACTAATATTATAAATGTGAATGTTTGTGAGTATGGATGTTTGGATGTTTGTTACTCTTTCACGCCAGAACGGCTGGACAGATCTGGATGAAATTTGGAACTTAGATAGATTATAGTCTGGAATAACACATAGGCTACTTTTTATCCCGGAAAATTGCGTAATTCCTGCGGGATAGCGATAAAAGAATTCTATGCAGACGAAGTTGCGGGCAACAGCTAGTACGCTATAAAGTTATGTTTGTCATAATGATCATTTATCATTAACTCTTTTTTTTTGAAGCCGTAATATTTTTAGTACTTTAAAATGGCTATCCTGTTTCTAACATCGACCTTCAAAGGGCGTTACAAAGCCCGAGAGAGAAGTTGTAAGTACGACTTTAAATTGAAAATACACTATTTTAAAGGGTTGTTTGGTGAGGCAAGTTAAGAAACAATGGCAAATGCGATGTATTCAAAGCAAAGTACCTCTATTATTTATTACTAGCTGTTGCCTGCAACTTCGTCTGCATAGAACTCGTTTATCGCTATCCCGCAGGAATTACGCAATTTTCCGGGATAAAAAGTAGCCATGTGTTATTCCAGACTATAATCTATCTATGTTCCAAATTTCATCCAGGTCTGTCCAGCCGTTCTGGCGTGAAAGAGTAACAAACATCCAAACATACTCACAAACTTTCACATTTTGTATAATATTAGTAGGATCTATCGCTATCCCTCTAATAAACTAATGATACACATCTAACCTTATTAATTCCGTAATAGATAACTGACTATTGCGCTATTCTATTATGACGTTATCTTTATTGACCGACAGCTCTGTTATTGTACGGCCGAGTGACGGTGCGAGCACGTAAGCAAGTTTTCTGTAAGTTACGACTAGCTAATTACTAGTAATTACTGGCACGGTAAATTAAAAAACCGGCCACATGCGTTTTGGAACACACGCAGTGCAGGGCTCCGTACTTCCACAAATTATTAATTATTATTATGTTTAAGTTATAAATTAAACTAAAGTTATTGAACTATAAATTTAATTAGAATATAAACAGAATATGTTGAGATTGATTCTCTTCTGCTCTTAGTTTAGACAGAGCCCTCTAGACAGTGTTGCTAATTTGCTAATTATACTAAAAAGGTTAGTTAACCACATTTATATTTCTCACACAATTAAGTTTTATGTTTTGATCGACTATTAATTGTCAACAAAAACAGGACTTGACCACGTTTAAAAATATACATTAAGTTAAGTATTACTTTAAGTTATTTTTATGTTATGAATGTTTTTTATTATGATTTGTTTTTATTTTCCAATAAAATGTAATAAAATATATTTACATACATATTTATACAAATCACTTCAATATCCCTTACGGGGTAGACAGAGTCTAAAGTATCAAGACCTAGAGGCCTCGTTTAGCATGACATGATTGTGGACGAATAGGTGAAAAATATGTGATTGTTAATTACTTCGGCGTTTTCATGCAGCGGCCGTGGTCGTGAGTTATCTACTATGTAAGTACATGCTTCTAGTATTTTTTCTACTACGTAAGTACATGCTTCTAGTATTTTTTCTACTACGTAAGTACATGCTTCTAGTATTTTTTTACGTGATTAAGTCCCAATCCCGATTGGTAGTTGGAAAAATAAGTTGGAAAACCAATTATATTTTTAAAAGACCTCCCCAGCGACATCCCTCTTCCGTAAAAAGTCTAGGCAAGTATCAATCAATTTATCGACTAAACTAAATTATTATAGAGATATCTCTATCATCCATGTCAAATTACTTTCTAGTAGAGTTTTTTGAGCTAAGCTGTAGACAGATGGACGGACATCTCGAAACTATAAGGGTACCGTTTTTGTCTTTGCCTACGTAACCCTGAGCATGATTATTTTTGTGTCTTGCAACATTAAACCGCAGTAACTTGCTAAATTTCAACGAAGTTGCGCAAGGATGCGTACTTATTTCATGAGGACGTTTTGTTTTGATCATGCTTCATTGAGGGCGACACTAACATTGTTAAAACATTTAAAATAATGTAAAACTGGAACGGCACCAAAGTCAAAGGCAACAGCTAGCATTATTATATAGGGGACGAACTGAGGGTAGACTATAGATTAACATACATGTTGTGACCTACGGGTTCTTTGTTGGTTTGACAAGCAAGTTGTAAAGGTGAAAGATGATACGGGTATAAGCCAGCTAATGGGTTTTCAAACCATCTTTTGTTTTTGTTTGAGTACCCGAGATCCGAGTAAATATTAAAATTTGTACCTGAGTAATCTAAACTTAATATATTTTACAGATATCATACGTATTTAAAATGACAACTTTTGACTGATTTTAGTCTACTTAAGTAGAATTTGAACGCAAAGTAAACAAATCGCCGTTTTGAAATTGTATTGTTTCTAGAATTAACGAAAGTGACATTTACATTAACTAGAATTATAAATTAGTTAGAAATTAAAATTAAACTGTTATACATAATTTCTCTCATTCTTAACACATTGTAACTAGGAATCCGCCCAGAAGGCTTCGCACGGGTGCAGTATACTAACACGGCGCTGCCACAATTATCAACATGTTTCAACCAGTTTACCCAAAACCTTTACATGATACACTTAAACCTTCCCCAAGAATCACTCTGTCTATTGGTGAAAACCGCATGAAAACCCAATAAGTACTTTTGAATTTATCGCCAACACATAGAAAGACGGCAGCGGACTTTTTATTTTATAATGTAGTGATACTTAAGCGCAAGATAAAATGCAATGTAATTATTGTGTCTGTAAATGCAAACATTGGTGTTAACGCGGTGAAGCTTATAATCTAAGCTTTGATATCATTGTCTTCAAATTCCATTTCAGGGGTCTTGCCATGACGTCTTAATGCGATTCAATTCCGATTCAGTTTAGGTTCACGGCCGTCAGATCCAAACTAAAAATGACAGCTAAAACCTGAACTGAGACGGAATTGAATCGCTTTGAGACGTCATGGTAAGGCCCCAGTAGACTTTATCTAAAAAAAAATTGCCCTGCGTGTAAAATCTCGAGTTTAGATAAAGATCAATCCAAATTTAATAAAACGATTAGACCGAAATATAAACCGTTACTAACTCGACGCTAATCTATCATTGGCTGGGCAGTTTTTATAGTGGCTAACTGTACATATACCACAGTCCCTCCATCCAGTTATATTGAAAGATCATCAATATACGTCCGCGACCTCGTTAGTTTTATTACACCGTGTTTGGTTAACAATTTAATATCAATCTTGCACAAACTTCACGATACAAACGGCTTAAATTTAACTAATTGAAAACTTGTTAACTTGCCACTACATCTAGCTATCCCATTCGACACCGAAAGGCATCCTCAGTCGAGTTTGTATTCGCAATCACGAGACTTAATCTGGGTAATAAAAGCGAGTAGCGAGTAAGAGAAACAATACGTACTTAGGTAGGCGGAGGGTGACTTCGGTAGTTTCCTGTCCTTGGGAGGTGTGCTGTAGACGAAGGCTCGGTTGATGAGGCCGCGGGGCTCGTCGCACGACATGTCGCTTTCCGAGCCCCGCCTCACGCGGCGCAGCGGCACCCCATCCAACATCGCCTTCGCAGACTCCGACTTCACCATCCCTTTTGATTTCTTCTTTCCCTTTTCCTCCTTCTTCTCCGGAGAATGAATATGCAGCAGTGCCGCCGCTTTCGGAGGTATCTTCTCCGGCACTAACAACTCCTTCGCCGACGCACTCTTCAGTTTCTTATTCGTAAAGAAATCACTGAATTTACTTTTTTCCACTTTACCATGCTTATGTGGCTTCAAGTTCAAGTCGATGTCACCACTCTTCCTCCTTTGCTTGATGGGATCCGGTTTCCTTTTCGCCATCGTGGGAGTTTTGGACTTATACGTCCCTTCTACACCTTTGAACGCGACATCAAAATCCTTTTCGGTGCTCCAAATCTGCGTAGAGAAGACTACGCTGTTGCGTTTGAGCTTATCTATTTCATCTGGTGGTTCTTCGTCTTTGCTGGAGCGCAAGCGATTGCCTATCAATCGCAGGGAAGCTCTGACGGATCGGGAGCGTCGTAGGCCTCCTTGCTCCCGCTTGAACCTGTCGAGGAGGGTCTCCATAGCCCTGGGAAGGGTCGCGGGGCGCGCGGGGCCCTGTGCATCGCACGTTACGATCGACTACGCGCACGCTATTCACTCAAACGATAGTTACGTGAGTCGTTGTTTCCGACGTTCACTCGAAGCGGCGTCGGGCGGTCGAATGGGCCTGCAACAGTGGAGTGCTACTGGTACTGTGCTGGTAGGGCTCTCGAGCTCGCAGCAGCCCAGTCCGCAGTCTAAGCGATCGTTTGATAAACTGTTCTCATTTGCACAATCACTTGATTTGATAAGATACGGCTGATAGCGGTTTGGAGTACGCATGTCACCGCGACAGAGATTTGTTTATTGTGACGTAGAGATCAGATAAAGAGGAGGTATTTGTTTTGCGAGATTGCCGATTTGATCAAGTTTTTTTAATTAAACGCCAAGTGTTGGACGGTTTCGTAATGTGTGATCCAGCGATCGTTGGCATATGATTTACGATAACTATTGCGATATATGCTTGATTGATTGCTCGTCTAATTTACAAAGGCATTGCGGTGTCGGAGGTATTTTAGGCGTATCGAATCGCTGCTTGATAATGTACGTGAATTATGGTGATAATTGAGCCTTGCATTATTAAATGCGAGCACCCGCCCGTGTAATGATGAAATTTAAGAGCGCACGACGGTTGTGATAAACAAGGTTGCCGTCTACCAGACATTGTGATAAAACAATAGTTAAGTAAAAAGTGCTTCAATCATGTAGATCTATCAAGTTCGTAAATTACCCGGTCCGAGTGAAAGATGTGAGAAGAACACCTTCTTATAACCAATATACTCACTATAATTTCGAAATTTCGGATGCTTCAAGTGGACTTTTTGTAGTAGCCTAACTTACTAAACCGTAACAAATAAGAATCTACCAAACCAAAATGCCCGACTTCATAGACCGTTATCTTGAACTTGCTTAAACCCTTTTAATATTGTTGTCGATAAATGAAACGCTTATCTAACTGCCGCTGGCACAGACATCTCCAACGAGGTGGAAAGTGGCGGCACGCAACCAGTTCACTGACCAGCAATTATTTATCAGTGAAGTACTAAGCGGTTCAGTAATTAAACTTTGAAGTGACGTCCTGTACAAATTCTTGACGCCGTTAGTGTTGTAATGTCTCATTTTGTTTGATAACATGATGTCTACCCTCATTATGCCGCTCCTTCACTACTTCCGAGATTCAATTGTCAAGTGTCAAAAATTCTCCTCCGCCTACCTCACTTCACCCCCTTCATCACCTACCAAACGTCATTTTTTGACGCTTGAAACTTAAAACTTGAAGTATGTAATGTAGGAGTGGCAATATAGATGTGACACGACCACTATGACCCAATATGGGACTTTTTCACGATAAATTAAGATAATCATTACAAACTTTAGTTATTACTGGGTAATGTTCTATGGCGGGGGGCGATACCAATAAAATGATTCGTTTATACAGGAATAAGACAGATAATACTATTTTATTGTACAAGTTTCACCACATACATACATAAATAAATCACGTTCTTGTCCCTTACGGAGTAGACAGAGCATAAGGTAACGAGACCTAAAGGCAACGTTTATTCTAGCTATTTAGTAAACAAACATCTCGCTATGATTTAGTTAAAGGCGTAAAATCAAACAAAACTCTATTAGTTACAATGTGATTAATTATTCAATACTAATAATGCAAGTAATTGTCAAAGCGATGCAAAAGTGATGAATGATCAATAACAGATAAGTTTTGTTTTTAGTAAGATCTTATTTTTCCACACATCAAAAGTGTAGTGTAGTGTCTACAGAGAACTCGTGTTCTCTCAATTCTCAAAGCTATCAAACTATGTCATTGTTTCCTTGTAATTTTTGAGAGTACATTTCCTTAGCCTAACATTACCTTCAGATGGCTTATAACATCTCTTTGTCGTTCTTAGTCACTGTCACTAAACAAAAAAATCACTGACTTCTGACTACCAATATTTGAAGGAAGTGTATATTGCTGTAGTTTTACATAAAGTTAAAGATCAACACTACGGCCTTTAGGTGACATTTTGGAATCTGCGAAGCGATGCTCGTTTGTTTGCCGATCCTCCGAATTGGAATTCAGCACTACGTCACAGTCAGGAACGTGATCCGACGGGAAAATATGCGCAACACGCGTCGAATGAGATTGATAAAAAAAATACAGTAAATGTGACCAGCCAGGATCGTGATCCGGTGGTAATTTCTTCAAATATTTAATTAAATTGTTTGTGGATGTGACAATTTCTCTATGCAGGATCGTATCGATACGTTAGTTTTTAGTTAGGTTACCTAATATTTTCCATCTTTGAAATTTACTTTTTTTTTCAATTGTTTATTTACAGCCTTGATAACAGCTTCAAGCTGGATGGGTGCTTCCTTTTTGGTTGATAGTTAATGTTTCCACAAGTGAAAATGTAATATTCAATGCGAATTGACCAACCATATCTTTCACCCAGGTTTCTCTGAGGAGAGTATTAAAGCTGTTGCTAGGACCTACCAGCAAATTAGTGAATTTGGAAAGCTAATGAAATACAAGCACGCCGTTGGTAACAAAATTAATAGGCTTCAAAAGAAGCCAAAATTTAATAAGCTAACTTTACCCGAGGCTATCTTAATTACGACATTAAGTGATCTCCATTCGGTGACTCGTTTCTAACAAATCTAGGGCACTGGTTCACCGTAGACTCGCTCGACTTCCGTATCTATTAATTTTGACGGGCGTAAAGTCAATACATTTGCATTTCCTATGGAGGCGAGCCGCGGCCATTTCGCTTCATCATTTCCTACAAATCTAATATTCAGTATAGCGTGAACATTCATATCAATATGTCACGTGTAATATATCATGTATAAGATTTCACCCAGTATCGCTATGGGTAGACAACGCTTACGGGTAGACAGAGCCTAAGGTATCAAGACCTAAAGGCCACGTTTAGCATGATTGTGGGCGTATAGGTGGAAAGGGGAAAAGATTCCAATGAAGGACATGATTCCAAAATGAATGATGGTTTCATATTCTGATCCGGAAGGGTATTCATCGGGATCCTATTACTAAGCCACTGCTGTCTGCCTGTCTGTCGATCCGTCTGTTACATGACTGAACCTTTTGAACCATTAATACAATTAGACAATTGACCTTTTAGCAGTGCACTTGGTTACTACAATGAAATAATAAAAACAAAATAAAGATAAACATTAAAGAGGTTCCTCATACTTACCTGCTATTATCGCACTTGTTTGTATTTGAAAGGAATTTACCATGCCACCTTGTATGTTAAAATCAATCAAGCCATGAAAATAGTTCAACATACAAAACCATGACTCTCCATTCTGGCAGCAGTCGTGTGAAAACGCTCGCTTGCTAGCTATCCAGGAGAAGGTCGAAATAGTAAAAAATTACAGAGCTGCGAAATTTATTACAGTGCAATATACCAATCCTACGCTATAAACATAAGGATATCCTGCCAAACAATTATTATATTGACCTCAAAACAGTCATGAACCAAATGCAACTGACGTAAATAATGTTGGAAATTCACAAATTAAGCTAATTTATCCCCTTTATCCATATTCATCCGAATTTCAAACAGCAAACAACTGAATAAGGACAATTATTAATCATTTAAATAAATTAAACTCGCACTAGTCATTAATGGGTATTGTCTCTATGTATATAGGTCACGTGGTGTCGCGTGACAGCAAACCATAGACAGGGTAATTACCGCTTTTTATGCAACTTGTAAAGCTTTCATTACCAATAAAGGCACTTTATGATAAATTGCTAACATAAAACTGACTCTTCAAAGGCTAAAAATATCGCAACATGGTTAACTTAAATTTGGCTTGGCACTTAACCTTCGGCAGATATATGGAACTTGACGCCGGTTCGAAAGTTAATTATTTTCTAACGCCGTACCTATTAAATATCTAATGGTTCTCTCTTGAAATTTCACAATTAAAAAACCTAAATTGAAGTAGGTAAATGTACTAACAGCTAACATCGTACTACAAAAATACAACTATAGCCAACCAAGCAAGCGCTCAACTATTTATATAATAATGACAGTTCTGTTCCAAACATGACCGTTACATTGTCTCGTTCAAGATAGTTTTTTAATATTTTAAAGCGTGTAATATTCGATTATATACATCAGTAGGAAAAACTTCAGATTTAATATTGAGATTCTAAAGGAAAACTTTTTAAGAAAATCACTACAGAATAAGAAATTTATGAAAATGTATGCGCCAATCACTATTCAAACGAATAGAGGTAGAAGAACAAGTCGACTGAGAAAGAAAAACTCGTTTTACATGACGCTAGTAAATTGGTTTTAAAGTCTGGAACTCTAGGACAAACGAGTTGCATAAAAACAGCTTGCACAACTAGCAGCTGCAACTGAAAACACAGATCCATTTTACAAGTTTAATATTCTTCCTGACTATGATTGATAAAAATGTTGTTTGTTCTAGCTGGATCGGCATTTTGCTTTGTGTTAGTTTTTGAAATTCACCCGCTTCATAAAAAATCGTCCATTTCACAATGGGTTATAGCTATAGCTTAATTTAACCTTATTTGTAAAGTGTAAATTTTCAAATAGGCATTTATTTTGATCCCCGTACATTTCGTTAAATACCTCATAACTATCTTATTCTCACTACTAACGCAGTTTTTATGGTGCTTCACACTGTCGTATACGCTAACACACACAACCCCAAATTAGTGGATACGACAAAAAAGAATATCCGACCTAAATGTATAAAAGAGGGTCACGACAAAGGGACACCTGCTACCTGATATAGGAATTTGCACTTACTTTGGAACAATGGCTTTTATTATGCCGTTTTCTGAACTTGTTTAACCAGGTTTGCTGTCTTTAGGATATCTTTAGGGAGATGTTTTGCAAAGGCTTGTTTTCGCTATACAGCAGTCTGATAGGAAGGTGGAAAGTTTCAAAGAGATAATGAAAGATTTTACTTAGGTTTGTAAAATAAGCGAATACCAGTCACAAAGTGTTTGCGAGCCAACACTTCCGCACTAAATAGTGTTTTATTTAGAGTGCAATTTCTTTATAGTGCTCCAGTCAACTTTATGGTCTCTGTACTTCGTCTTGTGTATACCGGTTATTGTATCGACGAGAAGGTATTCCACTTATTTGCTTTCTTATTATTTGTTGTATAGCATGCAGTATGACCATCCATGCAAAGTCTACTGTTTTGTTCAAATGTTTTGTGTTATTCATCTCCCAATATCAACTAGCAAACTAATATCTTTTCAGCCTTATAACTTTTCAAGTCGGTGAAGATGACATGATTATGTTTAGAAGATGTTTCCTTTGATACGCATTTCTGTGGTTTTAATATCATACAGAACATTGTTATACAAAATTCCTTACGTAGTAATATCTTTCTCTGAATAATAACAATGTTGATCACTGATCTCACGTGTCGTTGCATTACGTACTAATGTATTCACTGTCAATATCAATTATGCCAATGAATGTGAAAGAATAGTATGATCTAACACATTCACAAATCATCTAAAATAATAGATTGTAGATGACTAACTGCTATTGTAATCTTCTCAAATAAATCGAATATGACGAGTATTGTATTCTTCACCATTGTGTCCGCGAGGTAAACATTCTTGTCTTAAGGCGACCTCAAATGAATCAACAAACAATTTCATAAATCGACAAAGTTTGGGACGGTAGCGCGTAAAAAAAGTTGCAAAAGCTCTTCGAAGAATAGTTCCATATTCTTTACACATGTCGCGTTGTAGTCATAATAGGAATTCTGCAAAGTTTGCCGCTCGTGTTTTTTTAAACAAACTTCGTTCGTGAAGTGATTTCTATGCTCGGGAAATAATCATAACTTGACCCGTTTGTTAGCTGGCATTTTGCGAAATCAGGTGTCTTGATAGGTCGAGCGTTGACGCTGACAACGAGGCACCCGACTCCGTATAATGCCTTCGCACGAAAGGGTCAAGCTATGTTTGTCTCCCAAGCGTGAAAAACACTTCACGGACGAGGTTGATTGTAAATCACATCTCTAATAATATAAGAAGTTGGTAGGGTGGTTTTTGAACTCCCGACGCAAACAGAGAATCATTATAATGTGTGTTATAAGTTCATTGTTTATGTCTGTCTGTAGCGTCGTAGGTCTCATACGGATACTGATTCTGGCGCGGTTTTTTTTTTAAATAGGATACTTGTTTTATTCAAATGGTTCTTAGCCAAGTTTCATTAAAATCGGTTATAACCGTTTTTGAGATAAAAATTGGGCTTTGTAATGACAATGTTGGAGCATTTTCGGATTTTAAGGACTTGATCTAATTTAATTTCGTTTAGGTTGCTATTCGGTTCGACGGATCTGGTACTTCGGCGGCAATTTTTGGCAGCTAACTATAGGTGCGACCACTACAGGTGTATGAAAAAACGGTGAGAAAATGTGACGCCTACGACACGTTACTGCGTACTTATACGTGGCGGTGTGATCGCTCCTTTATTCGGTAAAAATCACCGAATCCGGTAAAACAAAACAAAGTGCAAATAACATTACTGCTTTTTGCGAGTTGCGATAGTGACGGAATTAAAAAAAAATCACATGCAAAATTATTAATACCGAGCGTACTGAATACATATAAAATCGGAATTGGAATTCCAGTGAATTCTTTAGTGACATTCGTTTTATTGCATTCTGGGAATATCAAAAGCATTAAAGTAGATATATAATAAAGTAGATATATAATAATAATAAACAAAACTGTTCGTAAGAAAATATAACATGCGATGATAATGGTAAGACCAATCTCACGATATTTCCTTGGTCTTATCTAAGTTTGACCATCGGAAGCTAGCGTTAGTAATCATATCAGAATTAATTTATTATTTTCTTAGACGCATGAGGCCGTCACCAGGCCGCAGATGGCGGCAGAAAGAGATAGTGGATGCAATTTTGATTACGAGCACGTTAGATAAATAAACACCTTAAGTTAATGTACCTGTAAGATTTAGCGCGTAATTAAAATTGCATTATTGTTCAAGAGTGAGTATTCTGCACACTGGCACCATATAGCACTATTTGTATTTTTGTTTTTATTTAGATTTAAGAGTTGTTACAACATTCATACATGTCACATAATGAAGAATTGTTTATGTCAGACCCTCCAGGGTTCACATTTGATTGATTGTGATAAATTGATAAGAAATTGCCTAGCAATTGTATAGGCTTTGTGAAAATGAAGACCGCGTATGTACCTATATAGGTATTAAATATTTCTGATATGATATGCTTAAATTACACTGCATGAAAATGGAAATAGATAAAAATTAATAAATAATTGTTCCTGTGTTTGACACAGAATTATTTTTTATTGCCGGAGGAGATATCGCATTGTACAATTTATAATAAACACTAACAACAACACAACAGCACAATTTATAATTTACAATACCTACTACTTAAGTCGGTATCTACAAAATTTTCCTGTTTACGGTTTTTATTACAACTAGTTACCTACATAATTAAAGGAATTAATTATTTTCGCTTTTCGAAGTTAGTTTAGTGCCATTTCGCTCACACTAATAGTCATCAATTCGAGAGTGAGAGAGACGGTACGCTACGTTTGAATATCGAATTTCGGAGTAACCCCCAGGAGTGTGTTTATCGAGAAGTTCCTACCATTAGATTAGAGAAACATTATGCGGATAATCAAAAGCAAATGTCAAAGTAAAATGCAAGGAGAAGCGAATATTGAATTTTGGGTAATTTATGAGAAAGGTGGGCAGACAAATCTTTAAAATACTGCTATCTCTCTTTTTAAAGGTGTAGTAACGTAGGTATTGTAAAATAAAGGTATAACTTTTACATAATAAAGCCGTTTATACTTGTGTGTGATATCGTGCAAACGGAACTGTTTACCGGAAGTAAATAAATCAATCAATGGACATTCTATTATCCTTTTTTGATGCACCGACATTTATTTCGTACGAAGGTTTGATTGCTACTTATAGTCAACGAAGGTCTCGGACTGGGCTCTGCGATCTCTAGCGAGCGGGGTCAAACTAGGCATGTAATTAAATACATTTTAATTACAGCTAATACTAAATATTCACCTTCAGGAAGCACTACTATAGCAATCTATTGCACTCTGTTTTACAACTGTAAACATAACCACACTTTCACTTCAAATCCATTATTAATCCACTAAAATAACGCAAAACACACACTCAATCCGTAACGTACTTAGCACACCGTTTAATTTGTCAAGTTTCATTGATAAAAACCGCAAATCCATGTTTCGAATATAGTTTACTAACACCAACAAGCAAGCGAGACGTTCAAACCATAACTATAATAACGTTCGTAAACAACTGTGTGTGACGCGAAGTTGTTAGCAGTTGCGTTAGTACTGCCAACATAACGCGGCATACCAATATGGCGGCGCTAGCGCGTCAGTCAACGGCCTTTGTTGAAAAAAAGAACCATAAGCGTCACCCTAAGCTCTTATTCATTTATCATAAAGTCTAATTTCTTATATTTTAGAGGCATTTGATCTC
Organism: Pandemis corylana; assembly: GCA_949127965.1. NCBI lineage: Eukaryota > Metazoa > Arthropoda > Insecta > Lepidoptera > Tortricidae > Pandemis > Pandemis corylana. The sequence continues at coordinate 3,838,378 of OX421857.1, forward strand.
GTGGTACTACTGCACAGCATTACAAAGTTATAAGACGTGGTGAACAAAACGAAAACTAACGTAACTGCATGCTAACTCGTCTTTAAACGTGGAAACTAGCACCATTGTGGTACGCAAAGTTAAGTTTGTACTATGATTGAATAGTGAATGAGTGGAAGTGAACCTGTTTCGTATAGTTCTTGCGCAGACGCAAGCAAAGGATTGATGGTCCCACGGGTCATTACTTAATAGATAGATGGATTCCAACCAGTTGGGCATAGGTTTTTTTCATCTGCATTAGGTACCTAGTGGTATTTTTTGCCTTTTTAAATCATTAGTTTTATTATCGTAAATTCTCCTGCCGGGCAAGGGCCTACCCTTTTTTTAACCACTCATCTCGTCCCGGTCGAGGGCATGCTCCTGCCACCTTGTCTTTTTTATTTAATACTAGCTGTTGCCCGCAACTTCGTCTGCATAGAATTCATTTATCCCTGTCCCGCAGGAATCACGCAATTTTCCGGGATAAAAAGTAGCCTATGTGCTACTCCAGACCATAATCTATCTATGTTCCAAATTTCATCCAGATCTATCCAGCCGTTTTGGCGTGAAAGAGTAACAAACATCCAAACATACTCACAAACTTTCACATTTATAATATTAGTAGGATGTATGGTAAAAAACTTTTCACTTAAGTTGCATCTACATTGTCACATACGTATCCAAATTAAACTTTCGCTCGAAAGTGGTATAAATCTGTGTATTGTAACGAAACCACAGCACAAATAAAATTGTCGACTACCTACGTGCCTATACATTAATTACAGATGTAGTTTTCTTCTTATTTTCTCGAAATTCAAATTCAGCACAATTTTTCACCACTTTCGAGTAGCATACATTACCTATGTGCTTTAAAAATCGGATTCCTGGGACGTTACCATGACGTCTTAATGCGATTCAATTCCGACTCAGTTCTGACAGCGAGCGAACCTAAATTGAATCGAATTGAACCGCATTAAGACGTAATGTTAAGGCCCCACAATACTATTACTCTATGTCATTTCATTAATGTAATTATGTCGATATCGATTCTAACACGGCGCCATGCTCGATTATGCTGATAATTGGGGCGGCCGTCCATCACTCAAGACAACACAGTATAATGCGCAGTGGCACAATACATCGTGTTGGTAATGCTGTTAATTAGTAGAGCCAGTCGACCTGGGTTGCCACAGTAATTAAAATAAAAAAAATATCGCAGACACACGAAGTTTTATTTTATTTTATTTATTTACCTACTTTATTAGCTGCCGGGGAACGGATTCGCTTCGCTTCGCACCCGTTCCATTATTTTTCTATTTATTTTCTCCTTAAAAACATTCAGTGTTTCAGTGTCACACCTCCAGGAAAATATGAAAAAGAATTAGCCGAATTGGTGTAACCGTTCACGGGTTTAGCGTTTAGCAACATTCATTTTTATTTATATAGATTTACTAGCGACCCGCCCCGGCTTCGCACGTTATATTATGCATGTATTATACATATAAACCTTCCTCTTGAATCACTCTATCTATTAAAAAAACCGCATGAAAATCCGTTGTGTAGTTTTGAAGATATAAGCATACATCGGGACATGAGGACAGAAAAGCGACTTTATTTTATACTATGTAGTGATTAGCACACACACATGCGCATCTGCTAACTCAGGATAAAAAAGTGAAGACGAGCGCAACCAAATTTTGACAAACTGTTTGAGACACGCACGCGCCGCAGCGTAACTTTAAATGGGCTTTACTTTGGCTTTCGCAAAACTCCATCTCTTTACTTTGTCTGAGTCTGCTAAGAAAATTCCCAATGCTGAGCCCCCATCTGGCAGCTCGTTCTCTCTCTAATAAGCTGTAGAAGCCATCAGCGGCTAACAGCAATATACAGATAAGAAAGAGTAGCTTCAATAACAAAACACAAATTGAAAACACAAATTGTCGAATCATCATTAGGTACGATACGTAGCCACATTTCAGTATCTGATACGATTTTTTTCAAATTAAGATGCTCATCGAAATCCCCTTCTTACCATTCTTTTATTCTCTATCAACTGATTCTCAACCATCCCAGCGAAGAAAAAAGGTACTATCCGTACAGTTTTCTCGCATCACTATAGTTGTGGTAGAGTAGTTATGATAGTGAAAGTGTGAGTAACTAGGAAACAATACCTCATAATGATCAAAGTAAAAACTCTACCCTCTTTTACGCACGCGTAAGAATTTATTCCGTGTAACGCCATTCCTAAGCTTCCCACTCAACATAGATGCTTCTAGTTTCTTAATGTATTTGACAGTTGCCGTGTTCAACAAACATGAATGAAAAAGTGCATCATTAGGGGTGCAAGTCGGGTTACCTCCGCGTGTGATCAAGAACTGTGGTTTGTTTTTGGATCCGTCCGAGAGGAAGAGCAGTACTTGGTCCGGTGCACCCTGGGCATCGGTTAATGATTTCCTGGCGGTCTCCGGGGGATATCATTATCCGTTGGCTAAGAGCCTGACAGCGGGCGAGGGTCTTTTGACCGTGTTCTACCGTACAACGTTGCCGACATTTTTGTCACAAGATTTTTGAATACTGTATTTATTACTTTGACATTGGCAAAATCATCGTATCGATCGATGGGGCCATATAGAAAAAAAAGAAAAGAAGAAGTGCATTATTGGGGATGAGAGCGAGTAGTTTGGACAGTGATGCTCGATGCAGTTGTTGCACTTGCTCTCGATCTTAACAACATTATTTTTCTTTCATGTTTATTCAGGACACGGCAACTGTCAAATACATTAAGAAACTAGAAAGCCTGTATCTATCATTTTTTCCACAGAATAGACCGCGATTGCTTTTTGTGAGCTGCAGCTACTTTGATGCAATGCCTGCATTAATTACATAGGTACATACAGACATAAAATATCACGTCTTTATCCCTTAAATAAAATTAAAATCAATAAGTACGCTATCGGAAGACGTGCAAATTGCAGTCTTGTAAACATACAACACCAAAAAGAAATCCATAGTGATGAAACGATTTGTAAAATCAATATATATATATATATAGACCGACCGCTTAAATGAGTCCTCGCCCGCGCGGTGCAGGAGCGTGGGGTAGGCGACAAAGGGGACCGAGAGTGGTGCGGGCGGCAGGCGCTCTACCCGCCCGCACGGCTCTCGGTCCCCTGTGCCGTACTACCCTGCGCCCCTGTACCCCTGTACCATACATAATATAAATCACGTCTTTATCCCTTACGCGGTGGACAGAGCACAGAGAAACAACACCCAAACCACGCTTAGCATGATTGTGGGCGTATAGGTGGAAGTGGAAAGGAGAATCAAAATAGTGATCGGTTGATAGTAGCATCGCCTAAAACATGATTCCTAAGATTTTTGCCTATTCAAGAGAAGCAGCTAAATAAAAACTAAACGTAAATATTATTTTTTTATAAAGTTCATCGCTCATAAAACCACATTCACATACTACGCGTTTTAAGGTTGCATTTCAAATTTCCCAAAGGACGTAGCAGCGCAAGTTTCTTTATTTTACTAGAGTTGATTACATTAAAACAGTACATTTTAATAGTTAGGTACATAAAGAATCTGTATTTGTGACATAAAATCGCATCGTTGCAAATAAATTAAGTATTCATTACTATTCAGTGTGGCTGTTTATTTGAAAAAAAAAAGAAAAAGTTTAAAAGTTTGAACATAATTTTATTTATATTTGCCATCAACTTACACTAGAGGCACACACATTTTGGAACAGACGCAAGAAATAGTGAACACTTACTTGGTTCTATATTCGGCAACAAAAATTGTGTCCCTCATTCATTATGTAGCACCTAGCCACGGATAGCAGCAGTAGGTATAAAAACAAATGCACTCGGATGCAAAGAAATTCACAATTCCCATAGAAAGTCCAGCAGTCCATCACTATTTTGATACCCCTTTCCACCTATACGCCCACAATCATGCTAAACGTGGCCTTTAGGTTTTGTTACCTTAGGCTCTATCTATACGATAATCTATACCTACTAATATTATAAAGAGAAAAAAATTGATTGTTTGTTTGTTTGTTTGCATTGAATAGGCTTCGAAACTACTGGACCGATTTTAAAAATTCTTTTGCCGTTAGAAAACTACATTATCACTGAGTGACATAGGCTACTTTTTACCGCGGGAAAATACCTATTCCTACGGGAAAATTAATTTATCGCGGGCGAAGCTGCGGACGGAAGGCTAGTCTACGATAAAGACGTGATTTATGTATGTATGTATATATTATCTGAGAGTTTCTATATCACGTAGAACACGTCAAATTGACGCCCCGTTGAAAGTTATTTAGACCAAATATTCCCACAGACAGATAATTTTCAACATTGAAAAGTTACCGGAGGATAGAATGTGAACAACTTTTACTCAATTTTCCTCACACAATGGCAGGTATGGAGCCCTACGTGGGCTGTGGTCGCAGGGTAATGAGAATTACAGTATGACAATATTACCTTATTAGTACTCGTTGTCACTTGCTGGAAGAAAAACTCGATTTAGTGTTCAATTTGGTATTATCAAAATGTATGTAACACAACGTAACTGAATACAAAAGCAAGAAAAGTCACAGTGATAGTTACGACACCTTTATTACAACCCCTGCCTCTTTTATTTAAATTAGCAGTCTGACATTTATACCTATTATGCGCCTAATTTGGCTGTTCCTGAACAGTAAGATAAGGATAACATAATTTCAATTAATGTAAAACCTTGAACTCACACCCTTTTCTAGCAAATAAATGATCTGATTGATTGATTGATTTAGGTATTTTGCATCGAA